>OV170228.1:96413-1436413 GCA_921882275.1 Brenthis ino
GGCCGTCGTTGTTGGCCGCACCAACCCTTTGATCAAAATATTTATTTTTATTTTATTTATTTATTTATTGTAGGGAAACAAACAGTACAATATTACATAAGTAATAAATAATAATAAGATAACACATAAAACCTAATGAAAGTTTCCACATATTAAAAATAATTAAAAAAATACAAAATAAGAAGCAGACCACAATGAACATAAGAAAAACAAAAAGCTAAACTAAAAAATTTACACAAAAGAAACTCTGATTAGAACATGAATAATAAAAATAATTAAAAATAAGGAAAAACATAAAATACATAAAACACAAAAATCATCAATTAAACAATAAAGTTATTAATACTATTTTTGAAACTTAAAAGTGAATTTGAAAATATGTCTATACTTGTAAATTTGTTATTTATACTCATTACATGAGCGAAGTATAAAGATATTTCCGAGCATATTTCGTTCTAGTACATGCAGGGTCAAAAAATAATCGTGGTTACGCTTTACTAAATTTGGAAACCTTAAAATTCAAACAGCTTAATAAGAAAGGGTTATCAATGAAATTATTTAAGAGTTTGAAAAGAAAACTTTGATCTCTAAGCGTGCGACGCCTCTCTAAAGGTCTAATATTAGGTGGACATTGATCTATTGACTATAAAATTTATATCGAATATGTTTTATAAATTTAAGTTGTATTTTTTCTATAGAATTTATATATACCTTATATTGTGGGTTCCAGATTGAAGAATCAAATTCCAATATCGAGCGTCTATTATACAGAATAATAAGCGTATAATAATTTTTAAACTACCAACTCTTAGTATAAAACCAAGCATTCGATAGGCCTTAGCAACAATATAGTCTACGTGAAACTTAAATGTTAATTTGTTATCCCGGTAAATACCCAAGTCTCTCACCTCAGAAACCCGGTTAATAATTTCGCCTTTTAGGTGATAATCATAAATAATCGGTGATATTTTACGAGTAAAAGAAATAGTGTAAGTTAATAATAAAATGCCTATTGTACATGTTCACGTATAACGGTATAACGATGTAATATGTACATTGCGTCTCAGAACTCGTCTCATTTTCGGCCACCGACCCGACGTGACGCGCGCGACGCTTATTACATTCCATGGCTAAGATAAGCCGGAGGGAAAATTCTCCGCAGAGTTCAGTACTTATTTTCTACGTATACATATAATAATATTGTAACTAAGCCGAATCTGTACATTAAATATCTTTTGGAAAATCTTATTGAAATAAACATTACTCGTATTATCGATACAGAGGCCGATTCTATAGTTTTTAGAATTTTTGTCTGTCTGTCTGTTACCGCATCACAGAAAACCCACTGGAGGGATTATGATGAAATTTGGTATGATGATAGCTGGTTCGCCGGGTCAACATATAGGATACTTTTTACTACGGGAAAATATCTAATTCCTGAGAAAAACTACAAAACTGCAATGTAAGCTGTAAATGTAACTAAAGCCATAGAAATTAAAAGACATCCACAATAGGGAAGATGGCTGGGTACTACCATCGTCATGGGATCCTATTATTAATATAATCAAATCAAATAATAAATCTAAAGATAACAGACAGGTAGATGTAGTAAGTTCTTTCTGTGTGGATCAAAATGACAGCATATCAGATTTATTTTTTTTATTTTTCTTTTGTAAAAGTATATAGTAACAGTGTTGCTTAGTAATTTGTCTTTTTAAATAATAGCAAACAAAATTAAAATTATTATCCTTAATTAATTTTAACTTTTTAAATTACACATAGAACAATTATATGGCATAAATAATTAATACTATATTTTATATTTTTCTTTATGGTTATAAATATAGTAATGGCAACACTAAATATAGACTACTAATTAATATTTTTAAAATTGTAATAATTATAATAATAACCGCAAAAATTAAATAAATAATATTCCATTAATTATAAAACTAATTCAAATTATAAAAATGTTTAAAGTTAAAAAATATTGTAAGGTAATTAATTGGTGCAATATTCATTTTGTTGTTTGTGGGTAGGATGGCTGTAACAACTATACCTTCGAGACATCTAACACCTCATTCTCTCCCGTGACCATCATGCTGTCATGAAGCATTCGAAATGTCGGGAACCAAAAATCCAAATAAATCCGCGAAAAAATCCGAAAAGATAGTTTTATTTAAAATACCAGGGATAAGTTTTTGTCTGCAGTTTCATCGACATGAGAACAATCAGCTTTCTTTTATCTAACGTACTTGGGCAGCGCTGCCTATTGATGAGTTCAATATGAAAGTGTTTTTCAAATAAAATTAAAGTTACAATTTATTGAGCATTTTCGGGACTAAAAGTGCTATTTGAGAGCATGGCCCTTTAGAGATGTTAACATACATTTGAAAAATACAACATTTTTTATCCAAATACGTTTAACACTTAATTGTTATGAAGTCACAGGCATTCATTTTTTTAATATTATAATACAAAATATACATTATTTGTGAGACAATTAGTAATTGTCTATTTTATCGTAGTAATTTTCAACATGACTCGTAATTACAATATGCTGTCACACTTCAAAGAAGTGAGACTGTTTAAGTTCTGCATATTACAGTTAATGCTGTATGGAAAAGCTTAAACAACAAAGCAATTTAAAGTTTTAAACATGCGACGTCTGCAATTCACAAACATTCGACACGAGAGTGAGAGTATACAGACTGCGAAAATTCTACGCAGCCACCTGTGTTGGAGCTCTTTGAGCTGCAGTCTGAAGTAATTGTACGTTTTTAATTTTCATACTAAGCTAGCGTCTGTCTGCATTCGACACATGAACATTCGACGTGTCTTCCACTTATGTGATGTCGTTAGCAGCCGATTGAAATGAAAACAATAACAGCTTTTAGTTAGTAGGTAATTAGGCGAACAATGAAAATAATATATTGGTTGAATTTCATCTACTTTCATGTAAAGTAAAAAAAAAGTGTAAAAAAAAACAATAGTCAAAACTTTGTATCCGACCGAGATACGTACCCGGACACTTGTGATTGTCAATTTATCCTTGGACTAGGCCGACTAGGCCACTTGATCATGATGCTTATGGCCCAGAGTGCAAAATTAACGACCATATTTTGCGTGAAATAATGCGAAAGAAAACCGCATGAAAACTCAAAAACACGCGTTTTCCCAGACATAAGACTAATCTAGATCGGTTTTTCGCCCCCGAACATCGCCACATACCAAATTTCACCGAAATCGTTAGAGCCGTTTCCGAGATCGCAAAAAATACTCGTTTAAAGGTATTAGATAGATATAATAACTATGTGAACTTATTAAAATTATAAATTCGTTTCTAACCTAAGACCCGTTACCATTCAATTTTCGTGTTAAAGGCTTTATCCTTTAGCTTAACCTGTATTTGATGCTTAGCCAAAATTTAAAAGTTAGGGTTAGGGAAAAAATAAGGGTGCGGCTCGACGCGCGAGCATTGAGCTTCAAAGCTTTCGAGGGCGAAAAATAATGAGTTAGCGCCCCACAAGCCGGAAGAATGCAGCTCAAATACTGTCAAACATAGGCTACCCGTTTTCCAGTGTACTGTGTGAAAATATTATGATTTTATATTTGTTTTACAGTAGTTAATATTATAAAGAGTAAAGTTTGTAGGTTTGTATGTATTGATTAGGTGAAGAAATAAACAGTAATAATTATGCTTTGCTACCATCATCATTGATCATGGAAAAATTTATTAAAATATATTGGAATTTTGTACATAAAAAGTTAAATTTATTTAAAAAACGAGCCTCTCAGAATGACAGGAAATCAATGTATCAGCAAAGGATTAGTAGACACCAGTATTCATAAAAGGGTTAGATGAAATTATTATTGATTAAACGAGGGAATGAAAAATTTTATTTGTTTTATATAATTACTAGCGGACCCGACAGACGTTGTCCTGTCTACACGTCTTTAATTTGAAAATTTCAAACTTTTTTTAATAAGCTAAAACATTCTGGACCATTTTGATGAAAATTATTATTCAAATTGTGAATCTAAACCATTCTCAGATCCCCTTGAACACACACAAAAAATTTCATCAAAATCGGTCCAGTCGTTTGAGAGAAGTTCAGTGACATACACACTCACAGAAGAATTATATATATATAAAGATAATTGGTAAAATTTTGACATTTTACTTTCTATGCTTAAAATATTAATACTATTTGCAGCTCGTGAAAATCTAAAGTCAGTAATAGATGCCACTTAGCTGTGAAACTCGCCTTCAGACACACGCCGGGCGCGAGTCGAGTGCAATTAATCTTTAATCCTAGCATTCGTCTCGAATTAACTGTATCTATCTTACATGTATCTATTGTACAATGTAAAAGATAAAGGACAAAGTAGTTCGTCCGCCTTGACATAATGGTTCTGAGTATATAATCGTACTTAAAATTAGCCTCTTTTATAATAACATTTTCTTATTTTTATTAAACTTATTAGCGACTCACCCTCGCTCCGCTCGGGTTCATCCCTAGGGTGGTCCACCCTTATTACTTAGGGGTATGGAAAATAGATAGTAGCCGATTCTAAGACCTACTGAATACGCATATAAAATTTGGTAAAAATCGGTAAAGCCGTTTCGGAGGAGTACGGTAAGTAACATTGTGACATGGAAATTTTATATATTAGATAATACAACGATTAAGAAACATACATCCATACTTAATATTATAAATGTGAAAGTGTGTTTTTTTGTTTGTTTGTCCTTTTTTCACGTCGAAACGGAATAATGTATTGGCGTGATTTTTTGTGTGGAGATAGTTGGAAGGCTGTAGAGAGATATAGGCTACGTTTTTACAGTGGGAGATTATTTCAATCCCGCGGGAAAACACGTTATAATACAACCCAAAAAATATTTATGATAAGAATTACTGGAAACTTGGTATTAATTATTTTCAATACAATTAAATAAATACGTGTTTTAGGAGTTAGCAGAGAGAAGAGAAAATAGGTCAGGAAAGTTTGAATGAAACTTACCCTTTTAGAGTAGTTTTATAGTTTTAGCGCGAGCGGAGCCTCGGGTTCTGCTAGTATGTATATAAAAGAAAGTAAGTGTAAGTAAAACGATTTCCGCTAAACGTATTACTTTCCCAAATTGCAGGATATTCAGATCCCGCGTAAACGCGTTTTAATGGACGGCTTAGAAGTGATAAATCACTGCGGAGACCTTCGGGAGCTCTGCAACTCGGCGGCAACCCGGCGCGTTCTGTTCCGGCGTAGATTACATTCATTACAATGTTTCAAATCTTCTTTTATGTAATATCTATGCTGAAATAGAAGTTTCAAATCAAAGAAAATTGTACTCGAAATGGGATATCTTAAGCCAATATTATAATAGATGAAATATTTCTCTGAGAGCCTATACTCTGCATAAAGTTCGACAACAAAGGGCAAGCTGCGAGGTGGCTGACAGGCTCCTTGATAAGACGCGACGGGAGCTTCCATCTAACAAATAACGTTTGAGTCCTGACACTGACGTTTCTAAGAGCTTTTATGAGATGGAAAGTTTTCATCTTTAATCTTTAATTTCATATTAACATTAAGTACCATTGTAATGAAATATGGTACAAGAATTAAAATAAGGATTGTTATTACTATCGAAAATATTTAAATTTTTACTAGCGGATCACCCTCGCTTCACGCGGGTTTATCGCTAGGTACGTTTTATATAGATATAAATAGTTATTAGCCAACGTTAGCCATATAATTTTTTTTTGTTAATAATATTGACAAATATTGACATTAATATTTATACGATAGGTACTAACGTCACTCAATTGTTTTGCCTTCCCGGAACCTCTCCACTAATACTTAAACTTTATGGTATAATGGTATTAAAGTTCAAATTGACTTTTTAGTATTATTACGAATCTTTTGTATGGGAGTAGAAAAGTGTTGTTTTTAGACGTTTTCAGGCATTTTTTTAAATTTTTGTCTCCTTAAGAACCATCCTCGTACTTCAAGGAATATTCTAAAACAAGAATTAGCGAAATCGGTTCAGCTGCTCTCGAGATTTGCGCTTACCAACACATTCAGCGATTCATTTTTATATTATAGATAATTTTGACTTTATTTTATATTTTAAATTAACAAAAATTAGAAACAACATGTTTCTAATTTTTGTTAATTTTGTATTTTTTGTCAATTACTATAATAATTCCATAATATTATAAATGCTATGTACACTTGTAATTGATATGCATGTCGGTTTCTTTTTTTACTTTAATTATTGTATTGAATTTTTTAACACGTGTATTGTAAGTGTGCATAATAATAAATAAATAATAAAATAAAAATATTCAGGTTCTCGTAGTCTAAATGTACTAATTTGATTAGTAAGGAACTTAATATATGTAATATAAATTCGATATGGATTTTTTTTATAAAACTTATCTCTATTTTCACTTTTGTACATAAAAAATAATCGTATTTTGTAAAAAAAGAAACAAGAGAATAGCAAATATTATTGTATAATGAGTTCAACAGCTCAACGTTCCCAAATATTCTGCGCGCGGTTTCTTTGTAATATGTGTAGATGTGTGGTCGCAACGACGATTCAGAAATTACGTTTACGGGTCCACTAAATAAAGCAGCATCCATACTAGATTACATATATATTAAGGCCAGTCGTAATTTACGCCTTTTTAGTAGAGTAATATGATACTGCAAGTATGTATAAAATTGTAAATATTGATATTATTATAAATAAAATATGTTATTAACCTATGAGTTGTCACTGCAAAGATTAATAAGCATATTGTCGCGTAGTGGAGAATGTGTAACGTCACTACACCAAAAATAATAATTAAAAAGGCACGCCTGAAGCATGCAGTATGCATCCTAAGATAGTTATCAACAAATAACAATTAACAGATACGGACAGTTAATCGTAAATTACCGTTTGTAAGACAGAAACAAAACATAAACTCGTAACTTAATCGTAACTTGCCGTGTGTAAGAAAGAAGAAAATATTCAAAATTACTGGAAAACGTTTCGAGTTTTGAAATACTAGAATATAAAAAGGCTGGCAGTGTGTCGAGAGATCAGTTGAATTTCGGAGCTAATTGAAGACTGTGAAGAAGTAAGAAAAAGTGAAGAAAAATCGAGTGAAGTTATAGTGAAAGTGTATCTAGTGGTGAAAATTAGTGTTCAGTGACTAAATTAACCAGAACTGTGTAGATACTGCGCGTGTTAGTGAATCTCCATACGTCACACTTGTTAACCAAGAGGACTTTAATTTCCGATCCCCGAACTCATAGAACGTAATAGTATCATATTCTTGAAAAAAATATTTCCCTTTTCCTTTCAAATTGTAAACCAGCTCATCAATACATAAATCGTTCTATTAATAAAACACAATATTCGTGTCAGTGTGATGACACCTTAATGCAGGAACACGAAGAACGTACTCGTGAACAATTCAACTTGGTATTCGGCGCGTGTCGCTGAGGCTTTTTAGCTCAGACGATTATCGTCATGAATCATTTTTTATAACCAAAAAATGATGACTTAACAAGCTCAGGACACATCGAGCAAACCTCAGAGCCATGTATATCCTAATATAGGATCGGCATAAAATGTTTTCAGTTTTTGACTAAACAATTCCTCAAGTTTTTTGACCCCGCAGTCCAAAACTAAGTGAAAATTGAAAAGATATCATCTATCTGCGTAAAGAAACTAAAAACAGTTTCAAGTGACTCTCCCAAATGTAATCTAAGCGCGGTAAAATATATCACCATCGAAACAAATACATATATTTATTATAATTATAATTTATTTTTTTATTTTAAATATTTATGAAATAAGTTGAAAATATACCTGTAATCTTATTAATATAATCAATGAACCGATATCACCATAGCATATGAAAACAAGACGTAATTAAATTATTTTTTATGAGTATAATATGAAAATAATTTTATAGTATTTGCTCATTTATTTTAAATGTCCTTTTAAGCCTCGACTAACTGCATCAGGTGTTAATAAGCAGAGAGGAAAAGGACAGGCAAGTTTTAAATAAGTTAAGAAGGCAGTAAGTGAAAGCCGCAGCCGCGCGTACATAATAGAACAGTACTGCTGCTCACTAACCGTATATTTTCGGAACACCTCTGTTGGGAAAATCGTAATGTAGTGAGAATGGATGAATTTTTCTAAATTCATCTAGTTATTTTATAGTGCTCTGTAATCGTTCCTGAGCCGCTCAATAATGGTGGAATTAAATTACGAATAAAAACTTTAAAAATAAAAATAAAAATCGACTTCCAGGCACCAAAACGTAAAGAAATTACTAAACGGGGTTTTTCATTTAAAATAGATAGATACCTAATATGATATTTTTGAAGGTTGTTAAAAATGTTCATAGCGTTAACACTCCGCAAACTTTTCATTTTAAAAACTATACAAACAAAAACTATGAAAACTGTTTTAAGTTGCTACTTAAAGTTTACTGTAAAACTATAGCGATAAGATGTCATTATTCTTCTGAGGTTAGTTTATTAATAACTTTCTTTAATTATTGCAATATTTCCTTTGTGGGTAAGGAAACCTCTATGCGCTAGTCCAAGTCGTTCTTGATTCTCCTTTTTATCTTTCCATAAAATCTAGCGAAGCCTGTCAGCTATCATAAACAAAAATTGTAATAAAATTGATGGAAAGTTTGACTATACGTTTGCCTCAGTTTGTAATTACCCTATCTGCTGTGCCAGCTGTCGCGGGTACGAGTCCCGCTGGGGGATTCATATGTGTAAGTCATGAGTACGAATGTTTATACTCCAGTCATGGGTGTTTATATTTACAATATGTATATAAAGTTATATACGTGTAGCGGATCAACTATCTGGTATCCATAACGCAAGTCTCGTAGCTTATCATGGCATAACTACACAGTGCTGTGTTAATGTCCCAACATATTTAAAAAAAAGTAAAAAAATTAGTATAGACCCTAAATTTCACTAGAACTTTTGAAATATTTGTTTATTTACTCGCTTTATGTAATTAGAACGATAGAATGAAAAGCGTTTAATAGTTTCAATGAGCATTTTCCAAAATTGCTTCTCGGTTAAGAGTTTCACGTAACTCAAGTTAATCGCACTCGTTCGAAGAGCTATTAGACTATCAAGCAAATAAAGGCGCGTGTGACGTTTGGATTGATTGCGGAATGTTAGACTTTAGAAGTGGATCTCGGTGATTAACATGTTCGTTCAGCGCCGTCGGTGAAGCGTGCCGAGAGTGTGTCGCGAGTGTGCCCAAAGTGAGCGGAGTGTGCCGAGCGCGGCGAGAGTGTGTCGAGACGTATCATTAAACATCGCTGACAAAGGGATGTAGGTGACGCGACGTTGAATCACAATCAAGGGGAAAAATGTATAATCTCGTTCAAACATTAAATAGTATTAATTTAAGGAAATGCTCAGATTTTTTGGTTGGTTCGAGAACTTTTCGTTCTTTATATACGCTATATTATGTACAATACTTGTAACGTGCATGACTATACGTACATTGAAGTATAAGAATATATTGTAAATTAACAACGATTGTATTGAGCTGACCTATGTTCCTATTACAATTTAAAACTTTTGTCGAATCCAATCAACCCCATGGATGAGTAGCTTAGAGCTTGGATTCATATCAGGTTATTACCGCGACACGAGAGGGGACGACCTCTCTAACTTTGCGTATTTTAAGAGCGACGTATGTATATTAAGGTCATAAATATCTATCATCTTATTGCATTACGAGATGTTCTCTGTTTATTTGCGTAGAACAATATCTGGGCCAAAAGTGAATTTGTTCTTTATCTTAAAGATGTAATAATTATGTATGTTGTTAGATTTGCTGTCCGTTGTACTCCTATATACGAGTACGAGTATATAGTAGACGATACATGTATTAGATATCTGCTATACATATATGTTCCAAGCCTTAGAATTATTTTTAAAGTATGACTGGAAAGGAATTTATCTATCTATAGCTTGGTCCCATACATTTCATGGTGAAAAATGTAAGTTTTACTAATATTAGCCAAACCATATGTTAAATGATCTCATTCAGTTGTCCTTCTGTGTTTTTGTGGTAACTTAGTAACTGCTACAGCTCCTCGTCTCTATAATTTTTAACCCTAAATATCAGATTTACGAAAATTCTATATAATTATATTTATACGATATTCAAAAAATTGTTATGTTTGCTCGTAGTCAATAGTTACTTGTCTCTATATTCTAAGTATTTTTTATTTTTTTTCACTCTTTAATTAACCTTCACACTCTTTGCTTCTAACATTTAGTACTTCCTTAAACCTAAAAGTTGCCTGAAGAAGTCAGTACATTGTTTATAATATTCTCTTTCTTTTTTTGTACCATAAAGTATTATTATTATTAATTTGGAAAAACTCTAACTTCACTATTTTAGTAACCCGTCGTGTATTTTAATATGTAATTTATCAATAAGTATAGCTAATGTTTCAATAAAGAGGGTCAAGAATACATAAGCTATCATGTCACCAAACTTTGATTTAAATAAACAATAGAACAGCTCTATGGGGTTAGGTTGGGGAGGGGCGGGGTGGGGTGTGGTGGGGCGGTGTGAGGAGCCTCCCTCAAGCGTATATTGTATTCACGCTATTTGCGTTTTAACCGGAACATATTTGCACAACTCGTGGGATATCGTAAAGCGTATTTCATTCTACTAAATAAGCCACAGTAAATTCAATTGAATCATTATGGAGGTGGAGTTATTATATACTTACTACTTAATTTGTCGCATTTTTCATTAACTAAACTTAGAACTTATATTATTAAAACTATATTATATTATTACTATTAATACTATGTAATAATTCTGATATAGGTTCAGATCATAACTGTCGCATTTATAATATTGGTATAGTTTTTTTATTATCTTCATGCATTCAAAGTAGAGGAACGAAGTTGTAACTCTGTATACTTATGACGTCATACTCGTACATTTCCCCGTACATCCACCCGTATCGCGGCGTTGTAGTTCTTGTTACTAAAGTAACTTTACTCTATATACATGTATTTTTGGGAATCACAACATAAATACATATGTTGGGACATTAACACAGCACCATCTAGTTCTATGGTAAGCTACGAGGCTTGTGTTATGGATAGCAGATAGGTGATATACTACACATATATGTATATATAACTTTTAATACATATATATTATAAATATATTATACAATTTACATACATTCTACTACTATAGTTTTTTAGATATTTATTTCAGATGTTTCGTTAAAATGCAAAAACATTGATAAAATAAAATAATTAAATAAAAAAGAATTTTATTCATTAACAAAATATTCAAAAATTACAAACAAGATTTAAATCGCCTTTTAAATGTAAAAATTGATATTTTTGTATAAGTTTTTATTTTATATTTGTTATATTCGTGTTATTGTTATAGTTAGAATTCATTTATTTTTATTTTTTAAATAAGATTCTAGTAAGAATATTATATTGTTCGTAAACAGTAAAGTCTATTTGTGAACATAGGGAGGTGGCGGATGAATGATAGAAAGACATAGTATGCGGAATGAAAGTGCGAGAAGCATAAAAACGAGAACTGGTATGAAAGAAGTAGAAAACACAGACTCCTTCCCCCATGTTGGAGGTTAAGTATAAAAAACAAAAAAAAAAACAATGAACATAGGGAGGTAAGCAGCACATTGGCCTATCCTTTAGGTTAAGCTAACGCACTTTAAGTGTGTCAGTTAACATAACATCGTAAAGCATCTTGTCACAATACACGTGTCAAACAAACAAGCGATCTATCAAGGCTCGCGTTTATAGTTCATTGCACTGTTTAGAAAATTGCAGGTAATAAAAGGCGCTCGAGGCTCGTCTTCGAGCGTCGTCGCTGATTGCGATCGAACCGTAATGACCGTTAAAGTGGCGCATTAACGCTACCACGCCTCCAGTTTTATTAAAGACGAAGATACTTTTTGATTTATGAACCGATTAAAATAAATCAAATACTAAATGTTAAGTGCTGACAAGTTGCTGAGATTAGCGAGCTCAAACGCACCGACAAATAGACAAAAAATCTAAAAATATCAGTGTTTTGGGTTTTACTGTGTTAATAAAGACCCCCAAATAATACTTTTTCTCAAATATCTTCCACTAGCAGAATCCGCGGCTTTGCCCGCGATTAAACTACGAAAAATTTTTTTTTCGCAATACGAAAACATATTTAATTTTAGCGATCGTAACTCCAGGATCCAGGATTTTAATAGATATATTATTTTTTTTAATATTAATTAATATTTATTTTAAACTTTCATTTCCTATTTTACCCTCTTAGGGGTTAAAATACACCCCCCCAACGTGCGTTCACCTTGTCGTGGTGGGGGGGCTCAGTAGTGCCCGGCATCCAACCGGGCGCGAAGCTAAGAAACGCACAGGGAGGTTGCCCACTTCGGTGGGCGGTGGGAGGTGGCCCTCTTTGGGGGGCGGTGTACCATGCGGGTTGCTCCTGGTACTTCTCTGATAGCAGAGTGGACTGTGGAGCAACCCCATGGTTGTGGTGGTCTGCTTCGGCAGACCTGCCGTCGGGGCGTCGTAGTGGAATGCGTAAGCGATCCTGCGACGCCCCATTAAGACGGGGGAAGGTTTTGTTGGGTTTTAGTGGGTAGTACTGGCTGTATTACGCCGGTGAGTCCCACACGTCGTGCGTAAATGCATTTCCCAACGTTAAAAAAAAAGGGGTTAAAATACATAACTCATTATTTTTGCCATATTTAATTCATACGAAATTTCATGCAAATATGGATATACTCGTAATAGAAATAAAAAGCTTCATACAAACTTTTATCGCCTAATTCACCCCAGAGTTGAATTTTGAAAAATCTTTCCTTAGTGGATGCCTTCGTCATATCATGCGTATACGTGTGCGAAATTTCATTTTTCTAGACTTAAGGGTTTGGCCTGTGCGTTGATATATCAGTCAATAATTTTTGCCTTTTATATATAGATAGATGTTCAGACAGCGATCACTTACACTTTTATAATATAGGTTATTGAAGAAATTATTAGCTTCATATTTGTATTCATAAATTTTAAAACAATTCTGTAATGAATATGAATATTACCTGTGAAGTTATCCATGTTTCACAACTTGTAAATTTCTGAACCATGCTTACTACTTATACATATAAGTGTGCTGAGTAATTTTATCTCACCGCTTAAACTATATAATCAAGTGCAAGTGATGGATCGAGATTCCACTGCAAGATTACTACGTTCATTACGTATTTAATCGAAATCATTTTTTTATATACAATAATAAAAGGGACAATATGTTTTGACCGGGGTGCCTATCCAAATGTGCCCGCTAGTATGTTTAATTAACTAAATAATAGTTGACTTTTTGGAATAAAAACGATGCATATGTTATTACAATGAATTATACTCTATTTCACAAAACTATACGTAGAGATCTTGAAAAATGGTAGCTGCCGTTGCGCATTTGGCCGCAACCTCTTCGCAGCCAGGTATAAGCGGGTCATATTTTGGTATGTTTATGCGTTCATGGCGTATATTCATCATTTAAATATCAAATTAAAGCTAATTTTTTTCTGTACATGATAAAATACCTCTCACCCTATGTAAAAGTGGCCGCAAAGGAAAGAAAAGAAGGAAAGAATATAATATTATATGTCATTTGTCAGACAATAACAACGGTTGATTGAACACACAAACGACGTGTCATTTATCAAAATCGGTCCACGCGTTACGCATACATACATACATAGGCTGATAAACACATTACCCTCCTTTGCGTCGCGCAGTCGGGTAAAAAAGCCATAATATGCAAATAGATATCCACTTAAAAGTCTACTATATTTACAGCAATAAAAGTTTCCAGTAGAGTCTACTCGTACTTTTAGTGGTATGATACATTAATCTATAGAATATAAAAACGTCGCTTCAATATTATTTGTAAACGGAGGGAGAGTGAGGTTTTACGATGCGTCGTAAAGCAGACGTAAGTGTGGTTAATAAATGTCTGACATTATATCGTGTCGTGAGTCCGTGACGCGGCCACGCGCGGACACAGCGCGCCGCGTGCGGCTAAGGGCGGCTCCACACGTACATGCCTGTTCGTATACTTAGGCACTTGTAAAAAACAACCGGATGATTGACCGCAGACATTTCTGTTCATGAGTGTCCCCTAACATGCAGTTATGAGGTCATTTTAACACTGTCTTTAAACGTATCACGTAGGCTGTCACTGATGTAACTGGTCAAAAACCTTCTAGCAGAGAATAAAAATGTGTCATTTCCTGTATTACCTAAACGTAAAATGTAAACAGATAATCATGATATATATGTACTTTTTAAAAACTGAGATTTGACATCAATATGAGCATCGAAAGCAATAATTGGCTTATCTGTTTTAAGAAAAGAGCAAGGCCGACGTCGCGCGCGGGCGCGGAGAGTGAGATTGCACACGCGACGGGACCTCTTATCTCTAAGAAATAACTAGCGCGATATCTCGCGGTTTTCTCTCGAGGGCTGACGTGTCTAAGAGCTTTTACACAAGACGGAGGAAATTCGTGGCTAAAAATAAATTTATTTTTCTAAAGTTAGAAGTGACTTGGAGTGGATACACTTTCATGTCTTTCCAGTGCCACTTAAGCTTTTTAAAAGATTCTTCAAAACAATATCGTGTACTGGTTTTAGCTTATAGATGTATTTTAAAGTAAAAAATGTATTAAAATATGTAACATACGATATTTATAACTTTTGCAATATTGTGTACACTCCTTACTGTGACGGTGTAACGGATTTGAGTAAAATTTTGAGTAATATCTAGAAGCTTATTTCTGGTCTTGGTCAATTCCTAGAACTACAGCCGTAACAGGACTGTAATATTATTGAAAGAATACGTTATAACGTATTCTTTCAAAGGTAGCTAAGAATTATGCTGAAACATTCAACACTTGCGATCTTCATAAATTGTTATCACTAGGAATTAAAAATAAAACCATTTTAGTAATAATTGTATAATAATAATAATTGTATTATAAAAGTATTAAAAATAATAATTGTACGTGTAATAATAAAAAAAATAAGACCTAAGAATTAATGTAGTAACGTCAAACAACATATGAACTTTATTTTTAAAGTTAAAGTAAATAGTGTAAATATTTTATTATAAATAAATTAAAGTTTAAGAAGCTACAAACACGCTTTAATGGTGAACCGAACTAAAATGTAAAAAAAATTTTTTAGTATAAAAAAAATTGATTCGGCCTCTGTATCAATAAAAATGTTTATTTCGATAAGATTTTCCAAAAAATATAAATAATGTACAGATTCGGCTTAGTTACAATTTTATTATATGTAGGTATAGATAAAGTGATTAACGAGAAAATTGATTTTATTGTAAAAAAGGCGTCCCCACGCCTTGTACAATATTTTTATACCAACTCTCTCTACTTTTAGAAATGGAAATTTGGAATGGAATATCTAAAGGAATATTTATAACAACTAATATCTTTATATTAAAGAGCATTAAAACGAAGTTTCAAGTAATTCTGACCTATAAATATTTTTTTTGCCATATAAATTTTATATCAGTCCCTTTTATCCCTTTAAGGATGAATTTAAAAAAAAACTAAAATATATATTTCTTATTTATATCTTAAAGCTAAATACCACTTTCGGTGCATTTCACATTAAGAACGACAGAGTTTCATACAATCCTTCATCTCCTATTTTACTCCCTTAGGAGATGAAATTCGAAAACAATTTTGTAAATTATTGTATTGTCATAATACTTTCTTAGACTTACGCGAATATTTTACATTTTAAATAAAACTATCTTTTTGGATTATATATACTTGTTATATATACTTGTTATAGAGAGTGCCTACCCACTATTTTACAAAAATGATTTCAGAAATTCAAAAATGGAACCAAAATTACCTTACAATATTTGTTGATTTTTATTTCTGACCATTGAAAAAAAAAATATGTATTATAATTAAATATAGCAATATTATTTATTTAATTTTAGCTGTTATTATTTATTAATTACTAATAATATTTAGTGTTGCTATTATTATTTTATAAAATAACCATAAAGAATATTAAAAATTAAAAATATTTATTATTTATTTAAGTAATGTTATTATTTTATATGTAATTTAAAAGAAGTGAAAATATGAAGCAACACTATTGCTACCTTTATAGACAAAAATATATTAATCAGAATTACTGTCATTATTGCAATCCACACAGTTATAACTAACTACATCTACTGGTCTGTTATATTTGTTTTTGTTGTTAGATTTTATAATGTTTATTACAGGATCCCAAGATGATGGTAGTACCCAGCCATCTTCCCCATTGAAGATTGGATATTTTTTATTTCAATAGCTTCGCGATTTCAATCATCCTGGGGCGATAACAGTTCTCCTTCGCGAGTATTTGTGGCCTATCAAAGCGAATGTAGTGGCTCGGGCGGTCCTGGCTATGTTTACAGACTGCAGATGTCGTATTGCGATGGTACTTCACATCAGGTATGTGTTCTTTGACCCGGGTTCTAATGGATCTCTTTGTTTGCCCGATGTAGGAGAGCCCACAATCAAAATTAAGTTTGTATACCCCTGCATCTTGCACAACATCCCTGTCCAACCTAGTAGCTTATCTCTCTTTGTAAGCTGTCTTGCCTTTTGTTTTATAGTAAAATTAATAGTAAATATATATATATATATATATAAGCTATTATATTATAAGCGAAGAAATATATATATATATATATATATATATATATATTAGTTTAAATTTATATATTTTTGTTTTCTACTTTTTATATACTACTTTTTATATGTATAGTGATATATGTAACTCTATTATTTGCGCCTCTTCCCTCTTACAGTATGCTATTTCTTACACCTAAAACTTGCCTGGAAGAGACCGCTGTTTTAGCGATAAAGCCGCCTCTTGTACATATATTTTTTTTGTATTTATTTTTTTTATTTTTTTTCTTGTGTATAATAAAAAGTTTATTATCATTACGACTAAGTTAATGTCATGCAAATTAGTAAATTAATATGCTGTATCAGTTATGCTTGTACCATGAGAAAAATATGATAATGATATGCATTCAATGAAAATTCGTGCAGGTGGTATCACTCTTAAATGAAATCATTAAAGCGTATAGCTTCTTACATTAGAAGAACATAATACGTGGCATTCTTGCGTGACCACAATTTTTGTACCACTTGAGATTCCACACACGAGTCTATCTCGAATATGTCGTCGCAGCTCACGAAGTCACGCGACGTAATAGCAGGAAACATCAAGCGTAGACACGTTAGATTGACTTGGTATTCTGTTAGCATCGACTCGCTGTACCTATCTCAGTCCCCTATTTCCGATAACCATAATTAATATAATATAATTCTAGTAAATTTTAGAGCATTTCTCTTTTCTGATATAGAAATTATAATATAAACAGGATATTAATTAATAAATATACTGTTCTCTGTATCTCTCTCCCTCTCTCGGTGCTCTTCTATGACATTATAATTTATTACATAGGTATTCTAGGAATAGCAAAATTTCAAAATCAGTTGATAAAAAATCGCACAGCTCCTGGTTGTTTGTTATTTTTTTCTATAACTGTTATCCTTTTTACGAGCATTCTTGAAATTGTAGGTCATGTAAATTAACGACGGTCTTAGCTTCTTGACATTGATTCTTTTAACCGATTATTGATTGTGCTGTTCCCTCGATATAAGAGAGGTGCTATAAAATAAGTTTAACCGATTCTAAATTTTTTATATATATTTAATTGTCTAAATATATGTATGTCATAAATATGAATATAAATAGTTTGTGAATTTCACTCTTTTTCACAAATAGCATTCATTTTCACAGAAATACCTGCTCTCATATTCTGTACTGTACTTTGTACGACCCTTATGCTCCTCCTAAAAAAAGTGTTTTGAATTATTGAAGTAATACTTCTGTAGGCGTGACTGAGGGGTAAGTCTATACATTGAAAAAATACGTGTCGCGGAAGTGAGAGTCAAAATTATTAATAATTTAAAAAAAATACATTGTATTTCTATATTTACAATGATTATTATTCATAATAATATATAATAATTGATTAATAATAAATAGGAGTTAGTATAAATGATTAAATATAAGTAACCTTGAGCAATTCTATTTCATTCTTGAATAGCTACTTTCGTCGCGTAGCAGAAAAGCATCCTTATTTCTTCTTCACTATTCAAATAAAAATGTGAATTTAAAAGTGGAATATTTTTAGCAGCAATCAGCAACGAACACTCGTTTCAAAATCTGGTTATTATTGTTATTTACAGAAAAATATAATTAAAATTTTATTTTCAAATAAATATATATGATTCGTGGTCGGAGCACCAGCCAGCCGCCAGCGGTGCAGCGTGTCCCGGCAGAATGGCAGGAATGCACATCACGTGAAATATATTGTTTAATGTTGAAGACACTTTTATTGCACGTTAAAGCAACTTATTACACTCGGAATGCATATTAGTATTTATTGAAAATATTTTTACGTACTGTTACTGTCTGATTACGAAACCTTATACTTAATTTGATAAAATATAAACGTTTGAAAAAATTAGATTTGTGTCATAACATTATCAATCTTACTCATTAAAGATCATTCAATGACTCACTCAAATGATTAACTTGTCACGATACGGTTTAATTATTTTAACCTTTACATTCTTACCCCTTTAAATAACCTAGTCCTCAATTACATAATATATGATGTAAAGTATTGTATGATTTCTAAAACAATAACAAATATTATCAAAAAATAAAACGTATGTGTGCAATCGTCTGCAATAACTGGTGTAAGATATAGTGCTATTAATAAATAATTGAGTTACTTATCGTTATTTCTGAGAATGCATTACGTACTCATAAAAACAGGTACAGAATGTAGAGTGATAAAATAATAAATTTTCATCACATGTGCCTGCGTTTTACATTAGCGATGAAAAATTATTTAAAGCAGTAAAATTATTCATGATGTAAGCAAAATATACAATAAATGGACCGCGACTGATATATGCAATGACGCCGGCGGTGAAATTAAACTTTTAATCACGTTAAGTTTAATCTTGTTATTTAGCCGAGGAGCGCCTTCAAATAGCGCTACGCGGCGATGCGACGCGCAGTAGCAGCACACGCGCACGAGCGGTGTATGACGACTTTTTTTTGCTTTCAGGTAGGTTTTCAATTAAAATATGAGTCAGCTTTCGTCTGTCAGTTGAAAAGGGTAGATCAGAACTAAACAATTTTTCATTATTTATGTTTCATTTAAGCGTAAATATATCTACTCGTATAAAAGCAAAGGTATTTTTGTTTTAAGGTTATTATATTTTAAAATTACCATTAAAGCAGCTTTTACTTATAATGTATATATTTCTCTGCTTTTCAAAGCTGGAATATGAATCTCACTTTGGATAAACTGATTAAAAGATAACTTATCATTAGGTATTATCCTTCCCTTAGCGTCTTACTAAACTAACAACCTGACAACTCGAAGACAATCCCCATAGAAATTGTAAATCTGACAATTGTTTTGAATATCCATAAGATTTTATGTATTTTAAATGAAATATTTTAACTTGTACAGTGAAAAAATTTATAATTGAGTCATATACCAAACGCAAACCAGGAATGAGACGAAATATCTATGTCTAGATAATGTAAATACATGGTTCGTTCAATGTCGCGCGATAATGTTCGTAGAGCAGTTAGATTGTATCGTAAATGCCTCCAAGATGCCCGAATTTCTGCGTAAGGTGTAACTTTTTGGTAAAGTTTTTCTTTGTTGATTTTGAACTTTCAGAGCTCTATCGAAATTATTTACAAGAAAACAAGAAAGGATGCAAGCAGTACCAGTAAGTAAGTTGACTTGTAACAGGTAATTATATCTCAAACATATTCTAAATACATTACACGTTATTTTCTAAATAAATTTGTTGTATGAATTTGAATTTTGACCTAGTGCGAGTCTATTAAATTATATAACAACACATTTGTTCTTTGATCCCATTATTTCACTATACACTATGCAGCGTACAGTCAAATGAAGGATAATATAATGATTCAGTTTCTTTTAATGTGTGACACAAATACTATTTGAAATTTTCTTTTCGCTAATGTCGTTCTCGAGCGCTCCGAGCGCGTCATTAAATCTGCATTTTACCGATATTCAGAATATGTGAGGTCACACACGTCGCACGCAGCGCTTGCGGAAACGTTGCTCCTCGACTATCTGCAGCCACAGATCGGCTTGTGAAGGATGTTCGAAAAATAGGATGTACTTTAATTTTATTATTAGCACACTAACTTTTGCTTGCGGTTCCGCTTGTGTGTCGCTCAAGAATAAGCTGCGTTATACTTTCTTAGATTTACGCGAATATTTGACATTTTAAATAAAACTATCTTTTCGGATTTTTTCGCGGATTTATTTGGAATTTTTAGCAATCATGGTCACGGGAGAGACTGAGGTGTTACATATCTCGAAGGTATAGTTGTTACGGACAGCCTACCCACAAATAACAAAATGAAAATTGCACCAATTACCTTACAATATTTTTTAACTTTAAACATTTTTATAATAGAAATTAAAAAATCCAAATTCCAATATGGAAGATGGCTGGGTACTACCATCGTCATGGGATCCTGTTAATCGCGTCGAATGACGCTGTTCACATAATTGTAATTTTGTAAGATTTTCAAATATTATATACTATAAACATAATTTAAAGTATGAACATATGAAAATTATTAAACTGTGTTGTTAATTAATTTCTTGAAATTCATAACGGAACAGTTCATTTTATCTATATGGTTAAAGTGAGTATTATAATCACGACAGGACTTACATACGTAAGAACAGCAGCAGGCAAAAGTATAACTCTGTTTGTTACATTATCTTTGATGCTATAACATCTAAGGCTTAGACTCTAAGCTCTAAGGACAATTACTCTCAAATGTTATACAATATGCAAAACAACATTTAAATATTTGTCGACTTACAAAAGAAAATTCTAAAAGGGGATTATGAAATATTGTGCAATAAGTCAAGTCAATATCTGAGTTCAATCTTTGTGTCGCGCTCAGTCGCGAGGCGCCCGGGGGCGAACGGACACTTTATTGCTTTCTTCTGTTGAACTTTTCATACAAGTTTGCAAATTTAACAATAAAGTGTTGTTGTTAAACTTTTTACCAAACGTTATTACACCCGTTGTTTATTATTTCATTGTAAATTATAATATATTAGTATTAATGTAATGTTTATCAACAGTAAGTAATCTTCAAATAATACTAAACTCCTTATTTACCTATCTTTTATAAAATGATCCCTAAAGTAACGCCGCGTCGCCGCACACGCCGCAGTAATCCTTGTAAATGCGACCATTTAAAGGTTTTTGCTCTCTTATTTTTTCTTCTTTTTATAAGGTACTTTTAAGGGCAATTAGATGTGATTTACACACCTCCCGCCTCCGGCCGTGTCGTTATTGCTTAATCACTGCGTATACGTTAGGTTTACTTTACAATTTAGCGGTTTCGACTCTGTGATGTTTAAGTTAAATTTTTCACGTCCTTTATAAAAATATTGTGTCTGTTTGTGATTTATCATTTGCGACAAACTAACATTAACGTACGACAAAGTTATATCGTATAATTTGAGATTTACCTATATGATTTCGACTGAGGTACAGCCTTTAAGTATTGTATATTATACTGTGCCACTTCGCACCTGAGAGTTAGCAGATAACTTATTTACTTAAAAGTACTGTGTTATTTAAAAATTTGCAATACTACTACATAATAGACAATTTTAGTAAGTTGACTCTTAAGAAATAATAATGTCTGGTATTGACTGGTTCATTGACCTTATTTAAATAAATAAAAAAAAAATAACTTACAACTTTGGATTTTCAATAAATAGATGTACAAACAGAATAATAGACGTGCACATCGCTAAGTATAATTACAGTCGCAAAAGTTAATGCATAAAAGATAAAGTTAATTAACACTCCAAAGAAAAGGCTTCAAATGCTCTATAATATAGAAAGTATGAATATTCGTAGAGGGAGTCCGTTCTGGCGACACAAAGAGGAGACGATCACAATGTTGATTAATTATAAAACTTGTGGCCAAAGTTATTTTGGCAAATAAATTAGCAGATATTGTTTCCACAAAAAACATGAAATTTTAATACACTCACTTGACAAAGGATGAGTCTAAATTATGATGGCGGGTCTTCGTAAAGCTTTATCATCTTCAAGAAAGGGCAACTTTGTGTTTACATTATCATTACAGATTAATAAGTGTATTTTTTCTTAATAAATACGTCGTCTTTCAGTTCTTTAATTTCAAATCACAATAACGGGCGTAGCATTTATATAGCTTTGTTAAAGTCGTGTAAAAGCTTTAAAATAATAATGTTGTATCAACTGCGGTAAAAAGTGCTAAGAGAAAAATAGTTTGATCAAAACTCATTTCAAAGCAAAAGCAATTTACACGACTGCTCTTTCGCTTATTAGGTTATGTAAAGGAATTTAATTTTTCCTTTAAAATAAAAGCCAGCGCTACGCCGCATATTACGAGCGAGCGCGTAGCACGCCGCTACGAGGCTACGAGGATAATAGATTACAAAATTCATACTCAGTGTTCTGTCTGAGGTAACAATTTAAAGTTTTAAATAACTGAATAGCTTTTGAGTTAAATTACGTTTAAAGTTTGAGGACTTTATGACTCGTTAGTGCAAAAATCCATTTAATCTCTTTATGGCAGCATTTTGCTTAATGACACATAATTTTGTTTAATTGGATCTCTTAGTAAGTGGCTCCGTAAATTATTTTTTTACGGGCGACGTCAACGATCTTCTATATTCAACACTTTCTATTTAAAAAGTTATTCAATATACGTAATTAAGAAAAACGATAAATAGTCGCATTTGCTTTCATTAAATATTTTATGTGTAATTAATATTAATTCAGGTATTTTTGGAAGCTGTAAATACGTATTAGAATGCTTTGAATTTTTTGGATACATATTATATTATACTAGTAGAACCCGCGGCTTCTCTCGCGCTAAAACTTCATAAACCTCTAAAAGGTAAGTTTCATACAAACTTTCATACCCTATTTTTCCTCCTTATGGGATGAATTTCAAAAAATGCTTAAACACGTATTTATTTAATGGTATTTAAGAGTATTAATACCAAGTTTCAAGTTATTCTGATCATAAATATTTTTTTGGGTTGTGTTTTAAAGCGTTTTCCCGTGAGAACGAGATTATCTCCCGTAGTATAAAGTAGCCTATGTCACTTTCCAGCTCTCGAACTATCTCCACATAAAAAATCACGCCATTCCATTATTCTGTTTTGACGTGAAAGAAGGACAAACAAACTAACGAACACTTTAACATTTACAATATTAAGAGTATGGATACTTAAAAATATTTTTAGTATTTCATCTTTTTTTAGGATACTATATTATATAAACACCAAAGTTCATTATAAACACAAGTTTAGGAAAACACACGTGAACCATAAACTATATTTAATATGCATAGTATGTAGCAACAATGCAATACGAATACTCCTGTGACTCTCCTGAATATATATATATTATATACATTAGTACTAACAAGGCTACGAGTTACTTGATTGCAAGCGCGTAAATATGTATATATTGTTAGGAGATATTGAGGTTCATATGTTTAAATAGCTGAGTCACCTCACATCTGTTGGCTAATACAAAATCGTTTCTGAGGCTAAGCTGTAATTAATACTTAGTTTTCATATTTATTTTCTTAATTTATAGATGACAAGACATTCACTTAATTGATTAAGCGTCTTTCCCTTCGCACGTTATTAACGTCGAATGTTGGCGCTGAATGTTTTCTAGTGATGTTTATGTAAGCGGCTCTCTCTCGCGAGACGCACTCTTGCTCTTTGGATCCTATTATTGTTATGTAAAACTCCTAAGCTTCTTGAAACTTTGATATTTAAATTTAAATAAAAAAGTAATCTCTTGACTTTTGTATTTATTTTTAATACTAGTGAATCACCCTCGCTTCGTTCGGGTTTGTCCCTAGCTTGCTTCCCCATACAAACTTTCATCCCCATTTTCATCCCCTTAAGGGATGATTCCGGGATAAAAATATATAAATATTCGGATAAAAATATAAAAGTATATAATAATTTAAATTTCCGGGATAAATATATTCTATTTCCTTCCCATGGTCTCAAACTATCTACTTACCAAATTTCATCTAAATCGGGTCAGTAGATCCAGAGAATACCCCCTACAACGTCACAAACTCACAATTCACAAACTCATAAATTTTACCTCTTTATAATATTAGTATATTTAGATTGACGTATAGTACTAGTATTATATATATGAAAAAAGACCCATCTTATAGAAATATCACTCAATAGATTACGACGCGGTCGCGATTCCATACCTACGTGTATGTCGTATTATATCTTTAACCATTCGTCCAAATTATATGTAGTAAAAGGGAAAAGTCTTTTGTTTTAAGCATTTTAGACAATAAAACTATTTATTTTGATAAGAATTCAGAATTGTTAATGATGATGATGTCCTCCTAGCCGATTCCAGCCACGGTGGCCAATCTCAATGAGATTAGCCAACTGCGCAGGAGATATTATAGTGCACAAGTGTACGCGCAGACACAACGTGCACTCTCTATTCCTATCATTCTCATACTCCGGTGGGACGACCACTCGACACCGGTGAGAGTTAAGGCGCAGGACCGACGGCTTTACGTGCTTTCCGAGGCACGGGGGTGAAACACCGCCAACTTCCCAACTCCAGGCTGTTACTGAGACTTACTATACAGGAAGACTCAATAACTAAACTTGGCCCGACCCGGGACTCGAACCCAGGACCTCCGGGTGTGCAGCCGTACATGCTAGCCACTACACCACCGAGGCAGTTAAGAATTGTTAATAATATGACCAATAAACATGACCTACCGATTTAAATTATTTTTTTAATATAAAAAACTACTTTTTGTGACTTAAATATAAAAGTTAGACATAATAATGCTGTCGCTGACTTTTTTGTAGGCATTATTAAGCTCTACAATTTTTCTCTAGAACATAATCATATATCTCTCATCGTTAAGGCAGCGTTCGTAAGAAACGTTTTCGTTCGACCGTTTTTTCTGCGAATTACTTTGCAAATCCGACTACCATGAAGAGTCTTTTCATTCTTCGGGTATATATATGACACTCAGAAAGAACGTGGCTTTCTGTTGGTAAAAGAATTTTGATAATCGGTTCAGTAGATCCAGAGATTACCCCCCACAAAGTCACAAACTCACAAATTCACAATATCACAGACTTTACCTCTTTATTAACCGACTTCCAAAAAAGGAGGAGGTTATCAATTCGTCGGAATCTTTTTTTTCTTCCTTTTTTAATGTATGTTCACCGATTACTCGAATACGCCTGAACCGATTTGGAATTTTTTTTTTATTTCAAAGGGTATACTTTCCAGGTGGTCCCATATAAATTTTATCGAAATCGATCGAGTGGTTTTTTTAAAAAATCAATAATAATTATATTTTTTATATAAATTGTTTAATCGAATATGTTATTAAAAAAACTTTCTTCTTACAAATTACCTGCTTATTACGTCTACACTAAAAATGGAAAAATAAAAACTTTTTAACAAAATCGAGCGAGCATGTTCTCGTTACTAAAATCTGCCGAAGCTTCTGCACATACGTTTAAGTACATAGCTTCCGTTAGAGGAATGAAATACCGTCTTTGAGTAAATAATATAAAGACGAGTGTAACAATGTGCGTGTACAGAATTCTGTAGTCGCTATTGTGTGATACTGTTTTAACAAATATAAGTTTTTTTAACAAGTTATGTTATAATTGTTACTTAAAAGTGACATACAAATTACACAACCTGTAACTACTCGTTCGCAGTTAATATTGATTAGATCCGTGGCAATACCTACGATCGCTATACATATTATATATTTTAGTATTAATATATAAATTTTCAGGTATTCGCTGTAAAGCAATTAAACCACCAGTGAGTTACATTGTATTTTTTATAAACTGAAATTATTTGAGTAAAAAAATAGTAATAAAATATGAAATGGATATATTTTTTTATTAAGACGGTATAGTTCCTCTAAATAGTAGCAAGTGAATAAGGATGGGGACGCGTTTTGAAAGGGGTTTGGTTTTAAAGTATTAAATCATAAAACATAAAGGGTGTCGTGAAACAAACATAACGGATCCGCCACCTGGTGAAGCGAGGCTGAGCATAAGGAAATAAAAGCGCTATTGTGAAAAACTTCGGAGCCCAAAAATAAGCGGATCATTTACTTAATGCCTTCCTCATTGAACACACGGATAAGGCTATCAAAATGATCCGTTTGATACTGTCATTGCTCTTTGTTCATACGTTGATACAAAAGGATTTGTTTGTTTATGAAATCTTAATATGAGCGCGTCATTTAGCTTATTCGACCTCATTATTATTTATTTAATTAGAATCACCAATAAGTTATACAATAACTTAACAAAAATACACAATTGTACAAAGGAGGTTTAAATCTAACTATTATCATACTTATAGGTATCCACGACATGCATAAACAATTACACGAAGCATTTAAAAAAAAAAAATTAACAGCACTATAAGTTATAAAAAAATAATTAAAGACACTATTATAATTAGTTACTTGAAGCAACAAAAGAAAAATTATAATGAATACGATATCATCAAAGCAATTACAGAACACAACAAAAAAAAAATGTAAATATCATTCTTGCACTAAATCATATCTACTGTAGATCTAGATTACAGATCTAACAGGGCAAAACCTAATACGGTAGTATGTACTTCATATACTTTAATTTAGGTTTTATTAAAATATTAAGCACTATTTTTCTATCAGCAATGCAAACTAGCTGTGACACGAATAGATTATCGCATTATTAAAGTGAGCTAAAAATATGGTTGCTTCGCCTGCGACCTGCGACAGTTATGCAAATGATCCGCGCCAGGCCTCAAAGCAAATTATCATAATATAATGCGAAAAGTGTCAGCAAACTTAGAATTTCTTGACACGTTTGATAATGTAAACCTTAGACGTAATTATTACGAGTTCCTCCACACGTGTAAGATAATGTAGGTAAATCGCGGTTGAAGCATCTTTATAGATGGATCACTTAAAAATAAATAGTACTAAAAAGATCAACAACATAGAGAGTGGCCCTGTTCTCTATGTCTTACGCGTAAAAAGTGCATCGTGGAAAAGCTTTTCTTATCACTATATCTACTTCACACTCAAACTTCTGTATTACAAATTACTTTCACATGAAAATAATAAAGATTCATGAGTTCCACTTCAAATTGTGGCAAATAATTCTTTTCGCCATACAGAAATAAAAATCTCGGAAATAGTTTTTCAGAATTCGCTTAATATTTCCAAATTATAATAAATTTTATATATTCTATGAAAAATGAGCTAGTCCACTAGAGAAGACAAAAATATGATATGCTGTATCTTCAAAAATAGCCCCAATAAGGAATGCATTCTTATATTATTATTCTTGCCGCGGTGCGGACACGTATGTATGTAGATGGTGGCTTCGGGACTGCGATGCGGAACTTTAAAGCTCTATTATACCGAGCGCGCTCTACTTTGCTACTTTGTATTTTTGTACGCGATTACACGTGATTTACACACCGCTTTGTACTGGGCTTATCTTTCACCAACAGAACAGCGAATCTAATGTGTTTCATAATAAATAAAATTATGTGTCATATTCACGCTTTGTCTTCATAATATCACTAGCAATGGCGAAAGGTTGGCATCCTTAAGTATGGCTTGAATATTTTTAGTATACAAAAATAAAACGGTGCTTTATAGTATTTAGCAAGATTTCTACTCGCCGAACCGTTTTTTTTTTTATTAGGAACTTATAGTTTTCAGTGTAAGTAACCATATTTAGTGTTTTGCAATACACACACACACACATATATATATATATATATATATATATATATATATATATATATATATATATATATATATATATAATATGTATATTGGCATTTATTTGATAATCAAAACTAAAAAATACTTCAAATGCGTTTCTTTCATTTACATTATATTTCTAATATATTTTTGGCCAATTTACCAAAAATCAAACAATCAAAACTAAAGAAATAACAATAGACACTCAGTAACAGGTACCCTGTTATAGTTCAAAATATATGGACAAACTGTAAACGGTAAATATTTCAACGCAAAATATAGTAAGTTATAATAATAGTAGAAAGAAAGTTATAATAATCCGCATATGTTTGTGAAACGTGAAAAAGTAGGTTAATCCTATAATAAATGACTATCGAGATGCCGCGGCCGACGCGCCAGCCGCAGCCTCGAGACAAACGCCGGCCCGCACCAATCATCGCCTTCATATTGCTGGAGATTTCTCCTGGATTTTCATAGTTCAAATTTATGTTGAAAGCAATTTTGCAAGCAAATTTTGAAAGCAAGGACAAAATAACACAAAATACTCGTATTCGCTAAGAAACTGTTAATTATATATATATATATAGAATAATACCCGCAAGCGAAGCCTGCATGAAGTAATGGCTAGATTGAAGGGTGGAAAAAGCTATACGGTAGATATTATTGGAGGCTGGCAGAGTATTTACTGCGGTGCTCTCGTCGTTCGCGATCTCATTATTATGTGAAGCGGCTCCCGAAACTTTGAGATGATACAAACGGGCCGGCGGCTCAACTACCTCACTCGCGTGCAATGAGTTTTTTGACGAATGAATAATGAAAAAATGTTGGGTATAGTTCAATTATGAAAGTTAGTTTCATCGCGGTGTTACATTTTTTTGATATAATTTAGACTTATCATTATAATGCAAAATTACAATTAACACAATTAGTCTTGGCAGTATTATATGATCTGTGATCTTGGTAAATTGATTATGTTTACGAAATTAGATTTTAGTAGCTAGTTGTTGTTTTTCAAAGAAAATATAGGTCCTTTTCTTACTGTTTCTTTTTAATTTCTATTAAGTCAGTAATCATTCATATATGGGAATGTTTTTTTGCTTATATATCGTCATTATGTGGTGTTTTTATACATGAAATCATAATAATGCCCCCAAAAATTGCAACTTTGCAACATAAAATCGTATCATTTTAGAGTAGTCTGATCACAGCTCTCCGCGCTATCGCGTTTTAAATTCAGATGATAAGGCTAACAAATTACCGTACTTTGCGCCGCTTACGTCTCCATTTTATGTTGATGACATTTTTATTGCGTACTGAAATATCACACGCCACAGACAAATGAAACAGAATACAAGAATATTTTATAGTGAGTTTTAAGAATAGCGTTCGTAAAGTGCGAGATGAACACTACGGGTGATTCTGCGACTGGCTGGACTTGAGGCGGCGTCACTAATTTTACCACGATCGACCTTTTATCTGATGTTCAATCGAATTATAATAAAACTATGTCCTTATAATATCAATCGAAATATTTTCATCAAACTAAAACAAAAATCTTATTAATAACATTTTGTAATATGGACGGGATGTTATATATACATATCTTATTACATAAAACGCGATGCGAAGCAAAGAATAACAAAAAATAACAAAAAAATATACGAGTGACTTGATTTAAGAGAGAGCAGGTTTTTCCGTTTTAGGAATTATTTCTTTGTATAATGTTAAAATACGAGAATAATATTTTGAGAGCGGACATCTACTGGCAGGTAATATTGAGTGGAGGCAATATCTGTCCACTTTCAGACTGTCGTTTTATTGCTTTCATCTCTCGGATAGCTCGAGACTATTCGTTAACGTGAAATTTTAGAATTTTTCTGTCGTGTAAAAACCAAGCTTTTTGTGTTGTAAAAAAGTTAGTTCCGCATATTATTGCATCAGTAGGTATATTGCAAAAGTACTGTGTTAGAAGTATCCGTATAACTTAGAATACATGAAAATATACTAAGTTTAAATCTATATTATGTAATAATATAATAATAATAAGCGTTTATTTCGGACAAGAAGTCCATACAATCATCAGTATTTTACATTAAGCATAGAACACAGAAAACAGAAATAAAATACTACAAAATTTAACAGGAATAAACAAAGAAAAATAAAAACATTTCACATATAATATAAAATTTCCATGTCACATGTTAGTTACCGTACTCCTCCTAAACGGCTTTACCGATTTTTACCAAATTTTATATGCGTATTCAGTAGGTCTGAGAATCGGCTACTATCTATTTTTCATACCCCTAAGTGATAAGGATAAGGGTGGTCCTCCCAGACCCCACCTCAGGGACGATTCCGAGCGGAGCGAGGGTTAGTCGCTAGTTTTACATATAAAAATATTTAACATTGAATTAAATAAATATGAATCATGTCATTTAAAACCGCATATTTATAATATTAATGAAGAACTTTACAAATGAAGTTACTTTCTATAATATGTATTACTTTCGTAAGTAGCACATACCTCTTTGTCATTTTGGGCCTAAGCTTCCATTGCGTTCTAAGGTTTCTTTCAATAGTACTAACTACTCGTATCTAGATTGACAATCATCCAGCAATCAGTTGAACAATTGGAAAGTTATTTAAGCAAAGATTTTTTTCCAAACAGAGCAAGCATATCAAATATCAATATCGGTTGGTTATTTCAGTCTGGTGGCAGACTAACAAGCAATCGATCCATGCCACCGACCGCACCCGGAGCACCGACCTCCGCACCAATCACTGCGGTCACCTACAGTTTAGGAGTTTTAACTGTATCTATCGTCACATGTTGGAATTGCCATATAGTTTAATAAAAAAAAGACAAAACAAAGTTACTCAATCCATTCAAGCATCAAATATATAATAAAGTCGTAAAGCAAACGTAGTAGCTAATGGTTTAAAATATATCACGTATCTTAAATGAAACACGATGATGAACTCGTTAACTTTAAATTTCTTAATTTTACGCTCCAGCTTAGAGAGAAATGCACAAAATATGCAAAATTTAATGAGCGAAACAAAAAGATATCTACATTTTGCTTCAGCACCGGAGGGACCCTGGAGTTTTCACCTAATTATCAATTTTGATTTAAAAACACAGGCCGCGGCCACTTCGCTTGGTTCATTTAGGTTGACGATCACAAGATAGATATTTACGAGTATAACCTCCACTACACCCAGACACACAGCTACACGAGGTCATCGTGTTATATATTTACTGATAGTTTTATCATTTGAACTGAATGCAAGTTCTAGAATATAAGTATTTTTAAATTTTAGAATGGTAAAAGGAATTTATTAAGTTAGTAAGTCTAAAACTTAAGTGTAAATATTCTAAATTAGAACTAAACTTTTTATACAGTTTTCATAGTAAGGAACTGCGGATAAACATAATCTCGTTTAAATCCTTCCATACAATATAGGCATTCTATAGTTTTGCCATAACCATGTGACATTTTCAAATATTTCATAGTAGACAAAATAATTAAATAACCTAAACAAATTCATAAAAGATTATGTACACCTCGTGTGTAAGAGAGACGTTATCGCGAGGGTGCAGGTGGCGAGAGGTGGCGAGTCATGCTACGTTATGTACGCCGGGAAAAAATTGCTACATTTGTCTCTGTATAGAATAATGCCGTTAGAAATATTTTTTAGTAAAATAAAAAAAAATCTATTTTTGAAGAAAAAATCTCTCGATGTCGATAATTTCGCAGTTTAATATAATTTATGTATTGGCTAAATATATATTCTGTGCCCAGTGTCCACGGAATTTTTGACATTACTACTTTTGAAAGTTCTATTCATGAGTTAGGATATAGAAGATTAAAATCATGGGCGATTTTTATTTTGTGCATCAGTTATTTCTCATATGATAGAACAACATAGTAACATTTAAATAATAATAATTATAATAACTTTTTGACAGTCCCATCCCAGGGCACAGTATTACTCTCAATATGATATTAAGCCAAGTTGGTCAAACGCGCTAGGCAACTAAGGGTTGGTGACGAATACTTTTACGATATTTTAATCACCATAGTAGCAGCCTGTTATGTAGAAAATTATTTGCACATGCCAGACCTGTGTTTGACCCAGCTTCACTTTGATTTCCAAAGGCCCCTCTTCCCTTGGAAACCAGTAAACCATACCGGTGACAGGTGCGCCGGCGACGAGAACAAATATTAAAACCTTCACGGAAAGGTGCTAAGTAAGAATAAATGGAATATTTAATAATATAGTAACAGTAAAATGAAGAAATTTTCAGTCATATTTGCTTTAAAAGGAATAACATTCCAGATTTCACTCTATATTTCCTCGTTTAAAATATACTCTACTGAACTCAAATACAAGTATTTATAGCATTAACCAAATATAAGACTTAGGCCCAACTCTTAGAGACCTCTTAAGAGATTATAATTTGTTTGATGTGAATCATCAGCCCAAATACATCAATGGATTCCTTAAGATTTGTCCCTTCACTGTATTGGCAAGAGGTAATCATGCTGAAAATGATTTCCAAATCTCATCCAGAGAATTAACCCGCTCCACTCGGTATGTCAAGCTAACACGTTATCGCTACCTGCTACCACTGATCTTTTTGTTATATAATATTTTATACATAATATTAATTTATTGATAACTAAAGATAGGAAAAATGAATATACATAGTACAAAAGATCCTGGAAAAGAGCTGATCTGGATATCCGGTTTGATCATGTTCTTTTCTTCTAAAAATTTTAATAAATAATGGATGCAACAAAATCAGATATTATTATTGCTTCTTTTAATTGTCGTTCCATTAAAAGATCTTTAGAACATGTTCGTTCTTTATGTAAAATAAGTGACATACTAGTACTGCAAGAGACATGGTTATTACCACATGATATTGATTTTATCCACCGAGTCGATGAGGACTTTGGATGCTTTGCAAAATCTTCAGTCGACACCTCGACTGGTATTATGCGGGGGCGTCCCTACGGAGGATTAGCGTTATTTTGGCGTAAATCAATTTTCTTAAAAGCAACGATTATTGAATGCTCTAATAACAGACTAGCGGCTATGCGACTGGACTTTGGGGACAATCGTCAATTGCTTATCATAAATGTCTATATGCCAACGGACCAGGATGAAAACTTGTGTGAGTTTACTGCGACTCTTGCTAACATAAAAGCTATAATCGATGATAATGAAATTGAAACCGTTTTTGTGCTAGGTGACTTTAATGCTCATTGTGTATCTCGTTTCGGTGATGAACTAATGTCGTTTTGCGCAGAGCATTCGCTGCTGTGTGTGGACTATGATGTATTAGGTAAGGACTCTAATTCATATACCTATGTGAGTGATATGAACGGTGTGACACGGTGGTTAGACCACTGTATAGGAACTGTGGCGGCGCGTAACATTGTAAATTCTGTGACTATCAGATGCGATGTCGGGTGGTCGGATCATTTTCCTCTTTTAATTTCATGCAAATGTGACGTAGTTGTAAGTAAAATTAATTGTGAGTCTGAAGCGAGTTTAATAAGTAAGATTAAATGGGGCCAACGTAACACAACAAATTAATCTTTATGGTAAGTATTGTAGTGAAAATTTTAAAAAGATATTTTTTTCTAGTCAATGTATTAACTGTGATAATTTAACTTGCACTGAACATTTATACTTAATAGATAAATATTATGATCAAATTATTTTTATTTTACAAAAAGCTTCTGAACTTAGTTTTTCTAATAATAATAAAAAATGTAAAAAGGTGGTAGGTTGGAACTATCATGTTAGTGAAAGCCATAAGATAGCTAGATTTCATTATTCGTGTTGGTTATTAAGTGGCAAACCAACTTCTGGTTCAATTTACAATGAAATGATAAATAGTCGTAAAATTTTTAGAAACAAGCTCAAATGGTGTCAAAATAATAGCGATCAGATTAAAATGAATATTATAGCTACTCATAAAGCAAATAAAGATTTTAAAAAATTCTGGCAGGCAACAAAATGCTCTCAAAATAGATCTCGGCTTCCACAACATGTTGAAGGAATACATGAACCTAAACAAATCGCTGACATGTTTGTAAAAAATTTTAAAGTAGAACCTATGCCTATACAGGGAATACAAAATGAAAATGATTCCTTCTCTTTGGAACAGGAAAATATACAGTTTCTACCTAAAGACGTTGCTAAAGTTATAAAATATATGAAGCGTGGAAAGTCCCCAGGACACGACGGATTGAGCATAGAGCACTTGTATTATGCAAGTCATGAAATAAATAGAGTATTATGTACGTTTTTTAATTTATGTATTAAGTTTAACTATTTGCCTAAAAGTATTATGAGAACTGTAGTTGTGCCTGTTCCAAAGAATAAAACTGGTCATCTAACTAAACTAAGTAATTATAGGCCTATTTCACTAGGTTGTATAATTGGTAAAATATTTGAGAGACTATTACATCCGCATATTGCGGAGAATGTAACATTAAATGATGCTCAGTTTGGTTTTCGTCCCAGTGTTTCAACAGAATCAGCAATCTTTAGTCTTAAAAATACAATAAAATATTACACAAGTAGAGATACTAACGTATATGCCTGTTTTTTAGACCTTAGCCGGGCTTTCGATTTGGTAAACTATAAACTATTGTGGTCAAAACTAAATAAATACAAAGTTCCGGTAAGTGCTATTAAATTATTGAAATATTGGTACGAAAACCAAACGAATAATGTGAGATGGGGCGACGCACTCTCTAACGACTATAGGCTAGAGTGTGGCGTTCGTCAAGGTGGGCTTACATCACCGGATCTTTTTAATGTTTATGTAAATAATCTGATAGAGGAACTGAGAAGCACAAACGTTGGCTGTCACGTCGGTGGTGTGTGCATAAATAATTTAAGTTATGCCGATGATATGGTGCTACTCAGTCCCTCTATCGGTGGTCTTAGACAACTATTAAGTATTTGTGAAAAATACGCTTTAAGTCATGGACTTAAATACGATGTGTCTAAAACTGAATTTATGGTTTTTAAGAGTAGAAGGGGTCCGGACGTGGTGCCCTCTATATTTATTGACGGTAAACCAATCCTAAGAGTGTCAACATTCAAGTATCTGGGCCATTTGTTAACGGAGAATCTCCAAGATGACAGTGATATAGAACGTGAGCGTCGAGCCCTTGCTGTGAGATGTAACATGATTGCGCGCAGGTTTTCTCGTTGTAACCAGGACGTAAAAACTACTCTGTTTAAAACATACTGTCAGAATTTATATACATGTCAACTGTGGTTCAATTATACGAGGCACGCGTACAGCACCATCAGAGTACAGTACAATGATGCTTACCGGACTTTGATGAATTTACCGAGGTTCTGTAGCGCATCTGATATGTTTGCTTCAGCCAGGATACCAGATTTTTTTGCGGTGGTCCGTTCCAGAATTGCTGCATTCTGGGATCGACTACGTAACTCTAATAATGAGATTCTACGTGTAATGGGCGAGTACTTGAGTGTTGACTTTCTCAGGCATTGGTTGACACAACAATGCGGTAGAAATAAAAAGTAGGTAATAGTATTTTGATGTTTTTATGTATATATTCTATCATAATTTTATTGTAACTATATTGTAGACATTTTATATTGGCGAATAAGCCTGAAATAAAAACATTTATTATTATTATTATTATTATTTTGGATGAATATAGAGAACTTCAAAGAAATCTAACATTAATATGGGTATTTCGAGGTAATGGCTTGGAATGTGTATTTATTTATTCATTTATTAATTTATTTTTTATCAAATAGGGTTCTCAACTAGGCAAACAATGTTATAGATTTTATAATAAATTAAATAACACAATAATAGTATAAAATACTATTATATAGTAAAAGCTACTCTGATTACAGCAACCTTTTTTGTGTGAGCAACACACAAAAAGGGACTCACTTATACATTATATATGAAACATAATAAAAACTTAAAAAAAACCGACTTCCAGGCACTAAAATGTAAAAAATAACTAAAAGGAGGTTTTCATTTAGAATAGATACCTAATCAGATATTTTCGAAGTCGGTACCAGCCGACAATATTTTAATTTAAGATATGAATATCTAATAGGTAAATATGTATTTTACGTATCAAAATATATTAGATTTGCTTTGCATCAGCTGGCACGGACTTCGAAAATATCTGATTACGTATCTATTCTAAATGAAAACCTTCTTTTAGTTATTTTTTACATTTTAATGCCTGAAAGTCGGTTTTTATTTATTTTTTTTTAAGTTTTTGTACATGTGCAGGTATTTCAATTTCAAGTTAGAGATAAACGACTTAAACATGAAATAATGTTAATGGTTTCAATGAAATAGTATTGGTTGCTTGTTTAAATATCTTATAGGGTAAGCTTCGTGGTCCTTGGGCTGTGGGTGGTGGGGAGGGAGGGGGTGACGCCGCGCCACGCAGTAGCGGCGGAGGAGAAAGGTCCAAGTTATTTATGTGGAGGCCGACGCGGGCCGATGTTATACAAACGTTTACTTAGGATGCTGTATTTGTTTTAACGACTCGCCATAAAGTGTTCACTTTGCTTTCGATTTTATTATTGAAATTAAACATTATGAAAGCAATCATCTTTGGGTCACAAGTTATTTATCTAAATTATATGAAAGGTGAGCTATGTAAAATATTATTAATGATAACTTTTTAAAACTATGTTATAATATGAATGACAGAAAAATATTTGTGAGTATATAAATATAATGTAATAGAATATATTTTAAATAAACAAAATCACATTTCATAATATATTGTAATACATGAAATCCCAGTTTTATTCATAGTACATGCCCCAACAAGCGAACATTACTGCGGCGAGCACGTACGGAGGCTTTGAAGGCATTTACATTGTACGAGCGCGAGGACACAATATGTTAGTGGAATAAAAACTATGCAAACGCATTGGGTCCAAAAATTAAATAGCTTTATTTGGTTTTATTGCACAAACATTATGACAGTATTTTTTAAACTTTGTAACTATTTATGAACAGATATCATCGAGCTGTACTGGGACGTGAAGGACCGTTCCCTATTAAAATCACAAAAGATTTTCTTTTCTTATTTTATACTATGCTCTAAATATTAGTTATCTGTCATCTTATGAAAGTACGAAATATAAAAGGTATTAATATACCTTTTATATTTCATACTTTAATAAGTACTTATAATATTATACTCGTAATGTCCTCGATGCCGTGTGATGGCTGTGAATGTGAACCAAACAACAATAATGTAAGAGTAAGCTCAAGTATAAATAATGTTTTTTGTAAACTTAGTTTTGCATGAATAAAGTTATATTTTGTAAAGCCTCGTACCGTCATTATCAGTAGTTGGGCGGTTTTTGTAGGACTCTATCCTAACCCTTTCAACGACCCTCCGATATTGTTCGCCTTATATTAAAGAATGAATAATGTCTCACATTCTGCGGCACTCTCCCGCTTTATTAAGCGATGCCACGTTTTATCAGCTGTCGGATACCAGATAAAATACTTCTTTCACAATGTTACCGCATTTATTAAATGGAAGGTTTTAGAATATCGATGTTTCCAAATAATATACTCGTAGATAGGAGCTAAACTCAGAAATACATAATATCCTCCATGTTTTTAGAATTTATTTGTGTTCCTTTTTTATTTTAACAAGAGTTCAAGACAAAATTAAATTATAACTACATAAAACGAAAAAGTTGTTTTTTTCATATGTTTTTTACTTTCTCTGCGAGCAAAAAGAATGTGACCAATCATATCTGTATACGTGTACAACGATCCCGATACCTTCGACATGGTAAGTAGACGTATCATACTACATTATAAAGATAGGCAAACTACCTACGATCACACAATTTTACATTTAATTATGATTCATTCTAAAAGTTATCTCAATATAAAACTTTTACTATAAGCTTTCTAAAATAAACTTCTCTGTATTAAAATTTAAAATAATGGTAAAAGCTGCATCACCTTAACCTTTACATACAGCTAGAAACTTGGAACAGGGATAGTTTAGTGAACCATCACATTTACATTTATATAGAAAGCTAATAAATTATTTGGTAGTGCAGTACATATCCTTTAAAAATACAAAAAAAAAATTATACTCCACGTTAAGAAATAGAGACAAATATAGTTAATATTTATTTATAGAGAGTTAACGCAATGTGAGACGAGAAAAGCAAGTATATACTAATCCATGCAGTCGTCTAACGAAGTACAAGGTGAGAGATGCGGTAACGACTGCTATACAGCGCTACGAGATGGCACTACAGCAATTTAACTTCGAGACCTTTCGACATGACACTTAATATAATATTTTGTAATAGCCTTTGTATTTGACAGTTAGCTTTTCCGTTAAAATCAATGAGCGATCGCCTACTGTACGGGATTTTTACTGTGGTATTGTCTAGGCGCAGATAGTATGAAAAAGCGTAGTACACAACGTATCAGAAATATTCTAAAGATTCCTAAATTACTTTGCTGATTACATTAGAAATAGCTCATGTACATATAAATTGTTACTATATTTATATTATTTTTTTAATTTTTACCTATTTATACGTATTAATTAAAACAATATTTGAGCTCGTATCAAGAACACCACCCTGAGCGTAGTACCCGCTTCCCGCCTTTAAGTTGGTTGACGAACATTGCGGGAGTCAGGAAACGGGAGGGGGCCGAGATAAGAAAACAGCGTTATGGCTTTAGCGATTACCGAAGGGTTATCTGACGTGTAGCGTGTAACCGTCGTGTCCCAGCGCTTTATTACTCTCTACATGTCAAGATTGTGACATCATCCCGGCCAAATGAATCTTTGTTAAAGAAAGATTGTGGGATATCGTAATATTACAATACTTTGTGTGTCATAAGTTAAAAGCGACCCACAACTACCAAAAGAGAAACATATAGTAAAACAAAAATATCTTTAAAGTTCAGTGACCCCAAGTTAAAAATGAACTTTAATCCTTGAGCGTTAGGTCTCGCTGTTGCGTACAAAGCTGCGGTCAAACACTAGCGGAGATTTAAGAGTTTGTATGTATACAGTATAATTAATGTCGTCGAGTTCTAAGCAAGTTATCTACTCCGGGGCACGTTTCAGTGCTTACTGGGTCCTCTCGGGACGTTCACGCACGCTTTATGTGCCTATTTCTATTTATATTCATAATAAAAAGAAACTTGTTAGACTTAAATAAAGTTTCTTGAATAAAAATTTATTTTTCCCTAGCGACTTTCATCCTTGCTTCGATAAGGTTTCCCTTTCTCTATGACGTCTCTACTAGATTCATTAGTCGATTTTTAGGATGAAATGTGATCGATTATCATGTAATTATGAAATAAATTCAATATGGAAAGAGTGCATTTCATTTTTTAAATATATTCAATGATCACTTATTACGTATGCGTGTTCAGTACAATAATGCATTCAGGATGCTGATGGGACTGCCTCGTTGGTGCAGCGCGTCGGGTATGTTCGCCGAAGCGCACGTAGATTGTTTCTACGCTATCATGCGCAAACGGTGCACATTCCTGGCGCGCAGGGTTCGGGCCAGTTCCAATAGCATCCTGAGGGCATTTGCTGACAGGTTCGATTGTCAGTATTTGAACCATTGCCAAATGGTGTACATGCTGACAAATCGAGTCTGTCTTAGATAAGGTTTAGGATTAAGTAGGTTAAATGTGTACTAACATTAGGTTACAGTGTGTCTTTACTAACAAAATATGATCCTTGAAGGTTGAAATAAATGATATTATTATTATTATTATTATTATTAAGTAACTAGGAAAGAATAAGAAAAGCACAAACAGTTTTATCCCAAGGGAACCATTCATTTTTCCGGTATACAAAGTAACCTGTTGTTTGACCGGCGATATAAGGTATCAGCATGCCAAATTTTACTAAATTAGGTGCAAACTTGTTGTGTACTAAGCTGTATAAGTTACTATAGTTTTTTAGCTATCCCACGGGAACTATTTAATTTTCCGGGACGAAAAGTATCTGAAATGTTGACCGGGGATATAAGGTATCATCATGCAAAATTTCATTTAAATCGGTGGAACAGTTTCGGATATTAGCCCGTACAAACAGACAGACGGACCAGAGAAACAAAAAAAATGAAAAAAGTGTTTCAGAGATTATCCGGAACAAACAGAGAGACAGACAAAAATTTAAAAAAATGAGTTTTTTTTAATAAATACCGTATATAATTTCAATGCTAGAAAACGCTGTTATTTTGACATTACAAACTTCAATTTTATTTATCTGTATTGATAGATTGGATATACTCCTACAAGTTCTTGATTTAAAAATTAATATGCGAAATCTCCACACACGTATATACATTTTTATAAGAACTAAAACTTTTACTTATAACATTACAAAAGAGCATCTGTATGGTAGGACAACATACGTACTACTTTATTTATTAAGTTAGCGTTAAAGAAGCTACAACAGGGTACCTACAGTCCCTCCCCGATGTGCGTTCATATTGTAGTATAGTATCGTAGTAGGGGGGCCCTTCTGGCAATCCAGCCGGGCGCGAAACCAAGAAACGTACTGGGAGGTCGCCGCCCACTATGGTGGACGGTGTGCCCTGCGAGAGAGAAAACCGTTGGAGCAACCTTGTTTGGCCTGCCGTCGAGGCATCGTGCTTGGCCGCATAAGTGATCCTGCGACGGCACATTAAGACGGGGGAGGTTCATTTAGGTTTAGTAGGTAGTACCGGTGAGTCCCACATAACTACTTGTACGCAGGTGGTATGCGTAAATGCCTTTCCCAACATTATAAAAAGGATAGATACGGTCGGTAATCGTTAGAATCCCTCTACTGTACTGGTAATATCTTTAAAAGTTCGCGCCATTGGGGTCGAGGCTGCAGCGGTCGACGAAGTATAAATATCCAACACATGTTCTCAATACTCGCACGAAACGGTATATTGAAGCGATAAATCACAATATCGGGTCTCGCTGACAAATCCTCGGCAAAACTGGTTGTACGTAAAATACTTTAAACATTTATTTTCTTAAACATGACGTATTATACGTCCATAAATTAGGGAAGTCTAACATCAAATATTAGTATTCGTATTATACATAAATAATAATATATTAATCTAATATTATGATTAACGTACACACGGAGAGTCGCGGTCTCGATCGGTTCAAGTCTATATATTATAATCTTCAGTTTTTATTTCATAGTAAACGAACCGAGTAACATTTCATTACTCAATAATAGCCTTGAGCTGCGACAAAAGGTCATTCAGATAGTCATTGAGGAATAACAATTAAAAAAATATATATAAGAATGATTGCCATAATTGTGACATGACGATTAAATTTCTATTTTCAATAGAATTTAAAGTTATTTAGTCATATTAAAGTTTATATTCTATGTAGACTGGCACCCAGTCTTAGCCCCCTTATTTAATTAATATTTGAATACTAAGTACTTGGACATTTCTCATATATAAATAGAAAAGGTATAATTACTAAAAAATGTTGTAGGTTTATTACAATGAGCTCTTTTCAGAGCGCTTGTTTAAACCTTTTTTCTAATATTTTTTTTTATTTTAATACTCCTATTTGAGAACAAAGTTCGCAGAAGTGCTGGTGTGAAAGTGTCTGATAAAGCTGAGTATTTAATCCCATTCGAAGTTTGTTGCTTGCTACAATTCTTGAGGTCCTTTAATTAGCAGTATTGAGCTGGTCTTTACGAGATTCTAAAGTGGACTTTCATTATATATATATATATATATATATATATATATATATATATATATATATATATATATATATATATGTATATATATAATATATATGTATATATATATATAATATAATAAATATTAAGCAATGATTATAACAGTTATTATTATGGGTCTGCATGTTATAGGTTTATCACGATTTATAGAACTGTTTCTAGTTTAACCTTTCAAAACACGCGGACCCACAGGTGGCTCGGTTAACAATAAATTTCTTAGAATTTAACCGCGAGGTGTTAATTAAAATCACACTTTTTATCTAATGATGTCTATGATCAGTAAGATATTTTGTATGATCTACAAACATACATATATTATTATGCATGACTTCCACTGTCCGTATATGTATGTACATATTTATCAAAAAAACTGCATCGAATAACATCTAGAACTAGACTAGTCAGCACTACGGTTAGGAGTTTAAATTTAGTCGTGAGCAAATGACAGTTTAGCACATCGTATCCGGCGGAGTTGGCCGGCGGCGCTCGTTAGCAACCAGCGCTGGCGCGTGGCCCCTCGTTCTCGTCGATAACAGTCATTACTACTTATAGCTCTGCCGTAGCAGCGTAGCGTCGTAGCATCGTAGCAGCGTAGCAGCGTAGCAGCATCGTAGCGACGTAGTTGGCGGCTAGCAATTGTACATTTTATCGTCGTTGTGGCAATGAATAGAATAACTAGAACTATCTTCACTTGAAATCTATGACCTTATATATTGGAGAAGTGAAAGCATATTCGTTGGTTTGTTTCCCTTTCATGCAGTAACGGTAACTAACTGTAACTATTTGAAGATATCGAGTATATATTATAATATACCCTTGTATGTTTTGTTTGTATTTAAAATTGTAAATAAACTTATATTATATGCAAGCAAAATGCGCAAAGTATTATTATATTATTATAAATTTTATCTGTGGTAGGACTCTGTCAAGCCTGAGAAGTCCGACTGGATGGGTACCGCCCCCTTATCTATCTTGTTGTGTTCCGGTTTGAAGGATAAGGTAGCCAGCGCAGTTACAGACATATCATCTTAGTCCTCACAGTGACAACGCATTCTGAATTTTTGTAACATAAAACCTAAGTGCATGAACCGTAGGTGTTATGGGCGACAGGTACCGCTTTCCATCAGGTAGGCTGTCTGCTCGTTTGTCACTGAATATAATATATAAGAATATTTATTTATTATAATAATAATAGATGTTAGACCTGTATAGAACAGTGGTCGCTATATACACTACAATATACTAGATCTTCTAAAATGAGAAAATTAGATATATTTTGAACAAAAATTACAAGGTCTATGTTATCTTCTTAATATTCTTAAGCTTATTTTCTTGTAAAATGTACTATTTTTAAAATAATGTAAACCTTGCCAAGGAGACATATGGTAATGTTTTGTCGTGATTTATTTACATACACGAGACAGAATGATTTACTTTGGCCTTTCAAAGTGCACTTACAATTGTTTACATGCTGAAGTCAACAAGCCATATATGAATTCTTATGCAACAAATATGTATATCATGTTATGAAAAATTATATAAATTTAATTTTTAAACTCGTCTTCTCAATATAGCTTCACTGTATACTTTACTCCAAGCAATGTTCAATTTAAAAAGACGCATGTATTACTGTAACTTCATGTTGTGATATAATATCTGAAATAAAGTTGTCTAGATGTATGATCAATATAAATACTGACATTGAGCAAATGTCAAATTTGTGGACTAAATACGAGTCTTGTGACTTTTTTATTTATAAAAAATATACCGACTTTTAGATACTAAAAAGTCTATAATAGACAATAAAAAAACCTATTTATAGACATCAAAAATTAAAAGTAAGTGAACGGTTGTTTTCATTGACTATACTAAACCCCATCAGATATTTTCCAATTTAGTGCACAACATTATTATACAAATATGAAACGTTTTTATATGTAGTACAACCAACCAATAATAACCAATTTCCAAAGCATTCGAAACGTCAGGAACCAAAAATCAAATTAAATCAGCGAAATAATCCGAAAAGATTATTTAAAATTTAAGAAATTATTAAATAATAACCAATTTAAAAAAAAAAACAATCACAATATTATATGTTCCTACATCATTTTTATTGCTTGTAGTATTTTTCCTAGTTTTGAAAATGAAATAATAAAAACTTTTTTTTAGAATATTAATGTTTTTTATAAATCGTTACTTTGTCTTTCTGTTTCTGTTATATCTAATGCGCAGTTGTATCAAAGTACTTACACATACATACATATACTGTCACAAATGTTAGCCCTTGTTAGTATTAAGTAAGTCACACATTCGAAACTTTAAGGCGGCCGGATCTCTTCTGCTAACGTTAGACGTCTCGTCGGAATTAACATGTAAATACTTTAGCGGTTTAATACATATATTACATTTGTCTTAAGTCATTATTACTCTAGTCTATCAAAGTTACTTAGTATTTTCTGATATGATGAATTTATCTTCACTCATGTGGGCTAAAGTAAATATTTACTACGCAAAAACAATAATGAGATAGTTAAGAACGCTTAATATAAATAGTACATGAACTTAATGTACCTGAAAGAAAGAAAAAGAAAAACATTAAATAAACACTCTAATATATAATCGATCGATTAACACGCGTTTTTATAACAAAACTACTTCAATTAGGAAAAAATAAAATGCTCCAATACAATAATAAAGGTTCAGCAATGTATGTACATACATATTATGTTAATAATTGTGCCTTTTTCACGCTCTTAGAATAAGAATAAAAAAAAAAATTCTATCTTATCTGATTGTAGGTGGATATTATTGTAGTAGTATACTTTTTGACTCAGTCATTTTATACTTATTTAACATTACTGGTGTCCGCTAAGTGGTCTAAATTCTACCATTATGGAAAATTTTAGGAAAACATATGAATAGAATTTACCTAATTACCTATATAAAAAAATAACTGATGTCTAAATTTCTTTATTGATACGAGTAACATACTGAAAACTAATTAATCAAAAAAAAAACAGTTGACAAACGGTACTAAACTGTTTTGTCTTTGTCTATTTATTAATAGATTCTATCATTAGCAATATGTTAAAAAATCTATCATTTCAAAATACTGAAACAGTTTTATTATACACTAGCCGTCACCCGTCTGTATACTCGTAGCAATACACTACTACGGGCGGAAGTAAAATGTTTCTTTTGGTCTTCAAAGAGGGTTTCGACTTATACATGAAATATTTAAGTTCAAAAAACAAATAATGAAAAAAAGTTTCATATCTTTTCTTTTTAATGCTGGGATAATATTTATGAAAGTAAATCAACAAAAAAATGGTGAAGAGTGTATGCATTTCAAAAAATAAATACCTTTAACCATCTACAGACAATCCCGCGTCGATTGGTCAAAGTCTCACACCGTACGTTCAGTTTTTACGTGATGGCGTGACAAAGAAAAATTGTTTTCATTATATACATATCATTACCATTGCCTGTACGTCTGTTTGTCTGTTTTTCTGTTTGTCTATTTGTATAGGCTAATCTCCGAAACTGTAGGACCGATTTAAATGAAATTTTGCATTTTGATAGATTTGTTTTTGTTTGTTCTATTTCTCTTCTAACATCCCTCTGACACGGTTTTTAGCATTTTTTTTATGTACAGACATTCGACCTTTACAGTTTAATTAAAGTATAGATAGATATAAACACCCATGACTGTAGTACAAACATTTGTGCTCATCTCACAAATGAATGCCCCCAGCGGGACTCGAACCCGTGACCGCTTGCACAGAAAGTAGAGACACTAAGAACTGAGCTAAACGTGTGTATATTGTCTAAATACGCCTTAGAAGTATGTTTACTTCTTTGAAGTAACACAATACGGTGTGAACCAAGTAACTTTATTACTCTGCAATAACGAAATTTACATATTGCAATACAAAGTCCAGTCCAGTAGAGTGGCTGTGTGTAGGGTAATGCGTGATAATGCACATTTAGCTGCAACCTGATATGATATAAACTGACAGTACCACTCAGTAATGCATTGGATAAATAACATTTACATATGTATACATAAATAGATAAGTGTGGTTATTTGCTTGTCATACCCTTGTAATGAAAAAATACAACGGCCTGGCATTTATTGGTCGGAGTCACATTGGTTACACTATTTTCCCACCGCGTGAAGTAGTCCCCTGAGATACCAGTATTTCAAATGATTAGTAAAGGACGCGACAGGTGTAGTGAGGATCTATCTATGTAAGTGAGAGCGGGTCTCTAGTTCATAGTGCATTATTTTCTAACTAAATTATGTCATTCAATTAAAGGCTATCTGCACTTTGCAAGCAATTACTCTCACTCTCATAGAATGTACCACAGATATATAAAGTGTTTATTATAAAAAGCTATGCATATTTATAATCCATAAATATAATAAAAGTATAACTAAGCCGAATCTGTACATTCAATATTTTTTGCAAAACCTTATTGAAATAAACATCATTATCGATACAGAGGCCGTATCTATAGTTTTTAGAATTTTTGTCTGTCTGTCTGTTACCGCATCACAGAAAAACCACTGGAGGGATTTTGACGACATTCGGTATGGTGATAGCTAGTAAACCGGGTCAACATATAGGATACTTTTTACCACGGGAAAATATCTCATTTCTGAGAAAAAACACAAAAACTGCATTGCAAGAGTATACTAATATGTAAAACCTAAAAATTTGGTTTTTGGTCATCTGAACGCGGGCGGAGACGCGGGCAATGCTATTTATGTAATATTATAATACTTAATATAATTTTTAATCGGTCTCTTTTATTAAGACACACTTTTTGTTCTTACGCAGTTATCTACAGCAGGTACTTGCGTAAGCGGAGTTGTGGGCAAAAATAGCTATAAGTCGTATAGAAGCAAAGTCGATAAATCCGCGCCGCTCGTCCAACGACCAATTATTTGCTCTCCACTTCGCCGATGAAACTCTAGAAGCGTCCATCCTCATCAAAATGTGAATACGCTTTTAATGGGTATATCATGTTTGCTGGCGAAGTATTATAAAGCGTAAAATATCAATAGTTTTATCACGGAGCTGATATTACGCGACGTGTAATGGAATCTAATGCGTGGCATCTATGACAGGAAACTGTTTGCATGTACCTACATATGTTTATAGTAAATGCAATAGAATATTTCTTTATTGACACAATTTTAGGTTGCAACAAAAGCCTATTGAAGCCTATGACTCCCAACTAGATAAAACCTGTAAATCTCATCTCATCTTTAATCATAAGTACACTTCAATAATATTACAGAGCATGTTTAACAATAATAATTTTACTTATTAATAGTAAAAAAATTACAGCTTTGTAAATTTACATAATATCTAAAAAAACTGCCTTAAATAATTACTTTCAAAGGTGTAAAAAGAAACATTCGACCCACGTCTCGTTTTAATATTAAAGGGGGAAGGAAAGCGATAGGACGCCTTTTCTTTCACATGGACTTTTATATTATAATAAACTTTAGTACAATATTTTATAAAACTTGTTTCTTAATTCTGCACCTGACATTATATAAAGCGGGTAAAAAGCAACATTTTAGACTAAAGTTGAAACTTATAAATATTTAATTTGTAATGTTTAAAACAGCGATAAAACAAGATGAGAAACTTTTGTGTTCGCTGGAGAAGACGAACTTGTGAAAAACCGCAAGAGCGACGGCAAGCTTTGTCTACTTATATTAATTAATATATCTACGAGTATATAAGAAAATTATTGTCTTCACGAGACAATGTAATATTTCTAGTTGTTATAAGCACAATGAAATATTTTGAGTTAAGTAATGTTCGTAGCCACGATGTTTCAGTTCACAGATCCGATATAATTATATATGTATGTATATGTTCTGTGACAAACTATGTTTAATCAAGTTATAATTTCTATGCTTAGTTAAGTTCGCAACTGAAATGTCAGCAAACATACATTTATGTTAATAATTAAAGTAAATATTATTATGATAATAACATTATTGAGATGCGGGTCTACGAAACGTGGAACTAGTAGGGAGCTTTTTACCTTTATTGGATTAGTGAGTATGATTAATAATTACAAATTTTCGAGTACAATACTCCACTTGTGATAGTGACTTCCATATTTTCTATCATCAGACCATGGGTACGAGTAATAATATAATATTTGTAATATCACCTAAATGATGTAGTAATTACTAAGTCTCAGCTTAAGGGATGCCAATTACTGCTAGGAAAATGAATTACAAATTTTATTTATATTATAAGTGCTTGGAAAAATCCTACTGAATAAAGTATGTTTCTATTTCGTATTTAAATCCCGATGGACAGACAACGAATAAAATCGTAAAATATTAACTCGCAAAAAGTTATATAAAAGCTTTAAAATAATTCTAACGCCCGCAAATACCGGGTCGTGCACCGCGGTGAGAGAAATTGAAACTAATTTTAACAAACATTATAATATACTATACAATACTAAAAGTTTATAAATTTCGTTCACTTTAAACAAATAGCGAAGGCCTTTGAAACGGCATTTCCTTTGACCGCGCCGTATGCAGTTGAATGTTTAGCGAAGTGCGGTCGGTCGCTGCGGCGCGACCTTTTCTTTCCACACTAGTGTGCAACCACCTCGCGGTAATTACTCGTGCGATTAAATTGCACAGGTTTTCGTTAGAATTGACCATTAATATAACTGTTTCTGAACATTAAAATTTTAGTGAACCTCCACCTTTCATTCTAATGGAACCATAAATGTATGAAGAGGCTGTTACCAGACTTACATATTTTGATGCAAAAATTAACTAAATTTTGAGCAGTAGTGGTGAATAAAATATTAAAAAATATATACAAGTACCTCGTGACTCATCCTTATATGCTAGCCATATTACCAAGCCATTAATGTTATAGCTGAAAATGGGCAAAGCCACTGTTTTTGGTGTCCATACGCTTTTATCACATATTTGTTTTAAAACTATATATTTTATTGAAATGGACGCTGATAACTCAAAATTAATATTATGTTGCATTTTTTTTAATACTATTCTATGTCTATGTATATATCGAAATATTTAAGCGTTTTAAGCAAATTAATTAATAATTAATTTAATATGTGTTCTAATAAGAATATTAAATAACATTTGCCGTCCGTAAAGTAAAATGAAATTACTTTATAAGCTTACAAATATAACATTAGCATGTCAGCTGTTAGTTTTAAGTATAAGTCGCGTGCGAGCGGTGTGGGCTTTTTGGGCATGTGGGCGGTAATAAATAAACAGATTATGCAGAGCACGGTCCAGTGCAGATAGCAGCTTCCCGAGATTCCTTCACGAGCGGTTGCATCGCTCACCCGCGTCGTCCGCACGCGATTTTCTGTCTCACTGGCCTTTATTGCTGATGCAGGATGTGGTGGCTCTTTGACCGCAGCGATTTATATTTGGTGACTCATATTACGGAGTATATATCGCTCCGTCTGAGAAAAATGGGACTTTTATTATTTAAAGAATTGTCTAAATCTTGTAAATGTAAATGAATTATAAATGCGAAAGTGTGTTTGTTGGTTCGTCTTTTTTTAAAGCAAGCATATTTATTGACGGGGAAAGATTGGGGTCGTTTCCAAATGCTCATTTAAATACGCGATCAAGATCTCGAAACTCATTGGTGTATAGAAAAATGTAGTATATGTAGTATATATAGTTTATCGAATTTGTTATTGTTTTGTGTAACACATATCATGTGTACATCGTGTATATGGGACGTGGCCTCTGGAGAAGTGGGTGGTATTTTTGGATAGGGAAGGTGATAGAGATTCCAAATATATAAAAATTATTTGAGAAAACAAAAGAGTCAAAAGTTATTAAGACTTAAAGTTAAAACATTTCCATACATTCTTTAGATATTACTGACATTTAGACACTTGGAAATATGAAAATGTCACTTTCAATTGTCAAAATGATCTCCAGATAATGAGTCAGATCTATCACCGAATTTTAAATGAACGTAAAGCACTTATAATAGCAAGGGTTCTGGGTTTGAAATAAAAATAGGAAATGCATAGTTTTTTTTATGATTTTTTAAAAATCTTATTTTCATATTATGTTTTGTTGTGTTTTTAATTATGCTTTGCGTGAAATTCGAATTTTCGAGTTTTCTAGTCATATAATAATGGCGTTGTGGTAACTGTTCTAACATAACCTAACCAAGATATGAGGAATAATAAATAAATAACCTAAGTCATAAACTAACCACGATGTCGCAAAATAAACACCAAGAGTAAATAAATAATACACTTAGATTTTAAAAATAGTCTACTCACGTTTATAAACTGTATTAATATAATCTGTTGTCATTTAAGCGATAATGTAAAACAGAAATTGACAGTTGTCAAAATGTAAGATCATTTTGTTTACAGTAGGTGCTGTTGTGAAATTATTAAAAAATTAAGTACAATTAAAGCCTTAATTATTGTGGAAATATATATTGTACATAAAAAAGGATGTTTACTATTCGTTAAAGGTATGTTTATCTTTTGTAATTACATAGTTAGGTAAAGAAATGTATGGAAATGTATTAGATATGTTGTAACTTTAAGTCTCTATAACTTTTTACTCCTACGTTTCCTCAAAATATTTTTTATATATTTTTACTCTCTGTCACCTGCCCTATCTAAAAATATCACCCACTCCGCTAGGGGACCCGTCCTATATACTAAACTTTAACTGGAGTACAAACATTCGCGCTTATCACACAAATTAATGTACCCAGCGGGACTTGAACTCACGACCGCTGGCACAGCAAGTAGGGTCATTACAAACTGAGCCAAACGTGTATTCATTTTCATTCATACCAAACCCAAGAAAGGTCTACGACGAAATATTTAATTATATATATTTAATATCATTTAATATCAATTGAATTCTGTTAAATTGTAACTAAACTTATTCAAAAAAAGTTGTGTATCGTAAAAAAATATGATTTAAAAAAAAACCTCACATCACAGCGCCCGCTTTTTAATAAATAACACTACATAAGTGCACTCGGCGAGAACACGCATTAGCTTATTGCTAAATGATCAACTGAACTGTGACTAGCTAATGAAAGTTAACTGGCGGCGGCGTACCGCCGCGCCTCGCGCTCGGACGTCGTTGTAAGACCACGCGATATTAGACGGAGTTATCCATTGTTCGAGAAACCTTAAAGGATACAATTTTCTCTCACGAGCTTGGCCTTTGTGAAGCACACAAAGCCGACTATTACAGCTTTCTTCCTTTCAAATCTAATTTGGCTTTCTACGTACATAATAGACGTTAATGTGATAAACCTAGTTTAATTTATCTTGTTCTACGTATTGCAGCAGTATTCGTACCAGTGCGTTTAATTGTGTGCGTTTAATACTACAAACTTTCCTCTCAACGTATAAAAGTAAGTTGTGGTGTATTTGTCTTTCAAGAATTGCTTTTATTAAGCATCTTTAATAAAATATCTTCTTCTCCCTCCCCATTTCCCAATCACTTGGGGTCGGCGCAGTACATCTTCTGTACTGCTGATAGGATTTGGCAAAAGTTTAACGACCGGCCGCCTGCCTAACGTCAACTCTCCTTGGGAATGCTATTGTTTATCGCGGAAGTCTTGTAATATGCATATTCGATTTTGTTTTCTTTTAAAGCATTTTTTTATACTATTACTCAAAGTTTCTAATGTTATTTTGCGGATATATTTTGAAATAAATTTAGTTTTGACGTTGTCAAATTTTTTCTAATTTTCTAATCTCAAAAAAAAAAAAGTTAAAAAATTAAGAATAGTCAAGCCAATAAAACTCGTACATATCAAAGCTATATTTGAAGAAAACCAATTTCATAGCGTACCTAACAAAACGATAAGGAGTCTTGGCGAAAATCTTTGAATGTGCAAAATATAGGTTTGTAGAAAAGCCCGCGGATGGCGTCCGGTCCCCGCGCGCCGCTTTATCTTTTATTCGTTTACGCTCGTAGTGTTTCTTTTCTATTTCATGAGTCGTTGTTCACCGCCGCATGTTGCGACTCCTCGCATCTCAGACTATAATATATATTTAAGTGACTTATTCACACATACCTTCGTATATAGTAAATATGAATGGGATTCTTTCATTAAAATCATTTATTGATATTACAAGGATCTCTAAACTACATTGCCCATATAGATATGTCGTAATTTACATCTGGTTGCCTGAGTCTGTAATGTGTGACGATGTGCGATTAATTTATATATTTTTAGTTGTTGTTTTTAGTTAATGTCAAAAAAAATATTATGTATGGCTCTTTATTCCTTTTAAAGGCTGAATTTCGAAAAATGCATCGGTAATTCTTTCTTAATATTATAGATTAATAATTACATTTTCTTCTATAATGTGACACACTTGGGATATATAATATATATGTCATTGTAATAATATTAATAATTCAGCCCATTTCAACATCTCCCATGCTAGATCTGAGATGTCCTCAATGCGAGGAGGATATAACAATAGTCCATGAATCATCTGGCCAAACACTGGTTGACAAACTTCAGACTTCTTCCGAAAACTAGTTAGAATTTTTCAGGTATGTAAATTTTCTTAACGATATTGGGAAGTGGATATGATATTAGCACATGAATATCTCAGAGGTGCGAAACTCGAATTTGAACCTGTTTCACTTAGCTTAGCCAATTGAGCACGTTACCACTATCATCTGCTATCACTGTGTTCGTTAATTGTAAAAATATTTAACTCCAACAGACGCGCTACGTAACATATACTACAGACTATAACCTACAAATTTATTGATCTAATAGCTACAGCTCGCAATGTTAAGTCCAAACAGCAATTATGTACTGGTCGAGGTCTAATCCTGTACTGCGATAGTGTTTTGTAGCAAGTAGAACCTAGTAAATCTTCCGTTTACTAATTAGATTTGAGCAGAAACAAACTTTTATATAGAAAATCTAGACTGTGAGTCTATATATCTATTTTAAAGTTTTGTCCTATAAAATACACCAAAGATTTGTCTACTACTTGGTTATAGTGCATTGTTTTAACTACATATTAATTGGATCGATACCTGTTAAATCTTCCAAATGTAATTTTGCATAAAAGTATAATCATACACGTTTTCGTTTTTTGTTAAAAAAAGTAATGCAAATTGTCCAATAACTTAATTTACTTTCCACATTCGTGACAAGCATTTTTAGTATTTCTACCGTTTCTTTATCTTTAAAGCCCTTTTTTATGTACAATTTATTGAATGTTTAAAAAAAAGTATGTAACAAGGTCCGTCGTGGGTTCAAACGTAAAACTCTCGGGTAGGAATTCTAGTAGAGAATTTTGTATATATTAGGTATAACTTGGATATTATTACAAGTATTGTAAATAGTTGCAATATGTTTTCAATAAAAAAAAACTCTTAAAATTTGAAAGGTATCGTTTTATTCCAATTGACCACACAACTCATATGGAGTCCCTAAGCAAAGCTAGTATTTATATATTAAAGACAGACGTGTCGTAGTTGCTGTATATGGCATGTTACGTAGCACTAAAGCTTAGGAATTTGATACAAAAGGTATTTCAAACAAAAGAGTACGGATTATGGTCGTAAGGATCGATGTAAGCCCGTTGCGGGCCACTTGATATCATAACAGCGCTCTATTTCGCATTTGTATCACAGAAATGATTGAAATTGTATATACAAGCGTTTTCCGATACATTGGCTATACGATCAAATTTACTTTGCTGCGGCGTCGGCGCGGGAGGTGGCAGTGCTTTTTGAGTGCTGATTTCATTCAACTTACTTTAATGTTAGTTATTTAAACATGTAACTAACTAATCTTTAGAAGCGTCGGCCGCTGGATCAGTAATAAGGCCAGTTGGAAGAAAAATAACATCATGTAGGATGAAATGAAGTGACTTATTATTTTCAACGGTATTTCATGTACCATATTTATATTATAATAACAACTGCTTATTTTTTTATATTTGAAGGAAAATGATATTTCATATAGAGTAAAGCATTTGCATTCGCTATAAAAATAACTTAAATATTTTCTTTATATTATTTACTAGACGCTGAGTACATCCCAGGAGAAATTGTGCAACTATTCAAAACTAAATTTGTTAGTGTATCCAGGAGTAAATAACAGGGCGAAACGAAACATGGTGTCTGGTGACGTAAAAGCAAAAAGTTGATGAAACTGGATAGATTTTTCTTTTAAGCACCTGTCAATTCCGCACCGCTCCGTCACAGCGAGCGTCGCCTACCGCGCGTCTGTGTCGAAATATCGGTAACACAATATAAGCCAGAGCGCTAAAAACCCAATTCCAGGTACTATACTTCTCTCAGTTACTATACTTTTATGGTAAAAATTTTAGTTAATTCAGATATTATAAATAAACTGACTTTTGAATATATTTGAATATTATCAAGAACATCGAAGAGGTATTTAACCTATATGTCCATTTGTAGCATTTTCGCCAGCCCAGTCGTCGTTAATAAATAATAAATTATTTATTAATCAATATTTCGTACCATTTCTAGTATTTACTAATCATGTCAGCAGATCTGGATTTATGGAACTAAAATGATCGCAACAGTTCTGCTAAACGCCTAAAATAGAATCTAGCTTACATTTAGTAATCGTGTATCCAATGACTGCGACATGTTTTGGCCGAGTAATTGATCACGTACGCGTCAGACCTCACTGCACTACGTTACGCTGTACATGTAATTGAATTAATCAAACAGAGACTTACGTCACAATTGTTGTGATTAGAATCATTCGATCACTGTTATGCTCAGTGGAATATTTACAATTTCAAATAAAATAAATTAAACCAATAGCTGCTTAACTTTATGCTCCAAAAGTTGTAGCCATTCCATGACACTTACTTCTAAAATGGCGTGTGAAATTCTAAAAGAATATTTTTTTAAGTTTTTTATATTGATTTTGCTGTGTATTTCAGATATAAAATAAATTGTGCTACACGCTTTGTTAGTAAAGCGGCTGTATAATAAACTTTGTTTATCATCATATTTATGAGCAATACCTTTAAAAAGCAAACTATTTTTTGCTACAGATAGATACAATCATGAATATTGTGGTAAAAAATGAAATGTGTTAATATTAACATAAGTTAAAACATAACAAAATTTAATACTGAATGGTAGGTAATCCTAATGGTGTTCAGATTAACAATTATCGTATTTTTGTTTTATGCCTTTCGATTTACTCAGACAGAGGAAAAGAGGAAATAATGATTTATCATACACAATGTACGCAGCAACACAATGCTGATACATTTACACACATTTACCAGCTGTCGCAGCAGACCGTCGCGAGGGGTCGCTGGACAGAACCGGACCGACAAAAGTTCAATAATATCCTTAACGGCGATCGCATTTGCGAAACAACTTCATATTCGACAATATGAACTAAAGTCCACAGCACAAGAGCTTTCAGTAAAATTGTGAACATGTACTAGAATTTTAATTGAAATCCGTAAAAGAATTCGTCACCGAGGACGCGTCGCCGGACTGATGCCGGAGATTTAATCACGTGTATTGTTTCAGCGCGCCCTTTGAAGCGTGGGATTAAAGAGGATTATTGATTACGTTCGAAACGCCGGGAGGAACGAGTCCTATATTATTAATTCCATAATTGATATAAGCTTATAATAAAATTTCTTGTTATTAAAATTAATTATTTTTCAATATTTCGTTATGCTCTTAATCCTGTCCAATGTTGATTTATAATATGCACATTAGCACACAGCATCATCTAGTTCCATGGTAAGCTACGAGGCTTGTGTTATGGACACCAGATAGTTAATACACTATACATATATTAAACTTTATATACATACATATTATAAATATAAACACCCATGACTGGAGTATAAATATTCGTGCTCATCACATAAATGAATACCCCCAGCGGGACTCGAACCCGCAACCGCTGGCACAGCAAGTAGGGTCACTACAAACTGAGCAAAACGTATCGTCACATTATAAAAAGTTACAACGTATGTATGTAGGATCTGCAAGATGAGTATGCATGAAATGATATTTTAAGAATAAAAGGAGACGTATGTTAGAATTTTAAGAATGGAATGGAATGAAATAGATGAATAAAAGGAAATAAAAATGTTGTGTTATAATGACGACACGACGATTCGCGTCAACATTGCTTTGTATAATTGTTAAAGAATAAATAGTAATTAGTGGTTTAAACGCTTTTATTAATATCCTACAAATTGGGGGCTCGTCCGGGATAACAATAAAAACACTTATTCTATTGAAAAACATAGCTTTGTGATACGCGACGTCATTATCAAAATTCTCTTGATATTTTATACGACGAAGATGTCAAGACAAAGACGTGAAAGACGGGAGATGGAAACCGAGGAGTTCCATGAGGCGAGGTCGCAATCGCCACACATGCTTCAGATGACGGCTGAATTAGTGGCTAATTTTAGTGGTGAAGACGATGCCTACTCCATTGAAAAATGGATAGATGAAGTGGAGTCAAATGCAGAAATTTTTGAGTGGTCACCGCTACAAAAACTTCTAATAGCGCGAAGATCGCTTACCGGGACGGCGGCACTCTGGCTGAAGACTGAGCGACCATATAAAAGTTGGGACGATCTTAAAGCCGCGTTAGTTAAGGAATTTCCGGACCAGCTAGATGCGAAAGCAATACACGAGATTATGAGCGCGAGAAGAAAACGGCAGGACGAGAGCTGCATAAATTATATGTTTGTGATGAAGGAATTAGGTAACCGAGGAAAAATGGAAGATAAAGTAGTTATTAAATATATTATTGACGGAATAAGTGACAAAGAAACAAATAAAATGATGTTATACGAGGTAAACACTTATAGTGAATTGAAGGAAAAGTTGAGAATTTATGAAACAATCTGTACCAAAAGAAGAGAAGCAGAAGGAAGCAGAACATCCAAAAATATCCCACGGATACGATGTTATGGTTGTGGTGAAGCGGGTCATGCTTCGTTGCAGTGCCCACACAAGGATAAGGGACTTAAGTGTTTCAAATGCAATCAATTCGGCCACGTAGTTCGACGTGTAAAAGAAGCGAACCACGATCGGAAGTCAAACTGCATAATCGTAAATCTTCGAGTAACTCCGACCACAGAATACCGAAACATGCCATGTTCGGAGCATCTCAAGGAGGCACAATTACAGTGTCAGATTGTCCTAATACATTAAACGAAGTAAATGAAAATGATATTTTAACTGAAACCTACGTCGTTAAAAACTTAAAAGAAAAAAAATTCGATGACTACGACAGTGACGTAACTGTCATTAGTGAGGTAATGCCAGTCAAAATACACAAACATAATATAGTTTTACAGAAGCCAATGATTACCATAAATATTAACGGACTTAGTTTAAGCGTTCTGGTTGATTCAGGCAGTGAGGTGAATATTATATCCTCAGATATATATGATGCTATCGGTAAACCTAAGTGCAACAAGGATAATATTACTCTTTCCGGCATTGGGTTGTCCACAGTACGTTCTATAGGGAAATGTTATCTAAGTTTTTATGCAGATGGAAATTATTATAGCAATATAGTTTTTCATATTGTATCTAAGAATTATATCCCTTATAATGTAATTTTAGGGCAAGAGTTCTTATCAAATATTACAGTGGTGATGGAACGAGGCTGTGTTAGATTAGTCTGTAAGGAAAGGATGCAAATGGGATGTTGTGTTAATGAATGTTTGCCATCTTACTTCATAGGTCCTATAAGGAATATTAGATTAAGAAAGAAGGTGATGCAGCATGTCAAAAATTACAACCCAAAACAAAGTAAGCAGCATAAGATAATCAGTATAGAAGCTTGTATGATTGTGTTATTGTTGTTATTTTTCACTACTGTAATATTCAACAGATAGTGTCCATTATTTTTCAGAGGTATTTTTAATTTTATGTTTTTACTTTTTTTAATTTTACACTTACATGAACTGGAGGATAAATTATATACGTGGTAAGAATAGTTTGTAGGTTTATTGGTGTTTTCTTTATTTATCTATACTGTTACTATTATAATGTTAGGTTCATAGAAGTATTTACTCAATTCGATAATTGTAATAGTTTTACGTAGAAATTTAGCGTATAATGATATGTCTGAGGGCAGACATTGTTACAGTATGGCCGAGTGTAGGATCTGCAAGATGAGTATGCATGAAATGATATTTTAAGAATAAAAGGAGACGTATGTTAGAATTTTAAGAATGGAATGGAATGAAATAGATGAATAAAAGGAAATAAAAATGTTGTGTCATAATGACGACACGACGATTCGCGTCAACATTGCTTTGTATAATTGTTAAAGAATAAATAGTAATTAGTGGTTTAAACGCTTTTATTAATATCCTACATGTATGTGTGTAGTAAATCTATATTTATGAATAAAATGTCTAATTTCATAACTAATATTTTATGGAAGGTTAAAAAATCTCTCTGTGATTTTACCTGAACTTTAATTGTATAATAATATTGTCTCACACATGGACGCAAGTTCGCGCTACGAGTATATCTCTTCCGGGATGGGCAGAGAAGAAAGAGTTCCAAGCGCTACGATCCCAACATGTCGCTTTCGCTTCCCCCATTGTTATCAGTCTCTTCATACAGTCATGCTCATCAGCGGGTCTTCAGAGTTTTGACGTGACCTTCTATTTATGTATGTATTCTATGGATATTTATTTTGTTACCAAACGAACGATAACCCAGCTGTTTAATATTAGAAATGGAATATCAAAATGTATATAAATGAGAAAAATATGAAATAACAAGTTTAAAAATTGAAAATCTTTAAAAGAATGTGTGAATTCAATAAGATTTCTTTCCCCGCATTAAGCTCCCACTCACATCTGAAAGCATCCAATTAAATTCTATTGCGGAGGCCGGCGCCCGTTCTAATGATCTTCTGCTGGAGATTTATCTGGAAACCGCACTCCCTCGAGCTGTGACCGCGAATTAAATAAGTACTCTAATTCGTAAACTACGGTGAATTCATTCATGGGAAAATATCTTTAAGCCCTTAAATACTTTTTTTAATTTTGATCATAAAACATCTATTAAAAATAAAAAAGCTAATACATATTTTTGTTGCAGATAAACTTCTTTAGGCGTGACTGAGAGGAGTATGTTGCGGAAGTGAAAGTCAAATTTATATTTTTTTAATTATTATTATTTATAAAAATATATTTTTATTATTAATCATTAATAATTATTTATAAATTACTTATAAAAATGAATATTTATTATTAATAATTTTATTAAAAATATTATATTATATTTTGACTTTAACTTTTTGATTTTGATTTTAACTTTTAATTTAATAACGGTATCTGCCACGGCGTCAAAAAAGTTTTACTTCAACCGTGCGTAAAGGTTACACGCACTCATTTTTTATGTTTTTATTTTAAAGTTTCTGTTTTAAAGTTGGCCTTATTATTATTATAAAATTTACATCTAATAACAATCGATATTTTTACTATCGAACCGAATGGTAGCATTGCTCAGAGTGCTACCAAGTTTACCGAATTTGAACTAGTTTAAATTAAAATTGAAGCAAAGATGCTATTTACAGCTCCAGCAATGTTTTAAAAGACTATACTTTAGAAGCGAGAGAGCAAGGCGAGAGTTTCGAGGCTTTGTTGCATAATGTATAAGAACCGAAAAGTGTTCCTACTCGTTATTCAGAGGACAGATGTTAGTGGAATAATAAAAACACACACCGGTAGGAGAGAATTTTCGCGCAAACATATTACAGTATGTAATAACAGGCAAAAATACACCCAAGTTTTATCTTTTGAGAGTAGAAAGAGGGGAAGTGTCGGCTTAACGTCATGTTCACTTCCATTTTCTTTGTTTTTCCTGATTTTGTAAGCAGGTGTTGATAATATTTCATCTAAAATACAAATTGGTCGATTGACAGCTATTAGGCATTTTAATATTACAGTTGGTTTTTGAATCAAGTTTCAAGTTGGAATTTCACGTACAAACATACTAGATATAAGCACACATTTTCAAAAAAAGGTTAAAACTGGATCCGATCGACAGATGAAACGCACTGCTGACGACAACAGCCAATTAGCGGTTAATATAAACAAGGAAACATAAATAAAGCAAACATTGTTACATAGGTACTGGTACATCCTCTTATAATCAGTTTTGGATTTAGTTTTGAAAACACATTTTATGGTCATTTTGCTTCAACATCATCCTCGTCATTTATGAAAATATAGAGCGACATATTATTATGTGCATATTACAAATTAATTTTAGTGAACATTTTAAATGAAACTATCTTTTCGGATTATTTCGCGGATTTATTTTGATTTTTGGTTCCCGACGTTTCGAATGCTTTACAGCATCCATGGTCACGGGAGAGACTGAGGTGTTACATGTCTTGAATGTATAGTTGTTACAGACAGCTACCCACAATTAACAAAATGAAAAATGCACCAATTACCTTACAATATTTTTAACTTTAAACATTTTTATAATTTTAATTAGTTTTATAATTGAATATGGAATATTATTTATTTAATTTTTGCTGTTATTCTTATAATTATTACAATTTTAAAAATATTCATTAGTAATCTATTTAGTATTGCCATTATTATATTTATAACCATAAAGAAAAATATAAAATATAGTATTAATTATTTAAGCCATATAACTGTTCTATGTGTAATTTAAAAAGTTAAAATTAATTAAGGATAATAATTTGAATTTAGTTTGCTATTATTTAAAAAGACTACTTACTAAGCAACACTATTACTATATACTTTTACAAATGAACAATGAAAAATATTAATCTGATTTGCTGTCATTTTGATCTACACAGTAAGAACTCAGTCTCTCCCGTGACCAACGATGCTGTAAAGCATTCGAAACGTCGGGAACCAAAAAGCAAAATAAATCCGCGAAATAATCCGAAAAGATAGTTTCATTTAAAATGTCAAATATTCGCATAAATCTAAGAAAGTATTAATTTTAGTGAATTAAAATATATTAAATTAAAAAAGGCAGCTTTATTTTTATTCATTATTTATTTATTGGATTCACCACTTACAATTACAATGTTACAGTTTATTATTATGTAGGTACGAGTACAACGGTTCTTATACCTAAATTCATTACCTCTTAAGGTAATAAGGTAAATACCACATGCAAATATGGATTTTATAAAATATTTACATTATATCTATATTACTTCAATAATAAATTAGTATTATAAACTATTATATTTTTTGCATTTTTTTGGATCCAAGGTGCTTTGATTATCAAGAATATTACAAAAACGTGACTATGACTGATTACCTAAAACTACTATTCTACAAAAGCAAAGTTTATTTTTATGAAATATTATTATAAACTGGGGATATAAGAACTTTAAAAATATAAAATAATAACCAACTTCAAAAAAAAGAACAGAAAAGTAAAAAATAACTGATTGGTAGTTTTCATTTATTATGGATACCTAATCAAATATTTTCGAAGTCAGTGTGCTTTGATTTGTATCGGTTTGAAAATATACAAGCCACTAGAAATGCTCACCAAAGCCACAACAAACATTTAATTATAATAGAAAGAGGTAATTTTAGTGTTGCCACACGATATATGCCAACTTCTAAATCTCTTATGAATCTCGTCGGAACTTATATCAAAGTTCGAGCTCTCGCTTTTCTCGCATTCACGTTACACGAGATTGCAGAAATCAGACGCCAGCGTCCTTTACTACGCACGAGCTGTCATTCCGCGAACTTGTATTACCCATGATTGAATACCACTTTATATCAACTAGGATTTGTTTCTTGTTTAATTTTTTTATAAACCTCTAGTGACTTACTCTCACTTTGCTTTTATGCGTCCCTAGTACCTTTTGTAATTGTAATAATATACACTGTACAGTATACAGGTAATGTTACCTTGTATCAAACCTTAATACCCACCCTTAGTTTATATAGCTAAAAAAAGTAAAACTTATACTTTTGCCAAATCCTTTCAGCAGTACAGAAGATGTACTGCGCCGACCCCAAGTGATTGGGAAATGGGCAGGGAGAAGAAGAAGAAGAGTTTATATAGCGTGTTACTTCTGTTCAAAGTCAATCTGTGTAAGCGTAGCGAGGTTGTCACTAGTTTTCAACATAGAGTGTGATACTAAATTGGGCTTCTCGTTATGAGGCGGATATGGCCCTTGGTAATAGAAACATGCATTTCGGTAGTCTTTTTGCATCAGGTATTAGCACGCCAGGGCGTAGTGTAACACTTGTTCCATTAGAAACAATCATATAGTACTAGAAATGTCTATTCTGTCTGAATCTCTTACGTTTATATTGGTAAATATGTAACATAAACAGCGTGCAAGTAGATTCACACATAAATACTTATCCACTGCCTATTTCTACAACTTACGTCAAAACGGAAATGTTATAACATGTCAAAACCTCCGGACACCATCATTCTTATTAATCTAAGCTTTAATCAAGATAAATGCTATGTCTCTACTGTCAACGCTCTCGGAGCTTTCCAGTTTGAACTTATAAAATATTGTCGTAAACGTATTAAGTTGGGTTTTGATTTTGTGTTGGATAATGGATGTGTGTTTTTACTTTCTTATATTTGTATATCACTTCCTTTACTGTTTTAATTTTTAAATGACATTACAATTAACTACAATTAAATGGTCATCATTACATACTATATATTAAATCTCGGGACGATTTTTTGTTTGTTTGAGCTAATCTCAGAAAGTATTTTCATGCGGTTTTCACAAATAGCAAGAGCCATTACCTAGTAAGGTTAGGCTAATTTTTTTATACCTTCTTCAAAAATGATCGGCCAGTATCGTGATATTTTTGATATGAATCGGAAAAAAATCCATCTTGAGAGCTTGTTAGTTGTCTATAAAACTCCACCTAACTTTGTTCAGTTTTAAAAGAAATACACGGATTTTAAGTCTGTTTACTAAGTATTTATATACCATAAACCGACTATCCTTGTGCATATACGTATATTATATAATATGTAATATTTAAAAAGGAGCTATTATTTAACGTTATGCTTGCAATAACCCATCGCTCTACAGTCTGCAAGCTACGTATAAATTACTCCCCGGTGCGCACTTTTCAACTTTTAAAAGTTTTCCTTTGTAAAAGAGTTCGCTATGTATAATGATATATGTTGGAGTTCTTCGACCGCTCTCCTAAAGCAATCAAAAAGTTCTTTCCGCATTAAAACTTCTCACTCACCAATCACGTCGGAAGACTTCGCAATTAAATTTCTCTATTACAGTTTGACTTAAGAAAAAAGCTTGTAAAAACTTTACTTAAATTCTTGAGGGAAAGAAAATTGACTTGTGTATCAGCAGATTGCTTCGGGATATTTACAAATGGCTTTTTTGATACAATTTAAAATAATATTTGAAGATAATGTTCCGTAGAAAAAGTCATAGTTTTAATTAATTTTATTTGTATTCAGTCCATTTAAACCTCCCACTGCATGGGCTTTCTCATTGAATATCTCGAGTGGGATCAGGCCATAGTCCACCACGCTGGCCAAGTGTGGGTCAGAGGAATTCACAAGTCTTTCAAAAACTTCCCAGGTGGTCCCATATAAATTTTATCGAAATCGGTCGAGCGGTTTTTAGAAAAATCAACAATAAATATTTTTTTACATAAATTGTTTAATCGAATATGTTAATAAAAAAGTTTCTTCTTACAAATTAGCTGCTTATTACGTCTACACTAAAAATGAAAAAAAAAACTTAAAAAAAAACCGACTTCCAGGCACTAAAATGTAAAAAATAACAGAACTGCGGTTTTCATTTAGAATAGATACCTAATCAGATATTTTCGAAGTCGGTGCAAGCCTACCGTTTAATTTAAGATATGAATATATAATAGGTAAATATATATTTTACGTATCGAAATATATTAAATTTTCTTTGCATCAGCTGGCACCGACTTCGAAAATATCTGATTACGTATCTATTCTAAATGAAAACCCCCGTTTAGTTATTTTTTACATTTTACTGCCTGGAAATCTGTTCGTTTTAAAGTTTTTTTCAAACGCTTGTACTTAAAAAAGTTGCCCTTTTTATTAACATAAACATAATAGTTTATATTTTCATGAACATAAAAGTAGCAACCATGTCTCTACATGCATACAGTTTGCTATGAGAGCTAAAGAGAGATTTTATTCAGATCACTATTACAGCCGTCGCAAAGGACGATGCGGGCTCGTCGCTGCACAAAGCTATAATTACCCGCGGCCGTTTGGGAGTTTCGAGGATACTTAAATGAAACGAAAATCGGGACACCGGAAAATAAAATTGGGACGCTAAAAGGATAGTGTTGTAAAAAACACATGCTTAATTAATTAGCAAATATAAATATACAGGGCAATTCTACTGCAGAAAATAAAGCGGTTTCTTTTTACCTAGACTATTTATATTAATAGCAATGAAATCATCATCCGGAGTATTGCCAAAGGTCAGATAAAGGGATTAGAATGTTATTAGATTTGGAGGGTTTGGAGCAGTCCGGCGTTGCGTCCGGAGCTGTGGGCTTATGAATAAAGGACGCGACCATCGAATCTCAACGATCTCTAACTAACGGCTTATGTGCCGGGTGCTAAAGCGATTAGGATGAGCTCGTCTATACAACTCTCGATGTAGATGCCTGCTTACTGAAGTTCAGTTGAACTTTCACGTCGATAGTTACATTTATCCAAAGAGACTAATGCACTTCTTTATGAAGTAATCAGTTTTGGTTGCCCCCAAAATAATTTAACATTAATTATTGTCGTATTATATGTATATTCTACGATACTTTAACGAGTACCTACTTCTGTTACGTACCATTTATGTTAAAGTTACATTGAAAATAAGACGTTTTAACTACATTTCCATTGTTCGGAGCAATGTGCTCTAGTTCCCGGCTGTTTTGCATTAAAATAATTAGAACGAAACCGCGGCGCAGAGAACATTTATTTTGCCTTTTATGATTATTTTTTAAAGAAAGTTGAAATCGCTTCCATTCAGACAAACGTTCAAAAGCAAAATGTATAATGGCCGCTTTGTTGTCTAAAAAGAGTTTAAGGAAAGTGAGAAAAATGTTTTATGCAGAGTGAATTTAGTGGATATTTGATGATAGGCATTTATTGCAGTCTAACAAATGTAAGTTTTCTGTTAAATTTCTTTTTTTTTTAAATCTAATTCTTTCTTGACTTAGTAACTGTTCAATACACAGTAAAACGATGAATAATTTTACATCATTTTTGTCATTATCTACTTCCAATTGTCAAATCCCGGTTCTCACGTCTCTGATATTTACATATGCGAATCCATGAACGAATTAACCACTGGACCAGACATATAAGCGAACGTACCTTTAACGGTCATGTCAGTAACCAGGGAATTTTAGCCTAGGTCGTTTGTTTCTTGTGTCAGTCTCAAGCACTTACTTGTCAACAAAACATCTCCCAAAAATGACTAAATGTTCTGTTGAATGGTGTAAAAACTATAACGGCGGAAGCGGCACTATTTCTTTTCACTTGTAAATACATTATTTTATTACATTTATTGTTATTTATCACAAAATTTAATTAAATGTAAAATAAAATGTCATATTATCCAACTATGTTAAATATAGTCGATATTTCTATGTATTGTTGACATCTGACAACCATCATAAACGGGTTGGATTATACCATTCAGAACAAATGACAAAACTGTCGAGTGAGTCCATTTGACATCGACTAGTGCTTGACAATGTCGAAAAATTACCGATATTTGACGAAATAACTGAACGAATTGTGTTATTTGTACAGAACAATAACATAAAATACTTTTATCACAGTATCCTACAATCTGATGACAATAAATTTATAAAAATATTTTCTAAATCAAATAGAAATATAAATGCAAAAATTATAATCAGTATGTGTACTTAATTTTTTATTTTATTTTATTCCACATTTATATACTTTGGAATATTATTCCATTGTAATAATAATAAAGATCATTTTATTTCAACACATAAATTTCACAAAATCAAACAATAATGTTTTAGCACTAAACTTCTGGGTTGGCGATTTGTAATAAAACACTTTACCACTTGCACTAATTATTTTACTTTCACGATCCAACACTCACTTTAATTTGCAATCTCTTTTTCTTTTTCCTAATTTTACAAATGTTTATTAAGAACTGAGCAATATTAGGACAGTGTCACATTTTTATAACTACCCGAGACAATCAATTGCCAATTAAAATAGTTCAATAACAGAATCAACAAAATCACTTTATTTAATTAAATTAGCTTAATATTTTTTTAATCTTTACAAAATAATATTTATTATATATTAATGGAATATACACCCGATATTCACTTGTTTATTAACATTATTATAGGCCAACAGAATGTTGCCATCAATGCCATCGTATTTATATAAATCAAATAAAAAAATAATTATTATTTAACACATTATTATTGCCTCTTTAATTCATTTATTTTAATTTATTATAATAAATACAGATATTTTAAATTAAAAGATGTAAAATATGATGACTATGCTAACCAATGTCTAAAATGTCATTCATTGGTTCATCGATATATGTATTTTATCGATTACGTTCAAACACTAGAAATATTGTATTGTGTATCAGTGTTTATAATAATGTAATAAAATCTTTGTGTGCGTTATGCGTCACTTGGTTGAACTAGTTTTCATACATTTGTATTTTATGTCAGGTCCAGTCTCTAATTCGTCCATGTGCGAATCATTTCCAACGTGATTAGTACTTGTCTTACGGTGAAGGAAAATATAGTAAGGAAACCTGCATGTCTGAGAGAACTTAGCAAGTTCTAGAAAGATATGTCTTTCTACTTGGCCAGCGTGGTGTACTATAGCCTGTCCCCCTCGTATTGAAGGGAAGTCCGTACCTATAAGTGGGACGTTAAAAAAGGGCTGATTACATACATACACAAAGTTGCTAACATGAGCTGGAATGTAAAATGTAAACTTGAAAATTACTATAGTCTGATTTTTAATTCGACGGAATTCTGACATTTCAGAAGTGTTGTCAACTTTGAAACATTGTCACTAAAAACGGAAAGCATATTAGCAAAATAAAAAAAATAAACCTTGCTTGAAGTTAAGGTTTCAATTAGAAAAACTAATACTTAAAAAATCATTGATAACTCTAAAATGGTAATTATTTTTTTTATTGTTATATATATTATTGAAGTTACAATAATTATTAAGGAAATTATTTTTCTATTACAGGAATCCCTGTTCAATAATCCATAGGTTGCAAGCCTTTTTTAGGAAAACTCCTTTGTTTGTAAAATATTTAGTTTTACTCTGTTTTATTCATTTAACCATTAAAAATTTACATTATAGTTAGTGTGCATTGAATGCACAAAACAAAGATTATTTACAATGTCATACATAACTTACTTGATCTAATTCTGTTTCATATTTTTTGTTATTTTATATTTAAAAATTCAAAGCAGAAAAGGTTTATGATATCTGAATTGTCAAAGAATGACAGCTGTCATATCATTTCCGTAGAATTAAAAATCAGACTTTAATCTGATAAAAAATAATCTTTCACTTAAACTATATTTTCGCTATAAATTAGGATACCATATTTAGCACATAACTATGGTTATTTAGTACTAAAACCTATATAATTGTTGAAAAAACTAATATGTTTGTCTTTCTATTCGTAATTACTAAACCTCAGAACGACTAAACAAGTTTTAAGGGGATTTTCACCGGCGGGTTAGAGGATTTGGGTTAGATTAACAGAGCTAGTAGTTATCATTGTCATGAGCTGTAGAGACGCTAATGGATGGTACTCGTTAATAGAGGCGTTTTTTCACGTGACTTTACATTTCGGTGTTTTACTTTCATTTTACTCGTAAGTGTTTTAGTTTTGTGTTTAAGATGACGATTGCAGAATGTTAAGGCATCTAAAAGCTGGCACACAACAATTACACACATTAGCTAACTACAACAGCTCACGGCGAGCAGGTGCTGAGACGTTGAAATGTTGCATTTAGACTGTCAGCTATGAATAAAATATACATATTTTAATTACTTAAATTCTATATTATAAATACTCTAACGTAAGAGGGATTTACATTTCTTTAAACACTTGACAGTATTTGCTGCATTTCTTCCACTGTTTTTGCTTCTAAGTGTCCTCAGAGTTATTATTGTTAATAAGCTTGGAGTTTCATTTTTCGTCTAAAATGTCTTCCTTTAAGGATATTTTTTCCTGGTGTTTAGGCTTTAACGGGACTTTAAATGAAAGTAGTTGACTGTATATATAAATGACGTATAAGAAAATGAGCGTATATAGAAGTGTCCGTAATCCGTCGCGTAGGTAGGCCAAGTGATCTATTTTTATTATTACCAATTTCTTTTGTATTGACATTTATCTATAATAATAATAATTATTATTATTTTAAATTTTTGTACTTTTAATACATGAATATTTAAATGCTATGTACGCTTATAATTGACATACATATAAGGTATATTATTATTACGTTAATTAAATTGGAAATGTTTCATATGTATGTTGTAAGTGTGCTTTTTACAAATAAAAAAAAAAGTGATCGCGGTAAGGATGCGCTCGCAACCGGTTTGGGTCCCCCATCCGCGCGGCGCCTACGTCACTCGCCTGGAGAAAAGGAGACGCGCCGAGACTTGGTCTCACATTAAAAAGGTATGTGTGTGCCTAAAATATCAAAAAATATATATTTATATGATTATGATGATTATATTGTTCTACTATTCCGTCGTGGAACTTAAGGCTGCAGCAGTAGTTTTCCATGCCCTTCTATGTTTAGCTACTGCTTAAATATGGTTCCACAAGATTCCCACCCTTTTAAGGTCCGCCTCAATGGACCTCCACCAGTCGACCAGGTCTTTTTCTACCAGCAGGCCGCCATTGGAATGCCACTTGTGCAGTATTTCCTTCCTCTCTTCGCAAAATATGCCCGATCCAGCGTCACCGCCTTAGACTTATATCCTTGTATACTGGGAGTTGATGTCATACTTCTCACAGATCTTCAATTTTGATACTGTTAGACCAGTGAATACGGAGAATAACCAGTGAATACGGAGAATAACCCTAAAACTCTTATTGAGGAAAACCTGAATCCTGTGGATTAGCGATTTGGTTGTCTTCAAATCAAATCAACCACTTTATTGCGAACTTGGGTTAGTACATACATTCAGATTTGTATGTACGATTTCTATGTACAGACATTCGACCTATATACAGTTTTATTACATGTAGGTATTGACTAGTATATTTTATATCGATATGAGACCATAATAATGTAAAAAAACTTATTGCATAAGTAATCTCTAATAGCGTGTAAATTGATTTCTAAAGCTCTAAATATAAGCCAGAATTAGTAGTATTATATACGAGTAGTATTCAACAAATATCATCATCATCATCTCCCTGCCCATTTCCCAATTACTTGGGGTTTGCACAGTGCATCTTCCGTACTGCTGATAGGATTGGCAAAAATTTTAGTACCGGTCGTCTGCCTGACATCAACCCTCCTTAAGAAACAAATATTCAACAAATATGTACATATATATAAGAATTTACATAATTGAAATTAATTACAACTAGCAATTAACATGGATGTTTTTGTATAATTATGGTTCTTTCATTTGCAAGGATAGATAGATAGACATACTTTATTATACACCACAGAAAAAACACCAAAGAAGAAATTAACAAATAGATGATACATAGACGGCGGCCTTATCGCTATAAGCAATCTCTTCCAGGTAACCTTAGCGTAGGAGTAATTATATGAAATTGTAGGCGGTGTACTTTCTACATACACATAAATACATATCCTAAAATACTAACATACTGTTTCCAAATGTATACTGTTCAAGTTAAGATCGTCACATGGTTGAACTCTGTTATATTTAATCCGATAGTATTCCATTCCATCGGAAGTTGTGGCTTCTCTTCTAAGCACCGACATACAGGAACTGAAGCAGTAATTGATATATGGGGAATATATACTAATCCTCAATATTGGAGAGCGGATGCAGATGAATGCAGACTGGAATGTTTCAACGAAGTGACGCTCGAATATCTCAACGCATACGTTATGTAATTTATCTATAGATCTATCTGATAAAATTATTAAAATAATCGAATCGCTTAAACTTAAAACTTTTTGACTTATCTTTATTTTTTTCCTCTTGCAATATTTAAGATTTAATTACTATTAACTACCTATGTAATCAAATTTTATGAGTTGATTAGCCACTTCTTGAATCATGAGTTTAAAAGTTTTGAGTAAACTACTTTTTTTTAATAATGGTTAATGGTATAATTCAGTATCATTTTTGGTTTATGTCAATTCTTATTTATTGACAGGAATCTTAACAATTATTCATAAGCATAGTTAAAGCGGTTGAGTTGTGCATTAGCAACTACTTGACAATAGTCTACAACTAGTGTTATTTGATTATTTGCGTCTTTAAAAGTCACGAGTTACAATTTTAAAAGAAATCAAAACTGTGTTGATGTATCACGAGTTATAGTTAAATATGATATTTTCATTTTTATACATATATGTTCTCAGGACCTTTCACAGTTCACTCAATGTGAGTTTTCGGTTTTCATGTCTTCCACAATATACCTAATATGTATACCGTCTAACTAAACTTTACCTTCTAAGCCTCTTACTAAGATCTATAGGAAGGGAAAAAGTACATAAACTTTTTGTTTTACTCCATTTCCTCTAAACTTTACGAGGGTGTACGATACTAGAAGGAATTCGAGCCAACATATTCCATCGTTTATGATGGATTTATTGCAGTGTCGTCGTAAATGAACAGTGAAATATCGAAGTAAACTAGCATAGAACGTGCGTCACGTAGATTTATTAAGCTTATGCGTAGGTCTATTGCCCACATTCGTGCTAGTCACCCGTGTGGTGGTAGTGTGGAGACTGTTATCTTTTTATAATACTGCAGCTTTTATTATTTTTTCGTTACCTTGTATGAGTGGAAATTTACAAATTTATAGCTAATTAAAGTTTAGTAAAATAAGATTTGACTTAAGAATATTTAATTACTCAATAACCCATAATAGTTGACAAGCTATGGTGTAAATAAGTTATACGTAGGTCATTAGCCTGAGGGCGTTACCGCATCTAGAGAACACGAGTACAAGTGTGCTACAATCATCAATAGTCGGTAGGTGGTGGCGCTGATGGCTCGAAGCACTCTATGTACAAGTACACAATCACTCCTTGGTCAAGGCGTAACACTCGAAATATGGAGCGCCACATCTATAGCGATGCCGGGAGAGCACTGCACTTGTACCAGATTGGAATAATTACTCAAATTACAATTTTCCATCATTTGGCTCGTTTAATACTTAAAATAGATCTAATTTGCATATCGTAAGTCTTTTATCTCAGAGAAAAGTGTAATACAAGACCAACCTATGGTCACATGGTCTATGCAATTCTGTACGCATACTTAATAATATAAAGACGCAATTTGTGAGCGAGTGTACGGACCAAAGCTAGTTAAAAAATAAAAAATACAATAATAAGTACTGTTAGTTATAGTTGTTCAATTGATTCTTGTTAATTATTTATAGATCATATTGTTTCTTCATAGTTTGTTATAATATTTTATAATATTAATTTGATGTTCATTATTTATATTTTATTATTTACAAGTTTATAATATTAATACAGATATGAGTTTGTAATATTTTAAATATTAATATTTTAAAAGTATTGTCATCCACCGTGGGGTAATGTGTAATCAGTGTAAGATAGATGGCGGCACATTACAACCAACGGTTGGGACATAATGCTTAAATAGTTGTGATAATCATTTTGTAGCGTATTCCAAAGTAATTAAATATAAGTGGAATTGCTGAAACTCGTCGTTTTAATTGTAAAATCACTAATAACCTACCCAAATATTTTCACAAACTTTTACATCTAAAAAATAATAGGATATTATAAGATATTAGGTAATTGGTAAAATTGTCTATTGATATCAATTCTTATCATTTTTAGAACCGCTTACCGCTTCAGTGACTATCTTTATGTTCTGTAAAATTGTAGGTGCATATACGGCGGATACGATCGCAGATAAGAATAATGTCGACGGATACTGGTATTTTCATTTTTATACATTAGGAACGGAAAAGGCTCATAAAAGCACACCGCGATAAATAGGTTACGCGCGGTACAATAACTCGACGCATTGCCAGGGCTGCCACGCGATATATCAAATGTTGAACGGTAATTAACATAGTTGTTTTTGGAAATTTATTGTAGCAGCAGTTAGTAGTTGATCAGTAAATTTAGTTATTACCGCATACTTTACAAAGCCTGGTGATTTGTACATAATTATGAGAGCAAAATTATAACAAAGGATATAATTTTCAAATTTATTTTAATTCTTACTATTGTTTATATTTTAAGTAGAGACCTTTATTGAATAATGCTGGTAATTAAACTATTTACTAAGGTAAAAAGTTTACAATTGAATTATTTAATATTATATTGTTATAAAAATCGATGATTTTTAAACGTAAAGTAAAACTGTTTCAACAGGAAGTAAAACACGTTTATAAGATTACGTTGAGAAAGATATTTTTAATGTGCCAACAAAGATTCGTTAACAAACGCACTTTAAGGCGATTATTTTCCTTGAACTTTAGTGGTTCACATACTACATATATACATATATTTTTAATTTTACCTTAATTTGCAGGACAATTATTATGTATACATCGAACTTGATTAGTATATCAAATATAATAAAAAAATGTGGGTTGTAGCCCTACACATAATGTAGCAGATAAAATCTTGGCTACCGTCCGTTTGTCATCTTTTACGCTCGTCCCTTCTCGATCGTCGAGCGCTTCGATAACGACACCTTTTACTGAAAGTATCTGCCCAAAGTAAAAACTAGATTCTCTAAGGACGAACAGCGACTTTATATTTTAAAACTTTCTAGGGGTTAATATACTTTATTCTCACTGACATTCATATAGAATTAAAAAGGGCAACTTTTTATATTTTTACCTGCTCTTCTCATCAAAACTGTCTTCCGAGCCAATGGTAGATTTTTAACGGACTTATGTACTTATAAGTATATAATTTAAATTTAAAATGTAAAATTTACGATTCAAAAGTGCTTGTAAAAGTCTATTCGAATATAGTATGTTTTGATTTGATTTGATATAATAGTACTTTTTAGCCCGTTACTTAAAGCCTTGCACTGTATATTATTTGAAACAAAAAACAAACACAAACAAACACTGTATAAACATAAAATTATGAGAGTAAAATTTTTACGATGCGCGCGCACACCAACGGCCACAAAGCGACATGCTGAAGTTAGCTAAAAGCTACATGATGAAGTTAGCTGCATTCCTTTTACAAACAGAGAGTTGTGATATACGGGATGAAATTTTTAACTTGTTTTGTTCTGTTACGCCAAAGAAGTATAACTTCTTACGTGCGTACATACTCGTAAGTACACACACACGTTTTTTTTATTTTATTTCTTTGGGTGCTTTTAAGATATAGTACTTATTTATAACCAGAACCAATTTTTTATTCATGCCTTTATTAATTTTATCAGAATAAACGACAATTTTACTAGTTTAGTTCCAATGTCCGAAAGCGGTCACCCACCCTACCGTGTGCTACTTGCGTGGTCGTTTAACTTCGGTTAACGCTTATAAATGAAGTAATAAAACTATGTTAAACTTCTCAACCATTAATTGGCTTTATAGCGTGACTTTATAAAAAACGATTTGTATTTAAATTTTATTACGTTCTTTTTTTACAGCTATTTCATAAGCTCGGCAATTATAATACTTGCCAAAAGTGCAGACTCCGTTAACCGCGACACGAGAGACAATACGCGGCGGTTTACACGCTACATGGGATCCGAGCACGACACAGCCATGCCAAGAAGTCAGCTTGAGATTTGCTTAATGTAATTAATTAAACACAGATGATTCTAAATCCGCATCTCCATTTTATTACTTTATACCTATTTATTAATTGGTGACACGTGACATTTTCTTGTGTTTTCAAGCTTTGACTATCCCGAGTATAATAACGGGAGTGTAAAAATACATAAATTATCATGATATTTTGTGGAAGTAGGACAAATCCATATACTTAGTACAGATTTTATACGCCTATGTACAAATAACGATGCAATTATTTCAACTTGTTTTGTTTAAAATTTATATGACAAAATGTAACCACCCTGAGTATCGTAACAATAAAAGCAAACACTACGAACTACGTTTCGACGAATGCTATGTAATTAATGTAGTATATATGTAGTAGTACTTAGCGGTGCCTTTGTACATTTTCACTATTTACTTCCACAATTTTGTACACTAATTTTCCATGAATATTTTTCGGCCTTTCGCTAAAAACCAGGTCATATGGTTCTTAATAGACGAAAACGTGGACTCATTTGGTCATATATTATGGAAGAGAGGTTAATTTGGGGACGACATTTTGTAACAGTGACGTATTAATTCAAGAATATGAGATGATATGCGATGTTTGTGTGTGATCTCTAACTTGCTGCTTAACATTAATACTTAAATGTATAAACAAATGAGTTTTACGTTCTTCATTCATTGCATCATCATTCTTCTTACATTCTTTTATATTTCAAGATATACTACTCCCCTCCAAACAATATAATACAATAACAGAAACAAAAGAATCCACTAAAAATGCAGAAACTCCTTTGCAGAAGAAAATTAAAAGTGAGGGTCTACACATAATATTATGTACATAATTATTATTGTTGGTACAGTTGATTTAACCATAATTAAAATATTAGAATATACATAAACTAAAACTTTAATATTAACTATATAAATCAGTTTTTAGTGAGCTTTGAAAGGGAAGCGACGAGCTGTCGGGCGCGAGATAATTATGTTACTGTTAGATGAAAACTTTGTGCAAAACTGATGGTGTGTTTGTTCTGCGTCTGAATCGAGGCGCCATTTTAAGCTACACATGTTGAGGTTATCAGCTGAAATGGGGATGGTTTTGATTAACTAAGACGTGTAGGCTTACGAAATGAATTAGGTGTGTAACGAAAACATGGTTTAATAAACATATTTTGTAAAGTTCTTGCATTTACTTGTAGTTGTTTCAGATTCTCGTAACACTTTTTACTAAAAACATGACTTAGCATAATTCTAAGTTAACTTTGCCGGCGGTCGCTCCACAGAAGTAATTGTTATAATTGTAAAATCAACAATAAATCTAAAATTTTCCGACATACATAAATCAGCATCTAGAGATGAAATAAAAAATATCTGTGATAAAAAAAAAAATAAAAAAAAAATGTATCCTTTGTCGTCAGCAACACCGATATCAGCTTCCCATTCCTTCTTGAGCCAAATTTGCGCTGTTTTTGCATTTAAAGGAAAAGGTTTCATTTTCTTCATTTAGGCGACTAAAATCAACATTTGTCGCAGTTTATTTATCTCAAAATACCTATTATAATGTTAATATTGAGCCTTTTCATTAATACCTGACGTGTCGGGAGTCGGGACACTGAGAGGCGGAAATTGTCCACGACTCATTTTTGACGTGAGGAAAACTAGAAAGGTAATGGGGGGATAGGCACGGGACTACGGGATGTTACTTATATAAGCCATGGACGAATTAATTTTGTAACTATTCCGTTTGTGTAACACTAGCGTAAGTACTTAAATTATAATGTCTAGAGAAAATGTTTATTACACTACATATGTGTGTACTCGACATTAACAATCGCTGACGTACAGTCTCTAAGGTAAAGGATCATACCCTGCGATTACAACAGTAGAACATGCAAACGAGACATATGTAAACAAGTTGCCGACGTGTAAATTATTTATAAACAGACAAAGCATTGCGTGTTGAGTCGGCGGCAACGCACACTGTGGCATGAAACTAAATTTTAAATTATGAAAGGGGTTTTTATACAGAGATCTTTTTCATTTGTGAAGCATAAAATAAAACCTAAATGAAATCTTTCAAGTCATGAACTAAAATTACCAAAACGTAGTACCAACAAGTATCGTAGACATTTTGTTAATTTAGTAACAAAGAATTGATTTGTTTCTTCTTAGTACCTTTTAATATCCATTTCTTTTTCAGCAGCAGTGTTGCAGAAATTAATTCGATATTAAATATATTCATATGGAATTAAGATAAATTGGTTCGTATACTTCATAGCTTTTTTGTCTGAAAATACTGTAACTAGAGAATGAAAATAGCAACCTTTGAATATGATGATATATGTATTGATAATTATATCCATTATGTAAATTATATTTTTCAAATAATCATGCGATGTGTGTACAGTGTGTACATATAGATAAATATGAAGATAGATCCTCGACTTATAAACGCATTGTTATCTCAAATAATATATTGAAAAAAGCAGAAAGCTCTAACAATAAAATTTATCGAAAGCGAAACTTTTCTTGTTACGAAGTATGTTTCCTCAAAATCAATCTTAATTTATTTAAAACTTTTAGCCACACACACAAGTGAACAGAAATACGATTCGTAAATAAACTGATTGGAAAAAGTTGATAAGAAAAAGATTGTACAAAGATCTTACAATATAATATTGTAGCAAAGTTTTCGCTTGTTGTTTATAATAACGTGCTATCTGAAAAGATAACCATTCTGATTTTTTCATACTAGATGACAAATTACACGTCGGTTGGTCAATTAGTGGAAAACAAAAATATTTTGAATAAGAAAAAAGATAGGCTAATTCTATTGTCGGTAGATATGCAACAGAATTATGTATAGGTATTATATTATGGGAACACACAGTTTGCGAGTCCGCTTGCAGTCAGCCAATTTTTAATATTACGCCATTTTAAGAAGTAGTACAATAAGTACTAAAAAGATTAATTTTAATAAAATGGAACAAAGCAATTATCTGATAACCAATATTCAATTACGAGAACGACGGCGAGAAAGATTGAATAACAGAGTTGAAAGAAAACTGGACCTTCCGAGTGCAAATAAATATTATGTTCTCTCTCTATAACAGTGTTTCGTAATTAACTGTAACTAAGTATAGTTGTTAATATTAACTAATTGTACTTACTATTTAGGACTTTTAGATTAAAACCACACCAATAAGAAACATAATATAAAATATTTATTTTTTATTTATTAATTTTTGGGAAACAAACAGTGACAAAATTCTTAAAATTAATTAAAAAACTAAAAAGTCCACACACCAGCAAAGTTTCCACCTATAAACATGTCACAGGTAGAGTAAACATAAATAATTTAACATTAGAACTATATAATAAAATTTTAACAAATTTTTAACAAAAATATCACAAAAAACAGATTTACAACACATGAAAGTAATGAGCAATTTTTCAATCGGACAACAAGTCACGGTATCGAGGACGAGGACAGTAGACAGTAAAAAAGGTATGAAGTAAACAAGCGCCGTGCGAGCGGTATTAGCCAGTAGCCGCGGAGGTGGGGACGGAGTTCATAACTTGTTTTTCCATTTGCCGCTCCATTTCCCGTTGCTTCAGAAGCTTGCGAGTTTGCAATCGATCGTAATTGTTTATTTCTGTCGATCACTTTTTTTATTATTCTTTATGCATACAATACATTGTTATATTATGCGATTCAATTATTAAACGAGACATGAATAATAAAACTTTATAGATTTATGTACATAATATTACATACATATTATGTATGTACTACAACAAGCTCTATTTAAAGTCCATGTTCTGACTATAACAATAATTATAACCATTAAATGTCTGTTTGTGATTTCATTGTTGTGGGATACAAACTGACCGACAAATATTTAAATACTTTTTCAACACCCATCTATTTGGTAAAAGCTTACCTCTGAAAATGCCTTAACTACTGTTTTATCTGGGGAAGGAAATGATCCCCGTAGGATAAAGGATAAAAAAGAACAGCCTTACCATGTTTAAAAGCCATTTACTAGCGGGTAGAGGATCTGGGTTGTGACATGTTATTTTTTTCTTTGTAGTATCCGAGTGGAGCGACAGGTGAAGGCAGTAATTATGTTTTATATACATACATAAATTTTATAACGAAATCTAATTATTTGTCATAACTAAAGACATTGTAAGGTAACGTATTATGCATAAAATATAATACACATTATATAATATGCAAGTAGGGTTAAAATGGAAATTTCATTTTTAATAAATTTTCTTATAAGCAGAAAAAACTAGGTCGCTGAAATAGATTATAGATCAAAGAGCCATTCAAAGAGTGGTCTAGAGGACGAGCTTCGAGAAATAACGTTTTATACAAAAAATAAACCGTTTATTATCAGAGCAGATTGGCTTTCTGCTTATATGAAAATAACATTTTTTGTTACAATATATACATAACTTCCCCATATAAATTTTTACCCCCTTAAGGGATGATTTCCGGGATAAAAACTATTTCACTCACTCACTTTTCATATTCAAAAAAAAATATTTTTTTTTCTTTTTTTTTTCTATACAAAGCTTGTCTCGACAATAGCAAACACAAAAAAAAGATCCAATTTGGTGCTGTCGATCCGAAGTTATGCGCGTACATACATTTCGGTTATTCATTTTTATTTATATAGATATACTCGTACTCGGTTGGTAAAGTAGTACTAGTAGAAGAACTATCTTCTACTAGTACGAGTACTACTTTACCAACCAAGTACCAAAATGATTATTCAGAATGTTTTAAACGAATAGTTCAGCTTAAAACAAATTTCATACTGAATTTTCGCCAAATATCAATGTAATACTAATAGTATATATGTTTCGATTTATTTTATTGGAAAAAAAGCATTTTTTGCGCAGGAACGGATGAACATTATTTTGAATGAAGCCTACCGACTAGCACGAGAGTGAATAAATGAAATCTCAAAAAATAAAACGAAAAAATAATGTTTGCTAAACATTATAACAATGTTATTGTTATAATGTTTAGCAAACATTATTTTTATCAGTACAGGGATTTCTAATACTTTGCATCAGTTAGTGTATGTTTGAGCAGCGTCGCCTTTATTCGTTTAGTACTAACAGTATCATGTCGAGACTCTCCGCCGTAACGTAACATCGTTTGTTAAGGCATACATCCTCATAACCTAAAATCAAAGTTACGGGAAGTCACCGCGTCCCCTGCTTCCCCTACGTCCCCTTCAGGGCAGGGCGGGAATAAAGTTATTTACCGTCCAGTCATTCACTTTCTTCCGGTTCAAAGTAAGGGTTACATTTTATTCAGTTTTCAAATATTATAATTCCTTAGTGAAATTTAGGACTCTATTACGTATTCAGTAAGAAAAAGCCTCAATTTTAAGAAAACTGGCAAGAATGATTGATGATCTTAAATTATCCAACAAATGTTAAAGATGTAATACATATCATAAATTTCTATTTAGTTTAGGTTATCAGAGTCTTTGGAGACGTTATATATTCTGAAATGAAATGAATATGTCAAAACTTACTAACAATAAGTTAGTGTTATTGTCTTAGTTGTAGACTGAATTGGCATCTCAAAACTTGCAAGTTTGCACTTTAGAGATAATATATATAATACTTACAACATGTACTACAATACGAGTAAGTAACTAATAATTTCATTCCTTAATTTGTAATTAGTCTACACTAATTAAGTTTATTTTTAGAATAATAAATATTTACACAAAAAACTATTCACAAGGAGCCAGATTCAGACCCCAATATTCATAAAATTCATATAAGCTTTGCTCTAACCCGTAGAATGGGTTAGAGCAATGCTTATATGATTCTTATGATTTATGATGAGAAGATACTACGAGCCTATAAACCCATGTTAATTGTGAAATTGTTGAGTTTTCATTTGATTAACCGAGCAACAAGACTGTGGAGGCTCGCCAATTGTGTCGCACCGCAATCAACCTACAATTACTGTTCCCCTGTTACCTCTTCCAATTATAACAGCCCTTATAAAATATTCTGCATATCTGATATTAATTCTGTTACATAAATCTCTCGTTGCAATGATGAAATACCAATAAGTACATAAAAAGAACAATGTTAATTCCACTACAAATATTAACTTTTACAAAATGAATTAAAAAATAGCTGATATGGGTTTCACTAAAAATGAAAGATTTCACGCTAAGATCTTCCTAAAGGGCAGTATTTTAAATGTCTAAAATTATAAATACATACTAGTAGAACCCGGGGCTTCGCTCGCGCTATAACTAATCGCCTATTTTACCCTCTTATGGGATGAATTTCGAGAAATACTAAAACACATTTTTATTTAATTGTTTTGAGAAACATTAATACCAACTTTCAAGTAATTCTGATCATAAATAAATTTGTAATTTGTGTTATATCGTGTTTCCCCGTGGGAATAAGATAATCACCCACGGTAAAAAGTAGCCTATGTCATTCTAGAGCCCTCCAACTAGGTATCTCCACACAAAAAATCACATCAATCCGGGGGCTCTGGCGGGAACTAGTTTAAACGATACATCGCACAACGCTTACTCGATACCTTAATTATTAGTAAAAGTTTTTAACAATAAAATATTGTTAAGCCATACGGTACGGAAAATTCCAGAGATTATCTCCAAACTACGAACAATCGCATACCACTTCATCTAGTAAAATATACATAACAAGGTGAGATGTCAGATGTCATACATCAAATGCGACCACTGTAAGGCTCGGTCGTTTTTTCTATTTATAATTAGCTATTTTCTGATTATATCATTTAACCGGTCATATTACGTTTAGTGTTCTATTTAGAGCCTATATCTAAATATTGGATGAGGGAAATTTATGATTATTGGCTCGATTAGTGCCAATGGCGCCTAAATTATTCTGTTAACAAAGCATTTACGGGTACAACAGTGATGTTATTTCACCATGAACCGAAATTGCCTGATTTTAGTAATAATAATTACTTTATGTAATCATATATGTAGTTGGATATTGACCTAGTTAATATGTAGTTGATGCTAAATTATTTGCAGTTACATTGAAACGTACATTTTAAATGACTAAATACTCTAATCTTCTATCCTTTTTTAAGCTACTCACTTATTTTTTGTTGTTTTTTTTTATGTATCTGTATTCTATTTGTTCTTATTCTAAAAATAAGTTTCAAGAACCGAAATTTAAATAACGAAAAATAACTTTAAATTTGTAACGTATGAACGGACATGTCCAGAAAATAGAGCGTTCAAGCAAATATGTATAGTATACAATATACACATAACATGGTATGGGTGATATAAGAAGATAACCATACTATGCTTACTAATTAATGTCATGAATGCGAATATCGCTTGATTTATCCTATAACAAAGCATGTTTTCTTTCCTTGATATAGTTTTTACGCCATAGAACTAACAAATTTTTATTACATTAGCACTACTACAAAGAGACAAGCTTACTAATCTATACATACCTATAATAAAATTGTAACTAAGCCGAATCTATACATTAAATATTTTTTAGAAATTCTTATTGAAATAGACTTTATTATCGATACAGAGGCCGAATCTATAGTTTTTAGAATTTTTGTCTGTGTGTCTGTCTGTCTATCTTTCTGTCTGTCTGTTACCGCATTACGGGAAAACCATTGGATAGATTTTGATGAAATTTGGTATGATGATAGCTGGTTATCCGGGTCAACATATAGGATACTTTTTACCGCGGGAAAATATCTCATTTCTGAGAAAAAATACAAAAACTGCAATGTAAGAGTATACTAATATGTAAAACATAGGAATTTGGTTTTTGGTCATCTGAACGCGGGCGATGCTACATTTAATAAATACTTGATAAAAGAAAATTACTTTTAAGATTTATGTGATATACACCCAATAACTTACATTGCAATTAAAGAAATGGTTCAATTTCCAAATGATCAAATCGGAGTATTTTTAAAGTTTATACAGAAAAAAGTATAACCATTTACATCATCAAAGCCTCATTGCACTTTTCTTCTCTTAAAAATCGACGGAAAACACAATTTTTGTCCCAAAAACATAAGTTGTTCGATCAAAATAAAAAATGACCTACTTCCGGTTTCCGGACCCCATAAATGTCCACTACATTTTATAGCTTTGAAGTAAGTGCTATATTTTATATAGCACTTATCAACGTTTTGTTGATACGAATAATAAGTTACCAGTTCAAATTCAAACGAGCTTTTGGCTTTTTGTCATGAATACGAGTATCGTAGAATGAACCCAAAATTAAAAAGTTTGAGGTGTTCCATCACCTGAAAACTTTTTATTCATGATGGATTGCTACGAGATCTTCATTTTTAGAATCAGATTACGAAAGTTAGGAAATAGAAAGTACACCAAATTGCAGTAAAGATGGTCGGTGGAACCGAAATATATAGTTAGTACTTAAAAAAGTAACAATTTATATTAACTGAAATATATTATATTGTTGTTGGTTTAATGATAGCAAGTTTTTTGAATGTTAGTTAGTTTTTTTTTCTATTGCAATCTTAGCACTCTAGCGCCCATATAAGGTGTTTTATTCACAGTGCCTTTTCTTGTATCCTCCATATTTGAATTTCAAGTACATTTGTAAAAGCTACTTTTCGAGTTTTGATTTATAATATTATTAAATTAAGATTCCAAAATATGTCCTATCAAACAAAGTCCAAAATATGTATATAACAAAGTTGAGCTTACTACTATATTTATATGTAAGAGCCGTTAAGTCTTTATGCTCAAAAGGTTTTTAATGAAAGGGCAGAGTTACTTCAGTTTAACGATTTAGATATCCAACAGAAAAGCTCGTCACCAAATATGCATATTGAATTACGAATAAATGCAAATACGCCGCACTTAATAATATTTTGCATAAATATTTTTGCGAGCTGCGGTCAACCCATTGTTCATGATAAAAATCACACCCAAATATATGAGTTTCATAAACAAATATATTTTATGAAATCTAACCAAGTGGAGCCTTTTCAGAAAATTATAACACAAGTGTAAATGAATTTCGCATAGTATTATAATTTAAGCGTTACGAGATTATTATAATATATGTAAAGTTAAATAAATGTATATTATATAAAATCTTTTTGAATTCTTTATAAAAAACCGTGTAATCTTATATTATGATTTCACGTCATTACAGTCAGTTCGAATGATGAACGAGTAGCAGCAAATTCAAAAAAGCCACATCTGTCTTGATAAAGAAGCCCTTTGACTTTCCAGCGCTCCCTTTTGTACTGAGAACGGTTCCACAATGTAGAAAGGAAGTAAGGGAAGAAGTGGATAAAAAGTAAAAACAATAAAAACGTCGCTTTGTAGCGAAACCAATTTGTTGTTTTTTTTTTGTTTCAGCGACAAATTTTAATCTGTATTTACGAAATGTCAAGCGCGATTTATTTTATGACAATTTATGGAATGGGGGATTTTTTCAGACCTTGATGAATATTTGCAATATATTAAAAAAAAAACAAAAATCTGTTTCACTTGACTGATATTTCAAAACGGATATATAGCCGACTTTAAATAGGCTAAAATTGGTCTAACTTAAATTTGATAAATTTCTAGCCTTAAAAGTGGAATAAAGCTTTTATTTTGAATATAAATTGGCAGCAGCTGTTATCTATTTAAAAACCTCTTGAGAGGAAGATACTCAACACTCCTCGATTCCCAAGTTCCGCTAACTATAAGACAATTCGCGCTTAACCTTAAGCAAAACGCAACTACCCTCTACGTGTTGAAAATATAACCGAATACTGTTCAAGAGTAGATAAAGTAAAGTAGAATATAAAAGATTTATTTATAATTATGTATTTTTATGAAATAAAAAAATCCTTAAGATTTGAGTTTTCGTTTATCAATTGTAGTACCCATGCAACCTTCTTCCTTATTGTATAAAGTAAAAATTAATATGGAAAGAGATGAGAAACTCCTCGAAAAAAATAAGAATACTTAATAAACATTTTGTAGAAACATTGCCTGAAATTGCATCGCTGAAACAATATATTCAAACAAGATGGAAGGAAAAACTATATGAAAGTTCATTATTAGCTGTTAAAACAAATATGATATTTATTTTATATTATTTATGTAGTTATGAGCTAAATTACAAGCGGATTAAAGGAATAGGGGAAACAACTGGGACTTTTTTTCCTTTAAGGACAAGCCAGGCCCATCGTATCATAACACAAGTACAACAGAATTAATATTTTAACGAGGAAAAGAAAGAAATTCAATGCTGCAAAACCATGTCTAATGTCTATCAAAAAAAAAAAAGTTTGCAATAGTTCATTTCATTACCATTCTAGTATATTAGGGATATTTGATATGATATGCATGAGTCATTAGTATTGATAAAACGTTTAGAATATCACTCACTAAAATTGGAAATAAACACGCTGTGTTTACGAGAAATTTAACATTAATATAAATAAACACAAACATAAAATATATTTTTCTTAATTTAAATGCGACAGTGTATTGTGTCATTTTTAACCCATGACGCAAAAAGAGGGGTGTTATAAGTTTGACGCGTCCATCTGTGTGGAATCGTAGCTTTTAAACGAATAGACCGATTTTGATGAGGTTTTTTTTTTTAAAAACTGACGTGATCGAGATGGTTCTTAGCTAAAATTTATAAAGATCTGTTCAGGCGTTTAATGATCATCGTCTCATTTCCTATTTGACGAAAGGGTCTTACTTACTTAATTATAAAGTACTAGCGACTAACTCTCGCTTCGCTCGGGTTCGTCCCTAGGTTGATTCCCCAAACAGTTTCATCCCCATTTTCACTCCCTTAAGGGATGATTACTATTACCCTACAATGTCATAAACTCACAATGTCATAAACTCACAATTCACAAACTTTACCTCTTTATAATTATAATTCAGTCGTAAATGATACAAAATAAATTTTTTTTTTTTAAGAAAAGGTTGTTCGCAGATTCTTATTTTGATATTGCAGCAGTACTACTCCTGTGTTGTACAAAGTGAGCTCACGACACTGACATTACGTGAGATCAGACGTCAGAAGAGAAATCGCAACACCTCTAAAATATTCAGCGAACATTGACGCAGGAAGTCTTGAAGTTTGGAAAAATAAAACAATTTCTACCTACGAGATTGCCTATAGAGAGACGCAACAGTACTTATATACATTATTACCCTTTGAAAGGTACTAAAGTATACTCTTTGTGCGAACTATTTAATCTCTACAGAAATACTTTACTGTGTATAAAATGTATTTACTTGAAAACGTGTATATTTTATTTCAATGACAGCAGCCGCAACAACTATGCCAAGGTCGTCAGAAATCACATAAATAAAGTAAATGAATAGGTTATATTATTAATCCAGTTCGCGACATCGTGTCAGATCATTTTTAAACAAATACGAACAAATAACAAGTGTATTTATGTTCTAACAACTCTCGTCATTGAAGTTAAAACAAAAGTAAGTATGTCGTGTGAAAAATATCATGAAAGCAATAAAGCTGAACGTTAGCAAGTGGTTTGGGACGAACCGACGCAGCGCGACGCGCCACTCAAGCGCCTCTCGCACCGGCCATTCATATTAATTTGACGACTTTTTTCGCTCTCACTAATCGTATAAGCACTTACACACGACGAGATTAAATCCTTTAAAGTACTTACACACATTATCATATCAGTATTGCTTTTGTTTTTAAAACGTTTTCATTAGGCTCAGCTGTATATAATTTACTCATGTTTTAATTACTAATCGTCGTCGTCGTCGTTGGTATAGATTTAATGATAATGACGTTGGGAACTCGAAAAAGAACTCTTAAATTGCTACCTTTACAGTTAGGACAAATTATAATTTCTATTTCATTTATGTACATTTAAATAAGTATTATTTATTATAATGTTAAAATCTACTCGATAGTTAACAAAAGAATTTTATCGGTTTCACTGAACGCGCGTTCAATGTTCAATCCAAACACCATGTTATTATATTTACTTTACAAATATATGTGTCTAAGCTCCAGTGCAAAGTGCGATATTGAATATTTCCGAGACTTATTTAAAGAATTGTTTTACATACATAAAATTAATACAGTATATAATACTAAATACATATAATACTCCCGTGACCATGAATGATGTAAAGCATTCGAAACGCCGGGAACCAAAAACCAAAACAAATCCGCGAAAGGATCCGAAAAGATAGTTTTACTTAAAATGTACAATATATTTATAATAAAATATAACCATCCATTCAACTAATTATAATCTGAATAGATTATAATTTAAAAAATCTGGTACCTAATTAGTAATTACTAATTATTATTAGTGTTTAAAAATTGGAAAATCCGCCACAAAATTTTAGTACTAAGATGGAATTACAATCCATGATTATATTTGAGCACTCCGCACCACTGCTCTTTATAGGTTTATAGGTTTATAAGGAAGGATCTCGTTATATTCTGGTTTCCATGAGCAAGATTTCGGCCATTATGAAATATGAAAATATAATTAAAAATATTAATGAAAAAATTAGGTGTACCAACAGAGGACACTTAGATTGTATTACTTGATGAAAGATGAAGCCAAGGTAAGTCATGTGTGCGTCTGCTTTAGCAATTTGGCTGTTCTAAATTGAGCCAATAGCTGGAGCTTGCCTATAAAAGCATACATGCTGTGATAGCCTTCAGGTAAAGAAATATGTATAAACTAATTAACCAAGAAACTCACATTGGAAAGCATTTATTCGACCAAACATGATTTGAGTGGTAAGGGTGGTACTGATTTAAAGATTTATCAGACAAAATTGAAAACCAAAATAGTATCATCATCCTGTGTAGCGCTAATCTCCATAGCAGGTGTATCCGCAACTCTACGTACTTTAGCTGCTCTACCGACAGTAAAAACAACAAGCTATAAAGCGTCACCCCGCGCGAATCCCGGAAGGGGCTAGCTCGTAAATCCTTGTCACGTTCTTGCTCTTTCCCAACATCCACTCGGTTGATTTTATGTTTCTTCTCGAGCTTTTGTGAGGAAAGTCAATAAATTCATTTTTTTTTCTGTTTAACATTAGTATCTAATCAAAAATATATTTATTGTTTGTCAAGAACTCAATTCGATGAGGTGATATGAAATCAACAATATTTTATAATGCTGAGGACTCGTTTCGTTTTTTAATCAACAAACATTCATTTTCCCCCCCACACTGGTATATTATGCTATAATTAAGTGGCCAATAGGTATAGATATAACCTATGCCCGTATTTTAGTAATATTTATATGTTAATCTTAATAAAAACTGGTATTTTATTAAAATTCTATATGGTTAGCTTCGGGAAACTAATTGTCGTGACCATCCATCAGTCTGTAGAGTGATGGCTGTTGTTACTCAAAATTATGCAATAGAGAAAGCTGTAACAACCAATACAAGTACAAATATGAATTATTAATTATTACAATAATAATAAGCCCACAAATTATCTTATTATTATTTCTATCACAAGATAAGATTATATGGAAAGCAAAAATTTACTTAATGCAGATATCAAACATTCCTTTTTTTAAATTTAATGCCAACAACAATGTCTCATACATTGATTTCACATGAGACATGCTAGTAGGTACACACTAATATTAATTAGAGGTATAAATAAGTTAAACTTAAAAAATCTATACATATAATAAAATTGTAACAAAGCCGAATCTGCACATTAAATATTTTTTGGAAAATCTAATTAAAATAGACATTATTATCGATACAGAGGCCGACTCTATAGTTTTTGTCACTCTCATACTGTCTGTCTGCTCGACACGACCGGTGAGAGTTAAGGCGCAGGACTGGAGGGATTTTGATGCTCTTTGAGGCACGGGGGTGATAGCTGGCTATTCCGGGTCAACATATAGTATACTTTTTACGCGAAAATATCTCAATAACTAAACTTGGCCCGACCCGGGACTCGAACCCAGGACCGCCGAGTGTGCAGCCGTCCATACTAACCACTACACCACCGAGTCAGGTAAAATACACTAATATTAATTAGAGCTATAAATAAGTTAAACTTAAAAAATATTTCTTAAAAACACTTGAAATGTCAAGTATAATAATGCCCTCCCGACCAGTCAGCCACGGCGGGCAGTCTCAATGAGAATAGTCAATTGCGCAAGAGATAAAAGTACAATACCAACACAAGGGTAAAAGTGCAGAAATACCAACGTTTAAAGATGAGGCGCAGGAGTGACATACTCTCCTAGGCACTACTTTCTTGAGATAGATAGATTCAATAACAATACTTGGCCCGACACGGAACTCGAACTCAAAATCACTGGATCGCCGCCGTATATTTTAGCCACTCAACTAGTCAAGAAAATATCTAAATTCAAAAGAAAATGTCAATCCATTCCATTGTGACTGTGTAAAAGACAACAAATAATTAACAAATATATACTTTTATTTTTTCAAAAGGTACTAAAGTAAGGTGGTTCTTTTCTAGTACCTGGGCGATTGAGCTTCGCTCGGAGTTTTTGGCCAAAAGTACAATTTTCTTTTTAATTTAGCTGAAAAACGGAAAAAAAACAAAAAACTTGAATAAATACAAAAAAAAAACAATACAAAGACCGGGATTCGAACCCGGACACCTGTAAGTTGACCACGATGCTTATGCCCGAGAATAATGCGAAAGAAAATGTAATGAAAACTCCAAAACACGCGTTTTCCCAGACATAAGAATAATCTAGATCGATTTATCTCCCCCAAAAACTCCCACATCCCAAAACTTTAACGAAATCATTAGAGCTGTTTCCGAGAGCGTCGGTATAAATAAATAAATATACAAGAATTGCTCGTTTAAAGCTGTTAGATTATATTTTCTTTATTGACTTTTCAAGTTGATTTCGCTAAAATTTGCCTTAATTAGTACTGAAAACTGATACTGAGTTTTATAATGAAGTAAAAAAGTTTATATTAACCGATCAGGGTCTTTCGAGAAGACAATAAGCTCAATCAACTTACAACTTATACGCTAACCTTTATTGTAAAATAGGCTTTGGAAAACTTTGTATGCTTTAAATATAACTAAGACGTATATGAGACATTAAATAGAATAAGTACGTATATGTAAGAACATATTTATTTTACTGCCTCATTGTTAAGTGCTTATCATATGTACGAAGTTCCGGGTTCAATTTCCGGGTCCAACTCCCGGGTCTTGACTGACTGACTCGCTGAGTTTCTTTCAGAAATTGTGCTCAGGAATATATATATATATATATATATATATATATATATATATGCTAGCTTACCTGGAAGAATTTTTTTCAATCAATAATTATATTTATGAAAAACCTATACGTATGAAAAATAATATACTTTGACTTTTCACTGAATTTCGCTTCGGACGACAATAAGATAATAAACTTTAACATAATTTAAATGAAAAAGGTAATTATAAAATTAACAAATACTCATAAGTATGATGTAGGTTATATTGTAACTGAATTGAAAATTGTTATTTTAAACAAATAGAATCAAAATGCTGCGAATATTGAGGTTTAATAATGTATGTTATAAGCTGTGGCCGGAAGATATATTAAACAATACTTCAATAGAATATTCATGGAACAACTTGAGCTCCACTTAACCTTGCGATAGGATCGGTACTTAATAATATGATAATGGACTATCCATTAGGCTGCGAACATTTAGCTCTATTGTAACATGTTGGTAACTTTAAACAAAACAAGCAATATCTGATCATAATTAGTAAGAATATAAAAAAAATATTCATAATGATTGGCTATATTTTATAAACCTCATTAAAGGCTGTTTTTACTTTATTATGATGCTCTTTAAAAAAGTTTATCTGAACTGAACCAACAGTCTGTACAGTATTCAGGTATACCGTAAAATAAAGTAGTAAATTGTAAGGACGCTAGTTTAATATTTTTTACCTTGACTGTAAAATAACAAATAACAAATAAAAGCTAGCTTGCATGAAACTCATATGTTCTATCCCACTTTCTCAATCTTAACTCATAAATTTCCTAGTTATGACGCGTACAATCATAAACAAAATCCCAATAAAGTTTTTACGAGCAACCTGTATACGGAATTTCAACGGCCCACGGTCGGGCTTTTGCCGTCGCGCGGCGCCGCGCGGTCCTCGATATGGCACAATAAGCTTATAATGTCGCAATACTGGAATATCTATTTAATGAGATGAAATGTGATATCAATAGGGATCACATTTGTATTGGTTTGTCTTTAAGAGGGGATTTAGACCGTTTTTGGATAATACTCCGTATTTACGCGCGCGGGCTGCTGAGGTGGAGGGTTCAGGGTTCAATTGTAAAAAATATCAAAAATTTATGTGCGAGCGACGTTTGATAAGGGTTAAGCCAAATTGACGATTATCTCAACCTTTGCTTGATTTTCATGTATTTATATAAACAACAAAGGCCTCGTGAAACTTTCATACTTTGTAATAATTCCTCTTTAAACCATTTTACTCAAAGTTTTTCAATTTGTTAAATTAAATACATGTAAAGCTGTAGCTTCGTATCAATTATTATTATAAATAAAATTAATTAATTAAGCAGAAAGAGGGAAAATATCACCCTCCTATAATCTTTTAACGTTTACCTCCACCCCTTATTATACCTACCTTCTTGAGATAAAATATCGAAATCGCTCCAAGGTTATTTTTTGCAATAGACTAATATTTTACGGGACCGTCCGTATCCGGGGAAAAAAAGCCTATGTCACTCACCGGCCCACACTACCGTATAGCTTTGCAAAGAAGTATACAAATTCGTTGCCTCTTTGTTGTGTGAAAAGAAGGACAAACTAATAAAGATACCTTTGCATTTACCATTTCTGACGGTAATCGTCAACATAAGCTAGGCTTTTATTATTACATCACTAACGAAAAAAAATCTTACATAAATACCTCATACAATAATAATAAACTAAAATAGTTATTTGATTGTTGGTCGGATCAGAGTTCATATTCAGATACCTTTCCGTATAATTATAACTTACGCCATGAATTAATTATTAAAATTACTGTGCTTAGACTAGTACATGTACTTAGTACGACTAGCCGTATCCCGTGTACCTGGTAGTTAAATGAGTCCGTAATCAGCTCGATTTTCCCATTAGTATCGATATTAATATGTAAATAAATTATATCTATACACTGCCTTGTAATTATAATTTTGCCATTTGCGAAATGGTAATGAATCGAGCAATTTTGCTTAAATTTAATATTTAATTCATGTTTCCTTCTAACGTATTACACAAAATGTAAGGGTCAAGCAATTTCCTGTTTGGTGCTCGTTTTTAACAAAATATCTACATCAATATTACAACACCCCGGGGAAGCCCCGTTGCAAGCGTTTATAAAATGCGTCAGCTTTAACAAAAAATACGTTTTATGGTGTCCAGGGGAAAGGTTAGTATTTGTTATTGTGTTATATCTGTGACAACCACATTTCATTTAAAACTTTTTTTAAATAGTTCTAAAAAATATATGACCTGCTTGATAAGAATGCTTGATATGTTAGTAAAAAATAGGGCCAAAGGAGAAAGAGAAAAAGGGATAGGCTGATTGGATCCCCGCCTACTCTCTTCGAACAAACGCACGTACAGGTTCCACCACTTTACGTTGGTATTTTGTAAGCATAACAGTAGCCTTCTCTGGCCCTTACATAATATGTATATACTGAAATCTTCAAGATTCTGCTACACTTTGTGTTTTATGTCGCGTATTTAATATAAAACTAAATATTTTTTTACATCTGGCTTTATACATATTATGTGGTTCATAAAAATAAAATTAAATAGCTACTGCATATTTAACATGTATATGAGCCGAATGAAATCAGTCCAGTGTCCACTCGAAAACGTTGCGCTTGTCGCGACCTTTACCCAATAACCTCTCATATTATGTGACCTAAATAAAGAGCGCCTTGGATTGTCGTTAAATCTTACATAAACCACCTTTTATATTTTGTATCACATGTATGCAATTGTCTTGTTGGTCTAACGGTTAGTGTATATTATTACTAGTAGTATATACCTATGGCTGAAGGTCATGCGGTTTTGGAGTTGAATCCTGGGTGAGGGCAAAAGAGCTAAAAGATTTTATCAAGAAATTACTAACAGCAGTCCGGATTAGTATGAAATATTTACTACATAGGTGTTTCATAAAAAACTGTCCGCTGAGACAGAAGAATCTGTCAGAAATCCGTATTACACTCATTAATTCGGGTAACGTATTTATTTGGATCGATTAAATTAATCGAAACATTTTATTAGACATATTACATAAATGACGACACGTTTGGCTCAGTGTGTAGTGACCCTACTTGCTGTGCCAGCGGTCGCGGGTTCGAGTCCCGCTGGGGACATTCATTGTGTGATGAGCATGAATGTTTGTACTCCAGTCATGGGTGTTTATATTTATAATATGTATGTGTTTAAAGTTTATATATGTGTAGTGTAAGAACTATCTGGTATCAATAATACAAGCCTCGTAGCTTACCATGGAACTAGATGGCGTTGTGTATTAATGTCCCAACATATTTATTTATTTATAACTAGTGGCTTACCCTCGCTTCACTATGTTTTATATAGATATGAATAGTTATTGCGAGTGTTCCTCAGGAGAAAAACTTATGTTATTGCAAATTTATTTGTAGGCCTTATAAGACTTACAGTTTTCTAGTACATTTTTTGATGTATCTCTTAAGGTTTAGCCAGCGTTAAATACGGTTTCTAAGAATGACTTGATAGAACCAGTTATTGTGTTATCTCGTGGGAATGAAAGATTTTCGTGTAGTAAAAGCTATTTTAAAAATTGATTCGAGTAATAGAACTAATAAAAGGATTTACCCTGAGTAAAGCTGGTGGTTCGAGGTTTACTTAAAGCGTTTTCTTTAAAAAATGTTAATAAAAGTGGCATCTGCGTCCGCTCTACTACTATCTCATAAGCTACAAAATATGGAATTAAAGAAATAAATAAAGTATTACTTATTTTACAAACACAGTAATCAAATCAAAAGTATTTCAAAACTGAGCATGAGAGCAACAGTCCGCTGCAGGTTATCATGAAACGAACAAATTGTAGAGCAATATTTTTTAAGTATAAAGAAATTGCGCTTAAACGTAAGTGTCTGGAGAGCTTTCATCGCAGATATGGGTCAAGTGATCTCAGTTCAATGTCCACTCGAGCCCCACGCGGCCCTTGCCCACTGCCGGCGTCCACTGTCCGCGCCCACTGCCGGCGCCCACTGCCGGCGCCCACTGTCCGCGCCCACTGCCGGCGCCCACTGCCGGCGCCCACTGCCGGCGCCCACTGCCGGCGCCCACTGCCGGCGCCCACTGTCCGCGCCCATTACCCGCGCGCATTGCACGCTTGCTACTGACAAATGGGTAATGCCCTTGAGATGACAATAAACAATTAATTCAATTCGAACTTTTCAAAAAGGTATCTGTAACTTGTATAAAAATAAATTGCTCTTCTCGTCAGTTTTTAGACTACTTTTTCAACGTTATTGTTCGCTTTGAATTTTCATGCAATTTAAAAATGGTAAAAACATTTTATTATACGTCACATAGGTTTGAGCACGTAGCAGTCTGGGCGGAACACATATATATATATATATATATATATATATATATATATATATATAAATGAAGATGGGTTAGTTAAAAATAGTGTACCACTTTTAAGTTAAGAACGGCTGAACCGATTTATATGACCTCTAGAATAAAAAATCCAAGCAATCGGTTTGATATTTTTCTCTGCCCCGAATAGCAGAATAATTATTAAAACATCAGGAAAATGCACAAAAACAAACAATTATATGACTAAAGCCGGCTAGTAACTATTTATATCTATTGAAAACGTACCTAGGGACGAACCTGAGCGAAGCGAGTGTGAGCCGCTAATTTTAAATGAAACTAAAATAATATCTATTTTAGAAATGATTTACACAATTATGTTATTCATTCATATTATTATTATGTTGCTTAAATAATATTTTAGTGCATTGCATTATTTTAGTACCATCTGAAAATATATATTTCAATTTGAAGCTCCAATTAAGATTAATTTAAATATTTAGATTCAATATAATAATTAGAAAATTCATGTTTATAGTGTATTTTACATCCATTTTGTACTTTGTCTTTTTACATACCGATATGTTTGTTTGCTGTGACTTACATATGTAACGATTGAATATCGAGAGCGAATCCAAAAACCCTGCGAATCAAAACGTAGTTGAATATTTTCTACTTGCACCTACATAAAGCTGAGCACGCAGCACGGCGCGGCGAGGACGGATGTATAATAAATTATTTTTATGTGAATATTAAACAAAAACATTTAGATAGATTTTAATGTTGGTGAACGCAACATATGCGTTGGTTTCCGGTGATTTTGTACAAATGATTTAAAGGATAATTTAAACCAAACTATGAATCGTATTGTGTTAACCTTTAAATTATATAAAAGGTTTTTAAAATATTTTATTTATAAACTCAGTAACACTAGCCTAGCCAAGTCATAGTATAGAAGCTTGTAATTTATTAAAAAACTGAGCAACGCCTTGACGGGTCTGTAGGTTTTATTAATGTACAGATGACAAACAATGTAATTTGCTAATAATACATTGACAACTGGTATATTACTAAATAATACATAAGAGTGAACCCTTGCCTTTTTTAACATCATTTTTTGTAAAAATACTAGCGACTCACCCTCGCTTAGATCGGGTTCGTCCCTAGGTACTTTTTAAATTAAAATGGATATAGTATGTTATCCTTAAGAGATAGACATATGCCATCGCGGATTTTTCTGTAGACCTATATAAGATACACAATTCCATCATACATTATTTTGTTACATCTCAAAGGGTTTAGGCAGCGTTTTCGTTGAAAGCTCCCAGACGTCTTATTTTTTCCGACACCTCCAACAAATATCGTTATATTTTAGCCAATGTATACAAAAACTTAACAAATCATATACTAAAACCTTCCTCTTGAAACACTCTATCTATTAAAAAAACCGCATTAAAATCTGATGCGTAGCTTTAAAGATTTAAGCATACATAGGGATATAGGGACAGAGAAAGCGACTTTGTTTTATACTATGTAGTGATACTGAATACTCATCTCCCATCGTAAAAATTTGTATCTAAATAATACGCGTCCCTGGCGGGCGCCTTTCTCAAAAAATCAATTAACAATTGATATCACATGACGTAGTGGTAGGACAGAGTACCCTCGAGGGGCGTTTGCCTCATAAACTGTCTCTTATGCACAACAACGAGCCATAAACTTACTTCTATAAATCACGCCTACCCCGTTGGTCAGTTGTGCGTAAAGGGAGAACAAACCAACAAACTGACTTTTGAATATATAAATATTAACTATTTTCTTAGATTTACGAGAATATTTGAAATTTTAAATAAAAAATAAAAACATTGTAACAAAAAAAAACCGACTTCAAAAAAGCACTAAAAAGTAAAAAATAACTGATTGGTCGTTTTCATTTACTATACATACTTAATCAAATATTTTCGAAGTCGGTGCCAGCCGATACAAAGCAAAGCACACTGAAAAGATAGTTTTATTAAAAATTAACTATAGAGTCAATTTCTTGACGTAAAAGCGCTTTCGTATATATTTTGTAACCTCGTCGTGAGTGTGGAAAAGTCGGTATAATAAATAACGCCGCAACCTACTAAAAGCATGTACACGTACAGTATATAGACGTATAGAGCAGTATACAACCTTGCACGTTCTCGATAAAAGTATTCCGTAATTACAATTTGGCACAGGATTCAACCCCCCATCCCACGCGCCACATCCAGCGGCTTGAGGGACTTAGCCGTGATGAAGATTGGCATCTCATCGAGGCGCGATAATGCCCACAAATTAGATGAATTACACCAGACTGCTGATGTAGTTTTTGATACAATAATCGCTGTGGTAACTTGAGTGGTGAAATATTACGGGATTTACTAAGACATCTCATGAAAATAACATCGTAAATGTTGAGGTACGATGAATAGCTTTACCGTTAATAAACACGTTTACTAGAGAAATTACACAATATGTATCATGCTACATATATTTTTTAATACAATAAATCATTGTTCTAATACCGCTAACATTCGCTAAGCCTTATCGAAATCTACACAATATTGTTTAATGTATAATATTATAAAACAGGTACTTATTTGTCATCAATAATAGATGGAATTTGTTGCCAAAACACAATGTAACGATCTTTGCTCAAAGCTGAACGCATTGTGAATCGTGATACGAAACTTCTCGCCCGGCCCTGACCTATTTACACTCGCTGCCATGTGAGATAACGTAAGGGCGTCGTCACACCGTCGACACCATGGCGAATAGTACCATCGCATTTTAAGTATTACTTTAGCAACAGAGTGTATTTTCAGAAGCTTTTTTTCAGAAAAGCTAACTTACTAATTTTGAATGACTGTCGCAACATTTATATCAAAAAATATGATTTTTATTTCGGCAGGAAAAAATAATTTAAAATTATAATTTACCACATATAAAAATTGAGATAAAAATAATGAATATAGTTAAATGAACTTCCATTATATTAGTCTCTCAAGCAAATGTATAAAATTTTAGATTAAAGAAATCGTAAGCCACTACAAGTGTGTGGTGTGGTTGTGTGGGTCACTACACACGTTTATAATATATATTTAAATTTTATTATAAGTATGTAATGATAAAGATAGTTAAAGAAATCCATCTAAACTTTTTCATATTATATTCTAAACCATATATGAAAGCTATAGCTACGAGTATATATAGAGTGACGTAAGGACCCGCGTATGTGTTCCTCTAAAACCGTTCCCGTGTCGTCCCGCCCACCGCCGAGGCCGCAGAGGAGAGCGGCCGCGCACGTCCCGGCTCTACGGCGATATTCTAAGAACGTTTTATCTCACGGAAAATTCTCATTTCGGTAATGCAGTCTTCCGTCTTTTTGGACACCTCGGGCCTGGAGCGATTTTGCATAATATATCTCAGTTAATCTTGAATGAATAAAAAATCAAAAGAAGTAAAAAATATTTATAACAGATAATTTAACTTTTGATTACTTTTTTGCCTTATTAACCAGGTATACTTCGTAATCAAACAATGTTATAATATAATAGCCCAAACAGCAAACTATAAAAGAACAGCCGATATAAGCAAATAAGTATATTGTAATAATTATTATCACGTTTTTCAAGTTTTCTTTCCGCCCAAAAAGCTTAGCAAAAATATCAACTCTGACAAGCGTAAAAATATTCCTGTTATACTCAACGTGTTAACGCCAGAAAGTTACTTAATTACAAGCCGGAGGTCGATAAAGTTGTCGCTGTGTTCCAGCGCGAAGCCCACAGATACTCTGCGAAGTTGGGAGCATTCTCATAGTTTGTTTGTCAGTATCTAATTTATTAACAAGCATTTTTATACACAAAATTTGTGAAACACGACTCGACACTCGTTAACGAAGTTGAGTTAATAGTTACTTGTGGCTCGGTTTATTTTACTTCTACCAAACGTATCAGCTATAGCTAAAAGTTCTACCATGATATTAAGAACGTAGTCTCTTTCTATTATAAATTAAAAAATATCTTAAATATCATACGCATGGCTTGCGTAAGTATGAAACCTGTTTTTCATCCTTATTAATGAAAATAACCCTCTCTATCGCCATAACCTCCAGCCCATCGGTTTATTTTACCAGAATTAGGCACGAAAGTTAAGATTGCTCTCCGAATAACCGATATAATTTAGTCGATTAGTTTAATGGACCGCACTGAGATAAGAGTAAAAGGCCCGCAGCAAAGATAACAATCGTGACGGGTCACTAGACGCGCTCCTTCAGGCTTATCCAGATAATGGTTTTGATAATGAAATTTTTAAAAGCAATTTTTAATGCTTAATCGAAAATATATACACTACTATTTAGTATTAGACCGAGCTTTTTCATTTACATAAATTACTAACTAAAGCTCCCATATTGAAACACTCTTTATTTGTTACACAAAGATATAAATATGATTTTTCGTACTTAACCTACCACGTACGTTACCTACCTTGAGAAAGAATGAGGCCTCTATGCAAACTTTGTCCCCTATGTCACCCACTTCAAGTTTTATTTTGTGAGAAAAGGTTGCTTATTTTCTTCTCCAAGGTCCAATCTGTCCCAAATGTCATCAATACTGATACAGCGGCTTAGACATGAAAACATAACAAAGAACAGACAGACAGAGAAACTTCGTATTTATAATATTAGTTTAGTTTATTTTGCTTACGCCCAAGCAATTATATTTGAGGTGTTAATGGTTTCTAGAATGAAATTTGGCAGAGCCGAACTGTCGATATTAAAAAGAATATATTATGTTTATTTTATAATATTAATATTATTTCCTGATAACATTTTAATTTTTTTAAATGTAATTTAGCATACTTTCTTTATTTTGCGTTTACTGCAGCGTGGTAATGGAATTATTAAGAGTTAAATTATAATATCTAATCAGATTTCAACCATTGTCCTCTACACGATTGGTCAATATTTTTTTTAGCCGGTGGCAATGCCGTCATAAATGGCGTGACATTTACGTGGTCGTTTGTTAAATTCATACAATTATTGTATATAAATGTTAAATTCATACAATTATTGTATATAGTTAAAATATATTCATGCAGTTATCTTCATGATAATTTCCTTTAACGTGTTAACAAATCTCAAAGATGCAAGACCAAAGGTTTGAACCCGCTTCATTGAATTCGTAAGCAAGCATGCTGCCTATTGACTACTACTGAGTACTGCTATTATTGCACTGCTACCACCTTATATGATAACGATATAAAGTAACTGTAATATACCAAGTAATAATAAATGGACCAAATGAAACCCGGAGCTATGTAAATAGCATCATTAAAGCATTTTCACTCGCAATGTATCTATTGTATATTGTTTATATTTAACTAGCAACTGACTCTCGATTCTCTCGGGTTCGTCTCTCCGTACGTTTTAACAAATAGTATGGAATAGATATACTATGTATTATAGTAGTGACTCACCATCGCTCTGCTCGGGATCGTCCATAGGAGCCTTTTAATGGTTAGTATAGATTTCTCAGAGATGAGATATTTTCCCGCAGTTAAAAGTATTTTATACTTTGACACGGATATCTAGCTATCAACATACCAAATTTCATCAAAATCTGTCCATTGGTTTTCTCGTGATGCGTTCCCAGACAATCAAAAATTTTTATCCCAGAAACCATCCTTTAAGGGGATGAAAATAGGGATAAAAGTTTGTATTGGGAAGCAAGATAGTGACGAACCCGAGCAAAGCGAGTGTGAGTCCATAGTTATCGATAGGGCAAATAGGCAGAATCTATAGTTTTTCGAATTCTTGTTTATCTGAGTATTTTTACTGCAAGAATTTGGGGTATCTCATCTCTGAGGAATCTATACTAACCGTTAAAACGTTCTTATGAGCGAACCCGAGCGGAGCGAGGGTGAGTCACTAGTATAATATAAATTTTATAGGTATATTTTTTCATTACAGTAATGTTGGACGTACAGTGAATTTGAATATGAATGAATGACCCTCCTATTCAATTTTCCAGTAGATATTGAAAGGTTTTAGAAATTAAAGTAAGTTGACAATTTTTTTAACAAGTTTTTAAGAACTTTCCTTATAAATAACTCTGAGTCTCTCTATTTATCTTGAAGAATATTTCAAAAATATACCACGAAATCTAGTATTTTTAAGAAAAGTCGCTAAAATATAAAGTACAACTACAAACCTACAACGTATTCTATACAACGTTTATATTTTATTCTATCACTTAAATCTGCGAAAATCGAACTGACGAGAATTATGAGAATGCCTGGTACGAGCTACTCGTGTGCCAAATTGTCTGTAGTCGGACGGACAGCCAGCCGCCAGGTAAATATTCCTTCATCAATACGATAAAAACTTGTAGTTATTCATTGAGTAAAGTTTATCAATAAATAAATTATTGATATTTGCTAACAAAAACAATAGATTTTAAATGTATAAAAATGTATGGACTTAAAATTTAATAATGTTAGGTAATTCAATCTTTAATAAATATTTTACTAAATAATAACATTGAAAATTGATTTGAGCATCAATTTATTAAGTTACTAGCATTGCCGGCGGCTCCGCCCGCGTTCAGATGACCAAAAACCAAATTCTTAAGGTATTACATATTAGTATACACTTACATTGCAGTTTTTGTATTTTTCTCAAAAATGAGATATTTTCCTGCGGTAAAAAATGTCCTTTATGTTGACCCGAATGGCCAGCTATCATGATACCAAATTTCATCAAAATCTGTCCAGTGGTTTTCTCGTGATGCGGTAACAGACAGACAGACAGACAAGAATTCTAAAAACTATAGATTCGGACTCTGTATCGATAATAATGTCTATTTCAATTAGATTTTCCAAAAAATATTTAATGTAAAGATTCGACTTAGTTACAATTTTATTATATGTATATATATTAATAAACAACGAGTTTGTTGTGCTATTTGGTAATGTAAGTTATTTAAACTAAGAATGCTTTAATCTAAGACTGGCACGAGTAGTGCCGGAATGATGTTCAGCAAATCTCGGGATTCAATTCTGCCTGATAAATATCTGGATGGTTTAAGTTCTATCAAGTTCGCGGAGGTCCCGATAAGAGGCGGCGAATCGAATATTAACAGGTTATTGATCTTGGAATCGGCTTCAGGAATGTTAAATATACATTTCATTTCAAAGTGTAATATTTAACTTTAAAGTGAGATATGGCACGATTATACGAAATTTTCTGTAGATTCAATAATAAATTAATTTAGCTACGATGATCATAATTGCTTTGTAATTATTATTTTTAAGTAAACATGCCTGAGTATCGACAAGAATATTTAAAGTATATCTGATAAGAGCCTTTTGGACTTTGTCCTTGAGTTACTTCTGCGTAACATTTCCTCGATTTGCTCGTAAATTTTATATGGAAGATTAATATCTGTTTCATTATTTTTATCTTAATATATATAAATGTTATCTTATTTTTAAGTAATTGTTTGTTTATGAATCTAAGAACTTAGTAAAGAGGATACCATTTTGTAATGCAATCCGTTAAATCCGTTGGAAAGCAAAACTCAATGCACTGCCTTATCATAACGAGACCTCGAACGTTGACCTTATATTAGAATCATACTATAACTTGACGGCTGGACGGATTTAGATTAAATTATATAAACAATTTAATTAAATTAAACTCCCTAAGGATAAATAGTATAATAAAACAAATATTTTCTAGAAACAAAGAGAACTAAACGACTCTATTTATTACAACAGAACAAATTGTACACAAGTCAAGGATCTTCTAACTCTTGCTTATTTAAAGTCTTAGCGAGCTCGGAACAGTCTAACAGCACTCTAAATTTTCATTTATTTTCACAACGTTTTAGAGCAAAACTTTTACATGAAACTATATTATTACATATAAATTATTTACTTTGTAATAATAATTAAAATCTAATAAAATAATATTAACACAAAAAATAAAACATAAAAGCTTTTGCAAAAAGCTTTTAATCTGTTCAGTGGATTGCAGTTATGTACTGTTCTTGAAACACTGCTTTAAGCTTATCTAAAATACTTTATAACTCTGCTTGGTGACTGACTTATATAATGATAATAATCATAACTTACGAGGGAGCTTAAACTAGATGTCGTGTTACATCATTCTCATATATTATTAGAACGAAGTTTCTTAACGCGGCTTGAGGTAGAATTTGTCAGGTAGGAATCGTAACGTAACGAAAACTTTTTAACAAAAAATAAAACCGACTTCCAGGCACTGAAAATGTAAAAAAATAACTAAACGGGAGTTTTCATTTAGAATAGATACCTAATCAGATATTTTCAAAGTCGGTGCCAGCCGACGCATGGGAAATCTAATGTAATTTGATACGTAAAATACATATTTACCTATAAGATATTCATATCTTAAAATTTTGTAGGCTGGCACCGTTGATTGTTATTCCTTCACATTAAAGGGGCTGGACGGATTTGAATGAAATTTACACATAAATAGACCTAGGAGTAATACATAGGCTACTGGCAGACACCTCGTACATTGTGGAGTAAATTCACGCCACGTGTAGTTCTTTTTGCACTTAATACGTCTTTTATTACCTCTGTCAGCGTAGCGTATTGACGTGAAGTACTAACAGGATATGGGAAAAGTTTATTCCTTTATGGTCTTCCAACTCTTAGATTGAAAAACTTTAGCGCTTCTTGTGTTTGATTCACAATAAAACTGAAAATTTATAATAAACTCGCGTAAACTTATATATTAAATAGGAGGTAAAAAGAATCTTTAACTCTACTTGCCTACAGAAATGCTCATTTTCTCTTTATTAAAGTCACATCACATATAAGTGCAATAGCAAGTGACATCCGTACACAGTGTAATGGAAACTTGAATTATTTTATTATTTATATAGATAAAAGGCTGTTTGCTGCTCATAAAAACTTAACTTTAAAAATATATATTTAAAATTTACTGATTTAATGCCTTTTAGTGCGTAAGACTCGTGTATAGTAAAAGCACTAGAACTGATATAATCTCTTTTTTATATTTTTATTATAGACTAGAAGTTTACATTCTCAAAAATAGGCAATAAAGTAACTCAGTGACCATTTTTCCGACTTCAATTAAAATGATTATAATTTCTGAATTTGAATACATTTTTATCAGAATAAAACATAATCCACATTTTCAACTTACGTAATTATACAAATATTCTAACCACATTCAAAATTCTCTTCAAATTTATTTTAATCAGTTTGATTAGATTACAAAAGAGAATCCATTAGCAAATTTAAGTTAAATAGTTTAATTAGAATAAAATATACATAATAAGGCGAGGTGTCAGATGTCACACATCGAATACGACTACTGTAAGGCCCGCTTGTGTTTTTCTTTAATTTTATTGTTAATATATAAGAGTTTACAATTTTTTATAAAAACTATTCGCTGCGTTCCGCTTAAATTTTATATAAACAACTCTAACACATTGTCATTTTATTTATTCATTTAATTTTATTTTACCTAAAAAGCTATACAAGCTTATAAATCACAAACAAATATTATGCTCTACAGAGTGTCGTATATTAATATTTTTAATATAAGAGAGTATATTAATATTTTTAATATTAAGTACCAGACAGCTTAGCTTTAGATTTAGGTCTTAGGCGATTTCCTATCATAGAGACTTGATTGGCAGGCGTTATTGTTACAGTAATGACTTGCTAAAAAAAAAAATTAGTCTTCTGTTATAAAAAAACTCATTCTCAGATAAACATACCGAAAGGTCCATTTAAGGAAAACAGTAGTATTTGCCCTTCTCTAGAGAAATAGAAGAAATTTAAATATTAACAAGCACAAATGAACATTGTAAGCATATTGAAGCCGAGTAATTCCAGCTTGTTATTTCTAACAGTGTACGGCACACGGTACCTACACTCTACAGCTCAAAAGCAACGCGAAAGTGTACATAGAGCATTACCATGTTCATTTCGTAGCGGGTGGACAGCGCACGTATGCACTTACATAAAACGCTGCATTGTGAACGACCTGGATTAAAAAGAGAACGACTGTAAAAATAAAAAAGATGCGAAAATATTTCCGATGAATAAATTTATAGTTTTATTGTACACTAGCATAGCCCGCGGCTCCGCCCGCGTTCAGATGACCAAAAACCAAATTCTTAGGTTTTACATATTAGTATATTCTTACATTGCAGTTTTTGTATTTTTTCTCAGAAATGAGACATTTTCCCGCGGTAAAAAGTATCCTATATGTTGACCCGGATAACCAGCTATCATCATACCAAATTTCATCAAAATTCCTCCAGAGGTTTTTCTGTGATGCGGTAACAGACAGACAGACAAAAATTCTAAAAACTATAGATTCGGCCTCTGTATGGATAATAATGTCTATTTTAATAAGATTTTCCAAAAAATATTTAATGTACAGATTCGGCTTTTATTACTCGTATATGTATAGAAGACATTATTAATAACACTTAAAAATATAGAGTCATTATCATGATGAGCACCATAAAATCCGGTACTATATCTAAAATAATTCGTCCGTTTCTCTGTTAGGCATCATAGATTTAAAACGATGTAGTATAAATTAATTTACGAAAAGTTTGAAAAAAAATATAAGGTTATTTGATAGCATGGGTAGTTTACTAAATAATTTAAATAACGATATTTACAAGTTACTATTATCAAGCTGTCGACGTTGCAAATAAAAAAAAACGAAATAAAAGATAAAAGTGACAATAAATACTTATTATTAATTTTATTCAGGGTCCTATGTAAAAGCAAAATTACTATTTACAAAATGGCGATACGCAAGGTCCCGAACAACGAATAGACGACGGGTCAGTTTAAAAGTAAATATACATTGGTCCCTTGCAAATTGTGATCCCTAATTCTACCTTTGCGCGAGAGTGCTATTTAAAAAATTATTTTACGCCTTAATCTCTATGTAAATTAAAAATGTTGGCATTTGCATGATATTCTCTCGAAATTGCTTTACAGGTATGTAAAAAGTATTTGTACCTCCTTTTTTTGCATATTTTACAATTTTAATTATAATGTAACTTGGTATGTTCGGATAGAAAATAAACATTTTTCTATTATTTTTTTTTAAATTATTATACATACTATTTATTTTAAATAAAATTATCTTTTCGATTTTTTCGCGAATTATTTGTGGGTAGGATGTCTGTAATAACTATATAATGCTTTTGAGACATCTTAAACCTTAGTTTCTCCCGTGACCGTGATTGTTGTATAGCATTCGAAACGCCGGGAACCAAAAATCTAAATAAATCCGCGAAAAAATCCGAAAAGATAGTTTTAATTAAAATGTCAAATATTCGCCTAAATCTAAGAAAATCTGAGAAAATTATACCTACTATTAATGTCACGAAAGTAGTTGATTTGTACATGAAAGTTTAATCTATACTGATATAATAAAAGCTAAAGTACACATTATGTTAGTAGTAGTTAGCAGCAACGGAGCCACAAATGATGCGACAAACATTTTTTGAACAAACTATCTAGTTTATGGAGCGGAAAGTAACAAAGGCTTTTCTACCCGGTAGATTAAGTGGCGTGTGTGGAAAGTTGGTTTGATATAAAAAGTCATTCAAACACGCCACGCGTCGCTAATTGCTAATAATAAAACAATGATATTGTGTACACAACAATAAAATGTTCAGCCTACGGATTCTTATGTTTTTAAAACTTTACTTCACGTCTTTAGATAAATAAGCAAAGATAAAACAGTTCGGTACCTTGTTCTCCTCTGTTTGTTAACGATTTTCTTAAATTTTCTGTTTAATAGCTGTTGACGAGCTATACTGTAACTAGTTAGTTTTTATATATACAGGTATATTCTATTCATATATAATATATATTTTCCTCCAATTTTCAATAATGAGTGTAGGGTAACGAACACTAGTATTAATAAATAGACTTATTTTGACAGCTTTTGCGGAAGAGTAGAGTCACCAATCAAACCTTTTATTTATAATGAAAACATTAGCATTTCGATTCTCCGAAAGTTGCAGTTGAAATATTTGTGAATAAATTTTTAATTTAACTGGACAACATAAATTCTTGTGAAACTGTATATTTTGCAACAATAAACAGTTCTGTATTTGTAACGTTATCAAATATTCTAAGAATGCCTACCTGACCGATGTTGGTCACGGCGCGGCGGTTAGTCTAATCTTGAACTTCAATTTATCCTAAGTTATCTACTCCGTGTAAATAATCGACTGTTCAAATTTAAGTAGTTTTATTTTTATATCTATCTATATCTAGATAATTCATATTAAATACAATTAATGTGTGATCAAGTTAAGTATTAGCTTTATAAAGGAGTCAAATCTGCGACTCTGGTCTGGTCTATATTCCCCTCAGTTCTGCTTATAAGTCAGTTAAGTAAGCATTCTGTTACAGTGGCCTCTGTATATATATATATATATATATATATATATATATATATATATATATAATATATATATATAAATATATATTATAGATGTAGAATATTCAACAATTTTTCTTATAAATCTCATAAAATAACGCATGAGAGGGTCCCTCATATGTGTTAGGTATGAGTTCAGTGGACTGCGATGCCACGAGCCGCCCAGGCAAACGAGGGACGAACAAAATAGTCTTAGTAATACGTAGTAGGCAATATAGAGATAACAAAAACGATTCTTAAGAAAAATGAAAACGATTTAGAAGCGTTTATAATCTTCATCTTTTTCTCATCATAAATACGAGTTACTTTTTTGTAATTCGACTTGAGCCTGCCACCACTAAACTGAACTGTTGCTTCATCATCATCATCATCATCATGAAATTTTTTATCGTAAAGGTAAACAAAACAAGTAGAATAAATTGGCAAATTAGAAACAAATCGTCTATGTAACATAACTAATCTCGCATCCGCTCTTCGGCACGCCACCACTCGGCGCCATGAACCTAACAGATGGAAGTCGTAAATTTCGCTCCTATCTCCCATGTCCCTATGCTGTAGCCAGCTCTCACGCAGTCAGTGTATCGAAACAGCTCCCTCGTGCTTTACCAATAAAGATCATCCAAGCACAAAGCTCGTCAAAGGAGAATAAACGACGAGGCTATAAAGGCGAGCTGGAGAACAAAGTAAGCACATGGAACTTCGATACCGCCTAATCGACTCCCGTCTGTAGTAGTAAACTATAATATGGTGTAAACGAAAATGTCTACATTTTTATTTAGTTTGGGAAACAAGGCAATACAGAATTACACATCGATAGTAAAAAACTGATAAAAAAAACTTTATTCTATTAATTCAAATAATCTTCACTAATATAATATTATAAAGCTTGTAAGTTTGTGAGGTTGTAGGAGGTAATCTTTAAATCTACTGAACCGATTTAAATGAAAGGTAAGATGATAGTTTGAGACCTGGGAAAGACATGGGATACTTTTTATCCCGGAATATTTCATGAGTTTCCAAAAATAAATGTTACAATAACGCTACAACAGCATAAATACAAAAGATTAATAATAAATATATAATAAATATCAAATAAATTACCAGACCTTTCCTAAAAATGTTGCGTACATACGAGTATATTTCGCTGCTGCAAATGCAAAACTATATGTTTTAGTTATAATGTGAGATACTATATATATTATATATATTTATATATATATACCATTGTATGTCCAAATATAAATTGAGTGAAATTTTTGTTTCATCATCATCATATGAAAATTGCTATCGATTCTTAATTAAAAGTAAACTTAAAAGTTACTTTTAATTAAGAATCCATATTAGTTTATTAGTTAAAGTCTTTGAGGAACTTAGCGAATAAACAGACAAACACGTGAAAATTTATGATACCATTCCTTGTTGTTTACGTCGAAATTGATTTTCTTCAACGCTGGCTTCAAATTTGTATCATAATAAAATACACATATATGCCAGGTGACACAACCGACAAAGTTGAGTAAAGACGAAAGTACTCGCCCAACAGCGAATGGACTACAAAACCGCTCGTAAAGGCAGAGCTACGGCTGACTTAATGGCCGTAAACATTGTGAGAGCATGTAACAGCAGTCAATTGCGAATGAAATTGTCCTAATTTTTAGTTACAATTAATATGGTTATAATGCTAAATATGTCTGTAGGTTTGTTCTTCTCTCACACTGCAATGGGGCGGACATGGTATTTGCAAAGAAATACTTTATGAAAGTAAGTAGACACCCTTTCTGCTATGATAATCTTTATATATATAATTCTTCTGTGAGTGTGTATGTCACTGAACTTCTCTCAAACGACTGGACCGATTTTGATGAAATTTTTTGTGTGTGTTCGAGGGGATCTGGGAATGGTTTAGATTCACAATTTGAATAATAATTTTCATCAAAAAAATATTAAAAAAAGTTTGAAATTTTCAAATTAAAGACGTGTAGACAGGACAACGTCTGTCGGGTCCGCTAGTATGATATAAGTTTATGGGAAAAACTGACAGCTGCGCTTGATAACTCACTAGTCTTATAATATTTTTTTTAATTTTAATACCATTTCATTAATGTACGACAAGCACACATATGGGAACATCCATCCAGACTCGATAGAGGAAGTAAAATTTAAAACAGGTAAAGCTCAGAACAATATTAACGATATTGTTTAAATGTAATATGTACATACATATGTATACATTTAATCTTATAGTACATAACGAGTTTAGGACACTGATGGTGTGAGAAGTCCCTGCGGCCACGCACAACTACACTACGGCGTACAACACCGGGGCGAGCAAACTTTTCTACACAACTTGGTGCATACAAATTGTAGCTATATTTCAAACTTTTGTGAAACAGAATCTGTTTGTTGAAAATAGAACTAATACAGAGAAATTGACTCGTACCGTATACGAGACATCGGAGAGTACTTCGGTGATGTACTGAGCTGACCGTTTATAAAGAACATAATATTATGTAAGCTATAATATAGCATTGATATATAAAACCATAGATGTACAATAATTCTTAACAAAAATCTCTTCAAAATTGACGTCATAGGTGACGTTAAGTCACACCACAGAATAAAACGTGAAATCGGAAATGCTGATTGTGTTACGAGTAACACAAATTTGAACTTACACGTATGAAAATAATGTGCATTATGTCATGTTTTTAAAGTCTTAGGAAAAACAATCGCCTTCGGGATTCAGGCAGAATAAACCTACACAGAGTAGAGTCATTATTTTATTTTCTAAGAAAAATTTCAATTTAATAATATTGCCATAAAAATCTTATCATCATTAAGAATAAATAAATACATAAATATGTTGGGACATTAATAAACAACACCATCTAGTACCATGGTAAGCTAAGAGGCTTGTAATGGATACCAGATAGTTGATACACTACACATATATAACTTTAAATACATACATATTATAAATATAAATACCCATGACTGGAGTACAAACATTCGTGCTCATTACACAAACGAATGCCCCCAGCGGGACTCGAACTCGCGACCGCTGGCACCTCTAGTAGGGTCACTACAAACTGAGCTATACGTGTCATAATATATTTTAATGGTGACAGCATTATTAAATATTATAAAATTATATATTATAAGAACCGGCCTTCGATAACGACTCCATTTAAATAAGAATATCCTTTTTAAATAAAACTATCTTTTCGGATTTTGTCGCGGATTTATTTGGATTTTTGTTTCCCGACGTTTCGAATGCTTTACAGCATCCATGGTCACGGGAGAGACTGAGGTGTTACATGTCTTGAATGTATAGTTGTTACAGACAGCCTACCCACAATTAACAAAATAGGGTAGGCTGTCTGTAACAACTATACATTCAAGACATGTAACACCTCAGTCTCTCCCGTGACCATGGATGCTGTAAAGCATTCGAAACGTCGGGAAACAAAAATCCAAATAAATCCGCGACAAAATCCGAAAAGATAGTTTTATTTAAAATGTCAAATATTCGCGTAAATCTAAGAAAGTATTATAGAATATCCTGTTATCAGGCGACCAAGTAAAGAAGGACATTGTAATATATAAAAACAGTTTAAAACAAATAAGTAATAAACTTTTTTTACTATAATGATATGAACCGGTATATGAAGTAAAAAACAAATTAAATAAAGTCAAACAATAGTATAACTTGCAATATATTATGTATATTACAAAAACATAAATCAATTAACATTTTTACTTATCGGAAATACGACATCCCATCCTGTTTTAAGGTTGTAAGTGTAATTATTTTATTCATTTATTTTTCATGTTCATTCATTGTCTATTTATTCATCTTTGTAATGAACACTTTGACATTTCCAACGTCCTTTTTGTAGGTGACGTATTTCGAGGCTACTTGAAAAGAGCGCGGTCTAAATGACATTACAGTATCTTTTCATTCAGCCATTGCAACACGGAAAAGACAAACATATACACACACCCATACACACATACACACTGCACACACACACACCAATATACATACATACATCAATACAAAAATTGGCCAAGAGCGACTCGGACTCAGTAAGAAAATGGAGATCTCTTAATTTTTATATTCTTTTTTTTATTTTTTACTAGCAGCTCACCCTCGCTTCGCTCAGGTTCACCTCTAGAAAAACAAAAAAAAACTATCCCACGGGAACTGTCGATTTTTCCTGATTTATGAGCTATATTATTGTAAAGTTTGATCAAAATTCATTCAGTAGTTTTTGCGTGAAAGAGTAAGAAACATACATCCATCCATACATTCTTACACACTTTCGGGTTTATAATATTAGTAAGATTTTTTGTCTGTTACACCCAGCGGTAGGATCCGACGTGTATTAATATTTTAATTAATATTTTTAAAAATATTAATTAGTTATCTATAATACTTTCTTAGATTTACGCGAATATTTGACATTTTAAAATAAAACTATCTTTTTGGATTATTTCGCGGATTTATTTACATTTCTGGTTCCCGACGCGACGCTTCGAATGCTTTACAGCAATCATGGTCACGGGAGAGACTGAGGTGTTAGATGTCTCGAAGGTATACTTGTTACAGACAACCTACCCACAAATAACAAAATGAAAAATTGCACCAAGTACCTCACAATATTTTATAACTTTACACGTTTTTATAATTTTAATTAGTTTGTAATTGAATATGGAATATTATTTATTTAATTTTTCTTGTTATTATTATAATTATTACAATCTTAAAATAATTAATTCATTGAAATCATTTGTATTACAAATATTTCTGTAAAGCATTCGAAACGTCGGGAACCAAAAATCCAAATAAATACACCAAAAAATCCGAAAAGATAGTTTTATTTTAAAATATTTTATTATTCTATCTTTTTTTCTGCCTGTAAGTAGTACGTTCCATACTACTCTTTACTTTATAATATGTTTTAATTTCAACTCATGCTCTCCAGTTCCGAAATTGTAACCGAGCTTGTGCTGTAGTGACGCGGTAGGTCTCCCCTCTCTCTAGTATTCTTAATAATACTAAATACTGACTTGTACGTAACAATTTATTCAGATTAAAAGATGTTGCAATACATACTCGTGCTACTTGTGGTAGTTGTTGTGCTGACGGCTCAAAGAATAAAAACTAATAAGTTGCGAAAATTACACGAAGAAATAAAAACACAATTTTCCTACATACCATTCATTGGACACGCGCATCATTTTTTGGGGAGCAGTGAAGGTTGGTATTTCAAATGGATATTAAAATAAAATTGTCGTCCTAATTTTTCTTTAATAAAAGTGTCGATTGGCTTTATATGTACATACTTGCAAATAAGATTCAATTTTATATTCTCAGCCAACAATACAGAAGAGAAAGCGAAAAAACTTTAAAAAGATAATTCTTTTGCATTTTTTTAAAAAGAATCGACAAAAGCTTTTCTCAAAGCTGTCGTGCTCGGAAAGTTTTACTTTTTAAATTTAATTATTGTTTTATACAGAATAACTGATATTTTGTCAATCAAATTATAAAGTATATAAAGTTTATAAATATCAAATTATGATAATATATCAATTATTTAATTTTTTAGATCGTATGAATCGCATAAAAGAGCTAGCATATCAGGCTTACAAAAATAAACATGGCATCGTCAACATATGGCTCGGCAGCACGTTATATTATGGTGAGAGTATTTAATTGTATTCTTAGTTCTACTTGACGTAATTATTTAAGGTTACCTTCTAACGCTCTCATTACTTTTCTATTTATTAATAAATGATATGTAATTGTTATTTTTTTCTTTTACACGAATATCTTTAGGTATATCTGATCCCGACGCTGCAAAGTTGGTTTTAAAATATAACCTCGACAAGGGCCCCTTGGGCAGACTAGCGCGTCATTTGATCGGCAACGGCTCCGTCTTCGCCTCTGGTTAGTTTCAAATATTTTTATTTGAGTATAATTTCATATAGGTACAAGATAAATAGAAAATTACAACGTCATGATATTATTCTTTACTTACAATAAGTGACTAAACTTGAAAGTGTGTTTGTTTGAATGGTGTGAATTTTTTGTTTGGAGATAGTTGGAGGGAATGAGTGTTTTTACTATGGGAGAATATCTCATTCTCACGGGAAAACACGTTATAATACATCCCACAACAACTCATCATACTTATGTATATATATTACTAGCGACTCACCCTCGCTTCGCTCGGGTTCGTCCCTATCTTGCTTCCCCATACAAACTTTCATCCCCATTTTCACCCCCTTTAGGGGATAAAATGTATCCTATGTCCTTTCTAGGGTTTCAAACTATCTTCTTACTAAAATTGCATCTAAATCGGTTTAGTAGATCCAGAGATTACCCCCTACAACGTCATAAACTTTACCTCTTTATAATATTAGTATAGATAGATTGACGTATAGTATTAGTATTGTATATGAAAAAAAAAACATCTTATAGAAATATCACTCAATAGTTTACGACGCAGTCGCGGTTCTATTCCTACGAATATGTTGTATTATTTATTTAACTATTTGTCCAAATTATTTACGCGAATGACATAGTTTTAATGTCGAAGAATGCAACAGACCTATAGGAATCACTCAACCAGCGGGTTTCACATTAAGATTTTCACATTAAGAAAGACGGACTTTCATCATATAATATATGATAGCATTTCTGATTCATAATATTTTCACTTTTTCATTTGTAAATGTATGTAGTAATGTGTTGCTTAATAATTTGTTTTTTAAATAATAGCAAATTTAAATTAAAATTATTATTTTTAATTAATCTTAACTTTTTCAAATTACACATAGATCAATTGTGGCTTAAATAATTAATATATTATGATTTTTCTTTAGGGTTATAAATATAATAATGGCAACACTAAAAATAGATTAAATATTTTTTAAAATTGTAATAATTATAATAATAACAGCTCAAATTAAATAAATAATAATATAAAAAATAAAAAAATTATATAAAAATGTTTAAAGTTAAAAGTTAAAATATTGTAAGGTACTTTAGTGTCATTTTTCAATTTTTTGAATTCATTTTGTTAATTGTGGGTAATGTTTTTCAATAAAATTTAATAAATACTTGTTTTAGCATTTTTAGTAATTCATCCTATAAGGGGGTAGAGGGGGTAGAAGGGGGGGGGGATTGTTTATATGAAACTACCTTTTTAGATATTTTTTGTACTTTTAGCGCGAGCGAAGCCGCGGGTTCTGCTAGTAGAGAATAATAGTATTATTCTTTTTTTTTATTAATGTTCGCCGAGTGGTCGATTTGACCATAATTATATTATAAGGAAACATATAGGTAGCTGATATAGAATTTTGCTTGTATTTATAAAACAATTTTGGAATTTTGGGCTTCTGTTGGAATATACTTCATAACCGTCAAATAAATCTGGGAATTTCATTTCTATTTTTAATACCTGTACTAAAATAAAAGATTATAATGATTTCAAGTTGCCTAAAAGATATTTTTTCCGATTAATTTTTTGCAAGTGTCATGCTTTTGTTTCCATTTTTTTTATTGAAAGCACTGAAGCTCGTCAATAGCTAGGTACTATTTTAAATAAAACTATCTTTTCAAAATATTTCGCGGATTTATTTTGATGAGCTAGATACTAAACAAAAAGGAACCAAATCGGTTGACAAGCAGAGGAGGAGGAGGTACTGAACTACTTAGTCTGTTTATATACATATAGATTTAACTCTTGTGCAGTGGACACGTGGCGTCATCGGCGCAGAATCCTTCGTCATGCGACTGCACAGAAGCACACTAAAAATTTCATGGAAATCTTTGAACGTAACAGCAACGTGATAGTGCAGCAGCTCGCGCGAGTCGCCGGCAAGGGTGACTTCTCGTGTTGGGATTTCGTCTGCTCTTGCTCGATGGACTCCGCTTGCGGTTAGTATCTTGCTTAAAATAAATATTTTATTGACAGAAATAGAATTTTATTGTTCAATCTTAACACCTAAAGGAGCTCCCTAAATAATTGTAACTAACTTTGATTCGATGGTTATGTTGAGCGCCTTCTTTATTCGTTGGTGGTCTAGTGGATAGTATGTACAGCTGCAGATCTGGAGGTCCTAGGTTTGAGTCTCGAGTCGGAACTAGTTTCATGACTGAGTTTTTCTGTTAAGATATTCTCAATAAAAGCCCGGAGTTGGAAGTTGACGGTGTTTCACCAGCTGCCGTCAGGCCTTACGTCCTCTCCGAGACACGCCGCTCTCCTGCGCCTTAACTCTCACTAGTCGTATCGTCCTGTCGGACTTTGAGAGTAAAAGGAATAGTGAGTGCCCTTACGTCTGCGCGTAGCCGCGCTGCACTGTAATATCTCCTGCGTATCTGGCTAGTCTCAGTGATATTGGCCGCCGTGGCCGAAATCGGTTAGGAGGACTTTATTGTTCATCGGTTAAAAATGCAATGAAACTTATTTACATTCAAATGTAATAATTATTGTATACACAAACTCCCCGTGGAATCTCAATGCAAATTGCTTGGGCAAAACAAACAGTCAACCCTGGTGTTCTCTGTACTGAAAGACGTCTCGTCTTATTGTTTTTGCTCTTCTAACAATAAAGAAATATTGTTTTACTAAGGTCTTCTACGTAACTTAAGCACGTATTCTATTTTTAAGACCCCGTGTCCAAAAAGATTATTTATGATATTATTTTTAGTGCAATATTACATTTTTGCCTCTTTTATCTATGAATCTCACATTACTTGTATCTTGTTGTAAGTCAGACTATAAGCTATTCAATTATTGTAATCGTCTAACAATATAATATTAACTAATATTGTCTTTATTTTAGAAACAATATTTGGAGAATACTTAAGCATACAAGAAAATTCGGAACATCCCTTTGAACAAGCATTTATCGAGTACTTCGACAATTTATCAGTTCGCACGTTACAGTTTTGGCTCCACAACGATGCTGTCTACCGATGGATGCCAGTTTATCGCAAGCAAGTTATGGCACGAAATATAATTCATGACTTCGTTACAAAAGTAAAAAACTTTAATATATTCAATGATTTTTAAGCTATGTTAATGTGATTTCAACTCTAATAAAAAAATATTTCAGTTAATACAAAGAAGAAAGAAGGATTTAAAGTGTAGTCAGCATGAAAACCGTAAGTTTTCTTATGTAACGTACTTTAACGTGCACATTATATATTTTTCCAAAAATCTTTGATCGGAATTCCTCCGCTTATGATTAAAAGAAAGATTAATCTATAAACATTATACATTGTATGTATATTAGAAATTTTGGATTGAATATTGCTCGCTGTATACAGGTGGTCGAACCTTAAACGTCCAAAAATAAAATTTAGATCCCTCGTATCGTAGGGTATCCAAATCCACCCCCATGTATGTTACGCGACTTTTCATTGTTTATGAGTTATGATTTTTTTTATAAATTTTTGAAAATTTTCGACCTGACAAACTTAAAAAATTTAAAAAAAAAATTGAAGAATTCGTCGAGATTTGTTTTTTGCAATTGAATCTTCATACTACTTATGAATCATAACTGCTAACTATGAAAAGTTGCGTAACGTACATGGGGGTGATTTGGATACCCTACGATACGAGGGACCTAAATTTTATTTTTGGACGTCAACATTACGAACACCTGTACATCCTCGTATAATAATATCTGTCCTAAAAAATCTTTCTTTTATTTTTTATCTTCTATACGATAAATAAAATTGAAGTGTCTGTTTGTAATGTCAAATAACAGCGTTTAGTAAAAAAAATTAGTAAAATGCATATGAAATTACTTATAAGAAAAACACATTTTTTTTAATTTTTGTCCGTTTGTTCCGGATAACCTCTGAAACGGCTGGACTGGTTTTGACGGGAATGTCACTGGAAGATAACTGATGTTATAGGGAATAACATAGGCTACTTTTATTTTAGAAAAACAATTAGGGATCCGCTCAAAACAGTTAAACGTTCCTAGGGACGAATTCGAGCGGAGCGAGGGTAAGTCGCTAGTTTAGCACTAAAACTGTATAGGTACGCTACTTTTGTCACAAATTTCTATTAGCTAAAAATATAGATCAGTAATGATTATTTATATTTAATATTATAGACAAGTTTATTTATTTCGATGCAAAAGGTAACAATAAAACGGAGTCGTTTGTGGAGTTGTTAATGAAGTATTCCGGAGGAGACAATGGTTACTCCGACACAGAGTTGCTCGAGGAGTCACTGACGCTACTGCTAGCTTCTACCGACACCTCGACGACGGCTGCTTGCTTTACATTGATTCTATTGTCACAGCATCGCGATCTGCAGGAAAAGGTTTACAAAGAGTGAGTAAGTACAGCCAGTGTAAAATACAGTCAGACATGTGCGAGTCTGTGACCACGTCGCCATTACCACGCTCAAGTGTAATTGATTATGAAAAGTGTGTTCTTCTATAATTATTACATTTTCCCAAAAAATAAGATTTTTGTTTCAATAAAGATAAACCCAATATAATTATAACATTTTTACATAGTAAATTACATATTATTTATTTTAAGAACTAGCGAAGCTTACTTCTTCATGCAAACTTGGCGATTTTGAACATTATATAGATTTCCGGGGTAAATATATTCTATGTCCTTCCTAGGGTCTTAAACTATCTTCTTACCAAATTTCACCTAAAACGGTTTAGTAGATCAAGGAGATTACCCCCTTCAACGTCACAAACTCACAAACGTACAATTCACAAACTCATATACTTTACCTCTTTATAATATAGATTACCTATAGATAATTATAAAAGTGAGAGAAAACTTATGAGTTAACGTATACTTGTCGTATATATAATCTACGTATTGAACGATTCAGATATACAAAATTGACAGAATAAATAATTACTAAAGTACTACTACTAAGTATTGCATGTTTGGTCAGTTTGGTTGCGAGTTATGGTGTGGTTGTGGTGATGCTACTTACAATATTACATTTCAGAATCCATTCAGTGGTCGGTGACTCCGGCAGAATAACACTAAACGATATCAACAAACTGGAATACTTAGACGCAGTTGTAAAGGAGTCAATGCGCCTCTACCCGCCAGTGCCTATCATTGTGAGATATATTGACAGAGATTTCAAATTACGTAAGTGAATTAAATTATTTATTATCGTCTATATTATATACTTACTGTATTGGAGATTGTAAAATATTGTTAAGATTTGAAATTGAATAATATTTATTATTTATAATAAATAAAATGATAATTATTTCTGATTTGTTTCAATCGTACGAATATTAAAATGTCGATGGTCACAATTCTTTTTCGCTTATTGGAGGGCTGGTCTCTACGAATATATGTAGTTAATATAACTTAATACACAACATATTCCTATTCTGATAAAAATAATAATTATTATTATTATTTAACAATCATTATTATTTTTATTTAATAATATTAAAGTACTTAAATATGACAATAAAAATTGATGAAAGAATATCTTTCGTGCTGATGTTCCCTGAATTCATGCATTTTCTTTACGAAATGATGGAAAGTCGCGAGAGAGAGACTTACAAGAACTCTAAAGGTGAAAAAAATATATTTTATAATATTGTACTGTATACTTTGTTACAGCTTCAGGCTTGCAATTGTGTAAAGGGAGCGAAACTATAGTCAATATATGGGGCATACACCGCAACCCGCAGTACTGGGGCGAAGATGCGGAAGAGTTCAAGCCGGAGCGGTTCCTGAACGCAACGCCGCAGCAACTCTCCGCATATATGCCTTTCAGTTATGGTACTCGAAATTGTGCCGGTAAGTGCTAATATTTGATTACAGCACGTATAATTGTATACCTAGCGGAAGCACTACAAGAGGAGTCCATAAAAGCTAGCTTGATAATCATTTGTACAGCGACGTCCTCGTAGAATTTTATTAATATTGCTTTATAAACAATGTCTTCCAAACACATTACAAATAAAGATAATTTTATAGTGATTTTCACGCACACAGCCATAGAGCAGTGGGTTAAATTGTGGTTTATAAAATTAGGTTTCATTTATTGTAAAACAGCAAGAGTTAAAATGTACACATGATAAATCTGTAAATAATAAAACTTTAATATAAAATAATCAATCAAAGAGTTATTTGAAGTGGGAATCGAAGACATGACATACGTCACAAAACTTAATGCTAATATAACTATACTGGTTGCTGTCCAGTTAAGCTTGTCCTTATGGTGCATTAAAGTTATCGACAAACGCTCGCTTTGCTTTGGCTCTTATTGAAACCCGCAATCAACTAATAAAACTTTCCCTTAAATGGCAGCCTATGATCTTCTTGCTCTACTCTCTCAACTATCCGCCAGTGAAAGTAATGTTATAATTCGTTAAGCCGTTACGGAGATATTATTGCGATAACGAAAGAAACATAGGTACATTATTTTTTTTTTCACTTGTTTAGTTTTTGATGACGTGCAAATATATGAGCTAAATATAGGGTTGCCATTTTGTAGGTTGTATAAATCTTAGAAAGTCTTTAATCATAATTCATATTTATATTTATTATTTTTAATTATATGACTTCACAGGGTATCGCCAAGCCATGATTTTCCAAAAGATGATTTTGGCGAACGTCATACACAACTACCACATCGAGCCACCTTCCAGTTACGAATGTGAGAACCCATTAAGAGTTAAGTTCGTACTGATGATGAAACACGTGCATGATTATAAGTTGCAGATGCGAAGTAGAGTTCAAAATTAAATAAACTGAAAATATTATTAAATTCAATGTGAATAAACATTCTTTTTATTTTAAACTAGCAACTCTCTAAATCCCAACTACGTTTTTCCGTGAAAATTCTTATTAACTTATTACATTTAACTATAAATAGCGGACAGATATTGTCTGGACCCATTGTTTAATTATAAAAATGAATCACTACGCTTACTAATTTTATTTAAATAATCGATCCAAAGTTTATCATAAACATTGGGAGTATCGATATGATCTTCTTTATAGACAGATGAATAGTACGTTGCAAGCATGTTACAAATTTCTATCCCATCAGAAGTTTTTGCCAGTTGTCGCCGTATGCCATTGTGTGAGGATATGAATTTCCTAAGCCATATTTATTAGGACCTCTATATTACATAAGTAACGATTGTAACAATTGTTAATCTCTCTCTCACTACGCTCTCTTAAGATTTGTAATTCTATTTCATCTCTTGGATTTTTATAATTTACTCTTATAATGTTAATTTTGTTTAGCATTTTAATTAGTGTTCGACTACAAAACTGGATAAAGTTTGTTTTTTGATATTTTTGGTGGCATAAATGTGTCAATTGCATTTTTAATGACAGAACTGAAAGAGTAAACCATTTCATTAACAGTATTGCAACTTTGAAATAGCTTTTCTCTGTTAAATAGCATATAAATAAAAACTAAAAAAAAAACCATTTCCAAACACTAAAATGTAAAAATAACTAAACGGAGGTTTTCATTTAGAATAGATACCTTATCAGATATTTTCGAAGTCGGTGCCAGCTGATGCAATGCAAATCTAGTATATTTCGATACGTAAAATACATATTTACCTATTAGATATTCATATCTTAATATATTGTAGCCTGCCACGAGCAGGGTAGAGGACTCAACTTATATAGGTTGTTTAATTAGTTTAAGAGATAACTAAAAAAAATGCGAATTGACATAGGTCAATCTTCACTTCAATGCAGAAAGTTTTACATATTAGTATACTCTTACAATGCAGTTTCTGAATTTTTACTCAGACATTAGACATTTTCCCGCAGTAAAAAGTAACCAGCTATCATCATACCAAATTTCATCAAAAGCGGTCCAGTGGTTTTCTCGTGATGCGGTAACAGACAGACAGACAAAAATTCTAACACTGTAGATTCGGACTCTGTATCGATAATAATGTCTATTTCAATAAGATTTTCCAAAATATATTTAATGTACAGATTCGACTTAGTTACAATTTTATTATATGTGATGATGATGATGATGTTCTCCTAGCCGGTTCTGGCTACGGCGGCCAATCTCATTGAGATTAACCAACTGCGCAGGAAATATTATAGTGCTCAAGTGTACGCGCAGACACAAGTGCACGCTCGTATTCCTATCACTCTCATACTCCGGTGGGACTCGACACGACCGGTGGGAGTTAAAGCGCAGGACCGACGGCTTTACGTGCTCTCCGAGGCACGGGGGTGAAACACCGCCAACATCCCAACTCCGGGCTGTTACTGAGACTTACTATACAGAAAGTCTCAATAACTAAACTTGGCCCGACCCGGGACTCGAACCCAGGACCTCCGGGTGTGCAGCCGTACATGCTAGCCACTACACCACCGAGGCAGTTCTATTATATGTATAGATAATAACATTAAATAATTTCTTGTTTGGGAAAAACATAATATAGTCATTCTTAATATCAAATACAATACTAAACCCGTCACGCTACTAAATTGTAGGATATATTGCTGGGATTTTCAATGAAGTGGACTATAATTGTCAGTCACTAATTGCATAGTGGAGAGGAGCCGGCGGCTTTGTCTCGAAAGTTAGCTGAAGCGTCCTCGGGCGGCTCTCTGTCAGCAGTTTGTCGTGGAACTTTACGATGCAAATGTTAACTGATTCAATGAAAAATTTAATTTATTCATAACAATACATATTTTTATTTATCATGCACCTATATTATAATCGCGATAGAATCATTTTTGACTTATTCGAATATGTACATTGTACATAAGACACAATGATTATAAGGAATCATTATATTAAAATGAAGCTTTTTTCAAAAGTAAGCTCGATATCTTCAATATTTAAGGTACTTTCTTCAATTTCACGCTCGTTTGTTCCACTCTTCATATTTATACCTTTATATCTAGATATACGATATACGATATAAGATAGAGAAAACTGGTACTCTTTGGAGCAGGCCTTCACCTGCGGAAGGGTTCTTGCAGGTAATAATCAAACATAACATTAGGATTAACCATTATTTACTTTTTTTTGCTCATTAACGAAAAATATAACATTACTTAAATTAAAAAAATACAAAAAACAATATGCACACTTATTTATTACTGTACTATCTTCTTTTTTCAATTAATTGTTTTTTATTTACTTTTGTTACTCTTGCAAGAAATAAAAAGGCTTTTTTATTTTTTTTATTTTTATTATTTAGATATACAGTCTGAGAGACACAAATATAGGCTACAAAACTTCAAACACGGACACATATTTCTATAAATATTAAAGTTTACCATTATCTTTTTTTGTAAATTAAAGTCTCCTTGTAATGTAATCTTCTAAAGTACCTAACTATAATAGTATAGTTAATGATGTAAGATCTCCTAAGTGTCAACTGTAACCAGAGTCGCGTTCGTCGACTCAAAGCTATTAGCAGATTAATTATTAACTGATTTAACTGAAGACGAGTTGACTTATCCCAATGGGATCTTTTGCTAGCGAAATGGCCTCGTATAAATGCGGCCGCTGCGCGTTGCCAAATTTCTTAAATATTTACTAGCGATTCTTTTGAATATTAATAAACCTGAGGACCCGAGGGGCTCTTATCTCTGTTTATACGTTTTATATTATTATTCCCAAAATACCCAGAAAGGCTTAGAAATCTTGAACGTTCGTGTCAATTAAAAACTGTATATATTTTTTTTGGGCCTCAAACTACATTGCACTTAATTTACTGTTTACTGAAATCACTTGTTTGTTATCGTATGCTTGAAACAAAATGAATTATAAAAAAATATATTGCTTACTTATTTAGATAATAATATCTCTCCAATTTTTTTTCTTGAAAGAATGTCATCCAACCAAACATTATACCAATAGATCTAGTGTACATTTTCAACATCAAGTAATTAAAAATTAAAGGAAATATGTTACGGTCTATTAAGTAGTTCTCAAATATTAAATTAATGTACTTCTTTTGCATTAAATTTTATATATTGCTATTGGTTCACAAGGCCACTTGTGGCAGGTCATAAACACACGCAGTACAGCACAGTTTTAACTTAACTAAGTAAGCCTTAAGCACGATATTCCACCGCTGGTTACATTTGCATGACTTCACTCTACTATGTTAGCAGATGGTATGACTAAATGCATTTTCCAACGTTAAAAAAGGGTACAACATAAGGGACTAAGTGTGGAATATTAACATTACCTCTGTGTCTTCTGAAATCATCTCCTATTGATTCATCAATACCTGTCATCGAAGATATCATTGCTAGATAAATGAATTTTATTCCCCTCGTATTGAAAGGAGGCCAGTGCCCAGCAGTGGGATATTAAAAAGGGCTAAATACAGAAATAATTTATTATTAAACATTAATAAATACTCGTAACATCGATCAAAACAATATAACAACTAACCTGCCAAGTGAAGTACTTGTGGTGATATTAGTCGTTATTGCCTATTGGAGTGGTTCTCACAACTCTCGAACAGGATCGAGGGTTTTGGTAGTGTTTGAAGTTCTAACATCCGTTCAGATTATAATCTATGGCTCTCCAACTTAGTTGCAAGGTAATATGATTTTATTGCTATCGATATAAAATATATACGCATCTAAAACATCTCAGCGAAATAAAAGCTGTTATGATATCCTCGCGCTATTTCCCAAAGGATTAACGTGAAGGGTTAGTGCCAAGGCTTGCCTTCACATATCTTATGCAAAGGGCGTCGTTCTCGTAAAATATATTATATATTTATAAAGACACATTTTATATACAGACATATACGACTCATTTTCTTACGCATATCGGGTAGAGAATATCTGTCCATGTCGTCTTCTGCCAGCAATTTAAAGTGTACAACGTACATAATATGTAGATGCATGTATATTCTATAGCTGCAGTAAAACTATGTGCAAACATTCTTGTTAAATCCTTTTTTTTTTGTTTTCCCTGGGGAAACCCATCATGGGGACCCTGCCGCCGTCATGGGCAGGGTACTGTGAGACTCCTACTCACTAAAACCCACAGCGAAACCTTCCCCACGTCTTAATGGGGCGTCGCAGGATCGCTTACGCATTCAACTACGACGCCCCGACGGCAGGTCTGCCGAAGCAGACCACCACAACCATGGGGTTGCTCCACAGTCCACTCTGCTATCAGAGAAGTACCAGGAGCAACCCGCATGGTACACCGCCCCCCGAAGAGGGCCACCTCCCACCGCCCACCGAAGTGGGCAACCTCCCTGTGCGTTTCTTAGCTTCGCGCCCGGTTGGATTGCCGGGCACTACTGAGCCCCCCCACCACGACAAGGTGAACGCACGTTGGGGGGGGTTCTTGTTAAATCCTACATCGACTCTTGAAAAGAATAATATCGTGTATTTTTATGGTTTAAACGTGCGAACAAGCTCTAGTGATTTTCATAAAAAAGCTAGTTTTAAGAATATATTTCACCTCGCAGCGAATTTACTTGATATACTTTGTTTTTAACATATAAAAGTTTTCAAAGTAAAAAGTTTATATCCTAAAACCGATTGAGTTTATTTCTAAGCTTAACAGATGATTCTTTTAGCGAGGTTTCCGGCGGCTTGTGAAGTTCCCAGAAGCTTTGTTAACATAGTTCTATTTGAGATATGCAGCTGTGTCACACCATGGGTGGATGTTACTTACATCTTACATCTCACGGAAACGGCACGATTATGTAATATAATATAAGTAATTAATAATAATTTAATATTGCTTTATCAGATGAATGATATAAGATAACAAAAATGTAACTTAAAAAATTAAGCAAAAAAATTAAAACTCCTTTATATATGTAGTACTAAGATTGAAATCTAGCCGCCAAATTAATATAAAAAATATCGTATAACCTCCTCTTTTGTGAACTCGATTAAAAATTAATTAATTACTCTCAAATTGATTTAAGTTTTTATTAGATTCCTAGCTGCGTACCCTCGTTTCCCTCGTGAGCATCCCTAGGTACCTTTTTAATAGTTTAATTAACTTTCCTGTAGTAAATGTATGCTACATGTTAATCTGAATATTAAGTTATCGTTACACGAAATTTAATTAAAATCCAGGCAATATTCTTTGGGTAAAAATCAAACAGATAAACAGACATACGTACAAATACTTCAACGAGTATGGTTTTAAGATATCTATTCTTTACAGTGTACACAATATGCAACAGACATTATTCTAAAAAATATTTCAGTACAGGTTTCGCTTTGTTACTATTTCATTATATCTATACATACCTATAATAAAATTGTAAATAAGCCGAATCTGTACATAAAATATTTTTTGGAAAATCTTATTGAAATATACATTATTATCGATACAGAGGCCGAATCTATAGATTTTAGAATTTTGTCTGTCTGTCTATCTCTCTGTCTGTCTGTCTGTCTGTTACCGCATCACGAAAAACCGCTGGAGGAATTTTGATGAAATTTGGTATTATGATAGCAGGTTGTCCGGGTCAACATATAGGATACTTTTTACTGCGGGAAAATAACTCATCTTTGAGAAATCGATACTAAACGTTAAAACGTAATAAGGGACGAACCCGAGCGAAGCGAGTATTATAGAGTATATATATCGCTAGTTATAAAATAATAGTAACATCGTGCACCGCGAATCTGAAAAAAATAGTGGTAAGATTATTTGGTCGTAATTATTAATTCCACAAAGGTTTCCAATTTAAATCTTTATAAAAGTGAAAGAAGAACACAAAGGAAGTAGGAAAAAATTACATTCCGAATATACTTCAATTAAATCATAAAAATGTCAGACATGAATATATTATGTATATATAATATATAGTTTGTACACAATGCGTCACAGATCGTGCTCGTCTCGCTCAATATAAAGCAGCCTCCGCCATGGAGAGAGCGTCGATATCTAACTCGTCGTGTTCCCTCGGGAGTCCGGGACGTATACACTTGATTGTTTTCTTTACTATTTCTTGTATCGTATATTTTTATTGTTATATTATTTACTGTCACCTCTGCGATAAACTTTGATTCAGTTGTTAGAACAATCCTGTAGTACAATTGTACAACATTTTAGAACAATATTGTAGAATGGGTACAATGTGCTGAGCGGGCGTTCGACAAAATTATTTGAATGACTTTACCTCCGCATTAATCGAATAAATTATTTTATTGAAAACTAAAACTATGAACATGTCATCATGTCGGGGTCAGGAGCATAGCATTATTATGGTCCTTTAGTATGTGAATGAATACGTTAAATGTCACAATATTTTATGTTTAACTTACCAATAATAATCGATTCCATTATGATGATGTGCTCCTGACCGATTCCGGCCACGGCGGCCTATCTCATTGAGACTAGCCAACTGCGCAGGAGATATTATAGTGCACAAGTGTACGCGCAGACACAACATGCACTCTCTATTCCTGTCACTCTCATACTCCGGTGGGACGGCTGCTCGACACGACCGGTGAGAGTTAAGGCGCAGGACCGACGGCTTTACATGCTCTCCGAGGCACGGGGGTGAAACACCGCCAACTTCCCAACTCCGGGCTGTTACTGAGACTTACTATAAAGAAAGACTCAATAACTAAATTTGGCCCGACCCGGGACTCGAACCCAGGACCTCCGAGTGTGCAGCCGTACATGCTAGCCACTACACCACAGAGGCAGTTATTCCATTATATATATTATAGATATATCGTTATGTAAGTTTATGTAAACATGGTTTAACTAAAGAGTAGGTTACAGTCGTGATATTGGCCCTTAACGTGAATAAAAAAATAATTTTGTTAGAACTGTTTCAATTCCACACTAATCCGAGTTAACATTAACGCGATCGAATAAGTAACAAAAAGTAATATTACTTTTTTATTTATAAGTTTCCTTATAAAACTTACACTTATTGCTGGATTTTTCCCGTTTGGACTGCATATTAGCATAAGTAGATAGTTGGCACGTTCTAGATTAGAAAAAACCATTTCAATCCTCGTATAAATTACTAAGAATAAAAAACAATAAAAGTGGAACGAAAAGATTAATACTGAATAAGTCAAGTTAGTAATTACAGAGTAAAAGCAATTTACATCACTGTTAGTTTATTTAGGACAATCAACAACGGCTGTAACATATTTTAATAGGCTTAAGTTGATTTTGTCATTCGAAATAGGTTGATGGGACTTCAGTTTTTTAATAAGTCATGTGTTATATATTTTTTTATTTCATTACTTAATAGAGACCCAAAATCTTCACCTTTGTCAGAAATTATTATATATTTTTTTATAGAAGATTGAAGTATATGCACGGTAATATTACATATATATGTAAGATTTATATTTACTAATAGTACCTACTTATGTTTAGATTTTTTATGACCGACTCACTCAGCGCCTCAGGGCTGTTGTTAAGATGTACATTTTATAATTTCATTTGTACAGCTACATTGATGTTTATTTGTTAAAGATTCAAATCTTTCTAAATATAAGTTTAACAAAACCAAATCATTGGTGGCAATTTTGTGTGTTAAATGTCAGGTGCGACATATTTTTTGTGCTACTCGAATGCGTGATTAAATCTATATACATATAGTATGTTTGTAAATTGTGTGTGCTTAGAAGTATATTACAAATTGTGTTTTATAAACGCTCGAATTTATTTAACGTGACGTTGCACTTTTATTTTTCTCAGGCGTATTTTACAAAAACTAAAGACTATATGAAAAAAAAACTCTCTGTTTGAAATTACCTAAAGAAAAAAATATTAACTATAAGTATTTACTGCAAAGCTAAACGAATAGATTAATACTAAGCCTGTTCTGTAGATATTGTTGATTATTACAACCTTCAGCTTTAAAATATTTTCGCTGCACACGATTTCGCAATGGGCTTCTCGCATGTTATTTCATGTCTGGGGTTTTGTGAGTACGTCACAGAATATTTTTTGTAATTAATCGGAGTATTTAAGAAAAACGGGTAGAACATAATACTTTTATAGCTTTAAAGATAGTTTTATTTAAAAGGGTAGAACTTGCAAAGATTTTGTGTACTTTTTTTTTTTATACAAATTCTGTCTTTGTCAATAAAATTAAACAGACATTTCCAAATTGTGAAAAATCAATGCCAGATACTCGAGATATAATAATTAGTGTTTCAACAAAGACAACTCAGAGAGCAAGACGTAAGTAGCTGATATATGACACAAAATAACAAATGAACAGGGAGTAAACAGTGAAGTCCGGACTAAGTTCCACACAGCGACATGTTATGTTTTTCATTAATATTATAAACGTATTGTTCTTTGCATACAAAATAGCTCACAAGCTTGCAAATTCACCGCATTCGGCTTCGCGGAGTAATTATACTTGGGGCATTGTGGCTGAATACGTCATGTACCAACAATGAGCCCACTCATTCATAGCGTGTATGAAAATACTTTTCATTTTTCATTTTGTTCTATCCGACCGTGAAGTCAAAAGGGTAATTTGACACATTTGTACTTAAAAGTGAATAAGTAGAACACCTCAGACTTCAGTTTTTACATGGTATATGTATGTACATACGTATTTTCTCTTATATATGTACATGATGACATCTCCATTGTTGGCGCAATTATATAATATAAATAGCTATTGTTTATAACAAACATCTATTTAATATAGGTATAACTGACAGTCCACTTTGCAGGGCATGCATGGGGGCAGATGAAACGGCTGCACATGTAATCTTGTATTGTCCAGGTGTAGCGGCGTACCGGGCGCAACATCTTGGCACTCCTAAGTCACTTCCGGAAATTTTCGACAAGACGAAGAGGTTGCTGAACTTCCTGGAGGAACTGGGATGGCAAGAGTAACAAGAATTTAAATTCCCACACACGCAAAAAGGCGCATAGTCGTCGAGTTGCGGAAAATAGCCCGAACATACCATACCATACCATACCAATGCAGCTATTGTTTATATTCTACAAAACTCCACACAGTATGCGCACCGCTTCGTCGTCAGACGTCACGTAAATGCGTATGTAATATGAAGTTTTACCAAAACCAACGAAGTTTACATAGAATGAAATGAGGAGAAAGCAATTATGAAGTTCAGTTTGAGTTAACCTTTGACTGTCTCTGAGACGTAATTAACTTCAGTGGGAAGCTTCTCGTTGACATTGACTTAGACTAATATAAGATATTTTAGATTGCTTTTACATCCGCGGTGTATCTGCGAGGGTGAGACTGTAAACTAAACGCACCAATCTCTTCCAAAGGTTAGAGGTTCCAAATGCTGTGTTAGAGTTAGTAAAATATGCGAACATTCAACTATGTATCAACATTAAATCCGTATGTGTGAAAATATTTATGCAAATAGAAAATTGAAGTCGTAATTATAATACTAATACTAGCAAACCCTCCTCGACCCTCCTCGTACTATACCTCGCGGACATTTCGATTACTTTTTGCTATATAATAATGTAGGTACTAATATGAATACACTTGATATGCTCTTCAGTGGACAAATAATTTCAAAACAAAAATTCTTGTTGATCTCTTGCTGTGTGGAAGACTTTTCTTAGATAGTTAGGACATACAATATGGACATAACTGCAAGTTATCACTCTAGCGGATGTCACGCAAAACAGTGTCATGCGCTACAATCTCTACATCACAATAATAGTGGCTATTGTTTATTAGATGTAAAAGGTTATTTGAAATTTAAATGTAGTTCGATGCACTCGCTTGTTTCTTTTTACTCGCATCGGTTAATCTGTTCATGCAATAATAAACTATAACGTAATAATATTAACTAGCGCTCGCCGAGTGGTCGAAGTTCGAACATAATCATTATTGAAAAGAGGTAAACATTATTGGAATAAAATGTACCTATCTATATAAAAAGAAACTTTTAGATTTTTTTTACTGATAGCACTAAAGCTTCTCAATAGCTATTCAAAAAATCGAAAAAAGATAAACAGACGAGAAAAAGATATCGAACTGTTTTGTCTTTGCTTAACTTATACTTAATTTTATTTATACATAGATATCTTATAGTAATTTCACCCTTTATACAAATTTACTCGTAGTTTTCGAGTGTATAAAGAGTTTTCATTTATTCATATTAAATAAATTTACTACAGCTAAAATAAAAAATTACTGGTTAATAGAAATTCAAACAATCATTACAATAACAAAGTATGTATATTACCAAAAATGATTGAACATATTTTCATATGTGAAGTCTACATTTAACTGTTTTAATAAGTAATGAGTAGACGATACGTAAGTTCAAGATGGATTCCTTTTGTTTTCAATGTACGCTCTTAAGTAATAGAATATTATAGTGCTCTATCAGTGTGCCGTATGGGACTTGTACCGACATCTACGTTTGAAACAGTAACTTCAATAACAATAAAAACTAAAAAAAACCGACTTCCAGGCACTAAAATGTACAAAATAACTTTTAGAAAAAGAAATTCTTAAATTTTTATTTTTATACAAAAATAAAAATATATTTTTTGCACCTTCTGGCCAAGTTTAAATGAGTAAGCGCGGCTTCCTACACCCCTCCACCCTCCCCCTCCACCGGACACGCACTTTCTTTTGCTAATGCTGGACTATTACCGTTGAAAAGGTGCAATAAAAATATTTTTATATTTGTTAAATTTAAGATATATTTTAATTTTCTTACAGATGTTGTTGTTATGATGTAAATAGTATATTCCCAAAAGATTTTCAGTAAATTAATAATGACCCTGTATATAAAGAGGTCTTAATAATAATTCCAACAAATGTATCGAGAGTCGAGACCCAACGGTTTATAGCTTCCAATATTTTTATTTCGTACACTTTAGATAGATAGGTTACTGGAACTGGCGTTAGGTTATTTGTTGTGTTAAAGTCTTAATGAATAAATCGGGAAATGGGAAGAGCAATGATTGATTAAAAACATATTTAACTTATTAATTAACCGTACAAAAGTGCTAATAACCGTCTCTAATAAAAAAAAAGTAAATTTATGGATTAACGAATATATGCTTATTTCGTTACATAAGATATTGAAACAAAAATATTCAATCAATTTTCCTACTAAGTATAGAAAATACACAAAAACATATTTGAAACACAATTTCACAAACATTTTTTTTTCTTTATGCCTTTAGTGCCACAACAGTAAAGGACTTTGTGTACGTTCCAATATTTTCATTCATTTTTTTTTCTAAAAATTCAACTCCACATGGATTTCAACTTCATACAATTTAAAAATATTAACTTTTAATGTATATTTCTGTCTTTAAGTTTCCTTAACATTCATCCAACTTAATACTTTAGCCTTTATATGGTGTAGCTACATATCTAATCTCATGTTAAATCTTAAGTAGTGTAGGGAATATAGCAGCGCTCGTGCGAGCCGAATGCTATGAGAGGATACACAAAGAAGCCATTAATTAATTACATTTATAGGAAGGATCTTTTATAAGAAACTTTGTGTATTAAGTCCCCTCCCCATCAAGTGAGAATCACTTGATGGGATAGAGAGAAAAAACGCAGAATATAATATAATGAACAAACTAAGCCCCTAAATTTCCTCATATTTAATAGTTTTTTTTTTAAATAAACTATACAAAAGTTAGGTTAGTTCAGTTAGGTTACACTGTGCACTGACGTAGCAGAGTTGACTGTGGAGCAGCCCCATTGGTTTGGTGGTCTGCCTAGTATTTAGGCAGACCTGCCGCCGGGGCGCCGTTGTAGTTATGCGCAAGCGATCCTGCGGCATCCCACTAAGGCGGGGGGAAGGGATGTCGGGTTTTAGTGGGTAGTACCGGCCACAGTAGCCACATCACCACCTAGGGGTTCAGGTGGTATGCGTAAATGCATTTCCCGACGATAAAAAAAAAAAAATAAAAAAAAAAGGTTACACTGTGCAACATTATATGTGTGAAAGTTACACAGACACTTTATCCAATAATCCATACTATAATATCATTATAAATGTGAAAGTTTGTGTGTATATATGTTTGTTACTCTTTCACGCCAGAACGGCTGAACGGATCTGGATGAAATTTGTCACTGAGATAGATTGTAGTCTGGAATAACACATAGGTAACTTTTTATCCCGGAAAAAAATATACGGTTCTCGTGTGATAGCTTTGTTTTGGTTTTCCGCTAGTCCAATAATAATTTCAAATAACTGAACATCTGTAAAGATCATAACTTAGCAACATGCTCTTAGTGTGTTCTCTGCGTATCAGAAATAAATTTAAAAAGACTTATAGAAAGTTCGTTTTTACCACATATGGTACAGATCATAATCTAATCTCAAAGTTGAGATCGACTCAACATTCATATTCAAATGCCGCGAACACTCGACTCGACCTCGACATGGCTTCGTGTAATAAGTTTTCGACAACATTCCTCTGAAGGAATTAATATGCTAATATAACAAAATTTCGTACGTGTCTCAGCTGTCGGGGCTACACTGGAATACTTAAACAATTAATTTTATCGTTATTTAAATTACAGCTACGTCTACGGTTGATATTATTAACTAAATATTTTACATATCTACACTTACGCCGTAAAGAGTTAATAGATTTGTTTGTTTATTTGTTTGCAATAATTGATAAACTATGACATAACTGAACCGATTTTAATAATTCTTCACTGTTTGAAAGCTACATTATCATAAAGTAACATAGGTTATACTTTAGTAATAATAAAGTTATCAGCCTGATTTATCACTCAGTGACACTGATCATTGTTTTACGGAAATAAATATACAGATTAATAAATATGTTTGAAAAATTTCGAAATATATTATCATGTACTCTAATAAGATGTTCTATTCATTCATTCAATTGAATCAAAATTTATCAAACTTTAGGCTTCTTGTTATAAACATTCATAATAAAGCGAGAATTAGATATAGTTATTGACTAAATAATCCAGGAAATCAAATAAGCAGTGTAGTGTTGTGAGTACGCTCACTATATGTATGTAATAGCTGTCATATTTACACTGTTAGATGGAATTTTGACCTCAATATCAATAATAATCTATTTTTATTATACTCATATTTATATAATTACCATGCAATAAAGAACACCATAGTGCATTAAAGTTTAATGGAATATGGCGGATATAGTCGTCATTAGAAACAATAAATGCATTATTAATATATAAACGTCAATTTATGTTACTTTGCTACATAATATAGTATATTATATAACAATAATATAGTATATATATAATATTAGTGACCAGCCGTCGCTTCACCCTGGTCCGTGGTCCACACAGCATCATCCGCAACATACATAAATTATTTTATACACATCCTAAATTGAAATAAAAAATTCTCGGAATTATTAAAGTGTGTCAACATTTTCGGGTATCTTAAAAATGCATTTAAGATTTTTAAATAGAAGATGCCGGTGACCATCATCTAATGATACTTCTAACACCAGAACATTTGAGAGCTACAGATTAAAGCTAATTTAAAAATATTACACGCTGTTTTTGGGGCTCTCTATTACATTGTACGAGGCAAGGGAACTGAAATACAGATTTATAAAGTAGTGTTAAGTTGACAAATACGCTGGAATAAATGGAAAATTATTCCTTAAGACTTGCGACTATTCAGATGAACGAACTATAATAAGACCTTGATAATATCTATCACCTGTTATATACGAGTAAAATTAATAATATATGAAAGTCAAAAAAATGTAAAAGTTAAAACGGATTTCGATATTTGGCATGAACATAGATTGCATCATGAAAATGGACATAGGTAACCGTACATGCTCGCTCCGCTTACCAAGGGAGCGAAACCGCAGGAAAAAGTATGTTTAAAAAATTGCTCTGCTGCTATAGCTCAGGAACATCAAGTCTATTTTCAATTTTTTTAATGCATTTTATAGTCAGTGTGGTAAAAATGGAAGTATTTTAATATCCCGCAACGTCCCTTGAGAAGCGTATTGTATTGTAATCACCTCTTTTTAATGTCCCACTGTTGATCTACGCCCAAGATTTTCATGACAGAGATGTGTTTCAGTGCTTGCGTGCGTACGTGTGTGTGTGTGTGTGTTTGTTGGAAATTTCTAAATATCCTTACTAGTAAGATAATAAATTCGAAAACGTGTTCGTTAATGTTATGTTTGTTGGTTTGACCTACTTTTACACTGTAACAAAACTACAGATTCACGTGAGATAGTTGAACAGCCGAAATGTGATGAGCACACGCTATTTAATCGCAGCACATCAAAATATGGTTCCTACAAATGTTAATCTGTTGCCAAAATACAAATTACAATACAAATGTTGTTTTGAACATTAACTTGTAAGTTTCGTTGTAAATATACACAAAAATCTACATCTAACATTAATTAAGAGGTTTCTATTTTTACCTAAATATTTTCTTTGAAGGAAAATGCTCGAGCTGAATTCATAAACTGCATAATAAATGCAAGCACAAGTCTTACATGACCTAGCGTGTAGTTCGAGCGACCAGCTACAGCGAGGTATGGTTTAACTCTCCCGACTACACTTAGTTAACTATGGCCCACAACAAGTGTAACAACTTACATATTAAATAACTAAAGTAACTTCACATGGTAGCAAGATGTATAAACTACTCTCAGCGGTGATACAGACGCTGAGTTTACATATTGAATCTCATAATTACTATTATTGAAGAAAGTCCGTCGAACGGTTGATCTCAATATATCTGTAACTACTATGTAGTCATCAATCAACTCTTGAAAGTCGTTTTAAACACCACGACCAGAACCAACACAAGAAATAAACCTTTATTTTTTATTCCATGTAAAAAAACTAAATATATTAATCCCTCAACGACCGCGGACACGCCGGCGTTACAGTTAACAATAGATTTCTTAGAAATTTACCTGGAGGTGTAAATTTACCTTTACGAGTATGTGCATGCGATAATTATAATAAACATTTTAACGATATAGATTTTGACACAAGTTCCATTATTAAATGTAAAAAAATAATTAGAGAAATAATGTAATATTTTTAATCTATTTAGTAGTTTTTTTTTGTAGTTAAATTTTATAATGTTTTGAGTCATATAGTTTTATTTACTTTTTGTATCTTTTTTTTGTTTTTGTTAAGTGTAATATGTAATTTGTTTTGTAACTTATACAATAAATACGATATGAGTAACTTATCAGTGGAAACTTTTTTGGTTTATGAACCATTTAATATATAAACTATTGTATAAATACTTGTAAACACCGTTTCCCCGACAAAAATAAAAATAAAATAATAAATAAACAGACTGGCAATTTTGTATGAGAAATATTGATAACATTACAATAATTTGATGACGCCGAAATGATTTCATTATGGACAACAGAGCTGTTGGTCTGTTGTGAAGCTTTAGAGTCTCATTTAATTCGATGATTATTATTTAACTTTCAGGGACAATTACCTACAATTCAAATATTTTAACTAAATAATAGGACTGGAGTAGTAGGAAACTGCACACTATCAGAATGTACGTTCATTCTGATATGGTACTGTTGTCTACTACTATTTTTACAATTGGACCCAGTTATGCAAAAAACAGCCATGTGCGTAAAAGTACCAACAGAGTTATAAGCATTTTATTATAAAAAATAAAATAATTATAAATTATAAACAATATTTATATAAATATTGTTCAATTTTAAAATAACCAGAAAAACAAAACATAACCCAAGTGCAACTATCGACAGAAAAATGCTTATAACTGTGTTGGTACTTTTACGCACATAGCTGTTTTTTGCATAAGTGGGTCCAATTATAATATTATTTTATAAAAATTGGATGGTTATTAATTATCTCAATTGGCTTTATTCCTTCTACCAAAATAAATATAAATTCTCAAAGTTAGCTTTAGAGCGAGGAGATCTTTGCACCAAATTTTATATTAATTTTTATGAAGGAATCCACTTAAAACTTCGCCCATTCTTTATATCGCAGTATTTTCAGTTTACCTTGTACTTGTATCCTACGACATATTTTCTCATAAAACGTAGCTAACGCCTCGGTCAATAAAGTAGGTTTATTAATGTCATAATATTGGTAAATTTTTCAAATAAAATATGAATGAAATGAGTTGTTCATAATTACCCGATTGCTTTGCCTTGACATAGAAACTTATTGTATTATATTAATGCACAGGTGATAGTGTAGTAATACAAAGTCGCCAATTGCGTCATAGGTTCAATGAAAGTCATGCGAAAGGGGGAAGGAAAATTTTTGTATCACTTGGTAAAGATAGGGTATAATAATTTTTTTTTTATAAAAGTGTATTAAATGTAAATAAATTTTGTAAATCGATGGCACTATGTACAATGAATGTTACTAGAAACGTACGTAAGTCGAGCCGACAGAGCTTTTCTCGGTGAATTCCGGAAAAGATTTAAAAATTGCGTTTTTTAAGAAAAAACACATAAATGGATAAACTTAAAAAGCAAAACTTATTTAAATACAAATTTTCATCGCATTCGTTAGACCCGTTTTCGAGATACACGAAACAAATGTATATATAAACAAGGATTGCTCATTTAATGTTATAAGATATACATACAAGTAATTTGACGAATTTTGTAATTTTTAATTCTTTTTTTTCAAAATACTGCTGCTGCAGAGTAAAGTAATAATACTTTAACTAACTGGCACCGCCTGCGTTGAGACAATTTGTGTTAGGTAGTGACCGGTGGAACACATATAAGTAGACCGATATAGGTACGTGATATAATAATATGTTCAATACGAGTACATAGGTACTATGCAGAAATGATTCAGCGTGGGAATCAAATCCGGCTGAATAATGACTTTCCATCGCCAAATCACCGACGTCAAATAAATTTCACACAGCGATAGTTTGCATTATGGAAGCGGACATAAACCAGTTTTGATTCTGGAAAAAGATAAGCTTTCTGGGGACCAGAAAATATACGAAAATTCGCTTAGCATGCGGGAAATATTTGATGATAACCAATATATGATTTATATTAATATAAATTTATACTAAGATCATAATCATAATAAGTAGGTACGTATCATCCCTTAAAATTAAAGTAATTTAAATAAAAATATCATTAAAACTAAAATTTGATCGCACTTTAAAAAAAATTGCCAAGATTCCAAGGTTCAAAGTATCAGAATATTACTAGAGAATACAGTCAGAGTTTGGGTCAGAAGCTCGTAAATAATTCTGATTCCATAAACAATGATGCGTCCCTCCAGGTGGCGCTTTACGAGCGGGTATTTCAGTCGTTACAGAGCGGTAGTTAGAGCGGGCGATTTCGTGCCCCGCTGAGCTTTATTGCTAAAGCATATGCGGATAGTTATTGCTATTCAAATGAGCTCTGTACTAGAAAACCAAGTTGTTAGAGATTTATTGTTGGAGATTACGGTCAAGAACTTTATACGTTTCTTGTCTTACGAGTATAAATAATGTTTTGTCTAAAGGAGCCTTTTCTTAGATATTTATAATTTAAAAAACTCTATGATCTCTACTTGTACAAACACAATAATTGATAATAATCGAATAGGGCGTTTCTGCATAATATTCAAACAGAATTTACACTCAGTTAAAGTTTTGCTCAAACCCAGTCTGGCCTTTACATATGCAATTAGCACCTTTCAGCTCAATCAGGTTCATCAAACAGACAGACATATTTGATAATATAATAGATTAGCATATGAGCACGATTGATATACATACCTGATTTTCCCTCTAAGAGCTTTCTGTTTACATAATTTAATCCGTTTTTTTAACGTTGGGAAATACATTTACGTATACCGCCTTCATACATACAGGTTGGAATGCGGTACAGTACTACAATTTTCTTTCTTTCTCTTTCTACTCTCTCTGCCTTTCTCTGTATTTTAGGCCAAGAAATTAAGAATATAATATAATCCATCACAACAACTATAGCAGATTTGATAACAAGCATTTCATCAGGCCAATAAATCCAATGACTTAGTACAGCCAGCTACCGTCTGCGATTACAATCTAAGCGGGCGGCACTGTTTCTGTGAAGCCGTAAACCATTGAGGTAATGCATGTTACTGCTTAATTAAGGCCTATATAGAACCATTATAACGGTTTAACGGAATTAACTGTATTTTGATTGTGACGAAGCTACTAATTAGCCTTATAATAACGATCTATGATGATGACATGGAAATTAGATTATAAATTATGTATTTGTTTATTGTGAACAAAACCAAGGGATAAATAAAAAAAAACATAAATATCAAATATAAAACATTCTTTTAGTTAAGTTTAAATCTATAAATAGAAAAAAAACTAAACTAAATTATAAGAAACAAAGAAACTAGGTTTTTGACTACAGCGATTCGTATAATGTATACATATAACCGCGACTCTAATTATATATTATTATCTAACCTAAATTTACATAGCATACTTTACGAAATCGAACTCTTGCTTTCCGACACACAGAGACTATACCGGATGATGATTTATTTTTGGCGTAATTTACATTTCTCATCCAAATACTTTCACGTTGTTGTAACACTAGAGCATCCATTTCGTCCCCGTGAATGTGTACTTTTGTTTTAGCAGTCTTTTGTAATGAATAGACGCTTCGTCCTCGAGATAATGTCTGCTTACTTTGCTCTCATTGTTTTAGATTTCGACAAAATAAAGGCTGAATAAGCTGTGGGTCGATGCCAACTGGGGGTTTTATAAAAATAAATGCGATCGCTGTGTATTTTCCGGCATCAGATATTATGAAATATATTATTAAAAAGAATTGAAAGAAAATACAGACAGTTATTTCAATCTATTATGAAAAACCCAAGCAATAGAAGATTCCGTTAAATGCTATGAGTGTTTTTAGTTTCTGAGTATTTTAGTAGACGTGAGCGGTGTGACGTATATATGTATGCTATTATTTGATATAATATATTCAAATGTGGTGAAAAATGGTTCACAGACTTTTTTTACATCTAAAAAACGTGTCGCTGTGCCAGTATGCACGTTTCAAAACCCTTGTTTAAAATTGTTTGGAAAACTATCCTTTGGTAAAAAGTATCTCGTTTGGCTTCTGTGCTTCAGTAAAATTCACTCATATTATTCCTATCATCGTTTACATTCTGCCTCTTACTTCTATATAAATAATACACCTCTTCCTACTTTTGTTTTTGTAAATAAAATGTAATATTGTGGCGCAAAAATGATACAATAAAAACTCATGACGTTCAGAATTTTCTTTTATTAAATTAATGCTGAATAACTCGTTCTGAATTTGAATACACTAAACTCAGACCAATAAAATATTTTTTTATTGTTCTGAGACACTAAATGATAAGTTCACATTCAAAAGTAAATCAATTTTGACGTGATTCTTTTTCTATACGATTTATTATTTGATTGATGAAGATTGAAATTATAATTTATGCTAAGTTGTTGCTATTTGTATATAAAATAAGGACGAATTAAAATAATTATTCGTACTTTAATAGGACGAATATTAAATAGAGGAGGCTGTTGCTATTCGTCCGATAACCGGATGAATAAAAAATATAGGTATTATTCGTCCGACAATTGTCGGTTTGTACGAATATTTACCACTTTTTGGTTTTCTAATGTAAGTATAAGTGATTTTTAGGTGCAGGAGTTTCTTTCTGTAAGCAAAAAAAATCTTATTTTACTTATTTATTAGACGAATAGACACTCGGTTAATATTATTTGTTACTTATCACTTATTAGTTTTTATTAAATTTACAAGACAAATGTGAAAAACATGTTGGAGATATTTTATGTTATTACATTTGGTATACAAATTAAGTTATTAAGAGAGAACCAATCACAGTCACTAGCAAAGAACCTTCAGGCCATAATAAATACTTTCATTTTGTGATTGATTACTGTCCCTACTCCACTTATTAAGAACCAATGAATTAAATACAATTCGCTCACAAACCGTTCCTTTATTAAAAATTTGCCATCTTTTCCTAAAAACGAAATTAAGTTATCTTCGGAAACGCAAATTGCCTGCGAAAAGTCTTAGAAATAATTCAATTGTTGGAAAAATGTTTTTGAGGCACGTTTTTATAATATAAAACGAAATAAAAACCTGAGATATTTCTGTAGCATAAATGTTATATATATATATATACTCGTAAGTAACAATAATTTTAGATCGATTAAATATGCTGCTACTGAGTTGCTTTTTATGAAGTCTATTAAAACTGCAATAAACTAATTGCATAAATATAACATGGATATATAATCACACTACATACTTGTAAATTCTGCGCATTTGAAATTCCTGAAAGAAGTACTTAATAAAATATGGTGTAACCATAACACTATGGCGGGGTTTATTCAGCCCTTTTTAAAACATTCCACTGCTGGGCACAAGTCTCCTTTTACTACAAGGGGGATCGGACTTCATGGTTCACTCACACATGCCAGTTTCCTCACGACTTTCCTTCACCGTAAGACAAGTGGTAATCATATTCTAAAGATATGCGAATACCGCCAACCAACGCTTTACCAGTGTGGTGGGTTATGGTCTGAAAGCAAAAAGGACTGAACGAGAGTGATAAGATAGAAAATTAAAAAAAAATCACTCGATTCTAAATAATATGAGTGGTGTCGTGTAACCAAATAATATACTCAAGGTTTCGATTATATTATTGTAGTGTCACAACGTTAGTGTCTGCTGTTAGCCGTCAATATAAATGGAAATAGGTATAATGGACTCCATTAAAATTTCATATCCATAACGATATAAAAAACTAGATCTAAATAACCTAATATACATCGTAAATACTATTTATCGAGCTCCGAAAATACTTAGAACGTTTAAAGTGGTTTGCTCTCACCGAGACTGGAATACTTCTAAAGTAACTGGTTTTCTTTTAAGTAAACCTATAGCGGGGTGGAATTAGAAACTCTATTTCAAATCACTCTGAAAGGATGCAGTTAGTGTAAACATTTCTTTGTCATAGAATAAATACGGTCGCGCTTTGATACTATTCTAATTATTTTAATGTTTTCATTGTTTAGAATGTATTGCTTCTAACAATAGAGCTAGCTTACGGAAATTTATATTTAGAATAACTATGTAAAAATAATATAGATTCTTGTAAGATTTGTTAGTTAATGACTGCGTGATGACTAAACAAGCCTTTACCTATTTTAGTTGAAATTATAACAAAACATGCTCAGTAAACGAGCCGAGATCTTTTTAGGGTAATTCATGCCCTGATCTTGACCAAAGATTGTATAAAAAAATAAATTTGTACATAATATAACCTCAATAAGAATGTCTAAGGAAAAATTGAATAAAGTATAATAAATCACTTTCTAGCATGAAAGACTGAAAGGAAATAAATTGGTACTAGCAATGGATTATTTTATGGAAGACTGGCAATCAACAACAAGTGGACGGTGTTGTTTGAAAAGGGAAGGAGTGCTAACAAAACCAAGCCCTCGTACTTTTTAAAATTAAACACTGAGTGTAAATTTTTAAACAAAAGAAATACCTTTATGTACTTTATACTTCATAAAACGATAAAATATTTATACATCTGATGAAACATAAAACATTTATTTGGGTTATTGGAATACTAAAATATGCCGCAGACAGAATGTCACTGAGCGTAAATGTAATTTCGTCACACAGTAAAGTAATTAGCGGTGACACAATAAAGGACTGGATCCAGTAATAAGTAATTACAGAGAAATTACGAGTGGAATAGCATAATAAAGTGTGGGGAATGGATGTATGAGCGATGAACATAGTAGCAATATCGCCGGGTCAGGCCTCGAGTGAGTGTAAAAATTGTGACACAAATGAGACGCTGTCTACAATGGACGCGCCATTCGCATTCTGGGTTATACTGTTTCACTTGTGTTAAATGTTTCTATCAATCGATTAAAAATTGAATCTAATAGATAAAAGTTTTCAAATGATTTTGAATGTTCAATAAAGTATCTTAGATTTGTTTGTGTATATTGAAATTCTGACATAGTATATAGATGTTAGCCGGTATACCGGCGGTACGTATTCGGCCCGTGCATATGTAACTCGTACAAAGTGAATACAAAAGTGACATCGACTGATTCGTAACGGAGGTCCTACGAGTCTCGTCCCGTCAGCGCTTTATAAATATTTATTGTGCTAGAGTTTCAATTTTATATATTTTGAGTGAAACAAATATTTTATTGGAGTTGGATTTCTTTTGTTACAATCGTAGCAGACAATATTGTCGCTTAAATGAGGTTTACTTTGAACGTGGTATTCTTTCTGTTGTATAACTTGTTGTGTTTGCTTGTTTTACACGGCTTCAATATAAAGACACGTCTTATTATTGATTATTGCGTGTCTTATTTATTATTTATTGGAGACGATTGGGTCTAGTGGCTAACATGTATGGTATCAGATTCAGAGATCCTGGGTTGTCGTCCGCGGTCGGGCCGTGTTAAATTACTGATTTTTCTGTTATATATTCTCAGTAGTAGACCGGAGTTTGGAATTTTATGGTGAGTCGTGATACTCTCCGTGCCTCAGAGAACATGTCGGACTTGCGCCTTAACTCTCACCGTTTGTGTCGAAGTACTTTTATTCCAATAAAAGAAATAGAGTATTGTGTCTACGCGTACACTTATACACTATAACATCTCCTACGCAGTAGGCTAGTCTCAGGGAGATTGGCTGCTGTGGCCGTACACCATCACATATGTTTGTTGGTTTTTCAAGAGATATAAGTAAAATAACTTTTAATTGCTATTTTGTTGAGGTGGTTGTTATCCTCAACATTTAAATGACTTCATTTCTATATTCATTTTTAAGGTTCCGTAGAAGTCGTCGAATCTTGCCAACTAATTGCCTACTACTAAGCCTTCGCTGTCCGTCCAGACGGACGTCTGTCAGACGGCTCAGACGGCTGTATCTCATGAATCGTAATAGGCAGAAAGTTGAAATTTTCACAGAGTATGTATTTGTATTGCCGCTATAACAACAAATAATAAAAATAAATAAACATAAATATATAAGAAATATTTTTTCACGTTCGTAATCGATCATCGAAGTTAATACTTATACTACATACATAGAGTCAAACTCATATTAATAAACAATACATGTACAATGGTACGGAACCCTTTGTGAGTGAATTCGACTCGCACTTTACGAATTTTATAATTTTCTCATACACAACTGTATATGTACTGTATTTTATATAACCTTGTTTTAAAATAAAATAAAAAACATGTTAATTTTTCAATAGCTTATACTATATATAAGCAATAAACACTCGTCTATCAACTTTATATCTGTCGATTGAATTTAAAGCTAAAATAATGGTAATTTAATAAATTTCAAAATACTGAAGCTACTTATAGATAAAATCTCTGCCTTGCTATAAAGGGAACGCTGACAACAAAAGTATAGAAAGATAAGGGCTACTACACAACTCCTCAGTCATCGCAAGCGAGGCAGGGAATAAGAGCAGCTACACACGATATGCCAGAGTGCATCAGATGACGGAATCGTATAGAATGCTGTGGTAATCCATCTCCATACTAAAATTATAAATATGAAAGTGTGTTTGTTTGTCATTCTTTCACTGATTTTTATGTGAAGATATTTAGAGGGTATAGGCGGAGTGAAAATCGTCAATCTGCACTTGGCCAGCGTGGTGGACTATGGCCTGATCCCCCTCGTATTGAAGGGAACCCGTGTGTGAACCCGCTTCAGTTGGTTTCCCAAGCGAGCGCGTTACCACTGCCTTACTTACCACTTAGTACTTAATACTGTTACAAAATTTCACATTATTATTTCGTATCACATTTTCATTTAGGTAAAATAAGATTGAGCAACAAAACTATTAGTTTACGCTAAACATCACTGCGTCCAGGTAAAAAGCGGGCGAGATAATGAGCTTTATGCGGTTGGCTAAGTCCACCGAAACAACTCGTACTACTGTTTCTTCGCCCTGACAGGATCCAAGGCACTGAACGAACGAATGTGGAGTTCGACAAATCAAACCATCAGGGAACGCCAAAATTACATTATGTAAGACTCAAAGTAAAATTTCTCAAATTTTTGAAATATTATTTTTGATGTGATTACTTTAAAATAGTATTTAATTACTTTAAGCGCATTATTATAGTTTATACTTACATAGGATTACTTCGTGATCTGTCCTACTGTCAAGACTCTTTTTTCCGAAGAACGCGTCCCTTTGAGCTGTGAAAAAACTTAATAAAAAAATACGTTTTGACGACAATAGCAAAAAATATTATTATTAAACTATTTTCTTTTTTTATTCAAGCCAATACTTTTTGCATGTTTTTAACATAAAACTTCATTTGTAACTAAAAAATATAACAAATGATTGAATAACTAGAAAAAACATACACAGGCATATATTTTCAATATGAAAAGAATCATATAACTAAGTTTCAATAATCGTAATTAACGTTCTAAGCACAACTAGGTCGGGACTCGCCTGCACTTCCCGCAACTTCACATTCTACGTCGTAAAACAACAGTCGTTATCTGAGTTCATTTAATTAGAAGCTCAGGTGCTCTCGGAGAATAGAAAGCTTAATGTAGTGAAAAAGTCGTAGATTGATTTTGTGAAGTCGGTTATGTTAATAATTAAGTTTAGAACTATCATTGTATACCTATCCATTGTATTAATTAATTATAGTGGCCACACTGACGACGCGGACACACAAATTGATACCTTTGTTCATCAGGCAGTTAAAAATTACGAGAGTGGTCAGGCCGAAGAAAATAATAAAAATACAATTAAAAATAGAAAGAACAAATGCAAAAGTAAGCTAAGAGGGGAATTAAATAAGAGAGAAAAAATTAAGTAAGAGGGGATTGGTCGGCGGGGAGTTGACATAAGTGGATGGGATCCGTGATTTTTAACTAAAAAAAAGAAATAAGAAATTGTTGCGAATAAGTGTTTTCTAATAAATTGTAAATCAATCTAGTTAAAATATATAACTTCTGAAACATGATGCTGGTTATTCCAGTTTTAGTTAGTTTTAGTTTAGCATATGTATTTGTGGGTTTGTGTATCTGTCTGTAGCATCGTAGCGCCCAAACGAATGAACCGATTTTAGTTTAGTTTTTTTTGTTTGGAAGGTGATTTGATTAAGAGTATTATTAGCTATAGATAAAGAAAATCCATTCGGTTGTTTGCTGGCTATTAGCTCTTTTCTAGACGCTAAATACGAACATCTTCCACAGATCTAATCGATTCGAAACTTCGTATTCCGTTACTTTAATTACATAGCAACGATATGGTAACCTTTTTTTTTTTAACGTTGGGAAATGCATTTACGCACGAGGTGTGGGACTCACCGGCAAAGCCAGTACTACCCACTAAAACCCAACAAAACCTTCCCCCGTCTTAATGGGGCGTCGCAGGATCGCTTACGCATTCAACTACGACGCCCCGACGGCAGGTCTGCCGAAGCAGACCACAACAACCACGGGGTTGCTCCACAGTCCACTCTGCTATCAGAGAAGTACCAGGAGCAACCCGCATAGTACACTACCCTCCAAAGAGGGCCACCTCCCACCGCCCACCGAAGTGGGCCACCTCCCTGAGCGTTTCTTGGCTTCGCGCCCAGTTGGGTTGCCGGGCACTACTGAACCCCCCCACCACGACAAGGTTAACGCACGTTGGGGAGGAACGATATGGTAACCTAGGCTTGATGCTGCAACGTCACCTAGAATCTGTAAGATACTCTTTACTAAAATTTTGGAGAAATATCATGTTTAGGCTCTTTGAAATGACCTCATGAATAAGTTATTAGGTTTGGGCGTTTTTAAATGTTTAATGAACAATTTCTTATGTTTATGGAACCTTACTAGTTGATTTTTTATAGTATTATTAAATTATTTATTTACATATTATAATATAGGTATCAATTACGTTTTGAGGAATAACGGGATCTTACTTAAACTGGTAAAGCGCGTAAAGCGCATTGTGCAGTAAGGGCCGGAGCACACTGAAGTTGAGTTTCTATCAAAAATGTGATAAGTAATGCTCGATATTTCGTATTCTACGCCGCGGTCGGATAACAATTTATCAGAGAGAGCGACGCTTATGAAATTAATGATGCGGCGGCGACACCGACGCGTGATGCGTGTAATACGCTTGTAGCAATTAGTCGAGAGATTACTTACGCACGTTTGGTTCGTGTATCATGACATGGGCGAAGATAGCGTACGAACTTAAATAAGCCTTTTCAATAATTGTTTTAAGATAAAGAAGGATTAGCTAAACATATTTTAAATCTATAAATACGTAAATTCTTAGTTCGGCCTTTAATTAAAAAAGTAAATGAAATATTGACTCATTTGTTAAATTTGCAGGTTCACTCAAAATGTGTCGATTTTATCTTCTTAACAGAATTTGAAAGTGTTTCGTTCCACTGTTAAGTATTCCACAGGCTGGAGCTATGAATGATAATATGCAATTTTATTTTAACTAAAAGATGGACGGATGAACATATTATTAAAGGCTGTAATAAAGCAAGTAGCTCATAAAATGTTTACATGTAGCACAAACGTAATTACGCAGCTGAGTGGCGGGATTACTCTCGCGCGCCGCACTGCCGATCATTATTTACAGCTGCTAAATAACGCTAGCGTTACACGCGCGGCACCCGCCGGCCCAGTCGTACATTACTGAGACTTCACAGATTTATGTATTTACTAGCATTGCCCGCGGCTCCGCCCGCGTTCAGATGACCAAAAACCAAATTCTTAGGTTTTACATATTAATATACTCTTACATTGCAGTTTTGTATTTTTTCTCAGAAATGAGACATTTTCCCGCATTAAAAGTATTCTATATGTTGACCCGGATAACCAGCTATATCCATACGAAATTTCATTAAAATACCTTCAGTGGGTTTTCTGTGATGCGGTAAAAGACAGACAGATAGACAGACAAAAATTCTAAAAACTATAGATTCGGCCTCTGTATCGATAATAATGTTTATTTCAATACAATTTTCCAAAAAATATTTAATGTACAGATTCGGCTTGGTTACAATTTTATATACGAGTATGTATAGATTTATTAACAGAAATCAACAGAAATGACAACAGGAATACAAATATAATTTACATATTAAATTAAACAGAGTATAAAAGTATTTCTGTTTAGAGGTAATCACAACATGCACTGATTGTTAAATTATAATTAAATTAAAGAATAATAAGAAATTATAAACTGAAATACATAATTGAATAAATTAATTATTAAAAAGAAATAGAATTATTTAACAGTATTATAAATACTCGTAGTTTCATTATTGTATTTAATCACATAAAATAATAATATTAGATAAATAAATAATATCAGGTGACACAGGACTGTTCAAATTGCGTATCAAAATATAGTTATGTCATTGCTAGTATAAATACGAAAGTATTTAGGTGTGTATGTGTATGTTTGTTACGCTGAGACGGAATTTGAAGGAAAACCTTGACTAGACACATAACAACACTTTTAATAATAAAATATGCCAGAAGGAGGCACTATCTATGATGACATTTATATCTATACATATAATAAAATTGTAACTAAGCCGAATCTGTACATTAAATATTTTTTGGAAAATCTTATTGAAATAGACATTATTATCATGATATGATACAGAGTCAGATTCTATAGTTGTTAGAATTTTTGTTTGTCTGTATGTCTGTTACCACATCACGAGAAAACCACTCAACAGATTTTGATGAAATTTGGTATGATGATAGCTGTTTATCCGGGTCAACATATAAAATACTTTTTATAGCTGAAAAATATCTCATTCCTGAGAAAAAATACAAAAACTGCATTGTAAGAGTGAGTACTAATATGTAAAACCTAAGAATTTGGTTTTTGGTTATCTGGACGCGGGCGGAGCCACGGGCAATGCTAGTTTCTAATAAAATGTTAATCCATTTCGTATACCTACGAGTACAATAATGTACAACAAAGTGACATTGGATAAGTAAATTGTATCATCGCGGTAAGAATACCCGTGATTAAAATAATAACTCGATTACGAGGATCGTCGTTAATTTGGCGAAGATTGACATTCTCGGAAAACCTTTACAGATTTACATAATTGACTTTCAAACAAAAATAATTCAAATATTACTTAAATAGCAATTTGTGATGTTTTGTTTAACAAATTCTTGATAGTGAAAATTAATCTAAAAATATTCTTCGTAAGATTCAACTACAGAAATGATTCAAGTAGGTACCAGCTGTTACCGATAACCGCTACTACTGCATGTGTATTTCTTTACAACTAGGCTCTCCCGTGACTCCGCTCGCATTGTCTATTTAAGTATAACATTAAGTATAACTGGTTCGATCCTAAAAGTCGCAGTGGGATTTTAGAAACCCTATAATCTTCCGCGAAAAGGTACTATTTAATGCCAAAAATATTTTTCAAATACAACTGATAGGTCTCCTGAGAACACTTGAGGTCCTTTAACACGTTTAAACAAAAAACAAACTAACCCTTAAGTGTTATTATATTAGTTTATTTCTTCTTTTTGTGTATTTTTTGTAGTGTACAATAAAGTTTATTATTATTTTTAAAGAATAACATCAGATATGAGCCCAGCTGATATGAAAGTACGCAGAATAGCAAATTTCGGCTTGCATTTTTGAATGTACACGACCCTTCGAGATGAAACTTAGCAATGTTTTAATTCATACGTTTGCGTTGACACAAAAAGATTAGAACTAGTTACCTTCTACTAATATAGCTTTATATGATCTGTGTATTTTGTATATATTGTGTTACTTTTTATATACATAATATATACTGCTTATGAATTTGGCAGTTGTAAATCGAATCCATAAGGCATAAACAAATATGTATACGAAAAGAACAAATAAGATAGAGAAAAATGACCATCTGCTTATGAGAATTAAGTTTTTGTCAAACGAACGTTCGCAGGGAATGTAATTTAGTTAGAATTTCGTCAACTGTTGTATTTGTGGCGCGATATCGTCATAATGCTCAATTTTCCGACTCGACGAGCTGCGAGCTTTGGACTTTCATATCCCTCCTATGAGCTAAATGTATTTTACTATATTATTTATTAAAGCATTTATTTAAGAACAGCACATTTATTATCAAAACAAAACTAAAGCACTAAAAGGAAAAAATAATTAATATAGTTTATTGTATATTTTACGAAACCAATTTAGAAGAATAGTACAGAAGATAATTGCTTAGGATTATAAGTATTATTTGTGAGTGAGAAGGGTGAAGAAATCGTTATATAATGGAAAAAACAACCCTTGATTTAATATATTGTTTATTTACATTCTTTTTTTTATTGTATTACCTAATTAAAATCTAATCGATCCAAACGAGTGTAATTATTCATGTGACACACAATGAATACATCTAGATTAAACATATGTAATTATTAATATATAAAACAACTTTAAAACGTTTAATATACGGAAAATATCACCCAAATATACAGTCATTTTATCTAGACGATCGCCGCGCTGCAGTGGGACCTATTTTATCCAACATATATTGTCTCTACACTTGCACTAAACGGAATACGGTTGGAAAATCTCTACATTCTCTATATCCACCGCACAAGGAAATGTTGTGGAAGATGGAAAATATAAGCATTAGTAATCTTCATTCGCTAACTTGTATTTTACGACAGTCCCGACCGAGTGCGTGATACACTACGAGTGGAAGTAAATTACATATTGTTCAAATGAATTGTACAAGTATCTCGCCTTAGCGCATTGTTGCTTGGAATGGTATCTATTATTCAGTGAATCAGAGTTCCCACATAATTGCCGGCAATTTGCTCCGCTTGCCGTGTTCTATATTGTGTTGTGACGCTTCTTTTGCTGTCTCAAGATAGGCGAGTAATACGAAAGTGGGAAAAAATTTTGTAGCTAGATTTTGCCGCAACCGTCTGTAATCTGGATGATATAGTCGCAACCTCTGACAACCACGACCTATTCTAATTTAGAATAAAATTAAATAACAGAGAAAAACTTTATAAGTTATCAATTTTATCTTTCTCTTTCCATGATATATTCGCTAATTTTTACAGCTCATATTACATAGAATTTTGAATGCCTGGTCAGGTCGAAAACTTTTACTTTTGTGCTTTACAGAATATTAAGTCATTGGTCATGCGTCTGATGCCACCGTGATGTTGGAATACCTAGTGAGGAAATTTTGAATGTAGCTCGTGTAAATTGAAATAATTACACGTTAATTTACAGCTGTCATAGATGTGTGATATGTTAGTACAGCTAAAAAATAAAAATAAAATGGTGTTGTGGGACACCAGATAGGAACGAAGTTCCTTCGAGGTAAAAAAGGAAATAATTATTCGGGTATAAATTTTTACTATGATTTTTTATCGATAAAAATCAAAAACTACTTAACAAAATCATCTTAACACTTTTATTTTATTCACAATGATTCATAAAAGTATACTATAGCAAGTTCTTTTTTTATTATTATTTTTTGATTATTTACTAAAATCTTGCGTTTTATTCTAATATATTGCTATCACTAGATAGCCAGGTCCAAAGCTATGTATCTCCTGATACCTCATGTCCTGATATATCCTATTTACAGCACAAATAAAGGAAAAATTCGAAAAAATAAAAAAAAGTTGAAAATTAAAGTTTAACAGATTTCCTACAAATTTGTACGGAGCCCTCAGTGGGTGAATCCGACTCTCACTTGTCCGGATTTTATGATAATAGGAACATAAAAACTCGATGGATATTTATAAAATTAACCAATTTTACGAATAATACAAATTTGACCTAATTATTGGTAGTAAGTTAATGTACAGTTTATTGTGAATATTACAGTAGGCAGTGGTAGCCCATTGGTAACGCGCTTCACTTGGGAAACCAAGTGAAGCGGGTTCAAATCCTTTCTTTCATGATTAACATTTGCCAAACGGCGAAGGAAAACATCGTGAGGAAACTTGCACGCCTGAGAGAACCTAGCAAGTTTTCTAAAGACATGTGAAGTCCGCCAACCCGCACATGGCCGGCGTGGTGGACTGTGGCCTGATCCCCCTTCGTATTGAAGGGCGGCCCGTGCCCAGTAGTGGGGCGTTAAAAAGGGCCGAATATATTTACAATTGGTATCACAAAACCTGATACGGGAAACAGGAAGAAATTGGATGTTTTAAAAGTTCATAATAAAAAAACTTTGAAGTTGTCGACTTTTCTATGGAGCAAGTTTTCACCCAGAAACAAATCTGATACAAAGGACTCTGATTGCCGGATAAAAGTTAAAGTGGATCTCAAACAAAATAATGAAATGATTCATAAGAAAATAAACGAAGTTACGAGTTATTTGATTGGCTTATTGTTTGGAAACAGAGCCGTGATTTATATCATAATTTGAATCGTAATTAGATTGATAAAACTTACTTTTGCTTTATGTAATTTATTTTACAGCGTTTATTTGTTGACCAATTTCAATAAATGATGGTTTTGTATTTTACAACATTCTTTGTATGCATGGTAATTCAGCAAGTAAATAAATTTTATATTTCTTTGCATATATTCTATACATTTACACTTTCGAGCAGGTTAGTGGACGTAGTAGAGAGTGTAGAACTTCTTTACACCACAATGAAAGTTACTAGAATATTTTTTTGGATATAAAAAGTGCGCAGTATGTCGACTTATCATGGCTTGAGAACTGGTGATGAATTTTGGGAAAGCAAGTTGAAATTGTGAAAAAATATAATTTCGTCAATTGGCGAGTCCAGTCCCGCGAGTCTGGTATAGCGTTTGCGGTTATTTCGTTACTGTGCAGAATATAACATATGCAAAAAAAATATATCCAAAAATACATATTTTTGGCAACTTGATTTTTGTTTAATCTTTTAATATAGTTTTTATATAATTAAAAAAAAGAACCCCAGACGTTTTTGTCGGTTATAAAGTATTAGCAGACCTCTCCACAGTAAAGTGTAAAATGTTTATACATTAAGTATAGTATAATATAGCATAATACAGTATAGCATTAGTATAGTAATAGTATAGCATTAAGTACTGTAAGCCATACTTTAGTAATGTATCATCAATCACTCATGTATCATCCATATATGGTCGACCACCCATTAAGCTAAGCTTCATTATAAGTGTACTTATGATATTCTAATTATGGCCTAAGAGCCTGTGAACGCCAGACCTTCGTCATTTTATAAAAGCTGAAAGTTTGTCAGCGCATGCTCCCAACACAGATAAGAACGATGGACCATTATGAAGTTCAGGCTATGGTGGCTTTGGCAGGTACAAGGTACTAAAGGTGTGTAAAATACCGATCTAAATTCGTCAAATAATAAAGTGTGATTTTTTGGTATTACCTTCAGAATATTATTAAAAATCACGTCATTCAATGCCAGACACTTAACATCGTGGCAAACCCTTGCCAGACACCCTTTTCATGAAATCATAATTCTACTTACGTTATAGTATAAAAGCTGATTTTTATATATAATACTTGGGTAATAATTAGATGATTTATGAGACTGCCAGCATAGCATTTCTGGCACCTACCAAAGCCACCATAGCCTGAACTTCATAATGGTCCATCGTTCTTATCTGTGTTGGGAGCATGCGCTGACAAACTTTCAGCCTTTATAAAATGACGAAGGTCTGGCGTTCACTGGCTCTTCCTCTATTATTATATATGTCTCCAACCTAAGAAGACGTTTATCTCTGGAACCTCTAAAACATACCACATTTGAACAGATATTTTATAAAAATTTCCAAAATATACTTTTGGCAATCTGAAATTTTAATCACGTATTTATTGAGTAATTTCAATAATACCTGCAAATCGCCAGACAAATTTAATGGTTTTAAACGATTCTCATATCGACGAGTCTGTGTAAGCTGCCGAAAGTTACTCTGAAACAATACTATAAAACACTCATAGTGCAAGTGATGTGCTTTAGTTTCCGATCCCAAAACCTTAGCTCGTAACATTATCTTTCCAAAATTATAACTCATTTTCCTTCATTAAGACAAGTGGTAATCGTCATGAAAAAAATCACACAAGAACTTCTGAACTACAGTATTTGAACCGGTTTCATTTAGCAAAGGAACGCATTACCACTGGTTTACCACTTCCTCGGTGAAATAATATTTGGACGCTAAATTTGAAAATGGAACCGGCAAACCAAACACAGTTCAAATAATTATGAGTAGGTATATCAACTTCTCGAGTAAATGCTTCCTCCATTTTGTTGGCATATGTGTGCGGAAGAATATTTTGTGATATTTTTGTTCAGGAAACAAAGACGCATTATTATTATATCATCTTCACGCATTGCGGCATATATCTGTTTCCAGGACGTCATGACATAATACCTATTCGGCATCACAACTTAATTATACCGCCTCGGGATTCCGTAACCAAAAGGCAAAAACGGAACCCCTATGATTTCGTCGAGTCTGGCTTTCGTCTTTCCGTTTCCGGGCCACAGCCAATATACTTAAAACTATAGGAGCTATAGTCATACATTTTTCTTGTGCCACTCAATAATTTTTAAACCGAGTTTAACTTAAAATGCTAGAAAATCATTGTGTATTCTTTAATAAACAACAAATATTAACAATTCGACTTAGCTAACGTAAGTAATAATTAAAGACATAGAAGCTTTGTGTAGCAGTTTCTAATGCCACTATTTAGTTTTAACTAAACTAGAACAAATATTTGAACAATACAAGTACTTCACGTCCTGAATTTAAGGAAAACAACGTACAACAAGTCCCGTATTCCTGGGAACGATAAGGCACGTGTACCTTAAGTATATGAAGCTCAGAAAGCTTGCGAGATATGAGTTACAGGTTTTAACATTATTTTTCACATTATTTTAAATGAATTTTGTTCATAACAATAAAAAAAAATAACTAATGAAAACACGATATACTTATGTATTTATGTTGGTTACACTTTACACATTTTTGAGAATAAGAGCCTCTCAAGGTAAGAAAAAGTTAAAATTTATCCAAATGATACGATATTCATGATAATTACTGTTAAACAAAATTAAGTCGAATCTACCGTCACTCCATGTTATAATTAAGGGGCGATGGATTCATTATTAAGCTCCCCGGCGCGCCATCGGTCACGCCGCGCGGCGGTCTCTTCGATTACATTTACACTGACAATTATCGTGGACCGGAGAATTGGAACCAGGGGACCTAGATAATACGACGTTCTACAACGGTATGTATGCTTTTGAAAAACTAAAAAAATATATAAAAATGACAAATGCATTTTACGCATGACATTTGCATGCATTGACAATGCATCTCGTTTAAGCACCCTGGTTTTTTTTATTTTTCTGTGAGTACATAATATCTATATATAAATAGACAAAGACAAAAGAGTTCAGTACTTTTGTCACCCCTGTTTGTTAATCTTCTTTTTATTTTTATTTTTAGTAGTTATTGACGAGCTTTAGTGTTATCAACTTTTTTTTGGCAACAGAACATACATCTCTTTTAAATATTTCAAATAAGTATACATTTTTTCTAACTCTTCTTAATCTTCTATTCATTGTTTTTCTTCTTCTATTGTATTTCCTTCTCTCTATCTCTCTCTTTCTCTACTGTAAATTATATTACTTTTCTGCCTCGCACCATTTCCTTCTGCATTTTCTAGATATAGTATTTTTTGTGTGACCTTAAAATAGTCTTCATTCAACATATTTGGACTTACTATTATATAAAACTCACGAACGCATCATACAACTATAGAACAATTTAATCACAGTAAATTTCATATGTTTTTAAACGATCCTAAATTTCCCAGCAGAGCCATCAGTCACGCGGCGCTGGGGAGCCGCAATTAGTTCGGATTACATGTATATTTAAAATGGAGATTTTATTATTTTTTGGGATACTTACTTACAAAAAGAAAGAAAAATATGTATATTGTTTAGTGCTGATCTGATAGTCGGTCTGTGATGCTCTACTTTACGTTATTTTCACACTAGCGACTTACTCTCGCTTCTCTTCGTTAAAATAGATAAATATAGTTATTTTGAGTGTCTTAAGAGATAGGCATCTGGCATATATTATGTATATGCTATTGCGGCCACTTCTATATGCCTGTTAGGTACATTGTTTTGATGTACCTCTAAAAGTTTAGCCAGCGTGTACTTGTCATATCATAGCTCAACTATTTTTAACAAAATAGTAACAAATTATATACACAAACCTTGCTAGTTTATCGCTCTTTCTATAACTGGAAACCGTAACAGTATCTGTTGCGTGGTCTAGAAGAAGTAAGCGGAGAAACACAGAGACAGACAGCGACTTTGTTTTATACTATCTATAGATATAGATGAGCGACTTGTGCTCGGACTAAATTTTGCAATTTTCCATGACATGATTTTACCATACTAAAATGTTAAATATTTATAGTTATGTTAATTAATAACCATGCTACTGATATATAATTTTTGTGCAATATTTCTTTGGACATTTTGTATGTAGGACCATTTGTCTAACCAGTTATTGTATTTTCCCGTTTGAACGACAGATGTTTCTGTAGTAAAAGGTATCTTAAATGTTGACCCGAGTAATAAATCACAATAAAAAATTTAGTTAAAATCTGTTCAGTACTTTTTACGTAAACAAACAAACAAAAAAATTGTTTTGGTGTCTATATTCCGTACATACCGTCATAGTTTTAAAAAATATTGCATATATATAGTACAGATATTGCTTTGTTAGTATGAAATATTGACATAGCAAAATCTGTGCTATCTGTATATCTCTAATGTTTTAAAAAGAGTCGAGCCTACGAATCAAACCTACAATGAATATTATAATGTAAATATAATGAAACCTTTCTATAACTTAAATTTATATTTTTTAAAAGACGAATAATCTCTTTATACGTTTAACTATTTGTTATAAAAATTCTACAAGTAGATTTTGCCCTCGCAAGTAGGTAGATATTATATAAAATCAATAGCATCTCTTGCCATCGCACTTCGCGATTCAATAAAACCTTTCCGTTTCGATTCGCCAAGTACTTTATGTAACGAGTTAACAATCAATTTAAACTCACTGAAGCGGTCAACTAAAAACAAGCAATAAAAGTCCAATCTAAGGACACAACAGAGTATAACGAAATGAATGTGATTTACTGAGTTGCTATTATCCGCAATACCTCCACAACTAGGGCACGTACGATACGTAGTATGTATACGTGTGGTGTACACATACACACATACATAGTATGGGAATAACAACGACCTTCATACAATGCTGAGCGTGATTTGGCACCCCGCCCGTGACCTACTTAACGAGTCGTGCAAGACGAATGCATGTCCCCTACAATGCCTATTTACGGCTTTTTCATAATCTCGCACGAATATAACATTGCTATATAATATTAAAAAATATTTAAATAATTAAAATTTTATTATTTTTTCGTTTTCTGTAAATGATATTGTGATTTTTAGCAGAAATTATTTTTGTCAGGTGAAAATTAAAGATTTTATTAGTAGTACATCACAGGGAGTTTTGAAAATCATTCAATTTTGTACGATAACCATTAAATCACAAAAACTTATAAGAAAAATTACTATCACGCAATATTTTATGGCTATAGCAGAATTAACATTAATTGTAAATATTTATAAATAGTACGTAGATGAGTATTTCAGTTTGTAATAAAATGTTTTGACATTAACACAATTAACATCAGCTCAACGTCAATAACTCAATAACTATATGAATATGAATTACCAAATAAAATATCTAAAAAGTAAAATTCATATTTTAATTACTTTTGACTCTCGAATGTAAATTTTGTCCAAATCAATATTCCTTTGTGACTTTCTGATGAAAGTATTTATATTAAAAATATTATCAATTTTTATATGCATGATATGTTAATAAAAATATTATTAACATATTATATTGTCTGATTAAGAAATATATCGAATATGCAGGGAATTAATGTTTTTTATGACAATATTATATAAACTCTTCTTTATAGCGTTTACATAAATTTACAAAAAATACATATACATCACATACAATATATTACAAATTTAAATATTTAAGAGAAAATACATTTAAAAGTAATAAAAAACGAATATGCATAAGCAACATGTATGCATATTGCATAAAGAATAGGAAGTGACGTAACGGGGCGTAGGTTGTGCCTAAACATCGGTCTCGTGCCGGCCTCGACCCTACGTCTTCATAAGTATTCCTTGTGGCTTCTATCTTGGACTCTTAATCACGGAGCAAACTCACCTAAATAAGAATGGAAACTTTGCTTACCCACTTAAGTGTGTTAGTAAATGTTACTAGGGCGATGTAATTTTTGCAAGTTGTTGGACGTGATGTACCAGTGATTAGTTACAGCCCTGTTGATCCTCTCCGATCGAGACACACTTCGAGTTCTAATTACATGAAGAATAAACTTAACGAAATACTGCCTAGCTTTATTTTAGTGCTACATGACAACATTTGCGTAGCAATTTCTACGTTTTTTCCTCTTGAAATTATATTTTTTATATAATACTAGCGACTCACCCTCGCCCCGCTTGGGTTCGTCCCTGGGGTGGGGTCTGGGAGGACCACCCTTATCCTTATCACTTAGGGGTATGGAAAATAGATAGTAGCCGATTCTCAGACTACTGAATACGCATATAAAATTTGGTAAAAATCGGTAAAGCCGTTTCGGAGGAGTACGGTAACAAACATTGTGACATGGAAATTTTATATATATATAAGATTATAATGTTAACATTTTTCATAATAAGAAAGGCCATTTATATTATAAGCAGACTTACCACTGGCCGTTCTGACTTAGGTCCTCTAAAGATTTTGATTAAAGCTTTATTTTCTCCAAAGTGAATGATAATATATAAAGGGATGTATATTATTTTCCATAGCATTTTTATGCAATTTAATTTCGAATTAATATCAAACATTTGTTTAATTAGCAAATAAATGGTGCTGTAAAATCATGGCGCTGAGTGTCGATCTTTCCCTTATTAAGAATACAATGATGAGATTGATGATGACAATATTCTTTGTTATTTATAAAGTACTAGCAACTCATCTTTGCTCCGCTCGGGTTCATCCTTTACGTTTTAACGTTTAGTATAGATTTTTTAGAGATGAGATATTTTCCCGTAGTAAAAAGTATCCGTTATGTTGACCCGGATAACATGCTATTATCATACCAAATTTCATCAAAAAATTTCTAATGGCTTTCTCATGATGCTTTCGCCAGACAAATAGACAGACAGACAGACATTTTTTTTAAAAAACTATAGATTCAGCCTCTGCATCGATAATAATGACTATTTCAATAAGATTTTCCAAAAAAAAAATTGATGTACAAATTCAACTCAGAATTTTATTGTATGTGTAGTTTATGAAGTATAAATATCCAGCCATGTAAATTCCATGCGATATAAAATCCATAATATAATTTATTTAATGGTAACTTTATTGAAGTTAATTATTATTATTATTATTGGCTGAAAAATAAAGATGTCCAAAAATATGACCTAATTTTCTTCCAACAAATAAAACTAAAACTCATTAATTACCGTTATACTCCTAGGTACCTACGGTATTGCTCCCTAAGTAATAAATTCTGGGAAAACTAAAAATTTTAAAAATATATACAGTTCACTGTGTAAGAACTTAAAAAAGTTCATTCTAACAGATAGAAATGTATTTAGACACATTTTCATGTGTTAATTTTCAACATTTCTAATTTTTTAAAGTTGTATACTGTAGAAACATTTTTCATAATATACTTCATATATCATCAATAGCAATAATGTTGCTTTTAAGAAATATGTATACATTCTGATTACGAGTGTACAAGTTGTCAACCAAAGCTACGGGCATGTCAGTACTCGGCAGCGAGCATAAAGAATATCCAGATGCTTTTACAACAAAAGCCCGAACAAGTCTCTAAAGATTACAAGTGGAAAAACTTGGCATCGAAGCGATAAGTTATAAAAGTTCCTACGTTTGCTCGGAACATATCAATTCACAGATTCTTAGCGAATTCTCACCTTTTGCGGGAATTCAAAGTATCCAACTTTCGGGAGCTTTTTCTTTGCATCAATATGAAGCATAAATTATGCAATATGTCAGTAATAAATTTGTTCTGAAGACGATCTCTACCATCTGGTGTAGTTAAGGTCCTTTCTAACTTATACCAAAAGTTAATTGCTGAATTTTGACAAAATGGCAATACACAGACAAAATTATATATATATATATATATATACATATATATATACATACATATATATATTATATATATATATATATATATATATATATATATATAAAAGTAAATCAGTTTCTTTGAATAAATTATATTTAGAGTAAAACTGTGAATTAAAATTCCAATGAATAATATATAATAATAAATTATATATATATTTTTTGTAAATGAGACTGTTATTTCGAGAATAGTACCTACCAGTGGCAAAGAGTGAAATTTTAGCAGAGGTAAGCCATTCCAAAAATATACAATTTTTATATACGTATTAATGAAGAAAGAAATAAAGCTAATATTATATATACATTTTCAAAAGAACATTTATACATTTAAAAAAATAAATTGGCACTAAAGTACCTTTCAATACCTAGTCTCAGTCTGCCCGTGACCACGCCTTTTTTTTTTTTTTTTTTCGTCAGGAAACCCTGTTGCCGGGTACCCGCCGCCTGGGGAAGAACGACGGGTTATGTGGGGCCCCCACCGCGCGCAAAGATGGTAAACGCGCGGCAGCCTACCCACTAAAACCTGACGGTGTGCACCTCTGTCGCCTCCAGGTCGGGGCCACGGGAACCAAAATCATCCGCGAACCCCTACGGCACGTCTCGGTGTCGGAGGGTGGGAGCAGCACCCTCGACGACCACCGGTTGGAGTAGCGCGCGGGGGACACCGCGCGCGCCTACTCGGGCCGGGTGATTAGGCGGCAGACTTCCCCAAGTCTACCGCCCTCTGGCTGGTGTTAGGGGGGGAGGCGGCGATCGTGGGCCGCTCTCCGGCGCCCGGTCCTCCTGCGGCGGATAGCGAGCTCGGCGTTGGCCTCTCTCGCCCTCTCCGCCGCCTCCTTCTGCGACATCACGACCTCGCAGAAGGACAGGAGTGACCACGGCTGGTGCAACCCAGTCGAAACGTCGGGAGTACCGAAGCGTAATTATTACATAATTATGAAACGCGATGATTTAAAAAGTTATACCTTATAATATTTGTTAATTTTAATTTTAAATATTTTTATAGTTTTAATAAGTTTTATAATAATTAAATATGAAATATTATTTATTTAATTTTAGCTGTTATTATTATAATTATTACAATTTTTTAGAAAACTTTATTAATTAGTAATCTATATAGTGTTTTTTTTTTATTATTAAATAAGGCTTACCAACTAGAGTACATACACAAACTTAATTACTAAAATAACGTAAGTAAATTTCTTTTTTGTATATAACTCTAAATTACAGACATGCACAACATTTTGTAATTAGGTAATACATACTCTCTACTTAAATGAAACGTGTTGCCATTATTATATTTATAAACATAAAGAAAAATAAAATATAAATTATTAAAGCCACATTATTGCTCTATGTGTAATAAAAGAAATTAAAATTAATTAAGAATACTAATTTTAATTTAGTTTGATATTATTTACAAAAAAATATATTTCTAAGTAATAGTTTCTAAAAAAACCGATACATGCACACCCATGACATGTAAAATTTTTATACATATATAGTTAGCACTGATTACACTTTTTTTATGTTATCCATGACTAGAAAATACCTTGTTATGCGATTTGTTGCAACCACAGGAAACTAATTTAGAGCAGCGTTCTTTGTGCGAGCTCCAACATGTCACGCACAGGTTACAATCTCCCTATCGTTGGCAAATAACTAACAGATTAAACTTACCGACGAACCACTCCATTACTTTCTTTTAATAATAGCACATGAAGTTGGCAAGCTTCCGGCCTTAAGTCAGGAAGACGTACACCTAAGTAGAGTGAAATGGAAAAATTCAATCAAGAAAGTTCTAATGTGCGGTCAGGCACGCTCTACGAGTACTTATTACATGTCAGCTTTCAGATAAAACTTGTTTTGAAGTTAATGCCAAATATATAAAATAAACAATTATAAATGCGAAAGTTTGTAAGTATGGAAGTATGTATGTTTGTTACTCTTTCACGCTAGAACGGCCGAACGGATTTGGATGAAATTATGCATAGAGATAGATAATAGTCTGGAATAACATATAGGCTAAATTTTATCACGTTTTTATCCCGGAAAAATGTACCGTTCCCGTGGAATAGGTTTGTTTTTGTTTTCCGTTAGTATAAAATAAATATTATAAAAGATAAAATTTGTGTGAATATATATGTATAAAAATCCGTATGTGTACATTAGTGCATCTATAAAATATATGTCTGGAACATTATAAACATTTTTGAACGTTAAATAGATGCATTACTATAACATAGGATATTTTGAGTATAATAAAACATTATTGCAGTACATAAGAAATATTTCAATGTTTAAACGTAAATTAAGTCATTAAAAATATACATATACTATATTAGGGAAAAATAATCTTAACTATCTATTCTGCTTTGAATAACATTATCAATTATCGTCAAGACAAGTTTAGGCGATAACATGATATACACAAAAATTCCTCTACTATTAAAATTCCCAGACAGACATAAAAATCTAAAAACTATATATTCGGCCTTTGTCTCGATAATAATGACTATTTCAAAAAGATTTTCCGTATCGATTTAAATATTTAATGTACAAATTCGACTCAGAATTTTATTATACTCGTATGTATAGACGATAAACTCATGTCTTCTCCAATCTACGTGTCATTGGCAAAGTGATTTGTGCTCAGCCAACAGTTTTTCAAACCAATTACAAGAAAATTGAATTGAACAAACGAGAAAGACCTTCACATTAATGATAATAGTGTGATAGAACGAATAATGGAACAATAGATGTAATCTATATTATATATATATATATATATATATATATATATATATATATAATATATATATAATATATATTATATCTATATAATATATATCTATATCTCTAAATAAATAGCAACGTAACGTAAAATCACACATATGTATGTACGTACATATTATATTAAACATTAATTTACTGTTGTTTATATTAGTTTTGTAGCTTAATTATAGTTCTTAATTACTTTATCTTAAGGTACATATTTAATTGTGCCTTAGCTCAATACGGAGTACTCTCATCTATCGTCGCTAATAAACCTCTCATAAACGCTCCATATTGAGAGCAATGTGAGGGAAAATGACAAATTGTTGACATTGTTAATGATTTCATTTACTTAACCATTAGTACATCAATAACTGGTTAGTGGTTACGCTATTTCATAGTAAAAATTAGGTTGAGATCTATGTCGTGATATATATACTTACTAGCGGACCCGACAGACGTTGTCCTGTCTACACGTCTTTAATTTGAAAATTTCAAACTTTTTTTAATATTTTTTTGATGAAAATTATTATTCAAATTGTGAATCTAAACCATTCCCAGATTCCCTTGAACACACACAAAAAATTTCATCAAAATCGGTCCAGTCGTTTGAGAGAAGTTCAGTGACATACACACTCACAGAAGAATTATATATATAAAGATATGTTAATAATATAAAACTAGTTTTCGTCCACGGTTTCGTTTATAATATATATTAGCATAATTTCCTATTGGTCAAAGTTTTTTCTTAAATAGATCATATAAAGAGACTATTTACACAAAAATAACATTACTTTTCAATAGTATAACATTTAATTTAACGATTAAAAACCAGTTAACTGCTCTGGGTATTTCACGTTCGATTCTTGCAAGAGCCGAAAGATTGTTGTCATGATAATCATGAACAGTTTTGTTCCGGTAAGAATGAAGAGAAATTTGAATGTCTTACTGCTTGTCTATTACAGGAAAGATGATTTTATTTTAACTGACTTCAAAAAAAGGGTAAAATTATTTAGTTATGGGCTGTCTGTACGTCACGCGGTATATCTAGTCGTTTATTGAGAAATAGGAATGAAAGTTATACCTCAAGGATTGTCTCATAAAAATGTAAATAAAAATTCAAATATTAAGTCGAAAAAACTACAAAAAAGTTTTAGGTTAATTTTAAAGTCGATGTAATTTTTTAGTTAATACTAACTTTTTATATAGCATATAGATACATTACACATTAATTGAGAAAATCTACTTCTCTGGTATGTGTTTATAAGGCATTATAACTAATTGCTATAATAAATAGATGTGACAATAAAAAAATTATTAAGTAATTTAAAAAAAACTGCCATGGTTCTGTGTTTGTGTGTCATGTTTGTATCTGACCTGCTGAACTTAATATGGTCGTGATCAAAGCCACGATTTTTAGATGGTTTTGTACCATCCTTTGACAGATTCAATTAATTCATGTACTGGTAATATTTCATTTTATACATCAAGAAGATATATTCGACTATACCGGAAGTAACAGAAAACTTCCGATGGAATTGGCAACAACACAAAGGTAGAGCGAGTAAACAGTTTCACAAATTTATTATCACAACAATTTCGCTACACAAATGATAACGCAACAAGCGAATGAGAAAATATAAATGTAAAGTTAAGGAATGCTGTAAATAAATATTGTACGATAAGAAATTGCTGTTCAAATTTGAAATTAGCAAAATATGATTCTATATCGTAAATTTTGATATTTATTTTTATTGCAGTCTGGTTGTTCTCTGCCTTTACGCTCGCGTGGAAGGGGCATTAAAAATATGGGAAATACGTTCATTCACGAATATTATAAACGAACCCAATCATTATACCAGCATGATGTACATACTCGCGATGTTCATTGTAAACGTTTTTCGACTTATTCAAAATTAACATTATGATTATTGTTTTTCACCATCTACCCCTTTACTACCAAAATTATTTATGTAGTAGATCAAACCTGTTATCTCTAAAGGCGCAGTAGGTAGGTTTTGTGCAGTTCTGTTTAAGCTTTTTCAACTTAACTGTATTAGGAATCATAGCGATTACGAGCGCAGTTTTAAAAGCACTTTCACGTTATTTAAGCTTTTCATTTTAGCTACACTAGTAAAGTAGGTTTTTTATTGACTTAGTACTGTATAGTATTTTGTAAAGCTAGAAATTTTCATCAACACAACGTTACTAGTTAGAAGAGCCAATTATCTTAGACTAAAAAATGTAATAGAGTAACTATCTGTACATATTTTATATTTATATGTGTGTTTATGTTTCAACTAGATCTATTACATCAGAGTAACAGGTTTAATCTCGAAATATGTAAACGAAATATAAATTTTCCGCTCAGATTTCAATTTAGGCCTAGTTAGGATTACGCTCACACTAAGATCGTCATCTAATAATAATAATAAAATAAAAATCTTTATTGGACATGTTTTAAAGATTACAATTTACAAAATTATGTTCGATAATGACTACATTAGTTAAAACTGTGTCGTAGTCATTAACGCCCACCTCCAGATTAAAAAAAAATATACATTATGTTCCAATATAAGATTTAAAAGTTAAATTAATTTAAGATATTAGTTATGATATGATGTATAGTATAAGTAGATTGACGGTATGTCCGTGTGTGTGTGTGTGTGTGTGTGTATGAGTGTGTGTGGTGAGTGTGTGTGGTGTGTGTGTGTGTGGTGTGTGTGTGTCAGCCATCTAGAACGCACAATTTCAATATTGACGGTAAACAATGAACTAAATTAGAAATTGAAATTTGCTATACTCTATTTGATGATCTGCGAGAGTTGTAATAGATTAGTATATTATAAAAATTATAAAAATAAAAATAAGTATATATACTAACTAGCACTGCCCGCGGCTCCGCCCGCGTTCATATGACCAAAAACCAAATTCTTAGATTTTACATATTAGTATACTCTTACATTGCAGTTTTTGCATTTTTTCTCATAAATGAGATATTTTCCCACGGTAAAAAGTATCCTATATGTTGACCCGGATAAACAGATACCACCATACCAAATTTCATCAAAGTCTCTCCAGTGGTTTTCCTGTCATGCGGTAACAGACAGACAGACAAACAGACAGACAAAAATTCTAAAATCTATAGATTCGGCCTCTGTATCCATTATGATATCCATTTCAATAAGATTTTCCAAAAAATATTTAATGTACAGATTCGGCATAGTTACAACTTTATTATATGTATAGATAAAAATAAGTATTATACTTTGATAACATATTTATTCATTTAATTTAGAAGAACCGTCCACAAATATATTTTGTAATACCAATAATGGTTCATATGAAACTGAATTGCAAAATCGGATCGTACAAGTGAAAAGTACACAAACGTATAATCTGCTAAAAGGTATTTGTGTGGAACTATTGAATTTAAAACAATGTGAACTGTTGTATAAAATGGTCGACTAAAATTGAACTGTACCTACTAACATCGCATTTATATACTTTACTAATAAATAATAAAATTTGTAATACTAAATACTAAACAATAAAAAACTTACCAACAATAAAAAAATCTACTTGCCTAAATCCCTCTTAATAATGTTCTAAAATATAAACAAAACTATAAGTATAAAATTTACAAAATATCATTATATCCATCAGTCCATCTGTCAGTGTCATATGAACCGCTACACAATAGTGATTAGAGACTTGCACTTGTACAATTTTATACATTCATGCTGCTCACTATCAAAAGCTTTGAAAAAATGATTTTAGTGTCTTAAATTATACGAGAAGTTAAATTAAAACATCATAAATTTAAAATCAAAAGCTCTAGTGCAGGAAGTCCAATTGTGTTAGAACTTTCACTAAGCTTTCTTTAGATGGTTAGGTTCCTTGTACTTATTTTAAATTAAATACTGTTTATTTTGCAGAGATCCAAATTGAAAAAGAAAATGTCAGTACGTTTTACAAAATAAATGAGAATATTCTCTCTTCTACTTATTAAAAATAAAACTTTTGTTTATAAACAAGTATAGTATAATGTAGTGAAGGCAGTAGTAGCTCAGTGGTCAAGCGCTTGCTTAGGAAACCAATTAAAACGTGTTCAAATCTTGGGTCTTGCACCTCTGATGTTTCCACGTGCAAAGAAAAATATCGTGAAAAAACCAAAAAATCTGAGAGAACCTAGCAAAATGGAAGACATGTGAAGCTATCGCCAATCTGCACTTGGCCAGCGTGGTGATTCCCCTCGTATTGAAGGGAGGCCCGTGCCCAGCAGTGGGACGTTAAAAAGGGCTGAATACAATAGAATACAATAGTGTACTTGAATAGTTGGTATAGTCTCTTTAAATCCATCGTAACATAAATGTATAATTTAAATCGCTATCATCTTGTGACTAACGTACCGGAAGAATGTTCAATGAAAGCTTGTATATATATTTTTTTTAGTTATTCTATTTCTTACAAAATCTTCTTATAACGCGTGAAGCGCGACGGCGAGACGGCATCAGGAACAATGCGAGTTCAACAAACGATGCGCTGGAGCATTAAATAGTTAAAGACAAAATTATTCCTACATCTAAGCTTAGCCGCCAGCTGACACCAACTTGCGCATAATTTCTCACTTGAAAGTTTTGCTGCGATCTCGTCGTTAGTGCGAGACATTTTAAACTTTAATAAACTGTGCATTTCATTTTTAAACGAGTTTTTATAGGAATCCTACTGGTGACGACTTTCGTGATTATGAGGGAAAAGTCTCGTTAACTCCGTCTAAGATAGAGATTTCATTAGTGTCGCAGGCCTGAGGTATACACTTTTTTAAAACTTAGTTTTTGATAGAACTTAATTGAAAAAGTTCACAACTGGAACGTATCTTGCAGTAAACGATTCGTTTATAAAATACTCATACTGTACTTTAATCGTATTCAATAATTTTAAACTTTATTATTAAAAATTATTTTTAATTATTTATTTATGTACCATAAAATATATGATATACTAAATAAAGCAACAAAATGTCGACAAAGGATAACTTATCTCTTTAAGAGATTTCTTCCAGAAACCCTTCAGAAGTGAGAAAATAAGTTATATATATTATTGTGCAGGTACAGTACAGCATTAAATGGCATTGACTTAATATTAAAAAATATTAACTAAATATTATAATTCTACAAAAAATATATAAATTTATACACACATACATACACACAAACATATATACCTACATTTATACTAACATATACATACTTACATACTTATTTACTATAATTTATATCTGATTTGATAAATAGTACTGTTTAATTCTAAATTTAATTGTGAATGAGGGATTATCTTTGAAAATATAATCAGGCAGTGAATTCCACAATCTTGCTGCCATAACAGAAAAAGTTTATTCATAGAATGTTGTATTGTAGTGAGGAACTACTAATTTGGGCGAATTGACACAAGAACGCACTGTTCTGCATCTAGGGGGTACTAATGTGAAGCGCTCACTTAAGTAAGAAGGTGTAGAAGTTTTCAAAATATTGATAATGATTAAATACAAAGATGCAAGGCATAACAGCGTAAGAATTTCTTGGTTGCTTTTATAGAAGTAAAATAAAACGTAACTCTTATAATAAAATACATTTTTATTTGACGTATCAAAACAAAATATGATTTCTTTTAAAATGAAATCGATTAACAAATAATAATATGAGTATAATATTGTTTTATGTATTAATTTTTTTTACCATTTATTAATTTTGAACATCATCAAAGATGAAATAAAATTTTATCTTTCTGCCATCAACCGATAGTCGAGTCGTGTTATATTTAAGTGACAATTTTATTTTATTTTACCATCACTAGCAAAAACTATTGAATTTAAATTTACCAGACACTATAAAAAAGAAAAGGTAAAGCTTTATTCTTTGAGGAACGCTTCGTATGTGGCCGAGCGTGTCGATATGTGCCACTGAATATTACGTTACGCTCCATTTCATATTAGGATAAATCTCAAGACCCAATTCGTCCTCGCTTCAGACTCTGCTGCACCAGCACGCCTCAGTCCTCACCACTATTCCGTGAGGTTTATCTTGAAATAAACTCAATATATCACTATAATAATACCCCGCTTACACTAAAAATATATAATACCTATATTTCCATACAGAAAATTAAACGAGCTGGACCAGTGCAGTGTTTCGTTTATTAAACGTCGTTTATTATTCGAAAACATATACTCGTAGTATTCATAAACATAAAATGGTATTAAATTATATAATACTAGTGACTCAACCTCGCTTCGCTCGGGTTCGTCCCTAGTTTGATTCCCAATACAAAATTTCGTCCCCATTTTCACCCCCTTAAGGTATAGTTTCCGGGGTGAAAAGTATCCTATGTCCTTCCTAGGGTCTCAAACTATCTGGTTACCAAATTTAATTTAAATAGGTTCTGTAGATCCAGAGATTACCCCTACAACTTCACAAACTCACAAACTTTACCACTTTATAATATTAGTATAGATACGTGACATTAGCCAAATTATAATTCTTTATATAATACGTTTTTTGTTATATCTGTATGTGTGTTTTATTATTTCATTAATATACTAGGTATACTATAGTAAATTCGTACTTATGATAAGGAAATATTTAAAATTAACATTTTTAAGACCAACCCTCTTTCTCAAAGCAATAACGTCGGGTCAACCTCTTTTTAAATGTACAATTAAATAAACCATCAGTTCGTAAAAACTCGGTTTGTATTTAAAGAAAAGAAAGCACAATAAAGAACAATTACTCGAGGACGGAAATAAAAAATTCTCCTTGAATAACTTATACTCAGGAAATTGTAGGCTTAATTCTGTTGTTTTTCTCTTAGTAATATTTATTGTGCCTTGAGACTTGCGGAAACATATTTCTTCATTTTGTACAAGGTTTTCATTCTTGATGAATATCAAAGCTATTTAAATAGCAGATGTTGTAGGCGAGATGAAAAACTCTTCGAGCCACAATGTACACACATAGCTCTACATGCTAAATCCCGGAATACATGAAATGAGATGAAAATCTTCTTTCATATATTTATTTTAATATTATTTTAAGGTGGTCAGGTGTAACTGAGTGTTTCTACAGTCTATTTAAATTTTCACCCAAACTGAACTTTAATATTACTCGCTTATTGCAGTAGACGTTATCTAATACCCACACTGAATAAAGGAGTTTTGAATTTTCTTTTTATTCGATTAAGAAAATTTGCATTATGAATGCATATGGAACAGGGAAAATTATATTGAATTTATTCTAAAAACAATTTAGATAAATTAGATAATAATAATATAATGAAATTATTTATCATGTAAAATAAGTGGAACAAAGACAACCGTTCACTGTTATTACATTTATATTAGTGCTAGCGGCTCGCCCTCGCTCCGCTTGGGTTCGTCTCTAGTGAAAAACAATAACAAATCTATCCCACGGGAACTGTTTATTTTTTCGGGATAAAAATCTGATAACCTATGTCCTATTCCAGACTATAATCTATCTCTGTGCCAAATTTCATCTAGATCCGTTCAGCCGTTCTCGTGTGATTGAGTAACAAACCTCCATCCATCCAAACTTTTGTATCTATATTATAGTAGTAAGATTACGAGCTGTATAATTCCGTAATAATATTATAAATGTGAAAGTTTGTGAGTATGGATGTTTGTTACTCTTTCACGCCAGAACGACTGAACGGATCTGGATGAAATTTGGCACAGAAGTGGATTATAGTGTGGAATAACATATAGGCTACTTTTTATCTCGGAAAAACGTACGGTTCCCGTGGGATAGGTTTGCTTTTGTTTTCCGCTAGTACAATATAAAATGTGCCTATATCTGCTTCCTCTTATTACTATATTGCGTTATATACTACTTACATAACACTAAGAAGTAAAAAAGTTTTTTATGCACCTCCGCTTTTTCAGTTCATGCTGCTGCAGTTTTGTTAGAATATGCATAAAATTCGCTTATAATAATAGTTACATTATTGCATTACCGCGTTTTTCGTTTGATCATTTAAATATAGTGGGTCTACCTCGCCGCTACGGCACTATGCAACTGCGGGCTACGGGCTACGAGGCTACGGTGTTACGTCAAAGTTAACAAAGCGACGGTTTTTGCCAACTTTTCTTTGGCATTGTATAATTTTTGCACCCGCATTTATAAACGCCGGATTGTTACTCGCTCGCTACGAAGTTTAAATAAAAATCAGTCTGGCCGATGCTGACCGCGAAACGTATTTATTTTTCAACGAAAATGTTTTTTTCTGTTGACGCACTTTATAATAGTTTTTTAGTGTTAAAAGTTTATTCATTTAAACTAAAAATGTACATGACACATTTAATTAAAAATAAATAAATTAAAAATTCTTTATTTCTCATCACAAACGAAAATACAAATAAGTCATACATTAATATTAAAGTTCTTGGTTTAGCATAAGCTGGGTGTTACAAAATTTGGTTGTGGATCGCTGGTGCCTGTAATAGATGAAAACCCGAGTATAAATACTTAACGGTTAATAATTACAAAAAACTTTGCGTATAATGCTAAAAAATAAAGCTCCAACTCAAGTTTTTTAGTACTCAAACGATAAGGAAAATATGCTTAAATTAAATCAAATTCTCCCTATTATATCGCTGATCATAACAACCTTTGTTTGCAGGCACATGTAATAAGATTACTTACTTTCGAATATTAGGCTTTTATTTTAACGATTTTAGGAGATATTATTTTCACCTGCGACAATTCTAATAGACGCGGCAAGTTACGTATATATACGAAAAAAAGCTTATATGTTAATCCAAAAAATTTTCCTCCAAATTAACTCTAATTATATTGTCCAAATTCAGGCTATTAAATTTATAATATTTATATGACTTCAGCTTTGCCGGTGTCGTTGGTGACACTATTCAGCAGCTCTACAACTCTATAAGGATGTGTCATTTAAACTTTTTAAATACGGTTGAATGTAATCAAAGTTAGAAAATATTTTGTCAGTGCGGCTTTAAAGTGCACTACTCTCACGTAACGAGTACTTGGATAGAACTAAAAAATATAGCAAAAATTTGCACTGCGCTAAGTCCAGAAAAATATATAGAAAAACCTAACTAATTTAACGTTTACTTGATTTTTACAGCTTTTAAATAATAATTCAGTACACTACTGATTAGTTATGTAATTTTAGTAATTGTATAAAATATAAAACCAAGAATAAGAATGAATTTCATAGAAAAGGTTTTATTTGTATACTATACTATATATATTATGTATTCAGCCCTTTTCAGGTTTCCTCAATTTGAACTCACTTCATTTTTCCTACCACTGCCTTTTAGTAGTGTTGTGTTGTGTAGTATATTATACCATATATATTCAGTACCTGTGGCTTCGCCCGCGTTTAAATTACTAAAAAACAAACTCTTTAACACACCGATTGCACCGTCACCTACTGGGTGAATCACGTGAATTTAAACCTAGCAGGGACCCACTCGAACATACACAAAAAAATTCATTAAAATCGTCCCTGCCGTTTAGGAAATGATCAGTGGCACACCGACTGCAGCGCCACCTACCAGGTTAAATGGTGTTTTCAAACCATCTAGGAGGTAACTGAAATATACACACAAAATTTCATCCAAATCGGTCCAGCTCTTTAGGAAGAGTAAGGTGACAAACACATGTACAGAAGAATTATTTATTTATTAATTATATATATTAGGATATATATTATAAAGTCATCCTAGAAATAAAAATATTCCAAACTAATGGGAAATAGCCGTGTGTAGCAAAAATAAGAAACACTTTTAAGAAGAAAATCACACAATGCAGGCCAATGCCTCTACTAGTCTTTAACGAAGCAAACGCGTTTCCATATTAAATACATATAACTACCACAAAAAGATGTTCTCGTTACTATGAGGGAAGATATAACTTATTTACAAAGCAAGTGAAAAGGCTAATATTGACAGAAAGCCCGAGTGGTTTTCGACGCGACTCAGCGCTGTAATAATATGAAATGCTATCCAGCGAAATATGATTTGGCTACGAGCTGCGGCGGCGGAGCGCGTGCCGTCGATGTCTATCATATTAATATTAATCTGCTTTCATGTCGTTGAAATTCTGTTGATTTTCGAAATTAATTGCCTTTTATGAATATATCGGAAACTTCGTCTTTTTAATTAATTTATTTAATAGGTATTATATTGCTCTACTTACCGTTTACATATTTTTTATTAATTTACATCGGAATTTAGGAAATATTGATCATATTTCAAGCGCAATCAACTGATGTTTTATTTAAGTCTTCAGCGAATTTAAAACCGAAGGGATCATTGAATTTTTTAAATTCTCTTTTCCGTAATATCCGTTAGGATGAATATATATTAGACGTCCGATAGAAGCGGCGACCGCGGGGACGGGGAGGGCTCAGGAGCACGGGGGAGCGCGCGGGTGCCGGGCGCCGCGTACTTTCATGAATAATAAACAATAATATTTTGGAGATGGCCTCGTAAACGGTTTAAGATGAACTTATCAGGCGATAAAACGATCTCGATGCTGTTGAATTGCTTGATAATATTAAATTAAAAATATATTTTTTATAGATAAAATGTTACAAAATACGATGCTAAGCCGATGTCACGTCGCCCGTTTACCAGGAAATTAATACATGAATATTCATTCGCTAACTCCATGATTATTATTTGACAAATTATACAAATAAGTCACAATTAGGCCTTTGTAATACTTCATTGTTACTGATATTATAATACGCGGATGTGTAATTAATTACTGTTGTTGTTTAATTAACATTATGTTATTTTTTTTCTATTTTAACGTAGCATTACATATAGACCATAAAATTGATATTTATCGCATAGTTACCTTATTGCCAAAGAAACTTTTATACGGATATACAAGTGGCGCTCGCGTAAAATAACTGCTCTCAGAGCCAGTTAAGGAATCTTACGGACTAACTAAACTCACTCTCTTTAAGTTAAATTTATGAAAGCTTTTAAATATTCACTTGATAAAATTATTTTTTTCTGATTTTTGTTATTCCGTTTGCATAGATACTTAAGATCTCTGGTTTAATAAAGAACACGTCTTTCTTTTGATGTTTTAACTTAAATTAATAATAATCGACAGTCAAAATATTTTCAGAACGTTCAGAGTAAAATATTTGCCACATTTGTAAGTGACAAACATAAATCATTCGCGGGGCATTGAAGCGCGCTATTGTCTACGAGGAAAAGAATCGAAGATATTATAATTGAAAAATATTTTAAAGAAATAGTTAAATAAATTTAAAGACATCTATAATAAAGAACCCACTCTATCTACAAAAAAACTCTTTAGCTTTATGTTATACAGCGATTAACCCTTGCTTCGCTCGGGTTCCTCGTTATGTATTTATATAATATTGTTCATACAGAAATACTAAAATTATGATTAAAAATGGGAGGTGGAGATAGGAGGGTGGAAAATACTTTACGACCTATTCTCATACCTACCAATATACTACCAATATAGAGAAAAAAAATCACTAAAATCGGTCGAGCCGTTACGGCGGAGTGCGACCGCAAACACCGTGACACGAGATCTTTATATATATAATTCTTCTGTGAGTGTGTATGTCACTGAACTTCTCTCAAACGACTGGACCGATTTTGATGAAATTTTTTGTGTGTGTTTAAGGGGTTCTGGGAATGGTTTAGATTCACAATTTGAATGATAATTTTCATCAAAAAAATTATTAAAAAAAGTTTGAAATTTTCAAATTAAAGACGTGTAGACAGGACGTCTGTCGGGTCCGCTAGTATTCATATATTAGATTAGGTAAATTCTGGGTTGTCTATTTAATAAGGCTTTAAATCAGCCATAGAAATAGCACTCCAAACAACACCCCTGGACCTATACATACAGCAAGAGGCGACCATGGCTGCCATAAGGCTGATGCACTTAGGTCTATGGGGGAAAAACAACAACAGTCCACACACATCCATATTGGACAGAGCAATAAAGCAACTACCGCTTATTGCTGCCCCGTGTGACAGAACATATAACAAACACATCTTCAACAAAAAATTTAACATAAACATGATTGAAGAGAAAATAGACCAACCAGCAGCCAACGAGCTACGAATTTACACTGATGGCTCCAAAACGCAGAGTGGCTCTGGAGCTGGGATATTTTCCCTCGATCTCAATGTCAACATACACATACCATTAGGCATACATAGTTCGATCTTCCAATGCGAATGTGTAGCCATAACGGAAGCCGCAAGGGCAGTGCAAAGACGGGAGGTAAATAATTATAACATAAAAATCCTCTCCGATAGCGCTGCCGTTCTGCAGGCGTTAACAAACAAACAAACAAACAATAAATTAATAATTGAGTGTCACCATGCCCTCGATACAATAGCACTGACCAATCAAGTCACTGTTCAATGGATCAAGGGCCACAGCGGCTCACTAGGCAACGATGCAGCTGACGAACTTGCAAAGAAAGGATCGAGGTTAGAAGTAACTGGCCCATACCCACTTCTTCCTCTACCTTTTTCACAGGTTCGCACCTGGATCCGCCAAAGAACGCTGACGCTTCAAAATAAGAGATGGTCGCTAACGACAGACTGCAGGCAAGCTAGATCAGCATTGCCCGCAGTCAACCCACGTCTCACTAAACGCCTACTAAACTTAAATAGAACCAACCTAAAAATAATGATAGGGACAATAACGGGCCACTGTCCCTTAAACAAACACTTATTTAACATTGGTGCAACGGACAGCCCTCTCTGCAGAGGGTGTTTTAGCGCTGTAGAATCAGTCGCTCACGTAGTCCTGGAATGCGTAGCGGTAACTTCCCAACGAAATGAAATCCTCGAACCGGTGAGGTCGCTCCGCGAAGCCTGTGAAGCTCCCAGGAAGCTTTTGCGCTTTTGGACGGAGTTAGGCTGGCTGAACTAGCCAGGATTCGCAACGTACAACGGACCAAATGCGAGTCTAAGTGCGGAAAACGAGTCCAATATACAATACAATACAATAAGGCTTTAAATATTTTTAAATCACTGCTTGCTAATCATATTTGAATATGTAAAAAGTGTTTTAAAATTTTTAAAAATAAATATTTTTTTTTTTAATTTAGCTACAACTTGTTACAAAGAAAAATCGTTAATCCTATGCTATTCATATTTAAATAAAATAAACACATTTTTGTTTTTTTTTTATATATTCTGGATAAATTTAAAACAAATATGTTACACAGGTAATAAGTAACATTCATCCTCGTATTTCTATTTTCATTAATTCTGTTCAGAAATTAAAATTTTAATTATAAAACAACAAAAGATATTGCAACCTAAATATGTTCACAGCTTAGTATAAATCGCGACAATAGCGCCATTTCATTTACTACTACAGTGGCGATGGCTTTTAGCGGCGAGCGGCGCGCGTTAACTCGCGTAATGATCATAAACAACTCTATGCAGAATATATGACACGGACGTTTTCTGTCCCGCGATGATTGATCTCTAAACAATAGATTCATATTATTGTTTAAAAATGAAGCCATCGGCGGTTTAAACAAAACATTTAAAAAACCTGTTATTTTTTTTATTTATTCAGATTATTGATAAGTTATATGAATTGTACATTATATGAGTTACCAATGTAAATGTGCAGGATTCAAATGGAGTCCCTATAAGTATAAGAACGTAACGTTGGCAATCAAAAATAAGAGTAAAATTGACGGTTACATTTTATTTAAAGAGCTACATCGACTTTAATATCACTGAAGAATTTCTGAGGTATACCTACTAATTAAAGAAACACAAAAATTTGTTTTCATAGTTGGCAAGTTAACATAAAACATAAAAAAGAAATTATGTTATAAATTTATTACCCCCTCCTATATTTCGTTGAAAATTTCAAAAATAACAATATAATTAATGTATTAAATCTTTCTGCATAACCCAAAGGAGCATCCAGCCGCTCTATTAGTTCGTAGCGACGCTCTCGCTCAGGTCTTAAATGTTAATTGGTATTTAAATATGCCTTAAAACCTCATTGTACAGTATACAGGTTATTTTCTCGAGGGTCTTACTTAATGGATCGGTATAAAAGCTTATTTATTCTGTGCCGTGGCTAAAATTTCATAACGATTGGTTGAGGCGTCAAGAGGTAATGATCGAGAAAACGATCTTTATTTGCGTTCAAATGATTATTAAGTATTAATTTCGGATCAAATTTGGCAATTTCATTGAGCAAATATCGCAGAAACGAACCATACTTACTTAGACTTAATGACCGCGGGACATATAAGCTGCTGTGAAGTAACAAATTACTTCTACTGCGACATGGATTATGAGTCATTATATGACACTTATATTAACACATTAAGATAAATAGATAAGAAAAGATTTCTTATTGCGATAGGATGTATAATTATAGGATACTAGCAGAACCCGCGGTTTCGCGCGCGTTAAAACTACAAAAAAATCTCTAGCAAGGTAACTTTCATCCCCTATTTTACCCTTTAATGGGGTGAATTTTGAAAAATGCTAAAACACGTATTTATTTAACTGTGTTGAAGAACATGAATACCAAGTTTCAAGTAATTCTGATCGCAAATATTTTTTGGGTTGTGTTATAACGTTTTTTTCCCGTGGAAATGAGATAATCTCCCGCGGTAAAAAGTAGCCTGTGTCACTCTCCAGCCCTTCAATTATTTCCACACAAAAAATCACGCTAATCCGTCATTCCATTTCTACGTGAAAGAAGGACAAACGAACAAACAAACAAAAAACAAACAAACAAACAAACAAACAAACAAACAAACAAACAAACAAACAAACAAACAAACAAACAAACAAACAAACAAACACTCTTTCACATTTATAATATTAGTATGGATTGTAATTAATTTTTTTCATACTGGATTGTGGTGGATTAAAGAACTATATCAGGCTCAAAGTTGTAGTTTGCAAAGTTTTTAGGAATCAAGAAGTTATCTACGTTATACATACACACCAATCCGGGTATTAGCGGTAGTATTTAATAATTGAACCCATTGAATTGTTAGATGCCATGATAAATCATCGAACCCGGAGACGCCGTGTGTGACGTGACGATGACTGATAATGATTTTAAACAAGTACAAGACAAATGGCGCTCTCGCCAGCCATTGACAATGATAGATTCGGATAGCTTCGGTTCAACACTGATTTTATGTTAAATTATACGTCACGTAACTTAGTTGTAATAGATTTAGGTATTTATTTATAAGTGTCAAATAATGTGTTTACATAAAACTCGCAAAAATCAAACTTAAAGTGTACCCCCGAAGACACATACAGACTACATAACTGATGATACAAATGGTATTTTCCTTAACAAAAATTCGAACACTATTACAAGCTTTTATTTACCAATTTAAAAAAAAATTGTATGTGTGTATGTTCGTGTCAAATCCTCCATCCTCCATAATATGGATATCAAAATGAAAGGGGTTGCTGAGAAAAATACAAATAAATACGTAAAAAATAAAATAATAAACTTTAAGTTATATCAAACCCATTTCTTTACTAAATTAATATGATATAAAAGCTTGTTTTTAATTTTTTTTTTATTATTAATTGATTTTAGAAGTAACAAGACATAAATTATTATTGAGGGGCAAGCTGTTTTTGTGTTCATGGGAGTCTACTCTATCTAAATGATTATTTAAAATCAAAAACGTCTTTGTTTCTTTTATTGTCATTTAGAACAATAAAGTGAAGACGAATGGTAAGTTGCTTAAAATGTAAATCCTTTCAAATATAATATAATCAATAGATCAGTTAGATAAGAGACATATGTATAGTACAAAAAATTTTTTAGACTGAGACTAGATAATTCTAAGACTAAAACTGGACTAATTTCCTTAAACCATTTTTTATTATAATCTATTTATAAAGCTATACATAACTTGTTACATAATCTGTAATTTATTGTGTACATTGATTTTATTATTTCTTTTATAAAATATTACGTACTAAAGCGAAATAACATACAATTTAAGTGTTTCTGGATAACACAAATTGAGCAATTTGGTACAAAATTTTGTCACATTCTCTTTACCTTGTCTTCCCGCATTCGAGGAGTTCCGTCCCTGATGAAATCCTTTTGCAGAGAACGCATTTATTTCGATTTTCAGCAAAAATAAAATTACATTTAGATTTGAAATTTTGCCCTTATTCATTCTATTATTATCAGAAAATCATTTGTATAACCAATTTGTTTTAGTAAAATATACTATAGGTTTTAGTAAAATATACTACTTGAATGTACGAGAGCATCGAATGCGCGGCCTTGAGTAATGTGCATTGTCATATACTGCATCACACATTGTCTTTCACAACTTACTAGTTTCTTAATTATGTTGTATCAATTAATTTAACAAATATAAGTACGTATATTGAATCTAGGGGGTAGGTGTGTCTGTGTGTCGATCTCGTGTCGGTAAGCCACTTGCGCAATCAATACGCGGTGGAAGCTGCGCGGACCATGCTCTGTAGCTACATTCCGACACTAATGTCTTAACTTAATGTAGAGATGTGGTGTAGAGATGCTTGATTGTAACTGTTTAAAGACCTTAGAGTAAACATCAATAGATATATTGACCTATTAATTTCACCTTTTTTACCAAAAAATGCGATTTATGCATCTTTTATATCTCCTCTTATGTATGTCCGTAAAAATATACACGAATTTCCCAAGAAGTGTGACATGCATAACATTAATACTAGGAGCAAACACAAACTTGTAATGCCTGTGACTCGTCTACACAGAGTCAGTAATTCTTTTTATGGACAATGTATACGCTAGTACAACAGAATCCCAGAAAATGTTCAAAAGGCTTCTATCGCCAAATTCAAAAAAAATGTTTAAGAACGTTTGTGTGCTAAAGGCTATTTATACAATAAATGATTTTATAGAAAATGGCGCACCTTGGGAATGAAATGATCGCCTGCAGATAGAAATATTGTAAATCTTACTTAAAAAAAAGATAATTTAATACTGGTCCCGCTGAGTTTCTTTCGCCAGTTCTTCTCAGGTCTGAGGCTTCTTCTTTCCGAACTGGTAGTAGACTCATGACGGTCAGTAAAAAATTCTAATAATTTAATGCTGAATAAAATATTTTGATTTGATTTTAAAAAACGACATTGTGAGCTAAAACATGTGTACGTACACTTACTATGGCTAAACTGAGAGAAACGTGTTCATAAAATAACCTTTGAGTAATATAATTAAAGTACAAGAACCTAAATTCTATTTAAACACGTGTAAGGTTTCGCTATTTGAATGTATAATAAAACAGTCAATAACCTGCTAAAAATCGCGGATACGTCGGCAATTAACAATTAATTTCCTAGAAATTCCTACGGAGGCGTTATTTGATTATGCTTGTTAGTATATCAGTAATAGTTGAGAATAATTTTTTTCTAGTAAATTGTAATTACATGTAGTTAAAATATATTAGTTTTGAAACATGTCGCTGGGTTTCTCTGAGATGTTTTACACACGCAACAATTATAAAATTCTTAATACTGTTACTTTATATAGTACTAGCGGACCCGACTGACGTTGTCCTGTCTACACGTCTTTAATTTGAAAATTTCAAACTTTTTTTAATAATTTTTTTGATGAAAATTATTATTCAAATTGTGAATCTAAACCATTCCCAGAACCCCTTGAACACACACAAAAAATTTCATCAAAATCGGTCCAGTCGTTTGAGAGAAGTTCAGTGACATACACACTCACAGAAGAATTATATATATAAAGACTAGCGACTCATCCCTGCTTTGCTCAGGTTCGTCCCTAGCTTGCTTCCCCATTTTCACCCCCTTAAGGTATGATTTCCGAGATAAAAACTTCTTACCAAACATCTAAATCAGTTTAGTTTCGGAGCTATTCGGTATAAACAAACAAACAAAAATTCTACCCTATTTATAAAATTAAGTATAGATAAATATTATATCTGAATAGATAATACTCACTCCACTTTTCATAGATCACTCGCCCCAATCTAGCCGGCAGAGGAATCTTCGGAATAAGTCCACTCTATCGCCCTAGAAATGGGATCCCGAAGTAATGAAGGCTGAACAAAAGAGGTCACTCCATACTTATAATTCTTATCCTTATGGACCGGTATTTCTCGCAAATTAATTTCAGCGGCCATTAGACGGGCAAAGTATCTGCCTTATCACGGTATGTTAGTTGCTTGTACGTATTATTACATTTACCATTTGCCTTCCTATATTAATTAGTTAAAATTTCTCTTGTTACTTTAAAAGTTGGCAAAATAAAAAAAAAACATCATAATATGTACAAGTTGTACTGAAATAATTATGTGTATTTATAAAATATATCGTTACTATATTTATATTTAAAATAGGATGTATGATTGTGTTTTAAAAATAGCTATTCTATATTGGGTGAAGTATTAAAAAAATAAAAGGTTTTTTGTTTGTCTATTTTGTATACCAGCTAATCTCTTAAACATTTGAGAGTACTGTAACAATTTTTTTAATAAATTATTCCATTAAATAATCGAAAGAACTTTTTGTACTAAAACACTTCTTACTCATGGTGTATTCCAAGGTTATAGTGGCAGTTTTCCTTTCTGACTGTTTTGTTCCGTTTCTTAAGCCTCTACTCCTACATCTGAACGCGGGCGGAGCCGCGGGCGGAGCCGCGGGCAATGCTAGTAATTAAATTTTTCTCTAAAGCAACATCACAAATCAATGGAAGAGAACGACAAGAATAAAATAATTACGTCGGCTTTTTGAATAGTTTCTAAGGACTTTTTCATCTCACGACTGCTACGATCATAATAATACAAAAAAACATTTCATTATATATATCTGACGACACGTTTGGCTCAGTTTGTAGTGACCCTACTTTCTATGCCAGCGGTCGCGGGTTCGAGTCCCGCTGGGGGCATTCATTTGTGTGATGACGAATGTTTGTACTCCAGTCATGGGTGTTTATATTTATTTATTTATTTATAATATGTATGTATTTCAAGTTATATATGTGTAGTGTATCAACTATCTGGTATCCATAACACAAGCTTCGTAGCTTACCATGGAACTAGATGGCGCTGTGTGTTAATGTCCCAACTTATTTAATTAATTTAATTTAATATATGAAGAATAATACAAAAAAAACCATTAGCAACCCCAACAAATTATGCAGCGACAGATGTACGTGGTTTTTATGGGAATTTATCTTTGCGTCGCGATACAAAGTTCTCCCTGTTATTCATACAATTCAATAATAAATATTTAATTATAAAAACCTGTTACTAATTGACCATGTAACTTTTTATAGATCAAAGAGTTTATAGGATCAATTTACTAATTCCTCAGTTTAACTCCTATGTACCACCAAACACATTTTACTTTTTTTATACTATTACCTAAAATAATGTTTAACACTAATGCTAGAAAATAATTTAGTAGAACTAAAAAGCGTATCGTTACCGTGTAGTATAAATACAATATGACCAGATTTCGACTTCGACTGCGACATTTTAATTAATACTCTTTTCCTTCTGCCTTCGGAAATACTCTTCCTACAAAAGATGCCCCGGCGAAGTAACAAACGGACGCGCTGCGATCGATATCTGGAAATGTACAAATCATGCCTGAATTGGATCGCTACAAGCGGGATCAAAGTTGATAGTCTCTCCGTCGCATTTGTATTTCACTGAAATCTATATCTGAGAGTGTGAGATAATTTTATGATTTTTGTTTATATTATTCTATTATTTTTATTGCAACAGTCAAGTATCGTCTAGACATAAAACCTTGTTTATTTAAAGACCCTGTTGTAGTTATAAGTGTTTCATGTTATGATTTAAGTGATAAAATCTTTTATAAAAAATTGTATTTCATTTTGTTCTTTAAAATTTAATAGTTTTTACTTTACATTACAGATAAAAAACCTAAATGATAAAACATTTTTGCACCTTTATTTATTTATAGCGCAATAAAATTTATACTATGTATGTACAATGTGCCTTGTCTCTGTGTAAAACTGTACAGTTATGAAGTATAAGAAGTGATTAAACCTTAACAAGTTTTTAAGTGTTAAAAATTAAGATTTACCTTAATTAAAGAAATCTATTGAGTGGTTTGGAAGATATGATGAAATAAAGAATACTACAAATAAACATACAAAGATAGGCGCGAAAAACATAACCGTTTCCTTGCAGGCGGGTAAAAACAAATTAAATTAAAAACATATAATAGTCGATATATATATTTGCAATATACTCGTACCTACAAATGTTTTAAAAACATGTCAATTAACGTTTTTACTTATCGATAATACGAAATTCCATCCTGTTTTGAAGTTGTATGTAAGTGTATTAATTTTATTCATTTATTATTTATTTTCATTAGTTATATTTTATTTGGATAGATCGCAATGCTTGGCTACAAAGAAGACTGATGAAAGAAGATTGCATGCTGCAGAGATGAGAATGTTAAGGTGGATGTGTGGAGTGACGAGGATGGATAAAATAAGGAAGGAGTACATAAGAGGAAGCTTAAAAGTAGCACCAGTGACAGAGAAATTCAAAGGGAATCGTCTTAGTTGGTATGGGCATGTGAAGCGGAGGGATGAAACGCATGTGACGAGAAAAGTGATGGAAATGAATGTAGATGGATGGAAAGGTAGAGGAAGACCGAAGAAAAGATGGATAGATTGTGTGAGACAAGACATGAAAGAGAAGGGGGTGAATGATGAGATGACGAGTAATAGGGGAGAATGGAAGAGGAAGACTTACTGCGCCGACACCAAGTGACTTAGAAAATGGGCAGGAAAAAGAAGAAGTTATATTTTATTTCCTGGGAACTAGAAAGAGAGGACCTAGAAGTAGATGGGCAGACGACATTGAAGGGACACCTGGAAAACTATGGAGGGTAAAAGCCACAGACAGAAAATTGCTTTGTATGGGCTGGCACCGATTTTGAAAATATTTGATTAGGCATGTATTTAATAGGTAGGTTTTAATTACTTAGCCAAAGCACACCGACTTCGAAAATATTTGATTAGGTGTGTATAGTAAATTAAAACTACCAATCAGTTATTTTTTACTTTTTAGTGCTTTTGTTTGAAGTCAGTTATTATTTTTTTGTTAAAAAGTTTTTATTTTTCCCTTTTTAGTGTAGACAGTAGTACCAAAGTAAGAATTCTAACGTGTTAGGCTTGTCAAATCCAACAAAATAAGCCCAAACTCAAAGTATCTACTATTAGCCGTTGAAGAGTTCCACCTATCCACCTTCTGGCCTTACCATCAGATCAGGTCAACAATACCGAACTACTGTACTATAAACGGAAATAGAAACAATTACAAAGTTTCAAGTCAATATGACAATTAAAAGTAGGTTAAATTCATCATTAGCTATTTTTCTACCCTTAGGGGTGGTATTTTTTTGAAATTTAAATGTAACCAATCTGGAAGTATACACTTTCAAACAAAACAAAAATTGTCAAAATCGGTTAATAAATGACGGAGTTCTGAGGTAACAAACAAAAAAAATACAGCCAAATTGAGAACCTCCTCCTTTTTGAAGTCGTTTGGAAAGAAAAAGTTAGAAAAATGGTTGTAGCATTGATCGCGAAAACAACTGGAAACATCACAACGTCTACAATCACGTCAGTAACTGACGATGTTAATAGAAATGATTAAGCCTCTGGAACATTTTTCATCAAATCATGTTTCTCAACGTAAATTCACCTCAGAACTAGTTCAAGGGTATTATAAAAAAAGTTAATAAAACAAATTGACAAATGTTAGTACATAAAATTACCAAAAACAACATAATAAATATAATGAAAAAAAAAACTAAAAAGAAATGTAAATATACATATTGTAAATATTATATTAGTAATTGATTGTGTAAACAGAATCAGATGATCTTTTAAATACGCCTGAGTAGAATACGCCGCTATAAAAGCGAATAGTATTTAGTTCAATAAGTCTAAGCCTGAAAAAGTATGTAGGGAAGGTCTCCTAAGTAGAGCCATCAATCATAATCGAAAATCATATAATCATAAAAAATAACATCTTACAACCCTCGCTAACCGTCGAAACCGTTCAACTAATGAATGGTTTACGTTGCAAGTTGATATCAGTAGCACGTTAACTCGTTGGCGAATTTAACTAGTTAATCGACTAGTAGATGAACGTAAATCAACGTTAGCGTTACGTTAACAAAAAAAACATCAACGAATCATCACTAACGCTGACTCTATAATATATGTACTTAGCAGGCAAGCCCGCTCGCCCGCTTTCTGTCTCCTTCTATTTGCTCTATAATATCAACTCAAATGCTCTCGAGTTTCTATATTGTAACCGAAGTTATGTTGCAGTGACGCGGTAGGTCTCCCCCCTCTCTAGTATTCTTAGTAATACTTAAAACTGACTACTCGTAGATCCTAACATTTCATTCAGATTAAAAGATGTTGCAATACATACTCGTGTTACTTGTGGTAGTTCTTGTGCTGACGGCTCAAAGAATAAAAACTAATAAGTTGCGAAAATTACACGAAGAAATAAAAACACAATTTTCCTACATACCATTCATTGGACACGCGCATCATTTTTTGGGGAGCAGTGAAGGTTGGTATTTCAAATGAATATTAAAATTTAATTGTTGTCCTAATTTGTCTTTAATAAAAGAGTATGTTGTCCATTGGCTTTATATACCAACATATTACATACTTGCATATTGGTATATTAATTCGATTCGATAATTTTTACATATAATTTCAGTTTAATAGTTTTAAAGTAATAAATGGGATTATCGTGAAACCTATAATATTATAATATTGGCTTTACATTCTAAGCCGAAGCTGAAGATTCTATAGGATTAAATAATATTATAATAGGAATAAAGTAAGTTGTCATTATGTATTCTCAGCAAACAATACAGTAGAAACAGCAAAAAAGCTTAAAAAAGAATATTTAAAGCCAGAACAAGACAAATATATTAAATTCTTTTGTATTTTATTTAAAAGAATCGACAAAAGCTTCCCTTTCGCTTCCTCCAGATTCGTCCTTAGGTACATTTTTACGTTTAATATCATCAATTATTATGCTATTCGGGGTGAAGACAAATCCAACAAAACAAAGATCATAAAAATTGGTCCAGCTGTTCTCGAGTTATGTATAAGTGCTGTAACAAACCCGACTTTGTTTTGTATATATACGTGCCGGTTATTGTTTTATATAGGATAACTGATATTTTATAAATCTGATCAATTCCTGTGTTAACCTCCAGAAATAGAGAGCGCAAAAAAATTTAAATATTTAAATTATATAAAATTTTAAATTTATTTATTTTTGAATGTTAAATATATTCAATATCAAATAATGCTAAAATATCAATTTTATTATTTTTTAGATCGTATGAATACACTTAAAGAGCTAGCGTATCAGACTTACAAAAATAAATATGGCATCGTCAACATATGGCTTGGCAGTACGTTATATTATGGTGAGAGTATTTAATTATTCTTAGTGTTTTGTATACTTGCCTTAATTGAGGTTGGCTTCCAAAGCTCTTATAACTTTTACATTTATTAATTAAATCTATACATATAATAAAATTCTAAGTCAAATCTGTACATTAAATATTTTTTTGAAAATCTTATTGAAATAGACATTATTATCGATACAGAGGCCGAATCTATAGTGTTTAGAATTTTTGTCTGTCTGTCTGTCTGTCTGTCTGTTACCGCATCACAGAAAAACTACTGAACAGATTTTGATGAAATTTGGTATGGTCATAGCTGATTATCCGGATCAACATATAGGGTTTACCGCAGAAAAATATCTCATTTCAGAGAAGAAATACAAAAACTGGTTAGAACAAAAAAACGATGATACTATATAGATTTTAGCAAGTTAACTAACTAAACTTGCCAAAAATTATAAAAAATAGCTAATCTTAAAAAAGTATATCAATAGCACTATTTTATTCATTAAAAAAATTATTTTAATGAATATTTATTTTTGTATTATTTAGATATTTGTCAATAGATGTCGCCAGGTGTCTTTAAAATACGTAGTTTTAATTCCAAAAAATTGAATGTACTAATTCGACCTTTCTATGATTTTATTAGAATTACTACTAAATTACCTGCAGCCCCGCCTTTTTTGGCTTTATAAATTAGTTACATCTATAGATACATTAAAATTTAATGAAGCAGTATCTCTGCTTTAATTATTTTTTGGAAAATTTTCTTGAAATACACATTATTATCGCTAACGGAGGCCGAACCTATAGTTTTAAGAATTTTTGTCTCATAAAATCACAGAAAAATCACTGGAGGGATTTTGAAAAATACGAGTATAATAATGTATAAAACCTAAGAATTTGGTTTTGGTCATATGAACGCGGGCGGAGCCGCGGGCAATGCTAGTCGTATATAATAGTTACTTTTTTAAACGAATATTTTTAGTTATATGTGACCCAGACGCTGCAAAGCTGCTTTTGAAATCTTTCCTCGACAAGGGCACCGTGGCCAAACTAGCGCGTCACATGGTCGGCAACGGCACTGCCTTCGCCTCTGGTTAGTTTCAAATACTTTGTGTGTGTGAGTGTACCTTAGGCGATAGACATATAATATTGCGGATTTTTCCGTAGACCTTTTTAAGATCTACAATTTTCTAATACATTGTTTTGATGTATCTCTTAAGGTTTAGCCAACGTTAGCCGTAAAATCACTACACAAAATTTAGTTAAAATCGGTTGAGTTTATTGTACACAATACGTTACAATCATTGTTTTAAAAAAATATTTCATGTTCTCTGTTTCGATAAGTTACTGCTTTATTATATATATATATATATATATATATATATATATATATATATATATATATATATTATATATAGAGCTATAGATAGAGAGATAAATTATATAATTATGAACAGAATAAAATAATATAGAGAATATTATTCTTTTTACTTTATTAATATCGCCGAGTGGTCGAAATTCGACCATAATCATTATTGAAAATTTAAGTAATAAATATGAATACAATTTATTTATTTATATAAAAAGAAAACTATCTGTTTCTAAAAGACTTTTTTTATTGATAACACTAAAGCTCGTCAATAGCTAGATACTAAACAAAAAGAAACAAAACCGGTAGACAAGCTGAGGAGGAGGAGGTACTGAACTACTTAGTCTGTTTATATACATACATATAGATTTAACTCTTGTGCAGTGGACACGTGGCGTCATCGGCGCAGAATCATTCGTCATGCGACTGCACAGAAGCACATTAAAAATTTCCTGGAAATCTTTGAACGTAACAGCAACGTGATAGTGCAGCAGCTCGCGCGAGTCGCCGGCAAGGGTGACTTCTCGTGTTGGGATTTTGTCTGCTCCTGCTCAATGGACTCCGCTTGCGGTTAGTACTTTGCTTAAAATAAATATTGTATTAAAAGAAATAGAATTTTAAACCGCCGAACAAGAGAATTGAAAGCGGAAATGAACCTTTCTAATCGTAATCGTTGTGTACATACGATGAGGCGACGACACTTGATAACTAGATAACTTAGAAAATAATTAAAAAATATATTTTTTTCGTCTTTAACCGAAACTTTATGAACCCCTAAACAAAGACGCTAAATATTTTTGTTCCCTAAAAAATACCCGCTGCCATTTTTTTACCTTTAAAGATGGTAAAACTCCTAAGTTGGCTACACTCCGTTGAGCACCTTTTTTATTAAAGCACAATGTAAATACGTAAAGTTTCATTTTATTAATGAGCGTTTCGTTTTGAAAATTATATTTTTGATTAATTTGTAATGATTTATGTATAAAGAATTAATGTATGCGAGCTTGGCCGATAGGAATGTATTTATTAAAATACAAAGGACGCGGATATTCATTTGTTTTCCGCGCTTGTTAACAGAGATGTTGGTACCACCTTGTAGTGACTAGTCATGAATTAATACTTTCTTAGATATATGAATATTTGACATAAATAAAACTATGTTTTCGAATTATTTCGTGGATTTATTTTGATTTTTGGTTTCCAAAGTTTCGAATGCTTTACACCAATCATGGTCACGGGGGAGACTAAGGTTTTAGACATCTCAAAGGCATTATATACTTGTTACAGACAGTGCCTATGTCACTCTCCAGCCCTCCAACTATCTCCACACAAAAAATCACGCCAATCAGTCACTCCGTTTTGACGTCAAAGAAGAACAAACAAACAAACAAACAAACACACTTTCACATTTATAATATAAGTATGGATGTAGCTCTTATTTAAAAGGGTAACTGTTAAGTTTCTCACCGGCTTTTATCAGCAGAACTGCTTTCCGAGCTAATGGTAGCTTCTACATGGACGGACGTACTGACGATTTTAAAAGAAATAGATTGATGTTGCAAAAGTACTGAATATAAGAATATATGCAATTAATATCTTAAAGTTTTATTAGTGTTATCTTATAAATCTAACAAGTATATACAAACTACTGTACAAGTGAGATTATGGCAAAAATAATAATTGCATCTCACTCAGACTGTTTGAGCAAACGAGTCATCCCTGGTGTTTTCTGTACTGAAAGACATGACATCTCGCCCTATTGCTTCTGCCCTTCTGACAATAAGGAAATACGTTTTTATATAACTTAAGCAAGTATTCCTTTTTTAAGATCCCAAACAGATTGTGCCGGATATTATTTCTTGGTGCAATATATAATATTTTTGCCTTTGTCTATCGATCAAACACGCATTACTTGTATCTTGTTGTAAGTCAGACTATAAGCTATTCAATTATTGTAATCGTCTTACAATATAATATTAACTAATATTGTCTTTATTTTAGAAACAATATTTGGAGAATACTTACGCATACAAGAAAATTCGGAACATCAATTTGTACAAGCATTTGTCGAGTACTTGGACAATTTATCAGTTCGTGTGTTACAATTTTGGCTCCACAACGATGCTGTCTACCGATGGATGCCAGTTTATCGCAAGCAAGTTAAAGCACGAAATATAATACATGACTTCGCTACAAAAGTAAAAAAATTAATATATTCAATAATTTTTAAACTGGTATGTTAATGTGATATGAACTGTAATAAACATTATTTATTTCAGTTAATACAAACAAGAAAGAACGCTTTAAAGTCTAGTCACCAAGAAAACCGTAAGTTTATTTGTGTAACGTAAGTACTTTAACTTTTACATTAAATATTTTTTGGGAAATTTAAGTATATATTATGTTAAGGGCCACTATGTAAAAGACGACAATCTATGTACAGTGCATGTATATTAGAAATTGCGGATTTAAAAGTGTCCTAAAAAATCTATCTATATTTTTATTTTAACACTAAAACTATATAAATTACTTTTGTCACATATTTCGACGAAAATTTCACACGTTTAACTTGTGAAATTTACGTCTAAATTGGTTGGTATAAACGGACTGACAGACAATTTATAATGACCTACTAAGAGCACTTTGATATTGTACAAATAATATATGAGTTAAACATATAGGTATACAGTAATTATTATTTATATGTAATATTATAGATAAGTTTATTTATTTCGATGCAAAAGGTAACAATAAAACGGAGTCGTTTGTGGAGTTGTTAATGAAGTATTCCGGAGGAGACAATGGTTACTCCGACACAGAGTTGCTCGAGGAGTCGCTGACGCTACTGATAGCTTCTACCGACACCTCGACTACGGCTGCTTGCTTTACATTGATTCTATTGTCACAGCATCGCGATCTGCAGGAAAAGGTTTACAAAGAGTGAGTACCTACCTATATAGTAAATCAGGGAGGATTGCCTATAGTTTTAAAAGAATATCAATATTAATTATATTTATGTATAATTGACTAAATGCCATAAATAAACAATGATTCTAATTTGAAACTATATATATATATATATGCATATATATATAAACTGCCTCGGTGGTGTAGTGGCTAGCATGTACGGCTGCACACCCGGAGGTCCTGGGTTCGAGTCCCGGGTCGGGCCAAGTTTAGTTATTGAGTCTTCCTGTATAGTAAGTCTCAGTAACAGCCCGGAGTTGGGAAGTTGGCGGTGTTTCACCCCCGTGCCTCGGAGAGCACGTAAAGCCGTCGGTCCTGCGCCTTAACTCTCACCGGTCGTGTCGAGTGGTCGTCCCACCGGAGTATGAGAGTGATAGGAATAGAGAGTGCACTTGTGTCTGCGCGTACACTTGAGCACTATAATATCTCCTGCGCAGTTGGCTAATCTCATTGAGATTGGCCGCCGTGGCTGGAATCGGCTAGGAGAACATCATCATATATATATATATATATATATATATATATATATATATATATATATATATATATATATATATATATATATATAGTTTCAAATTAGAATCACTGTTTATTTATGCCATTCAGTCGATTAAATTTTGGAACTATTATGCAATATATTTTAGATTAAAAAATGTTTTTATTTTAAATAATAAAAACTAGGTATCTCACCCAGACACGAGAGTTAGTGGCCTATAGACATCAAGGATAGATGCCCACGAATAATTATTGCATAATCAGACATTACACTTTAGACACGCTGCACAGGCTAGGCTCTAACACACAGTAATCAGTCGCATTTCTTCTTAGTGGGGCTATAATACTCTCCACACGCGTAATTTTTTTTTAATATAAATTTACACATACCTCCTCTAGACGTAGAAGTGGTTATGTTGGACGCATTGGCTAGAAAAGCCAGTACTACCCACTAAAATCCATCAAAACCCGCTGCCTTACGCCGCTGGGCTACCACTACCTTACGTTACGGACGTTAATGAGCTCCACCACTACGGCAAGATGGACGCACGTTGGGGAGGAACCAATTAATATACAGGGCTTCTAACACCGAAATATCATTGGGCATCTCTCCCGATCATTAGGGAGAGATTCCTATCGACTCTGAACACAACCTAAAGCATTTACAGTACAAAATGGTGGATTCTTAACAAAACAAGATCACATTGTTAGAGTATGAAACAATTTAATACTATTTAAGTGTCGAATATAGGGAAAAAATACTGCAAAACTATCCTAAAGATTATATTCTAAAATTTTAATTATTTTTTTTAAATTTACGAATGAACAATAAATATTAATTTACGTATAAAAAAGATCACATAAACTTTCGACTGACGTATTATGGATCCGTTCCGGATCACGCAAAAATTTTAATTTTTAAATTTAGTAGGCATCCATACCGTATAGGCGTCTCTTCCCGACTTACTCTATATTAAATAAAACTGATTTTAATATAATATTTTTAGAATAATTACAAAAATGAGATAACTTACACTTGTGAGTTAACAGAATAAATTACTAAAGTACTAGCTAGGTACTACATTTTGGTCAGTTTGGTTGCGAGTTATGGTGTGGTTGTGGTGATGTTACTTACAATATTACATTTCAGAATCCATTCAGTGGTCGGTGACTCCGGCAGAATAACACTAAGCGATATCAACAAACTGGAATACTTAGACGCAGTTGTAAAGGAGTCAATGCGCCTCTACCCGCCAGTGCCCATCATTGTGAGATATATTGACAGAGATTTCAAATTACGTAAGTGAATTAAATTTACTAGTACCTATCGTCTATATTATATACTGTATAGGTGATTGTCTTAGATTGTTCAGTTTTTAAGTAAAAAAAAAAATACTTTCTTAGATTTACGCGAATATTTGACATTTTAAATAAATCTATCTTTTCGGATTATTTCGCGGATTTATTTAGATTTTTGGTTCCCGACGTTTTGAATGCTTTACAGCAATCATGGTCACGGGAGAGACTAAGGTTATAGACGTCTCAAACATATATACTTGTTACAGACAGTGCCTATCCACTATTTTACAAAAATGATTTCAGAAATTCAAAAATGGAACCAAAGTACCTTACAATATTTGTTGATTTTTATTTCTAAACATTTAAAAAAAAATAAGTATTATAATTAAATATAACAATATTATTTATTTTATTTTAGCTGTTATTATTATAAATATCACAAAGTTTTAAAAAAACTTTATTAATTACATACTAATATTATTTTGTTTTTGCTATTATTATAATATTATGTATAACCATAAAGAATATTATAAAAATAAAAATATTAATTATTTATCTAAGCAATAATATTGTTTTATATATAATTTAAGAGATAAATCTTTTAATGATCTTGACGAAGGAATATAGTATTATGCAATTGAAGACGTACACGTTTCATCCGCGAGATGTACGTATGTGATTTTAGTAAAACTACTCATAAAATTGTTATTGACCATAATTTATGTCCTCTAATGTTGTCAACATTAGAGGACAGAATCGTTCATTATTTCCCAAATTTGTTGTCTATACACAACGACCACTAAGCCCCTTGGGCTGAGTGATCATAAATAACTTTGTTAGTCTGTAACTTTGTTGTTATTGATGATATGAAAAAGTTGACAAATACTTTTTTATAGGATTTTAAACGTACTACAAATTTTCCATTTAACATTTTTTCTCTAACTCTTACAGTTTAGCTAAAAATGCAAAAAGACCGTAAATTTGAACTTCAAAGCCATATAACAAATCAAATATTGAAGATAGAAATTCGACTCAATGGAATTTTTTGTAGTAAATTTAATACTAATAACGGTCTATACATTCATTTTTTTTTTAAATATTTTCGTCACAGTTTGCAGGACAAAAAAGTGTCAAAAATCATATTTTCCATACAATTTGTATGGGAAAACTTAAAGCTTTGTACACTTGTGCATTATAATATCTCCTGCGCAGTTGGCTATTCTCAAAGAGATTAGCCGCCGTGGCCGGAATCGATCAGGAGAACATCATAAATATCAATAATAATAATTATATCTATAATTAATAATTATTATTATCTTTATACATATGCTTTAATACAACATGTTATGGAAAATTATGAGACGTTCAGAAAATCTAAAAAATGTAAAAAATTATAATTGTTCACTACAATTATTATTTTTTTACATTTTTTACAGCTTCAGGCTTCAGCTTCATACTTGTTACAGCTTCAGGTTTGCAATTGTGTAAAGGGAGCGAAACTATAGTCAATATATGGGGCATACACCGCAACCCGCAGTACTGGGGCGAAGATGCGGAAGAGTTCAAGCCGGAGCGGTTCCTGAACGCAACGCCGCAGCAACTCTCCGCATATATGCCTTTCAGTTATGGTACACGAAATTGTGCCGGTAAGTGCTAATATTTGATCACAGCACATATATACCTAGCGAAAGCACTACAATAGGAGTCCATACAGTATATCGGTATATATATAGACTAGAGACAAACAGACAGACAGACAAAAATTCTAATAACTATAAATCTGACCTCTGTATCGACAATAATAATTATTACAAGACAAATTTCCAGAAAATATTTAATCTTCAGATTCAGCTCAGAATTTTATTATAGGTAATATGTATGGAATATAGAATATAGGGTTCTCATGTCGTAGGTTGTATAAATCTTAGAAAGGCACTTTAATTATTATTATTTATATAATTTCACAGGATATCGCTACGCCATGATTTTCATAAAGACGATTTTGGCGAACGTCATACACAAGTACCACATCGAGCCACCTTCCAGCTACGAATGTGAGAATCCGTTGAGAGTTACATTCGCTGTGATGATGAAACACGTGCATAATTATAAGTTGCAGATGCGAAGTAGAGCTTAAAATAACATAAACTGAAAATATTATTAAATTCGATGTTAATAAGTATTCTTTTTATTTTAAACGGTGACCCTCGCTCCGCTCAGGTGCGTCCCCAACGTTTTAACAGTTAGTATAGATTTCTCAGTTAAATTTTTCAGTCAGTCAGTAAATTTTTGCAGTTTTCAAGTAAAATCAAACTGAAAATTCTTTATTTAATATTGGTATATAATAATAGAGTAGACTCACTACTTACCTACACTCATTATTTGACAAAAAAATGTACCAACTGTTAGGAAATAATCCCAAATTTCTGAAAAGAACCGCCGAAAGTAACTCGTGAGACATATATGATATGTACCAATTATAGAGTTATCCTTTTAACTCTTTTTACAATATAACAGTAAAAATCTACCTATTTAGTATTTCCATTATACTTACGTACCTAAAATTTTATTCAATGTGTACTTCTGTTTATGTATTCGCAAATAAAAGGGTTTATTTATGCGTTCACATAAAACCGCAATAAGTAGAAAATGGAAATGACGTCCTTTATACATATTGAATACGCGCACCGGAAATGGTTAAAATGGAAAATAATATTTTGTATATTATCAACACAGATAAAATATATTCCGATAGAAATAAATATTTCATTGAAATTATACCTGAGTTGTTATGATATTTATTTTTATACAAATAAAAATTATAAGAGTGAAATGAATTTACTAAAAATGAAAATGTATTTCTATCATTAGAATCACATTTTCATTTTTCTTAATATTATTTTAAATATGTAAGACTGTGTCAGTTTGTACTTCTTATACGCTGTATGCTTCATAATACATATGTATATCGTGATCGTAATTGATCAGAGAATGATGTAGGCTTCTTTGAATTGCCAAAAATCGAATAATTTCGATGGAATATTAGTCATTTAGATGAGTAAAATGTTGTAGAGTCAGTGATATTTACATATCGGTTACCTCTTATATTATTCTAGAACTAAACAGCTGAATTACACACTATACGTACAGATTTGCTCCAAATCACATAATAAGTACACTGCCAGTTAGCTGTTGTGGCATATTCATAAAGAAGGGATTTTCTCGCCATTCAATGATGCTACACGGACCTTACTCATTCAGTCAATTAAGCGAAACCACAAATAGATTTTTTGTGGAGGCTAATTGCATGCACATTACACTGGTTCCGGCGGATAAAACCGCCAGTCATTAATCGTTTAGAATCGTATCGAATAGACGTCGTTAGCAGAGCATGACCGGTGGGTTGCGTCTCAATGATAAATGAGGATAAGCTTTACCCTCTTCGATTGTAAGGGCATATGTCCACCAACGTGTTTCAACATACAGTGCTATAACTAACTATATATATTAACAATAGTGTATCATTTGCGAAAGTTTTGAGTGAGTGTACGTATGTGTTTCCTTTTTTAACTCTGTAACAAGTCAAAGCTAATGAAATACCTAAAATCGATCGTGGGTAAAAATTAGTAGAAATATACATTAAATAAACAAAATTATCCTCTATATTTTAGCTTAACCATCTTTTAAGCAGCAAAGTGACATAATTACCTGCATAGTGAGCTAAAGAGTCACGATATGCGAAGACTATAATTAATAAAACGATAATGTATAAAGTATTTACATAGCGCGTATACCGTACAGGGAGGAAATATGAGGAACAAAGAAGCTCCACTTTCATTTCGCTAAATATATCGCCATTAATATCTACTAAACAGCTGGACGCCATGTCTTCTTTTGGTATCCTCTACGATTCTAATTCAACGGAAGCATTTCGGGGCTCGCACGTTTGCATTACACCCCATTTCAATGTAGTACGGAATAAAGAGCATATTCGATTGCTTAGAATTGATGTTCTATTGAAGATAAGATCTGACGACAGCTGAGCTTGAGATAAAAGCGGGATGATCCCCTGCGCCCGAGCCTGTATCATTATTAGATTGGGTTCGATAAGTGGTGGAGAAACAAATTGATAGAACCGCAAATATACTCGTAAAATAGTGCGTTTTTTATTTTGTGTTTATCTTGAAAAGCGTTAAGCGACGTTTTTGGGTATTTTACTTACTACAAAAGTTTTAATAGAATACGTAACTTGACCTTTTTTTATATTCTCCAGTATATATTATACTAGCGATTTACTCTCTTTTCGATCAGGTTCGTCCTAGGTACATTTTGACGTTTAATATGGAATAGATATTTTTTTTCAATTTTTTTCTGCTATTCGGGGTGAAGACAAATCCAACAAAACAAAGATTATAAAAATCGGTCCAGCAGTCCTTGAGTTATAAGAATAGAGCTTGATAGCTGTATTCATATCCTTAATCATAATAATGCTTTAATACTTTCTTAGATTTACGTGAATATTTGACACTTTAAATAAAACTATCTTTTCGGATTCCTTCGCGATAGCAATCATAGTACGGGAAAGACCTGGAGTCTCTCCCGTGACCATGATTGTTGTTAAGCATTCGAAACGTCGGAAATCAAAAATCCAAATAAATCCGCGAAGGAATCCCAAAAGATTGTTATTTAAAGTGTCATATATTCGCGTAAATATAAGAAAGTATTAAAGCACTATTATTATTAACTTTAAAAAAAAATAGTTTTATTTAAAATAATAATGATTTATTATGATGATCTAAATAATTGTATAGTACCTATTCAGTATTCTAACAATAGGACTCTGGTAACTAGCCGCCATTGATTAAAGCACTTTATTAACTTCCCATGCAAATGAGTAGAAGTAGAAAAAAGAGGCCAAAATTATCAGCAAATAATCACTTTTTACATTCACGTTTCTTTTTCGTTTTGTTTCCGTTTTCCGATTCTGCGTAATAAAGCATACATCAACATATCTATCATTTCAAATTCAATATTAATATATTAGAAATGATTTAATTAACATTTTTCCACCTCCAACATCCCGAGAATTGTTCACGCGTAACCAAAATTAATTTGTCAGAAAGGATCCACATTTGATTTAGACTTAGAGAGATCGGATTAAAACGGTATTAATTGTCAGTAGAACTGAGGTCTTATATAATATTGTTAATAAACGTTGTATTTAAGATTATTTTGTATGCATTACAGGAACGTATTCTTTAAATCAGTATTTAAATAAAACTAAAAACAATAAAAATGTTTTTAAAGTCTGTAAACATAGCCAGGATCGTGCGAGCCACTACATTCGCTTTGATAGTACACAAATACTCGCGAAAGAAAACCGTTTTCGCCCCAGGATGATTCGCGAAGCGATTGAGATTAAAAAATATCCAAACTTTAATAGGGAAGATGGCTGGGTACTACCATCATCTTTCCTGTACCGAGACATGTAACATCTCAGTCTCTACCGTGACCATGAATGTTGTAAAGCATTCGAAACGTCGGGAAACAAAAATCCAAATAAATCCGCGACGAAATCCGAAAAGATAGATTTATTTAAAATGTCAAATATTCGCGTAAATCTAAGAAAGTACCATGTTACTCTGTTTAAATATCACTCTAACTACATCGCCCAGTTTTGCCCCCTTAGTGGCTGAATTTAGAAAATTCTAAAAAAAAATATGTTTATTTAATTGTATTGAAGAGCATTAATACCAATTTTTAAATAATTCTGATCGTTAAACAAATTATTCCTCATATGAACAGGAGAACCCCCTTACCCTTTTAAGGGATGAATTTTGAAAATAATAATAATATTTGTATTGTTTTTTATTTCATTTTATAGGTAAATACTACTTCACGCACTTTTCCGTGCATTAATTACAGAGTTTCATACAACCTTTCATCCCCCATTTTACCCCCCTTATTGATTCCGAAAAATATTAAATCACGTATTTATTAAATTGTATTGAAGAGCATTAATACCAGTTTCAAGTAATTCTGATCATAAATAATTGTTTGCCCATATAAACTTTATCATCCCATTTTACCCTTTTAAAGGAAGAATTTCGAAAAAAATCTAATAGATATATTTTTCATCTTAAAGATAAATACAACTTTACGCGCATATCACGTTACGGATAACAGAGTTTTATGCAATTTTTATCCCTTATCTTACCCCCTCAGGGGATGAATTTCAAAAATCCTTTCTTAGCAGATGCCTAAATTTGATAAGGAATATGTCCACCAGTGATTTAGGCTGTGCGTTGGTCGATCAGTCATTCAGGACAAAGCATTTTATGTATATATATAGAGAATCAATTATTCTGTTCAATCATATACGTGGTTAAGTACTTGTGTAGTTACACTTGAATGCGCCCGTCATCTTGTCAGTCGCACTGTATAAATCATTACGCTTAGCTTCCGGTTGAAACGCGTTAAAGCTGGCGTTCCTCTGAGACCAAGATTGATATTCAATTTGAAAGACACGAGAAAAGGGTTCCAAATAAAGCTTTGTTCATTAAATTGTCGCATAGATTTATTGTTCAAATAAGAGAACTACTTAAAGAATATTGGTTTTTCTTATATGTTATGTCAGATATACTAATTCTATTAGAAAGTTTTAAAAATTATCCCCACAAAAGCGAAGTAAAAGTTTACTAGTAATGTACTTCAAATATATTTTACACTTCTTTAGTGAAAAGGGTATCCAAGTATTTTAATTTATCATTTCATTCATTGATGCAATTTAATTTCAATCGTTGAATCAATTTCATTTTCAAAATGATAATAATAAAATTGTTAACTCGAGTGGAGCCAAGTAATGCGCTGGTATTATTTCTCATATATAATGTTCTTCAATCTAGTTAACATTTCAATGTAAAGCCGAAGACTTCGTTCAGCAAATGTAATTAAATTGGTCCCACGTCGTTACACAATTACGTCCCCTGTATGTACCTACTGGAAACCGAGCTTGGATCTGTTCGAGCAAACGAACGTGACGTTACTCTGATGGAATGTCTGGAATCAGAAACGCTTGTAAAGAAATAATGTAAGTCCGTGCAAAATCCGTAGTGTACTGTTGTGTAGAATGTTAGAATTCTCATGTTAAATTTAATTAGTCCATAGTAATTTAAAATATTGTATATTTATGGTCTATTTTCAATGTAACCACTTTTATTGTGTTGTATATATATATATAAATTAGTTGTTCTTATCATTTCGACGAGAAACGTTGTTTCATTACAACCCACGTCCCGATAACGTAACTCTCTTATAAAATTAATTATACTAATGCATAAACTGAAAATTTTGTTTGTTTGAACGCACTAATCTCTGGATATACTGGCCCGATTCGAAAAATACGTCACACAACCAACGAGAGTGGAGTAGTTCAACAAAGTTATGTAGATGAGATGAGCAGCGAGAAAACGCTTGTAATACTATGGCTACGGATGTGTATTGAATCAGCACAATTGAGCTACACCATGACTGGTCCTGATCAAATACATCATGAAAAGGGTGTCTGGTAAGGGTTTGCCACGATGTTAAGTGTCTGGCATTGAATGACGTGATTTTTAATAATATTCTGAAGGTAATACCAAAAAATCACACTTTATTATTTGACGAATTTAGACCGATATTTTACACACCTTTAGTACCGTGTACGTGCCAAAGCCACGATAGCCTGAACTTTATAATGGTCCATCGTTCTTATCTGTGTTGGGAGCATGCGCTGACAAACTTTCAGCCCTTATAAAATGACGGAGGTCTGGCGTTCACGGGCTCTTGCTCTATAATGTTTATAAGATCTTTCAAAAAGTATCTAATGTACAGATTCGGCTTAGTTACAATTTTATTATATGTATAGATATACAAGGATTGCTCGCTTCACTCGGGTTCGTCCCTAGCTTGCTTCTCAATACAAACTGTCATCCTCATTTTCACCCCCTTAAGAGGTGATTTCTAAGATAAAAAGTATCCTATGTCCTTCCCAGGGCCAAACTATCTTCTTAAGAAATTTCATCTAAATCGGTCCAGTAGATTCAGAGATTACCCCCTACAACCTCACAAACTCACAAACATTGCCTCTTTATGATATAAGTATAGATAAGTACATTACATATGATGTCGTATGTGTTGTTCAGACGATGAATTTTTAACTGATTTTCGAAAAGGAGGAGGTTGTATGTAAGTCTGTATGTATGTTTTTGTTTAATACAAATTAGTAAAAGGGGAAATTGTTCATGCAGATCTCAATTCGATTAAAAAATGGGATTAAACCTTTTCTAACATTTAATTATACTAAAAGAAAAACACATTACAAACTTCTCATTTAGCTTAAAGTAAGTATAATGGGATTTTCCGACACAATTTATTTACCTCTGCAATTATTATCGCTTACGTGTTCTTTTGTTTATTACATACTATTTTTCAATAAATAAATAAGATAAACAATTATAAATTGACTCTTCATCTTATAGATATAAGTCGTCTACGCGGCGGATATTATAGCGCATAAAATATGTATGCGCAAGCACAAGCACGCTTGAGTTTCCTCGAACGGAACAGCAATTTATCTAAGCGAGCAAAGAGAGATAAGGCACTTGACAACTTTACGTGCTCTCTAAGACACGAGGGTGTGAGAGACCACCAACTTCCCAATTCGAGACTATAGAAACTGAAAATTTCTGAACAGAAAAACCAGATAAATCTTTTGTAAGCAGTCATAGCTATCAGCACTCAGATAGTCACAGATTCTATACTGTATTGGTATGTCAAGAGGACAGCTTGGCAATACGAGAAGCAAGAGCCATTTAGTATTTATCGCCTCAACATCCGAGATATGCAGAGAGTGTCTGCGTTCCAGCCCTTAATATGCCATTTACGAGTATACACATCTTGCGGCAAGGATGAAACGTGTATGTCTTCGACTGCATAATACTATATTTCATCGTGAACTTCTCTTCATCTTTTTAGTTAGCTTTTATGCAGTCGGGTTTTTATTTTTATAATATACCTACTAGCGGCTCACCCTCGCTTCGCTCGGGTTCATCGCTAGGTACGTTTTAAATAGATATAAATAGTTATTAGCCAGCGTTAGCCATATAAATATTATTTCTTTTGTTAATAATATTGACAAATATTGACATTAATATTTATACGATTCTAACGTCACTCAATTTCCATCAATGTTTTTCCTTCCCGGAACCTGTCCACTAACACTTAAACTTTATGTTATGGTATTAAAGTTCAAATTGACTTTTAAGTATTATTACGAATATTTTGTATGGGAGTATAGAAAAGTGTTGTTTTCAGACTTTTTAAGGCAATTTTTTAATTTTTTCTCTCCGTAAGAACCATCCTCGTACTTCAAGGAATATTCTAAAAAAAGAATTAGCTAAATCGGTTCAGCTGCTCTCGAGATTTGCGCTTACCAACACATTCAGCGATTCATTTTTATATTATAAGATTTATTTATTTACAGCTTTTTAAGTATTTTTAAGTAGGAAAATTAGCGAGAATGGTTGTTAACTAACTTTAAATCATTATATATGCTAAACTATTATTTAATATCTAAAATGATGAAACAAATCTAAAAATGATTTTGCACAAATTTAGTATATAGGACGCAGCCCCTGGAGAAGTGAGTGGTATTTTTGGATAGGGGAGGTGATAGGAAGTTCAAATATATAAAAATATTATGAGGAAACGAAGGAGTCAAAAGTTATTGAGTCTTAAAGTTAGAACATTTCCATACATTTCTATACCTAAATAAGTCATTACAAAAGATAAACATACCTTTAACGAATAAGAAAAATCCTTTTTCGTGTAAAATCTACTTATATTTTTATAACAATTAAGGCTTTATTGTATTAATATTTTGATAATTTCACTAAAAACAATAACCGAAACAAAATAATCTTAAATTTTGACAAAAATGTCAATTTCTGTTTTATATACCGCTTCCAGGACATAACAGATTATCGCTTAATAATTAGTTAAGAGTTATGCGTATTAAAAACTTTTTAACAAAAAAATAAAAACCGACTTCAAACAAAAGCACTAAAAAGTAAAAAATAACTGATTGGTCGTTTTCATTTACTATACATACCTAATTAAATATTTTCGAAGTCGGTGCCAGCCCATACAAAGCAAAGCACACCGACTACTACTTATAATACCCCTCTTTTGCGTCGGGGGTGAAAAATAACAACTACATCTAACAACTTTAAAAAAAATCTTTATTTTTTTTTTTAAACTTCAAACTTTTCACCCTATAAGATTCTTCCAATATTCAATACTAGTAATATCTTTAGCCAAAGTTGAAGCGTAGTCGATGTAGAATCATGCTTCAAAATTAATCAAGTTGACTCGTTAGGAACACGAAGTTGGCCTGAACATTCTTACTTAATAGACGTGACCTCGGAGTTGCGTCATAACTCGCTCTAAGCCTTTCCGGCTACACTCAATTACGGAAGTAATACCGAGTGGAGTATGGTTTTAATGTTAGCGATAAAATGATAATATAATGTAGTGTCATCGTAGGGTAACATTGTAAAATTTAAATACTTTTAATTAAAAGTAGCACATGTTCTCTCCAGGACATAAGCTATCTTCTACGGCAAGAAAAAATAACAAAAAAAAATGAAATCCCTTATAATTTCGTTAAGTGCGATTGTACGTCTGTCACCGTCATTATACTCGCAGACATGATATCACCTCCAGGTAAATTTCTAAGAAATTAATTAAAATTCTAAGAAATTTATTGTTAACTGACACGCCCGCGTGTCCGCGGTCGTGGAGGGATTAAGATGACATATGACTATATACTACTTTAGATATATTAAGTAAAACGCTAGCTAAGTTGAAGTCAGATTACAAAAAATTAAGATCTACATATTAATATAAAAATGTATGTACATAAGTCTGTGGGTATTTTGGATACCCCATAATATATTATAGCCATGAACGAATTAGCCACTAATTCGTTCATGGCTATGGCATGTCATGTGTGTGTGTGTCATGTGTGTGTGTGTAATGTGTGTGTGTCATGTGTGTGTGTGTGTGTCATGTGTGTGTGTGTCATGTGTTTGTGTATGTGTGTGTCATGTGTGTATGTAATGTGTGTGTGTGTGTGTGTGTGTGTGTCATGTGTTTGTGTGTGTGTCGTGTGTATGCGTGTGTGTCATGTGTGTGTTTGTGTGTGTCATGTGTGTCATGTGTGTGTCTGTAGTGTGTGTGTGTCATGTGTGTCATGTGTGTGTGTGTCGTGTGTGTGTCGTGTGTGTGTCGTGTGTGTGTGTCGTGTGTGTGTCGTGTTTGTATGTGTGTGTGCCATGTGTGTCATATGTATCATGTGTGTCATGTGTGTCATGTGTGTTTGTCATGTGTGTGTGTCATGTGTGTGTGTGTCATGTGTGTCATGTTTGTCATGTGTGTGTGTCATGTGTGTGTGTGTGTGTCGTGTTTGTGTGTCATGTGTGTGTGTGTCGTGTGTGTGTCGTGTGTGTGTGTCGTGTGTGTGTCGTGTTTGTGTGTGTGTACCATGTGTGTCATATGTATCATGTGTGTCATGTGTGTTTGTCATGTGTGTGTGTCATGTGTGTGTGTCTTGTGTGTCATATGTATCATGTGTGTCATGTGTGTCATTTGTGCCATGTGTGTCATGTGTGTGTGTGTGTGTCGTGTTTGTGTGTCATGTGTGTGTGTGTAAGTGTCGTGTGTATGTGTGTGCGTGTCATGTGTGTGTGTCATGTGTGTGTATGTCATGTGTGTGTGTGTGTGTGTGTGTGTCGTGTGTGTGTCGTGTGTGTGTGTGTGTCATGTGTGTGTGTGTGTGTGTGTGTGTGTCGTGTGTTTGTCGTGTGTGTGTCGTGTGTGTGTGTCATGTGTGTGTGTGTGTGTGTGTGTGTGTGTCGTGTGTTTGTCGTGTGTGTGTCGTGTGTGTGTGTCATGTGTGTGTGTGTGTGTGTGTCGTGTGTGTCATGTGTGTGTGTGTGTGTGTGTGTGTGTGTGTCGTGTGTGTGTCGTGTGAGTGTGTGTCGTGTGAGTGTGTGTCATGTGTGTGTGTGTGTGTGTGTGTGTGTGTCGTGAGTGTGTCGTGTGTGTGTCGTGTGTTTCGTGTGTGTATTTCTGAATAAGTATAGTGTAGGATCAAGGATGACACTTATAAAATTTCGACATATTCCTTGCATATTTTCTTATATTCAGTGATTTTGTAGCATCAACTTTATTTTATTATTTTATATACCTAATCGTCATTCGTCAGTAGTTTATCCGTATGCTACTACCACCGACTCAAAAAGCAGTTCTACGGAGAAAAGCGTGAGAAAAACTCAACTTTTACTCATTAAATATTGAATTACAGAATTTATAACTACAATTTACAATATTACAAATAATTCATAAGTAGGAAAAAATATCAAAATTCGCTCCATTTTTACTTTTAAAAACACACTCTTAATATAAATAAGTGAAATATATGGATTTCTTTCATTAAAACGCTCATATGAATAAGTGCAACGTTAGTAGTAATCATAACTTTTGGAAGATAGTAAATGATTCATTAATAATTATTAAATTTTAAATATGATAATTATGTAACTTACCTTTAAATTATTCCCACATATCAAACATTTACTGTTCTTCTCGATGTTGTCATAATTAAAGTATCGATGAACAGCATCGGTTTTAATTGGAGGCATTTTAAAATAACAAGACTAAGAGCACTTTTCATATCACTCGCGTGTTGTCGAATAAAATAAAATTGCATTTCTTCAGGCCTAGACACCTAAACAACGAAAGAAACATATCCGTACACGTTAATACTCGTAGGTGTTCGTTTGCCGCCTTTTTATGTTTTCTATACTACACTCTAATATGTAATGTTTCTTAATAATTTTAGAGACTAAAATTGTACCATTATATTTGTTAGATAACACGTTATATATGAAGTAACCCATTATTTATTGGGTAACCTAATACCTAACCCAACAGATAGGGTTAACCCTATTAAACATATGATTTAATTAAGCCTGTTGACTGGGTAACCCTATGAAAAGGGTTTCTTGTTAAACCCCTTTAAAAAAACCCAGGTTAAAACCCTTTAAAGGGTAACCAAATGGGTCCCTGGTAGGTACAGAATGCTAATGCTTTGACAAGTTATTTAATTACTAAAACTAAAACATTAAACAAGAAGACAAACAACAAAACCCACTGTTCACATAATTAATGAGCGTTTACAGTTTCCATACCTACCTACTTGTATTTGTCTAACCGAGCCACCGCCCAGCAGTGGCCGCCGCCCGCTATCTCTGCAGCCCCAAATCAAAAGTACAATAAGAATCGTGAGCGACATCGCTTTGAGCGCCCTTTTTCCTGAGATAAAGCCCCGCCGCCCTTTGGACAATCTGTCACAATTTTAAACTCGTCTCACCGGCCGTCGCCGTTGGTCGTCGTTGGTCGCACTTAGCCGCTCCCTCTTTGTAATTTGAATACCCCAACGTGCAGTAGTTATCTTTTTTTTGTAATGTTAATTTATCCTTACAAATTATTTAGACAGATGAAGACAAGCTTTTAGTCTTTTGGGCATATTAAAAAAGAATACACGAAACATGAACAGTTAGCAAAAATATAGATACAAAAATAAAAACCGACTTCAAACAAAAGCACTAAAAAGTAAAAAATTACTAATTGGTCATTTTCATTTACTATACATACCTAATCAAATATTTTCGAAGTCGGTGTGCTTTGCTTTGTATGGGCTGGCACCGACTTCGAAAATATTTGATTAGGTATGTATAGTAAATGAAAACGACCAATCAGTTATTTTTTACTTTTTAGTGCTTTCGTTTGAAGTCGGATTTTATTTTTTTGTTAAAAAGTTTTTATTTTTCCCTTTTTAGTGTAGACAGTAGTAGCAAAGTAAGAATTCTAACGTGTTAGGCTTGTCGAATCAAACAAAATAAGCCCAAACTCAAAGTATCTACTATTAGCCGTTGAAGAGTTCCACCTATCCACCTTCTGGCCTTACCATCAGATCAGGTTAACAATACCGAACCACTGTACTAACAACGGAAATAGATACACTTGCAAAGTTTCAAATCAATATGGCAATTAGAAGTAGGTTAAATTCATCATTAGTTGTTTTTCCACCCTTAGGGGTGGTATTTTTTTTTTGAAATTTAAATGGGACCAATCTGGAAGTATACCCTTTCAAACAAAACAAAAATTGTCCAAATCGGTTAATAAATGACGGAGTTCTGAGGTAACAAACATAAAAAAAAACACTCGAATTGAGAACCTCCTCCTTTTTGAAGTCGGTTGAAAAATAATAAATGCATAGGTCCACTTTTAAATAATAATTATTATCAGGCTATTCTTGCTGAAACGGCTGGATGGATTTGGCTGGAATTTAGTATAGATAGGCTATGACCTAGACTCTAGAGTAATGCACAGGCTACTGTTAGGCACCTAGAAACGCAGATCGAGCGTAGCGATGGGAAGTCATGGCCTGATTAAGCTTAAAAATGCACTGACTTTAAAATAAACTTATATGTAATAATTATAAAAAATATACACCATATTTTCACATGAATCATCTCCCAGACAATGTGTACATTGTTTATATAAAGGTATAAATTCCCTCTGGTACCGGCTTGATTTCGTCGAAGCTGCCTGTATACAATTGATAATGGATGAGTTTGGTCATAAAAGGGTTCTTCAATAATAATTAATATTGTTGCTTAATGACAATTTAATTAGCAGAGTACAGTGAACAGTCACGTATAAATGCTGATAATTGAGGTTGTTAAGACCGAGTTCCTGTTTTTGTATATGTAGGTACTTGTATTTGAAAATATAGTTAATTAAGTATATATCATTTATTATAAATACTCAGTGAATCAATATGAAATTATTTATTATCATTATTATAAGAGATTGTAAAATATATTTTTGTAACTAGGATATAATTTTGCATATAGATACTTTGCTATTATTATACTTATTTTTAGCACTAAATAGAAATTTAAGTTACAACGTCTTTCTTAAAAGCAAGACTTCGGCCACTAGGTCAAGACGTCTTACTGCATTTTATCAAAATTCAAATGAAGACAGGCACCCCATCTCCCTAGTCCCTACACAGCGTACTTTATTAAACTGTCACGCCAACAAACTGTCAGATGGTATTTGCGATCACGGCTCTGCGCCGGACATGCGGTGTATTTTCAATCACAAACATATCCCTTTGATTCCATCGTTTTTACTGAGATTTGCAATTTGCTGATCTATTGATTATTTACATGTAGATATTATATATGTATAGTTTACTTTTTATATAAGTAAGTCTAATTTCTTCGACTTACTATGCCGCGGGTGCATCTGTAATGGTTTATATATTAATCCAAATCGTAGTCTCTCGTCTGTTTAAATTTCATCCAAATCGTTCTAGCAGTTTCAGCAGGAGTAACAAACATACCTACATACGTACTTACAAACTTTCCCAATTATAGTATTGGCTGACTAATACTATAATTGGGAATGTTTATAAAAAATAAAAAATGAAAATTTGATAAATACATGACTACAAGGTACTGAATACAAAGTATGTAAGCCCTTAAGCCAGCCAAAGTTACGTCAGGAATATATGGAAAATAAGGAAGACTACGAATAAACATAAAAACACATGAGAAATTTAATAATGACGCAATATTTTTTTAAATTTTGTGCTTTATGTTACAAGTCTTTTCGAATTCAATTTTGCAAATGTTAATATTGCAAATATTTTGAAAATGTATCATAACTCAAATCAAAACAATACCGGTTCTTTGTTTAATAACTTATTTTATTTTAATAATATAAATGACAAGTTCAAAGGCAGCCAGTATCCATTAACTTCAGTCGAGCACGTTGTTCTTTCAAACTAATGAACTGTGTGAACTCACGCATGAGAATATAATTGGGACCAAAAATGTGAAGCCAATTTTTTTATTAACTAATAAAATGATAATATGTGTGTGTGTTAATATGCAATAAAGAATATACAGTATTTTTGTGCACTTTTTTAAGAAATCGAAGGTAGAAGTCTGCCAAATTGATATATAAAACTGTTCATTTATTAATGCTAGATTATTTTTATATTATGTTTAGCTTGTCTATTACCCTATAAATGACAAATATTAAAAATATAAAGATGGCCTTGAAATTATTTGAAAAAATTATTTAGAGATAATGTCACGATCAAATTAAATTCATTAAAAATAACGAGTAACATTGTATGCAAAGGTATGAAGTTTGCAACTTTATTAAATATTATGTGTTTTCCATATATACAAAAGAGCCTCCAATTTTCCACTCGCTCATTTCCGAGTCAATCGGAAAGTAATGAAACAATTCCCAAACATTATAATTGGTATGAGGAATGTTCTTGGCATCGAAATATCCTTCCAACAATAACCGACATTGTTAAATGTACGCTCAAGAAGAAAAATGATCTCGCTACAGCTAAACTTGCATCCATTCCCTTCAAGCTAGCGTAGCTTTTAATATTCTTCGATGTAAAGTTTAATCGACCATCGTTTTTCTATATCCAAAGTACAGTACAATGTACTGGCCAAAATAATACATATACAATATACATACATAATATGTTATATATAATACTGCTGTTTTTAGTTGAGCCTAGTAATCAGAATATCTACAGAATAATATGGTAAGTCAGGGAGAGTTGTCTATAGTTTTCAACAGATCAATAATAATTATATAACATGTAAAATACTACTTAAAATACACACACTTATACACTTTGGAAGGGGCTACCACAACATCTGATTTTTTTTTTAATATTGGGAAATGATACCACTTATAAACATACAGGTACAAAATAAATAAAACTATACCGCCTACGATTCTATTTACGAGTATCTTGAGTCCACACATTTTCGTCTCCAAGAAACATTTTAACGGAACAATATGCATTGCTTAGTAATACATGTGTAGCGTATAATAATTATTCATAATATTCAATATACATACAAATTAGATAAATAATAATATTTATTATCTAAATTTTGTTTAATTTGAACTTTAAAATGTAGAATGTTAGTGTACATATGTGCCCACTAGGTTACAATTGTCATTGGCAAAATTTAACTATGAAAATCTGAATAACCAATAAACTTTATTGGGTCCAACCTTACATTTCAGCGGCAGTGAACAAAGCCGCCGGTCGGTCCCGCGCGCGGCGCGACGGCTGTCAGACACTTGAAATTACAAAGCGCATAGTAAAACTTTTCACAGTAAATTTATGGATATTTAATTTTTTAAATAAATTAATGCTCTTACACTTTTTAGTACATAATTTAAAATTAAAACTCTGATACGCTAGTTGGTGATACTTTTAATATATTCATATTGCTTTATATTAAATTTCAGTAGAAATGTTTGTATATCATTCAAGACCAGTTATAGAAAATATTTTGCATCGCTAGTCTCTCAGTTTCACTCGCAAACGTTCAACACTTAATTTTTGTTTTCATAGTAGCAAGTGTTCACCTTTCTTTTATGTGAGTAGACACACTCGCCTCGCTGGAGTGCATGCCTAAGTGCCTTTTGTGGATTATATAATATACATTCATCGGCCCATGTTTAGTTATTGAGTCTTTCTATTAAGAAAGTACCAGTAAAAGGCCCGAGTTGGAAAGTTGGCGGTGTTTCACCCCCGTGACTTGGAGAACATGTAAGGCCGTCGGTTCTATGCCTAATCTCTCACCGATCGTGTGCATGATCTAAAATTTTATTACTAAACTCTTTATGTCGATTTTTTCCTGAAATATTTGACTTTCAATAAAAAATAAATAATAAATAAATAATCCTTCTCTTTTTTATCACCAATATCTTAGCATTTAATGGATGGACAGTAGATAAAAGGGCTATTTTTAAAATTTAAGTCATATTTCTAAAATGATCTATCATAGTTTTTAATAAAATATTTTTTTTCATTATTTACATTTTTTTATGATTTTTTTAACAAAACGATGACAAAATTTTATAAATATCAACTTAATTTTTTAAATATATTTTTAACTAATGAATAAACAAGATTAGAGTATGAATAAATTTCATTTCTTTCTGTAATTTCCTTAAAATCAAATTTTACAGAAAAATCAATATAATTACCTGCATAATCGATCAAAAACTAATAAAATATCGATAAATTCGAAAAAATTATAACATAATTAGATTCTACGGCAAAAAAATACAAAACCACCGGGTTTTTTTCGTGAATTCCAACTTTTATTATTTTTTCACGACTCATCAAATTGAAAAGTTGGAATGTTTACGGCGACATTGTATAAATAATAAGCGTCAAATGAAAAACTTGAGGACACCATTCTTTTCATTTTTTTCTGAAAAATACATTGGTGTAAATGGGTTTATAAAAATTTGGTCAATAAAGTGCACTTCTTCAATGATAATTGAAAAAAAAATGTAGTTAACAAAGTAAAAATTATCGATTTTTCCAATTTTTTATTTTTTTAAGGGTGGTTTTTACAAGATAACCCCATACAATATTTTTATATTTTCAAAAAGTAGAGTTCATGACGGAAAGAATGAGCCTATCTAAAAATTGAACGATTTTTTTTAAATGTAAACGCCCACTTGAAGTTGGGGGTGGTTTTCAGCCTATCGAGACTATAAAATATACTTTTCTCGGAAAGGACTAAACATTTCAATTTTTTTTAATTTATTATATGTATTTTGAAGATTACATTCCCTTAGTTTCGTGGATATCAAAAGATTATTCTAGAAATAAAAAATAAAAAACCAAGTAATTGTTAAAAACCGAGTTTTTTGCAAATATCTCGAAAACTTTGAGATTATTGTAAAAAGTGTTATTCATAAAAGTTGTAGATTTTTACTAGACCTACAACTTGTGTGCAAAACATTTTTCGATAGAACGTCACAGTAGGCCGGAAATTGAAAAAAACTATTTTTCAACGCTTTGCGTCCCCCCATTTCTCGGAGGTAGCTGGACATCGGGGGCATTTTACGAATTTCTATTTCTTATACACCTGCTAACATTTTAAAATCATAAAACTTCAGGTTTCCAATAAAAACATTTATCTTAAAAATAAACGGATTCCGATTGGTCTATATGGGATCTTCGCATTTCAGTTTGTTCAATGTCTTTTTGAGAAATTTCCTATGGCGTAGTTTTTGATACCTCCTTTACACAAGTTTGACTGGCATTTAAGTAAAAAAACCAGCAAAGTGCGAGTCGGACTCGTGCACGAATTTATGTATGGGAGCCCTCCTTAAATATTTATTTTATTCTGTTTTTAGTATTTGTTGTTATAGCGGCGACAGAAATACATCATCTGTAAAAATTTCAACTGTCTAACTATCACAGTTCATGAGATACAGACCTGGTGACAGACGGCCAGACAGACAAACAGACGGATGGACAGCGGAGTCTTAGTAATAGGGTACCGTTTTATCGTTTGGGTACGGAACCCTAATTACTATGCAACATTTTTATTTACAATACTCCATAAATGTTATGCAGGTATGTACATATAATATTAGCTGTATATTTCGGCGAAGCAATTGCGGTCTGCATTCTATACAAGCCAACGTACAGTGTTCTGGAGCATGCGTTATGTTGCCCGCAAAATTGAAATTCAGCCTCAAGATGTATATACACATATTTCGAAGCAATCCCAGTACATGGATGAATCTCACTAAATAACCGTTGCAATAAACAGAAATGGGGTTAGGGGAGATCTGAGATTAACAACTAACATTTTGTATTCGTAATTAGAATAGAGATTGCATTTGTGTTTGTACACTTAATGTGCACTATTGTGATATCTCCTGCGTACATACTGCAAGTCTCAGTGAAATTGGCCGCCATGACTGAAATTCGGTCAGGAGGAAATTTTTATTATTATAATAGACATATCGGATCGTTTTCACTTGCACATTTTATTGAAAGTCACATAAAATGTGATCACGATATAAGATAAAATTTGCACAATACATGTACGTACATATTGAGCAAATATTATTTTTTACAAATAAACTAGGTTATTTTAACATTTTTTATAAACTTAACAGCCCTTTCAACTTATTACTTCCGTTGATATTATTCAGCACATCAGCAAGGATTGTTGCATACGTATATATGTATACCGTTTTGGACCACCAATTAAGTCTAATTCATATCTTCGATAGTAATTACGCGATACATTACCACCTAATATCGGATCCTTCCGCTACAAAACTTTTCAATTTCCAAGTGGTGAATCACCAAGTATCGCAATTAAGTTTGATATTCCGCGTTTTATGGATGGATTCATCAATCCCGTGAACAAAGTTGTTACAGTTTGTTTTCGCTTTCATTTTGTTTCATGCTTCAAGTATTGATATGTATTGATCATGCAAATTTATAATCAACCTTTATAAATAATTTCAAATTAAATATAAGTACAAGAAATTTTTTTACTCTCCATATTTTTTCGTTTTACGTTGTTTTTAAATACAAGCTATAAACAGGTTGGTACTCGCCATCACTTTAATCAGTCATTAATGTAACCACAATCTAGTTCCACTGCCAACTATTTTCTAGATTATTTACAATCAAACTCAGCAAACACTAGTTTTAGTTACTAAACTTCCTTTGTCTACCCTCAAAGTTTCCGCCCTGACGCTGTATTATACAAAAATAACTATCAAGACGAAAACATTTATTAAATAGTTCAATGTATGATATTTCTAAAGAAATACTTTAAAATAAAAAGTCTCACTTTCCCCTGAATCTTTGCACCAAGTTGTAAAGCCAGGAGAGAGTTTGAGCACAATTTCCAAGTTTGTTTAGCTTATAGGGGATGTAACGAATTAAAACTTTTGAGAACTTTGAATAATTATTCTCTATCTTATATTCGTTAGAAGCTTTCGCTGAATTTATTATTTATATAGAAAAATAATAGCATGAGCTACTAACTTCGCTCAAGTGAATATTCTCGTAAATGATTACAAGAATGTTTACTCGAGAGAACTCATTAGTACCTGACAACTTTGGTTAGATATATGCTGTGTCATATATGAAGATTTTAAATTGTAATAAAATAGATAGATGTCTATAGCTTCATTTTCAAAATATCCAAAACTGTGAGACAAAAATTTGAATATTGTTTTTTTTTTAATAACCTCGTTCTGTATTCTAGCACAGTGCCCTTTATAGTTAGTTGTTTCCAGCTAAATTGAAATACAAGAGTACCTATGTAAGTCGATTGAGTAACATCTATGTATATATACAATAGAATGGTAACAGGCTTAACTTTGCACATTATTATTTTTTTTGATAACATTATATTTGGGACATATTTGGATTGGTAAAATTTACAGTTGATTATATTTTCATTCAATTTCTTATATACCAAAAAAAAGCCAAACAAAAAGTCACCATTGGCCATTTTCGGACATAGCCTATTCCGTTCGCTTTCATGTTATCCAGATCTTTAACAATGTCCCCCGATCAGTTCCTGTCCAGTGAGCAAACAACTCTTTACCAGCATGGCTACTATCATCAATATATCACGTATTATCGAAACATGGAAATTCACCAAGTTTCCTACTCCACAATCCATTTCTTAGAGATGACTACATATACGTATCTATTTTTAATATCATTTCACAAACAAAATGAAGAGTTAAAAAATCTCTACTGCAATATTATACAACGAGTGTAACGTGTAAACGTGTCCATTGTACACGTAACAAAACATCGACATGAAACGAAATCAGATTTTACAAGCTATCACAATCCCTGGGGACGTTTGATCGTTCCGTTCATTTACAAACCCAATCTAAACAACTCGAAGACCACGTTACAAGCAAAAAGTTCAACCATTCATAATTGCATTTGACGCATTTTGGAATCATATTTAGGCTCCTTTTAATTATCTCAATTATACATGTTTATGTCATACAATAAAATTTGTTCAAGACAATTCATTTTATTCAAAAAAACATTTCTGATCAATGAGTTATATGTATGTATTGTAGTCGGCTTTTATTAACGTCCCACCGCTGGGCACGGGCCTCCCTTCAATACGAGGGTGATCAGGCCATAGTCCACCATGCTAGCGAAGTGCGGGTTGGCGGACTTCACATATCTTTAGAAAACTTGCTAGGTTTTCTCAGACATGCAGGTTTCCTCACGATGTTTTCCTTCACCGTAAGCAAGTGTTAATCAAGTAAGAAATGATTTGCACATGAAAATATCAGAGGTGCAAGACCCAGGATTTGAATTCCCTTCACTCGGTTTCCCAAGCGAGCTTGTTACCACTGGGCTACCACTGCCCTAAAGATTTATATGAGAAAAATTCAGCATGTTTTCATTCACAGCATTCAACCTTTGGTCGTTGTTATTCTGGCCACGAAGCCGGTTTTTGGTCCCATAGAGATCATGTTTTTATATGTTACCTATAACATACCTGATTTATTACCTAGAGAACATTGATATTTAAGCTATTCACGTTTCTTTTCCACATGATGTTTCTGACGTGAAAAGTATTTTCTGATGCTTTTTATTTACGTTTCCTGATTTTCATCTATAGATTAATAAAAAATATTGGAAATTAGCGTACCGAGGAGTAACAACAGTTACTTTATCCCCGTTTATAAAGTAGTTTCGTCGAATTTTTGTGTATCGGAACGACATGTCACTAATAATACGATATAATATAGTAGGTCTATTTATGCTCGGCGCAAACCATACCAATACTCGTTCGAAGAACAAATTTTAAACTGTCTTCCTCAAGGCTTCGTGTCGATGCACGAAGGTCGCGGATAATGGAGAAGTTCCAACTAATACAAAGGAAATAATAGTAAGTTCTAACAGAGCGTAACGAAAGTTTCGAACAAAAGTATTGTATTGAAAAACCCAATGTTCCGATGTTTTGTCACAATTGAATTTATATTGTAGTTTTAATCGAAGATAAACTTCTTTAAATTCTATTCTCAATGTTATTTTTCTCTAAGAAATATTTCTTTTTAACTTTAATTACTACTAATTCTGAGGAAACTTAAGCACTACATAGAAAATCTTTAATAACAAAAAGTCATTGTTTCTCCAGAAATCAATTTAACGATATCTCATACTTGTAAGCTGATATTATAAATAACATTTTCAAATAAAGTGGGATAGTAGTTAAAGTCTCATCAAATTAGTTATAGATACGTATGAAGTAGTAATTCATCTCGTTCGGTCTAGTTTACTCGGAGCGCTGTAAATGTGGTAAAGGTCGCCGGCACCGCACCGATTAAAACAACGATTGAAAAACATAATCTTCCTTCTGGTGCAGTTGGATAAAAATTCTTCTCGAGATAAATTATTATGTGTATTGACGATAAAATATTGTAATAATATGCCATTATTTTTCTCTTCGGCTACTAATTTGCTAAAGAAAAACAAAATGATTTATGATTATGATCATTCATTATTCTCACCCAGCAGTATCAAGGCCATGGATACGTATACATTTTAGTATAAATCTGATAATACTTTAAAGTGTGTTAACTATTTTTTGAAAAAATTATATCCATAGATTAAGTTATTCCTGTAGATTTTACGCTATTCAGGTCATATCAACATCTCCGAAATAAAAAAAAACTTACAGAAAAGAAAAGTTATTTTTCGGAAATTATAAATCTGAATATATAGAATACTCGTAAAATTATTTAGGCGCTCGAATGGAAATCGAACCCACAATCATCAGCAATCAGGTGTGACCAGTACACAAGGGATCTGACAGAATTGTTTTTAAACTAGCCCACTTCACTATTATTTACAGCACCAATACTGCTGTATTTAGTTTAAGTGGTTTCTACTTTCTAGATATAAATAAAGTTCGTAAACATGAACAAGGATTAGTCAGGAGCGGGTAGTCGGAGCTGTATAATGAAAGATCATAGAATGTTATTGTTAGTATTGGCAAAGTGCCCACCACAGAAGGGTAGTTTGAAGCAACGTAGTCATAAACGGATTTATTGATAGTCTTTTTATTAATCTCTCTACCGTATATAAATTTTAAAAAGCTCTTGCCACCGCTGAAAACTTGCTTCCTTCAAATCCAAACTGATAAATTCTTGTATATGGTGATAAATGTCTGTTGGAGTGGGGATCTTTGTTGATACAGATTTTGAATTGAATTGCGCATCGCTACAAGTAATTCTATATAAGAAAGTTATGAGTTTTTTAGAGTATAACGAATAACAAACTCATGACCTTTTTTTAATTAAGTACTGGATTGGTGTGTGTGTGCGTGTGTATAGAGTGTTCATCTCGGTAAAATGTATTTTCATCTTGAATTATTCTCAGACCATGCGCGTGTGTATAGTACTTGTATAAAACAAAACATGACGTTGGATAGCTCTGGACTAAGCCAAAAAATATTAAAAGTTTACATTTACTAAACTTAAACTTTGCATAGATTATTTTGAGCTAATTTTATACATATAGTTTAAAATAAAACGTCATCATCATTTGTGCATATTTTTGTTCTTTTTATGCTTATAATATTTGCAAGGTGTCGTGTTCAATACGGCACCTGTCGTTGAAATACTATACCTTCTTAGCTTATATGCTTATATAACTTAAAGTTACTCACCATTGATAACTTCGAAGTTAATATCCGTTAAAGCGAAACAGTGGCAGCGACCCGGATATTGTGATTAGTCTGATCGTCGTTGCACCGCATGCGACGCAGGTTCTCCTCAAGTCTACAGAAGCGTCTCAGTCAAAAAGCTGTGCTACATATCCAATATAGCTGAGTTACATTAATAAAATATACCTACATATGTTTCATATTTTTCTGCATATAGTCGCCCTAAGCATTTGAGGCACTCTAGGAGTGAAATGAATTCTCACACAAGCTAAACGGTTGTATTAGCTGGATTGGGGCCGAATCCGTAGTTTTATGACACTTGAATAATATTCGTTTATTTTATTCAGTTTAAGAGTTGGGGAGCCATTACATACAAATCTAAGCTAAAATTACAATTATATGTTTTGTTGATTACTTAACAACAGTAACTATGTGCTAAATTGGTCGATAATGACTCATATCATCACTTAAATATTAAAATTCGATGATTTTGCTAAACTTTTCCCTTCCAACAAACGGTCGGTAACTTCACGAAATCAAAAACATTCCTGCGTCGCAAATCCTGAGAATTCTTGCTATGATGTTTCATAAAAATGCTTTGAGGGAGGATTTTGTATTTGACTGTATTTTATTTGAAAGTTCTGGCAATAACCGCAAGAATTTCATCTGTCAGCCGACGGCGGTGGGCGGCGGCGGGCGGCGGCGCGGCGTGCCTACGAGACGGTCTCTACGCGGCGCGGCGTAGAGGTTTGAATAGCACCAACTTCACCTTTATAATCCGTTTTCAGAATAAACTTGTCATTCTGTTGCTTTCCAAGCGAAGCCAAGAACTTTGAGCCATAAATATAGCATTTCTCGAAGCTAAGCTCCATTAGTTGTGATCTACCACATCTAGGTAGTTATTTTATATTCTATACGTAACGTGCGATACAACTTACTAGTTTAAGAATACTTTTGAGTCAAATGATAAACTAAAAACTGCACTCATATTTATGTCAATTAAATTTAGTTTCATAAATAAATGTCTAACAAAACATAGATATTATATAAAACTGAATAGATTTTTTGGAAATGTTATTTTACCAGAAATATGTTCCTACGTTTCCCCGGTCCACTCTACAAATACTTGTAGACATATTGTGATTCGTGTAAAAAAACCTGTAAAGTTTTATTCAAAAAAATGCTTCAATAACTTTTCCAAACACTTAGGGTTGATTGAACTGTTAATTCATCGGCGATGAATAATTCCACGGCCCATTGTAACGTTCTGATTGAGTTTACGCTTTATACTTCATCCGAACGTTCGCGCACTTTAATATGCATCGCTGCAAATTTTACTGCTGTGTAAATCTTTTTAAATATTAAAGCATTTGAGTTATTGCATCCATAATTTTACATTATATTAAGTTGTTAGATACACAATAAAATTACACACGCTATGTAAATTAAAGACAAGGTGTGACAGCGTTTTACGAATTTACGAAGCCCACTATCGTTTTCTCTCTTAATAACTTTTTCACAGAGCTCATACAGGATGTATTAATGAGCAGAAAGCACGTCGTGCCGTTTCTTTGCGAAAGAAAGACCAATCCACAAACACATTTTGACATTCTTATAATATACTAACGCTAGAAATACACAAATAGATCTATCCCACGGGAACCGTTCATTTTTTCGGGATAAAACGTAACCTGTTATTTGACCGGCAATATAAAGTATCAGCATGCCAAATTTTACTAGGTGCATAAGTTGTTGTGTACTAAGCTGTATAAGTTACTATAGTTTTTAAACTATCCCACAGGAACTCTTTACTTTTTCGAGATGAAAAGTATCTTACATGTTGACCGGGGACAGAAGGTACCACCATGCAAAATTTCATTTTAATCGCTTCAATGTTTTCGGAGATTAGGCCGTACAAACAGACAAACAGACAAACAAACAGAGAAACAAAAAATTTGAAAAAATCTGGATTTGTTCTATTTGTCTTCTTACATCCCCCTGACTTGGTTTTTAGCATTTTTTTTCTATGTACAGACATTCGACCTCTACAGTCTTATTTTAGTATAGATTATACATTAATACTACCCTTACTAATGTAAGGGCAGTCGTAATTATAAATATTTTTGGCTGAGTCTAAACTAGTTAAACAATCAATGTAAAAGTGTTAAAAGCCTAGTAATATATCCAAAACCATAGATAACGAAAATCGTCTTAGGATTTTTTTAAATATAATTTTAATTTTAAACCTAACCTTAATAATCCAGAAAATATAAACAACCTAAGTGCGTGCACGAGCTCGTTTCAGCCTTTTTTAAAGTATTCTCATTTATTTCTTTTACACTTAAGAAAAATTGTACATTTTTCATTTCAGTCATTTGCAAGAGTAACTTTATTTTCATACAAAAATTTGGGATCAGCGGTGTTACAAATTGAGTCACTTCGGGCTAGTGAAAAAACAAAATAAAACCACCGCGTCCCGTGACAGCTGTCATGAATATACAATAAGCATATACTCGTACATTCTCTTTCTTCTCAACCGGAAACGGAAACCTGGAATCCCTATTATCACATCGAATTGAATAAACATTTGGGGGTGCGAATATTATCCACACTTTCTACTTCACACTTCACTTCTTTTTATTCGTATATTTTTATTTTATACATCCATAGTGATACATTTAAGTATATTATAGATTTGTGTAAACAACACTTTACATTTCGCATACTCTAATACAATACACGTGTAATTAACTAGCGACGGCTCTATCCACGCGTGTATTTTTATTCAGAGTATAACCAATAAACGTGCGCCCCGATATGATGTTCTCCTAGCCGATTCCGGCTACGGCGGCCAATCTCATTGAGATTAGTCAACTGCGCAGGAGATATTATAGTGCTCAAGTGTACGCGCAGACTCAAGTGCACTCTCTATTCCTATCACTCTCATACTCCGGTGGGACGACCACTCGACACGACCAGTGAGAGTTAAGGCGCAGGACCGACGGCTTTACGTGCTCTCCGAGGCACGGGGGTGAAACACCGCCAACTTCCCAACTCCGGGCTGTTACTGAGACTTACTATACAGAAAGACTCAATAACTAAACTTGGCCCGACCCGGGACTCGAACCCAGGACCTCCGGGTGTGCAGCCGTACATGCTAGCCACTACACCACTGAGGCAGTCAATGAGGCCCCGATATATACGAGCATTGAAAGAGAAGGTTCCGTGAACTAGTATCGAAAAATATTATTCCAACACGAATTACACACAACGAATAACACTACAAAAAAGTATCATTAAAATCTTGAAAGATACGCAATTTAACAGATTCATCATCAGATCATACCCGCCATCAGCATTTTCTCAATCGCACACAGTACACAGCAGCAAGTTGGAATGTAGATTAAATATAATGAGGTTATTATCTGGGAATTTATTAAGGAGTCCTGAATTATAATGTGATCGAACGTCACAAAGCGATCTAACTCATTAATTAGCATACCGGTTGGTTCATAACGAATGTTACGCAAACGTCAACGAATTTCACATACAGCCTTAAAACCAGGAATAAGAATATTTATTTAAAATCATCATGGGAATATTCTATACTTTTTAGCCGCTTTTTCCATCGATGCACGAAACAAGAGACAGATGGAAATTCTAAAACCTACTATTATTGAAGCTTATATAGCGCACATATTAAGCTACATCATCAGATACATGAACGACATAAACATCATCTTAACAATAGACTCAAAAAGATATTTATATTACTAGATATTATAATTTTATTAGATAACATTACATTAAATAATTATACAATTAGGTACAAAAAATGAGCTCAATTATATGTACATAAACAGCCATAAGCCTGCACTACCATCGGCCATCAACATAATAACAGGGAAGTGTAATGTCTACGACAATGGGATCATACGTTCTCCCCGGCGCGACGCACACCGACGCACCACCGCGCACACCGACGCACCACCACGCACAACGACGCACGCCGGACCAATTACTGTCGGGAGCAATGGCGTTAATATCACGCCTCGGATGTAATTGAAGTTATCAAATTATCCCTATTGTGTGTTTACCTGTTCATTATCCGAGGCCTAGCGAGTGTTCGAGTGTTGCCAGCTGGAGGCGGCGAGTAATCTCCCCAAAAGGTTGCTCTAATAAGTGAATAGCTGGAAATAAGAATTCTCTGTAAAGTAATTAAGTTTTGATAGGTAGCAAACAAACTGGTTTGATTATCGTCTAAATGATTTTACGTATACAAAATTTTAATTCTTTTACAGAAGTCTCATGTGAGCCGTAGTGAAGTCAACTTATGAAATATGTATACCTATGCCTATTGCTCGTAGTAATGACGCTCCATACACGTAACTGAGGGGTTAAAAAAATTGTTATGGGTAGTGTGAGCGTAAATTGTTGTGACGATCAATGTTGAGTAGCGTTTGAGATATGGAATAGTTTTGGTCACATGCTTTATTAATTTAATAGCAGCCGCAATACTTTTTTATTATGTCAAACTTACTTTTGCTGTCGATATCCTAGCTTGTATTTAATATGTACCGAGGCAGCACTAATTTAATGCTTGTTGGATGAAACCTGTGCATGCGTTCGTCTGATATTTTAAGTTATCTGGAATTACTTCAATTAATAAATCATATTTTTCAAACATGATGATAGCCCGAGACGAAAACAAAAACTGCTGGATAAATTTTTATAACCACACTTAGTTGGTCAAAACAGATTTTTTTTTAAATATGAAAAAAAAATATTCTGAAGTAATGACTACTAGAATCAATGTCGTCAAATGATACTGGTACGCCCTAAAAACTGAGGTTTATCGAATCTCCAAAGCAAGAAAGTGCTCAGCTATTGTAAAATCAAGAAACGGTCACCCATCCGGTCCATCTCGTTGATTTGATGATCTTTTGGGATCAATATCAATTTAAACAAATAGTACGTTTTAAGCTATATACATAAAGAAGAGTCTCCAAGCGAATTATTAACTATATAGTAATGCAATGTGCCGAGAGTAATAGATACGCACAGTGGCCCAATACATGCCAGAAACAACGCCGCTTGATATCATGCCTCGAGTGTAATTAAAATTGTAGCGCCCACCTAATAATTTGAAAAAAAAGACCTTTGATCTACGCCAGTCGTTTTTAACGGATTTAATAATTTGTACGTTTAATGTTGGTCAAAAGTTCGATATTTTCCCGAGCTTAAAGTTGCACTCGTATGATCATAAAATAACGTATTAATAATATAAATAATTTCCAAAAATATATTTTCTAAAAATACATATTTTCTAAGATATAAATTATTTGATAGATATAAATCGCCCTCGCTGTTGAAATTCCTTGAAGCAAAATACTTTAGTTGTTGGCAAAAACTAATAAGCATAAGCTCTCACTTATTTTATGGCAGGTGTTTATAAACCTTCTTTACCAACAGGACTCTCAGTCGTTTTAATGTTTCATTTGTTGTAAAAATGATCTTAGTAAGAAATACTGTTCCAGTGCCCATTTGCTTCACGCTAGCTTGGCTTTTAATATTTCCATACAAAGTTTTTTTGCCATCAACCATCTTTTTAGTGCTGAACAAAAGCACTGCTCTGGACCGGATGTAAAAAGTATGCGCCGCATTCACCAAATATATTCGCAGTGTTCTCGTTTTCAAATAAAAGTGACTCTTGGGTACGAATGGATTTTTTGTATTTATTATAATAATATATTGAAATTCTTTGATAGTAATAACACGGAAGGAATAAAGTTAGCTGTTTACTCGAAATAAGTAAATTTTCCGGATTGACAAGGGTCAAATGGCAATACCTTTCCGACCTGAAATCGTATGCGCGGCCTCTCTAAAAAATATTTTGACTGGACTCCCAATAAATATTATTCAGAATTCCCTGGAAACTGAACAACCGATTACTAAGCCCGATATTTCCCCCTGCCTGCCCTGCGGCGAGCATTTCATTGAAATGTTATCTACGAATATTTTCATATCTCTCATCTCTGCCCATCAAAGATTCACTCTTGGCCAAATATTTATTACTTTCTAAATTAGTCTGGCCACGGGCTGTGAGGTAACAAAGTAATCTGTTAGTTAAATATGCTTAATACATATATTTTATTGAAACTACTTACAATATAATTAAAAGCCTTTTTATATTTTTCAACGCTGTTTAGTACGCACGAAATATTCATAATATTTTTCCTATCAAAAGCACGAAAGATATCAGTTAATATTTGTAGTTATATATTTTGGACGTATGAAAGACAAGTATCCTTTAGATTGTATTCACGGATGTAAACGTTTAGCATGAAAGCTCCTCATCTCAAGTAACCTCTCAACTTTTGAGTTCCGCATATATCAAAGTTGAATAAGCATAAATAGCATGCAGGGTCTAATTCAGCGTCGCTGGTGAATACAAATGAGACCACTTGGGTGACCACAGAGCAAATATACTATGTATATTTTATATATCGCAAGTCTTACCTACGTTTTAAGATAAACTGAATCACCCATACCATATACTTCCTGTATGACATTTTTTACTTGTCTTAGTACCTAATTTTTCTTGAATCTCTCATTCTTCAATGAGCCTAATAAAACATTTCATCTTATCAAATTATATGATCATTGTACATTGTAGATGACTGTAAATATAGAGTTTTTGGGAAACAGCTAGCAGCTGTGATCGGTCGTTGTCATTAAAATAATATTAAATATAACCTCATTGTTTCTAGAAGTTTTAAAGTTAACATTTATTACACACAACAAGTTTGAAAAGCTCAAATATAACATAAATATGCATGACTAAGCATAAAACCATTTGTCTTGAGGTACAAAGTAATTTATTTTGTACTAAGCTTAAGAAAATATTATCTATTTAGACTCTCAAATGGACAGACGAGACATTTGTCAGTTCTTCTAGTGATATTTAATTAATAAACACGCGAAGTAGAAGAGAAGCAACATTTTTTTGTTAAAGAAAATAATGAACACGCTTAATATCAGCTCCCTCCAAGTAATAAACCGATCAACATCAAACTGGACGGCAGTTAAATTATCCGTAAGCCGCCTCTTATGGATTCTCTTGTAAGCTCTTCAGTTGTCTAGATAGCTGTGGGGCTTAATTGAATAATTTTAATATATTTTCTGAGGAAATATGCTAATGTATTTCATTACCAAAGCTATATTTGATTTTAGGGCATCAAATGCCTACATAAAACTCAGAAACAAGTTTAAATAATTTTTAAATATATGAACAAAAATGTAATTAACTTTACTACTTTAAATAAATTATCTTCGAATTATTATATATGTAAGCATTATATACTTACGATGTTTTGTTCTGGACACAGCTTTCTGTTTGGTTTTAGCGATATCGAAAAATATTTTAGATTGATTATTTTAAATTTTTCCCTAAAATAATAAGGATAATTTTCAGGTACTTTGACTTTAGTATTACCTTATACTATAAGTAGTTATATAGGAACATTAATATTTGGGCGCGTGTGTGGACCGCATGCTGTATCGTCGCGACGTGCGGTGACTTCACAATATGCATTTTATTAGCCGGGACATGTCGCGCGGCTCAAGACGGATATTACAGCCCAGGGCCATCTTAGGTGATATTTTACACAAAATAAGTATTCTTTTTACTGCAAACTTTCTTATTTTATTCTTTTCATTTCCTCTTAGAAGAAATGCAGCTAAGATTTTCATTTACTGCATGTAATAAAGCGGTTAGAAACCATCCTATTCGCAGACGTGCGCCGCCGCCTTACCTGCTGCATTTAGTTATTATTCTCATAATGTTTTAGTTATTCCAGATAAAGATAAAAATATTAAGATGCTTCCACTTTTAAATAATAAACAGAAAGAAAAAACTAGAAATTGGTTATTTTAAATTAATAATATGTATTCACTACTTATTAGAATTTTCAATAAATCCTTTTTAGGCGAATTTTAGTCAAAGTGATGTTACTCAGTTCTTTATCTCACTAAAATATATTGAGATAGGATACAACATATACTTTATAACATAATAACTAATAAGTAGATGAAAGCTTAATAATAATTTAAAAAACTGCAGGCGCTTTTGTACTTGAAGACCTTTCATGTTTTAATTACTATCTCTCCTTCCTTCTCTGTGAGAATAGTGAATACAACGGTCGCAAATATTTTAAATAATTTAGCATCTCTCTAAGAACATATTTAAAACTAAAATATAAAAATTTGGAGGAGTCCAATCCCAAATTTGTTCCTTAGGAATGTATGACAAACAAAATTTAGCATATTTACAATATTTACCAACAGTATTGTCCAATTTCTGATCACTGTTTATTGTAGCGTTTTAATTTTAATATAATTCTTCGCCAATAATAATATTCGCCAAGTCGATACTTTGTTGAAATCAGAAGTAGGAAATTGAGGAATGTCTGCTATTAGTAAAAACATAAAAATATATAAATACACAAAGAACTATGTAATTAGGCCTGTGTCAAAGATAAGCTTACCCATGTTACAGTTGCAGACCGCAACCCGCGCGGGGATGTCTGTAATTAAGCAGTAAAAATGAAAAAGCTTAATTTAACAGGCCCAACCAAAAAACCGAGAATTGGGTCACAGTTTTTAAGTTCTTATGGCTTTGTAAAACTCATTATATTCCTCTCTTTACTTATTTGATAGAATCTGGCGCCACTCTGTAGATGTCCACGGTATGAGTGTGCAATGAATAAAATTTAAATATATTTAAAACCGCCTACTAAGAACTTCTCGGATGGCCACCATAAAATATTACGAAGAAAATATTTCCGTATTATGACTAAGCTTGTGTTACTTATTGGGGTTTACTTACTTATATACTAAATACATGAATTAGGTATTTACTTCACTTTTATTCAACATATTATATAACAACTTACATATGTGGAACATGTAAGAACTAATGTTACGACGATAACATTAGCAAGTTAAATCCTTTACGTCTATAATAATTATTTTAAGTAACCGTTATAACTTTCCATTGTCCTATTATTTTTACTTTCAAGACATCTATACATAATATAATAAAAATGTAACCAAGCCGAATCTGTACATTAAATATTTTTTGGAAAATCTTATTGAAATAGACATTATTATCGATACAGAGGCCGAATCTATAGTTTTTAGAATTTTTGTCTGTCTGTCTGTCTGTCTGTCTGTTACCGCATCACAGAAAAACCACTGGAAGTATTTTGATGAAATTTGGTATGGTGATAGCTGGTTATCCAGGTTAACATATAGGATACTTTTTACCGCGGGAAAATATCTCATTTCTGAGAAAAAATACAAAAACTGCAATGTAAGAGTATACTAATATGTAAAACCTAAGAATTTGGTTTTTGGCGATCTGAACGCGGGCGGAGCCGCGGGCAATACTAGTATACATATATAGGTTAATGTATTTGTAGCATCGCAATAAATGAAGCGAGCGCGAGAGTCAGGATAAAGCGCCGGGATCGTGCCAGAATGTGCTGAGCCGTCACGTGCCGCATTGACGTTATGCGTGACTCGAGCTGCGACTTGCGATACGCTCTCTTAAGTCTCTCTATAAAGATAAAAAATCTCCTATTATAATAAATTATTTGTCAATTTACGGAATCTGGATAGCTTGCATTTTGAGAAAGAAACAAAATCTATCGGCATACGATATGAGGTTATATAATAATTCCATGTTCATTAACTATGGCATGGATTTAGGTGTAATTTATCATAATTTATTTTACTCCATAAACACAAAAAGATAAACATAAAAAGTTAGCAGTATTTTATTATTAATCGGTTCCTACTACGCGATGCTTATTCATTATGGTAATCCTCTATAAAGGTGTTTTATTTACTATTAGCGAATATTGGAAGCAAACCTCGTTGAGCAATTGATAGCCACTGTATTTGACCAATAATAATATGCACACTAAGCTTGTAATAAATATATACATGACCCCATCGACAGTTGACTTTATTTCTAAAAAACCCCTAACTTTTTCTAAGAGTTTATTATTACTACCTACTAGAGCTTACATTTTGGATACCAAACATCCCAAAAGAATGCCAAAAGAACGTGAATGGAATGCATGAAAATCCGCTTAGTATTTGGCTAGTGTAGAATGTTTTTGCTATTATCATATAAACTCGCCGGCTTAAGTTTCCACACCCTCTGCAAGTTTTATCACATATTTGTGACTAAACTTGTATTCAAAGTGAAAATTCACGAACGCTACTGTCCTAGTTTAATTTAGGTCGCAATAGGTACGTGACGGCGCATTATTACGTGATCAGTGACTATCGGACTCCGAGAAAACTATTTGCAGTCTCGCTGAATTTCTTTCTGTATTCAAAGAATGTACCTATGTATGCCCAAAATTTTATAAATGCTGTACTTTTCAGGACAATATCTATCTTAATGACTTCCTTATTTGTTTCTTAAGTGAGCTGGCCTTAAAAATGATTGTTGGTATAGTTTGTAGTAATAGAACCTATTCAAACCTATAAATTTTATGGATTAACTCAAAAAACATATTTTTGTAACGTTTGCCTAAATTATCAATAAAGATAAGTGCTGATTTCAATAAGATATGTGCTCTTTTTACAGCTTTAGTTTGTATCTTTTCACTCCAAAACACTTATCAAAGCTTTCGACTAAAGGTATAAAATAACCTTATCTTACAGCTACACAGGAAAAGGGACCTTTTTTTGAGAAATGCATTTACGCATACCACCTGTAGGGAGATACAGGTGATTATGTGGGACTCACCGCCTAGAAAAGCCCACTTAAACTTAACAAAACCTCCTCCATCTTAATGCGGCATCGCAGGATTACTTACGCACTCAACCACGAAGCCCCGACGGCATGCCATACATACGTGTTGCTTCAACGGTTCACTCTACTATCAGAGAAATACCAGAAGCAACCCGCATGACACACCGCCCACCGTTGTAGGCTGCCTCCCAGTGCGTTTCTTGGCTTTGCGCCTGGCTGGAATGCCGGACGCTAATAAGCCTACCCACCCACATACGACAAGGGAATAGGACAACGCACTTTAAGGGGGATATTGGGAAGGACCCTTACAGGATACTGCTGCTTACACAATCACATGTTCAACCTTAGACTTATTGACAAAAGTTTCTAAGGTTGGCTCCAAATGAGGCAACTCTTCAGCGGTCAACAGTACAGATACGAAACTTTGTATAGGTTTTGTATTAAATTATAATAGCTCATTATAACGTCTACCATGGCTTGCCTGCTGCACCCAGAATGTCAGAGATCGTATAGGCGTTCAATTATTATGTTTCAGTTGACGTGTGCAACCGATTTGTTTGTCTATAAAATATTATTGCAAAAAAAGTTTACTAGTAATCTAGTTAAGCTAGTAAGCTATGAAAGCTTAAGAAAATTACATTAAATACTAAACTTGGGATTTTAGTGTAAACAAGGCGAAATTACCTATATCCCTTGACCTTAAGTACCTTATAAGAATTACTAGCCTTGAATCACTGAAAAAGATTACACACAAAAGTGTATTCAAGTCGTCAATTTCGTGCCAAAAACTGGGAAATTTATTTACATTTATCTATATAAAACATATTATAAACAAACTTTGGTTTGGCCCACTGCCTAATTTGTTTACTATTAGCCACGTCACATCCGGCTAAGTGAAAGCACTTGTAGATAGCGAGCTACTAAATTATTATTATAATAATATAAAGATTTTCTTATCAAATTAATCTTTATGTCAACAATGCTCAAATACTTTGTGAATATTTGTAATTGTATTGGCTTTGCATTACATTTTATAGTTTGGTACATCTTAATGTGTTTTATTATGCCTAAATATTGTTATTGTAAGTTTCATGTAACTAAGTTTGCTTTGCTCTCTAATAACTAGTATGTTATAGTAGAATGTAGGTACATATACTAAAAGTCCGAAGTTACAGGATTTGAGTCCTAGTGGTTTTGGCTTGTCTTCAAACCTATCAATAGATAGCACATACAAATAATAGTATTTTATTAATATTAAAGGTATGCATAAGAGGTGTATTAAATTAAATTTTTATTAAGTTATTTTATACTTTTTAGCTTTTAAGTCGGTTTTTTTAAACGTTTTTTTTTTCATCTATAATCTGTGAAGTGTGACTTCAGACTTGACAGTTGACATAAAACGTAAACACAAATTACAAAAGTCAAAAACTTTAAAGTTAAACTACAATTGGACTCAAATACTGTAGAAAATTTGAATTTAGTATTATTTTACAGTTTAATTTAGTAATACCTGTCAAAATGTCAGACCATGATAAAAGTAGGCGTCGAAGTATTGAAAGACATCGAAGCCGTAGCCGAGATAGACACAGGAGTAGAGATCGAGAACACCGAGGACGCAGCAGAGAACGCTATAGAGATTCCAGTAGAGATCGTCATAGAAATATCAGTAGAGATAAAAAACGACATGGCAGTAAAGAAAGACATCGAAGTAGCAGCAGTGAGAGACAGCGAGATCGACGCTCCGAGAAAAACAATCGTCACAATGACGACCACAGTAAACACGATCGTGACAGAGGACGCAGCTCTTACAAAGAATTTAGTGGAGGTGGCCTAGGCGGAGGTAAATAAAAGCTTTTACTTAAAATTTGAGGTTATGTTTATTCAAATATTTAAACCAGCTTAAATGTTCTTAAACGGCAGCACAAGATTACTTATGCTGTAAGATTGTTTCCATCATGTCAATTATATATAAAGCTATCAGTTTTCAACATATTCGTAATATTGATAGTAAAATTAGCAAATTCTCTTGCTTTAAATGCTTAACTTTATATATTTTTATACACAATTTCCTTTAATTAGTATATAAACTCATAATTATAATCAAATAGAATTATTATATCATAAAATTATCTTTAAAGGTCTAGGAAGTGGTGGTGGAGGTGGTCCTCGGGGGCGATACAAACCTCAAGAAGAAGAATTTCTGGATGCTCGTAGGGAAGAAAGAGAAAGAATTGGTGAAATTGGAGTATCATCTGTTTGGGGGAAGTCACCAACGAGACCTGAGTTAGTATTTTAATAACTATTAAGTTTGAAAATTTTTGGAAACATTATTACTGTAACAATTTGTAATTTTCAGCTCTGATGATGAAGAAGAACAACCAAAGAACTCAGAAACTAGTAAAGAGAAAAAAAAGAAGAAATCTAAAGATAAAGATGACACAAAGCGGAAGTTGAAAAAGTTGAAGAAAAAACTTAAAAAAGCAAAAAAAGCTCGTAAAAAAGCAAAGAAAAAATCTAAAGGTTCTTCAAGCAGTGACAGCAGCAGCAGCAGCAGTGAGGAAGAGATTTGGGTAGAGAAAGGAAGTAAGCATATGGCATTGACTTAAATATTATTATATTGATTTTTAAGGTATACTTAATAGTTTATGGATGATATGATTGATACAGAAAATTATAATTCAATTTTTTTTTAATTCATGTTTCTTGAATTAACATATTTTAAATACATGTATATTGTATACTCTATTAGTACAAAGTGTCTTTTAGACATCTTTATTTTTGTCATATTTGTAGTTTGATTTGGTTTATTTCAGTACTAATAAGTTTTTTTTTAGTTATTTTAATATAATATCCATAAATATCAATTTATATAATTACAACATATCTATTTTATTTTACAGAAGAACATGAAGTTAGTACAAGTAGAGCTTCAAAGAAAGATGTTGAAGATGAGTTAGCTTCTGAAGCATATGGACCAGTACCTAGAGTAGGTCCAGCATTAGGTCACAAGGATTTTGGTCGAGCACTGCTGCCGGGTGAAGGTGCTGCGATGGCTGCCTATGTGGCTGAGGGCAAGAGGATCCCGAGGAGAGGAGAAATAGGCCTCACGTCTGATGAAATAGCCTCTTATGAGTCTGTGGGTTATGTCATGAGTGGAAGCAGGTATGTTCATATTTACTTAATAGTCATTTTATAATAAAACTAGCAGAACCCGCGCCTTCGCTTGCGCTACAACTTCAAATAAAATACTTTGGCTTTATGCTGTAATGATTTTCAAATGTGTATGATTGTTGCACCGAGGGTTGCACAGGGCCAATTATTGTGTTGTTTTTACTAACATATTTAAACACAAATAAGATTTTTACATTTTTGCAATACATATTTTATTATTTGCAAAAATAAGTTCGCTTTTCATAATATTTATTAAAGATGGGGGGGGGAACCATAGACTACCTCCCTTTCTAAGAAAGGTTAAGTTTTCTTGGGGGATAGATGATAGAAGAATGCATTAACCTTTTGTATTTGCAACAGTATAGCTACGGTTAATGTTATAGACACCGTCGCATGGAGGCAGTGCGAATCCGCAAGGAGAACCAGATCTACTCGGCGGACGAGAAGCGCGCGCTGGCCGCCTTCAGCAAGGAGGAGCGCGCCAAGCGCGAGAATGCCATCCTGGCGCAGTTCCGCGACGTGCTGCAGGCGCGCTCGCAGCGCCGCGACGCCGCCTAGCCCCCCGCCGCCCTCGCCCCGCCGGAAACTATGCGGGTGCTCCTTGATCAGGCCGTCATTCATTTTTATAAGAAAACTCGTGCAAGCTCTGTTCGTGGCTGACTTATGTTCAGATGAATTTTTATCAGAGATAATATTCTAAGAGTGAAGTTTAATTATTTATAATGCATAACTAAGATCAGTTTAGAAGTTCTCTGTGTTAATATGTAAACTGCGATAACACGTTTATTTTTCTTTACTTAGTTATATTATGTACTAGTTATATTATGTTACTTAGTTATATTATGTATTAGTACTAAATTCTTAGGTTTTACATATTAGTGTACTCTTACAATGCAGTTTTTGTATTTCTTCTCAGAAATTAGATATCTTTCGGCGGTAAAAAGTATCCTATATGTTGACCTGGATAACCAGCTATCATCATACCAAATTTCATCAAAATCTGTCCAGTGGTTTTCTCGTGATGCGGTAACAGACAGACAAAAATTCTAAAAACTATAGATTCGGACCCTGTATCGATAATGTCTATTACAATAAGATTTTCCAAAAAATATTTAATGTACAGATTCGACTTAGTTACAATTTTATTATATGTATAGGTATACATAATATCATTAATTATTACGAAACACAAACCTGTCAGTCTATCTTGACAGTACTGTGTATATACAATCCCGAATCAATTAAAATAAGGAAAATGTAAAATAAATACATTGATCTAATAAAATAGTTTTATTTTCCATAACATTATCTAACTGATGTTCTATATAACTTCTAAGAACTTATAAACAAGACAATAGAAAATGTAACAAAATGCATTATATAGAAATCTTGATGATTCAGAAATGAGCTTTACGCTTATACAATATTCATAACTGTAACAAAATCGATCCAGTATGTCGGTGAATCATGGATCTGATGAGTTTGTGACAACATAATATAGATACAACTCTTACTTATTATAGTTAATGAAATATTAAATAAACTTTACCTTCTGAGTATGGTATAAAAGTAAAAAAGCATCTGGAATTCGATGTCCAAATCACAGGATTGATTTTACGCGTCACGTCGCCTGCTTTGTTATCTGCGCTCTAGCGAGGACATAAGTCGCGGACAGACGCCTACTAACAACTACTTTTATCTCCTTTCTTACATACAAACTATATATACATTTGTAAATATAAATATATACATACTAGCAGAACCCGCGGCTTCGCTCGCGCTAAAACTACAAAAAAAGCTTTTTGGCTTTATGCAAAAGGTATTTTTAAAATGGGCGCAGTAGTTTCTGAGCTTAAAGCACTTATTCATATCATAAACATTTGTTTTACAATAATGTGTGGAAGTCTTCCTGATTTGTTGACATTTATGATTACTGCTCCGCTACCTTTGGTAGTAGCATGATGATATATAGCCTATAGCTTTCCTCAATAAACGGGCTATCTAAGTAAAAATAATTTTTCAAATCAGATTAGTTATTCCTGAGAACATACAATCTCTGTCTCTATAATATTAGTATAGATAATACTAGCGCATGCGCTAGAGTGGTACGGAATCTGGTCAGGGTATCGCAGAGCTCAAAACAACTTAATGTCGATATTACACATAGTATCGATGCGAAGTTATTTTTATTATTAGTAGCGATATTAATACTACATCATCGCATATTATGGTCACATCACTTGTATGTTGTTCATTTATATGTCATACATACTATCGATAGTATTGAAATCATCGATAATATTACTTTACCGATTATCATAGTGTTGTAGCAATTATACTGTGTAACGATTTTTTATATTTCGAATGTCATTCATGAAATGGGTATTCTTCATTAGTGGTAATAAAACTTTATATAGCTTTCTTTCACAAAACGTTATACATGTTTGTAAATAAATTTAGAACCTGTGATTTTTAAAGAACAAAATAATTTATGTTGACTCTTATCGTGCTTATAATATTGTTAAGAAGTATAAAGATGATGATATTACCGCTGGTAATATCTAGAATTGATAGTGCCAATAACATCGACAGTTAGTTTTTAAACATTTATGAGACTCGATAGTAATCGACAATATCTATAGGACAATCGATAAGAATAGTTTGGGGCGGTATAAAAATTTTGCTGTAACACTAGCATTCGCAGAAAACAAAGAAAAGTAATTATGACAAATCATACAGATCTTTTCGGATTATTTCGCGGATTTATTTTATTTTTGGTTTACGATTCGAATGCTTTACAGCGATCATGGTCACGGGAGAGTCTCTCCCGAAAAGATAGTTTTATTTAAAACATACACAATAAAAAATATAAGTAGAACTCAAGGATGATAACTTTTTTTTTTATGGGACTAAGGGGGCAAACGGGCAGGAGGCTCACCTGATGGAAAGTGATCACCGCCGCCCATGGACATCTGCAACACCGGAGGGCTTGCAGTTGCGTTGCCGGCCTTTAAACTCCAAAATATATAACACTATCATCATAATTTTAAAACTGTATTTGGGATATTTTGCCTGCAATTGTATACATCCATGTATTCTAGTTCTATAACAAAAACAATGGATCTATCGAAAAAAAATCGATTTTCATGACATGTTATTTCAAATTAATTATTACACTTTAGTGCGTTCAAGAAAACAGTTGCGTGAGATTTTTTACATATACTCATACATGTAAAAATCAATATTAGTGTACAATTACGGTACTAGGTGCCAAACAGCCCAGTGATACTAAAATGAAACTACTGTACCTCAGAGCGAGACAAATTTATTTTACAATCAAGCAGCCTTATATACCTCTTCGTAGAACACAACCATAGCGCGATTCAGACTACTAAGATAACGAATAAGATAAATACAACGCCATCTATCGAGTGGAAGTGTAAACAATTATTAAAAATATTGATTTAAACTTTATTTTCGAACACATTCTGAACATCCCGCCCACCAAAGGGATTATTATTCCTTTAGTACCGCCCACCCTGATCAAAATTCAACTAATATAAAATAACAAAAGCAATGGACTGTATGTAATATGTAATTAAAAGCATTAAACGGGACGGTGTATTTATGGAGTATTTCTTACGACAGTATAATCTATGGCTTTAAGCAAAGTATAAAATAAAATCTAACTTATAACAAAATCTAAATAGTAACAAAGATTAAGTAAGTCCTATCTATCTTAAGTCTAGACAACAAGCAAACAAATAGTATCCTACTTAAAAGTTAAATTAAACTTAATAAAAGCCTTTAAAAATATAACAAAAAAAGTGTAACTAAATAAATTCACCAATAGTTTTAAACAAAACAAACTGAAACTCAATAGCAAACAAAACAAATCATAAACCATTTTCAGTATTAAATTAAAATCTAAATAAACATAAGCCAATACGGCAACACCAAACAATGAATAATTTAAACCTCAACGGGAAGCAAGCATAACTTTGAAGTTGGACGTTTGATCGTGGTATCCCTGCAACGAATAGAAACAACACGCGTTAAATTGTCTTTCCCTGGATGCAGTTGTATTATTTTACCGTACAACCATTTGGCTGGAGGTAAGTTATCTTCTTTTATTAAAACTATATTACCTTCTTTAAATTCCGGAATTCGAGCAGCCCACTTCTGTCTTTGGAAGAATTGTGTTAAATATTCTTGTTTCCATCTCCGCCAAAAGTGTTGCACCATACGTTGTACCAACTGCCAGCGCCGTAATGTGCTCATTGGAGCACTCTCAAAATTACAGTCTGGTGGGACAATCAACGGTTGACCCACTAAGAAGTGACCGGGAGTCAAAGGTGCTGGATCGTCGGAGTCGTTACTTCCTTGAGACAGAGGCCTAGAATTTAGGCACGCTTCAATTTGAGATAGAAGAGTGGACATCTCCTCAAATGTGAGCGTGGAGTTGCCTACCACACGCCTCAGATGGTGTTTTACACTTTTGATCCCTGCTTCCCACAGTCCACCAAAGTTTGGAGCGTGGGGAGGAATAAAGTGCCAATCTGTCTGGGAATTAGCAAGAGCTGCTGCAATATCTTTAAACATTGAGCTTTCTCGTGCAAAAAGTGCCTGTAGTTCTTTGGCAGCGCCCACAAAATTTGTACCATTATCGCTCCAGATGTGACGACAACGACCACGTCTGGAGACGAACCGCTTAAATGCTGCCAAAAAACCATCCGTCGTTAAATCCGAGACGGCTTCAATGTGTACGGCGCGCGTAGCCATACACACAAACAAGCAGATATATCCCTTAAAAGATCGATGTCCGCGACCTTTCGAGACTCTCATATTAATAGGCCCTGCATAGTCGACACCAGAGTTTAGAAACGGTTTGCTTGGGGTCACTCTGCAAGGTGGAAGGTCGCCCATCATCTGATTTTTCGTGGTAGCAGCATACCGTATACAGGGAACACAGCTACGTATATGAGCTCGAACCATATTTTTCAATCGGCTGATCCAATACTTGGTACGTATAAAATTAAGCATCAGTTGTTGTCCTCCATGAAAGGTGGTCTCATGTGCGTCAGCTACTATTAATTTCGCTAATCCTGAGTCATGAGAAATAACAACTGGGTGCTTCGTATTAGCATGCAGAGAAGAATATCGAAGTCTACTTCCTACGCGCAATATTTTACTGTCATCTAGAAAAATATTTAAATTATATAATGGACTTTTCTTATTCAACGGCCTTTTATTTTCCAGGGCTACTATTTCGGCATGGAACCATTGATGCTGACTTTGTCTAATGCATTGATCTAAGCTTTCACTAATCTCTGTAACTGAAAGGTAAAGTGGTATTTTAACATTAGCTTTGCGTCGTTTTATTGTTTGTAAAAACCTTCTGCAATACGCCGTTATTCTAATAAGCCTTTTTAATGATGAAAACCTCGATATCCAGTTATTATCATAATCCAATACCAGATTGACTGTATGTACCTTAGTTCTCATCTCCTCGCGGGTGCATATTCCAGGAGGTCTTCTATATTGTATTGGGTCGCTCCTTAACCAACTTGGCCCTTGCTTCCAAAGATCACTATTAAGAAGCATAGCTGAAGATGCTCCACGAGACGCGATATCTGCCGGGTTATCTTTGGACTGCACATGAGCCCATTGAGTAGTATCCAATAAACTAAGAATCACTGACGTGCGATTAGCTACATAGGTTTTCCAACGACTTGGATGATCGCTTAACCAGGCTAAGACAACAGAAGAATCGGTCCAAGCGTGTATATTTGCCTTTGGAATATTCATGACTTCCGACACCTCAGTTAATAGTTTTGCCACTAAGACAGAGCCACACAATTCTAAGCGGGGAATAGATAATTGCTTTATCGGAGCTACCTTTGTTTTGGCTGTTAAAAGGTGTGAGTGTATTTTACCATCACTATCAACAATTCGACAATACACTACAGCTGCATATGCTATATTCGATGCATCGCTAAATCCGTGCAGCTCTATGACAGCATTTCTTTCCCCTTTGCCTATCCATCTAGGAATGTGGAAGTCAACTAGCTTTTCCAGCTCTGCTCTGTAACACCTCCATTCTTGTAGAAGTTCTGGTGGTAACTCATCATCCCAGCCTATACCAGCTATCCATAATTTTTGTATAAAACACTTTGATGTTATGATACACGGTGCTATCCATCCCAACGGATCGTAAAGTCTTGATATTTCTGATATCACGGTACGTTTTGTTTCAGGTGCTGCTAGCGGTAACATTTTTACTGAGTAATCAAATTCATCAGTGTTCCTGTTCCAGGTAAGTCCTAAAATCTTAGTTATTTTGTCTATTTTTATTTCCAAATCCTTACCTGAATTTCCTTCTAATTCCTCCAGTAAGTACATCCTATTACTTGTCCACTTCTGTAGCCGAAAGCCTCCTTTCTCTAATAAATTGTTCATTTCTTTATAAATTCTTACTACTTCTGTTTCAGATTGGCAGCCAGTCATCAGATCATCCATATAGAAGTCTGTCCTTACTCGCTCAGCAGCCAATGGATAATCTTTACCTTCATCGCAAGCAACTTGATGCAATGATTTGACTGCTAGGTAAGGTGCGCATGATGTGCCAAAGGTCACAGTCAGAAGCCGAAAATCCTCAATTTCCTTGCTAGGATCTTCTCTCCAGACAATCCTTTGGAAGTCAGTATCTGGCCGCGCAACTTTAATTTGGCGGTACATTTTTACAATATCTGCCGCTAGACAGATCGGATGCTGCCGCCATCTCATGACAATGTGTCGCAAATCTGCCTGGAGAGTGGGTCCTACCATCAAGGTGTCATTTAAGGAAACTCCATTAGTTCCCTTACATGACGCATCATACACCACTCGAACTTTAGTGGTCAGCTTATCTTGTCTCACCACTGCGTGGTGTGGTAAATAAACAGCATCGCTTTTATTTCGGTCTGATTCGTCAATTATTCTCTCTAAATGACCGAGCAATAAATATTCATTTATCACATCAGAATACTGTTGTTTTAATTGACTATTCCCAGCCAACTTCCTTTCTAGTCCTAGCAATCTTTTAACAGCAATATTTTTAGAATGACCATATTTACAAAGCGGATCTTCAGAACGAAAAGGCAGTTTGACTACATATCGACCGTCTTGTTCTCTTTTTGTGGTAGTTGCATAAAAGTCCTCACACGCCTGCTCTTCAGGCGTGAGAAGCCTTTTAGTTAAATCAGGTTCTGAATCAAGTTCCCATAAACGTTTTAACATTTCGTTCTCTTCAATTTGAGTATGCATAGCGATAACAGTGTTATGGGAATTCAGAGAATTTTCTGATTTACTTATCTGGCCTGATACAATCCATCCTAAATGGGTGTCTTGTGCCACCGCAGAGCCTATAGGACTCTTGATTAAACCAGCCTTTATTATACGACAGTACGATTCCGCTCCCAGCAAAATATCAATTTTGCTAGGTATGTTGAAAGTTGGGTCCGCTAAATCCATACTGTGAATTTCTGGCCAATCTTGAATTTCAAATTTTGTATCTGGCATAACTGAGGTCAGTGAGCTTAAAACATGCGCAGTTACTTTTAAGGTGAAAGAAGGGTCATGCAACGATTGCACATTAACTTTAACAATATGTCTAGAGACAATATCGCCATGACGACCTCCTATCCCAGCAATCGTAGTTTTAGATACTACCTTTTTCAACCGAAGTAATTGCGCGGCTGCCTCTGTGATAAAGGATGCTTGAGATCCTTGATCCAACAACGCTTTCAAAACTTGAGAAGACCCATCTTGTGATTCAGCTTTTATTAGAGCTGTGGCTAACAGGACTTGACCCTGCGCTCGTTCATTCACAAAATGAGTTGATATATTTGCACTTATACCACATGGTGGGGTCTCGGAATTATTTTCATGTGAGGTGGTAGCCTCTATGGGGGTAACCACCGCACTAGTGCCACTGGGGTTTTTCGGGTGTAGCAACGTATGGTGCTTTCGCTGGCAAATTCGGCATTTGGAAAAAACCCTACATACTTTCGAAGTGTGATGGCTTGCCAAACAATTAAAACATACACCTAATGATTTTGCAATACCACGGCGCTCGTCACTATTTGCTTTACTGAACTTTTTGCAGTTAGATAATTTATGCTTCTCTGAGCAATGCGGACATGAAACTTCAATAATGCCATGCAATACTTTGGCGTGAGATGTTGAAGAGGGAATAACTTTCGATTTATTGTTCGGTTCAATGAATTCAAGAGCTCGGAAACGCGTCTCAATAAACTCGCGAAATTGCTTAAAAGATGGCAGGTCGTCGGAGGATTGACTAACATACAATTCCCACTGCTTCCTTGACTCTACGTCCAACTTCAAACTTATGATATAAATAACAACTATATCCCATGAACTAACATCAATTCCAAGATTGGTTAGCTCATGTAAACAATCGCTAGTTACATCGAGCAGGTTTTTTAAAGCACTGGACGATTCGTTCGCAATGTTACGTTGACTGAACAATCTTTTTAAAATACAAGTTGACATGAATTTCTTATTATTAAACCTATGTTCTAACATTTCCCAACACTTTTTGTAATTACTATCAGTTATAGGAATGTGTTTGATTAACTGTTCTGCTTCACCTGACAACTGTGTTTTTAAATAATGAAGACGTTGTACGTCATCTAGATTTTTATTATTATTAACTAATGAAATAAACAAATCCCGAAATGACGACCATTCAGTATATTTGCCACTAAAAGTAGGTAAGATTATTTTTGGTAGTCTTACATTGTCAGGTGCAACATTACAAGTTTCTGTATTGGAACTATGAGACTTTAACTGAGACAATGCATTCTTAAGTTCTACTTTATAACTTAAATAAATTTCATAAACTTTTTCATTGATATCCTCCTGAAAATACTCGAACAACTCTTTACCCTCACACTCGCCTACTATGACTTCGTATTTGGCAGTAAAGTTCTTCAATTGATTCTCTAATAACTCCAGTCGTGTATCTACGTAATTATACGAAATACGTTCTTTTGGTGATTTTTTAAAGTTAATGAAGCCTTTCTCAATCTGTCCTTTAATATCTTTTAACTTTCTTAATTCCTTATCCATGTTGTATTGTTCTAAGTACTAATGATGCCTTGTGATATTTTTTCAAAGAGTCAACGAGAGTAAATTTTCTAAGTGTTTTAATTACTTGTACACCGCTCAGAAATCGGACATAGATTCCCCGTTCCGTCGTTTTTATCCAAACTATTCTAAGTCTCAAATGACAATCACTCAAATTTTTCTAAGTCCATGCATTAACTTAATTTTTTCAAAGTTCCGTAACTTAGCACTATTTAAAACACTTCAAATTGTACTCACAGTAGAAAGTCCTCTGTTTGATATTTATCACTACTCACGCACTCGATTCATCAGTACTTCATCAGCAACAATATCCGCAACTCCCAGATTCCAATGTACATACCACTAGCGCCACCTTGTATCTACTAGCGTAATCACTTATACTTTTTGTGTTCTTCAAAAATGCCCTTCGACTCGTAAGGACCATGTACAATTACGGTACTAGGTGCCAAACAGCCCAGTGATACTAAAATGAAACTACTGTACCTCAGAGCGAGACAAATTTATTTTACAATCAAGCAGCCTTATATACCTCTTCGTAGAACACAACCATAGCGCGATTCAGACTACTAAGATAACGAATAAGATAAATACAACGCCATCTATCGAGTGGAAGTGTAAACAATTATTAAAAATATTGATTTAAACTTTATTTTCGAACACATTCTGAACAATTAGTTTTACGAAAGGTCATAAGAGTGTCTCTTATAATGAAAACCAATCATCCTTTTACGTATCAAAAAGTTATCCCTGTTACATTTCCTCATATTATAAACTTTGTTTCCCATCACTGGACCGCCACAAGCGGTCAGATGCCACGTCATAACTTAACGCAGTATAAAAATACATACAGTAATTTTGCTTTTGATTTGACCGAAACGCTGTTAAATGTTGTCGAAATTACCAATTCTATTTTAAAAGCGCTGTAGAGCCATATCGTGGAAAATTACAGTTTTACCCGTCCACCCGAAGCAGTTCTCGACTGTCATAAATAAAAGTATGTACGACAGTCGGGAGCGTGACGCGCGCGTTTCACGTCACTCGTACCGCACGAGTGCCATATTTAGGTGACCGTATCAGTATGATCGGTAGCCTGTGATATTAGCTTGAATTGTGTCGATATGTGCGTAATAATTTCGAGTATAGTTCCATAAAATCACAGCGAGTTCGACATAGTGCGAGCAGGGTCAGGGTCGGGTCGTTCACGGCAAGGCGGGCCGCTCGTACTTGGCGAGCCGGTCCTGGCAGGCGCGCAGCTCGGCGGCGAGGCGCGCCACGGCCGCGTGCGCCGCCCGCAGCTGCGCGCGCAGCCCGCCCTCCGCCGCCGGCTCCGCGTCGCCGGCGGGCTGGGGTTTAAATTTATACATTCATCAATAACTATCTTGTCATTTTTCTTATTATAAAAAACTACTTAAAATTTTCTAAAAATGTGTGCCATCTGGCTGAACATTGCCTTGGCTGTACAATAATAATAATAATAATTTATTGACCTATAAAACATACATACTTTGTCTTATAATAAACTAGCACCGCCTGCGGCTCCGTCCGCGTTGAGATGACCAAAAACCAAATTCTTAGGTTTTACATTTTACATTAGTATAATCTTACATTGCAGTTTTTGTATTTTTCTCAGAAATGAGACATTATCCCGCGGTAAAAAGTATCCTATATGTTGACCTGGATAACCAGCTATCACCATACCAAAGTTCATTAAAATCTCTCCAGTGGTTTTTCTATGATGCGGTAACAGACAGATAGACAGAGAAAAATTCTAAAAACTATAGATTCGGCCTCTGTATCGATAATGTTTATTTCAATAAGATTTTCCAAAAAATATTTGATGTACAGATTCGGCTTAGTTACAATTTTATTATATGTATAGATATAAGCTAGATATATGACTCTCATTTCCAACTGAGATAAACACAATATCACAAGGTGCGCCAGCATACAACCTGCGGGCCGGGCGCGGCGGGCGCGGCGGAGGCGAGCAGGCGCGTGAAGTTGGCCTTGTTGAGCAGCAGCTTGAGCGCGGGCCGCCGCCCGTCGCCGCCGCCGCCGCCCACCTGCACCAGCTTCACTTGCTGGGAACATTGCCAATCACTGGATTTAGGTAAACTACTTAAATAATAACATAATCGATTCTTAAATCTATTAGTGGTTACATTATTTGTGTAGATGAGGATAAAATTAGATAAAATATGAAGAATATGATTATATGATTACCAGGACAGTACAAAGTGATTTAGACCTTTTCAAAAAATTTATGAAAAACTGAATAACAGCATCTTTCAGAAAAAAAATGAAAACATTTTAATGTTTTTTTTTTCTGAGAACATGGACGAAGGCCATGAAACCAAGAATATCCTACCTGCAAATCACTCGGATGAATAATTTTCTTCAAGGGCTGGTTAGGCTTGTTCAACGCGACGACCTTAACACCCCTTGCCCCCCGCGCGCGCGCGCGCACCACCACGCCGCGCGCGCTCGCCGCCGCACTGCTCCCGCTCACCGCACTATTCACATTCAAACCGCTTACACTAGCACTATTTACAACACCCGCACTACTTATACTAACGACTGCACTATTTACACCCGCACTGTTCACTAGGTTTGCACTATTTATATTTATTCCCGTTGTAGTGTTAATGTTGGCAGTGTCACTGATAGTGCTCGTGTTTGGACTTACGTCGTCGATTAACATTGGACTGTCGTTGCATCCATTGCCACTTTCTTTTAACATTAACTTGCCAGCATCTGTAAGAAAAAAGAATCTTCATCATTTAATTATAAATAACTTTAAAGCTAGCAGAGACCATAAAAAATTTATATGTATGTAGTACCTAATCATTCCTATCAAGGTAGAAAATCAACATAAACAAACTGGCAAATAATAGTTTTAACCGTTCTGAGATAAAAAATCTTCCTTTCAGACTTACATATTCGTATTAAAAGGTAAAAAAGATATATAAATTGATTTAAAAGTACTAGTAAAAGTCTATTTGAATAAAGTATGATATGATTTGATCGTCACAATAGCAACGCTCATTCAATGAGAGCTGCAGTGTCTATAGCGTTGGAGTCGGCAACAACGAGTGAGGAAGAGCGAGGTTACCCGAGAGCACGACGGTGCGGCCGCTGCGCAGCGCCGTCAGCACGGTGCAGCCGCGGTCCGCCGGCAGCAGCGTGATGCCGTGCGCGCGCAGCAGCGCCGCGCCCTCCGCCCGCGCGCCCTCCGCCTCCGCCGCGCCCGTCGAGATTGGCTGGAGCGTCAAATGTCAGTGTTGTTATAAAATTATATTTTTTTTTGTATAAAGTAAGCGAATGATACAACTTGTAATCACCTCGGTTTTGGACTCTAGAGTAATAGTTTTTTCAGGATTTATCTTTATTTTCGTTTGCGGTTTTATGTCTTGTATTCCTGAAACAAGTTACAGATTATACCATCAAAATTGCATTAAGCGACAATACACTAAAATAAATGAAATTATTAATAAAAAAACTTTAAAATAAATCGCTTACTTTGTATCGTTGCAAATTCATGCTCTATCTTGGGCGTATCTGCCATTTGTTCTGAAACATTAACATCGTGGTTAGTGTGCGAGTGTCACGAGCGATGTGCGTGTGTGTAAGGGGTGTGTGTGCGTACCCTGCAGCGCGGCGGCCTCGGCGGCGGCCTCGGCGGCGTCGAGCAGCGCCAGCACGTCGGCGCGGCGGTGGCGCGCGGCCAGCGAGCGCGGCGTGTGCCGGAACTTGCAGCGCGCGCGCGCGTCGGCGCCGCGCCGCAGCAGCTCGCGCGCCGCCGCCGCGTGCCCGCGTGCCGCCGCCCAGTGCAGCGGCGTCATGTGCAGCATGTCCCTGCGCGGCGACCGACATCTTCTCTTTATATCAAGATACTATATCTAGTCACTCTAGCTAAGTTCGGATTATATCATGTTTTTGAACGACTAATCTACATATTTTATCCATTTTTTTTCTACAGGACTGTAGTAATGTTTTTATGACAGGTTTCGGCTATAGTATACCGGTCTAAATGTAACTACTGACTAGCCATGAGCACAATATTCTCATTATATTCTCCCTCATTTTCAAACTCTCACGAGAGGACGATTTGAAAGATATATTCGGAAGTGTTCAGTCGGAGCAGAAGTAACACCAAGCGTCCCACCGGCAGTCGAGCGCGGCGCCGTGGTCCAGCAGCAGCGCGACCACGGCGCGGTGGCCGGCGTGCGCGGCGAGGTGCAGCGGCGTGCGCTCCACCTTGGTGCGCGCGTCGCGCGACACGCCGGCGCGCAGCAGCACGGCGCACGTCTCCACGTGGTTGTTGGCCGCCGCCAGGTGCAGCGGCGACGTGCCCAGCTACACGACACACACAACACACCACACTACTTCTTAAATAACATATAAACAAATAACACATACCAGATAAAATAAACAAAAACAAAAAAATATATTGGGATACGATATGTCCTAAAAGTTTATAAATATATTGAAAAGAGCTCTGACTCTTAGGTAGTTTAACCTAAACCGCTAAACCAAATATCTAAGCCAAGTGGCAGTGGGCTGGGATGAAGAGTTCGCTAGTAGCGGCCACGCATCGAAAGGCGGAGCGTGGGCCTTTAACAAGATAAACTTAATGAAAATCCCTGGAATCCACTAGATTCTGGAATAGGTCTCTCCTAAATAGATGTAACAGAAGTTGATATCTTTCGGCTGAGACGAAGACATTATTAAATAAAACTATCTTTTCGGATTATTTCGCGGATTTATTTTGATTTTCGGTTCCCGACGTTTCGAATGCTTTACAGCATCCATGGTCACGGGAGAGACTGAGGTGTTACATGTCTTGAATGTATAGTTGTTACAGACAGCCTACCCACAATTAAGAAAATGAAAATTGCACCAATTACATTACAATATTTTTTAACTTTAAACATTTTTATAATTTTAATTATAATTGAATATGGAAAATTATTTATTTAATTTTTGCTATTATTTTTATAATTATTACAATTTTAAAATATTAATTAGTAATCTATATTTAGTGTTGCCATTATTATATTTATAACCATAAAGAAAAATATAAAATATAGTATTAATTATTTAAGCCATATAATTGTTCTATGTGTAATTTAAAAAGTTAAAATTAATTAAGGATAATAATTTTAATTTAGTTTGCTATTATTTAAAAACAACTTACTAAGCAACACTATTAATATATACTTTTATAAATGAAAAATGAAAAATATTAATCTGATAAGCTGTCATTTTGATCTACACAGTATGAACTTACTACGTCTGCCTGTCTGTTTTGTTTATATTCAATTATAATTAAAATTATAAAAATGTTTTAAAGTTAAAAATATTGTAATGTAATTGGTGCATTTTTCATTTTGTTAATTGTGGGTAGGCTGTCTGTAACAACTATACATTCAAGACATGTAACACCTCAGTCTCTCCCGTGACCATGGATGCTGTAAAGCATTCGAAACGTCGGGAACCAAAAATCAAAATAAATCCGCGAAATAATCCGAAAAGATAGTTTTATTTAATAATGTCAAACATTCGCGTAAATCTAAGAAAGTATTATGAGACGAAGACGTCAATGTCCACTAAAAATTGGATCTTTTGTCACAAAAATAAAACTTAAAAGGGGTTAAATAGAGGATAAGAGTTTGTATGGGAAACACATCTACTTGCTCATTCGAGTTAGGAATATGAAAGTTTATATTTTAAAAAAACTGTTTTTTTTTTTCGGATTTTAAAGCAGATTTATGTTGGTTCTCGACGTTTCGAATACAGCAATAATAAAAATTATCATTACAACATTTGGCAGAAACTAAAAATTTCAATTTTATATTAACCTATATGAAAAAGTAGTAATGTCAAAATAATGTATGGAAATGTTGTAACTTTAAGTCTCAATAAATTTTTACTCATACGTTCGCGGACAATTTTTATTTAACATTTCGACTTCCTATCACGTCCCTTATCCAGAAATACCACCCACTCCGCTAGGGGCCAAGTCCCCAATTCTAAATCGCAGCCAAAGAGAAAATGTACCGAAGTACGTTGTAATTTAACAAACGATCAAGCAGTTACCCAATCAGTGGTGAAGGGCGCGCCCTTGGCCATGAGGTCGAGCACGGCGGCGGTGTCGCCGGCGCGCGCCGCCAGCAGCAGGCGCCGGCCCAGCTCCAGGCCGCCCGGCGCCGCGCGAGCGCCCGCCGCGCCCGCGCCGCCGCGCCCCGCGGGCTCGGCCTGCGGACGAGTTATCATGTGTTCATACTTCATTCTATTGGCTCAGATGCACTGTACAGCCTGTTCATTTTTAAAAATTGCGACTCTGAGTGTGGATATAAACATATAGTCAATAATATAAATTGCGGTCGTATTGACTAATTATTTATACTAGTTAGTTCTTTTTGGGTATTGATAAATCACGTAATTTTTGGTGTCCCTATTATTATAAGAACACCCTAAGTCTGTCTGTATTTATCAATAGATGACACTATATGATGGCACATCATTAACTTTTCACTCAGGTGAAGTTGTATACAATGTAAGTGTTATTATAACATTTCATATTATTTACATGGTCTTCAGAAGAAATACAATCTATGGCACAGAAGATACAAGTAGTACAGTCAGTCACATATTTTTTAATAATTATAGTAAATATTTAATAGGTATACTTAATTTGAATATTTTGAAAATATGAATTTAGGTATTTTTATAAATTTATCAAATTCTTGTCTGTCTATATCACAAATGGCTTGAGAACAGCTGGGCTTCAATTTCTATACATTAAAAAGAAAGTTAAAAACTTAAGTTGGCCGAGTAAATTCAATAAAAAATATATTAAATTAAAATAAATTTGAGCTTCCCATTGTATATGCTCCGAATAAGTGAAAAGAAAAACAATATAACAAGCTACAAAATATGTCTTTGGGTATTATGTATGTGGTAATATTAATAGAAATGTGTAGGTGTTTTTTAATATAAATAACTACCTATAGAGTCCAACTAGAAATAATTTTTAAATTAACACAAGTACAGAAGCTAATTTAATTTAATATATTGTTATTTCCTGTTGTGTTAATATTTATTGCAGAATTATTAAAATCTAATAATAAGTCCAAAATCTCAGTTCTATAATAAATTAATATGTTAAGTATTTGCTTTTGTAAATTTACCATTACTTTTACAATTATTGACAAAGACATTAATTTTGGGAAATTTACTTGTTTGTATATAATACTTACTTTTATAACCTGAGGAGAAGTTAAACTTACAATTACATCTTCACCACAAAGATCTGTTGTCATATTTGTTTAGCTACAACAAAAGCAAAATATAATTCTTAATATATTTGTTATTATCCGTATTAATATTATAAATGTGAAAGTTTGTGAGTATGGATGTTTGTTACTCTTTCACGCCAGAACGGCAGAACAAATCTGCATGAAATTTGGCACAGAGATAGATTATAGTCTGGAATAACACATAGGCTAGTTTTTATCCCGGAAAGATGTACGATTCCCGTGGGATAGGTTTGTTTTTGTATTACTAGAGAAGAACCCGAGCGAAGCGAGGGTGAGCCGCTAGTTCAAAATAATAACAAAATTTATTTTATAATTACCTGCTTGATAATACTACATAATTATTTAATACTTTTCAAGAAACGAAAATACAAATAAAAATACAACATTATATTAGAACATTCTATTTTTGTCTGAAAAGACAATAACTATATATTAGGTTTTGTTTAGAGAAATTACAACGCCCTGCAACATAATTAAAAGAAGTCATAATGGAAAGTTATAAAGCAATCGGATAAACATTTCGCGCTTTTTGTCAACTTTTCCAACTTCATAACAAACCACAGAAACAGGATAAGGATGTTGAAATCAAAGCTTTTACAATGCACTTTCGATCACCAATCTTACACTTCCTTTTCCTGTCCCGACGGAAGTTCTCTAATAGTAGAGATTAGTGTCTATTTTATTCGAAAATAACGCAATCTTCATACTTACTTACAAACAGCAGCAATACATTTCAGTTACAGACATATATCGTTATTATTTTACTGTAAATTGTAGACGTCAACACATATTAGTAAGTTTTTACTCGTTATGATCTAATTTTATACCGCGAAAACAAATGTCAACTCAATTTTTCGTTGATATTTATAGTGGTTGCAATGTTAGATAATGATGGTTAATTTTTCTAAAGTAATAAATAGAGGTTTAATAGCAAGAAAGTAAGGAATATCATGCAGAAATATATTTAGATACAAGTTTTTGAAGGTTATTTTTCTTTCGCAATTTAAGTATATTGGTAAACCTGTTTACTATAGACAATTTGCCTCTATGAACTGATGAAATATAAATAATATCAAATAGTACAAAATGCCGTGTTGTAATAAATTTTAATGAGAAAAAATAAGACTCAACAAAATATAAGGTAATAATGAAATAAAGTATGTTATAAAAGTTACGTTTGGAAAAAATTATAAAAAAGTTATAATGTTGGTAGCTTTCATAGTGACGTAAAGTTGTAAACCAATGGCCAATGGGCATTGGGCAACGATGAATGACGTCAATGCGCAAATGACGTCATTTACAGATGTAAATAAACTGTGGAAATTTAATTTTTCAGTTTTCACAAATTTGTTTGTAAGTGAATAATATATGTTTTTAGTAATTCATTTACAAGTGTTGCTAACAAAATGAAGTTATCAACACCAAGATATACATTTTGCTTAATAAGTCAGTTAACTTTTATGTTTTGCGATCTGATATTTAATTGCGTTAGCTTGTTTCCTAGGAGTCGTGATGGATTACTGGTATTATTTATGTGAGTGGAACAATTTTTTTAATTATTAATCTAGAATCCTAGATCATCAATTACATTAATTCTGTTAAAATATTTAGATTTCAGGATCTATTTCTAGTCCTATCAATAACCACAATTTTAGTAACGTTCTTCTCAACATATTTATTTCAAGTAAGTATTATTTTTTCCTTTCTATACTTATCAAATACTTTGTACCAAGAAAGCTATTAATTACCTAATCATTAATTCTAGGCTGGTCTAGTAGAAGTTTTAATTCGCAAGTTCCGAGCAGCCGGCTCTGTGATAATTGGTTATGTGGCCGCGAGTGTTGTGCTACATGCAGTGTGGCTGCTGGAGAAGTGGGGAGATCCAGAGTCTGTGTCCACACCTATGCTCATCGTCCTGTTCACTTTGCAACGATGTTGTAAGTTTAAAATTGAAATTTCATAATATTCAAAATGGAGTTATATTTGACAAGAAAATGTATCAATCCTAAAAAAACATACATTACTCTTAAACATATTTCTTTTGATTACAGTATCTCCCTGGTACTACTTCTTCTACAAAAGAGCAGCATTGAGGGTCAGCGACCCTCGCTTTTATGAAGACATAGACTGGATTAATCAGCAATTGCAGTCTCGTTGAAATAGTCAAGGAAAATAATAACTTTGTTTCAACTTTATATATTTAACTTTATATAAGTGAACCATAATGTAATAAGTATAATACTGTTCTAATATTCTATGACTGATTTAGGAATAGTAGTTTAGTTAGAAAATAACATTAGTTAATGATTTATTGATAACATCTAGTCAGATGAGCTTTAATAATGATAATTTTTCTTACTTGTATATTGTTGTCACAGCAAGTACGGTCACTACAAACTGAGCCAAATGTGTAGTTCATTCATTCTAATATACTGTATTATTTCTTTCATGTGATTAAAAGTTAAGGGTAGTTAGTTTCATTAATGCACATAATGATCCAGGAGCCAGGTACAAATTTGGTCAATTATTTCCTCTCAAGCGATAATTAGTGGAATGCCTCAGAGTTGTATCATAATTTATGACAAACAGCTAACTAACGCACTACCCATTCTCTTTAATCTATCTTTGCTATGGTAGCCATTGTTATTGTCTGACAAATGATATACAGGGTGGATTTTTCAGACGGGACAGTAAGGGCAAGTAACTTAACTGCTATAGTTACAGGAAAACGTTCCTAGGAAACTATCCATAACTTTTTGAGATATTCTGAACTGCATTTACAGATTTTGGAAAAAATGTACAGTTAGAGAAAAAAATGCTAAAATATCAAAAAACTTTTTTTATGTCAATCGATCCTATTTCATGTAGGGATCAAAAGATTCTATGGGTTCATTTGAGGTATGAGTACTAGAAATAACAGAAATCGCCAAAAACTTTTCCCATAAATTTTGTACTGAAATATTCTTTGTTGCCAAACTGTCCTATTTTTTTATGTGAGGCCAAATGCAGTTTGAGTACAGAAACTACGGTTGGTCACAAGACCGGGCTTACACGCAGGCACCTTATGCAGCGGGCGTAAAATATTTTTTTTTCAGTTTCTGTTAAGGCAGTCTCGTGGCATACTGTACATAGAAGCAAAAGTACCTACCTAAGTAGAAAATCATGGCTCGGCAAAATCATGGCAGCTGACGTTCACAAAGCTTTATTATACAACTCTGATGCATTCCACTAATAAGCGCTTGAGAGAAAATAATCGACCAAATATTTACCTGGCTCCTGGACTATAAGTTATACTATAAGATAAAGAAGGCTTAGTAAATAAAAACATAATTTCTAGCATTTAAATTTATTTCACAACATTATGCATAATATGTAACAATTGGTGTTAAAATAAGAACATAAAATATATAAGAAAGATTATGGATTGAGTTTTAGTTTTGGCTGTCATTTATTTAACTCTATAAACATTTACAGTGTATTGCTGTTTTCTTTATTTAAAATAAGGAAGCAAATTTTACTAAAATATATTGATACTAATTAGGCGTTTAATCTATTATATTAATTTATTATATTTGGTTTTTATAATGTACTTTTTTTATAGGATAAAACTATAATTATGTAGCTCTAATGAAGTAGAGATTTGTGCTGACAACGTTAATATGACAAAATAGAAGTTTTTAATATTTTGCTATAAATTAGTGTACTATGGAGCTATAAAGTTTATTTGCATATAATCAAAACGAAATCAATGAACAGAAGGCGGTAGATATTGAACAAAGTTGTCATGGATGGCATAACTAAAATGGATAAAAATCAAGTTCAATTCAATTATTTTATTTCGTGGTTTCTAGGAATGTCACATAGAAGAAAATGATGTACACAAAACCATAGACACGACATAGACACAAAACCATAAACACAATTGCAGCTTCCTACGATGTGTGACAGGTATCTAACAGTTAGTGTATAAAATGTATAAACATTGATTTGCTACATGTTTCATTGGAGGTAGCTACATTTCGTAATCAGCACTTTTACTTAAAATTTATATTTTTATATTATTCGTAATATTATATAAAACCACATTATCGCTAGTAACAAATTATTGCTTTTGATTTATTTTTTCAACTAAATTTATATGAAATAAATAATTTTAAATCAATTCACATTTACTAAGTGGGTTTTTTTTGAAATTTCTTTATAGTAAAGGATATAAAACTTGACAAATGATGACACAAATTGATATTATTTTTCAAAAAAATTTCATCTTTTAAATAGTTTGTAAAAAGATAAGAAAAAGTATTAACATCCGCCGACTGACGTAGTGTCGTAACGCAGTTGGAGAGTAGAGAGTAGGATAAACTACATACAACTAGTAACAACAAGAAATATTTAACTCAATAGATAATAACTAAAGAATGGAATTAAATCAACACAACGAGACGGTGACTAACAGTATTATGCAAACTTAGAATGAACAATATGTAACATCATTACAACGTAAACAATAAGAACAGCAAACATGTTTGTACAGGGTGATCGATTTCGTATAATTTATCTCGACTCGTATTGGTCGGGCGCTCGGCGCGCTCGGCGCGGGCGTCGTATCAGAACTTGGAGCGGCAGAGCGGGCAGTTGGACTTGTTGCTTGTTGCGAACCACTTGCGCTGTGAAAGTTATGATTTATTACCAATAAGTCATTATAAGATATGTATTTTGCACGTACTGTTAACTTAATTACTTTTTAACTAAAATAAAATACCACAATGTATGTTGAATGTTGTCAAACTCATTTTATTTCTTTTCTCTAACTGAAGTGTCATTACAACAAATTAAAGAGCTATTGCCAGCCAGTGTAAACTCAATACTAAATTAGCATAAACTTTTTATAACTATATATTAAATTAAACATCCCGCCCACCAAAGAACTTCGTTCTTTTTTCTACAATGGTAAAGATTAAAACAACAAAAGCTTCTCGACACAAACAAAATATAGACTTTATCAAAACAACTCCGCCCACCGTGAATGCTCATTTTAAAGTAATATGATAGTGCATGGATGCAGTTCAAAAGTACATTATATTAAAAACACCTATTAATAATATTAACACATTCAAACTGGCAAAAGCTGTACAATTTGTAGCCTCTAGAAAAAATATAACACATTTTAAACAAAGAGAACATCACAATCACAGCACAAGAAAGCTAAGTTATATATCTTTTTGATTAAAAAAAATATTAAGTTTATTACAATTAGCACATAAATTAATTTTCAGGTTTAGGTAGTACACATAGTTTATTACAAGGGCGCTTAACAATACCATTTTTTGCTTTGATAGTAACAACCCTAGTTAGACCATCCTTTCCTGGATGCTTTTCTATAACCCTACCTAATAACCACCTTGCAGGTGGAATGTTGTGATCCCTAACAATAACTACATCATTAATTTCAGGTTCTAGCCTTTTGGTTGTCCATTTAAACCTTTGATTTAAGTTCACCAAATATTCATCTGACCACCTACGCCAAAAATCATTAAGCATTTTCTGAGTAAGTTTCCATCGATGAAGGCTTGAAATTGAGGTCTCAGAATAGTTCTCGTCTGGAACAATAACTAACGGCTCACCCACTAAAAAATGACCTGGAGTGAGCGGCAGTAGGTCGTTTGGATTGTCACTTAGAAATGATATAGGACGAGAATTTAGACACGCTTCTATCTGAGCCAGTACTGTTGAGAGCTCTTCGAAAGTAAGTGTGGCGTCACCAACTACTCGTTTTAGGTGTGCCTTAGTTGAACGAACAGCTGCTTCCCATAAACCTCCAAAGTTCGGAGCATGGGGTGGTATGAAGTGCCACGTCGTACCTTCATTTGCTAGCAATTGGACAATTTCGTTGGATAGCTGCGACTTAGCACGGGTTAACATCTCTCTCAATTCCTTCTCAGCCCCTATGAAGTTTGTACCGTTGTCAGAATATAAGTGCTCACAATATCCTCTTCGGGCTACGAATCTCCGGAACGCAGCAATAAATCCAGACGCGGTTAAATCGGACACAGCTTCTAGGTGTATGGCTCGCGTTACCATGCAAATATACACACAGATGTACCCTTTGTATGATTTCGCACCTCGGCCAGGGGAAAATCGCAGATTGACATGGCCGGTAAAATCTACACCTGTTTTACGAAAGGGTTTGTCGGGAACCAGTCTGCGTTCAGGAAGCTGGCCCATAAGCTGTTGGTTATTTTGACGAGCATACCTTGTACAGGTATTGCACTCTCTGTAACACTTCTTAACACGTTCTCTGGCACGAATAATCCAAAACTTCGCTCTCAAGAAGTTCAACATAAGTTGAGGTCCGCCATGAAGGGTTTTGATATGGGCGTCAAGGATTATTAGCTTAGTGATATGACTATCACTAGGTAAAATCACTGGATGCTTCTTGGCAAAATCTTCTTGACCTTGACTTATTCGGCCACCTACTCTCAAAGTACCATTTTCATCCAGAAATGGACATAGAGTATGAAGAACACTTCTTTTGAGTACTTCTCCATGAGACTTTAGCTGCTTTAATTCCTCTTGAAAGTATAACTCTTGTGTCTTTTTAATACAAATTTGTAAAACTATTTTACTCTCTTCTGTTGATACTATTTTATACATAACTCTTTCTCCTTTTGGTATTTTAAGTTTTAAAAATTTTCTACAATATGACAAAACTCTTAATAACTTAGATAGACTAGAAAATCTTTCCCATATAAATTCTTCTTTAATTTGAACTACAGCAGCTAAAGTTTTCTTGGGTCTCTCTTCTTCGTTTGTCTCGTAACCTTGGTCAACCTTGTACTCATTTTGATGACGTAGAAAATCTGGACCATCCCACCACAAATTGTGAACGGCAAGCTCAGCGATAGACATACCTCTCGAGGCACAGTCTGCGGGATTCTGATCCGTTTTTACATGGTTCCATTGATCACGATCTAATACAGTCAGTATCTCGGACACTCTGTTGCTTACGAATGTTGCCCATCGACTTGGTTCTCCTCCTAACCAAGCAAGGACCACAGTTGAATCTGACCATGCGTATAAGTTTGTCTTCGGAACCCTCATAATTTGTGAAACCTCATGAATCAATTTGGTTGCCAGCACTGCCGCACAAAGCTCCATTCGAGGGATTGAGATTTCCTTTTCGATTGGCGCCACCTTAGTTTTGGCAGTCAACAGTCTTACATAAGTATCCTCAGTTCCTTTGCATTTCATGTACACGACTGCTGCGTAAGCTCTCTGAGACGCATCGGCAAAAACGTGCAGCTCCCTCCAGTCATTATTTGTCGTCTGCAACCACCTTGGAATGCTAATCTTATTAACCTCATTTAATGAAGATCTGAATTCATGCCATTCATTCAGCAAGACTGGAGTAAGCTCATCATCCCATGCCAAGCCAGACTGCCACAATCTTTGGATAAATATTTTGGCGATTATAATAGTAGGTGCGATCCAACCTAAAGGATCATAGAGCCGGGCTATATCTGACAACACCTTACGTTTTGTAATTGGCTCCTTTTGCTCTGGTAAGTTGTAGGAGTATTCGAAGTTATCAGATATTTTATTCCAGCTTATTCCCAGTACCTTAATCATATTGCTAGCCTTAAAAATAAATGAATGATCGGTTCTCTGCTTGTCTCTTTCAATGTGATCTAGTAGTTTAGGACTATTACTGCACCATTTCTGGAGTTGAAACCCACCAGCCTCCATCAACTTCGACATTTGCTCGTATATTTCAATAGCGTCTGTCTCTGTTTGGCATCCCGTTAATAAATCGTCCATATAATAGTCTTCCCGCGTAATTCTTGCAGCTTTTGGGTACTTCTCATGTTCATCTTTTGCTACTTGTTGTAAGGATTTCACTGCCAGATATGGTGCACACGAAGTTCCAAAAGTAAGACGCAATAATCGGAAATGTTCAATAGGTCCTTCAGGATTCCGGCGCCATAAGATTCTCTGAAAGTTTGTATCCTGCTCATTTACTAGGACTTGACGATACATTTGCTTAAGATCCGCTACGATACAGTACTGATGTAGTCTCCACCTCATTAGAATGTGGCGTAAATCCTGTTTGTAATTTCGGCCCTAATAAAAATGAGTCGTTTAATGAAACATTATTAACTCCCTTACACGATGCGTCAAAAACTACTCTCACCTTCGTGGTTTCTTTATCTTCTCTCACTACGGCGTGGTGAGGAAGATAAACTGCAAGTGGGTTCTCAATGTCTTCTTTATTTTCTATCTTCTTCATGTGATTTTGCTCAACGTAGTCTTCTAATACGTTTCTGTATTCCATTTCTAGTGATGGGTTTCTCTTTAATCTCCTTTCTAGCAGTTGATATCTTCGGTACGCTATTACTTTTGATTTCCCATATCTAACTTCAGGATCTATTTTCTTAAATGGCAGCCTTACCACGTAACGACCTTCATCATTTCTCACTGTAGTCTCCTCATAAATTTCCTCACATTTAATCTCTTCCTTTGTTAATGGTTTCCCTAACATGTCTGGCTCTCTCTCTATTTCCCAGAATTGTTTCAGAAGTAGGTCTTCCTTTACTTGAAGGTGTAGATTTATCATCCTGGTATTGGCTAGCTCCTGTGGTGTCACACGTCCGGACAAGATCCATCCTAGTTTGGTGTTTTGCGCAATGGGACCAATTTCCGACGGATGTCTCAGCAATCCGTTGAGCATAATCTCGCTGTGAACTTCTACACCTACGATTACATCTATTTTGCTGGGTTGTCCATATTTTGGATCCGCGAGCGGTAAATTTTCAACCTCGGGCCAATTCATGATAGATGTCTTACTAGAAGGAAGAAAAGATGTTAGTGAACTTAAAACAAAGGCATTGACTCTAATAGAAAACTCTGAATCATGAAGTGATTCTAAATCAAAAACAACCATACTCTTGGTTCTAGACTGACCGTCACCTACTCCAGAAACTAATCCATTAACAGGTATTTTCTTAAGACCTAAAGATTGTACAGTACTCTCACTAATAAATGACGCTTCAGAGCCCTGATCTATTAATACACGCACGATTTGAGAATAGCCATTTGCTGATTTGGCTCTGACCAACGCAGTAGCCAGTAACACCTCTGATTGATTCTCCTCTTGGGCAAAATGAGCTATTATGTTTTTCTCCTTACTCGACTCTTGACTCAGCAATTTCTCAGGACCCTTAGACGAAGCGGTTGCTTCTGGACGTAGACCTCTCTCAAAGTGGAGTAATGTGTGGTGTCTTCTGCCACAACGGCGACAACACGTAGCCTGGTGGCAGCCTCTTACATTGTGGTTGGGAGACAAACAATTAAAGCAATGTCCCTTGGATTGCACAAACTCACTTCTCTCTTCGGGGGACTTGCTACCAAACTGTTTGCATTGGTACAAAAGATGTTGACTCGAACAGTACGCGCATACTAATTTATTATTTTCCTTTTTCTCCTCTAAAACGCTTGAATGAAATGACTTTTGTTTAGATACTTGTTTAGTTGTACTATTTTGAGCAGATTTTGTAGTGGTGCAATGATGCGGGGAGCGGGGATGATGTAATGAAACACAACCGCTCCCGATAAGGTTCTTTATTCTACTCCTCCGTCACAATACTGTCCTTAATATTTATACTATGCTATACTTAATCCCACTACACCACCGGGGTAAAAGAGAAAAAAAAAATGTTTTTTTTTTTTTTTAGTTACAATCTAATGCTTATGTACTAACTACAAAGATACTGCTACTGTTTTACAAAAAAAAAAACTGCTTATTAAACTTAACAATATTCTAATAGATTTTCTTAATATTAAGTGAATTATGAATATAAACATATTATTTATCTTTTACAAAGGGCTTTGTTCTATTTTTATGAATAATTTCAATTTTACCATTTCTCAAAATTTTTACATTAGGTTCTTGCTCTTCAATAACTACATACGGGCCATTATACAAAGTATCTAGTTTACTTCCTGTCTCATTTTTTACTAGTAACATATCATTTGGTTTATATTTTATTTGATTTACATTTTTATCATATTTTTGTTTCCTTTTCTCTTTACATTTTAACAAGTTTTCTCTTGCATCTCTGCTAGCTACCTGTAATCTATATTTTAATTCTAAACTATAATTATCTGGATTATACAATGGTTCTATGTCAGCAGAAATTCTACTAGGCATTTCACAAGGTTTTCCGAAAACTAACTCGTATGGTGCATATTTCGTACTTGAATGAACTGTATTGTTGTATGTAAAACACCAAAATGGTAGCCATTGGCTCCAAGTGTCTGGATGGCTATCGCACTGTATGCGCAAAAATGAACCTAGATGTTTATGTGCATTTTCAAGTGAACCAATACTTTGATGATGATATGCTGTCGAACTTAATTTTTCTATGTTAAGTAATTTACATACCTCTTCCATTGTAGCAGACATAAATTCAGTTCCACGATCTGTAGCGATGACCTTTGGAATTCCAAACCTTAAAATGAAATTATTCACAAAACTCTTAGCTATACTTACCGTTTCCTTATTTTTAAGAGGATATGCCTCTACAAACTTACTTAACTCGCATTGTATACTTAATATATATTTATTATCTTCTAAGTCTCTATCTAACGGACCGACTATATCTAGAAAAACTTTTTCTAAAGCAGAACTTGCTGTAGTCGTTATAACCATAGGTTCCTTAATATATCTAGAATACTTCATCTTTTGACATTTTTCACATTTTCGAACATAACTCTTAACATCATTTTCGATTCCTGGCCAGTAGAATCTACGTTTTATGTTATTTATCATTCTGCGAATCCCAGCGTGTCCGCTTGTGGGAAGCCAATGATAGTCATTCATAATAAATTCCTTTTCTTCGTTACTATCTATTCTTTTTATACCTCTCAAAATACAAATGCGTGGTCCGGACCACTTGTTTATTTTTTTTATTTCTTCTACAAGATTCTTGATAAACAATGTGTTATCTTCTCTTTTTATGATACATATTTCTTTAATTTTTAATTTTTCACATATTTGTCTCAATTTTTCCACAAAAACGTCTCGCGTATAATGTGCTTTAAAATCGAGATTAACATATAATATATTTTTATTTTTTCGAAATACGAAACATTCAGATTCAACATCAATCATTTTTTTCTCTTTCATTTTTTTCAATTCTTCTCCTTCCAGTAAACTTAATTCAACTGCTCTATTCGGTATCCTAAGTATTTCCACTACTTTTGGTTGATCAGGCCAATCGTTCTGGTCAATACTTGGGATATCGTCTATCACCTTATTTCCACTTTCATTCTTTCTTTCATTCTCTCTTTCAGCCTCTCTCATTCTCCTAGCTTGCGCTCTCGTTGTTACTGCCATTAATCTTTCATTCATTACCTTTAACTCTTGGGACGTTATGCTTATTCGCGATAAAGCATCTGCTATCACATTTTCTTTCCCTTTCACGTATACTATTTTAAAATCATATTCTTCTAGTGCTAATCGGAATTTTAAAAGTCTACTTGACGGATCTTTCATTCCAAACAAGTATATTAAAGGTTTATGATCTGTCATTATTGTAAAGGTACGTCCATATAGATATGGTCTGAAATATTTAACGCTCCAAACTATGGCAAGTAGTTCCTTCTGTATTGTTGGATAGTTTAATTCTGCTTTATTTAAAGGTCTACTAGTATAGGCTATAGCCCTCATGTTACTATTACAAAGCACTGCACCTATTGCTGTTCCCGAAGCATCGGTTTGTAGTATAAATTCTTTTGAAAAATCGGGGTATTGTAGAATGGGTGGAGTCGTTAAAGCGTTTTTCAAAAATTTAAATGAATTTTCGCATTCTTCAGTCCATTCGTATCTGACATTTTTCCTACAAAGTTTATTCAAACAATTAGTTATATCAGCAAAATTTTTAATAAACTTTCTATAGTAGTTACACATCGCGACAAAACGTCTGACCTCATCAACGTTTGTCGGTGTTGGATAATTTTGAATAACTTTGATTTTCTCTGAGTCTGGTTGAATTCCTTCAGAAGATATCGTATGACCCAAATATAATAGTTCTGTTTTTAAGAATTGACATTTATTCGGATTCAATTTAAGATTGACTTTACGTAAACGTTCGAATATTTCTATTAAATTTTTATTATGTAATTCAAGGTTTCGTCCAAAAACAATACAATCGTCTAAATAAATAAAACATTTTATGTAGTTAAGGCCTGACATGGCTACTGACATCACTCTAGAGAAAGCACTAGGACTGATTTTTAGTCCCATAGGTAGACGTTTCATTTGATATTGACCTGTACTAGTTGTGAAAGATGTAATTGGTCTGGATTCAGGCTTTAAAGAACATTGATAATATGATTGGCTAAGGTCTAAATGAGAATAATAAATTGCGCCTGATAGTGAATCTAGTATTTCGGTAATATTTGGTAATGGGAATTTATCATCCTGTATAACTTCATTTAACTTTCGGTAATCTATAACTAATCTCCACTTTTGTTATCTTTATCATCTGATTTTTTAGGTACTAATAATATAGGACTGGACCATTCACTTTGTGAAGGTTCTATGATGTCGTCATCTAACATTTGTTTGATTTGTTTGTCTACTTCTGTTTTTAAACTATGTGGTAACCTATATGGCTTTACATAAACTGGATTTATATTTTGTTTCAAATTAATTGATTGTTCACATAAATTATTAGTAGTTAGCTTATCACCGGGTAAATGAAATATGTCAGCATACTTTGAACAAATACTTTCTATATTGCTTCGTTCGCTTGTACCTAAGTGATCAAGTTTCAAAGATTGTAATAAAGTTTTTGCACGTGTAGAGTTCAAATTACACTTATCAAAGAAACAAACATTATACTCTCTTAATGGTAATAACTCGGGTTGAAAAATTGGAATAATTATTTCCTTATCACTGATATTCATTAATCTGATAGGTATTATGTTATTTTTAGGTTTTACTATCAAACCAGCCAAAAATAAGTTTTCTTGTAATTCTTTCTGTACAATCACACTGTCTTCTTTCACATCTGAATTTAACTTTATATAATGAATAGTTTCACACCGTGCCGGTATCGCAATATGTTTAGTACATAGTTTAGGTGAAGTATATAATGGTATCTCACTTTGTTTTTCATTGGTTAAAGTTAATATATTTTTTTCTAAATTGATAATTGAATTAAAATTATTCAGAAAATCTAAACCAATTATACCATCTGACTTACAAGGTAAGTTCTTAAACAAGTAAAACTTGTGCTCATAAGTAGTACCGTCTGATGCCTGTAGAGTTAAATAAACATAGCCATCTGAATATGTCCTGCCACCTATACCGTTTATAACTATAGGGTCTCTATGTATCGGTATACGTTCCGATAAGATGTTACTACGAATTGCCGATAATGAAGCACCTGTGTCTAGCAACCATGAACATTTTTGATTATCTAAATTTAAATACACATATTTTACATTATCGTCGCAAGTTAAAATATAATTTTTAGGACCGAAAAAACTGATTCCGTTCGGTAGTTTTATCCTCATTTGTAGTTTCGACATGTGCGGTACAAATATTTCGCTGATTGTGATTACCACTACTAGTGTTACCTCGAACACGACTCGAACTCACAAAATTACCACGATAACCTCGCGTCGATCGAGTATTATTATATCCTCGATTATAATTATTTTTTACGTATTTACCTTTCATATAATTGTTGAAGTTGTTGTAATTTCGTAGCGTCGTCTGTTGCAATTGAGGACGGAATTCGCGATTTGAATAAAAATTACCTCTAGAAGTCATTTGTCCACCTCTACCTCTTAGTGAAGACCTATAATATGGGAATTGGTTACCTCTCCTTTGTGCGTTGAAGATGTTGTTGGACAACGAAGGCTGTCCCAGCTCCTCATCCTCAGCAGCACGTACTGCGTCCTTCAGGCTTGAGTAGTCTCGTGCCGATATAATTGTGCTCAGTCTCCTATTGCGTAATCCGTCTGCAAACCTTTTAACTGCAAGTTTTTCATTTATAGGTCTCAATATCTCACAAGACTTCGGATTTCCGTCGCTTTGTGCAATAGTGAGGCCTACAAATAACTCAGACAATTTATCACCGAATTCGTGAATGGACATGTTATTTTGCGATAAATTATTTAATTGTGTTAGTATCGAATTTGCAGATTTTTTTGTTAGTAAAAACTTTCTAATGTCTTGTATTAAACTCGTCACGTCATCATATTCGCTCTTTAGCTTTAATTTAGCAGACTTAGATAACCTGGTTTTTAAAACAAAAGAGATGAGTAATTTTTTCTGAGTAACATCTACAAGATATTCATTGTACATCTCAATTCCGTTAATAATATTTCAGTAATTTCCTCCGTATTATCCATTACGGGGATCAAAGAGGTTGCCGTTTTAATATCGAATTTATCCATTGTGCTACCCTGATAATTAAATTTATATGTCAATATTTTATCATATATGCACTCAATACGTTCCCTTAATACTTCGAACACATAATCTTTTAACTCTACTTTAATGTCTTGCTTAGCAATAATATTAATAATATCTTTATATGTTAAAAATAATTTTTTCAGCTTCTAAAATCTTATTATTAACATTACCTTTATATTTTAATCTTCTAGTAGGGCCCAACTTTCTTAAATCTATTTGAATTTCAATTAACTTATTTAATATAAATTCTAAATCTTTTTCCATACATAACTCTATACATACACTAAATATTATAGTTGTTAAAATTCATATATTATAAAGTTACACTATATACTACAGTTCATAAAGTTCATATTATGTTATAGTTCATAAATTTTCATATTTACGCACGAAGAGGGACAAGAGATAGTAATAAAAAAAATAATGATGTGGGGGTTTTGGGGGGGTTGATGCACTTTTTTACACTTATTTTTCACATTTCACTTTCACTAAAGTAGGTGCGCGGCCGAACACCAGCCAGCACTAGCAGCTTTGCCTTATTAAACAGCATCACTCCCAGCAGCATTTGCAGCATTGAACTTCCCGGAAAGCCTTTGACGGATCCTTCTAACAAATTCTGTTTGCATCCTCTTTTCTATCCATTTTCTCTCCTTATTACGCCATGCTTTACACCCAAAATATATTGAAAAAACAACGAACAGTACCAAGACCACTGCAATTAGGATGTTGTTGGTCAGCATATGTGTTTGTAGATTTGTTTCTGCGAGTACAGCACCGTTACTACCGACTGCATTTTGGTTAATCAATATCTCCTTATCTTCATTTTTAGAATAATATTTCCCCATTGTTAGTTAAACGTTAGTTATTTTTCTTTAATATATAAGATTTATTTAATTCACTTCACGTTATAAAAATTAAACTGTACTAAAACTGGCACCGAGGCACACAGGAATCCGCTGCGTTGCGAGATTCGCCGGTCACCCGACACTCGCCCACGCCACGGCAAGGCAGGGTCGCCATGCAATGATGCGGGGAGCGGGGATGATGTAATGAAACACAACCGCTCCCGATAAGGTTCTTTATTCTACTCCTCCGTCACAATACTGTCCTTAATATTTATACTATGCTATACTTAATCCCACTACAGTGGTTTTTACTCCATCCATCATTTCTAATGTCCGGAATCTCATCTCTAAGAACTTAACTAACTGTTCCCATGTAGGCAAATCTTCAAATTCAAAATGACAAACCTCAATCTCCCACTGTTTTCGGGACTCGTAGTCAAGTTTGGATACCACTAAATAATTGATAAGTACATCCCAAGAGTCTGTGTTAATGCCTAAATTCTTTAGTGATTTAATACATGAAGTTGTTGTATCGAGTGTTTGTTTAATCGCTGAAGCAGACTCTGTGTTAATACTCTTTTGAGAAAACAAGCCTTTCAGAATCTCATTTGCATTATAACGTTTATTATTGTATCTTTTTATCAATTTGTTCCAGGCCTCATCATAGTTATTTCCAATAGTAGATAAATCTCGTAATAGAACCTCAGGTTCACCCGACAAGCTGCTCTTTAGGTAATGAAGCTTCTGAACTGCACTTAGTGTCTGATTCTCATGGATAAGATATATAAACATATCGTAGAATGTTTGCCATTCCTCATAGATACCTGAGAATGTAGGCAGTTGAATTCTAGGGAGCTTGATTTCCGTTACAGATGATACCGGTGTAGCTGAGGATACATTGTATTCAAGGGCGGGCTTGGTTCGGCTTTCTAAATCTTCTTTTAGCTTAGTTTTGTATGTGATATATATTTCTTCTGTACTATCATACATCTCTTCGCTAAAATATTTTAGCATCGTCCGCTCAGACCACTTTACCGAAGCCACTAATTGAAAATGATTATCCGTAAACTCGTTCCAAGATTTTTCTAAATTCTCTGCTCTAACTTCTATGTATGCTTTCGTCACTCTTTCCTTGAGTGATTTTTTGTAATTAGTAAAGTTTTTATTAATTAGCTCAGCTATAGCGTCTTGTTTGTTCAATAATCCTTCCATTTTTACTAATTACTATTGTTCGTAAAGTCAAACGCAAACAATGAATTATTACTTAGAGAAGATGCAACAATAAACGTCAATTATATATGAACCAAATACTTTTAAATCAAAGTTCTAAAATGTTCGTTTTTTTTATTTGTTCACTTAATTTTTTATATTGTTTTTCACACTATATCCCGGGTTTCGGCACCAGATGTATTTTGCACGTACTGTTAACTTAATTACTTTTTAACTAAAATAAAATACCACAATGTATGTTGAATGTTGTCAAACTCATTTTATTTCTTTTCTCTAACTGAAGTGTCATTACAACAAATTAAAGAGCTATTGCCAGCCAGTGTAAACTCAATACTAAATTAGCATAAACTTTTTATAACTATATATTAAATTAAACAAGATATATAAAATTAAGTCCGACTGGTGACCACGATTGTTGTATAGCAACAAAATAAATTAGCCAAAAAATCAATTAATTATTTTGTTATTCTTCAATATGTTGGTTGGAAATACGCGTAGTGTTTATAAAAAAAAACAAGAATTCTTCAAGCAGTTCGGGTCGGGAGGAATGCTTCAAAGAAGGAGTCCACAGAACTGCTGAAAGAATTCTAGTGAGATCAATTTTCTTATAAAAAGAAATATACACTTTAATAATCAACATTGCAATATAATATATATATATATATATATATACATAAATCAGCAACACAAGCTTGTTGTTTTCCGTGACTAACCAGGCACTGGGCGTGGAAGGAGTTGCGGCACTGGTGGCAGGGCACGGCGGCGGCGCGGCGCGCCGGCAGCAGGCGGCAGTAGCAGATGTAGCACTGCGGCGCCGCCGCCACGCGCGCGCGCGCCGCCGACACCCACATGCGCGCCGCGTTCAGCAGGCTGCCGTTCTGCAACAGCGCCACGTGCCCGTAGTCATCGAAATATACTTTACTCATAAACACTTCTACGACAATTTATGATTTGTCAATTGTTACCTTTAAAAAAAGTTATCACAGCTGCGAAGGGCAGTTCTGCTGAGAAGTACAAATTCAAAATATTTTATTCAGCATTATAATGTTACAACCTTCACTGAATGTCATGAGTCTACCACCAGTTCGAAAAGAAAAAGCGTCAGACCTGAATGAAACTGGCGAAAGAAACTCAGCGGGATTAGACCTTAACAGTTAACTCGTCTGGTACTTGTGATAAGGTCACATGAAATACTCTTAGTAAATAATAGAGCATTATAACCTTTTTCGTTACGTGATAATTTTTATCTGTCAACTCTTTCCGCAAACCGCGTTGAGTACGAAGCTTTGTTCCAAGAAAGCATGTAGAGACCTCCATCCACAGATAACGATAATGTTCGAGTCGAGGATCGAGGAGAGGTCGCGATCATCAGTGGGACATTAACAAGCATTCAATACAAATAATTGAACAAATATGTTTAGAAGCACTCACCTGATACGCGAGGTAGAGCACGATCCAGTGCGTGTCGTGCGTGGGCGCGGGCGCGGCGGCGGCCGTGACGCGCGGCGGCACCAGCGGGTGCTCGTCGTGGAACTGCACGCACAGCGTCTGCGTGTGCTCCTCCACGCTCAGCGTCAGCAGCGCCTCGCCGCGCGCCGCGTGCACCGCCACCTGCGTGTCGGGCAGCTCGCGCGCGCGCGCGCGCAGCGGCGCCAGCTGGCGCGCGCGCAGCTCGGGCGCCACGGCGCGGCGCACGAGGCGGCGCAGCGCGGCGGCGGCGCGCGGCGCCAGCGCGGCGGCCCACGCGCGCGCGCCCGCGCCCGCGCCCAGCGCCTCCGTGGCCACGCCCGCCGCCAGCGCGCCCACCACCGCGTGGCCGCACGGCTCTGCGGACAAAATTCACGTGACAAAAGTGACTCGTTATCGTTTCTACTTATCCCACAGGAATTATTTCATCAATACTAAGTACTAATAATGACCGCTCAAAATTATTAAAATAATTATTTATGTGAAATGTAAAAAATAAATCAACCAACAAACATATATGTATTTCAATATTTATAGCATTAGTAAAGACTTTTATATTGTTGTAATATTTCATACTACGGTACGTCTTAACGGTTAATATGAAATAGACTATATATACATACATAGGTATGATGAGTTTTATATTCTTAACTTATGAAATTCCCATACAAACTTTCATCCCCCTTTTTATCCCCAAGCGATGATTTCCGGGATTCAAACTATACTATGTCCTTCCCCGGGTCTCAAACTATCTTCATACTTATCTAAATCGGTTCAGTGGATTTTTAATTTATCCATTACAAACAAACTCACAAACTTTACCTCTATATAATAGTTAAGTTAGTGTAGAAAAACCCATATAAACCAGCACTGACCGTAAACGTCGAGCGCGGAGGGCGCGGGCGGCGCGCGGAAGTGCGGCAGCAGCGCGGGCGGCACGCGCTCGCGCAGCGCCGCCGCCGGCAGCAGCCGCAGCGCGCCCGGCAGCACCAGCTCCGCGTACTGCCGCTCCCTGCGCACACCCCACACTGACGCGACTCCCGGTTGCCATATATACTATTACGTGACAGCCGGGAACCGTGTACTCGTAACTTGCCGCGAGATGGCACTACAGCGCTTTAACTTTTAAAGTTCCTCATTAATAATATTTTTTGTTTGACAACAATTGCGTTTGAAATTATTTTAGCAAAAATTTATAGTTGATCATTTATATCTACCTATCCTTGTAGGGGACGCAAGCTACCACTAAATGTGTTATAGAGTGTTTCTTTGTATTTATATCACACAGCATTATCGCTTAGGTGTTCGGTAACAACCTTTGGACCGAACGATCCTCGTCACTTGTATAATTTTGATACTGTAGAACTATAATGTTATCGCCCGATTGAATCGCTGCTCACATAATTTTTGATTTGTTAGCGTGTGTTATATAATCCTCGTTTTCAGGTAAATCAATTTAAGATGTTACGTTGATTTCTTATACGAATTGTCATCATCGTTGTGTTATGAAATTATGAGTAAGAAGGACTCTGTATGTATTACTATTTCATTGAATATGCAATACAAAGGGCAGGTAGTGCGCGTGTGCGCGTACCGGAAGAGGCGCACGTAGCAGTGGTGCAGGTCGCCGCGCGCGAGGCCGGCGCGCCGCAGCAGCGCCGCCGCCGCCAGCAGCGCCGCCAGCGCCGCGCGCGCCGCGCCCGACCCCGGCGCCGTCTCGCACGTCTCCACCATCACCCTGCGAACAAACACACGAACGAATTCACACCTTTGTTTACCTTCTTACAATTTACGTTTATACAAAAACGGACTTAATGTATTTAAAAACTCTTTTTATTAATAAATCATTTTTCATTTTTTCATCAATTTTATTAATTGGCATGTAATACGAATTAACTGTGTGGAGAGCGATGGTTACTCTTACTTAGCATAAATTATTCCTCAACATCGTATAGTTTAATTCTGACAAGTCTAATTTAATTTTGACAAGTCAAAAAATATTAAACCATACATTATATTCTTTATTAGTGTCCAATTCGTTTAGTTGTCATAGTTTGTCAATAAATGGCGTTACGGGTAAGTTAAAGACGCACATCGATATTATATGTTAACAAAAGATTACACAAAATGAATACGCGATGTTCTATACAAGTAGTCCACGCGACGTGACTCACTCGACGTCGTGCAGCAGCGCGTCCAGCAGCCCGTGCAGGTGCCGCAGCGGCTCCTCCAGCTGCACCAGCGACAGCTCCTCGTCGCGCGCCGCGCCCCCCTCCCCGCCCTCCCCGCCCTCCCCGCCCTCCGCGCCGTCGCTCGCGTTCCACACGGCGAGCTTCTCCGCTGTTGTAACGAGTAACACAACAAGCACAATTATAACAATCATTTCAATATATTACTACATAATACTCGTATCCAACTTCTCCCTATCCCCTCACGTTCCAGACGGTCTTGCGTCATGTCAATGCTCGACATACCAAAGAGTAAGACACGTTTTTTTTCGCACTCTTTCTCAGTATATGCCTCATTACTCTGGAACAAACTCCCTAAATACATCAAAAAAAGCCCCTCCATAACTTCTTTTAAAAAAAATTTAAAACAGTACCTTCTGTCACAAATTGGTCCTTAATTTTATCATCTGATTTACTATTTTTGTGTATTCCAAATGCATACGATTATATTTATACTTTAATATGTATATATATATATGTATGTATATATGTATGTATATGTGTATATAGTATGTATAATATGTAAGTTTTTTTTATATTTATCATTATATGTATTTTTTTTATCTTATTTAATTGTATAATTATTTATAATTTTATCTTAAATCAATTGCACACTTTTATTCCCGTCATATAACACTATTTCTCACTTCCTTAGGTTGGCTGGAAGAGATCTCTTCTAGAGATAAGTCCACCTTTGCCCACATTGTTCTCTTTATTATCTGTGTTACTCTGTTAATATGCAATAAAGAATATATATATATATACTTTCTTAGATTTACGATATTTTTATTTAAAATATTACTAATTTTTATTATTGATTTCTGATTTATGAAATATTTTATACCAAACATAGTCACAGGGACAAAATGGTTCTTCGTAAATAATTCGAATCGTCGAAAACCAAAAATCAAAATTAAACTGCGAAAGACTTTATTCTACGAGGTCTTATTTAAAATATCAAATATTGTTATGACAGCACAATGAGAAAAATCCTTTTTTCTCTCGATTTGATTGGGTTCGACTTGAACAAAAAGAAAGTAACATACATAATAGAAACAATGTGTATAGAATGTGTAAGATAGTGTCTGACCATCGTCCAGCACGAGGGGCTTGTCCACGGCGTCCAGCACCGCATACGCCAAGTAGGCGTGCGCGGGGTGCGGCGCGCGGCGCAGCGCGGCCGCCGCCGCCGCCGCCAGCCGCGCCGCCAGCCGCCCCGCCTGCAGCGCGCCGCACGCCGCCAGCAGCGCGCCCACCACGCACGTACGCGACATCGACATCGGCCGCTCGTCCTCCTCTGTGTTTGTTCGACTTGTTTAGTTAATTCAACAATAGATGGCGTTAGTAGTATTCTACATGCTCCGATATTAACGTCCTTAGGTCAAAGTCGTCAGTTCTATAGGTTCGTTGTTGAGGTGTTCGAAGATTTTTTAAGAATTTCGCTGTCGTAAAAGTCGCTGTTGTCGTTTAAAGTCCAAAACATAAAAAAAGGTTGAATTTCAATGAGGTTCAACTTCAATACAAATTCGTACACTGTTAATAATACACATATTTTAGAGAGTAGCGTGAGAGGTCCCTTATGCTATGTTATAAATTATAATCGATTTGCTCGAGTTCATTTTGGTGGTTATGCCACCACTCACCAGCCAGAAAATTTACTACCCACTAAAAGCGAACGGATTGTGAAGGAAAACTTCGTCAGGAAACCTGCATGTCTGAGAGAACCTAACAAGTTTTCGAAAAACATGTGAAGTCCGCTGACCCGCATTTGGCCAGCGTGGCCTGATCCCTCTCATATTGAAGGGAGGCCCGTGCCCAGCAATGGGACGTTAAAAAGGGCTGAATACAAAAAAAAAGCGAACGGATTACCGAACCACTCCCGCCTTAATATAGCGTCACAGAAATTAAAAAAAATGTGGCACTCGGAGACTGCCGCGGTAAAGCTGTTGCATAGCATTTTTTATCAACTTATGCAATTATAATTATTTATTTATTTTATTAATGCAGTATTTTTTTTCCTTGACTTTCTTCATTAATAAATACACTTTGTTTATTCATATTTAAAACACTTTGTACACAAATTATACGAGTACAGATATTCACTGTTGTACATAGATGATAAATACCGATACACCTATATACTTTCTCACAAACAGCTGATTACGGTAGTTTTCCAATACAACCAATGCCACCTAAAGGCGGGTTGCTGAACTAAAGAGACAAGCGTGATAATTCAAAAAGTCATTAAAAGTTCTGGTATTTATCGATAGATGGAAAAACTAAAAAGTATCACCGCTGTGCCGGTCGGAGTGGGAGGTGTCAAGTTTTTTCGTTACGGAATTTCTGGATTCGGTCCCCACGCTCAAGGCCCGCGATAGAAGCTATGCAATAGCTTAAAAAATAGATCTATGTATTAACTTATTTTCTATATTAGAAATAGGACTAATGTTGCAACAATTAATAAAAATTAAAACATTTAAAATTAATTAAACATTAGTATCAGTCACGTGTACAATACTACGTGTAAAAGACTAGGTGATAATAACGCTAACATATCCCACGGGGCCTGGGCCGGGGCCGGCACTCACCCAGCACGTGCAGCAGCAGAGCGCACAGGTTGGCGTTGAGGTCGGGCGCGAAGATGTCGTCCCACTCGGCGGCCAGCGCCAGCACGTGCGGCGCCAGCGCGCGGCGCTCCGCCAGCGCGCGCACGCCGCCCGCGAACTCGCGCACCGCCAGGAACAGCTGCAGCACGGCGCGCGCCAGCAGCGCCACCTGGTCGCCGATAGAGAACCCGCTTGTTACATGTATATATCCAGTATGTTATATGTATATATTCAATATGTGATTCTAATATCGATCACTATTATTTCATAGAATTAAGTTTAGATGTAATGTTTCTATTTTAAAGTAATTTTTATTAAACTATTAGTACAGACTTTGGTTTTTTTTTTTATTTGATCATTGCCAATTTTTTTTTATATGAAACATCTAATGGCGTGATAACGCCTCGCCAGTCGCCACGCGCTCGTATCTCTCATACTCTCTTCCCACTCGACTCGTCGACCCCCCCTCTCTCACCGCGCTGACCTCGTACATGTATAGCGTATGTACTGTGTTGTTCACTTTGGAACACATTTGCATATTATGTTTTATTTTAACGTTAATAACTTCCAATAACAAATTAATGCAAGTTATAGTGATAATTGAGTTATTATAATTATAGTTAATTATAACACACAATCCAGAAAATGAAATCAAGAGTAATTTAATTTTGTTTGTGATTATGCCATATTATTTCCTTTAGTAAACAAAATTCGTAATTCAATTAATTATACTATATCTTTACAAATTATAGCTTATGCGTCATTGATAAATAAGTTATATAGCAGTAAATCTTCATCAAAATCCATTCAGTGGTGCTAGCGTGGTAGAGTAACAAGCATCCACACAAATTTTCAAGTGTAATATTAGTAGGAAAGGTAACCTTAGTGGAGAATAAAAGTGGCGCGCTGGCACGCAGCGAGGCCACCAGCGAGCACAGCGAGATGGTGGCGAAGTCCCACACGTGCGCCGGGAGCTCCGCCCCGCGCCGCCGCACCGCCAGCCGCAGCGCGTCCGCGACGCACGCGTTGCTCACCACCTGGCTCCACGGGGCGCTGTTCAGATCCCTGCGAGTTGCATATTTTCACTTCGTCAATTTCTAATGTTTGTAATATTGTAATCATAGAAGTATAATATTTTACAGATTAATTTATGATACAATCTGTATTTATCAAACATATAAAATTCAAATTAGTCTAAGTTTGACTGTAGATAGCGTTAATATAATTGCGAGACCACTGTACACAGCAATGGAATGTTACAAGTACCTTTCGTGATATACTTAAAAATATCCTTTTTGCGTTCGAGCATGTTTCATGTCTCATATAAAAATGTCTTCTCTATCTTTCAATATAAATCACAAACTCATTATTTGTCAACGCTCAGTCCATCTGCACAACAACTACCACACAATCTATATATATACACGTGTGGTGTTAGTCATATAGTGATCGCTCCGAAAGCTATTATACTCGTGCGGCGTACCTCTCATAAAGCATAACGTAATTATGCCTGTAGTACGCGTTGACCACGGCGTCGAGCGCGGAGGCGCCGGCGCGCAGGTCGGCCTCCAGCGCGCGCACCAGCGCCGCGTCGCGCGCGTGCGCCGCCAGCACGCCGCGCAGCAGCAGCACGGACGCCGCGCGCTCGGCACGCTCGCCGCGCGCCGGCGTGTCCGGGGACCACTTCAATTCCGCCTGGATATATTCGAACGACATGAGTCTGTAGTGACCCCACTCATGTCTTACCACGGAACTAGATGGTGCTGTGTCTTAATGTCTCGACATATTTATATTTATTGCCAGTTAATAGACTTAATAGTCCCGAGGTTGATTACGATTGTCATTTAAGTTTGTCTGTCGAGACATTTTTAATAGTATGGTACGACTACGTATGTAACCAAAGCACGTAAAACCATACAGGATTATGAAATGTTACACTGACTGTGTACTTATTTCACTTCAAGTGGCCTATTGTATCAATGTACAAAACACATTAATTAGTAAATTAATTTTTACATATAAATATATTTTACCTTAAAAACAATACAACCTCACAACAACAAACAATTTAAAATTATTATTATTAAAACAATTTTCCTCACTTGTAAACTATGGAAGTACCCGGTCCCGGTGACAATTTCCTCTAATTTACTCATGTCTATATCTACGGGACTTTGTGTTTCCGGCACATCCGATTCAGTACTTTCCTTAACTTCGTCAGCTTCTAATTTGGATGACACGTCTGCTTTTTCACTATTTTTGGGACTTTCTAAAGTTTCATTTTGTGAATTACATGGTTTTTGGGCCATTTGGTTCATTTTGAACTCCAAGAACCTTCTAGCAAATGCCCAGTAGTAGCCGCGCGTGGCCGCCACTTCAGTCAAATGTGATAGAAGCATGTTCTTCATGTCGGTTGGAATTTCTGACAAAATATCTTCAATGAGCTTCTCCATACATTCCTTGCTTGTCTTTATGATATCATAGTGCTCCCACTGCGGAAAATGATTGTAGTTGTTATTACATATAAATGACATCAGATATCAAATTAGTTAAATAAGAACTTATTAATCCACAAAATGGTGTCTATGAAATGTGAAATTCACCATTAAATTTTAACAATATGTGATGCACAAACAAACAAATCTTATTTTTATTTTTAAACGATTTTTAGATAAGTTACCTTCATGCTAATTTATAATGAGATAAATCTGTATAAATACTATAAATGTGAAAGTTTGTGAGTATGGATGTTTGTTACTCTTTCACGCCAGAACGACTGAACAGATCTGGATGAAATTTGGCACAGAAATAGGTTATAGTCTGGAATAACACATAGGTTACTTTTTATCCCGGAAAAATATACGGTTCCCGAAGAATAGGTTCGATTTTGTTTACTTAGAGGTAAACCCGAGCGAAGCGTGGGTGAGCCGCTAGTAGAAAGTATGCACTTCATTTTACCTTTTATTAGTGTTCATTCGATATGCTATTGCCTATTACTGATGGAAATAAAAATTTATGTTTAATTTTATGTAAGCAGATTGACTGATAATAACCAATTATTTTATTTATCAAAGTTTTAATTTAAGAGGAATTCAAATACTCACAAAGGCATATCTCTCACACAGCGAATTGAGCACCACGAACTCCTCCAGCACGAGCGCGAACTGGTCGCGGTACAGCGCGTCCTGCAGCAGCGCCACGCGCCCACCTCCCTCCGCGCCCTCCCCCTCTCCATTCCTGACGTCATCCCCCGCACCTTCCCCCTCGCTGCCTTCTGCGCCCTCCTCGTCCGCACACGAGTTGCGGGTGAGCATCGCGCGCAGGAAGAAACACCGGAATAGACTCTGATGTACGTATATCATAAGGTCTTCTTTTGTTAGTTCCTCGTGCTCCTTGTCTGCATCGCTCACGACTGTCTGTATGAGCTCGTTCTCGTCTTCGAATGGGCAGTTGAGGTTACCTGTTGTAGATGAATGAATGAGTTTTACATTTGGTGAAATTTATAAAGTTATCTTGTGGTGAATATGATGAAGGATATTTATTGTTGAACTACGCATTAATCTTAAAAATTAATTAGAAGAAAAGTTATACTTTTTTTTTAATATAAGAAAATGCATTCTTACGCATGTTATCTGGTGGTTATGTGAAAAGTTAGTAAATAATACTAGTTAGTAAAACCAGTACTATGAACTAAAGCCTATTGAAACCTTTCCAGTTTTAATGGAATGTTGCAGGATCACTTTCACATTCAACCATGATGACTCGACGGGTGGACTATCGGGGCAGGCCAAAAGCCTAGTTGTCGGGTTGCTCCTATTGACCACGGTCACCGCTCTGATTTAACAGAAGTACCAGGAATAACGTAAAAGTAAACAACAAGTTGGGACGCCATCGACATCATGTTTGATAGAGTATATTCGCATAAGTTACCGAATATGCAGTCGGCGCGCAGCGCGTGCGCGGCGAGCGGGCGGCGGGCGGCGGCGGGCGGCGCCAACACGCGCGCCGCGCCGCCGCCCGCCGCCAGCAGCGCGGGGCACAGCGACGCCGCCCGCTCCAGCCGGCACACGTCCAGCTCCTCCATACTGCCGGGACATTAACATTTCACTACGTATTATACACACTAGTGTCTAAGAAGAGCCTATGTGTTACTCCAGATTAAAGTCTGGGTGTAAAATTTCATTCAAATCCGTCCAGTCGCTTCACCGTGAAAGAGTAACAAATATATACATACATGTAGTATCAATACGAGTACGATTATATGTATAAATCGTAAGAGGATTTAGCGGAAATGAATTATAACATGTATCTATTTATGATACCATGATATATACATACAAACAGTGAGACTCACAGCAAACACATACTATAACATATGCCTCCGACTTCATAATACTATGTTCCTTCGGTAATTTGTTCCTATCTTTTGAGGTCATTCTTTACGCAGTCGGTTTTTTAAGCTATTGCATAGCTTCTATCGCGGGCCTTGAGCATGGGGACCGAATCCAGAAATTCCGTAACGAAAAAATCTGACACCCCCCACTCCGACCGGCACAGCGGGGATACTTTTTAGTTTTTCCATCTATCGATAAATACCAGAACTTTTAATGATTTTTTGAAATATCACGCTTGTCTCTTTAGTTCAGCAACCCGCCTTTAGGTGGCATTGGTTGTATTGGAAAACTACCGTAATCAGCTGTTTGTGAGAAAGTATATAGGTGTATAGGTATTTATCATCTATGTACAACAGTGAATATCTGTACTCGTATAATTTGTGTACAAAGTGTTTTAAATATGAATAAACAAAGTGCATTTATTAATGAAGAAAGTCAAGGAAAAAAAATACTGCATTAATAAAATAAATAAATAATTATAATTGCATAAGTTGATAAAAAATGCTATGCAATAGCTTTACCGCGGCAGTCTCCGAGTGCCACATTTATTTATTTTTATTTTTATAATTACCTTTTTTTATTGATTGTTATATTTCTCTCACAATATATTAATTATCGTATAACAGAGGCCTCACCAGCCATACACGTGGTCGTGCAGGTCCCGCAGCGCCGCCCCCACGGCGGGCGCGCGCGCGGCCCCCGGCGCCGCCAGCGCGCCGCGCCACGCCGCGCGCGCCTCCGCCCACTCCGCCGAGCCCCGCTGAGTACACACACTCATCATCATCATTTCAATGAGTAGAAACACCGACAGTATACATAACCGTGTAATATTTACATAAATATTATATAACAAAATATTTGTCTTCACGTGAATACTAATTATAGGCGCCATTATCAAAGACGTCAACTGTTAGAGATAGGACTCCTTTAAATATTTCCACGACTACCGGTCTTATGCTATCATATTCAGTGGATTCTGGCAAATTTAATCAATCCGTCGGTCAACATTTTGGAGCCTCAATAATAAATCGATATTTTCATAAGTTAATTATTTTCAGCATGGTTACTGCTTGCCTAACACTGAAGGAAAACATATTGAGGAAATTTACATATTTGGGCGAACTTAACTAATTTTCATATCATGTAAAGTTTATCAATCCGCACTTAGCTTGCGTGATGGACCATCGAAGTATATATAGTATATAACCTGATCGTCGTCATATTGTACGGAAGTCTGTCCTCAACAGTGACACATTAAAATAGGGCTGAATAACGATATCACTACATAGTATAAAACAAAGTCGCTGCCCGCTATCTATCTGTCTCTATGTATGCTTAATTTTTTTAAAACTATGCAATTGATTTTGATGCGGATTTTTGAAAGATAGAGTGATTCAAGACGAAGGTTTATATGTATAATACATGCATATTACAGTACAGAAAAACCGAGAAATTCAAAGATTTGTATTTCATACTAACCGTTAAAACGTGCCTAGTAAAAGTAACAAGTCGAGAGGTCACACACTACACGATAACACTGACCTTAACTCTAAGGTTGAGACGGAAGAGCTCCTGGAGCAGCGGCGAAGCGCGCGCGGCCTCGGCCGAGGGCGCCAGCGCCGCCGCCAGCCGCGCCGCGCGCGCCGCGCCGTCCGCCGCGCCCGCGCGCAGCGCCGCCGCCTGCGCCACCACCGCCTGCTCCACCACCGCCGCGTTCACCATCACCTCTGCCCGGGGTAGGTCATTCATTAATAGGCACCACAAATGTTTTATAATTCTGATAAACTCATAGTGTAAAAATACAGCAAATTTAATATTATTTTAAAGTACATATTCCACCTTTAGAAGAGAGAAATTAATTTATAAAAAAAAAATATTTGTATTTTTTTTTACTAAAACCTGATCAAAATAACACTTATATTGAGTTCTCTTCGATTTGGCTCCTTTTAGCTTATACATTAGGTCATTAAATTGTCACAAGTATTAAGATTCATGCTCGGCATTCGAAACATCGGAAACGAAAAATCAAAGTAAATTCGCGAAATAATCCAAAAAGATAGTTTTATTTAAAATGTGAAATATTTGCGTAAATATAAGAAAGTATTAAGTACTAGAGTATTATAAATATCAAACAATGTTTTTTTTTGTTAAAACCATTTAGAAAAAAGCCTGCAGAGAGTGCACACGAAATATTTATTTCTTACAATATACACCCCTCAACACTTATGACCTGGAACTTGTAATAGGGTTAAATAATAAAAATGTCGTAACTGCCCAAACGTTCCACCTATTTCCGCTTAGCTCTCATTCATCAAATACGCCAAGTAACGTGCGATAAGGAGCTTGGTTGTAATATTAAAGAGAGAAACAAGTGGCCCCTCACCGCCTCGGTCGTCGTGCGCGAGGCAGCGCAGCAGCAGGTGGTGCGCGCGCGCGTCGCCGCGCCGGCACAGCGCCAGCGCGGCGGCCTGCGCCGTGTGGCCGCGCAGCCAGCGCCGCGCCGCCGCGCACTGCGGCCGCGCCAGGCTGCGCGCCAGGCACCACTCCACCACCAGCGGCAAGAACTGCCGGCGGCAATATGCGTGCGATTTAAACAAAAGTTCAATATTACTTTTTATAATCTTTATCGCTTATGAATTAAGGCTATATCAATAATTTTTATGTCATTTCTTTTTGAGTATGAAAATAATTATTAAAATAAATACAGATGGAAACTTCAAAGTGGTCGACCCGCACGCTATTGGTCGGCCCGAATATGACATCAGAGTATTATTATAACAGACCGATTAGCCATTTTGTCGCTACAAATTGAGTCGTCATTTTTCTGTGTATATCATACTGTGACGTCACGCCAAGCGTAACAAAAATTTTTGTTTCACTACAAACGAAAAAAATTGCATTACAAACCTCTACTAACGTTTTTCTATACAAATCAAGCGGAATTTTTTCTTTACCAACTTCGGGGGATGACATTTTTTTTGTTGTCTGTATTTTTTTTTGGCACTACTGCAAACGAAGTTAGCTTCACTACTATCTACTACTAACCGAAATCGTTCAAATAAACCTAAAAAAAGAACAATTTTTCCAAAGTCGGGTGCCAAGTTCACATAGTCGCTTTGAAACCACCAACAAGAAAATTGAATTGAATTCAAACAGTCCAGGCAGCGCACGCCGTTTAAGCAAATCAACTGTTAGTTTTCTCCCGACTTCAATTAAATTTATTATGATTTCCAACAGCAAACATTTTTTTAAAAGCCTGAAGCATCCAGCAATAATATAGAGAAAGAATTATTACAATCGAATCTATAGTCATTAAATATTTTTTTTCTTTAAATTCAAATTTTCGGTAAATATAGTAGTAATAATCTCAGCTCACGGGCTGGGGTCTGTTTGTACGTGCGAAATGACCTCTGTTTCCAGCGCCTCCGCCACCTTGAAGACCACACATTTTCTACGATCTGGGTTATCGTAGATACAGGAATCGAAAAGATCCTGTATTCCTGTGTCTACCGATCGCACACAGGTGACCAGGAGACAACTCGATTGTTTGAACATCTCAGTGAGGCCGCTGATGTGGCTATGCAACGGTACCCCACCGCGCAGCTTGTCTTTCTGGGGGACTTTAACGCCCATCATGAAGATTGGCTGTTCCCATACCAGAAGACGGACCATGCTGGGAGAGAAGCGTAGAAGTTTGCGGTATCACTTGGACTCTCCCAGTTGGTTGAACAAGCGACGAGGGTACCCGATGTAGATGGCCACTCAGCTAATTGTCTGGACCTTCTGCTGACAACTGATCCAGACAGATATAACATCCAGGTTTCATCCCCATTGGGTAGCTCTGACCACTGTCTGGTAAAAACTGTATCGTCTTACTCTCCACCAGATAACGATTCTACTGGCGTTAGACGAGTATGGCAATACAAGTCAGCAGATTGGGATGAGATGCGACATTTTTTTGCATCCTTTCCTTGGCGGCAGGTCTGCTTCTCTTCTTCCAATCCGTCGAGCTGTGCGGATGCTATAACTGATGTGGTGCATCAAGCGATGGAATATTTTATCCCGTTCTCTGATGTACCCGTTGGTGGCAAAGCTCGCCCATGGTTTAATGCCGAATGCACCTTTGCTGAAAAGCGTAAGCAATCGGCTTACCTTGCCTGGGTTGATGCTCGAGACCGCAAAGCTCCGGATATAAGATTCAAGAAGAGAGCCTTTAACTTAGCCGCCAAGTCCCACAAAAAGACATTAAAGAAGGCTCGTCTTGACCGAATTACACATTTTGGTGCAAAGCTCTCTGCCCAACCATCTGGCAGCAGAGCTTTTTGGTCCCTTACCAAAGCTGTCGAGACGAACTTCTCTCGGCCCTCACTGCCCCACCGCTGGTAAAATCTGACGGATCCCTGGCTCATACGGCAAAGGAAAAGGCGACTTTGCTTGCCTCTCGTTTTGCCCAAAATTCATGTCTAGACTCTGGCAATGCTACTCCACCACATCTACCTCACTGCAGGATCTCAATGCCTGAGATTGCGATAACTAATAAGGAGGTTAAGAGAGTATTGTGTCGTCTAGATGTGAATAAAGCCAGTGGTCCTGATGGTATACCAGCGATAGTCCTTAAAACATGTGCTCCCGAGTTGTCTCCGATACTGACACGCCTGTACCGCCTTTCTCTTAAGACTGGAATAGTGCCTAAATCCTGGAAGCTTGCCAATGTGCAACCAGTGCCCAAGAAAGGAAGCCGTGCTGACCCTGCCAATTATCGTCCGATCTCAATCACCTCCATACTCTGCAAGATTATGGAGCGTGTATTGAACACTCGTCTTATGGCATACCTAGAACAGAACGATCTCCTCAGTGATCGACAATATGGGTTTCGCCGGAATCGGTCGACTGGGGACCTTCTAGTGTATGCCAATCACACCTTTGGCGAAACTATTGACCGAAGCGGGGAGGCGATTGCCGTCTCCCTCGATGTCTCAAAGGCCTTTGACAGGGTCTGGCACGCTAGCCTTATATATAAGCTTTCAGCCTATGGCATATCTCCTGGCCTGATCGGCTGGATTAAAGACTTCCTGAGCGACCGATCACTCAGAGTTGTGGTTGATGGTTGTTCATCACAACCCTTAAAGACCAACTCAGGAGTTCCTCAGGGGTCTGTTCTCTCTGCAACCTTGTTTCTGCTGCATATCAACGATCTGCTTATACCCGGTATCTATGGGTACGCAGACGACAGCACTATTGTAGAGAGATACCTGCCGAATCCTCGGGCCAGTAGAGATCAAATTCAGTCCGAAAGAGAGGCCATGGTAGAGCGGTTGAATCTCACACTCAGGGCAGTCTCCACTTGGGGCGATGCCAATCTTGTGAGTTTCAATGCCACCAAAACACAGGCGTGCCTGTTCACCACTAAAAGGAGTCCTTTCACCTTGACTCCTACTTTCCGGAATGTGCCTTTGGAATACACAGAACGTCTGCAGTTATTGGGGATGGACATCAGCCCCAACATGAACTACGGGCGGTTCATCGAGTCTAAGGCTAATGTAGCTGCGAGGAAAGTTGGCATCCTTGCAAAGGTCCGACAGTATTTCACGCCGGGACAGCTTCTTGTTTTATATAAAGCGCAAGTCCGGTCGTGTGTGGAATACTGTAGCCACATATGGGCTGGTGCTGCGAAATGCCATCTGTCAGCCTTGGACTCGATTGAGAGGCGTGCTCAAAGGCTTATAGGTGACCCTGCGCTGGTAAAAGCTAACTTACAAAGCCTCGATCACCGACGTAGGGTTGCCAGCCTTTGTGTATTCTATAGGTTACATTTCGGAGAGTGTGCGCAGGAACTACATGAATTAATTCCCCCATCCCCTTTCCATCATCGGACAACTCGACGAACGGCTGGTCTCCATCCTTATGTCGTGGACATTCCACCCGTCCGCACGAAGCGTTTCGCTACGTCATTTATTATACGTACGGCTAAGGATTGGAACAACCTGCCTGCGTCGGTGTTTCCGTCCGATTATAATATGGGTGTCTTCAAGGCAAGAGTGAATAGGTGGCTACTGAATTAGTGCGACTTACCATCTACGACTGCGTTACCACTTACCATCAGGTGGAACGTAGTCAAGCACTAATTCGGAATAGTATAAAAAAAAAAATGAATATTGCGCGTTTATATTTTTTTATATTTCTATTACCTGTTGGAAGGAGTTGTACACATTCTCTAGTTCTTCTTCAGTGAAGTATTTAAATAGTAAGAACAGCACTTCCACCAGCGCTTCGCACCTCATAGTGTCACCGGAGAGCCAACTTTTCAACACTTTATCATAAAAACTGTACATAGAATCTGCATTAAAATGTCTCCAAATAGACAGAAATAGGTTTTTACTATCAAACTCCACCAATAAAGTTATCAACGAAGAAAAAACTGCTCGAGACATCATTTTTGTGTGAGCAAAATCAAAGTATTGGCAACATGTCCTTTCCACTATTTCGTTCAAATTGTGCATAAACCTATCCATTAACGCTTTGTCACATGCTACAACATCTTTGGGTTTTATATCGACTTTTTCCACCTTTTCATCTGCAAATTGAATGTTGAGTTGTTTTTTGTCCCGATTGAACGATGTTCTTAGGGTACTCAATAGTAATGTATGATCGTCTATTAGCTGCGTGATTTCATTTTCTTCCATTGACAATCTTTCTATCTGCGCAGAGATGGTGGAGCCGATGTTTTGCCAGAAGTTCCGGACGAGCTGGTCGTACCCGGCGCGGCCTGCGGCGGCCCGCTCCAGCCAGCACTTGGCGAGCGCGGCCATACAGGCGGCGGAGTGGCGCAGCACGTGGCCACGCACATGGCCCGGCGCCGCCAGCGCGCGGGCGAGCCAGGCGCGGAGCGCGGCGCCGGCCGCCTCCGCCGCGTACTCGTGCGGCCGCTCTGACAGGTACCGGAGGCAGTCCGATATATTCGTTATCCAAATCTGCCTCTCAGTTTTCGAACTGAGTATGCTCTTATTTTCTAACCTGTAAAATGTTAGTTACTTTGACATAAACGTGAGTTTTGTTCAAAGACTCTTTTGTGTCTTATGTTATTTGAGACAAGATTACTAAACAATTTTTGCTACATTCGTTCTTAATGATGATTTTGTCATTTATTTCTAGGTTCCTGTTAGAAGCGACATAACAATGTTTCATATTACAGACGACACGGTTCAATTGTTCAAGAAGAGATTTATACACAGTTTTAGTTTTCTACGAACCCAGTAAATAGAGCGTTGAAGAGTGTAATATAAAACTCTTTGCTTATTAACTCCTCGGGCAGCATCGCCAGCAGCGGCAGCGTGATGTCCGACACCAGTCGCGCCTCTCCCCACGCGCCTGAATAATAACTTTCGTATTATATTCGTTCTTTTGGGATATATTAATGATATTGATAATTGTATCATCCCAATATAATAATTACCATTTTCCAATAGGTCTAAAAACCGTTTAACAAGGAGGTCCTTTTTATCCAGCCACGTGTGCCACTCCTGTAAGTGAACAAATACAAAAATGATAAATTATACTTAAATAAAGTTTATCAAAATACTAAATAATAGTGTGTTTGTATTGTGTACTTATATACGCACATAAGAAGATATATTTCTTTGGCAAATTAAAACAAAAATAACTTTAAAAATTTTATACTGCGTGCCAATACTATATATTTGTAGGAACGACGATAAAATAATTAATTATATATATTTTTTTAATTTCAATACAATATTGAAAGAAGTATAATGTAGAACACAGTATAAAAATCATTGCACATTGATTTTAACGAAATAAAAATAAAAAAAATCATGGCGAAAAGTTTCGCTGTTAAAGTATTGCATTCCTCCAGTGACAAGTTAGTTATGCTTGTCAACCCTAGATCTATCCCCAACTTTGGTTATGTCTTATTACCATAATAATTTATCATTCATATAATTATTCTCTCTCTGGTGAGCACATGTATGGTGTAATCGTAACATATTGTAATACAGCAGACAGCATTTTACTCGAGACGCGTCATTTATTATTTTAATTCATAAAATCAAGTTAGTTCAAGTAGCACTAGTGAGTGAGCCTCGCTCATAGGTCCATTTTAATAATAAGTTTACAGACAATAAACAGTATCAAGTGGTGATTCCTAAACAATTTATTACTTTAACAATCTAATAGTGTTTTAATTAGCAAGAACCGGTACAGTAAGTATGACAGTCGGGAGCGTGTCCTCCCGCGCGGCCCACTCGACCACCCCGTCGAGGCGAACTAGGAACTAAGGTAGCGTCGACAGACTGTGATACTTTGTGTTCGTAAAGTGAGTGTACGTGTGTGTGTGTGTGCGTGTGTGTGTGCGTGTGACCTGCGCGCCGTGCAGCAGCAGCAGCAGCGCGCGCCAGCGGGCCGCGGCGGGCGCGCGCGCGCGCTCGGGCAGCGCCAGCAGCGCCCGCAGCGCGCGCACGCCCTGCTCGCGCGGCGCGCCGCCCGCCCGCCGCGCCAGCAGCCGCGCCGCGCAGCCGTACCAGGCCGCTCTGCACGCGAGACGAATACATCAAATTTATTCTTATTAGCTCGAATTGCAAATGTATATTTTACTAGCAAATTATATACATTACTTTGATATACAGGTAAACATTTGGCCAGCACGGGTCGGTGAAACGTCTATTTAACTCATTTTTCTCTGACTCCATTAGCAAATATTAAAATTTAAAACTAAAAATTTCCTTAAATCGAAATAAAACAGCCTATATTCGTCAGGAGTAGTGTAGCTTTCTATTAATAAAAGAATTTTTGGAATCGGTTCAGTAATTCCAGAGATTAACCTCTACAAAAAAACTAAGTTTATATAACTTCTCATTATATCAGTATAGATGATAGGTTTGACAGAATTAAGAAAACGCAGGTTTCATCGTGACATTTCCAAGCACCCAGCCTCACCTAACGAGCGGCGAGTCGTGCGCCGCCAGCTTCCAGAAGGCGGCGGCGCGCAGCAGCGGCGCGGCGGCGTCCGGCAGCCAGGCCAGCGCCGGCGCCGCCGCCAGCTGCTCCAGCGCGCGCAGGCTGCCCGCCGCCACGCGCGCTAGCTGCAGCTCGCGCTCCTCTGGCTCTGTCACTCTACGAATAATCACTTTGCAGTTAATTCTTATTGTGTAGATCAATAATAGCATTTCAATGTAGCAATAGTGTTGCTTAATATTTTGATCTTTAAAATAATAACAAACCAAATTCATATTTATTATTTTTTTAGTTTATAAATCTAATAAGAGCAATACTAAATAACAACTATAAAATAACCATTGAGACACCTAAAACCAAAGAATCTCCCAAAACTATGATTGCTGTATAGCATTCGAAACGTGTAGAACCAAAACAGAATAAATCCGTGGATAAATCCAAAAAAGATTAGTTTTGTTTGTTTCGAATTATTATATTTCAAATAAGTAAATAAATAAAATGTATGCATTATTAGTGATAATAGTGATATAAGTACATAATATAATCAAATGAATATAGAGTTCTTGCTTTAGTAAAATAATTAAATGCTTAAAATATAATATGTAACTGTTTTTGATCCAACATTCACAAAAAAGCTACAGTGCTCTTTAAATATACTTGTATTAGCTTCACTTGCACATGTATGTCTAAGTTGTGTAAAATATTTTGGAAGTTAATTTAAACCTACTTCGTTTTACAATACATACTTTATTAGATTTACGCGAATATTTGACATTTAAAAAAAACTATTTTTTCGGATTATTTCGCGGATTTATTTAGATTTTTGGTTCCCGACGTCTCGAATGCTTTATAGCAATCATGGTCACGAGAATCACGTCACGTCAGTCACGAGAATGGTACTTCTTTTTGTCATATCGTTTAGATATTCGTATTATCCAGGATCAAGAGAAGGTTTCGAGCCATTCTCCTATCCACTTCCCGATACTCGTTCTCAAAAAATCAAAAAATGTATGAACTATATAATAGCTATCTACTAGTAAAACCAGCTTTCGGAATTCAGGTTTATTTGTTTTGTTTTTTTTTTGTGTTAATTTTAAACTTTAATATTAAAAAAAAACCTTTTTTAATAATTTTTGATTCAAGGCATAATCTTTGAATTGAGATTTTTTTATTAAAGCTTAATACTTATAAAATAAATTTACTTTAAAAAAAACTCCCAGACCGATTTGTATTGTAATGCCAGTTTAATTTAGGCCATTTTGATTTTCGTACATGCGCATCAAAATTTGACCAATGTTGAAAGGTTTTCCCTTTGACACTATACCCGTAGTTTGCATCAGGCCGTTAAAATAAATAAATAGAAACTACTGAACCGATTTTGATAAAATTTTTACTATTCCCTAAGTGGAAATAAATGTAAGCAAATAAAAAAAGAATGATCACGATCCGATTACTAGTTTCTGAGAAATGCGTGGACAAACATACATACATACACCTATAAATTTTGTATATTTTTTTTAAGCCCTAATAGATTATTATCATATTATGTGAATATTTTGCAGTTCTAATAATATTCCATTCATACATGTCGAATTGATAGCCTCCTTTTTTTAAATTGGTTAAATGTTGACTTAATTAAGTCTTTACAGATAAATAATAAATAAAAATGAAAAAATTAAGGTGTCTGTTTGTAATGTCAAAAACGTTTTACTGAATGCATATGAAATTATATATGGTACCTACTTATAAGAAAAACACTTTTTTTTATATTTTTGTTTGTCTGTCTGTCTGTTTGTTCTGGATAATCTCTGAAACGGCTGGACTGATTTTGACGGGACTTTCACTGAAAGATAGCTAATGTTATAGGGAGTAACATAGGCTACTTTTATTTTAGAAAAAGAATTAGGGTTGCGTTCAAAAAAATCAAAACGTACCTAGGGACGAACCCGGGCGAAGCGAGGGTGAGTCGCTAGTATAATAATAACTTGGTGTACTAACTTGTTGCTAAGCATGGCCTCAGCATTACCAGTGAGGTTGTCTATGATCAGAGCAATGATCTCCGCCTTGCAAAATGATATTGCTTCAGATAATTTGCCTTCTGGAAAGGTGCTCTGTAAGTAAGAAAGAATAAAAGATTAAAATAGCTTTATATTATTAACTCACTTATCAAAGAAAAAAAAAATTTTTTCAAAAAAATAAAATATTATTAATACTCAATTCAGGGAAAAATTAGATTAGTATTACAATAAGATTGAACATAAATAAAATTGAACACATAATAAAATTGAACATTGACTAAGTTTAAATTAATTTATCATTATGAATTTAAAGACAAACCGCGAGCTGTGCCTGTGCGAGGGAACTGACGGGCGCGTGCTCGTCGTACTGCGCCAGCAGCCAGGCGGGCAGCAGCCGGCGCAAGTACGGCGCCGCTTGTCTGCCGCACGCTGATATTATCGCTCCGTGACATGCCTGTGGGAAATGGTTGATTGCTAAACCAATATACATAGTCTTGCCCTAAATATTGTTACAAAGAAAAAAATTTGAAGTGAAACTTCTTTAGAATCGTTGTGATTTGAAACTCGATGCAACGGAAATGCGACAGTAAAAAGAGACAAACATATAAATATATAGGATTAAGCCGGCGATAGAATGAGATAGAATACATTGCGATGATGCCATGGTAACCGTTGTCATGGTAACCGTTGTTATTTGATAGAATACATTACACAGGAGTGAAAAATAATAAAATTCATTACTGATTATTATGTAATGTTTATATTTATGACAAATAAAATGTAAAATAACTTTTAAACTTGGTAAAAATAATATAAAAAAATCCTTATGATTATCCTACTCCTGATACTCTATATTCATATCATTTTCTGAAGTTTCACTTCTACGATGTGTGAATTGCACTTTTTTTTTTCTATTGCACGTAACATTTATTACTATTAGAGTATGTTAGCTGCAACACAGTACTTTAAACGTTGAGACCCGTTATCAATACAAGCACGCACTCTTTTTCATGGGAAAATTCTTCACTGCCAATCGTATGGATTGTTTTAGGGATTCCAAATTACCATGGCATTTAGAGCAAGCCATACTCTCTAAAACTGACCATAAATCATAATCCAGCGGATTAATATCGGGACTAGATGACGGCTAGTCTTTAGCTGTGATGAAGTCCGGAACATGGCTTACTAACCAAGATTGCGTGGATCGAGCTTTATGACTTGCTGAAAGGACCATTTTTGGTTATTCAACATGATGTGGTTAAGGGGCTTAACTACCTTCTCCAGAACCGTATCTTGATACACTTGTGCCGATGTTTTGATACCTTTTTCACAAAAATATGGCTCAGTCACTCCTTCATAGCTGACACGCCACCAAACAAACCATCACTGAAGTCGGATAATGCCCACATTGTACTCTGTTGACTAACTGGGAAGCTTCCTTAGAGCTTTGAGCATAAATATGGTCATTTTGTTTGTTAAAATATTGCTCAATTGTAGAAAATTTCTCATCCATGAATAAAATTGTCTGTGACCTCCCTTTGCGTACCGCTTAAGTAGTTGTTTTGATTTTACCACCCTATTCTTTTACATAATAAGATAAAACATTTTGCTTTCGACAGGATTTCTTCAAATGTTTCCCTTATTGCTTTGATCGCCTTTTTCGTACAAACTACGTGGACCGCCAGATCTTTCTATGACACAGAGGAGGTTTCGTTGTATCTATCAATAGCCTGGTGCACAGACATTTGACTAATACCAAGCATATGGAAAGTTTTAAAAATTGTATTTAGCTCCATACCTATTTTGTGTAATGCAATCACAGCGATTCGGTTCTCTTTATCACCCCACTCCAATTTAATATCACAAAATATTTTATATTTTATTAGCGCGTAAATGAGAAAACACAATGAACAATCATATAAAAATGACAGATTCCGAATTCAAATGTAACATTTGTTTATTTTTAACTGTAACAGTGTTTATGGCCAGACTATGTAATAATATCACTCACAGAGTCAAAAGTCACAACATGCTGCTAATTGCTTAAGTCAAAAAAAGGCTGTGCTCAAATAATTTATCTATTTGACAACATATCTGAAATATTCATTAACATATTTATCATCCAAGTCCATCCATCCAGTCCATCCATCCTTAACACCATCCTAAATCCACATCACACAAGATAATAATCAATAAAAACTATTTGTTTTAAGATAAAATTGAGGTATTAAATTATGTTTGAAAAAAATATTATGAAAAGTCAATCTAAAATTCGATAACATCAAAAAAAGATATACATAGACAAATCCTCCTTTTTGAAGCGAGTCAATAAATTAATGTGTATATCAAAAAAAGTTAAAAATTGTAGATATTTCATTTACCTGTGCCGCTTCTCGCACTCTGCGATCTGTATCAATAGTTAATGTTTGATAATAATGGGCCCAACTGGGTAAAGCTGCTACTACTTCTTCTACATTACCACTTTTAACCAGTTCTAGCAATTCTTGTAAAGCCTGTAATTTATTTAAACAAACAAGATTTTATTGATATCTGAACAAAACATGAGTTTCAAATAAAGTTTCTGATTATTAAAATTACAATTTTGAAATACCTTGGTTTTAGTAACAGGGTCTTTTTTGTTAAACTTTTTAAAACAGACCGAATATTCGGGATTTAAATTTTGGTCAATATTTGTTCCTGTGAGGGTAGGAAATAGTGCAGGTACTACTTTGCCTGGTCCTACTGTTAGAAATGGGGAATCTACTTTAATGGTATTGCTTAGGATTTCTGCACTACGGCCACTGCTTGAAGGCTGTAACATGAAAAATATTTAGTATAGCATGAAAACATAATAGTGAGAATTTCATTATATTATTTAGATGAAAGGAACAAATCTACAATATGCCGATACTTACTCTCACATTATTTTTTGTTCTTTGACTTTGTTTTGTTTTACCACCCATTATAACTTAATTTGTAAGTATCTACAGATTTTTTTCATCTATTACAAATAGTTCTCTTGATATGATAATTTAAGCTAATTTATAGTTTAGTTTTATTACAACTAAAACTACGACAAATCACAAAAGCCAAATGGCATTGGCATATGACATATGTCATCTGAAACTGAGGTGGCCTGACAGTTTTGACATATGTCATTACCATTTACTGCTGTCAAAAATGGATTGGATAAAACTGCAACAACATGAAAGAAACTCGGATAGCTGTCCTAAAATACCTAAAATATCGTATAGCCAAATCAAATAAGGCTTTATCCTCTGGAATCGAAGTTATAAAATTTGTATATAGCTTTGTTTTAGCATTTCATATGTAAGCTTAAAAGTCTCACATATTTTTAACCGACAAAAAAGGAGGAGGTTCTCAATTCGACATTATACCATCATTATCAGTTGGTTCTATTATCGGTTCAGATCACCTCTTTAAAGAAAATTAAATGCTGTTATTCTTATTTTTAAAAACAAAATTATGTTTCCTTTGACTGAAACTTGATATTTTCAGTGTTTAAGACACTTTTCTTCCATGTCCTTTGAGTTTATTCCACGACGTTAGAGTCGTACCTATGTATAATTTGTAAGATTTCATCGTTTTCTTTAATTCTAAGACGCAATGTTTGTTCGAGAGATTTTATCCTTCCCATAGACCCTATCGATTAATCCGATAAAATAGTGACGGTGTCCTTTTTTGCATTTTTATTTGGTTCGATTCCCGGTTCAGGTAAGCTTTTAAAAAAAATGCAGTTATTACTATTTTAAAAATAATGAAATGTTTCCTTTTAGTAAATCTTGATAACTTCAATATTTAAGGTACTTTTCTTCCATATCCCATCGATTTGTTCCATCCTGTATACTCAATGACAATGAGAATGAAATAACAGAACTGTGCCGGATGTGTGTAGTCCACTGATTTAGTGGACTCTTATATACGTTATATATTGTATACGTAGCCTATAAATGTTATTATTGTTACCAGACATTTTATTTAAAATACCAGACATTTAATTTAAAAACAAACGTCCGAAATTTTCGTATCATTGACATAAAATAGTAGCCATCGATCTTTAAAAGAGGTCGACACAGATGGGGTTCATTTGTTTATTTTAGAAGTATTTGAATAAGGAAGCATTATTATCTTAGGGTTGTGTTTAATGAATTGTCGATACGAGTATAATTATATTTAAAAAAATTAGTGTTTTAAATAAATGCAAAGAATTTATCAATATTTGCCAAAATTTGAGAGGCCTTTTTTTTCTTTAAATCTCAAGCAAGTGCTTGGTTTGTAGTTTATTTATTGTAAACTAAAAAATTCAAACACTTGAAACTCTGTCTGTTATACCTAAATATGTGCTCCATATTATATAAAAAGTTATTAACCTAAGCCACTTGACATACAGTGTTTTCGGTATTGAAGGGTAGCGGTGATTTTTTTTGGCACGCGCGGGTATAAAAAAAAGGCTAAAATTTTGTTACCCTTGTGTGGTGAAAAAAATACTGTCAGTGTTTACATGTATTTGTTGGTGAATGTTATGTACACTAGTTATTGATATACATATCAGTGTGTGTTACTTTTCAATTTTCTTAATCTGTTGTGTGTTAATGTTAAATATGTATATTGTAAGTGTGCTTATAAAATAAATAAAAAAAATAAATATATGGGGAGGTGTGTTTTATTTGTTTATTAATGTGAGATAATGTAGTTATTTATAAAATAAAGTATAATATAATTTGAAGTAATGGTTCTATTTTTAAGTTGTAAATATTTTTAGGTAGATTTTTAGTAAAATCGGGTTACCCTGACTTCGAGGTCGATTTACTAATACATTGTTAGGTAAAACTGGAATAAATCATTTTTAATGTGTTAGGTTATTTCATAACGATTCCAACGAAATAAGTTATATATATATACACCTCCAATACATAACTTTAGAGATATCTTATTTTAAATCATAAAAACCGATTTCGTAGCGCGCGTAAGGGTAGACCTACACTCGCGTGTCTGTGACGTAAACGACTTATTCAGATATCGCCACACATGAGGGATCATTTAAGCAGTAGCACCTATTGTCGAAAAGATAAAAGAGAGCCGAATGCGCTTGTACGGCCATATTATCAGACGACATGACGACCATTCCGTCGAAAGGATCTAGGATCTTATCCTAATTACATTCATATTAACCTGAAACTATCTGTTGCATAGCGCTTACTAAGATATAAAGATAAACTACTAGCTTTTACCCGTAGCTTCCCTCACGTTGGTTAAGTTAATAAAAGACTTAGTTGCATTGAATTGTCAATATATATATTTTTAATATTCATAAATTCAATATACATTATAATATCAAGTAAAATGAATTACTATAATTTATATAGGCAATATTTTAACACATTTTAATCTATGGTTAAGTTTAACAATCTAAATTACCTTACGTACGTCAACAAGTGTCCCAACACTAGCGCACCTTACAACAAATATGGCAATAGGAATTCACTTTGGCCTAAATCACTAAAACTATATATATAGAAAAAATACTTCTTTGCAATATTATATTGCACAAGAATAACTAAATAATGCCGTAGTACATAATGCCTTTCCAATTAAAATATAATTTACATCGAAGCTATATAATTATTTTTGGCACAAACTTAAATTAAATGATGGGAGGATTATATATTACAATGTTCCGCATCACATATAGTAAACTAATTAATCTTTGGTTCATCTAGCCCACCGGTGATAATTTGGAAATCACTTACCTAGTATCTAAAATTATAATAAAATATGAAACATCTCAAACAGATTCGCTTAATTATAATTATTCATTTTACAATATCTTTTTTTCATTATAATAATTACAAATTTGGCAATCTGCGGGACAATTCGAATTAGTGGAATACTGATTGGACTAAGGGTCGATCTTTAAAGCAAGTTTCCAAATAAATCTAGTTTTATTGGATACAATATTATGTATAATATAGTTATTTTGTTTTATCAAGATATAATAAGAGACTGACAATATGACTAAGCAAGAACTTAAAAATTTTTTAAATGATACGTGAAAATATGCGTAGCAATATATAATAAATAATATTCTGAACCGGAAAGACTGCCCTATGTCGGGCCTTAGTCCTCATAACCAACAAGATTTGCTCTCTATACAACTACATAATGTTAAAATGTTTTCAAATACTGTCTCTACGGACAAATTATGCTGAACAAGTTTGTTCGCAATAATTCATGTAATTCGTTGATTAGAAACCTTTAGAAATGAATTATCTACTTATGATTACAAAATATAATAGGTATATAAGTATCACTTAAAAGTATTTTGCTTAGGAACTTTCTGTTCTAACATACTGCTGAATGGAAAATGATAATGTTTTGAGTATTGAACAACTTAAATATACGTACTTAAGTTCATAACAGTATACGAATTAAGTACATCGATCATTTTCTTCCTGAATCTATCCACTGTCACAGTATTACAGTAACATACTGTAATTCGAATAAACCTTGCGATTATTTTAATAAATAACGCAGAGCTCGCTGGTAACAGTAATGGGAATTTCGCTTTACAAGTACAGTTATTATTATATATACGCTTTCAATAAACAGATGTTCACTTATTATTGTCACTTATTCATTGTTTCATAACGCTTGGCCCTACGCTAGCGCACTTTGGTACATTTACAATAGAATACATTTAAAGCGTTCGTATTTACACATAAACTTTTAATATATGTATGTACAATAATATTTACATCTGGTACAATATTTGGATTAATCGAGAGAGTTTTTAAAACACAGCAGAGATCCCATAGTGTTATGGAATGCTTTAAACTTAATAGATGCTATTTAACCTTAATCCTAAAATACAAGAAGCTTACGATTATATTTAACAGAAATGATGGTAGAATAGTTTTTGGTTAGACTCATTAAATACTGACGCCTCGAAAGGACCGATATTGCAGCGAAAAAGCAAAGCATGAAATTACATGTCTAAATTAGACGTGTAGGTACTCTTTTGTACGTATTTATGTTAGCGCGGCCGCACACTGTCGACTTGCAATATAAGTTATTAGACAGGCTGGTATAAGGAAATTTAAAATGGATACATTGGTCTGTAGTATATAATATATTCCGCTAGTTGTTTATATTGTTTAGTTTTCGCAATTATTAACTCAGTATTGTTTGGAGATCGACAATGTACGGCTGCTGTACAGGTTAATTACATGGATATTTAGTTACTTATCTACATATATTGTCATCACGATAGACACACAGGTCTCATAATCCTATTTGAGTTAGCAATTTGTGTTTGTATATGCCTCTATTAAAATCATATATGAAAAATTTAACATACAACTATAGATGCATACCTAATATGATTTATTTGACGTATAAGTATAAAAATAATAAGAGCATTTATATATGAGTATTTCTACAGGTACTGGGCCTTTGGGATACAGTACATCTAGCTATATCTATTAAGATGAGGTTTGAGTTTACACATCGCAAAAATATTCCTTTATAAGATTAATTCAAAATTATGTAAGATAGTATGTACGTATATAGTAATAATAATCTGGAAGACTGATTTAGTAAACCTAATAAAATATGGCATAACTTATAAGAAATGGAGTACTACATTTTTTTTTATAATGTTAAATTATTTTTAACACATTACTGTAGGTCTAATATATTATTTCCTAATATAATATCTCATCATCCTAATAAAGAAATATGAGCTTTGAGTGAATGTAACAAATCGACAATAAACTGTGTAATCTCAAACCTTTTTTAAACTTATACTTAAAATTAATGTAAAGTAAAAATATTTGGCATATGAAATGGCACGAACGTTTCTTTGGTATATTTGGCACTAGTTATGTAAATAGGTAATTCAATGTTCTAACGTACACAAATATGACGTTGAGCAATAACCTTAAATTATATTTTCGAATAAATACCGAGCGAAGAATACTTTATAGAATAAATAAATGTCATCCGTATATTGCTGATTTTTTTACAGCTGATCATTAAAATATGATTTTTTTTATTATATAGGTAGTAACATATTAAACGTGAGTATGTTAATCTATTTATCGATACTAAAGATGTTTTGTAAATATGGTAAAATTCAGCTGATCAAAAAAATTGCAAAATACGATGGGTGATAAAAAATAAATGTGAATAAAATTTCGATGTCTTTTACAAGTTACAAATATAAGTTAAAATATACACCAACTTAATATGATTTATATGTATATTTCATTGCTAAAATCCATGATAACTTGAATTTAATTATTAAAAAATATTTAAATTACATTTGAAATAAAATGAATTAATTGAAGTTTTTTCAGTAAAGACGTTTTATAGCGAAATCAAATAAAATTTTAACAATCGTACCTTTACAAAATATAAATAAAAGATAAGTAAGACTAATATAATAAGTTGAGACATATTACTAAGTAACAGCCTTGCGTGACACACACACACACACATACGATGGGGATGAGGAATAGACAGTTGAAGTAAAGAGATTCATTTTGTAAGCTCACGTAAAAAAATTCGCATTCGACCTGGGAGAGCAGCTTAAGTATATGTAGGTACTTTACTTCTTAATACATGGGTTATATATGATCTTTATGCAAATTGTAGATTCACAATTTATGAAAATTTCTGCATTTACCTAAGTCAAGTTTGTTTCTTTTATTTTATGCGGACATTTTCGGTGTGTTTTTATTCAAATAATTTTATTTTTACCTTACTTGCTGCGAAATATTTGCTATGACTATTTCTCTGTCTAATTTAATTAGCTACCAGAATTAATCCCTGTAGGGCTTGCAGATCGCGAACCTGTGGTTCATGTGCTGACTGTAGGAGCCGGAGTGGGAGAACTTCTTTAAACACTTGCAACATTGGAAGGGTTTCTCTCCAGTGTGTAAGCGCTTGTGCTCGGTTAAGTGGTGTTTGTGTTTGAAGGCTTTGGGACATTCCAGGCATTTGTAAGGACGTTGGCCTGCAACAATAAAAATATTAATAAAATTTATGTTTGTCGCCAAGAATTAACAAAAAAATAATGTCACGTGACATAAGAAAGTTTATGTATTTCTCTATATATTAATTTACATATATGTAAGTATATAATAGTGTATAACTATATATATAAGTATATATATATATATATATATATATATATATATATATATATATAAGTATATAACTTTACTAACCTGAATGCTCATATTTATGTCTCGCAAGGGAACTCTGTTTTACAAATGTTTTGTCACATTGATCGCAGACAAATTGACCCTCACTTTCTTTAAGGTCATTTCCAACCTTTAACTTGCTTTTTTTAAGTACTGAAGTTTCATCTTCAAATTCGATATGTGTTTGATCATCTCCCCAAGGCGGTCGATCATAGGATGGACTTGAATCTTGTCTGCTGTCCGCCATATGCATGTTGAGTAAAGGGGAACGACCGTTTGTCATGTCATTGTATTGAAGTAGTTTATCCATGGGCATCATAGGGTTTAGGGGCATCTTCTGAGATAGTAATCTTTTTTGCCCACTAATTGTTTCACCCGGTGAAGGCGAAAGTCGAAAATCAGTGACAGAGGAAGAGGAGCAGTTGGAATGTGGATACGTGTTCAAGTAATTTGAACGATGTGGTGTTGTGCTGCGTGACGACTTTTGACTCAAATTGACAGCTTCTTCTGAATCGGAATGTGTTACTGAAATGCTGCACGGTGGAGACGGCGAGGGACTCGATGTAACCGATGCATTTGACTTTTTCGTTGATAGGTCTAGTGGTTGATCTGAAATCGCTATTGCTTGAGTCATTCTACGAACTCTAGCTCTATTATTTTGGAACCATACTTGTACAACTCTATTGTCCAAACCAATCTGTTGAGCAATTTTTTTAAATTCCTCTCTATTTGGTCGAGGGTTAATAGCGTAGTGCTGTTTTAACACGGTTTGTTGTTCCTCGCTCAATGCTGTACGAACTCTAATTTTTCTATCACTGTCATGGAGAGAGGCCTTGTCATCCCGGTCATCTTTGCCGAAGTCTTCATCTTCACTCGCACTCACACCACTCTGAATAGATGCTCGCATTTCAGCTTCTAATCGATTTAGTGCTACCGTTTCAGCCACTTGGGCAGCTAACCCTTCATGTTTTCTAAACATATTTCCGCACAACACCTTTTCATGTTCTAGAAGTTCATTTTTGTCATTAAAAGTCAAATTACATTTTAAACAACGATGAACATCTTCGGGCTCTTCTTTAACTGTAACATGCGGTGTTAAGGGTGATTCTAAACTGGGATATGAGATCAGGACAGAGACCGGTATCTCCGGCTTATCCATATCAGCTCTAAAGAAATGTTTTGTTACAGATGCGCTAACAGAATCTAGTATCGTATTAAAGCCAGTTTGATTATTGTCAATATCGGCACTGTTGTTGTTAACAGGGACGGATTCATAAGCACGAGGTGATGGTTTTTGATCACAATCTCGATCTTCTTGCTCTTTTTTAATGGAAATATTATCTTCGTCTTCAATGTCCATGACTAACTCAGCGCTACCCTCTGATCTTTTATCGTCCTCCTCCATAACCTCTTCTATTAAATCTTCAGGATCTGCGGAAGGAAGGCCCATTTGTTTTGGACTTGGATTCTCTAGTTTTCTTTGTTGGTACTGTTGAGAAGCTAGCTGCTCGAAAAGTTGACTCAATGATGTCGGAAAACTATATGGAGCAATACCATTTGCGGGGCTCATGGGCATGCCTGGAGGCATATAGAAAGGATTTAAGCCCGGCTGACCTAGAGGTAGTCGATGTAAATTATTTTCTTGATTTGAAATTGATGCAAAAAATGCAGCTGTCGCATCATTATATTTGGGAAGAATAGGCAAGAAAGAGTTACCATTCGGACCAATATTATTGTTCAACTGAGAGGCAACCATAGCATTCGCCCGCTTCCGCGAAGGGCTTCGGTCAGGGTTAAGTGCGGGGTTGTTCGGCTTTATTCGTCCCATTTTAAGATTCATTACAAGACATTTCTTGGAGGTCATGTGCGAAGAATACGACCCAGAATGAGAGAACTTCTTGCCACAGTTGGCGCATTCAAAAGGTTTTTCACCGGTGTGTATCCGTAGATGCTCTTTGAGATGATGCTTAAATTTAAACGCTTTATCGCAATCGTTGCATTTGTATTTGCGAAGCTCCTTACTTTCGTCGTGGCTGATCATGTGTCGCTGAAGTCGGTACACATTTAAGAAGCTCTTGTGGCAGATCTTGCACGTCTGTTAACAAAAATACATTCGTTAGTAAGGTATTGCAATATTAAATAAACTAGTAACTGAAACATGTAATAGTATCGGATTTACAGAAACTAAATTGAAATTTTGTTATTTTAAAATAAAAAGCATTCAGTATAAAAATAAAAGGCCCTATTCACCATGTTAAGAAATGGTTTTGTTTTTTAGTTGTTTATTAGTACAATTGTACAAGATGTATTATAGTGGAAAGTAATAATCTATACAGCCTAAGTTGTTAGCATAATTAGCAAAAACCGTTGTTATTCTATTTTCCTCACAGGCTTCTTTCAGATGCCTCTTTCACCCACACGTTCCTGTAAACGCATAAACACACCATACAGCACGGAAGGCTAGTGTGGGTATATTAAAATGGGCACTGACATATTTGATGTTATCCACCTGAGTGCTGGGCGTGTGGAGCGTCTCGTGGCGCTCGAGCTGGTCACGCGTGGGGTACGCGCCGCGGCACTGGCTGCAGGAGAAGGGCCCGCCGGGGCCCAGCGGGGAGCCCCCGCGCTCCTCCTCCTCCTCGCACGGCTTGCCCTCAGCGCCTCCCCCGGCCACGGGCCGGACTGTGGACATAATCTACTGTTAATGAACCTATCAACTTCGCTAATACAATATTTGGAATAATCAACACAATATTGCAGGAATTTTATTTATTTTAATTAAATTAGCACGAACATAGAGTGGTGCGATAGCGGCGCTTGTTTTATATTGTAACGAAATAATTTTATAGGTTAGATAATTTTATAACATTCGGTAGATAAGTTCGTTGTTAGCTCTATGACCTTTCTTTATCGTACCTGGTTTGTGAGTTCAAATCCGGGCGACAACCTCTATTCATTGACAGTTTATATAATATTATTTTATATAATTTAAAACTTATATTTAAAATAAAATGCAATAAATCTATTTATTTGAGTAAGCATATCTTAAACTAACATGTTTATTTTTTAAATAAAATGAGAGCGAAAGGTGTTACCTACCAGTCCGAAACGATGGACAAATAAGGAAAACTTAACGAACATTCGAACATAACTCATATAAGCCTAAATTGTCGTAATATAATTTTTAAAAGCGTCGGCGCGTGGGCGAGGATATATCAAACGTAGGTATAGGAGCGTACCGCGGAGTATTAATTAGGTTGGTACCGAGTCGAGCCGCCCAAGCGCCGCTGTTGGCTGACATCATGTCGACTTGGCGCCAAAATCTTTTCTCTGAGTTTTTTTACATTGTTTTGTAGAGGTATATTTTTGCACTGTCTTCTGACGACTGGCACGCGTTTTACCGAAGAGTTAGTACTTTCATATAAATGAACGTCACTTATAAAAGTATAATATAATATTAACCTAAGAAGGTAGATACATCGACCTCTTATTATGAGAAGTGTCAACTAAACTAATGAAATGTTCCTTTTGTTATTTATTCTGGTGTCAAAGTGACAAAAAAATCGATCGAACCTATTATAATTCCAACAAACGCAAAATAATTTATATTTAAAATTACTGATTTTAAAATTATGATGTTTTAAATCTATTTTGTTTATAACTTAAGATTAACTTATGATAATTTAAAACAGCATTAATATTTAATATTTATAAATCCTAACATAGTGTATTGAAGAAAGAAAGTTTACTCGATATAATTTCATAGCTGTTTTTAGTTACCTACGTATAGACTCTATATACATACATACATACCTTTTGAAGTTCTCTATCTCTCAAGTATTTATTTGTCTCTATAATAATTATTTACTTCGTAAATATATATTTTTTAACATAATAGTATAAAGAACGGTTCCATAATCTACCGACCACTTTCCTGTTGTTGTTAGAGTCAAACTCCAACGTCCATAGCCTTGAGACTAAACAATGACACCTTTACGTGATCGTTACAATATTATTTGTAAACATAATAAACAAGTTCTTTAGTATTTTGTTTGTGATTTTTTTCAATATAATATAGAGCTCTACTGTATGGTTAACTCATGAACGGCTAATTCGTTCATGGTTTAACTAAACTAAGAATATAATCATACTAAATTAAGCTACGAATTCAATTATTTTAATTTTCTTGACCATTTTTTAAGGAATTTGTGGGGAATAATGTGACGTATAATACAATTATATTTATATTAGGATATAATTGTTATGAAATACGAGAACCCTCCTTTGGAGTTCGCTTTAATGTTTTGTTTAATGTTAGATATTAATTACTGAACATCGATCATGAGGATAAGGAGGCTGAGAGAATGACCTTCGATGAAGACGAGTCGGCAATTTGCAATTTTACACTATTATAAAGAATTTGTTTGTTTGTATGCAAGATCGTGTTGAATCTACTGATGCTACTTAAAAACCCTATCACCAATAGAGAGCCATTACACTATATCTAATTAACACAGATATTTTTATAAAAGTACGCTGGTGAGCAGGACCGCGGGCGGAAACTAGTGTAAAATATAATAATAATTCCCTCAAATAATAAGCCCGTTATACTCGTATACACGCCAGCTTAATTTAGCAGTTAATATTGACCAGTTATTTGTGTACGCGGCCCTTAGTCGCCAGGTTTGGTTAACACTATCGGCACACCGGTATTGAAATTTAGAAAATATGGCCTCGTAAACCGCGCTCTAATACAACGAACTGTATTCACCGATAACTAACCTGCCTGTTACACTGTGTTATTGATACTATATATACTATATATATATACTACTATGGGCGTTCTTTAGCACAGAGGCGATGTCTGGCTGGAATCGCTTTATTTGTACAATGTTACTGCTTCGATTTCTGACGAAACGAGTGTTCTCTCTGTTCATTAGGTAAGTGGACTACATAAATAGTTATGACAATAAGGTGGTTATTATTATTTTTGTTAATAAATTACTTTCATTTTATTTATTTTCCCCAAACAATAAATACATAGGTATAGAAATAGAAAGCAGATACCTCGTAAAAAGGGTGACTTATCTCTTTAAGAGATCTCTACCAGAGCTCTCGAGCGTGAGATAAAACATGACGAGATGCGGTGTAGGTACAGAGTAAAAACATTAAAATAAACATACATATATACATAATATATTTCATGTGGGTTATAGAAAAAAATTGTCAATAGAAATTAAAAATAGTTTATAATTTTTGCTACTTGACAACAGATGGCGCTAGCTGTACCGAAATTTGTTTCGCAGTCTAATGTTTCGTCTCAATGTAAGAGCTGAGAAACAACTCTATCGTACTTTATTTATATTAACACAATTGTATTTAAATATAACATTTTAGCTTCCTTTTGTATTTTTTAAAAGTATTGATGTTAAGAAGTAAGGTAATAAGAATAAGACAACAATATTAATAACTTTAGAAAAATGTAGCAGAAGTTATTAAATAAATATTATCGCTAGAGCAAATTCGCAAAATTTTTATATTATGTTAATTTACACAGGTACTAGAGTTATCGTTACATTTGTATTTTCTAACGTCCCTAGTGTTAGTGTACATAACTACGTCTTATATGTATTATTTAGTAGGTACCTCTTCTTCTTATTCTGACAATTATTTTATTTGTAATATATTTTTTTTATTCATAAAATAAATGAATAAAATAATATAAAATTGTATTACATATTTACTTTTTAGGAGTGCTTATAAACATTACATATTACTTTGGATAAATTATCTAAAATATAAATCTTTTTTTATTTAATTTCAATAAATTATTTTTTAAATTACCAGTGTCTCTTAATACATTTTAAAAACTTTTTGACGATAAATGGCCTAATCTAGAAAGCCTCAAACACTTTATTTCCTCGTTGAAATAATGAATAAGTCAATTATATTCTTATATTCCCAAATCTTATTTTTTCAAATTTAAATACACTTGCTTTGTTTGTTTGTTTTAATGATACATTATTAATTTATTTAAGCTTATATTTCAAGTACAAAAAAATCTACATAAATAAAATTATAAACGTAGAACACAAATCTCAATTCAATTAATTTTTTGTGGCTTCAAAAACACAAACCTTTGAAAGATCTTAAGTGAGTGCTTGAAATATACAGGAGTAGATGATTTTTATTCTATCCATTTTGCTCTAATATACCATTAGATGGAGCTGCAACGCAGAAATTTCTACATCTTGCACCCCTCGGATTGAGAGTTGATTGGGTTTAAGTATGAAGTAGGTATAGTTAGACGAGCGAAGTTTACCTAATTAATTACTCGTAACTCTACCAATCAAGCTATCATGAATATAAACAAAAATTTTACAAATAATTCCCAATAGGTAATTTTAACCGGAATTAGCGCAGCTTATCAACTGCACCTATAGTACCGAGGTGGAGCCGGGAGCGGACGCGACACCTACACGCGTCACTATCGCGGCGGCCGGCGCACGGGCACTCGCGTCCGTTCACCGCTGATAAAAAAATGCACTCACACACGCCACCCGCGCTTCCTATTGCGTTACAATAAATAATTACCGCACACACGAGAGGAGATAAGGAGCTGATTGTTGATCGAGCGCTGTAGCGCGGTGATTGGCCGCACCTGTGTCGGCCTGCGCCCACCGGCGCCCGCGCGCGCGGGGCGGCCCCGGCGACGGCGACGCGGCTACACTCCATGTTGTAGCGTCTCTCAGCAATTGTACCATTATTAGTAAACCGTTTGCTTGGCCGGTACCTATTTATTCAATTGTATTGCGCGACCGTTCATTCTAATGTTATTTTGTTCTTGGTACGATTTTAATTATGATTCATTGAACAACAATTCTCGGTGCCTCCGCGTCGCACCCGCTCCTATGATTCAATTTTGGTACCTACTCTAACTCAGTCACATATATTTATAAGAAAAGATCTATTTTTAATAATACTTCAAGTTTAAATGGGCTCTTTCAATAGATTGCTGACTCAATGTTTACTTAGAGCGCAATTATATTTAAATTTATAATTATTTATTTATTTATTTATAATTATTTATTTATTTATATTTATTATAAGTTATCCATAGTGTTAATACTCAACATATAATACTTTCTTAGATTTACGCGAATGTTTGACATTTTTAAATAAAACTATCTTTTCGGATTATTTCGCGGATTTATTTTGATTTTTGGTTCCCGACGTTTCGAATGCTTTACAGCATCCATGGTCACGGGAGAGACTGAGGTGTTACATGTCTTAAAGATATAGTTGTTACAGACAGCCTACCCACAATTAACAAAATGAAAATTGCACCAATTACATTACAATATTTTTAACTTTAAACATTTTTTATAATTTTAATTATAATTGAATATGGAAAATTATTTATTTAATTTTTGCTATTAATTTTATAATTATTACAATTTTAAAAATATTAATTAGTAATCTATATTTAGTGTTGCCATTATTATATTTATAACCATAAATAAAAAATATAAAAATATAGTATTAATTATTAAAGCCATATAATTGTTCTATGTGTAATTTAAAAAGTTAAAATTAATTACGGATAATCATTTTAATTTAGTTTGCTATTATTTAAAAACAACTTACGAAGCAACACTATTAATATATACTTTTACAAATGAAAAATATTACTCTGATAAGCTGTCATTTTGATCTACACAGTATGAACTTACTACATCTGCCTGTCTGTTATGTTTATATTTATTATTTGATTTTATTATATTAATAACAGGATCCCATGACGATGGTAGTACCCAGCCATCTTCCCTATTGATTGAATCGAAACGTCGGGAACCAAAAATCAAAATAAATCCGCGAAATAATCCGAAAAGATTATTTTATTTAAAAAACTCAACATATATTTATAAGAAATGTAGAGTATGGCATGTTATAAATATAACAATCACAATAGGTACATATTTATATAAAGTTCACTTTTATGATTGAATAAATCGGTGTTATAATTAATTTAATATCTTATTAAATGAATTAATTTTATAAAAATAATTAATTGATTATAATCCCAAAAAAGTTACTAGTTACTATATAATTATTTGGCTTATTTTCCTTAATTTATTAGACAATGAAAATGGTTTAATAAAATTTATACATATAAATATAAATAGATATAATAAATATGAATAGAATATTTAAGCAATGTAGGGAAACATCAGTTTCACCAGAACTGCCTATTACGTCGAAAATAGTGTGTTCGATTAACGTCGAGGCTTTTTATAGTGGTCATAGAGATCCCGTTTGCTCAACAAACAATTCGTATTTTAATGCTACTGAAGAGTGAAGCGCAGAGCGACAAGCTGAAGATTAAGCTCGAGAGAATGAAAAATGAAAAAAAAATAATCTACTGACATATGTAGGTGAACAAATTACTCTAAACCTTATTTAAGACTATAGGTTGATCCCCATCCAAATTTTTATCCCCATTTTAACCCCCTTAGGGGATGATTTCCGGAATAAAAAATATCTTATGTCCTTTTCACTGTCTCAAACTATCTTCTTACCAAATTTCATCTTAATCGGTCCAGTTGTTTTTGAGTTTATTCATTACAAACATACAAAAATACAAATCTTTTCCTTTTTATAATAGTAGTGTAGATAATACTATTTATGATAAATAGTATTTTTTTAAATAATATCTCATAAAAATATCTTTTTAAGAGAGTTATCTCTTATGGTCTGAAGAAAACGTAAAACAAATAAATATCTTTAAAATTAGTATTGGCATGGCTATCAAAAACATGTAATAATTTACTTAAAAATATAAAATATACTTGTAGCTATATGATATTATTGCTTTTTTCTCTAACCTACCTTTATGCTTACGTATTCATATTTCAAGAAAATTTAATGAAATTATAATAATAGTATAACCTATACATATTTTTATTATTTATATACATTTTCTTTTTAAAAATTAATACAAAAAATGAAAACTTTTATTTATGAAATACAAAATGGCCTACAAAAATAAAATATTACAAATTTAAAGTTTACAAGGAAATGAATATAAAGTCATTATTGACACCTCCAAATCAGAAGTTTTCACCGGTAGAGATATCCTAAGCACTGTTTATCAAGCAATTAAAGATTCTAAGTTTGCCGATATTAACGAGGCTCTTAATGTTGTGTACAAACAAGTGATTAGTGAGGAGGATAGACGCCTATCGCTTCCACGAAATGTTCGTTACAATTCCTAAACATACAATATTTATCCTTTCTGTATTCACTTATATTAAATTACTACGATAATACTTTCTTAGATTTACGCGAATGTTTGACATTATTAAATAAAACTATCTTTTCGGATTATTTCGCGGATTTATTTTGGTTTTTGATTCCCGACGTTTCGAATGCTTTACAGCATCCATGGTCACGGGAGAGACTGAGGTGTTACATGTCTTGAAAGTATAGTTGTACGGTACGATAGTGTCATATAATGAAATGTAGAGTAAGTGCCTCCAATACCGATATCGGTCATTACTCATTACATTTCAGCCGTATAATAAAAAGGCCGTTATTTTTAATGAACACTGAAGTAAATAAACGGTAATCATTGTTTGTGTTATACTTCTTTCCTTAAGTCTTCTTTATCTATAAAAAATAATAAATACATACAAAGTATAGCGTATCGTATTAGTATAAATTGGATGTTATTTTAAATTAATTTCCTTTCATTTTTCTCCAGAAAATATGTTTGCACCACATTGTTAGTACACTTTTTTATTATCTATTTGCTGTAAGAGTACGGCACGATTATCGTAGAGAGAGCGGTTCCAAAAATTATCTTGTTATGTAAATAGCTAATTAACCGCACACCTCGCTCATTTACAAAACATATGAACGATAAACTACGCAGCGCCCGATGTTATCTGTACTGCGCTATAATTGGAGTTCATTGAGCAAATAATATCGAAATAACGAGCGTCACGCGGGTCTGCCAGCGGGTCTGCGACCAGCGATCAGGAAGAGCGATAAAACTCTACTTTCACTAATTCATTCATGCGTTTCCTACGTCTCATCTGAAACATCACGCACTGGTCCGAACGCAACAAACGGCCCTATTATATTATCCACTCCAGACAGGCGGCGATCAAACAAGAATAAAATAAAAAGTAAAGAGAAAAGGCAAATGAATTAAAACAACATAATCATTTACGATTTAAGATGTTGAAAGAGAGCGGGGTTCCCCTCGACAAACGAAACTTTCTTTTAACTCTGTGTATACCTGTTCCCGATTCTCAAGTGGATGAATTATATCTCAGGGGACTCGAGGGGAGATTACGAACACGAAGGTTATTTCTAATGAAGACGTGTTCGAGTTTTATTTTTAATGCGGCCGAGGTGATATCATTTTCACCTGTTTCAATTTCACAGTTTAACTTTACTTTTTGAGGGAAACTTTTCACTTTCAAGTTTTACCTCTCCCCGCACTCTACAAAAATGTCAATTTTTACATGTCTACAATTTAAGGTAATATTGGCTAGAATTTCCTTATCATAGAATAAAATAAAAATTGAGTTTGGTATGAAATAAAATAGAAGAGATGGAGTCAGGAAAATAAACTAAGTGAGAAAAATATAAAAAGCGCAAATAAACATAAAAGGAAAAGAAGCTTACTTAAGGCCGCGAGCCGCCTGGCCGAGGTGGTAGACGTGGGGACCTGCTTACTCCTCATGCCTGCAAGCCAACCGGCCGCCAAGGATTCGTACCAACCGCCAACTCCCATAAGCGAGCTGTGCACTTTCATCGAGCACCGTTCACACCACTAACTAGTTAACGTGTTACGCGACGCACTAGCCGCAGAGCAGAGTCGGGTAGGTCACTCACATCGGCAGGCGCCCCATACGTTGGCGAGGCTCCACAGGCGGTACGAGTAGCTGTCACCATAGCAGCCGAACATCTCATCGGTTCTCGCGACCATGGCCTGCGACGTGTCGCTGGCGGCGCGGCGCGCGGCGGAATGAGCCGGCCCGCCTCTCGCCCCGCCCTGCGCCCCGCGCACCCCGCCCGCCCCGCACACCCCCGCGCTGCCCGCCCCGCCACCCCCACCACCTATACTTAATTAACCGAGTCTTACCACGCACCGCGCGGACACGCGGACATACTGACACGCGGACCTTCGCTATCACTTTTTGACTTCGCCTCATACTACCTACCTACTTACGCGCTACACCTTTGCTCTACCTGTCTCTATCTTACGTTTAACAATATTTAAGTGTCTAATTAATTTTCAACATTTAATACTGATAAAAGATTTTGTACCACTATTTTTTTTAAATATTCTTTAATTAAAATAAACATAACAGTTGAATAAATAGTTTAATATTACATAGTAAATAATTGTTTATTTTGAATTATATAATTATATAAATACGCAAATTAGTATTTAAATTGTCCACGAAAAGTTTTAGCATAAGCTCTACGTTTGTTTGTTATTTTAGTGACGCTTCTTGTCGCTAGATGGAGCTAGGCGTCCTGTACCGTTGCTTTTGCATAGCGAAACTAAAAGCTGTATTTATTTTATTCAACACGATATAATTTGTCATGATCATACTTTTATAGTTTTGCAAGATAAGTTTGTATTTTACGATATTACAGATATAAAATAAAGAACACTTTTAAATTAGTTTTTTTATTTATGACTACTTAATGCTACAAGTGGCGGTGTCGAACTACACGGTGTATTTTTTGCCGTTCTTTGATTCCAATTTATAAAGGCTTTTAAAAAATAAAATTAATATGCATATGTATGTTGTATATCTTATACCTACCTAGGTACTATAATAGGGTACACGTACTAAAATCGTAAAGTAGATCTATATTTGAAAAACTAATCTTCGATAAAAAGTTTCATAGTTTTCATTCAATCAAACCGTTGTATGTCGCTTCGGTTTACATTCTTTATAGATATTTATCTATAAAGCGTATATTATTCATACTAACAAGATATATGGGTTAATTATGACACTCTTGTAATTTAGTAATCGTAAGAAAACAATGCTGGGTAAGACTATGCTACCGGCATAATACATTATTTAACTCTAATTTAAACCTTATTGTTATAGTTATAAGGTAAAGAGACCTTTATGGTGTAAAACAATGATACCTTCGCACGTGTGCTACACGTGTAGTATTCCAAACAAAATTAAATCGATGTAAAACGCTGTAAATAATAGATAAATAAAAACTTTATTATATTTCTCAGCGCTTTAAGCGTCTTAAGTAATTAGGCAGTTTAAAAGTCACACCTACTCATTGTCAATATAATTTGTTTATATAGTGTTTTAAAGCTATTGTATAAGATAAGAAAAGGCGTGAAATCGATAGGATAACATCTGGTAAGTTTTTTTGCGTACTTGTACAATGAAGTCAGTTACCTTACTGTTAAATATTATTTAGTAGATATTACCGATGTTAGTCTATATATCACATATAAAATGTAAAATTTCAAGATATATTTTGTAAAAATGTAAAATTTCTTTCTTTTCTGTTTTATTGATTATATAATTGTTAAATCTAGTTTTGCTTCTGCTGAGATGTGAGCTGAATGAGTCATAAGAGCCAATATGTTGTCTACGCCACAAGAAGTGGAGTAGTCTAATAATTAAAATTATATTCGTATTAAAACCGCAAAGTATTGGAACACATGTTCTTATATTTAACTAAGGCTTTTCCAATTTAGTCATATTGAGGTGAGTTACATAATATGTTTACCTTGTCATATATATTATTGTACGTCTGACTCATTCACCGTTATGCTACGGTAATAATCTGTTCCAGCTAATTAAAATCTTAAGTTGAAAATCTTCTAGGGTTGTACCTAGTAGTGTCTTCTTTTTAGGCTCGGTACGAAATGATGTATTTATATTCTTTAATAAAATATCTTTGCAGTAGTTTCATTGTATAAGTGATACAGAATAAAAGTTTTTAATATCAGATTCACTATTTCGTTGATAACAGTTTAAATCATATTTATATCTAGGTTGATTCCCCTACAAATTTTCATTCTCATTTTCAACCCCTTAAGGGATTATTTCCTAAATAAAATTTTATGTCCTTTCCAAGGTTTCAAACTATCTTCGTACCAAATTGCATCTAAATCGGTCTAGTCGTATTTGAGTTTATTCGTTACAAACATACAAAAATACAAATCTTTCCTCTGTATAATAGTAGTGTTGATAAAAACATGTTAATTTTTAAAGACTATAACAAAAAACTGCATATAACTATGACAGGTTTCAGTATATTGTACTTTTTGTAGCAGAGGATTGACAAAAATGTAATATACAAATGATACATACTTAGATCAATTTTAATTAAAAAATTTTTTAATAAATAGGTACGTTAATATTAACATTCATAATTATTAACAATAAATCATAGTATATGTGACATGCCGCTAGTTTCTTTATAACGTCTCATGTGCAGTATCGGGGTGGGACAATGGGCCCACCTCGCGCCACGTGCGCTCGCCGCTCGCCCCCCGCGAACACGTTTGACTCTCACACCAAAAAGTAAATTCGTTTATAAGTTGTTCGAAACTGCTACAATTTGTGTGTGGCTTGTATTCCTCGTACTATATAATCGATATTATTTCCTTTTTTATAAATTTTACATTATTTACTGTCTTAACTACTTCTTAATTGATTAGACTTAAAGTCCCTACAGGACTTTGCCGATGCCGCTTTTTTTATTTTGACTACAGTTTACGTTTACATTATGGCTCAAAATTTCAGACATTTTTTTAAACAGAAAAGGATAAGTATATACATACAAGTATTATTAATATAAAAAAGACACGAATCGTGTCCCACTGCCCGTGTCCGATACATTGTATCACTGCGCAACATCGGTCCTCGTTAACCATTATACTGCTTACTAACCATGTAAAATTGTTTAAAACTTAGTTTTATAGTATATATTTTTAAATATATGTAATTATATTTTGTATTACATTTAAGAATAATAAATTAATTTTGTTAGTAGGTAACAATATTTTAATCCATATTAATTGTTGTATTAACAGGATATTGATGTATTGTGTTTAAAGATACAGCTAATTCTCAAAGCGAAGCTCTCGTGGCGTGCAATAAAGGTGGAACATCTGGCGACTGAACACTAACAGGTAAACAACATTATCCTCACTGCAATTAAGTTAGTTTATATTTTATGTTTATTTATAAACTCCATGGTTACGTAGTTACGTGGTTACTTTTGCTTGGTTGGCATTCTGGGAATGTTAACGTTCATACATACAATATGTAGGTACGTGTGGTTGCAGTTTGATAATATTTATAGGTAATATTTAATGTTTTGCAAATATATGTAATATTATATTTGCAAATCATTATAATTAGTATAGCAATTACACCTTATTTTCATTTTTAGCGTGGTTCATTCCCACAATATAACAAAAAAATTTTTTTCCAATACAATTTCATTCATATGCTATGAAATATTTTTTATTGATTATTATCTTATTATCAAAAGTAGTACCGAAGCGATCTAATTCCGATACCACGGCGATCAATAGCGAGGTAACGATCGCCCGCATTACATATTGTTAATGCAATTTTAACGGTTTTTCTTCCTGCGGGATTTTTGTTGAGAATTATATCAATTAGTTTATATAACAGAAGAAGTTGTAATTTATTATTATATTTTATTAGCTTATTTATTGCATAATGAAAATCGCACTTGGTAGGTAGGTACTTTAAAATCGAAGTATAAAATCGAAATCAGAAATATAGGTATTATAAGATCGGTATTTTGTATGTGTGTAAGGTTGTTACTCCTTCATGTTTAAACGGATTTGGATAAAATTTAATATACAGGTAGATAGGTAGATTTGAGTGCAGAGGTAGGTATATCCTGAAGTAACATTCTGTTAAGCGCCTAGCAGGAACGTACCCTCGCAACGCTCGAGTACGTCCCTAGTATAGGTATAATTAGTATGGCTATGTGCAGTTGAATTGCTTTAAGTCCAAAGCGGTGGCGTATAAAAAACAATAAGTAAAATAATAATTAAGTACTAGCGGACCCGACAGACGTTGTCCTGTCTACACGTCTTTAATTTGAAAATTTCAAACTTTTTTTAATAATTTTTTTGATGAAAATTATTATTTAAATTGTGAATCTAAACCATTCCCAGATCCCCTTGACACACACAAAAAATTTCATCAAAATCGGTCCAGTCGTTTGAGAGAAGTTCAGTGACATACACACTCACAGAAGAATTATATATATATAAAGATTATACTTACTAATGTTGACAAATTAACTATTTTAAACGTTTCCTCACCCAATATATCTCCTAATCACAATCCAGACCCAACAAAAGTTCACATCCACCATAAATTATCACCTTATCTACACAATATTTTGTGAAACAAAAATGACAATATTTTTTAAATAAAAGATCTGTACGTGAAGAAAAAAATGAATGTCAGTCAAGCTTATCGCAGAGGAAACGTATATCCATTTAAAATTATCAGTATTAGTCGAGTGGCGATAAACAAGAGTAAAAATAGTGTAATCAGCTTACACCGGCGGTGCGGGGTTATCTCCCACCGACCTGCAACCCTTTGACAAAAAATGTGTGCACAAGCGTTGCGGGCTCAGATTGTTTCATGAAAATGCCAAGAAATGAAAACGCTTATTTTTATCAAGAAACGCTTTCTTATTTAACTTTTACATGTATTTCATTATTTCTTACGAATTATAGGTACTTAGTACTCATATAATATGTATAGAAGTTTTTACTATAGCATTTTTGTAAGGCTAACATTCTTTTCTCAATAATAATAAATAAGATAATGTTATATTTGTACAGTAATGTTATGTAGTTTAGAAGGACATCCAAATTGGACCCAGTTATGCAAAAAACAGCCATGTGCGTAAAAGTACCAACAGAGTTATAAGCATTTTATTATAAAAAATAAAATAATTATAAAAAATAAACAATATTTATATAAATATTGTTCAATTTTTAAATAACCAGAAAAACAAAACATAACCCAAGTGAAACTATCGACAGAAAAATGCTTATAACTCTGTTGGTACTTTTACGCACATGGCTGTTTTTTTGCATAACTGGGTCCAATTACTAATTATATGGATGAAAGCTTAAAAATATTTTTTTTATGGATTTTTTGTAATTTTGAGTATAATATTTTCATCATCACGTTGCCGCAAGTAACAGCCAGTACATGATAAAGCTCCTCTAATAAGCTTTTGTTGGTTCATTTGCACCGCAGCGTGCGGGACGCGGAGAGTAATCTGTACCACGTGTATCGGTTTCACACGCATCGATGACAATCGTAAGACCCATTGTACTTTATTATCACAAACAAGAGATTACTTAGGCAAAAGTCACCATTGACGAGCATCCTCAGGAAGTGCAGACCATCTGGCACCGGCCTGAGGACATTTCGTACGATTTTGATCTTTATGGTATTGAACGATACTGTTTTAAAAGGTAGTTGTGGAAACAATGAACAATTAGCGTTTGTTAGCAGGTCGGTGGTCGGATGGTTGCCATATGGTCTGGACGGGACTGCGAAATGTGACAGGAAGAAATGTATAGGTGTTAAGCTTTTGTCTCTAAACTGCTTTGAAGGTCTTAGGTAATTTATGATTGTTTAACGTAGAATTGTGACTGTTGTACAGCTTTAATTGCAGTGAACTTCCTTAAATTCCTATTGTTTTAATTTAGAACAGATTTTTGGAGTAAAATTTATAAATTCATTAAACAGGTTTATCTTGTTGGTTGGCACTTATTTAAACGTGCTACAGGTGTTTGGTTTTTGTTTAAAATAGAGGTTTCTAACTACAAGAAGCTCGAATTTGATTGATACACCTAGATCGCATTTGAATTATCAATGAAAAATCAATATAAAGTCGAGATCATAGTAGTGATGTAGGGAGGTATGACATAATGAGTACCGCGCGGTGCGACGGCTTACAAGATACATATTACGAAGCTATTTATTTATTAGGTACCTAATATAAGTAACAGTTGTAGTAACACGAGAGGCGCTTGAACTCTTGCCAGTGGCGGTGAGGTGCAATTACAATAATTACGTGTTATAATTAACTGGGCTATTTACGACTCGGTTGCCAATACATATAATTGTACACATAATATACATATATATGTACGTACGCCCATACTAATATAATACATATATTCATACAAAAATAAATAAATTTATATTTTTTTTCCTTTTATTAAACGAGCAATAAAAATCAGTACAGCAACCCTCCTTAAATAATTTTATAAAAGCAAAAATTTGTCGGTATGTTTATGTAATTTTATAACTCATACATGTTGTAACGACTGGACTGATTTGAATAGTAAGTACACAAATAGACTATGGCCAAAAGTAACACACACTTTTTTAAATATACCAAAAGGTGGGGTTGAGAGTTTGCCAAAAAATGAATATAAATGAATATATAATATGTATATACAATACATATATGTATAATATTTTATGTAAAGAAAATCGACGTTTTTGTATCGATTTGAATAAGACACCCAGGTAGGTACGCACCCGAACAAAGCGAGGGTATGTCTCTAGTTTAATATAAGGACTATTTCATAGTTCTAAATATTCTAAGTAGAACAAGTAGTAGCATAACATCATCGGAAACATTCGGTCATCTGTACAAGAGTTTAAACTAAAGCAAGTTCAGTAAAATATTAATTAAAATAATTAGAAAAAAACCTTTGTCGTTATTTGTTACTATCTACATTTTAAGTAAAAAACGAATCTGAAAGCTATTTTAACCTGATGTGATCGTTACGACCTCGACCATAATACAAATAGTTTGTCGCAGCGACCATAGTTTCGATCGTTTTCGCCTTCTGCGTGTAGGCTTAGCTTTATTAATGAAAAATGTTTTAATTTTTTCTACTAATTGTAATGAAACTATGCCCAGAAGTTCGTCTTTGTCGTAAAACCACCCCACATTGTTATTATTTGTTGATTAATTACTGTACTTTATGGCGATGACGCGTCGAATATTCAAATAGGGGGTTCCAGACACAATATGAGATTTCCTTGTTGCATAAAGAAAATAGTTTTAGTTGGTACGTTACATCTTCGTTACCCGAGTTTTTCTAAAATATATAAAGATATATTTAAAATCCAAGTTTATGCTAGGACACACACAGGAAACTTGTGAAGCTTTTGGGTGCTACGACTTTGTACAAGCCAGTACTGGGATGTGCCCTTGATGTTTACATAGATATATATTTCTATTACCCGAGTTCATCTTAATGCGTTTAAAGTTATATGGTTTGGAACCGTCAGTATATCTTAATAATCCCTCCACGACCGTGGACACGCCGGCGTTACAGTTAACAATAGATTTCTTAGAAATTTAATTAATTTCATAGAAATTTACCTGCAGGTGCTAATATTATAATTGTAAAAGTTTAGAAAGTTGGATGTTTGTTACTTACTCACGCCAGAACGGCTGAATAGATCTAGATGATATTTGGCATAGAGATCGATTATATATAGGTAGTCTGGAATAGCACATACTTTTAATCCCGGAAAAATGTATGGTTCCCGTGGGATAGGTTTGATTTTGCTTTTCTAGAGGCAAAGCCGAGCGAAGCGAGGGTGATCCGCTAGTATGTATAGTTGAACACTCCAAAGTGCCTGGTAAAAGTTGTTTCAAATTGTCCCATGTATGTATGTAAGTTTCTGGGTATCATATTTTTTATACAAGATTGGGCTAGTGAAGGTTAGGAAGGTAGCTTATAGAATACGCCATGTTGTCTAAAGAGAACGAGGTTTATTTTATTTGCATAGAATTCTTACTAACGAGTTATTTTTGCCGCGTTTACCTCAGGTAGGTAACGACGGGATGTGGTTTGCGGCCGCTATAAAGTGTAATATTTATGTACGTATTATTTTTATTTTTATAATGTGTATACATATTTGTTTTCTGCCTCTGAAATGAAAACAATGTGCATTGTTTAGATTATGTGTTCAATGGCAAGGAAAAAATAAGATTTACCTAAACAAATAAGCTGTTATTAGGTATTTTTTTACCTCTGCTTGATCTTGGCTGTACCTTCTTGTATAAGACATTCATTAATTTATATGTATCACGTAATAATATGTGTTTCATAGATTTTTTTAGTTATAAAGTATCCACAACAATTTTCACCAAAATTTCTCAACAATATTTTTTATTGACAAAGTTTTTTTTTATGGGACTAAGTGGGCAAACGGGCAGGAGGCTCACCTGATGGAAAGTGATCACCTCCGCCCATGGACATCTGCAACACCGCAGGGCTTGCAGATGCGTTGCCGGCCTTTAAGGAAAGAATAAGTTCTCTTCTTGAAGGTGGCCAAGTCGTAGCGGTTCGTAAAGACCGCCGGCGATAGCTGGTTCCACAGAGTGGTTGTGCGGGGCAGAAAATGCCTTAAAATCGCACTGTTGTAGAACGCTGGACATCGAGGTGGTGTGGATGGAATTTAATATTTTGGCGCGATGTCCGATGATGAAATTGAGCAGCCGGGATCAGTCCGAACAATTCCTCGGAACACTCCCCGCGATAGATGCGGTAAAAGATGCAGAGTGATCCAACATTTTATAAACATAATTTAATAATAATATTAAACATTAATAAAGTCAGGGAAAAATAAATAATACAAGTATGAAACATGGCGCGTAATGAAGGTATCAGCCGATAACGGTGCGTCTGCACCTGAACTGAGATTATTATGTAGGTTTTAGACGTTTTATAGTTTTATGTCAACAGGAAAACGTTAATAATATGTATAGGTAATCTGTATATTCTTTTATAGTACGTATGTATATATAAATATATATATATATATATATATATATATATATATATATATATATATATACCTAAAACTTTGTTATCACTGCTAGTGGCTCCTGCGCGTTACGCTTTGTATAGTAGCGTTAACAGACAGCTCAATTTGTAGCTTTAGATTTGAATGTTTATTTATTTATTTATTTACTTCTTTTTACACATTGTATCAATTCAATGATCACTTGTGTACGTCAATTAGAAGACTTAAACTAAAGCTACGAGGGTTCGTAACGCGCCCTGGTCTGAGAAGAATTATTATTATATTAATGAATTATTAAAATCACTTTTCTACTAAGACTTTCAATGAATTCGAATACACTTAAAAAGTAATTATTATGCTCTCACATGACTTTTTGGGTCATAATTGAAATTCCTTACCTCTAAAACTGAGTACGTCGAGTTTTTTCTAAATTAGTAATGTCACATTAGCTTTTTTTTATTTCATACTATTACTTATGCTTAAAAAAGTCACTGAAATCCATTCAATCGTCCTTTCATGATAACTGATTAACATTTTAAATAAAACTATATTTTCAGATTTTTTCGCGGCTTTATTTGGATTTTTTGGTTCCCGACATTTTGAATGCTTTACAGCAGGTGTTAGATGTCTCTAAGGTATATAGTTGTTACAGACAGCCTACCCACAAATAACAAAAATGAAATATTGCACCAATTACCTTACAATATTTTTTAACTTTAAACATTTTTATGATTTTAATTAGTTTTATAATTGAATATGGAATATTATTTATTTATTTTTTACTGTTACTATTATAAATATTACATTTTTTAAAATATTAATTAGTAATCTATATTTAGTGTTGCCATTATTATATTTATAACCATAAAGAAAAAATATAAAATACAATATTAATTATTTAAGCCATATAGGTAATTGTTATATGTGTAATTTAAAAAAGTTAAATTAATTAAGGATAATAATTTTAATTTAGTTTGCCATATCTATATTCTACACCAACTGAGAATTAATTGGCAGAATTCAGCTTTTAATGAGTTAGTTAATTGCAAGGTCCCATATAAACCAATATATTTCACCACAGTAAGGGCGATTTTGAAGTCGGTGTTACTGTGTTATTAAATAGTAAGTAAATGTAAATTGTAATATCTATCTAATTAGGATATAAAATAAATGATGTACAAACAGTAGCATATGATATTTTTAGCATAGAATCTTTATGCAAGTGCAAAATATTATTGCATATATTTGAAGTCGGTTTTAACCGTATTTATGTACAACAACAAGCACACTCACACTTATAATACATACTAGCATTGCCCGCGGCTTCACCCGCGTTCAGATGACCAAAAACCGAATTCTTAAAATTTACATATTAGTTTAATCTTACATTGCAGTTTTTGTCTTTTTTCTCAGAAATGAGATATTTTCCCGCAGTAAAAAGTATCCTATATGTTGACCCGGATAACCAGCTACCATCATACCAAATTTCATCAAAATTCCTCAAGTGGTTTTTCCGTGATGCGGTAACAGACAGACGGACAGACAGACAGACAAAAATTCTAAAAACTATAGATTCAGCTTCTGTATCGATAATAATGTCTATTGGAATAAGATTTCCCAAAAAATATTTAATGTACAGATTCGGCTTGGTTACAATTTTATTATAGGTATGTATAGATAAATATAGATTAGTTAAAAAAGTAAGGATCAATAGTGTCTAGATTTATACGTATTCGTGAATCACGCAACAAAAATATCTTTTTTGTTGTTATTTTGATCACTGGGTTTTTACATTTTAGTGACATTGTTCCGGACAGACATGTTTTTATAAATAAATATTTTGTTATGTCTGGTTAATATAATTGTTAGGAAAAAAAGGTGTTTTTAGGATTTTATCAATAAATTCGCTTGAAAACTGTTGTTATTTTCCCTTTATTTAGTCGTATTTGTTTTGGGTTACTTTGTCATAATTGAAAATCCTCATTAAAATACTATTACATTATCATAATATAAATAATAATTTACCTATAGAAATGCGTGCTACGATTTCATACTTAAATAATTATTAAACATTTCGTAGAACCTGAAAGGATAGATGACATTTTCTCTACTGTTACATCTTTTTAGTAAAAAGATCATTTTCTTATAAGCGTAAAGAAAACCAAAGAAAATATCCTAAAAGAAAAGATATTTGAGTACTTAGTGTTATGAAGCACTGATGAACAGGCGCGAGACTGCACCGCGACAATGCATTCGTATCGCAGTTTTATGTGGCGTGAGATATTGCTTCCGTTTGTTTGTTTTTTTGTATCCGGTGCTTGTGGGATTAATGTGAGGAATTTGGCGAGGAGCCTCTTGCTTAAAAGTTTTCCCTTGTGTCGCCTCCGGCCGGCCGCCGTCAGATATAGTGGGCAGTGGGCACGTACCGCACAGCAATGTCAAGTAAACTAGGATATGTACTTACGAGTATAATAAGAGCATTTTTAGGTTAGTATTACAATGATTTTTGTTGAATGTTTGACTTTTAAAATCTATACAGATAAATAAAATGGAAGTGTCTGTTTGTAATGCATATGAAATTATATATACGGTACGATATTAATACGGTACTTTTGAGAAAATAACAATTTTTGAAGTTATACTTATTTGGCACCTTTAGAAAAAAATATGAGAGTAAAATTTTACGATGTGCACGCACACCGACAGCCAAAAAGTGACATGATGGAGTTAGCTAATAACTATCTCTCCGGTTCCCGTGAAAACTCATAACTATAATCAAAGTTGTTTTTCAAATATTTATAAATCTATATGTTTAACACGTGTTTATCGGCGGAGATAAAAATATATATTTATTTTTATTTATTTATCATTCTTTTTACAAACGGAGAGTTGTGATATACGGGATGAAATCTTTAGCTGTTTTTGTTCTGTTACGGCAAAGAAGTATAACTTCTTACGTGCGTATTACGTACGTTAATTTCTGTCTGTCTGTTTCTTCCGGCTAATCTCTGAAACGGCTGGATTAATTATTACTGGCATATAGCTGATGTTATAAAGAATAACTTAGGCTACTTTTATTCTAGAAAAAAAAAGGATTTCGCTCAAACACCTAGTAATATAATAACGAGTTAATATATTTTCTATCTAGCATTAGATGACTATTTTAAAATTAAACGTTTGTATAATATTTTTTTTTGTTTCAATCTTAAGTGGCTATCATGATCTCCTTAACAATATATAGGGTAGAGATTGACACATATATTTCATTAGAGATAGTTTCAAAAGCTCACCTTTGGCTCAAGGCTCGGCGCTCTGGCACCGGTGTGGCTCGTAATGGAAAGTAAACGAGGTGTGGCGTGTAGGCGCCGCGCCAACTGTGCTGCGGACGAGGGTTGCCTGCCTCGTTGTACAAAAGAGTTTATGTATTATTAATATATGTATTTGTAAATAAAGATTATTTACAATTACAAATATACTTAATTATACATATGTATAAAACAAATTTATACTAAATTATTACTGTACAAGTCATGTCCACATACGAGTAGTATAGTGGAAAGAATGCTAGCCACATTTCTCTGCTGAATGACAATGCCGATTCTTTGGGCAAAACAAGAGTTAGCTCTTCTGTGACCAGTAGAGGTGATATTTGTTAATATATTTTTTATTTATAATTCATAATATTGTATTTTTATTGGCACGGGATAGTAGTAAAAATGTAGAAGCATTATTGTTTCGTTTTCGTTTTGATCTCTGAATTAGAATTCATTAATTCTTTAAGCAAAAAGATTCAATAACAATATTTAATTACAAATAGCATATAAGTAAAAGGCGAGCTGGAGCTGCGCAGGTAGATAGGTACATAGGTAGCGACGATGTAACAAAGAGCAATCAATCAGTCGTATCATTTTCCCAGAAGTGATCAACGCCACGTGAGTGTTGCGTCGATCCTTCACCTCCGCCCTGAGATAACTCGCTCACAAATAACTATTGACGTCACAAAACGGTAAATTCTACTCAACTCTCTTATCACAGGGTATTAGAGTCCCCTTTCCCGCGGCCAGATGAAACTTTGCACCTCGAAACAGCCTCGACGCCCTAATTCGAGAATTAAACTACGCAATACAGTAAAAATGACAATAAACTTGATTAGATATGATTCGCTTATAATTACTTTAAGTTTTGTATTGCGTTCCGTTTCAGCACTGCGAAGAACGTAGAAACTGCTTACGAATCGAAATGCTATGTATTCAGCGTATTTTAATGTCCCACAGCTGGGATCAGGTCTTAGTCCATCATGCTGGACAAGTGACGGTTGGTGGATTCACAATATGTCTTTTGAAAACTTACTAGGTTCTCTCAGACATGCAGGTTTTCTCACGACGTTTTCTATGACCGTTTTAAGACAAGTGGTAATCATATTGGAAATAATTCGCACACGAAAATATCAGAGATGCGATGCCAGGGATTTGAACTCGCTTCACTCAGTTTCCCAAGCCAGCGTGTTACCACTAGGCTACCACTGCAAAGCTGTATTTACAGATAACTAGTACTTACTACTAGCGAATGTAATGGGTACCATGAAAATACTTTGTAATAATATTTATTAATTGTAAAAGTGCTAATTAAAGATATACTTGATTTTTTAGTGGGGGTTGCTTTATTTCCCCTAAAGGCAAAACATTCGTTTTGGAAGTTTTTTTCTGGTATTATTGATGAAAGGTGACGTAATAATGTGTGGTTTGGAATAGGTATAAGCATAATCGCTATGGCTTGGTTATTTTCATCTATCTATACTTATAATAAATCTGTAGAGAGGTCAATTCTGTACATGAAATATATTTCCAAAATAACTATCAGGGGGTGATTAGGGATCGATACTGATGCCAAAAATGCTATCAGTAAAATTTTTGTCTGTCTGTCTGTCTGTCTGTCTGTCTGTATAACCGTTATAGAAACAAAAACTACTCGACGGATTTTAACGAAACTTGGTACAATTATTTTTCATACTCCTGAGCTGGTTATAGTATACTTTTCGTCACGCTACAATCAATAGGAGCAGAGCAGTGAAGGGAAATGTTGGGAAAACGGGAGAAGTTACTCCATTTTTTAAGCTTCCATCGCGTGTGCTACCTTAATGGTTAAAGCTACACAGAAATCATGTATGACGGAAATGTTCTCCTTAAAATTATATAAAAAATATCCAACGACAGCATATGTCTATCTTTTATGGTTGACTCACAATAACACGTGTAACTCCCGATAGCTTAGCAGTTCGAAGCTTTCTGATTTATATTTGTCTACTCTTACATTTATAACACTCTCAGTCATCCCTAATTAAAAAAGTTAACATTATAACATTTTAAACTATTCCATAAAAAAGAATCATAGAAATCCGTATAGAAACACCAAAGTTATACATGAAATACGCTAATAATAAGCCATCGCGAGTCAGGGGGATGTAAGAAGACAAATAGAACAAATCCAGACTTTTTTCAATTTTTTTGTTTCTCTGTCTGTTTGTCTGTTTGTACGGGCTAATCTCCGAATCTATTGGACCGATTTAAATGAAATTTTGCATGGTGGTACCTTATATCCCCGGACAACGTCTTAGATATTTTTTATCCCGGAAAATATAATGGTTCCCGTGGGATAGTTAAAAAACTATTATAACTTATACAACTTATGCACCTAATTTAGTAAAATTTAACATTCTGATACCTTATATTGCCGGTCAAACAACCGGTTACTTTTCATCCGGGAAAAATGAACGGTTCCCGTGGGAACTAATAGATTTTTATTAGTGTTTTACTAGAGGCGAACCCGAGCGAAGCGAGGGTTAGCCGCTAGTATACAAATAAAATCATAAAATATTAAAAAAAAAACTAAACGTAAATATTTAGGTGTTATCACTCCAATTTAAAATCTTAAATATAATGTAACAATACCGTGAAACAAGGCATTAACCTTAGGTACTCTGCGATTGATAATATTTTTATTATATTCGTGCACGCACTTAATGTGTACTATCAAGGGTCAAGCAATAAGAGCAAAACTTCCTTCTGCGCTACATGTGCGCCACCTGGCTTTGTTTACATAATTCTATACAGGAAAGGTAGTATATTTATTATATATTCTTTAAATGCTGTGAAAAAATATACGTCTGTAAGGATTTTTTCTTTCGATCAAACTACTTGGTTTTTCGTAATAAAATTGAAAAAATTGGAAAAACGGGACGGTAACGATATGATTATGGGAATGCCATGAAGCTAAATCTAGTCTGAATGACGTAAACTTAAAAAATCGTCATATCTTAAATTATCAGTGATATTTGACATAAGGGTTATTTTACGTGAAGCGACAAAATTTTCAACCGACTTCAAAAAGGAGGAGGTTCTCAATTCGACTGTATTTTTTTTTTTGTTTGTTACCTCAGAACTTCGTCATTTATTAACCGATTTGGACAATTGTTGTTTTGTTTGAAAGGTTATACTTCCAGATTGGTTCCATTTAAATTTCAAAATAAATACCACCACTAAGGGTGGAAAAATAGCTAATAATGGATTTAACCTACTTCTAATTGTCATATTGACTTGAAACTTTGGAAGTGTTTCTATTTCCGTTGATAGTACAGTGGTTCGGTATTGTTGACCTGACCTGATGGTAAGGCCAGAAGGTGGATAGGTGGAACTTTTCAACGGCTAATAGTAGATACTTTGAGTTTGGGCTTATTTTGTTTGATTCGACAAGCCTAACACGTTAGAATTCTTACTTTGCTACTACTGTCTACACTAAAAATTTTATGGGCTAATTGCTTTGTATGGGCTGGCACCGATTTCGAAAATATTTGATTAGGTATGTATTTAATAGGTATGCTTTAATTACTTAGCCAAAGCACACCGACTTCGAAAATATTTGATTAGGTATGTATAGTAAATTAAAACTACCAATCAGTTATTTTTTACTTTTTAGTGTTTTTGTTTGAAGTCGGTTTTTATTTTTTTTGTTAAAAAGTTTTTTTTTAAATATAATATGTATTTGAGTATTTTACACCTGTATGACTAAGACATAGATATAAAATAGATCCACCAAGAGATTTAGAGTTGAAAAGATACCGCAAGTGGTTCGTCCCAGCGTGCCACTGCCCATAGTTAGTGCAGAGCCGAACTTGCCGTTTTGCTTCCTCAGACATAGTATAACCATGCTCGTATTGGTCGTGTCATGAAAAATAAAGCAAGACCAAATTGTGCTATTATAAATTGAAAAATATTTCAAGGATAATATGACGAGTCCATAGGTATATTTTAGTTCATAAGTAAGTACTTTAGTTGCTTAGATAGCTGTGATTTTCAACCAATTTCTTTTAAAAGAAGGAGGGTTATCAATTCATTGGATTTTTTTTATATGTATGTTCACCGATTACTCGAAGACACCTGAAGCTATTTGGAAAATTCTTTTTTTGTCTCAAAGGGTATACTTTCCAGGTGGTCTACGATGGACTACGTAATATAATTCAAGCGACAAGGACATGATATCAAAAGACAATTTTAAACAGGAATATTTTTTACTAGTATAAAAACTACGAAAGATATGAAAAGAACTTTAATAGACAAAACCACTCTGGGTATACCAAAAATATGGACATAAGTACCTAAATTATAATATCTTTTTTTGATATGAAATGTCTTTAAAATCACACCAAAACATATGGGGTACCAGGTCAAAAAAGTGGACTGTAACGAAATCGTCTATAAACCTAGTCTTAACTTAATAATAACAAAACTATTAGTCTTAGAAACATATATGTAGTGTCATTGTTTAGTTTATATAGTCAGCTCGCTGTTGTGATTTATTAATGGCACTAAAGTAGGTACATTACAATATTTGTAACTGCCTCGGTGGTGTAGTGGCTAGCATGTACGGCTGCACACCTGGAGGTCCTGGGTTCGAGTCCCGGGTCGGGCCAAGTTTAGTTATTAAGTTTTTCTGTATAGTAAGTCTCAGTAACAGCCTGGAGTTGGGAAGTTGGCGGTGTTTCACCCCTGTGCCTCGGAGAGCACGTAAAGCCGTCGGTCCTGCGCCTTAACTCGCACCGGTCGTGTCGAGTGGTCGTCCCACCGGAGTATGAGACTGACAGGAATAGAGAGTGCACTTGTGTCTGCGCGTACACTTGTGCACTATAATATCTCCTGCGCAGTTGGCTAGTCTCAATGAGATTGGCCGCCGTGGCCGGAATCGGCTAGGAGAACAACAATATTTGTTGATTTATTTCTAAACATTTAAAAAAAAATAAGTATTATAATTATTAAATATAGTAATATTATTTATTTAATTTTTGCTGTAATTATTGAAATATTACAATTTTTAAAATTACTAATATTATTTAGTGTTGCTAGTCTTATATTATGTATAACCATAAAGCATATTAAATAATTTTTTAAACACGATAATAGTGCCTAAATAGCATAGCATAATATAATCTATATAAATATCTGTATGTCGAATCAAATATTACTAAAATCGAAGGATCTTAATTTTTTTCATGTGAAATGGCCTATAATTTATTTTGTGCACTAATTGGGGTTGGGTTTATATATTAATTATATTGGGCGTTAAAAATATAAAAAAAAAACAATCTGTGAATTAATAATGATTTGTTACTTTTCTGAAGTTTTGAGTCGATATTTTGTTTTGTTAGTTTTCTTCAGTAAATGTATTAATCTAAGTTAAATAACGAAATGCTATTTATTTCAATAGATTTTTTACAAAGTATTTATTTGATTTAATGCGATATCTAACACACTTATTACCGAAAAAAAAACGAAAAAAAAAGACTGATTCGTAGCTTCTCAATTGTATTTCAAATTGGTGAAGCGATCTGTGTTCTTCTAGCTAAACTATTTACATAGTAAATATATGTACATAATATTTATAGAATCATTCTCGAACATACATATATCTTCATGGCATGTCTCTCAGACGAGTAATTATGACGGACTCTACCTACCAAGTGCAACTTTACAATCGTTTTTCACCTTTACCGTAATCAGGACACAACAATTTAAAGCCAAAACTTTAGGAACAAGTATATATAATTTAACAGTATTTGCCTACAGTACTATTTATTGTAGTGAAGATAATTTTGTTGGCAACAGTGTTATTTGCGAGTTCGATGTTTAGGTCAATGTTACGATCTTACATATCTCGAGGTGAAATAAGGTGAGGAGGTTTTAAAAACTAAACCTATTACAGCATCTCACCGTCATGTTGTGATGATGAGAATTTACTGTCTTATTGCTCTCGCAGAAAGAACCACTTTGTTTTGACTTTGTTTGACCACTAAAATATCAAATTCTAATTATAGCCTACACCCATCTACATTCTTTGCAGATAATAATATAAAAACAATTAATTATACAGTATAAGGATAAATCCGAGGATCTGGAGAAGATGAAGAGATTTTTTTTTACCTTCAAGGGCGTACGCACGTTACGCACAACTTAAACTTTTTTAAATGGAAAATGTAAGTGCCGAGTGCTCGAGGCAGCGCGTAGCAGTTAGTGTGAAAATGTAATTATTATTATCTATAGGTACATATAATAAAATTCTAACGGAGTCGAATCTGTACATTAAATATTTTTTGGGAAATCTTGTTAAAAAGTCATTATTATCGATACGGAGGCCGAATCTATAGTTTTTAGAATTTTTGTCTGTCTATCTTGGAACGCATCACAAGGAAACCACTGGACAGTTTTTGATGAAATTTGGTAAATTCATAGTTGATCTACATTTAGAATACTTTTCACTGTGGGAAAATATCTCATGCCTGAGAAATTTATACTCAACGTTAACACGTAACTAGGGACGAACCCGAATGGAGCGAGGGTGAGTCGCTTGTTAATTATAAAGTAGGTTAAAATATGTACTACATATTTTTAAATATGTTGAAATATCTTCGTCTCATTATCGTAATATGGGTTATAGATTGATCCTTCTCGATCAATTAAAATACGCAGGCTATCTAATGGATTTTCTAAATCTAAGTTTGGGTTTTAAATACCTAATTAAAAATATTATTATCATGCTGTTTTTTTACTTTAATAATTATATAATAATAGTACTCGTCCAATGGTCGACATTGGACCCTAATCAATTAGTCAATTGCTACTAAGCAAAAGAAAAAGATGATCGGTTGACAAACAGAGAAGAGAAAGGAACTGATTTTTCTTTGCCTATGTTTATATAGAACTAGCGGCTCACCTTCACCTCGTTTGGGTTCGCCTCTAGGAAAACAAAAACAAACCTATCCCACGGGAACCGTACATTTTTCCGGGATAAAAATAAGCCTATGTGTTATTCCAGACTATAATATATCTCTGTGCCAAATTTCATCCAGATCCGTTGAGCCGTTCTGGCGTGAAAGAGTAAACAAACATCCATACTCACAAATTTTCACATTTATAATATTAGTATAGATATCGGCGCAAGAACAAAAATTATATTATAATAAAATTAATAAATACGAAATATCAATTGACTGCTAATTTCAACCTACTAGTGGCGCAACGGAAATCATGATTAATTAATACGAAAAGTTAGTTGACAGCTGAGTTTACCCTACTAGGGGCGCCGACAATGATAAGTTATAATAAAAACTTTTTAACAAAAAAATAAAAACCGACTTCAAACAAAAGCACTAAAAAGTAAAAAATAACTGATTGGTAGTTTTCATTTACTATACATATCTAATCAAATATTTTCGAAGTCGGTGTGCTTTGCTTTGTACGGGCTGACACCGATTTCAAAAATATTTGATTAGGTATATATGTATTTAATAGGTAGGCTTTAATTACTTAGCCAAAGCACACCGACTTCGCAAATATTTGATTAGGTATGTATAGTAAATGAAAACTACCAATCAGTTATTTTTTACTTTTTAGTGCTTTTGTTTGAAGTCGGTTTTTATTTTTTTGTAAAAAAGTTTTTATTTTTCCCTTTTTAGTGTAGACAGTAATAGCAAAGTAAGCATTCTAACGTGTTAAGCTTGTCAAATCGAACAAAATAAGCCCAAACTCAAAATATCTACTATTAGTCGTTGAAGAGTTCCAGCTATCCACCTTCTGGCCTTACCATCAGATCAGGTCAACAATACCGAACCACTGTACTATCAACGGAAATAGAAACACTTGCAAAGTTTCAAGTCAATATGACAATTAGAAGTAGGTTAAATTCATTATTAGCTATTTTTCCACCCTTAGGAGTGGTATTTTTTTTTGAAATTTAAATGGGACCAATCTGGAAGTATACACTTTCAAACAAAAATTGTCCAAATCGGTTCATAAATGACGGAGTTCTTAGGTAACAAACATAAAAAAAAACATACAGTCGAATTGAGAACCTCCTCCTTTTTGAAGTCGGTTGAAAAGGCAGAGAAATGACACAGCGGTTCAGAAGTGAGTCGACTTCGGACGTGTTGTGAAGTTATAGTGACGGTGTTATCAGTGACTGTGTTGTAGTGATTGTGTTATAGTGGTTGTTATTATATTGTTGGTGATTAATTTATTTTAAGTGAAGTCTAAATCAAGAGAAGTGTTTACCCATTTAAATTAATGAATTATAATTTATCCATAAATTATTTCAGTAATAGAAGTTTTAACTATTTATTTAATTTCTTTTGTATAATTATATGAAGTTTATAAATTTCTTTTATATTTCTTGTTATATTTGTGTTATTTTTATATGTCATTATTGTAAATATAATTTATAAAACTAATATGTGATTTTATTCTTTTATAGATAGGTATATAATTTTTATTCCACGGTAGACGAAGATATGATAAGTTATTGTTTTTATGAGTCTCGTCATTTTTTTAGGTATTTCTTAATATTTTATGTTATAAATCATATTAATAAAAATCTTAGGACTTCTGCAAAACCTTTTAGTATAGTGTTACTAAAAATAGCGATAGTGTTACTGAAGATGTGTATTTTAATGTTAAATTAGAGTTCGTAGCATGTAATCTTTACTTTAAGTGAAAGTCGTCGTTGCAAAGTGATCTTTCCGAAAGTTCACTTCCAATCATTTTGATTCCTCAGTCGTAAATATAGTTGATATTTCCACATGGCATATGACATGGCATATAGAAATATGTATTTCTAAACCTAATAATCTGAATAAAAAATTCTGATATAAATAATAATACATTATATTAATGTATGCTAGTAGGTATTACTATTATTAGTACTACTTTTTATGAATGCAGACTTTACTAAGCAAAGTACAGTTTTCTAAAGTAAAGTAAGCGACAAGTGTAATAAGTGCGATCAAGAAATCTCACCCAAGATGCTGATGCCGTCTTGTTTTCACATATGAAGGAATCACCCCTGTCATAGGTCAACTAACGTTTCGTATGTAACTACGCAACTCGACAAACAAACTTAATTATTTATTATACTTATATACTTATAACGATATAATCATGCGATTACTGTGACGTTATTCGAAGTCCATTGATACAAGATGGCCGAATGAATGACAAGTGAGCGATAACGCGAGAGTGTGTGCGTGCGATAGGCGAACTGATTTTTACCTTACATTAGATAAACTGTACAATATTATATAAAATATACATATTATATCCTTTATTTAATATTAACTACTAATTAGAATTAAATTAATTTTACATTTGTCTGTAATGGAAAAATTTTGTTTTGAATTTTTGAAGTTAGGTGTACTTCTTTTGGTACGTTTGGAAAAAAATTACGATGCGCGCGCACACCTACAGCCAAAAAGCGACATGATGAAGTTAGTTGAATTTCATTTACAAACGGAGAGTTGTGATATACGAGATGAAATCTTTAGCTATTTTTGTTCTGTTAAGCCAAAGAAGTATAACTTCTTACGTGCGTATATATAAGTATTTTTTTATTATTATTTAATACTAATTGTAGTTATTTTATCAGTATCATTATGGATTACTACTTAATAAAGTACTTAAGTAAAGTAAGCAGAAATAACCATATTTTATATTATGTAGGTATTATATGTATAGTATAATCATCTAAATCGTACCTTATGAATAAATGACCTTATGAAAATATAATATCCTTTCTTGTCCATTCTTAATATATAATTATCTTCTCCATTTTTATTAAGATATGTAATTTTGAACATATAATATATAGTAATAAAGTATTAGATCGACTTTATTTTTCACATGATTAAACTTTATATCATAGATTATATTTTATATCGATACACCAATACTGAATAAAATTACGCATAAAGTAGTAAAACGTTTGAAGAAAGAAACTTTTAATTTATTAAATACTAAAAAGGTACAAAAATCTGTGTAATTGCCAGCATTTTTTGTAAAATTTAGATGACTCATAATAATTCCTAGCAAAGAAGTACATATTTATTACTTGTATGTATAGTAATTTAATATTTTATCGCACGCCTTGGCCTGTGCCCGCCTGTCGACGTCGCAGCATGTACATTGTACGTAGGTGCCTCACCGGCCTTTGATAACGGGCTGTAATCGCGGCGCATTTCCTCTGACACGGTTTATTGTGGAACATGGTTGTAATTATCTATGTATATGTAACATTTTGTTGGTTTGTACGTTAAGTGTTATTCATGGGTTATTTATTGCTAACTTTGGGTATATCTTTAATGATTAGTATTATTTTTAGAATTTTATTTTATGTTGGAAAAGGTTTAAAACTATAGTTGAATGATCAGTCCATTTTTTGTTGTCACGAATATTGTTTTGTGGAAACTTTCATTAAACTTATTTGTATTTATTTCCGCTTTTTTTAAGCACGCGTATATTTGTATCTGCCTGTGCTGCTTGCTACTTTGGAAATTTGAAACTCTTGTGTCAAAACCAGGGCTGCCAGATAACAGTCGTTGGTTTACCCGATCAATAAACCTCAAAATACCCAGTTTATTCCGCCGGCGCCAACCATGAGCAGAATATCCAAAAATAGTTTTTTTAACTAATTTATTCATGTTTTATATAGAATAAAAGAAAGTACTAATGTAAGAAGAACAATTCACTGTGATCAGTTTTCAATTAAACAGCTTTAAATTATAAAATCAAACATAAAAAAACTTAAAATATCAAAATGAAATACCAAATACAAATATCCGTCAAAATTACCCGCCGTCAAAGATTGCCTAAAATTACCCGCTTTTCGGGTAATTTACCCGCCAATTGGCAGCGCTGGTCAAAACAATTATATAATGATAATCTTCTGACGATTGAGTCGGAAAGTGACAAAAAATCTGAATTAAAGAACTAGTTTATAAATGAGTTTTTTTTTAAATAGACTACATTTATTATTTAATTAGAATGTTGCACTTCCATAATTTATTCAGGAAAGATAATAAATACCCTCGACCTCCTACGTTTTCTTGATGTATTCTCTTCCGAAAGCAGATTGCCGAGAATAAGAACCTCGTAATGATCGATATTTCCGCTTCTTTGCTCAACAACTACGGAATAACAATCTATTCACTAACTATAAGAACAGATCAATAACAAAGATCGGTTTAAATTACAGGAAAAATGTAGGACGGTAGGAATATTAAATTGTTGAGAAATAAAAGTTGTGTGACGTCACGGCACTGATTACATGGAATCAGTATCGTAGCGAGCCTACAATCCAATGTTCCAAAACGCACTGCGCGATTACACGGGGTGTTTTAAACGTACCTACCTAAGTATTTATATTCGACTTATTTAAAATTGTTAAAAAACCCATAAATGGTTCTCTATCTATGTTAATATAATAAGATTTTAATATTAAATTGGTAACTAAAATCAGATGACCCTTATAAATGCAAAAGTTTGATTGCGTGTAAGTGTTCTTATTACTTCTTTACGTACTTCTTTCTTACCTTTGAAAGGGTTAGACAATTTGGATGAAATTTAGTACACAGACAGATTATGACTTTTTTTTAATCATGGGGAATGAATATATGCATAGCATCTGTATTAGGTGGTTATGTGGGACGCAAAAGGTTCCGGCTAGAAAAGCCAGTACTATCCAGTAAAACTTAACAGAACCTCATTCGTCTCAATGATCGCAGATCTGCCGAAGCAGACCACACAACCAAGGTCCGCACAACCAAGGTTCCTCGGTCCGCTTTGATGTGAGAGAAGTACTAGGAGTAACCCATATGGTACACAGTACACCAAGATGGGCTATCTCCCAGTGTATCACTTGGCTTCACGCCCGTCCGGACGCCAATGAGTCTCCCTCACGACAAGGTAAACACACATCGGGGTTATAGACTACGATCTAGAGTCATAACTAATTTACTATAAGGTATCCAGAGACGCACCCGAGCGAAGCGAAAATAAGCCGCTAATTTACTTTATACATATTAACAAGATAACTCCCCCGTGTGGTCCGCTCTTGCTGTCAGCGAATTCTTCCAATCTGTATAACGTCTGGTGATTCGCGTTCCACTTATTATCGTACGGGGCATTTGCATAAGAATAACAAGGAGGATTATGGACGTCCTCCTCCTGCCGGCTGCCACCCCGCGCCGGGCGTCGAGCGGCGCTGAGTGCGGCGTACAATGGGTAGCAAATGTATCTTTTTAAAATTACATCTCCTTACATGTTGTAACGTTTTTTAAGTGGTACTTAATTAGCCTTATCATTTTGTGTTAATGAGCTGATCTTGCTAAATGTCAAATGCTAGAATTTAATTCCTTTTAAAGTATTTGTTTTATATTAAATATTATTAAATATTTGTTTTTTTATTAAATATTAGTTTTATATATTTTTCCCCATTTTTTTATGATTTGATTTGGTCATGGTTTGTAGAAACATTGTTTTCTACTTATGTATTTACGATTTATGTAATGTCAAAATTTAGTTATATTTTTTGTTAAAACTTTTTTTTTACACAGATATTTTGTTATTTGTTTAGAGTTATTTAATTTCTTATATATTTTTTTTTTGAACATAAGTGAGCACAACCTTTTTCTTAGTTCAACAATTATTATTTACAAGTTAAGTTAGCGTATGATTGTGGTATACTTTGTAACACTTTATTATGTATAACTATATTAAGTTAAGAAATGTATTCTTGGTATATAACGTAGGCTTCCTAATAAATAAAATATTTTATTAGCTAATTGTGAAATGTTTCAAAACAAGATTCTTGCTTAAGATTCGAATTCTAGTACAGTTTCGGCTCGTTGCTTCTTTCGAATCTGAATGTTGATTAGAATATGTGAAGGTTAATTGATCTAAATTTTTTATTCTGTATAGAATATGGGCGACTTGGACTCACTTTTTTTAGGTGTCTACTGTCTAGGAATACACATGAGCAGAGCGAGGGTAAGTAAGTAAGCAAGCCTAAGAGTAAGCTATGTATTACTACAAATCACGGTCTATCTGTGTTGATAATTTTCATCCTAATCTGTAAATCCGACTCAACGTACAGGAAAACCAATATTCGTACACATACATACATATTTTTTTTTCAAAACTTTTATAATAGTTAGTCAGTTTTTTATAGTAGGTAATAAGTTTCCGCCGTCGCTTGCATTTTACATCCATTATAATACTTAATTTACTTCTCTTTTCATGTTTGCTTTGTATATATTTCTCTAATATTGGATTGAACAATTCGCAACGCTACCGACGCGACGCGAGCTGATGCTCCGCACTCGAATGCAAATAGATCAGTTATAGTAAATTATCAGACTTTCTCCTTAAAAATGCGACTGCCCTGAATAACAATGAGCTAATACTGTAAGCTGTATGAAAATGTGAGTGCTCGCAATAATCATAAGTGATTTGTTCAAGTTGAAAGAACTTTGTTTTTTTTTTAAATATTCTTGTTAATAAACTGGTATAAAAAACTTAGGTACTTGTATGCACATGTGATGAATATTAATAAGAACCTCACATCGCAAATTTAAGAAATACACGTATATATTTCTCTTTAGTCCGTTCTAATAAACCTGACTCTTCATTATAAGTATTAAACTTACTTACCCATTTTAAACCATTTAAATACTTGACACAGACAGATAAAAACTCTAAAATTGTTGATATAACTTCTACGAATTTTAAGCAAACTTTTGTTAGGTATTTTATATTGTTAGGTATTAATTAAAAAAATAATCAGTGTTCTTTGACCTGCTAACAATTTTTATATTATGTCCAAATGATATTATCTTTGTTTTGAGCTATTTATTTACACTAAGAGTGCTGAATGTGATACGCACAATACCACACATCGAAAAGAGTAATAGAATGAACCCACGACATACATACGTACATATGATGGAGATTTTTATATTGCCCAAAATAATTCTTGAATTTCCTTAAATTCTTGATTGAGAATTTTAGATGAATAATTGTAAATCGACGATTGTTTTGAGAATTAAATTAAAGACACTAACATGAACTTTCTTAACAGCAATAACAAGGGTCAAGCACATCTGTGTAAGTGCCAAGTCACAGCGCAACTTGTAGGGTTGACTTTAAGGCATTAGTGCTTTACGACACTTTATTTATTTTATTTATTTATTTTTTGGGAAACTAACATTATTTAAAACACTTAAAGGAAATACATAAAAGATTGTACACACACTAATAGAGTTTCTGTATTTAATAATAAACGATTCATGTTATATCAATAAAATAGTTTTTGTTGTCCGTTTACTGGTTTTTACTAGAGTTAAGGCGTCATTTGAATACGGGTTTATTAATCTTATTTATACGTAGCATATCTTTATACAAAAAAAATTTAGACTATAGTTTGTAACATCAACATAATATTATAAATGTGGAAGTTTGTAAGTATGGATGTTTGTTACTCTTTCACGCCAGAACGACTAAACGGATCTGGATGAAATTTGGCACAGAGATAATATAATATGAAATAATACATAGGCTACATTTTATTCTGGAAAAATGTACGGTTCCCGTGGGATACGTTTGTTTTTGTTTTTCTACAGGAGAACTCGTGCGAAGCTAGGGTGAGTCGCTAGTATAATAAATTTATGTCATAACTTTAACAAGGGTCAACCTGGATTGTTAGAGTGTGAAGTTAGTAAGTTGCAGCACCTTTTAGGGCGATAATACAATTAAGAACCTTCGAGGCACGTGCTTCATATTATATTTGCTGGACGCTAGTTTTCATACTTTCGTACTAGCGGCTCACAATCAAAAACAAATCTATTCCACGGGAACCCGACATTTCAGGATAACAAGTAGCTTATGTGTTATTCTGGTGTATGAGCTATATTATTGTAGAGTTTCATTAAAATCCATTCAGTAGTTATTATGTGAAAGGTTACCAAACATCCATACATTCTTACAAACTTACACATTTATAATATTAGTAGGACTATTCTGATATAATTAAATATTTATATATGAATAAAAATATAGAAAAACTAATAAAAGTTTAATTTTTCATTGAATCCAAAAAAACGTAGCTAAATAAATAGAAATTATTCAAAACTATGATATAAGTGTTATTTGACCTAAAAAGTTAAAATTCGAAGCTATTCGAACGCACCGAATATCGGTGATAAATAAACAAATCAACGATCGACCCCAAATCAGTTCCGGTGAACTAAAACTGACCGATCCAAATTAACCTTAAATAAACGTTGGAACAGCCGCATATTCCCACGATTAAAATTCTGAATTTCCTTTTTGTGGGTCCAAAGTACGACGTACAATGGAGCTAAATCACTGTGCGTCCCGGTTTTACTTAATTCAATCATGATAACTGCTACCAAGAAATAAATTGACCAATGACCGCCCGAAGGTAGGGGTGGTTGTTAAGGGTTTAAAGGCTTTAGGTTTTGCATTGTTTAAGGTTTTTGTAAATATTATGTTTATAGCATTAAATGTTAATTAAATAATAAAAGTAAGTATAATATACATATGTATATATAATATGTTGTTTTTAATTTATTTGAAGTAATAACTAATACTAATTAAGTCTGAAGTTAACGATAAGCTTCAAATGACGATATGAGATTAAATTTCACAAAATCTGTGATTGTTAATTACCTATTCTTTCGTAGATAGTAAAAATAAAAATTCCCCTAACTCCAAATAACACAGAATATTCCTTTAAGAATAATTTAATCAATTTTATGTTTAAAGTCCAACCCTATCTTTAAAGAAAGGGCCGTACCTGGGTGCTCCGGGCGACCTTGCAGCGGCAGATAACAATTGAGAGTCGCTCGCCGCAAATTCAATATACCGAGGTTTCACCCCCCACAGACCACCCCGTACTATTACCCCCTCACACCTTGTGTTTAGTGTCCACTCGGCCCCTCTTCTGTTAGGGGATATAACCACTTAACGCGAAGTCTAGCTGCAATTGAGTTTGGCTACCTCCTGCCAGTGTCCAAAATATAATTGAATCTGAAAGGACAATCTCGTTCACCGTTCCAGCGATTACTTTCACAAGTAAACGAGTAATAAGCTTGAAAATGTATAACGTGGAATATATACGTCTTATCGAGGCCGGAATTGGAAATATATAGATATCTTTTGAAAAGATTTTTTTCTCAAATTACAGGCAATATATTTTGATAAAGGCTACTTTAACTTTCTATGTTAATTTGAACTTTCTGTGAGCATTTGTACAGCCTGCTACTTCTATGATTACAGTTTCAAAAATATAACTATTTTATGTTTTATTATTTATATCTATGGTAAATTAAAAGTTTTTCACACTATTTGTCACAGTACATCACATCTGCTCCTACAGAAATTGCTATGTGATGACCACGACCGCTCTGTCAAGAGTGTCAAGAAGAAGAAATAAAAAGTTTAACGTTAGAGACTAATAATACATTATTCTAACAATAAGCTCAAGGCTAAATATACACGAAAGAGCAGAAGAAACGCAAGTACATATCTTCCACGTATCACGTACCGTGCTTTATCTGGGATTGGCGAGCAATATATTGCTAGAAGATAGTTCGATAGGCCGGTCCGGCGCACTCCGGCATATTAAACGACGATTAACCCACCGGCCGCTGCTCTGATTTATGCGAACTATTAAAATCTACGAAGGCACAGAATTAATTGCGCTACTTCAGTTCGCTGCTTTATTAATTGGGACCGAGTCGCCTGTTGTTTATGAACATTTCCCTTTCGCCCTTATCTTGACCCGGCCGGTCCAATTTGTCCACTCACGTTCTGTTCAATTTCGATGGCCATTAAGGACCCTACCTAAGAACTACCTAAAGACGTAATCAATGGAGGTCGATTGTGATTCTAATTTACAAGGAAACAAATTAAAATTCAAATGGGATGTCAACGAAAAATAAGTCGGACAAGCGAAAATTATGTGCGTAGGTGGTCGTCAGGAGTTGAGGAAGTTCGAGCATTTACATTTAAATGTGGGCAGGGTAAAATATCACCTTGCGGTGGCGGCGCTCCAACAAATTATGAACAACAATTAGCGCGGGTGACACGCGGCGGGCGGCGGCGGGCGGCGGCGAGCTGCGATCCGACATCCGACTGGCTTGCATGTGTTCATAAATTCTTACATTTTATTTATTATTAATTAACGACGTTTCAATATGGAAAAAAATAAAACATTGTTCTTTTCACAATTTAATATCATTTATTAATATCATGTTGCCTATTTCAAACGTAATATAGGAACAATAGTGTAATTCTTCTTTTGTACAACAGTAAACAACTATTTGAGACAATATAATTTAATTACTTCTATTAGAGCATAACCGGCCTCGTCGCAACCGATGTGGATGAGATACGTAGCGGCCGCTCGCACCTGCGCCCCCCACATGCATTTATCTTGGAGCACACTCGGATGAACCCTCACGCCGCATGAGATTTCAAACAATAATTAAATCCTTTATCAATGCAGACATGCAAAGGGCAAAATTGTTTAATTTTAGAGTATCTAATAATTAGTTTGTTATTGTTAAAGTTCTTAGGGATTTGAAGGTGTAAGCTTCAGAGGGCTGTACATCATAGTTAATTAAACATATCTGAAGGTATAAACTTTTTTAATGAGTTAATAATAAATAATTTTATAGGAAAAACAGGTAACAAACTAAATCGTGTCATGACCAAAAATAATCTCAAACAAAGAAAACGTCCATTAAAAATTATGAATTGAAACTAAATATAATACTTAGTAGTAAATATAATATATTAGAGCCTTTGGGTTTGGGTTTTCCAAATTTTTCCATAAATTTTACGCTCAGATAGAGTGCGAGGGGAATATTAGTATGCTTTAAAAACATGTGTAATATTCTACTTTACAAACAAGGTTGAAGTTACAGAGACAGGAGTTTTTGTTTTTACAATTTTGCAACATTTAATGGACTCACAGTATCCTATATAAAGACAGCAAAAAATCGCTGTATTGATATACTCTGACGTCATATCGGGTCTGACCAATGGCGTTGCGTTTCAACTACTTTGAATTTCCTACCTGTTTTTGCACTTTTTAATCATTATTTTCTTTATCAAAAAGAAATTAAATAAAAAATATTAGTATAGGCTTAATTCAAAAGCAATAAAGATTATAAAAAAATATAGTGAGTTCAATGAAACTGGCTTGTAACAAGTTCTTCATAAAGAGATGAATAAAGAGTGAAACGAACGAATTTATTCTTAAAATTATTTTTATATAAAAATATTTGAAGCACACATGATTAGACGACCGTTCATATCTCTTTTAGCTAAACATCCCATCTAAACTGAAACTTTGGCTATCTGTCCTTATGCCGTTACCTTGATACGTCCCCAGAGCGATGTCACGTCAGGGCTGCGTATCCGCGATCAGTCGGTCGCTATAAAACCGGCCCTATTTAGATCATCTCAGCTGTCTCCGCTTTTTATATCCCATTCTTGGCACATTTACCTGCTAAGGGATAGCTAACCGTATATCTTGGTAATAAGGCGTTCGCAGGCTTATGGGAAATTGCCCGAAACGTATCAGTAAGGTAAGAAAGAGCTGATAAATTTTATTGGCAAGGGTGTTTTGGTGTGCAGTGATTGGAAGGGATATTGTGTTTAAATTGCTTTGTTTAAGATTTCCTTCTATTTCAATGTTATACATTATTGCCAGCCCAACTTGTCAGCTGAAAAAAATATTAATATTTACATGTGATATTTTGTAAAAGTTAATGACAACAGGATACTCCAAATAACTGGAGCACAGTGTGTCTATCTTGACTATATTTTCAAGGCGAAAGTTACATTTTCGATTCCATTGGGGGCATTGGGGCATTATTGGGGCATTAACATTCTCGAAGTAAATTATTTATTTAGAATACATAATATGTTTCAGCCTCCTAAAGAAAAAAACGTTTCGATTTATCGCAGTGTTATAGGTGAAAAACAATGTAAAATTACCAATACATAGATTATTTCTGCGAGGTAACAAAATAGGGTTGTATCTTCATATTTATCCTTTGTAATATTGATGGGAGCTACACCGACCTTCGGTTTCCTCTGTATGTAGGTCGACGCACTTGGCCGCTTTCAAAAGATGAATATGTACCTATTTGGATTATAAGCAAAGAAAGCTTTAATGTACATCACTACGATTTGGACATAATAAAGAGCTGTTAAAGTGATCGAAGATAATATTTCATATCGGTTATAAAAATAAGTATTACAATATAAATGTAGTGTATTTGTATATTTAATGAGAAATGTTTGTACCTCTAGAGAGAATGAGGTAGGTAATTCCTTGAATAAAATTAAATATTTTCCTTGTTTCACGGCAATTGTGTAAACATGTTTACTTGATATCCTACCTACGCACTCGGCACAGCATCACTATTGCGCTTTACTTCATCTCATAATATCTACAGTTAAGTATTGAATTTGCTTATACTTGATTGTTTTGATCATTATATAAAATGCGCATTAAGTATTATTATGACGTTTCCGTTGACTTTTGGACGGCGGAGATAGACAGTGTGATTTTAGATTGGATTTTAGATAGACAGAGTGATTACAGAGTGCACGGCAATTTTTTACTGTTATTGAATTTACCGCCAGTTCGGAAAGTAAATGCAGATTGGCTCTAAGATGAACTCGCGAAAAAATTTCAATTGGTTTGTTTGGAATATTTATTTAAAACATAAGTTTTAAAATATGTATAAATATATTCTTAAAAATATGAACAATATATATAGTTAGTAAATAACTATAATGCAACAAACATAACGTATATTTTTGCTATAATCATATATTTCTAAGAAGCACCGTTCAGGTCAGTGTCAATAGTAAACGATGTTAGATAAGTTGTTTTCATCACGTCGTCGGCTCACGACTAATTGCGTTGCATCTTCCACGCGCGAGTTATCAGTAGATTGGCCTACTGATCTCGTACCTAGACTCAGCATTAGCACTCTATAAGGACACCCTATATCTTCTGATTACTATTGGATTGACACTTATTGTAGCTTTATGGTCTATACATAATTGATATATCCATATTAATGTTATAAATGTGAAAGTTTGTGGGGATGGGTGTTTGTTACTCTCTAACGCCAGAATGGTTGAACGGATCGGAGATAGATTATAGTCTGGAATAACACATAGGCTACATTTTATCCCGGAAAAATATACGGTTCCCGTTGGATAGGTTGATTTTTGTTTTCCTAGAGGCGAGCGAACCCGAAGCGAAGTGAGGGTGAGCCGCTAGTTAAAGAATAAAAATTCTATATATTAATCAACGTACCAAAAGTCTTTAAAATGGTATTCGTTCGCTATTGAAAATTTGAAAAAAAAAATGTAGATATGTACAGACTTTACCTATGAATAGAGTTTCTAAAATTTTGTATAGGATAAGACTAAAGGTCGCCATAGCTACTAAAAAAAAAGAAAATCAGTTAGCAAATAGAGGAGAAACAGCTAGTGGACTGTTTTGTCTTTGTCTATTTATTGTAGACTAGCGACTCATCCTCGTTTCGATCGGGTTCGTCCCTAGGTTGCTTTCCCATACAAACTTTCATCCCCATTTTCAACCCCTTAAGTGATGATTTGCGGAATAAAAACTATCCTATTTCCAGGGATTTCATCTAAATTGGTATAGTAGTTTCAAGCTTATTGTACAAACGAACAAAGAAACAAACAAATCTTTCCTCTTTATAATATTAGTATAGATAATAGGAAAGAAAATTAAGTTTTGTAATAGTTACATTATGTACGTACATAAAAACATCATTAATTACTAGTTGATTGTCGTATTAGGGCAAGTATTTGTAATGATAATGCACATATTTGAGAGGGTTGAAGACCGACGTGTGTGGACACGTAGTGCAAAAGTAGAAATAAATGAAAATTACAGATTGGATAACCCCAGCATGAATATTATACTCACTCATTTAATAAAAATGAACTTAACTTCAAACATCGCTTTCGTTTTGAGCACGTAACACGTAAAAACTTATTTACTTTTACTGCTACTTACATTGGAAGATTTGATATCTAGAAAAGCCGGTGACAGCGGAATCTGGGAATCTATCGGTAGCCGTCGGCAAACATAAAGGGAGGTTCGATCCGCCGCGAGGTGTTCTTACATAAAAACTCAATCTCGATAAATACGACGAAGATATGGGTGTGATTTGAAGATAATGTTATGTGATTTTTTACGCTGTACAAGTTTTTACTCGCGACTTTATATCGAAGTGTTTGAATGTTTTGTTTTGATGTTACTTAAGAGGTATTCAGATACAATAAATTTTGGATTAACATATTAGCATGTTGTGGCTAAGTTTTATAAAAACGCCTAATACGAGACCGGGTTTGCCTGCGAAAAGTAGTATATAGCTATAATATATTATAAAATCAACGATTGTGTTAGTTTTGGAAGTTATTGATAAAAAAAATTATTGTTACTATAGATAACAAAAATAGAAAAATATATCTATTTAAATGAATAGATACATTATATATTTTTAATAATACAAGTAGAGCGCAAAAAAGAGAAAATAAATGATTTGGTAATTTTGTAGGCAAAAATAGTCGGATATTTTTAACTCGTCATGCGAAGAATTTAGTGATAACCCTTTATTTTAAGCTTTAAACCAGTAGTTTCAAAATAATGTTGGCCCGTATTACGCCAGGGACTGAGAGGTACACAAAATAAGTAATTTAAATTAAGATAATTGAAACAGAATAAATATTATATAAATGAACTTAGGGTGCACACAGTTTATTAAGTTTCTTTTGAATTAATTACTTATTTTATTTGTACTGACCAGTTTAACTTTTAAACAGAAGACGCAATGGCATAAACCCACTGCCTAGACCAAATTTTGAAAGATCGTTAAAACCTGTCTTCAAACGTTTCATGATTTCTTATTGTTTATGAGATACCTACACAGTGCCGGATTTAACCTTAGCGCCGGTTCTGGGCATAGTAAAAAATGCCTCCCTATTATCGAAATTTCGCATAAAATTAATAAACATTTTTTTTATTCTTAATTTTTATTGAAAATGCAAAAAATAAATTTGAAATGATTTCAATTTTTCGAAAAATATACTAGTATTTTTTTAAACTATTCATTTTTTGGAAAATAAAAAAAAAGCATTTTCGATAATGCGAAAAAAAAATTTTCCGCCCCCCCCCCCCCCGAATTTTGCCGTCTGTCCCCGAATTTTGAGAGTCCCTAGTGTAAATCCAGCGCTGCTTACACCATTCACAAAATATAAAAACGCGTGACGATTGTGAGACTAGCAAGTATAAAATATATGGCTATCATCGCGCCGCGGGCGATCGCACTGACGCGGACGCCGCGCCGGCCCCGCTGGGATTGCGGTTGTCGAACTCATACCTACAAGTAATTTGATTGTCCACGCATATTATCTATATAGATAAAAAATATTACAGTATAAGGACATCCCCTTTAACGTTGTGTTTCTCTTGGGTTTTAGAACATCGAAATCTAAAGGTCATATGTAAAATTTGATGTTTTTAATTTTATATGTGACCTTTAGATTTCGATGTTCTAAAACCCATCTTATCATGACCACACAAGTTACTTACTTTAGTAACGTATTTTAGTCTTTAAGCATTTTACTAATACTATTTATTACCACGATCACTTTTTTCTTTACTTATATAGATATATCATTATTGCGAGCGTATACTGACTTATGTTCTAGGGGACCCCTTGATTTATATCCCATAAATTATATTACATGTATGCAAAAATCTGATCCAACCGCTGTTCTATGCTGCAACGGATAAACCAAAAACAAACCAAGTAATTGTATTCCGCTAGGTCTTGAAGTATGAAATTATACAGAAAAGTTGCTTATAATAACGAATGTCATCATCATATAACTAACAATAAGAAGAAATTTAGGAGAATGCATCCTCATAAAAAGCTAAATAGTAAATGATTGTATGTAAGTTCATCATTTCTTCAGTCAGTAACAATTAGAGGAATGGAAGTTGATGTTTCACTGTTTCTATTTGTCAGATGAAAAATCATTGTAGGTATGCTAATTAAAATAGGCAATAGTTTATCGTGTACTAGCATTGCCCGCGGCTCCGCCCGCGTTCAGACGACCAAAAACAAAATTCTTAGGCTTCACATATTAGTATACTCTTACATTGCAGTTTTTGTATTTTTTCTCAGAAATGAGATACTTTCCCGCGGTAAAAAGTGTCCTATATGTTGACCCGGATAACCAGCTATCATCATACCAAATTTCATCAAAATCTGTCCAGTATTTTTCTCGTGATGCGGTAACAGACAGACAGACACAGACAAAAATTCTAAAAACTATAGATTCGGACTCTGTATCGATAATAATGTCCATTTCAATTAGATTTTCCAAAAATATTTAATGTACAGATTCGACTTAGCTACAGTTTTATTATAGTATAGATTATATTTTATATATACGAATACATAATAGTATAAATAAAATTGAAGTGCCTGTTCGTCATTTTAAAATAACTATGTTTTCTCAAGTACAAAGAGTTCTTTATATGATACCAGTACTTAAACAACACTATTTAATTTTTGTCTGTCTGTCTTTTTGTACTTCAGGGTAATTTGTAGAACGGTTTAACCAATTGTAATGGAACTTTCATTAAAAGATATAGGAGTTTGTAGGGCTACATGCTATATACAGGTGTGTTTTATTCCGGTTAAATTTGGTTTTTTAGCGCGAAAATTGAAAACCCTTAAAATTTACGCAAAGTTCAATAAGCTCGGTAGGGATGTACCCGAGCAAAAGAGTGGTAAGTATTACTCATTTTTATATATGAACTAGCGAGTCACCCTCGCTCCGCTCGGGTCCATCCCTGGATAGATAGATTTCTCAGAGATGAGATATTTTTCCACAGTAAAAAGTTTTCTGTACGATGACCCGGATAATCAGCTATCTTAATACCAAATTTCATGAACATCTGTCCTATGGTTTTTTTCGTGATGGGTTCCTAGACAGTCAGACAGACAGACAGAGAAACAGACGGATAGGCAAAAATTCAAAAAACTATAGATTCGGCCTCTTTATCGATAAAAAAATATTTAATGTACAGATTCGACTCAGATTTTTATTATAATTATGTATAGATTATACGCAAGGAGTTTGAGGTTTAATATCTACACGTACGATCATTGTTGATTGGTTTTTGTCTAAACAGAAATAATAATATACATATATTATGTAGTCATGTCAGAAGAGTTAATATTCTTGGAACACAAAATGGAGTGGGAATTTACTAAAGATAGGAAATTTTTCAAACACACCTAATAGTGTCTAGGAAATTATAATTAATTACTATCTCTCTGAGTCACATTTCATATTTTCCCATAATAATTTCATACTTATTATGTACTTTTCTTATCATATCACTACAAGTATATTAGCGTCACGAAATAGAGTTAACATTCTTAGGGTTCCATAGCCAAAGGCAAAAACGAACTCCTTGTAGGTAAAAACACTTCGAGACTATTTGTTAAGTAGAATGGATCGTGGTGAAGTCAAATTACGAAAAAAATAAAAGTAGCATTAGCATAATACTTTTCTAGTTTTTTACGACTAAAACTACCTTTTCGGTTTTTTTACGGATTTATTTTGATTTTTGGTTCCCGACGTTTCGAATGCTTTACAGCAATCATGGTCACGGGGGAGACTGAGGTTTTAGACGTCCCAAAGGCATTCTATATTATATAGTTGTTACAGACTGCTTAATATTTGGATTTAAATAATAGCAAGCAACATTTTAATTTTTAATTTTTTATATTGCACATATACAATAATTAAAATAACAATTAGCATTCAATACAAAAGGGTGAAAAAAAGTTGCTTACAAAAATACGTAAAATTGATGTTTATAAACAACTATGTTTTACCCGACCGCGGCAAAACCCAACGAAGGGTTATGTGTTTGACCTGTATCTGTACGCTCTGAGCCTATGTTACCTTGTAATTAGGTTCTAAACGTCTTAACCGATTTTAATTATTCATACAGTCATTACGTGAGTGCTTAAGGCTATTATATTATGGTTAATATTAAATATCAAAACGGTCGATCTCAGGCGCCGATTTATGTTTCTTGAAAAATCCAAACCTATCGATTTGTAATATCAAAATAATAATATCAGGGTATTCAAACGAAGATTTTTAAAGTCACAAAAATAAACAACTTACATGTAATGTTACAACAACTTACATAATATGTTTCTGAGTTATTTGAGGTTAGAAAATATTACATAAAACTTCTAATACCCAACAGGCTAGAACTAAAAAAATAATAATATAATATAAAAAAATATGTTATAAAAAAAACTAAGTGCGTGTCGGGCATTCTTCACATATCCAAAAACAACTATTTTGCTGGCAGAGGAAAGGGGACACTTGACTCTAACAAAAATTAGCTATTTAAAGCTTAATATTTTAGAAACGGATACCTTAATCGGAAAATTGTTTTGACAAACCCCCTATATTTTTATAAGACCTATCTAACAACACCTCACATCATGGGTTTGACAAGAAATAAAAAATAATTTAATATTTTATTTTACCACAGAGTATTATGCAGTCGGAGACGTATACATAGATATGTTTGTATATTACTATTATATTACTTGCTGCGCATAATATATCTCCGACTACATAATATTGTGTTATTTCTAGTACTGGTTTTCATCTTTTTAGTTTGCTTTCACGCAGTCGGGTTTTTTTTATTTTCATAATTACTGAGTTATGCGCTTCTAAATACGTAAACAACGTGCACTTCCCTTCCAACTTTTAAAATATTTGGAAATTAAAAAAAAAATAGTATTTCCACAATACTGGATATGAGATATGGGATTAATTCGGTTACACACATTTTTACTTGTACGCCCGGTTTAGTCAGAGCATGTGTAGTTGGTTACCTACTCAACTTGCATTACCTCTTTCTAGGCATAATTGCTATACCCCTTTAAATGATTTTTTATAAAACATGTTTTACTTTGACTACTAATTTAAATATTGTAAAAATAGAATGTACGTGGATTTAATTTCATTTAAATCCTTTTTTCACCTACCAGCTAATAATTTAGCAAAACCAGTAATCGATTAAAAATAGTTTTTAGCATTTTATTTTATGGGTAGGTATGTGCAGGTTCGATATTGAAACATAATAAGAAATTATAAAATTTAGTTAAAATTCAGGTAAATGATGGCTGAAAGACAACTTGACTCGGTAAAAAAATACACATAATATATCTACTAACATTGGCTTTAAGATCATTGTTCCCAACACTATATTATTGGCCTGGTCTGAAATAAACGGGTTATTATAATGATAATTATTAAAGGATGATTCAGGGTGTGTTGTATCGATTTGGTACTCCACATCCCGCTTCGTATTTCGGCTTCTATTGGAACTTCGATTCTACGGAGCTTTTCTTCTTAGTCGTTTTAGTATTGAAAGTTTGGTCATGATCACCATTTAAACATATTTATTTTTACAATTTGTAACACAAATAATTGTGGTGGTACAGAACTACACACAATACGGAACAGCGGAGTGCGCGATTCCAACTTGCACTTAACCAATTATTTATAGCATGAATTAGAATTACAAAGCGATGTTTTATGATTATATATTTTTTGTTTTTTCCCATGATAATAACTATTATCAGCATTTTATTTAAAATTATAAAATGATTTATGAATAAGATAAAACTTATATAGTTTATTTGACCTTTAATTGTACATGAAAATAGTAAGTGATATTAGAATGTGTAAAATCCTAATTTTATCTTATAGTAAAGAAAATCAAACATTGCATCAGTACAATGACGGTTAGTATGGAATAGATAGTCTACATGTATAGGTATTATATGAACCTTCCTCAATAAACGAGATATCTAATGCAAAAAGAATTTCACAAATCGGATTAGTAGTTCCTGAGATTAGCGCCTTCAAACAAACAAACAAACAAACAAACAAACTCTGCCTCTTTATAATATTAGTATAGATTATTGGTAAGGATTAAAATAATTCGATCACCCACCTTCTTAAGAAATCTCTAATTACATAGATAAATAAGATTATGGAGTAAAATTTTTAAAAGTAAAGCATTAGACATTTTGTTTAAGAACTTAATATTGCAATTATTATATTCGAATTATTTACAATATTTTGATCTTTTACTTTAATATATTATACCTATACATATTTATTTTATCTTTATGCAAAATGTGGAATTGGCACGTGAATTTACTATAGATTTATAAGTAGACGGTAAAGCGGGAGGTGGTAAGGGGTTTATTTTTGGGGATAAGTAGACTCTATTTTCAGTGGCTATGTTGTAAGAATTTGTGACGTGAAGACATACATGTAATTTGCCACGACTTCACAGATGTATATATGAAAGCACTTGTAGCACTAATTAACTCAATTACATTGAATAAAAAAAACATAAATCTTAGTTTTTATGAAGAACAAATAATCTTTCAGAACAAAAACATAGCAGCAAGCACGAGCGAGCACAGAAGCGGGTTCCGATTGAACGGGACTTCTGCTAATCTAATTACGTCTTTGTATCCGCTCCGTGTTTTTTTACAGTCGCTGATATATTTTTTAATATTCTTTCTCTATTCGCCGCTCAAAGGAGAAGTCGAGTTATGAAATTGTTGGAGCGTTAATTGTAGACGCCCAGTGGCGAATATTAAAGGCTCGTGTGCTTTATATAACTAGTTAACCTCGGTACACGAGTCGGACGTCGGAAAAATAATATTTAATTTGCGAAGTTGCTAGATATCTTCGCTTTGAATGTAATCACGCTGCTCCGCTTGTATATTTTGTAACTCGATTGCAGCAAACTTTGAGAACATCACTCATTGAATTTTTATTTTGGACCCAGAGCTTTTTATTTTGTAGAGAATTTTAAATGATATACGCTTTTAGTAAACATTTACTTGCGGTTAATGAAATACTTGGCTTAGTATTGCTATGTAGGAAGCTACTCGCTACAAACACACAGAAATGAATTGCAAAAGTAGTATTTACTAGCGTTAAGCAGTTTTAAACGACTATATTACATATATTTATTCATGATTATTATTTTATTTTCCTAGTATTCTAATATGAAATAATGCTTTTTAAATAAAACTATCTTTTCGGATTATTTCGCGGATTTATTTTGATTTTTGGTTCCCGACGTTTCGAAAGCTTTACACCATCCATGGTCACGGGAGAGACTGAGGTGTTACATGTCTTTAAGGTTACGCGAAATAATCCGAAAAGATAGTTTTATTTAAAATGTCAAATATTCGCGTAAATCTAAGAAAGTATTATGAAATGATGCGTTATAAAACTCAAAGTATAAAAACACCACCTGAGCTCGCCCTAACGACGGAGTCCGCGACTGTCCGCTTCATTACCCACAGATAAAAAACAATGCCTCTAATGAGTTTCCCGATTACCGATCACTAGCAAAAAATCAAATCTTAGATTCAGAGAAAAATCTACAGATTTCTATTGAAAGGGATCGTTTAGAGCTTATATTAAAGAATATATAGTTATTACGCTTATTTAATTATTTATCTACATATTATATGAGTGTAGGTTGGTACTTATTAAAATATGTGTATAATATAGAATATTTCTTACTAGATATTTTACGGTAATGACAATATTTATGATTTGGTCAAATTTATAGTTTAAATATTAATTGTTATGATATTACACTGTACAGTGGGTAATAACTTAAAAATTAAAATAAGTATGTATCGTGGTAAAAGATTAACAAAAAATAAATACATACAAACATAGAACATCCTTTTTGGAAATCGGTTAAAACATAAATAATATAATATTATAGTTCAAAATAATCAAATAAGCAAGTGGCGAAATGGCAAACTGGCTAAGGCCTTCCAAGTTTTAACATTACGCACAGACCACACCGCCTACGGACGCTAAAACGTGAATTCTGAAAGTTCCGAGTAATAAAACAGGTCTGGTACTGCAGGTCCGCCATCATTTCATTACTGGGCCCAATAAAACGAATTAAAACCTAATTAGAGGCCGAGATTTTTGAACATTAAAAGAGGGTAGAAATAATTAGTGGCCAATGACTCCGCTCGGTGAATAATTACCGTCTTCGATTTAAATCTGTGCATCTGATATTTATAAAGCCAAGATACATTTTCCATACAAGTAAAATTTGGTATAATGTGTCTGTTTGAGTAGAAAATATATATATAAAAAACTTAATATATCTATAGATTTAGACATTTGTATATAATATATATTCTTTTTTGAACATTATTTAGTTTAAAAAGGTAGAAAAGTCGTTTAATTGCAATGATAACAGTCACTTACCTATTACTTACAACGGAAGTACGGATGTAGGAAAAATGTCGGTCTGCGGCCTCCTTAAGATCCGCTTTGAGGTTTCATTGAGGACTGCTGAATTATTCTGTTTGTCCGAGTTTCCAAACATTTGCCCGTCTTAATGCTTGCTTCTATTGTTTACACTCCAGAATTCTTTACGACTTCATTGTTCTTAAGGTACAAGACGCTTTTGTGCTATTCTAATTGAATGTGTATGATAATATTTATAGAGCTTTAATTATAAAAAGCTTCAGTAAAGCTGTTTAAATAGATAGTAAAATTTTAAATAGTCTAAATACTTTTGTTTTGTATAATACTAGCAGAACTCGCGGCTTCGCTCGCGCTAAAACTGAAGAAAACTCTAAAAAATAGGTTTTATACTAACTTTCACCCCCTATTTTACCTTATGAGATGCATTTCGAAAAATGCTAAAACACATAAATATTTATTTGATTGTATTGAAGAGGATTAATACCAAGTTTAAAGTAATTCTGATCATATAATATAATGTTTGGGTTGTATTATAACGTGTTTTTCCGTCGGAATGAGATTATCTCCCGCAGTAAAAAGTAGCCTATGTCACTCTCCAGCCCTCCAACTATCTCCACACAAAAAATCACGCCAATCCGCCAAGCCGTTTCAACGTGAAAGAAAGACAAACAAACAAACACATTTTCACATTTATAGTATTAGTATGGATTATGTAGTTTCATAAATAATAATAGCGTACATATTTGTGATGTGATAAAATTTAATATTTTATCTTAAAATCAAGTAGGTACCTACCTACCAAATTTAATTTTTCTTAAAGGCAAAAGTAAATAATTTTAATAATACTGTTAAGAAAACTCCTTAATATAGGTAATTGAGTAGGATCAAAAGTTAAAATGAAATTTCGAGGCAGCGATTTCCGAATGCAATAAATTCCGCTCGGCGGCCGGCGGACTGCGGACTGCGGACTGCGGAGTCGCAGCCGTCATTAATTCATTAATAACCGAAATGAAATCAACTTTCGTTCCATTATCGCCCTTTCCATAAACACCTTAATTCTCATTAAAGGCCGGTCATTTCGAGGAAAACAAATTAACTGGAAGGCTTTCAGCGCGTGAGGCTTGTTGTACACTTCAATATAATCTTACATAGCGATACATTCTACTATATCTATTCAGATAATATTATGATATATAATATTTTAAATATCTAAATAAGTTTGTTATTTTGTTTTAATTTTACGTACTTAACAGCGGGACAACCGATCGAGATAATTTTATCGCTAGAATTAATTTATGAGTGATAAAGGCCATCATATAAAAAAAACGTGTGTGTAAAACTACTTAAAGTAACGACTTCATATTAGGTATATTCACATTTATCAACCGACTTCAAAAAGGAGGAGGTTCTCAATTCGACTGTATGTTTTTTTTTTTTTTTTTTTTTTATGTTTGTTACCTCAGAACTCCGTCATTTATTAACCGATTTAGACAATTTTTGTTTTGTTTGAAAGGGTATACTTCCAGATGGGTCCCATTTAAATTTCAAAAAAAAAATACCACCCCTAAGGGTGGAAAACAACTAATGATGAATTTAACCTACTTCTAATTGTCATATTGACTTGAAACTTTGCAAGTATTTCTATTTCCGTTGATAGTACAGTGGTTCGGTGTTGCTGACATGATCTGATGGCAAGGCCAGAAGGTGGATAGATGGAACTCTTCAACGGCTAATAGTAGATACTTTGAGTTTGGGCTTATTTTGTTTGATTTGACAAGCCTAACACGTTAGAATCCTTACTTTGCTACTACTGTCTACACTAAAAAGGGAAAAATAAAAACTTTTTAACAAAAAAATAAAAACCAACTTCAAACAAAAGCACTAAAAAGTAAAAAATAACTGATTGGTAGTTTTCATTTACTATACATACCTAATTAAATATTTTCGAAGTCGGTGTGCTTTGGCTAAGTAATTAAAGCCTACCTATTAAATACATACCTTATCAAATATTTTCGAAATCGGTGCCAGCCCATACAAAGCAAAGCACACCGACTTCGAAAATATTTGATTAGGTATGTATAGTAAATGAAAACTACCAATCAGTTATTTTTTACTTTTTAGTGCTTTTGTTTGAAGTCGGTTTTTATTTTTTTGTTAAAAAGTTTTTATTTGTTGGAGTAATAAATGGGTATAAAAATTTAAGATTTTCAATATAGTGTATAATTACGAATAAAAAAATTTTGCGCTCAGCTGTCTACATTATACACAGTATTCAAACTAATAAATTGGCTTAAAATATTAAATTCACTTTATAATATGAAAAGAAAAGGCATTTTATAATACGCCTTGTATAGCGCTATGCAGTTGCTCGTCGTGTGGACGACAATCTCAAATGGTTCAGAAAAGTTTGATAGCAGACGGAATGTCGCGCGATTTTTGCTAATTATGGGACGATCGACGCTGCGAGGTCCGCGCCCCCTTCGGCAGGGAAGGGTTACTGTGATTTAAAACCGACTCAAACTCAAGTCTTATTGTTTTAATTTGATTTTGAGGGAGAAATTTAAATTCATATTTTTAATGAGAAATGCTAAGTTATATGTATTTGTGTTTAATAAACATATAATAAGTTTTAGTAGACTATAATTTTATTTTTATATATATCGAATTTTTTTTACAAATTGAGTATCTTAAACTTAAATGGATCCACAGATAAGGCAACATTTTTAGTAAAGTTGATGATGATGTTCTCCTAGCCGATTCCGGCTACTTGGCCAATCTCATTGAGATTAGCCAACTGCGCAGGAGATATTATAGTGCTCAAGTGTACGCGCAGACACAAGTGCACTCTCTATTCCTGTCACTCTCATACTCCGGTGGGACGACTGTTCGACACGACCAGTGAGAGTTAAGGCGCAGGACCGACGGCTTTACGTGCTCTCCGAGGCACGGGGCTGAAACACCGCCAACTTCCGAACTCCGGGCTGTTACTGAGACTTACTATACCGAAAGACTCAATAACTAAACTTGGCTTGACCCGGGACTCGAACCCAGGACCTCCGGGTGTGCAGCCGTACATGCTAGCCACTACACCACCGAGGCAGTTTACTAAAGTTACCGTATAAATTAATCATTTCAATATATTAAAGGTTTTTACTTACACTATTGATTACTCTAATAAATAAAAAATAAACGAAGCAAGCAAAATGATCTATAAGTAATAATTCAATATAAGCTTCCTTTACATTTAGCATCTGCTGGTCGCCCAACCCTTGCCCGCGTGTAATTTTTCTCCGACTCGCGGCACCTAATTCAGCAATCAAAGTGCGCCACTCTCGCTAAATTAGTTTTGATATTTAAATTACTACCGCGCACCGCGTCGAGAGCCGCTCCACTGGCGATGTATTTAGATACAACGATATTTTGTGTTGTTTCAAATATATAGTTTTATATAATACTTCCTTAGAGTCACGCGAATATCTGACATTTTAAATAAAACTATCTTTTCGGTTTTTTTTGCGATCACATGTCTTCAAGAATATTAAAGATGTTAATAATCTTGCGCACTTGATCTTGATTTCCGGTCGGTACTGATTTACATAATACTTTCTTATATTTACGCGAATATTTGACATTTTAAATAAAACTATCTTTTCGGATTTTTTCGCGATTTTTATATAGTTTTATTTAAATTATAGTTTATACTTAACTTTACCCAAAAGCTTTAAAACTACTATCGCTTTTCAGTGTTTAATTGTATAGCAATATGTACATCACTAAACAATTTTGAGTTATGTCTTATGGCGTAACTTGTACTTGATTCATAAAATGTAACAATTTTATCATTTTTTACTGAAAACTTTTTATCTTGGGACGTTTTTACCATGTAGATTGTAGGTATATCTTATTTTTTGGTTTTTAACTTAAGTTTAACAACAAAATCGTGTCGTGTCGTTTAAAGATCATTTGTCCAGTCAAACCTGCCGGGAAGATTGATTTCTCCGCCTCCCCCCTCCCCCACCATTTGATCGCGTTATTTCGCGAGATAAGTCCGTTAATTGCCCTTACAGGCAGGTCCACATTATCGATCCACTAACTTTTTGTATGTCTTCGGGCTCGACTGTTAAATGGTTCTTGTTTCTTTGGAATTCGTTAACAACCCTTTTGTAATGTCGGATGAAGCGGAATTAGTTTATCTATTGAGGTAAAGTATTGATTATTATTTGATTAGGGGACTTCGTAAAAGCTCTGTCACGATAATTAAGCTTTCGACTTCCTCACGTGATTTATATTTACGGACTTATCTATACTTACAATCTTTTACAAAATGTAAACATTGAAAGTTATTTTGAATAGGCAGGTAGGTACGACGTAGTGTGAAAAGTTTAGTTTTTTTTTTTATTTATTTCATAGAATAAAACTTATAAAGAGGATACTGTATTGCTACCTATTCTTTAGTAAAAATACTTTGTTCGCTAAATAAAACCTAGTCTTATATATTACTAGCATTGCCCGCGGCTCCGCACGCGTTTAGATGACCAAAAACCAAATTCTTAGGTTTTACATATTAGTATACTCTTACATTGCAGTTATTGCATTTTTTCTCAGAAATGAGATATTTTCCCGCGGTAAATAGTATCCTATATGTTGACCCGGATAACCAGCTGCTATCACCATACTAAACTTCATCAAAATCCCTCTAGTGGTTTTTCAGTGATGAGGTAACAGACAGACAGACAAAAATTCTAAAAACTATAGATTTGGCCTCTATATCGATAATAATGTTTATTTCAATAAGATTTACCAAAAAATATTTAATGTACAGATTCGGCTTGGTTACAATTTTATTATATGTATAGATTATTTACGTAGCCTTTATATATGTTTGGTTATATATATAACTTTTATTCTATAATTATATATTAGCAAAAAATTCATGAATAATATGAATTGTCTGCGATACAGTCGGAACTGTTGAATTTTCTTTTGTAAAGACATCAGGCATTCTAAGTTAAAAAGTAAAGCCAAGTTAAATTTTCATTGTATCTTAAGACAAAGCTTTCTTTGTTATAGTATAAGAAAGGTGTCCAGACTCAATGTGGTATATAATATGTAGTTATTTTTATTGAAAAAGAGGCAGTGGTAGCCCAGTGGTAACGCGCTCGCTTGGGAAACCAGGTGTAGTGGATACAATTTCCGTGTCTCGCATCTCTGATATATTCATGTGCGAATCATTTCTAACATCATTACCACTTGTTTCACGGTGAAGGGAAACATCGTGAGGAAACCTGCATGTCTGAGAGAACCTTGCAAGTTTTCGAAAGACATGCGAAGTCCGCCAATCCGCACTTGGCCAGCGTGGTGGACTATGGTCTGACCCCCCTCGTAGTGAAGGGAGGCCCGTGCCCAGCAGTGGGACGTTAATAAGGGCTGAATACAAGTTATTTTTCGATGAAGAAAATTATATAGACCTCTACTAAAAATTGCTATAAGTATGTGAATGAGAAAAAATATTTTAAAAGTTGGTAGTTGGTTTGTGTATGAGTATTATCATTTGCATTAAACCTTACAGCTTATTACTAAGAAAATACCATTTAATGTAATGGATAAAGGAACTTAACGTCTGTCTGTGAGTTTGCTTAGGCAGTAGTATTTCTACCGGGGCGTCGTAGTTGAATGCGTAAGCGATCCTGCGACGCCCCATTAAGACGGGGGAAGGTTTTGTTGGGTTTTAGTGGGTAGTACTGGCTGTATTACGCCGGTGAGTCCCACACGTCGTGCGTAAATGCATTTCCCAACGTTAAAAAAAAAAAAAAAAAAGGCCGTAGTATTTCTACTTTAAGTACTTAAGAGTGGTAAGTTGTATTCATATTGTAAATTATATAAAAATAGATATAAAAAATGACTTGGCTATTTTGTTTTTGTACGAGTCATCAATATACTAGTAGGTACTAAACGTAAGTTTTTAATAGAATAATGTCACCGCTAATTGGCGCTGACATCACAAAGATATCTCGGGCAATTCACTCAAATCGAAACTAATTTCATACCAGATCAAAATCTTTGTATTGCAGATTGAAAAAGTTTTCTCGTTTTCACACAATTATATCGGTCCCATTCCAAATATTTATTCCTTGAGCCTTCAAAGTGCAACTTAGATGTTTCCTCTCTGTCACTCATCGTCAAATGTTATGGGAGTGAGCGAGGTGGAATATAGTAGATTTTAAAACTGCGCCGCGTTGTTTTTAATTAATTAATTTTATTATTAGAGCAGCGTCTTGCCTTTATCGGGGAAGGAATTTTAAGCAATTAGTGTTTTATTATGATATAATATTTGAAGGGTTGAGGTGTTCGCCAGATGGTCGTAATTAAAGGATGGTCTGAAGCGAGGTAAACGGGTTTTTTTAAATATAAAAATCATTTTCTCGTTTCATTTATTTCTCATTTTATATAGCAATTTTATTTGAAATTTTCATTATTGACCTTGCATCTTAAACAGTACAGTTCTGAGCCCTTTGTTTGTGAGAGATTCTTAGTGAAATATCTGTTATGCTACTCGTGTACAGTAAAAGGCTAGAATTACAGATAGATATAATTTATAGTATTTATTCGTATTAATAGTTTATTTTATATCATATATCTACGTATCGATTATTGTGGCAAAACAAAAAATGCGCCTTATTTGAACTGCATATATTTATAATTAAAATTATTATATGTACATGTATATTGTAAACTAGTTACTCACCTAGCTGCTCGCTTCGCTCCGGTATGCCCCTAGTAATAAACAAAAATAAATATATCCCACGGAAACCGTACATTTTTCCAGCATCAAAATTTTCTATGTGCTATTTTAGACTATAAAGTATCTCTGTGCAATATTTGCCAAAATGTGACAAATTTCGTCCACATCCGTTTAGCAGGTCTGGCGTGATTGAGATACAAACATCCATCCATCCAAACTTTCGCTTTTATAATATTAATAATGGAATTCAAAGTAAACTTTTATTAGTCTGACTTGAGCCTAACATTAGGATTCAACTTAAAATAAATACTAGGGGACAGTAAAGAATGTAGAATCACTGTTTCTTCCATCTACTAAAACGCTAAGACCTATTACCTATTTCTATTAATACATCTATCAACAAACAAAGCCTGCTCTTAAACGATTCATCATTCTGATGTGATACCAAAAACAAACGGTGTCTTAAACAATAACATCGTGTCTCAACAAAGTCATACTTACAGCAAAAAAAAAACAACAGAGACGCACCGAGAGAGACATCGCCATTAAGGTAATTAGATTGTGATCTAATTAGCGATACGAGTTGTTTATAAAACTGCGCCACTACTCATTAAGTTAAGTGCGTCCTTACCTTTATGTGTTGAGGCGATACTCGCTGCTGCTCACGGCTTTGTCTGTCTATGGTAATTAAAATATATTGGAAATAAATTTATTATAATACTAGCATTGCCCGCGGCTCCGCCCGCGTTCAGATGATCAAAAACCATATTCTTAGGTTTTACATATTAGTGTACTCTTATATTGCAGTTTTTGTATTTTTTCTCAGAAATGTGATATTTTTCCGTGGTAAAAAGTATCCTATAATTTGACCCGGATAACCAGCTATCACCATATCAAATTTTATCAAAATCCCTCCAGTAGTTTTTCTGTGATGCGGTAACAGACAGGCAGACAGACAAAAATTCTAAAAACCATAGATTCGGCCTCTGTATCGATAATAATGTTTATTTCAATTAGATTTTCCAAAAAATTTTTAATGTACCGATTCGGCTTAGTTACAATTTTATTATATGTACCTATAGATATTATTGTTTGTTTGTATGATGTTTTTATAATAAGAATTGGAATGTTTACAGTTGCTTCCAAATCAGAGGGTTTTAACTTACTATACGTATTTGGTATGAGTATAAGCCCGTGTTATTTGTTTATATGTTGCATTCTCTACTTTATCTTCAGGGGCAGTCCACTAAATGAGTATGTACCATAGAACATAGAACACAACATAGAACCGTGTTTTACTATGTAAATTTACGTAAAATGTATCCAATCTGCTTTTTTATTTATGAACTAACGACTTACTCTCCCTTCGCTCGGGTGCGTTCCTAGGCACATTTTATTTTTTTTAAGCACAACCCTAATTCTTTTTCTTAAATAAAAGTAACCTAAGTTACTACTTATAACATCAGCTATCTGCCAGTCAAAGTCCCGTTAAAATCAGTCCAGCTGTTTCGGAGATTAGTCGGAACAAACAGATAGGCATACAGACACACATATAAAAAAAATATGTTTTTCTTATAAGTACCTACTGTATATAATTTAATATGCATTTAGTAAAAGCTGTTATCTTGACATTATAAACAATTAAATATTTATTAAATATTAAGAATTATTAACTATTTAGAAACTAATTATTAAGAATCCCCGCCATATTTCATTAGCAGTTTTGTATGAAAATTATTATTATATTTTTCATGTAAAGATAATATTCTAAATACTCTTAAAAAAGAATTATTTGTATGTATGATTTTCTATTTAATCAGTCCAGCATACAGACAGGTATAATTATGCGATATAATCGTTATAGTCTGACAATAAAATAGGGAGGTAGTTAGGGAGGTAGGTTAGTAGAGGTAGGGAGGAGGTACCTACCTAGGATATGTAATTATACTTAGTATTATATACATAGTATTAGTTGGTATCGGTATATATAGATATAGTAACTAGGGCCTATTACATAAATTACATATATGTACATATACAGTAGGTAACCTAGAAGACAAAATAATTACAATGTTTATTTGCAAATTTTGTTAAATCCCTTTATTGTGGTTTTCATGAGCAATAGTTGTGTAGCAATATTATGTACTTCTTTCCAATGCAAAGATTAATGATAGGTAAATAAAGTTTAGTGTTTCAAATATGAATGTAATTTAGAACTAACGACTTACCCACGTCCCGCTCGGGTTCGTTCGTTTAGTTATAATTTAACGTTTAGTATAGATTTCTCAGAGATGAGATATTTAACCAGCAGGAAAAAGTATGCTCTACGTTTACCCGGACAACCAACTATCGTCATTCCAAACATCATCAAAATATGTCCAGTGGTTTTCGTGCGGTCACAGACAGACAGACAAAAATTCTAAAAATTCTGTAATAAGTAATAATATCTATAGTAAATAGGTAATAATATCTATTTCATGAGATTTTCCAAAATCTATTTAATTAACAGATTCGACTTAGTTTCAATTTTATTATATGTAGGTACCTACTTATAGTCATATAGTTAATTGAAATATGCGAATTTTTTTCTAATACTTTTGATTAAGCAATAAGATATTTTCATTGAAAATGAGTGGAATTTAGTAACTGTGATGCAAATATTATGAATATTTACTTCTATTTACATTGAAACCTCTAGTTTTATTGCAATATACCTATAACATATCATGAGAATTACCTACATGAAGCACCGAGCCCATAAACTATCTCAGTAGGCTAATTCACGTGAATATATTGTTGCTGGGAGGAAGGACTAATTAAAAATCACCCAATATGAGCATTTTAGAAATAGGTACGCGGCTTGAACCTTAACGATAAATTGATATAAAGAAACCTATGTTGAGCGGTTATGTATATCGCAAAGAGGTAACAAAGATCGTGGTAGGTATCTATTATGATAACAGGCTGTATAATTAAAATATATAATTTGTTATAATTAATATTACAATCTGTTATCCTTAATGTTATTTAATGTATTCATCTGTAATTGTTAACACTCAAACTGATAAAACGGTTTTGTTATACCTACGAGTATGTTTAAAACAAATATGTAAATTGTGGTATTAATAAATAAATAATAGTATAATAATTAAAGTAGCTAAGTTCGATAAATACACTAAGTCACTATACAATGTAAGTCAGCTACTATATATGTCTATGTGCAAGCTACACGGTACCGTAAATAGCACCTCAGCACGTAAATACGTGACGTAGCGCAGGTGGGCGTGGGGCGGGCGCAGGTACGTACCTGCCAGGTAGCCCCGCCCCTGGGCGGCACCTGGGCACACCTGCCCCACCTGCGCCGTGCGATAAAGCTACGAATTTTACATATATTTTTTCTGGCATATTATGCTTTTTTTTAATGATTAATTATAAATCTATGATAGAACTGTAATCTTCTATAGATACATATTAAGAGAAGATTAATTTAATATTATTTTGATTAATTTTATCTAAGTATTTATTATTATTTTATTAAATTATTTATATATTAAATGTATTAGGTACATACAAATATCTTGACTTTTTATGTAAAAGGAGTATAAATAATCAAGTAAATAAAACAATAATGGACTAGCGACTCGCCATCTCGTCGCTCGAGTGTGTTCCTAGCTGCCTAACAGTAGCATACCTAAGCGTTATTGCAAGTTATAACCTATCTGTGTACTAAATTTCATCTAAATCTGTGAGTAGCATCTTGTTATTTCAACGTGAAGGAGTAGCAAATATACATACAAATTTTTCATTTAGGTACAAACAGAGGAGAGAATAAATCCAAATATGTATGACTTAATACATAAGTAGGTATATTGCTAAATAGTAACTTGGACTCCAGGTGCAAAGTAATGCAACAAGACACCGATTTACAGAGATATATAGGTAGGTACATACATACATACATACGTGAATGCAACCACTATTTTATGTTAATACTATTTACCAACCTCTTTAACATCGGCTATTTATATATGACCTTTTTAATCTCATTCTTCTCAATAAGTTCTTGCCACCCTCCAACCTCCTCAAATATGGTCACCTACATTATGATAGCCCTCGTCTGGAATCGGCACTTAAACACGAATTTTATAGGTAATCTGCCATCTATTCTAATACAAGCTTTTCTACTTTTCCCTAAAGCTCTTGACCTGTGACTGTTAGCGCTAGATGTAGCTCACTTGAGATATTCTAGGCATTTGTATGTAGATTGTAGGTAGGTATAAGGGATCGACATGACTAACGTCCAAAATTAAAACTTATCTTTCTATTCTAATAGAAAAACATAAGTTTTGAAATATCTTCCAAATATCTTTCCCTTTTAAAGTTGATCAAAAAGGACAACGTTTTACATGTGAATATTTATAATTATTATGGTATTTAAGGTAGGTAGGTGGTATTTAAGGTACTTGTATTTTACAAAAGTCACTTCAATAGTTTTTTTTTTATTTCTGTCTGTCTCTTACCTGTTTTCCTTAAAATGCTTACCTAGTAGGTAATTGTGGAAAAACCATTCTTGTTAATAAATATTTGGGCAAATACAAATAGTAACTTTATCTTAAAATAAAAAAGAAAAATAAGCAAGAGAAAGCGTGAGTAGAAACCTTTGTCAACGGATCCCTTACCTATGGGAAAAGTTATAGCTTCACACTTACAGTGCCCGCCAGGCGGCGAGAGGGCGTCGCGGGTGTTTTTTGTACTTAACCCGCGACACGGAAGGGGAGGACCGTCTTACACGAAGGGTTGACCTCTTTGCGATGACCGAGACAATACGGATTTGTCCACACTCGACTCTTGTGTTTTTACTTTCATTCTGAAATATTTATGTGAAAAAAACTAATAATTATGCAGTTTAGCTTATTCATTTCAAGTATAAATAAAAAATTAAAAAAAAAAACCTTCAAGGTTTTGCTATTAAAGCTACAATCCATAGTCCATGCTAATATTTAAAACGTGGAAATAACTATTTGTCTCTTTGTAATCTTTTCACACTTAAAGAGCTAAACAGGTTTTGATAAAATTTGACAAGGCTATAGACTTTCCTTTATGCTCACCGCATTTTAGTAATTTATAATTATAAGATAAATGGAATTAATACTTTCTTAGATTAGCGCGAATATTTGACATATCTTTTCGAATTACTTTCAGACAGACTAATTTACTTACCCACAAATTTACAAAATGTGTCTATAACAAGTATATAATGACCTTTAAAACGTCCAAAACCTTAGTGTCTCTCGTGACCATGGATGCTGTAAAGCATTCGAAACGTCGGGAACCAAAAAACAAAATAAATTCGCTAAAAAATCCGAAAAAAATGTTTTATTTAAAATGTCAAGTATTCGCGTAAATCTAAGAAAGTATTATAAAATAATATTATTAAACTATTTTTTTTATTTTAAATTTACATAAATAATACAAAATTTATATAAACACACAAAAAATTGTGTGAAAATTATTTCTTGCTTCAATAAGTACTTTATAGTATCCCGTTTATACAGGATCATATTATAAATCGATGAGAACACGAAAGTACTAATTAAAAAAATTAAAATAATTTAAAATAAGTAATACTTTTGAGCGGGGTTTATTCAATGACGCGTTTTTGCCGATGTGGGCTGCTACTTAACATAATTCTGAGGCCTCTATTTCCAAGCTTTGTATGCCTTTTATAAAGATCGAATCAGCATGATACAGAATATATGTTTGTAAATTGTTTTATTTCTATTGCAATCATTGATTTTTTTTAAGATAAAATCAAAATTTATTTGGAAAATAGATTATCTATACATATAATAAAATTGTAACCAAGCCGAATCTGTACATTAGATATTTTTTGGAAAATCTTATTGAAATAAACATTATTATCGATACAGAGGCCGAATCTATAGTTTTTAGAATTTTTGTCTGTCTGTCTATCTGTCTGTATGTCTGTTACCGCATCACGTAAAAACCACTGGAGGGATTTTGATGAAATTTGGTATAGTGATAGCTGGTTACCCGGCTCAACATATAGGATACTTTTTACCGCGGGAAAATATGCTTTACGTGCTCTCCGAGGCACGGGGGTAAAACACCGCCAACTTCCCAACTCTAGGCTGTTCCTATAACGGAAAAACTCAATAACTAAACTTGACCCGACCCGAAACACAGGACCTCCGGGTGTGCAGCCGTACATGTTAGCCACTACACCACCGAGGCAGTTAAATGGTATATAATAAGTTCTTCAACTATTCTCGTTTCTCTATGTATTTATATCTTTTAGAAAACCGGAAACATTATTAAAAATAACATAAAAACTACTTTTATAGTAAAAATAATCATAATCACATACATATAATCATAATCACACATAATCAAAATAATCATCCATTTAAATGAAAGTATAATTGATTATTTGTTTATATTAACAAGGTTCTAGATGTGCATTAAGGTGTATAATTTTATTCATTGTTTACATCTCTGAACAAATAGCGTTGATATAAACTGTGGAGTGGTTTCTACTTCCCTTAATGACACGTTACTCTGGCGGCTCGACGGCGCCGGTGCGTGTGCGAGTACATCTGACACCGTATTATTTTGTCATTTTGTTACGGATAAGTAGGATTTTCGACATGAATTTGTTTTTAAATTAATTATCGATGAAGGCTTGGTTGTTATAATATTGTTTTTTTTATTAAAATTATAGTTTTTAGGAACTTAAGTTATTTGTTTAAGCTACTAGTGAGTTATCCTAGCTTCGCTCGGGTACAACCTTAGGCGTCTAACAGTAGCGTAGTGGTGTTACTCCATGTATATAGTCTATCTGTGTATGTACTAAAGTTAATTTCAGTACATTCCATTAAAATCGGCCCAGCCGTTTCAGCGTGAAAGAGTAACAAATAAATAAATAAATGTTGGGACATTAATTATTATAAATATAAACACCCATGACTGGGGTAAAAATGTTCGTGCTCATTACAAATGAATGCCCCCAGCAGGACTCGAACCCGCGACGGCTGGCACAGCAAGTATGGTCACTACAAACTAAGCCAAACGTGTCGTTGTCAATATAAACAGTTACAAACTTTTGCATTTACATACATTAAAAGAGTATGAAGAAAATATGCACACACTAACTCGAGCTGAAAGTTTTACATAGTTCCAAGTCAACTATGTGTAGCGCTGGGAAAGTAAAGTCGGCAAAGCAGAGTATCTACCTCGTGTTGTGTGAACAAACAGCCAGCAAAATAAACAGGCGACGGTGAGCGCAAATACTGTTTACTGTTTACCCACTAATCCCCGCGAGTGGCGTGTAATTGAAATTTTAATGGAAGCAGGTGGCGAATAAGTGAGTCTGCTAGAACATGTCTTACATGTCTATTGTGTTACACTTTCTTTTTGCAAATTTAAAAAAAGTGTTGTTTTTTAGTGTTTTTAGTCATTTTGCTATCTCATTTTATGTACACTAAATATGTTGTGAGATAAACACACAGAACCATCTAGTTCCATGATAAGCTACGAGGCTTTTATTATAGATCCCGGATAGTTGATATACTACACATATATAATTTTAAATACATATATTCATTTTAAATAAAACTATTTCTTCGGGTTTTTTCGCGGATTTTTTTGGATTTATGGTTCCCGACGTTTCAAATGCTTTACAACAATCATGGTCACGGGAGAGACTGAGGTGTTACATGTCTCGAAGGTATAGAGTTGTTACAGACAGCCTACCCACAATTAACAAAATGAAAATTTCACCAATTACCTTACAATATTTTTTAACTTTAAACATTTTTATAATTTTAATTAGTTTTATAATTGAATAAAGAATATTATTTATTAAATTTTTGCTGTCATTATTAAAATTTTAAACATATTAATTAGTAATCTACATTTAGTGTTGATTATATTTATAACCATAAAGAAAAATATAAAATATAGTATTAATTATTTAAGCCATATTATTATTCTTTGTGTAATTTAAAAAGTTAAATATCAAGCAATAACTTTAATTAGCAATAGCAATAATTTTAATTTAGTTTGCTCTTATTTAAAAACAACTTACTAAGCAACACTATTACTATATACTTTTACAAATGAAAAATGAAAAATATTAATCTAAAATTCTGTGACTTTGATCCACACAGTAAGAACTTACTACATCTACCTGTCTGCTATGTTTAGATTTATTATTTGATTTTTTTATATAATATAAATGTTAACTTATTTATAAAGCGAAAGTGGATACAACTAACCAAAGTGGCAGCATTTGAGCTACTGTTCTTACGTAGCTGCCTATTATTTTATTATCTGCATATTTTTATGAAACCTTTCCAAATACATTTGAGCATGAAAACCATCTTTTTATGCCGCCACTGCTTCTGTACAATAATTTAATCTACATAAAGCAGCGTGTTTGCACGGGCGTATTTCAATCAACAGCGCGTAACGAGACGCAGTATTGTCGGGAAAAATGGCCGGCAGGCAAGCGACCTGGATTGAAGTGTAAATGGAGTAATTTCAATCTATGAAGGTGGGGGTGGGATGGGGGTGGCCGGGGGGTCCGGGGGTCCGGGGCGGGGGGCGCTTCTCAAGACGAACAAACATAAATTTGATTAGGGCAGGTTCGTTCTCAATCAACAAGCGAGATATTTTGTTTGCACGTGGGAACGCCTGATTGAAACCCAAGTAACGGGAAGATATTTTGTTTGGAAGATCGCGAGCTTAATTAAGCAATATTTTGGTGTAATGTAAACCTGTTGAAGTACAAATGGATTTTATACATATATGAAGGGGGAAAATTTAGACATAATAAATGATTCTTATTGCGTTTCTTGTCTTCGCAGTCTTTTCCTTGCAAAGCCAGAAAACGTCGCATTGTAGATTTCGGACCATAGAAAATATCACATAGTATAACGACAGTACGCCTGTTAGCTCATCTGTAATTTGTAACAGAACTTCGATGGTAGTATGCTAATTAGTCGTCAGGTGTCAGGTGCAAAATAAAATTAAAAAGAATTTGAAGCAATTTTTATCTTATAAATGGTTAAACCTTACAAAAGTGTTATTAAGAGAAAGCTATTATTTTGTATATACTTTTAATAATATAACGTAAGATATTGAAGAGTATCGTATTCAAGTAATAAAACTTCATATATAATCTGGAGGGTATGTACCACAGACATAATAATACAAGGTATGTACATATATATGCTGCTAATAAAAGTTCCAGGTACGCTGATAAGATTTTATTGCTTCTTTCAAATGTTTATTTCCCCCTCTCTTCATTGATCAACAACTTAATAATAATATCGATAGGTACATGCTTTTATATAAATTATGTTAATATTGGTTCATTTCTAAATATTTTTCTTTTTATAACTTTATGTATGCTATGAGATATGTATAATATAAAAATAATTGCTCAATTTTATGTTCTTATATAAATAATAATAAGGAAACCCTCGCTCGCTTGGGAAACCGAGTGACGCCGGTTCAAATCGTGGGTCCTTTGATATTTTCATGAGAATCATTTGCAACACGATTACCACTATCTTGTCTTACGTTGAAGGAAAACAGCGTGAGGAAACCTGCATGTCTGAGAGAACTTAGCGAGTTTTCGAAAAACATGTAAAGTCCGACAACCTGTACTTGGCCAGCGTGATGGACTATGGCCTGATCCTTCTTGAAATTAAGGGAGGCCTGTGCCCAGCAAGTGAGAAGTTAAAAAGGGCTAAATACATATAGGAAAAACAGATTGAGGCATAGATGCTTTGTGTAACTCTAAGTATGTATTATCAATGTTAAATGTTTATTTATGAATTATTAAATTTCCGATATACGACTAGGTACATTTGGCAAAAAACTGTAATTTTGATAACAACAAGTGAAAGTTTCCTAATATTTCAGTAACAATATACATCTGAAGCTTTAATGCGTTTACAGCAGAGGAGGGTAGGTGGTTATTTACAATTGTTTTTCTGATTTCCTTTATTTATTAAGAAAGCTCATACCGAAGTTTGCTTTGGGTTTTACAATGTTTATTGTACAAGGGGGAGTAGGGGACAGACGATTTTTTTTATTTTATTTTATACATATACAACGTATATTATATGTATGTACCAAAGAATATTATGTATAGAAATTTACAGATGAAATTGTTATATTTAAGTATTTAGATAGTTTAATGTATGGTAAAAAAAAATGTTTTTCCTTATAGTTATTATATATTAGCTATTATTTTCCTGTTACTATAAAGCTTTTTTTAATAGAATAATATTAAATAATTACCATACATCTTTTAGATTACTATTTTCCAGCTATTGTAGAATGAAATCTGTTCTTATGCTCTCATTAATAAGCAAATAAATAAAGGAAGTCGGTTAAAATATATCTACACACTTTTTGTAAATTGTTTAAGCAATTAGTAAGTAGTTTATTGAACGATTTTACAAAAGTAGAAATGAGATGCAAGAGATTATTTTAATTAGTGCAGATAATGTTCATTATTATATTACGTGGTTAGTTAGAACAAAATAAACTATTACTATTATAGCTGACAACGCATTTCACAAATCCTATCATTGTGGATGGGTCACACTCGTGTACGCATTATCTAAAATAAACTTTGCTTAGTTTAGATATTGTTTTGTTTTAAGTACCTACTTATATTTACTATATATATCTACCATCTACATATATTATATCTTTTGATTCATTTGGTAACGGCAGACTCTCTCTAATTGAGGCTGAACGAGTACGTAAGAGATGTTAAAATGCATAAGGATGGTCGCAGACACAAGTGCACTCTCTATTTTTTCATTCACAACTTAGGAATATCCATGTACATTCATACATGGGTGTCATCATCATCACATTCAGTCTGTTTTTGCCTGCGGCCGGACATAGGCCTCTCCTTTGACATACCACTCAGCTCAATCTTCCTGCCACTGCTCACTGCGCACTGCCATCTGCCAGCCACTTTACGTACTCGTGTATCATTGCTGCCGCAGCTGGAGGGCGGCCTATACTACGTTAGCCGAGCCGTGGTCTCCACTCTAGAACCCGTGTACTATATCGGTTATCGGTTCTGCGTCACTGTTCTGGTTATATGAATGTGTTGGAATATTAATAAAATATGAATGAATTTATTTACCAATCATCGTTAATTTAATCTATATGTATATAGTGTAGTAAAATTGTAACAGGGTCATAGTTGTAAGATAAGCTTAACTAGTATTCGCCGAGTGGTCGAAATTTGATAAAAATCATTACGGCAGTGAAAATTTAACCAAAGCTTTATCAATATAAATAAACGGTTGACCAAATTGGTACTGAAATTTTGAATAAAACTATTTTTTCGGATTTTTTCGCGAATTTATTTTGATTTTTGGTTCCCGACGTTTCGAATGGTTTACAGCAATCATGGTAACGGGAGAGACTAAGGTTTAAATGTCTCAAAATTATATAGTTATTACAGACAGATCAAAATAAAATCCGAAACGATAGTTTTATTTAAAATATCAAATATTCGCGTTAATCTAAAAAAAGTGTTATTGGTACTGTAATATTTTGTCTTTGCCTATTTATGCATACCTACTATATTTAATATACATAATTTAAAGGTATGTTTAATATTGTTTTAATTTAAATAATTCATTTTAATTTTAAATTTTCGGCATCTGAAATAAAGCCTTTCATCAGTCGGACAGAAAGAAGTTATGATCAAGCTCGAGCTTTCTTTTCTAAGCTCTCCCATACAACTCGGGGCTTATAAGTGTAGATTGTGGAAAAAGAGCACACTGCAACCATGTGTTGTATGTATAAATATCTTAATTTATATTTGCCATTCATATGTACTCGTAATTGTGTTATTAATAACATAATAAAAGCAGTAATGACGCGCTGTTATCTATAATTTATCGTGATAGTTATGTTCTAATACAGAGTTTGAAATTTACTTATTTTCACTATTTAGTGAGACTTGAAGATAGAATAATGTCTGTAGGTATATTTAAAATTTTCAGGTTTCTCTTAATAAAAATCAATTATTATTTAACTTTTGCAAAAATTAGCGACGTTTAAAAAAATCCGTTAAAAATACCACGCTTTGATAAAGAACTAAATTCTTACTGTTGAATCGTTTTTATAAACAAAAATGTACATATTTATATTATGTTAGAATTTTTCATAAATTGTTTTATACATTCAATTTCATGGTAAGGCGTTGCAATAAATCCTCACGTGGGTTAAAGTGAAAAGTTGCCGCTAATGCCGGCCAGGGCTGGATTAAAAACGGTTGTGTGTCGCATTTGCCCCCCTTGCCCCGTCACTATATAGTCCAGCAGCTGACGCACTTTTATATGCCTAATGAATACTTAAATTATAGTTTCGTAGCTTATTTTTTAGATAGCTTCTTTTTATAACTCGACGTTTGCTTAATTATTTGGATTTTGACGTTGTGATTAACGAAAAAAACAGCGCTTATAACTACACCATTTTTATATTCCTTAAATTCCTCCTTAGACCTTGTTAAGTTAAGGGTATCAATGATTTACATTTTTTGGTCTTAAATCAATAAGCTATTAATATAGTTACGAGTAAGTCTATTCTCTTAATGTTTTAACGTCGTCCCCTGGTCTAAGTACGTCCCATAGAGAGGCACACGGGGCGAATTAAAAAGTTTCTCGATTGTCGCGCGGTGTGGGGGATTAAACCGCAGCGCCTCGCCTCCCGACTCTCGTCCTCTTGATTACGTCCAGCTTGTGACAAGTGTTTGAATGAAATAATAATAAAGTAAGAATTAGTCATTTTTTAAATATGCATACATATATTTATATAAACATTTGATACATGAACTTTAGTAGTTTTTAATAATAATGTCTTTCTGAGTGATTTCAGTTAATGGCAAATGTGCACAGGTGATACTATAGTGTACAAGTGTATGCATAAACATTACTGCACTCTCTATTTCTTTCACTCTCAAAGTCCGGTGGAAGGAAGATTCGACATGACAGGTGAGAGATTAAGCGCGGAACAGACAGCTACGGGACGAGATATGTGCTCGGGGGCACGGATGTATAACATCGCCAACTTTCCAACTCATCAACTATAATAACTCACTCAAATATGAAAAAAAAATATTTCAAAATTATAGAATTAAAAGCGAGCTCTACATATTGTTGTTGTTGTTCTTAAACCATGGTCAAATTTAAATTTAACATCGAAATGAATGTAGAGGGAATTTAAATTCAAGTGTTATTTAAGGTGTAGTTAGCGGCGCGCTGCGAACACGTTTGGCGCTCATCAAAGTTTGTGATCAAGGTTCATTCATATGTATTACCGGACACCGGTTCCACTCTCAATATTTGCATTATATTAAAATTATATTAACGTTTAAACAACTTACTGTTGGGTCACTCGGACGCCATTCTGTAATCCCATCTAGGAAAGTATAACACTTGTAATAATACTTGTAGTAAAAATGTGCGGCAATTTCTAATTGTCGTCTATAGAATCTCATTCACGTGTCTTGTTACATGACTTTTTGTATCCTTTTCTTCGTATGCATTCTTTGACGTTTATTCTAGTATTTTAAAATAACAACCACGTTCTCTAAATCTATAAAAAACGTATAAAATATTTTGTTTTGTTTATTTATATGCTTCTTGATATAAGAATATATCCAAAATTATTTTTTACGTATTTTTGTCTTACTTTTTATTATAGACTATCATTACTTAGCTAGTTAAAATAAAATTATGATGTAAACTGAAATGTAAAATAAAAAAAATTTTTCGTCTCAAACGTTCGTTCGTTGTATCTTCTACACATTGAAACCTTAAAAAAACAATGAGACATTTAAATTTCGTTAGAGGTTTACTAAATGTTTAGATTATTTTGAATTTAGTTGATTTGTTTCAGTTACAATCAGTGAACCTCTAAATGTTTACGGCCGTTCTGTATTAGCAAGTAAAGTTTTGCTCAAGTCCAATTTATTCTTAGCTTTATGTGGACTTGAGCTTTTGCTTTCAAAGTCGGAGGTCAATTTGTTAAATTGACGAAGGTTCTCCTCAAACAGCGTTGGTTCATTCATTCGCTACAGCGTTCAAGCTACCTGCTTATTTTGATTTGTATTTGACTTAACTACAAGTTCTATATTGACGTTAATAATTAAATTTTAACCAGTTAAATAATATTAAAAACTTAATAGTTTTTACTTAATAGTTTAGTTTATATAAAGATTTATTTCTATACAAATTTTTATTAGCCTTAGCTCAAATTCTATTTAGAGGTATGTTTTTTGTAGTCAATTTCGCTCATAAATATTTTAAAATATTTTAAATGTAAGCAATATAAACTATAACCGATTCTTATATACCAGAGGTATAATATAAAAAAGATGTAATAATTAGACTATGGGACTTAACGCGAGTAGACTGCCACTTAGTTGGCAGTTAGTAGGTTAAGTCTGCCCGTGACCACGGCTGGTGCAAACCAGTCGAAACGTCGGGAACAAGGTATATATATAGATACTAACGAATTCACGCGTTAAGTCCCGTAGTGTAATTATTACATAATATGAAATGCGATAATTTAAAAATTACATAAAAAGATGCCTAAAAAGCTTTTCTGTAAGCGAGCTTGCAAAAGTAGATGCAAAATATGTACTTGCCAGTCAACTGTCAACAAAACATGTACTTCACTGATCGACGGATATTTCCTAATATTAGTTTATTTCAAATTTTAGTTTCATTAGTTAAAATTAAGCAAAACTGACTGTTTACAGCAGATACCTTGGAATACAACAAAATAAGTGAAACACCGCGTTCTCGCGTCCGAGTGTGGGCGGGAAGCGACTGGAAGAGCACGATTTACGACCGCACTAATTTATCGCCAGCTCTGATGCCCCGCGATTAATGGACACTTACTTACATTGACTGGAAATGGTTTTGTTAAAATTTTGTTCCGGATTCTGTTAAACTTCTTTCAGATATTTAAGAAGAAAAATGAAAGATTGCAGGACTTTCTACAAATAACCTACAGAAGAACATAAAACCAGTTCCTTTGATACCTTGAGGTGTATTTTCACGTCAATGTAAAAGTGTGTTTGTCCTCCTTTCACGATTGGCGTGATTTTTTTGTGTGGAGATAGTTGGAGGGCTGGAGAGCGACATAGGCTTTTTCCGCGGGAGATTATCTGATTCCTACAGGAAAACACGTTGTGATAAAACCCATAATAACTCACCGTACATATATACTATATAGACTATATTTTAAATAAAACTATCTTTTCGGATTTTTTCGCGAATTTATTTTGATTTTTGGGTCCCGACATTTCGAATGCTTTACAGAAATCATGGTCACGGGAGAGACTGAGGTGTTAGATGTCTCTAAGGTATAGTTGTTACAGACAGCCTACCCACAAATAACAAAATGTATTCGGAAATTGAAAAATGGGACCAAAGTACCTAACAATATTTTTTAACTTTAAACATTTTTATACGAACCCGAGCGAAGCGAGGGTGAGCTGGTAGTATGGAATACATACCTATATAATATTACTAGCATTGCCCGCGGCTCCGCCCGCGTTTAGATGGCCAAAAACAAAATTCTTAGGTTTTACATATTAGTATACTCTTACAATGCAGTTTTTGTATTTTTTCTCAGAAATGAGATATTTTCCCGCGGTAAAAAGTATCCTATATTATGTTCACCCGGATAACCAGCTATTACCATACCAAATTTCGTCAAAATCTCTCCAGTAGTTTTTCCGTGATGCGGTAACAGACAGACAGACAAAAATTCTAAAAACAATAGATTCGGGCTCTGTATCGATAATAATGAGCATTCCAATAAAATTTTCTAAAAAATATTTAATGTACAGATTCGACTTAGTTACAATTTTATTATATGTATAGATGACAACTTAAGAAAATATTTCTACCATATTTCAATTTTTAGATACACACTTCGTAGAGCTAAGTAAATGCAAGGAGATTAATAAGATGGAAGTCCATTAAGTATATTCAAGAACTTACTTAAATTACGGTAGAATTTATTGTGCGAATGGATAGTTTATTCTCACTGATAAGAATAGTCTGGTACGGTGTCTGCGTATCTCTACCTAATAGGTAAGACAATAAAATGTTTGAAAAAAACTTGAAACTTATTATTAAGTTATTTTTAAATAGAAATTACTGTGGCCTGATCCCGCTCGTATTGAAGGGACGCCTGTGCCTAGCTGTGGGACGTTAAAGAAGGGCCGAATACAAAATAGATATTAATCATACTAGGTACTATAAGTAACCAAATTTTTATTACAGAGAACATTACATATTATGTACATATGTATCGCTTACACAACTACCGTCTGTGGTTCTAGCCATTACAGTAACATTTTTAAGCGTTCATTAAATCTCATTTAACTGATTTCTTTCTCAGAACAATGTATGTTATACAAACAATACGTAATTTGTTTTAGCAAATATGAACAAAACTTGTAAATAACTTTGAATCAGTTTGGAAATAAAAAATCCCATCAAAAACATAACATGTAAAAAATAGCAAGTCTCGCAATGAAGTTCTTCTACCGCAAAAAGTTGTGAGACCTAATATAAAACCAAGTCGGTTAATTTATTCGGTGTGAATGAAGCGAAACGTCGCTAGTTTCTCGTATTATGATTAAATTTTATTCCGTTTACTCCAACTAATAATATTATTTGCTGGAATCTAATGGGCTTACATTTTTAAGAGATTTTTGGTAATCTTATAATTTATATTAAGAATAATTAATCAACACTTGCAGTCCAAAGATGTTTAAATGTAGATAAAATAGTTGAGATTTTAAGCTTAACATGTAAGATATGTTATCTTTATAATATTGTTGTCCATTTATATGTTGTATATTTATACAAGTCCATGTTCTATAGCGAGAGTAAAGAAGTTACATGTAAATATTTTTTATTTATTACACAAATGAACATAATGCTACAATTTATATAACCATTTGTACATGAGTAAGAAAAACCACTTGATAATACCATCTAACCCGCTGCTATTGTCCTAATAAGATATGAATATCTTTTCTTGTATCTTTTTATTGCTCGCCTATTAACATATACGTTTTTCTGTACAATAAGTAAGAAAAAATGAAATTCGCGAAGGACGAGGGTATGGTTTGCGAAAAAAGTATTGATTTATATTATTTACACGTGCAATAAAATTTTGAGAGAGTGAATGTTCTTCAAGCACAAGTATTTACAAAGTATTAATGAGAAACTTTAAATTCATTATAATTTTATTATACATGTATAGATTATAAAAAAAAATAAGCTAGACACAGTAATAAATAAGGACGAATATCCAAGTTTTACTAGGTAGTAGCTTAATTTGGATTTTTTTTTTAATTTAAAAAATCAAACTTTGAGAAATTTAGTGGAGTAGGTAGGCTAATGCTAGTGAAAGTTACTAAAATAATCTGTAAAAGAAACATTAATATAAATACATTAACATTAACATATAGCACCATCTAGTTTCAAGGTAAGGTACGAACGAGGCTTGTATTATGGATATCTTATCTATGCCTTCGAGCTAAGATGAAGGTCAAGAGTGAGCCCATTTTTAATTTAAAAAAAATACCAGGTAGTTGATACACTAAACATACGTATGTAACTTGAAATACATGCATATTATAAATATAAAAACCCATGACTGAAGTACAAACATTCGTGCTCATCACACAAATGAATGCCCCCAGCGGGACTCGAACCCACGACCGCTGGCACAGCAAGTAGGGTCGTCAAGTTACATTTAAAAACGAAAATACCCAATTAGAGTGTTTCCTTATAACTATTTTTTCTGACTGTACAATGTATTATGAAAGGTCGCAATCCGTGGTCGTACCTATTGGGGCAGATAAGGTCCATTCTATTTGCATAGAGAGCAGTCGGTCGCTGGCCGCGGCCAAATATTTATAGCGACATTACTCGCGTCTCCAAGGCCCGTTAGGAGTATGTCTGTCTGTCCATCTCGTATCTAATTCGGGAATCAAATATTACGTATAATGATAAAAGAAAATTAGCTGCTTCTCGAAAAAACTAAGATTGCTGAATATCGTATAGCGGAATATTTTCCATGTTTTTTACTTTTTCTTAACTTGCGTGTTGCGGGTACACTAGGTATTGGCGACCGGAGTTTATCCATATTCACTAATTACTTGCCTCGTAAGCTAGTGGCTCATGTACGGCTGCAGATCGTAGGGTCTTGGGTTGAGTTCCAGGTCAATCCAAATCAGTTACTGGGTTTTTCTGTCACGAAATAGTCGGAAAGTTGACTATCGACGGAATCCCTATACATACAATTAATCAAAATAATAATTTAAAAGCATAAGTTCTTACTTAGTAAATTAGTTACAATCTAAAGAAAAGTAAACGTGGTATCTATAAACATGTTATGTTAGTTTTATTGTATAGAATGGTTTACGGTAATGTGGGTGGACCTTTGAACGCCGATTGTTTATTGTAACTGCTAAAGTGTATTTATGTTAGATGGGAAATAATGAGCACTATTTTATATTTAACTAGCATTGCCCGCGGCTCCGCCCGCGTTCAGATGACCAAAAACTAAATTCTTAGGTGTTACATATTAGTATACTCTTACATTGCAGTTTTTGTATTTTTCCTCAGAAATAAGATATTTTCCCGCGGTAAAAAGTATCCTAGGATCGCGCGCTACATCGCCCGGTTTATATAGCTTGAGCAGGCGGTCGAGCGATGCGGGGCAGAGGGGATGGACTCGCCGTAGGCATCTCAATGCTCGCCAAGCATTAAAAATGTTTCGCTACTAATTACTTCTAACAACGATATCTCAAAAACTATTCATCTGATTGATTTAGTGTAAAGAGCAATTTTAATCTGCATTAAATGACTAAGCTAACTAAAATATTCATTTGGATAAGGATTAATACCGAACTAAAGAAAATAACTTTGAAAATAACGTAATGTTTTTAATTAAAAATGTTAACATAAAAGTGGTTATTGTAAGTCAACCGTAAGAGATAGAGATATGCTATCGCGGACTTTTTTGTAGCATTTTTATAGATTTTGAATTCTCTAGTACATTACTTAACTGTATCTTTGCTAGTTTACGCGGCGTTCGCGTGGAAAGTTCCCATTTGGCGAGATTTTTTGCGACCTCTTCAACATTTGTCGCCGTATTTCAGCTAATTTACATAAAAGCATAATAAATTATATACCTAAACCTTCCTCAAGAATTACTCTTTCTATTGTTGAAAACCGTATAAAAATCCGTTCAGTAGTTTTCGAGTTTATCGCGTACAGACAGACAGGAGGACAGACAGGAGGACAGAAAGACGCGGCCGGGGGACTTATTTTTATAATAAGTATAGACTAAACTTATCGAGTTAATTAAGTTTCGATGTTTTTAAATGCATTTAGTAAAAAATAGTACTTTCCTTAAAGGTACAGTAATTTAGTATACTTAAAAGTTGACATACGAAGTAAAGCGGAGAGATTTTTAAATTTTTACTAAACTTTAACTAAGAAACACAAGAATTTTATTACAAGATAATTTCTAATTAGTGCTAAATTTAAATTTTAGTGAACACCAAGCAAAATAAATCTTGTACATAAAAACACAATACGCAATATATAAGAAAATAAGCCTTCGATCAATCGTGAATACCTACCTATATCAGTTAACTTTAATAAATAGAGATTTATGAGCTTAAAGGCAACAAGTTTAAATAACATAGCGATCAGATTGGATCAGTCGAAGGTGATTGCCCAATAAGACGGCTCAATCAGGCGCAATCAGGTGCTGTTATAATATGCAGTATGAGTCACGTGAGACACCCCGCGACTTGGGGTAGATGCGCCGTCAGGCCACTGAACACGCGATTTCTAAACATAACATTATTTTTATTTATTCGTAAATATGATAGTTTGAATTGCCTACAAAGTTTGTAGTCAAAATAATTCTTGAAGAATATATAAGGAAATCTTGGACTACTTTGTAAAAAACAAAATCGTAAGCAAAATACGACGCAAGTGTCTATCTCTGCTTACTATACTAGGGAAAGTTTTTTTATGAAAAATTGAAATAATTTTTAACAAAAGAAATTAGTCTTAGGGGAGAGGTCTGACTGACGTCTACTTTGAATGGGATTTCACTTCTTATTTGAAATTGAGTACCTACTTCATTGTCTTACGATGCTTGTTCTTAGACTGTAAGTTAAATGTGCGGTGCTTTGAAATTTTACTTATTGATTTATTCTAATAACATTAGAGCTAAGCATGTAAAATTTCTACCTTACGTTATATCATATATAGTCGAACAACGTGCCTTAAACTCTTAATTCATGGCCCCGCATTCTGCCGGCACGCGTCACGCGCCATTCCGTCAGCAATATTGTGTAAAGCAATTTGTATGTAAATCAATTGTTGTTAATACTATTTATGCCGATGGTTATTGAGCTTTTACGAACTCATGAAAAAAGCTTACACAAGAATAAGCTCTAAGACATCTGCTCCTAAGCTTATAATTGCGTCCCATTACGAAGTAACTTAAGTTAACCGTGTAAAAAACGTAAGGTTAGGACGTGCCGTGTGTAGAATTGTTAAGACGCTATATAGATAGGATTATGGCGGTTATAAATTTTATTATATTATAAATAGCGATTTATGAAGACTATAAATAGGCGATAAGATTAATGCGTGATGAAATTTGTACTACCTCTTACATGGTATTTGATAGCTTGAAATATAGTGGTTATTTAAAAATAAAACATATATTCGTATTATATATAATATATTACATACATATATCTATTAATTAAAAGAGGAATTTATTTTTGAATGATAAAAATACAGATAATAAAATTACAATTAAAACAAAATAACAAAGGATAAGTTATTTCTGTGTGAAATTCCTTCCAATAACCCTCACCTTTAACCCTTAAATATTTGTGATTGTTTAATAAAATAAAAACAAATATGAATTTAGTTAAGAAAGTAAATAAGTAAAACCAGAAATAGAAGTTGGAAATTATATTACTTTTGTTTTGGTTATTTGTTTATTAACTTTGCCAATAAAGGAAGACCACCTGCACCGTAGCAGTGTCTCAGTAGGTACTATTTAACAAGTCGTGGGTGCGATTACTATTGAACGGTGAGATGATGATACTTTCTTATATAACACGAATATTTACCATTTTTAAATAAACTATTTTTACGATTTTTTTCGCGTGTTTATTGTTTTAGGAAGACGCCGACTCTAATAATAATGACTTTGGTTTGAAACGTCAAAAACCTTAGTTTCTCTCTTAAACATGTTGTGTGTTGTATAGCATTCGAAACATCGGGAACTAAAATATAAATTGAATTGATATTTAAAGAGTCATATTATAATTGATAATATTTTACCTGACAAAAAGAAACCAGTTTGAAATAATGACATTTTAAGATAATTAATTTATTTGTAATTCTGAAGGGTCTCCAGTGGTTCTAAAGAACATCTTGGAACTTATTTACTTGCAGATAATAAATCTAATTTAGTTATGTCAAGTAAAGGGCAGTGTAGTACCGCTGTATGACAGTATCAGTGGGTTAAGTAAATAAGTAAATAGGGCAACAAATCACCGCGATCCGATCAACCCATACGTTATTTATGTGCGCTCAGCTTGCTACGAGATGTGCGAATAGTGCGAGCGTGAAGGCGGTATCTAAGACCGCGCTAAGACAAATCTGTATTTCTTAATTATAATCCTTTTCAAATGACTTTAAAATGAAAATTCTCAATGCCTGTGTATTTTTATCGACTTCAAAATAAGGTAACGTAATACATAATGTGTTTATGGGAATTTTGCGAAGTCGCATAATATGAATTAATAAATTAAACCATTGGTTAAGGAAGTTATTATGATAATAGCACATCTTATTATTAGTAACTAGTGACTCACCCTCGCTTCCCTCAGGTTCGTTTTAACGGTTAGCATGGAATAGATATAACTTGTTTTCCTGTAGGAACGAAATAATCTCCCATAGTAAAAAGTAGCCTATGTCACTCTCCAGCCCTCTAACTATCTTCATACATAAAATCCAGGACAATCTGGTTGTTTATTTTGACGTGAAAAAAGGACAAACAAACAAACAAATAAAGTCAACGTCAAATTGTATATCGTAAAAAAAGAAAGTTTCAAATATACAAACGTATTGAAGTAGTTTATATTATCTTTAAGATTACTTTCATAATTATAATGTAATAAGGGAAAAGAAAAATGTAATTTTTACGCTTTTCCGTGATTTTTTCTAATTTTTCTCTTGATAGAAACCTTCCCTGGATTTCAATATTTGCAAAAAAAATTAGGCTAATTAGTCCAGCCGTTCTTGAGTTTTGCGCTGAGCAACGTTAATTTTTATTTATATAGAAGAAGATATTAGGTTTATCTTAGGGTTTTCGTTTGGCAGCACTTTCTTGAAAAGTAGTGCGTACTCAGCATAATAGTGAACTATTTAAAAATTTAGAACGGAAAATTATTCCTAAGATACGTATAAGTGCACATTTCTTTAAATAATGTAATACCTATTTCATTTTAAAGATCAAGGCTTGGATAATACTATCCAAATTTCTTCAATCCATGTAGAAGGCTGCGAGTCGTATTTGCGCTGTCTTAGCGTGGTATCTCGACACATCCGATACGCCCTCAATTAGCCAACACAACCATCTGTACAGAACATAGCGTGTTTAGAAACTATTCCTTTCTTGTTAACGGAAAACAATAGTTTATCTGTTTATTAAATATTATAATTACCCACAATTGAATTAAATTTGATATTTAGATATATTTCTTAGATATAATATATAATTAAGTATATACAAACTAACAAACAGTACTTAATTAAACGTTATTATTGCTCTACTTGTAGCTAACAATGTAATCAAATCTGGGAAGTCGATATAAACATTCTTCTAATTGTTGTATATTACATTTTAAGTATGTGAATCTGCAAGTCAAAGCAATTATTTAATACCATAAAGTTGATCTTATACTGAAGCCAGCAGGGGATATTGCAACTTCTTACTTATTCAATGAAAACCAACTATTCAATGTCTACAGACACGTAGAGTTTGAGTTACACAGTACATAATAATCTATACATATAATTAAATTCTAATATTTTTTTGGAAAATCTTATTGGAATAGTCATTATGGAATATACATACATAGGCCGATTTGTCTGTTTGTCAGTCTGTCTGGGAACACATCATAAGAAAACCACTGGACAGATTTTGATGAAATTTGGTATAATGATAGCTGGTTATCCGAATCAACATATAGCTTACTTTTGTCTGCAGGAAAATATCTCATCTCTGAGATATCTATTCTAATCGTTAAAACATACATATCCAGGGATGAACCCGAGAAGAGCGAGGGTAAGTCGCTAGTGTGCTAATATAGTATTTTTTTATCTTTGGTTGAGGATTGCTTGAAGCGATCTCTGACAGTAATGAGTAGTAGGTATAATTTGAATTAGGTTTATGCAATTATATTTTAAGTCATCCTGAAAGGAAGTTTATATAAGATTTATTAAATAGCTGTAAAGCGTCAATAATTTTTTGTAGTTGCTCAAATGAAAGTCAATTTGTCAAGATAAATATATGAACATACAGTCATTAAAATTAAAATTAAAAAAAAACCTTATTGCTGTTGTCTATCTAACCTTGTAAGCCTTGTACCTTCGATTATTATAAGTGATATTTTTTTAATATTAAACCACAATTAAAATAGTTTAGGTCTCATTAAATTATGTTGTCTTGTCATTTTAAAGCCTTATATAAAAGTAGATAAATGATTTAGAAGAATATCGTGAAAAGCAGAATATTACATAATTTATATGTCATACAGTTATTGTGTAAAGACATTAAGATCTGCGAAATAGTTATATTTAATAATTAAGTTCTTACTAATATTCTTAATGCTGACATATTATGCATGGTGCAGTAACAGCAGTATTTAAAGGATGTACATATTAATTTATTAGATTTACGCGAATATTTGACATTTTAAATAAAACTATCTTTCCGGATATTTCTGTGGATTTATTTTGATTATTGGTTCCCGACGTTTTGAATGCTTTACAGCGATTATTGTCACGGGAGAGACTGATCTCCCGTGACCATGATTGCTGTAATTATCGTGTTGCATTAGGCATTAAGGGACGGACCCGAGCTAAGCGGGGGTAAGTCACTAGCGTTTTATATTTTTATAGCAATAAATACACATAAAATCACATAAACAATCCACTTCACACCATTTCTAGTTATTTGAAGGCGCTAACCAGCTCGATATGTAGTTTATTATAATAAATCAAGGCTGTACATCGCGGCCGGCTGGCTGCTCTCAACACTGTTAATTTATGTCCCGATTTCATTATTACTATTGCGAATTGTTTTTCTATCTATAATATTATAGAAGTTTGTATGTCTGACAGCATTCGAATAGTCTTAAAATAATAAGAATTAGTTTAATATTGAGTATGCTAATGTTCTAAGTTATAAGGGAGTACACAAGTTCTTATAGAAAGCCACATAAGCCAAGCCAACAATATTAGGTACCTATTTGTAATGCTACGTGGCTTCCTTTTGCTAACTTTTGCTATAAAATAATGCTTGGACTACTGCATATATATTCATATAAATCAAATGAACAATTTAAAAATTTAAGTACTTTAAAAAAAAAATGATAAAATTTACTTCAACAGCCAACAAAAAAATATTTTAAATATGTACACGATGCGATCAAAGCTGGGGTGATCGCTAGTGCTGTCAACATAGTGAAGACGTTGGAACCAAATATAAAGAATTAATCCAAATAAGCCTAACAGATAGACAAGAAAGAGTTATGTGTTAAGATTAAGAAAATTAATACAATATAGTGGTGGTATATTTTCGAGCCCCCAATACAGTGCATTAATAAAATTACTTGTTTTGATTTAAGTTTGTTCAAACACATATGAAATATCATTCAAATAAATTACTGTTTATTTTATTTTTCTATTTGAAATATTATTTCCCTGAAATTCACTTGAGGTTTTGTCTTAATAAGAACAGTTTTAACGAACTAAAAAAGCACATTTTATCGGCTGTCCCCTCACTTAGCTCGGGTTCGAATCTAGAAAAACAAAACCAAATCTATTCCACAAGAACCATAAATTATTGCAAGATAAAAGGTAGCTTATGTGTTATTCTGATGTATGAGCTATATTATTGTAAAGTTTCATTAAAATCCCTTCAGTAGTTTTTGCGTGAAAGAGTAACAAACATCCATAAATCTATACATACAGAGATATCCATATATCCTCACATACTTACACATTTATAATATTATTTTATTTATTACCTTTATGATAACAAATTATAGTATTGTCATCCGGTTGTCACTTACAGTGTTTAAAAGCTCTACGACAATTTGAAGTAAATTAAAACCTATCTCCCATATTTAATTACATAATTACAAGTGCAACTATTAAAAGCGGGACACAAGTTTAGTACACGGGATGCGGTCCCTGGAGGAGTGGGTGGTATTTTTGGATAGGGGAGGTGATATGGAGCTCAAATATATAAAAAAATATTTTGAGGAAACGAAGGAGTCAAAAGTTATGGAGACTTAAAGTTAAAACATTTCCATACATTTCTATATCTAAATTAGTCATTACAAAAGATAAACATACCTTTTACGAATAGTACATCCTTTTTCGTGTAAAATCCATATTTTCATAACAATTAAGGCTTAGTTGTATTAATATTTCGATAATTTCACTAAATATAATAATCTAAACAAAATAATCTTAAATTTTGACAAAACTGTCAATTTCTGTTTTAAATACCGTTTGATTTTATTATCTGTGAAAACTTTTCAGTATTTTTGGCGGGCATTCACAAAATTCCACGAAGTTTAAGTGAATACGATCTTTACTCATTAAACGCGTTTAGGTTTTCATATTTTTTTTGCGCTTTTTCATAGTTATTTTTCTTATATTGTTTTCTAGTAGTTTTTAGTTTTTGTTAATTTTCGTATACGTTCGTTTTTAGTTTTTTTTTGTTTTAAAAATATTACTATAGTTTTAAGTGCTCTTAATATTTTAAGTGCGCTCATGCAGTTTATAAACGTTAGTAGACTATTTTTTTAATCTATGTGTATTATTTATTTTCGATTATGTGACAGTCCGACTTGGATAACGCAGGTTGAGAAGGCTTAGCCTTACGTAATTATTTTTCTATTGTTATAGGTTACTCTGCAGACCGATCATTCATTTATAGTTTTAATTCCACAATAAAGTTGCCAAATTTCAAAATTACCGATCAATCTCATTCGTGTCTTCCTCACAAAACGTGACACTGGCAGAATGGATTGCGTCTGTTAACACAACTATAAGCCATTATATAAAAAAAAGGCTTAGCCTTCTCGTTAGGTATTTTTTTTTATTCCGAATCCAGAACCCCTGCTATCATTAGTGATTTATGTCAATTTAAAATTCGATGATAGATCTGACTTTTGAAGATCATTTTGCCATTTGGAAGTGACATTTTGACATTTCCATTGTATCAGGGTTAAAAATAGGCTATGCCATTCTTTGATTGGAAGGAAGCTTCCTCTAAGTGTAATAGTGCAAAATTGATTAAATAGTTCTAGTCCCTACATGCAACTACATACATTTTGCATCTTTATAAAGCAATAGAAAGGCAGCCAAAATAGTGAAATAGTCCCAATAAATAGTATTGTCATAGTGACGGTATATTCTCTGTATACATGCGGAAACTTGCTTGAGCTCACGTACATATGTATATGTGGATATACCGACCTTACATATACATATGTATGTAGAATGTAGATATATCGTCAGTTGGGAACGTTGCGGTGCGGCGCGGCTCTTGAAAACTCGGAACAAGCTGAGCTGCACTGCAATTAAAGGAATATATTCACTTGTTTCAATGTTTCTGGGTATCGGGGAAATGGCGATATGAGACGCTTTACGGTTTAAGGTTTTATACCAAATTCTGCATACAATTGTACAGTTGTAGCAAAGTTGTCAAATATTCAAATAGCTAGCTTTTGTCCGCTGCTCCGCCTGTGTGTAGGTACGTAGATAAAATAGCTTATAATATTTGTATATACACCACCAGGTAAATTTCTATGAAATTATATAAACATCTAAGAAATCTATTTTTAACTGTAACGTCGGCGTGTCCGAGTTCGTTGAGGGATTGAGCCAAGATAAAATCTCATTTAGAAGTCAATTGAGCCATTGAATAAATGTTATTCAAATAGACTTTTACAAAAACTTTTGAAACGTCAATTTTACATTGTAAATAGTGAAATGTCATTGCAGTCAGTCAGTGAGGAGTCTACCAGCGGCTCAAAAGGCAGATCTGCTGAGAAGAGCCGGCGAGAAACTCAACAGTAGCTCTCATTTAAAACAATAACAGTGCTAAGAATAACACTAAAAGTGATAAATTATTGATTTATTAATTTTGATGTTTTGTGTGTTGTTTTTGTAGATTACTAGCGGCTCACCCTAGCTTCGCTTGGGTTTGTCGCTAGGTATGTTTTAAATAGATATAAATAGTTATTAGCCAGCATTAGCCATATAATTTTTAATTTTTTTTGTTAATAATATTACAATATATTGACATTAATATTTATACGATTCTAACGTCACTCAATTGTTTTGCCTTCCCGGAACCTCTCCACTAACACTTAAACTTTATGGTATGGTATTAAAGTTCAAATTGACTTTTAAGTATTATTACGAATCTTTTGCATGGGAGTATTATAGAAAAGTGTTGTTTTTAGATATTTTCAGGCAATTTTTAAATTTTTTCTCTCCGTAAGAACCATTCTCGTACTTCAAGGAATATACTAAAAAAAGAATTAGCAAAATCGGTTCAGTTGCTCTCGAGATTTGCGCTTACCAACACATTTAGCGATTCATTTTTATATTATAGATAATTTTTTAAATGATATTGAGTTTCATATTTTAAATGAGCTTTTACATTCTCATCGGTACTGTAACTGAAGTATCTACGACAAAAGAGACGACGTATGGTAAATTGGTATTACTCACTACTTTCGTAACATCTTTTTCAATGTAGTATACATTATAAAGCCGTATATTATTTGTATTTCCATAATGTATTCAGTTAATAGACATAATAATTAATTTTGTCAGCGAAAAATACAGATAGTATAATTGTGAACAATTGTGAACAGTGTGACATGTTGATAATGAAATAAAATTAACTTTATTCAATTAGGCTTTTACAACCACTTTTAATTTCCGGTTTAATTTAAAGAGATAATAAATGAAAAAAAAACTCGTAATACTCGAAAATCTGAAACAACAATGGAATATTTTAATTTAGAGTTCATTTTGTACTTTGACACTGACAGAACTACACATTTAGTTTTTCTGAAAAATGCGAAACTTTCAAGTTTTCTATACATATGTATGCTTTAAACAGTTATGTGAGTATCTATCGAATATTGAATTTTCAGTCCCGCCTTTTCCAAGTCTAAATAAACGCTTAAAGAAAGGCGAGACTATAAAGGCAGGTCATTCCATCGGTTTCAATCGGCCGCGCATAAACAAAGTGTTCGAGTTTACGTGCAACTCGTAAAAGGACATCGCGTCAGCGGCTTTAGTCCAGGGTTGTATGCTAATTTTCTATTTATTTTTATCCTTTTTAACCCCTGATGTATATAAGTTAAAGGGACCTTAAAGTATATAAGAGGACAAAAACTAACAAAATATGTGTCCATCTGTTTCGTTTATGTTACGCAGGGAGGGGCAGGAATGGCACTTGTAACTTAAAATTGTAATATTTTGTTTCTAATTTTCAGTTATTTTTGGATATTTCCAATACATTTTCTTAAGTCTTTTTATTTAAGTAATTGATGCTCAATTATATAGAAAGTGAAATTATAGTAACTGCTAGATATGCTCCTGTCGACATTTCAACTTACCTTTATCTATACATATAATAAAATTCTAACTGAGTTGATTCTGTACATTAAATATTTTTGGAAAATCTTATAATCATTAATATCGATATAGTGACCGAATCTGTAGTTTTTAGCATTTTTATCTGTATCTCGAGAAAACCATTGGACAAATTTTGATGAAATTTGGTATGATGATAGCTGGTTATCCGGGTTAATAAATATAGGATAGTTTTAACTGCGGGAAAATATCTCATTTCTGAGAAGTCTATACCAACCGTTAAAATGTAAATTCGTACCTATACATATAATGTAGTAATAAACGTTTGTTTATTTAACTGATTACAGAGGAATTTAAATGAGTATAACAATAGCGAGCGAAGTGAGCATATATCGCTAGTGATGAATAACTAGCAAAGATTTCCTGTACCTCTCATTGTTTTAGCTACAGATCATATAATATAAAATTGTCAACTAAATCTACAGCCAACAACACGTCTAACAAGAAATTATTCACTCAAACGGCGCATCCCTCTAGCGACAGATATTTGCATTTCATTTGCCTCGGGCCGTCCTTTACCAGCCGTCTTTATATCTTTCAGGTAATAACATCTTTGATAGACAGTACCAACAATATTAAAACTACCCTCAAATGAACCAAACTAAACCTTATGTTATTGGAATAAGGGTGCAATTCGATGAAGGTAGTCGCTGGTCAGTCGGACAAGGGGTTGTGATAAAAGTAAACGGATTATTGCTCGTGTATCGTCTTGGATCAGTCCGCTCGTTTTGAGCATGTACGTATTATGTACATTATGTTCTAGTGGCTTATCGTATACTGCTGATGTAATGTAATAACATTTTCGACATAATCGCTACTGAAAATATATATGTACCTTGTTTTAGCTTTATTGCTTTAAAGATATACATATATATAATCAAACCCGTTATTTTTTTATATTACAGAAAGAACTAATAAGAGATTATTTAAATATTTACATATAGATTACCATTTCATGAATTTGCAAAACTAAGCTTGAATCTGGGTATTATGGTTTTAGGCGTCATTATTAGAGTTGGGGTCACCATTCAAAACGTCGGTGAGCAGAACGAGTAAATGCGAGAGAGGTGTCGGCGTCAAGGGCTCTACTGCTAGCTCTGTCCTCGAAAAGAAAAACGGTAGAGTTGATTTATTATTATTATTTTAACTATTTTATATTTTAGCTTTGTTAAGCGTTACATACTTACAACATCAAAACAAGATATGAATTAACTTATATATATTATACTACTCGTAGCAGAACCCGCGGATAGCTCGCGCTAAAACAACAAAAAAAACTCTAAAAAGGTAGTTTTCATACAAACTTTCATCCCCAATTTTACCCCCTTATGGGATGAATTTTGAAAAATGTAAAAATGTGTATTTATTTAATTATATTGAAGAGCATTAATAACAAGTTTCAAGTGTAGTAAGCAAGTGGATTCAGTATTAATTAATTTTTTAACTAAACTTTCCGAATTAATTATTTCATACATTCGTAGAACGGATGTATCGATTTTTCCTAATCTTGATACAAATGATCCCTAGAATTTTAAACATTTACTACAAAAAATTATATAATATAAATTAAATATTTCCTAACACCCATCTTCATCGCATCATTTACTTAGCGTGAAAATCGAACTTGTACATAAGCTTAAGCACACTCCATGGGCATCACCTATTGTTATAAACTTAAGTTTTAAATGCTTGTATTCAGGCCTTCTTAACGTCCCACTGCTGGGCACGGGCCTCCCTTCAATATGAGGGGGATCAGGCCATAGTCTACCACGCTAGCCAGGTGCGGGTTGGCAGACTTCACATGTCTTTCGAAAACTTGCTAGGTTCTCTCAGACATGCAGGTTTCCTCACGATGTTTTCCTTCACCGTAAGGCAAGTGGTAATCATGTTGAAAATGATTCGCACATGAAAATATCAGAGGTGCGAGACCCGGGATTTGAACCCGCTTCACTCGGTTACCCATGCAAGCGCGTCACCACTGGGCTACCACTGCCTTTAAATGCTTAGTAAGGAATAATTAAAGTGTCAGCAACTCATCGGGTCTGTGTGCGGTAGAGTGGGTAGAGTTGGTAGAGTGGGTAGAGTTGGTGGAGTGCGGTGCTCGCGAGCGCACCTGTCAGCTTACAAATTGACGTGGATTGTTGGCGATCTTTGTGGTTGCGTCGCATCGCGTTGCACTAAAAACGCAGCCACTGGAAGGCTTTTTAAATTATTATGTACATAATTTTTTTAAAGTAAACCGATATTATATATTTTGTATATACAAGATGTAATATGGGCTTAGTTTTTATTTAGTGTCATCAATTTTACAGAAAGTTATATACATATTACGATAAATTCTATTTTAAACTAATAGCTTAAATATTTTTAAAAGCTAAAAAACTTTTTTTAATTATGTTATTGTAAATGGCAAACGTATTAGATTAAAATGGCTAAAATAATCACGCCTATCCCTATTCCCTACTCGTTCTATCCTACAATGATTTTAGACTTCAGAGTATAAACTAAGTAGATCTACTAAAAATGATATAGTTTTACGAAACCAAAATGTCAGTTTTAGTAATACCTATACTCGTGGCTAATATTTTACTATGCAAGCGTTCGGTGAATCAATGGGTGCTCGATCCACACCTAATCCCTAATGACCATTCTATTATTCGTTAGCTGTACTTACTTACCTACCGTTATATATATCAAATCATAATTATTGTCTAACTCACCAATTTTTTTATCAGTTTTATTGTTTCTTTCTTAATGAAAGGTTGGTTTTCGTACAAATTTCTATAAAAAGTCCATCTCAGTGAGTAGAAACATTACATTTTATTTTGAAGTTAGTATAAAATTTTGTTGAAAAAGTCATTATGAATGATTGACTGTATCAACCCTGGGTACTCACCGGGCATTGACTACTAACTTAGCTGTGGTTTAGCTGTCTCTTCGCTGAAGGTTTTTTTTTCATAAAAACTACATCTACAGGCGTTTATTGCCTGTGTCCTTTTTTCCTGCGCTGAAGGTTACGGGTTCAAGTACGTAATAAATGTCATGAGGCTTCACTCCTGATATTGAAGGCATATTGACATCATAATATTACGAAAATCTCTACTTAGAGACTCTCATAAGTACTATTAAAATATAATTTTAAAATTTATCTCCTTAAAGTATATAGGGGTTGGTAGTTTAAATGCACATTCATTATATATTACTAGCTGACCCGGCAAACGTTGTTCTGCCATATAAATTATGGGGGTGAGGGTAGGAGGGTGAAAATACTTTACGACCTACTCTCATACCTACCAAATAAACAAAAAAAACATTAAAATCGGTCGAGCCGTTTCGGAGGAGTGCGACCACAAACACCGCGACACGAGATCTTTATATATTAGATGTACTGTGGCTACTTATTACTATTGATTGTACATAGTAGTTTATTCTCAGTCCGCAGACACCGGAAGATCGGTACGTGCTCACTTCACGCTCTCGAAGATAATAGCGACCAATCAGCAGATATCGCTAATTGCCTCCGAAGCTACAGATAACACCTCAAATACCGTTTGTTTTATTGACCTCGATAATGAAGCTGCTACCGACCTATATGATAAGTGAAACATTCATAATTTTTTCTATATATTTGCTTAAATTTTGTTTTAGTACAATGACTGTACATAGTACATATACCTACTACTTTGTTAAAGTAGGCAACGAAAGTGCTATTTGATTTCAAATATTTGAAAATAAGTAATCTATACTTAGTTCCTACTATTATATGCAATGGTCAAAGTACTAACTTACTATTTTGTCTTTATTAACTTACGCGTGTCATTTATTTCGTACAGGTCTTTTTCTGGTGTGGTAAAGGAGTGATATCACCTCCAGGTAAATTTCTAAGAAATTCATTAAATTTCTAAGAAATCTATTGTTAACTGTAACGCCGGCGTGTCCGTTTTTTATTCCAATTTGTACATCAATTTATTTTTATATACGAGTATGGTAAGAAGTTCATTCGGAATATTGACAGAGGAATTGCTTAGATAATTTAAATATAAATTGATACCGACGATGCTATTTTTATCATCATAATAATATAAGTAAATAGGACGACGAATTCTAATTCTTAAACAAGTGTTACTGCGTCTGAGGAGATATTTTTTCTAACTGTTCCAATAATGTTTGATTGTGAATAAAAGGTCTTTTTGCTCTTCTAAATTTTACCCCTTACGAGAATCAATCCTACGACCTTAAGCATGATAAGTAAGTCGTTTGAGTACATAGTTAATAATATGGAGTCATCTATAATTAGGGCATTCGTACCTACATATACAACTTAACTAGTGATTTTAGTAGCTAATATCAGTTTTCGGTCAATAAACTATCCCAGTTTATATATTCCAAAAATCACCATCTTACTATAATTTCTTATAATTTATACATATGTAAGTAACTTAAACAAAATTTTAAATGAAATTATAAATTCATTTTAAATCAGAGCTTACGATAAACGGAGCTTAAAGCTTCTCCACGTACATTTTGGGAAGCATAAAAAATGTAATCTCGTAATAGGTACACCCATTTTGTCAATTCATAACAATCGTTGTAAAACGAATGATAATAAACGTCTAAAGCACTTGCCTCGTAAAAACATAATTCCCCCCTCCTCCCCGCCTTCACACCCCTTCTCACCCCCGTACATAATTACAGCCACAATCAACGCTTGTAATAATGATTTCGCATTGTGACCTTAATCTAAAGATATGTACATGCAAACGTACAGCGAGATTTAATCGCTAAGCCGATTTTTGTGAAAATTAAATAAATCGCTAGTTATAATATTTTAATTTTTAAATTGAAAAAGAAATAACTTATATTTTATATGAATCTGTATGAATATTATAAATGTGAAAGTTTGTGAGTATTTATGGATGTTTGTTACTCTTTCACGCCAGAACGGCTGAACAGATCTAGATAAAATTTGGCACAGAGATAGATTATAGTCTGGAATAACACATAGGCTTCTTTTTATCCCGGAAAAATATACGGTTCCTGAAGGATACATATATTTTTGTTTTCCAATATATTGTATGATGCTACAACAATTATATATGTAAATTATGTATGTATGTTTATAATAATATCAATTTTATTTTATTTTTTTCTCTTTCAAACCATATTTGTTGTTGACCATTAATTACAATTTTTATTAAAACTAACAATAAATAAATAAAATATAAAATGAATATATTACATTTAATCGCTATCCGCTAGTTGGTGGGTTTACACGTAATCCGCGGCTTACTTAGGCATCTGAAGTGTCATTAGAATATTGCCCGATCGCTCCCCGCGGCGTATTTTTAAGCGTACAGAGAGTTAATGTGAAAAGTTTAAATTGAAATTTGATCTGCAGCCATTTCGCCAAATTTCAAACGACTTTAATTAAAATGAGTAAAAAAATATAATTGTTTTAATTTTATTCGATCTCTGCTTAATTGTAATGGCTCTATCGATAACAAGTTGATGTAGAGTATATCTGTTTGTAATGAAAGTAAGATATTTTTATAAAATTTATGTTTTTTTAGTGATAATAGCTTTACTTTATTTATAGTGTGAACTTTTTTATTTACTTATTTCCTCATCATATTCGCTTACTGTATTACTAGAGAGTTACCATCGCCTCGCTCGAGAACGTCCTTAGATACGTCTATCTGTAGCTTATGTGCCAGATCATGTCATGTTCTATATATGTATATGTGCATTAAATATCATCCAAATACGTTGTACAGTTTATGCGTTATAGCGTAACAAAAATACACATACATACAAACTTTCGCAAAATTATCTTTAAGTACACATACTGTACTAGTGTAGCCAATAATTTCAATAAGACCATGAAAATTAACAAGGTTATTAAAAAGGTAAACAAACAAAATTAAAATCTTAATCTTCTCTGTGATTATATATAGTATATAATATAATAATAGCAACACTAAATAATTAATCAATAAAGATTTAAAAAAAATATAGTTGTAATAATAACAGCTAAAATTAAATAAATAAAAGAATTGGGTAAGCACTGTCTGTAACAAGTATACAACGCCTTTGAGACGTCTAAAACCATAGTCTCTCCCGTGACCATGATTGTTGAAATGAAAATAAATCCTCGAAATAATCTAAAAAAATCGTTTTAAATTTCAAATATTCGCGTGAATCTAACAAAGTATTCCATGTAAATTACTTTTTTATATACTCTATTTACACAAGCAAAACCAGAGACAATTGTTAGTTCGTAAACTTTTATTTTCCTCAAATAGCGCTATCTTTATTTACCAAACCTTTATGATATAAATGGTCGCCTAAATTATAACAAAGGTGTTAACTAATTTATTATTTAACTAAACAAATGAAACTATCTCGTCCATTAGTTATTGACTTTATACCGCGATAATCAGCCATTGTTCGAGTAAACTTAGGTTAAAATATTATCGTTAAGGTTAATTAAGCAGTGATAGCGCCTATATATTAGGTAAAGATAAATAATTTATATATATACAGCAAATAAAATTGATTTTAAATTGTTGTATATATTCCAATTTTTTTTTAATTATTAATTGTATAATAAAGAAATGAACACTATTATAAAATATATATACGATTATTCTCATATAATATAAAAGTCTAGTCGACTAAATTTTATCATTCTTTTTTAAATATTTAAATTTTGCAAATAGAAATAAGTACTTAAATCATATTAAATATTAATAATATTAAAAGTACTATCGCTAACAATAAAATAAGTAATACATCACCCGTAACACCGTTAACATTTAAAGCGCCTAATCCCAGTATCCATCGCGTCAACCAGCCAACAATACGTATGTTACGAACGCGTGCGCACAATCGGCCACATGTCCGATACAGAATTTACATAATTGAATATTCTATTGTTCGTGTCTAATGCAGTTACCTGACCACGTAAGCGCTTGCATCGCTTTAGTTTCTATAGCGAAAATCGAAAGCGAAAACGCAGTCTAAACGAACAGCGCTGTACGATTGCGTAAACGTAGTGTAAGGTTACCTGTAGGAGGGTGCGTAATGCGCCATCTGTCGACAAAGGGATGTCGGTCGACATACAGAGATTTATTGTCGCGAATACAGGGGCTTGCGTGGGTTTAGTTTTTTGTTAGCTATCAAGTTTCCATTACCTAATTTCATATTGATTTTGCTCCGCCGGTCCGCGCCGCCGGTGAAAGTTCCTGCACTCGTACGATTCGGTATTGATGGATCGTTTTTATTCATTTCCAACTGTAAAACGAAGTTTCGAATTCGGTTTATGATCGAAATTGGATTGCGGCTCGAATAATTTAATCGAAAACAAAAGGAAAGTATGTTCTGTTACCGTGCGATGATCATTTGATGGGATGATGCCGTTATGTTTTCTCATTTTTCAATTGGAAGTACCATTTTGTTATCTATTAGATTTATGTTGGATTTGCGCGTCTGTTAAGCATTTATATTAATTGAAAACGTTAAACAGAATTGCTACCGTCATCAATATCGCTCGTATGAAGGGGCTACCTTGTACCCTCCCAAACATCTGCATTATCTTACCTAGGGTGTCCCTCCGAATCACTTGCATGGGTATTCAGTAAAGTGCATTTACCGTCCCCGTCAAACCTTACAATTACGTCGCGAGCTTCACCCGAAAATGGCTTTACTTAACTTCATCTTACAGTTTGTATTTAGCTGTCTCATATGTAAAAATTTAGCATCGGTTAGCGAAGATAGCTTGACGCGGATATCAATCTAAACATATCTGTAATTGCGAGGGAAACGGTTCAATTTGAAGCGCGTGTATCGTCCGCGGTGCGCTCTGCTTAAGTTAAGAGGGTAGTTCACATGTTGGCGGAGCTATTTATCAAATTTTATTCGTCGCAGGGCAGCGACATGTGCGAGGATAGCGGACAAGTGCGGGGAGAGGGATGGAATTAAATATGGGACGAGGTGGCTAATGGATTAAAGGCAGATGAGACGAGGCACCTTATGGCGCGCAATCAGACTCCGCAGATGCGCCTCTTCAAACCTTATTGAATCCGTGCGATATTGCATGTGGTATTGATACAGTGTGTGAAGCGCGCGGAATGTGTGATTGATGTAAAACTGTCTATAAAACTGCCAATTCTACGTTGATACGTGAATTTTAAGTCAATAATAAAAAGATGATATTTATCAACATTATATAATATATTTATTCAAATATTCGTTTATTTGTTTTCTTTGTTCTGAGTTTACAAAAATTCTAATAAGCAATACAGCATTTAAAATAAATAAAGAATAAATACTAAAAACATATACATAATAATAATAATTTATCAAACAAAATATTAATTTCAAACCTAAATTACTATGTATTAGTAATGAATATCCTCATTACTAGTTCCATAAAAATAACAACTTAACAAAAATTAAACAGTCTCATCAGTTCTATAACGTTTTTAATCTAGTGGCAATTAAAAGATTATATGAAAACCTTATATTGAATTCGCTTTATTCATCACAAAATTCTGCCTTTACCTTGTTACGGGAAAATATAAAAAGTAAAATTTGATAGCTATAACAGAAAAGTTAGATATTAAACAAATTCGACACGACGTTATTGGCAGATATTAGAACATAGCTGGTACAATACGGCGTGGTGATGGATCGAGCGACACCGCGGCGTCATTACAAGCGCCACGTGCGTCTGCGGCCAAATTGCAGGACACTCGAGTACCGATTGCAAATAAATACAATTACATAATAAGACTTATATAAGAATACAGATTTACAATATAATTTTTGTTAGATTGATAAAACTAACATATAGGTTTCCAGTGTTTCTGTTACTCTTGGCCTAGATGTGGCGGAAATGAGTGTATTTTAGAAAAGCCTAAATCCATTTCTGAAATTTTCTTATGCGAATTTCATAGTTACCACTTGCTATTTAGCTATTATTGTAAGTGATTATGAGAAAACCTGTAATATACCTGTGTATGGATAAGAGAACGTAATTAGAGACATCTGAAGGCCAGGCACAGTAATGGTAGACTTGTTTATGGAAACGCTGCCTAATTTTCAAATAAAAATAGTCCTAATAACGTAAAAACCATACTAGAACGTAATATGCATTACATATAAGATTTTTAAATGGAATTTTGGTGGAAATTATTTATAGTTCGTAAGTCAATTCTTAAGAGGAACTTATGGTATAGAATATGGAAATTATGGAATTGAACACATTTACTTCCATAATTGAACACATTTTTTTAGCCACTGATAACTCTTGCATAAATTGTAATATTGGCAGTGGGTCTATTATATTAACAACTAAAGACAGTTTAGTACTAGAAATCAAACACCAAAATATTTTCCCATTAAAACACTAAGTTTGTTATAAAAATTGAAAATCGCTTGTCGCAATAATAAAAGAAATTGGCACAATCATATTAGAAGACTATTAGATAAATAAAAAGGAACGTTTTTGTAGTTAGTACAAGCACACCTATTCACGTGGGTGATGGATGGCGGCGTCGATTAGGGCCGGCGCTGACCTGTTCTTTCATATCTCGCTAATGGCCGACACCTCATATTGATTGCTGGATGAGCTGTTCGATGTTACTCGCCCACATTATTCCTACTATTTGATTCTCTAATTATATCAAATATTATTTAATTGTGCGCTCTATTATAAATGTGACTGTGTAACTTTATTATTTTTTTAAATAACTTTTTGCCAGTTATACAAAATGGGACGGGATATTCGCTAAATTAACCTTAAGCCATGTAGTTTTTCGGAAACCATACCAAGATTTCTATATAAACATAGTGTAGCATTCATATTATTAAAAAAGTAGCTTGTATCAAAGTGCTTACGTATTACTGTTTATTTATTTCTTATTCTTTAATTCCTACACCATTGAGCCGAATGTGATGAAACTTTAGTGCGTTATTTTGTATACGAGTGCGAAGTTTCCTGGTGCAATATTTTTTTAAATTTAATTTCAATTGCCATCTGGCTTAGGTCATTTACAAAATTAAAACACTTATAAAGGATGTAATATTTTTTAATATTCTAGAGTACTTACAAAAGTAATGTTCATACAACAAGCTTTAAACTTATTTAAAATAACCGATAAGTTATGAATTTAAAATTTTGCAAGACTCAAAGATTGAAAGGTTATACGTTAATTATAAAAACATAGCAACGTATTTCCAGCAGCATATATCACGGCGTCAGCACCTGTCGGTGTTGGCTGTCAAACGTACAAGGGTCATTACTTAACCGATTACAGCCCGTACGTAATTAATACACGGCGCGCAATGGATGCCCACTTGCCTTTTTGCCCTCGGGCCTGCGGTAGGTGTGAACAGGAAATCGATGGAAATGACCCAGCTTTTACAATTAATTTTGGTTTAAGCCGAATTTTTTACTTAGCTTTCTATTAAAATTGAGGTTTCGGTTTAATTAAATTAATTGGCTTCAACCTGATACATTTTTTTCATTTATCCTCTTTTATTATTCCTTGGAAAAGATTATTATTGAAAAATACAGTCTATCTTAATTCTACGTAACTACAATATCGTTCCTCAGGATTCAAGGTGAACTTGACACCTCATGGAAACTTATCCAGCCTCAAAAACCAACCAGACAGATACACAGGACATACACAAACACAAGACAAACACTAAATATGTATCACTACTAAAACAATGACAACTTACACAATCAAAGCTGAAATTACAAAGCAACAATCTAGACCAGTCAATTGTTCCTACGATATTTCCTAGGCACTAAATCAGCGAGTGACAGCGCGCGCGTAATGCCCATGTCACGAAGGTACCTGGGGCCCCGTTGGATCAAACAGTAATTAATCTCCCCCATCCCCCCCTCTTCCCTCCATCCGCCCTGCGACATCACGGCGCCCGCCTCAGTTCAGGTGACCGCTGAATGGTACGGCTGCCAAATTAAGTTTTGCTCGAGTGGATTGCTTTAATGATTATAGGTTATAGGAAATAAAATAAATAATGTAAATGCTACAGTATTCATAATTATATGAATATTACTTTAAACTCGACTTACCCTCGCTTCCTATGTGCCGAAGAGCAGCCTATGTAATACTCCAGGCCATAGTCTACCAGTATACAAGATTACACCAAAATCCTTCTAGTGACAAACATACACACACGTTTATGGGTATATACACAAACAAACTTTCACATAAATAATACAGTGGTCCAAATATTTCTTTTAATACCAATTAATGTTTTGAATTTTTTCTTTTAATATTTTATTGTACTGTAATTTATATGTACTTATTTGAGGTCAGTTAAAGCAATTATGTTGAGATTTTTTATTATTGAAAGTTTATTTCGAGATAGATCTACATATAAGTTTCATTGTGGACGTTCAGTGACTCTAGTATTACGTAAAGTTATAATAGCAACGACATGCAAACACGTTTAAAGTAGACAACCCTTTTAGTACGTTGTGTCTTGACCTTCATGTTTATTAAATTCTTGTTAAAGCTTGAAATCTTATACCGTACGTAGGCATTACGTAACCCCGTAGCGCTCAATTTTTCATGATCTATTTATTTCACAGTTTAAAATGATATATTTTAAGATATGCTCATAATTTTTTAGCATTTGAGCCTTTAATTAATTCGTCTACTGGCTTTCCCTTTGAACTGAGTTTTTGATAGAGTTGACGGGTCGCAAAGCGTTTTAGGCTACTTTTTGGTAATATTAAATAGTTTTAGGTAAGTTTTTTCGCAAAAATTGACTTAGCATTAAATATTATTAGTAAATTGTAACTGATTTGCACAATCAGATCGTACACGTAGGAGCGGTTGCACGTCAGGCGCTCGAATGGCTGGGCAATTAATCTGGCCTTCCCGCCCGGTGTTTGCACATTATTACACTATAATTTACTACCACTATTCTGATTTCCATATCAAGAGTTCACAGTGTGGAAGTCTGGTTTAATGCTATGTACCGATATAAGAATTACTTCCTCAAATATATAGCGTATATAGCACGTAGCCATTTAATTCGTTACTTTTTCTCTCTCTTATGTCATTATTTCGATGAATTATTAAGACAGTAGTAACCCAGTGGTAGCGAGCTTGCTTGGGAAACCGATTGAAGCGGGTTTAATTCCGGGCCTCGCATATTTTCATGTGTGAATCATTTCCAACATGATTAGGTACTATTTGTCTTACGGTGAAGGGAAATATCAAGAGGAAACTTGCATGTCTGACAGAACCTAGCAAGTTTTCTAAAGACGTGTGAAGTCCGCCAACCCACACTTGGCCAGCGTGGCGGACAATGACCTGATCCCATTTGTAGTAAAGGGAGACTCGTGCCCAGCAGTGGGGACGATTAAAAAGTGTTGAATACAAACGTATACGTAGAAACATCAAACCCACTCACTCACTTTACGCACTTATACATAGCATTAGTCAGATATTTAGAGAGGCCCAGGTTCAAAGGACTGTAGCGCTTGGCAGTGCATTTCCTCTTGCTCGGTCGCCAGGATATGGCGTAAATGCATTTGGTATACTAGTTGTGTGAAAAATACACATTTGACAAATAAATCAACATGTCAGAGAAATGTACAGAACCCACAAAGCTTAAATAATTCATTTTCACTAAACATATTGTCAGATGACCGTCAGTACTAAAACACAGAATTTAAAAATGTTAAACCAGCAAATACGTGTCTTACAGCAAATGTTCATGTTTCAGAAGACATAGTGTTTCATTTTGTAGAAGTTAACGGCGTAATATTGAGTTATCAATAGAGAGAGCACACTTGCGACGCTTTACGGTCCACATACTACCAGGGAAGATGGAAATAATGTTATTAGTTAGATGGATATAATTAATTATTAGGTATCATAGAAAAATATACAAGAAGATCTTGGCTCGACGAGTCGATAAAAAAATATTATGTTATTCATAGGCTAAATAATATTTTAGCTTTCTATTATCAAACAATGTTTCGAATTTTTTCAGTACATTATGAGATTATACATACATACGTATATGCAAACAAATAAATATTATAATAGTCATTAATTTATATTTTTACTTTATAATGTCAAAGAAAATAGAAGTTTCAGACATATTGCATTTATAGTGAATACGAAAAGTAAAATTTCTTATACACGCAAAAATATTATAGCTTATTATAGCTATCATTGTGTGACAGGCGTAATGTAATAAAGCAATTTTCATATCGCGTCGAGCGACGGTGGATGATTTACTACGTCTTGAACGTATGTTCACTCACCGCGAACATCGCGCTATATTTGCAAATTCTTCTCTCTACTATCCGGGGAGTTCTTTTAAATAAGTTTTACCTTCGGTCGAGTTAAAAAAAATAACTTACCTAAAATGTTGTATCTTTATATACTATATTTTTTACATTAATTCATATATTTATTTACTTGTCTGTCTGTTCACTGGAGATAATCTTTGGGATTACTAAGCTAATAATTATAAATTTAATTTTTATATTTATAAGTATATTAATTGCGTTATATTATACTAAATAATATGAAAAAAAATATATTTTATAAAAAATAATTAATAAACTTGTTTTATGTAAGGCAACTTTAAGAAATTAATATTTTTAAATACTTTTATTTCTATACACCTGGGTTTAATTGGTAAGGAAAGATAGCAGTCGGTTCTATCATAAGTACATCCGGCAGAATTCTCCAGCGAGCGATCTAAAGTATTACACCACATTCGTATGCAAGTCTGGCTGTAATGTCTACGGTGGAACGTCTTCTTTTAAACGCCTTACTTTATCTACTGAGCTTTTATAATAGAGTATATTCAAGTATAATTTTAACCATTATTGATATGAATGTTGGATTTAACAGTTAGTGTAGTAATATAATAATTAAGCTTAATTTGTCTTAAATCGTTTAAGCGATCAATTTAAGTGTATGTTTAATAAAGCTTTTATTGATTCAAAGTACATGCTTAAGTAAATATTTTACTTACAGTGAAAAGTTAAAGTTTAAAAGCTCAGAAAAAAAATACTTTTATGACCATAACTTAGAATTTCTAATATAAGCTTGAGCATCTGTATAAGGAATAATAAGCTACGGTTTCGCTGATTATTATAAAGTATCAAAATTATCTATAATTAAAAGAAAAAACAAATAAAACCTATTACCGTTCATCTCAAAAACACGTATGAATCTTGTCTGTTATTAATGATTAAACTCATATACTGTCTTATCTCTATGACACATCTCTTAAATAGCTACTATTCATATGTTATCATAAAAGAGTCGAGCTAATCTAGTGAAACTGAAACAGATAATTACGTACGGTGGCCGCCGAGCTGGACAGGGACCCACGCCTGCGATATACATCACCGGAGTGACTGATAACTCTCCTTAGTCTGCACTTGGCTTAATTTATAAGCTTTATATGTATTCAAATTGAAAATATTTTATTCAACATTCAGTTATTGCTATTTTTTACTGAACGTCCATGAGTCTACAACTATTTTGGAATTAATTTCAGCGGATGGAAGTTACTTATTGATCTTTTTTTCGTAAATCTATACATGTAATAAAATTCTCAGTCGAATCTGTACATTATTTTTTTTTGAAATCTTATTAAATTGTAATTATTATCGATACAGAGCCCGAATCTAGTTTGTTAGAATTTTGTCTTCTGTCTGGGAATGCATCACGAGAAAACCATTGCAGAGATTTTGATGAAATTTGGTATGGTGATAACTGGTTATCCGGGTAAACATTTAGGATACTTTTTTCTGCGAAAGAATCATTAACGTTTAGTATAGATTTCTCAGGTATGAGTGTTTTCCCGCAGTAAAAAGTATCCTATATGTTGACCCGGATAACCTATCTATATATCCGGATAGCTATCATCATACTAAATTTACTACATTATATATTACAGACATAGAGAAAAACATATAAAAACTCTAAAAACAATAAATTCGGCCTCTGTATAATAATACATAATAATGACTATTTCAATAAGATTTTCAAAAAAATATTTAATGTACACATTCGACTCCGTTAGAATTTTATTATATGACGTATAGAAAACATACTATGTACATATCTATATTGTACATATCTGTATCTAAAACCGCTCTAAGTTTATGACTTTTCTACTACCACAGGCCGGAGGGCTACCGGAAAAAGGCCCTCTTTACCTTCTACTAAAACTAGTAAATAGTAGGATTAACTGAACGCATAAATCAAGAGGAGTCCTGAACAAGTTGCGAGTGATAACATCTCCTGATATTGAACTCGAGTTAGTTTCACAAACTGACTTACTCACTTTCCACTTGATGAAAGACTCGGTATACTTCGTTATTGAGTTTCTATGGCAGTGTTATTGATTTTTATCATAAATAAAGTAATCACAGGATATACGAGGAGCAGTTTGGGTACCATAAGTAGTGGTTAAATTGAAAAAAGTTAGAATTTTAATATAAAACTGCCTTTTTAATTATGGAGATTTATGATCCACTCGTAGAGAGTCTATATATTTTCTACGTGTTAGGAGAAAATAATTCATATAAATATTATAAAAAACAACAATACAAACAAAAAAAGTATAGTATTACAAAGTAGCTTTTTACTGAAAAACTAATAAGTTTTTTAATTTTTTATATGTTCAAATTATCTCTACTTCTAAAATCTAGAAATAAATACTTATTTGTGCTCGATTGTATTAGAAAATTTACTTCCAATGATGTTATGGGTTAGAAAAACAATCTCAAAGCACAATCAAACTTTCCAGTGTAATTTTTTAAATTACGTTACGGAGCGAAAAGATTCTTCAAAGCTGGCTTACAGCATTCCCCCAAGTCGCAATTAAGGACAGATCACTTCCCATCTAAGAAGGTGATTCTTATTATTTTTCCCCTGCTTCGTTAATTGGCTGAGTATTTTATTAAGGCCAATTTGTTGCGAATACCTGGAAGATTGCTTCTTAGATTGTGCTGGAGCGATTTGTTTGCTTTATAGGGGAACTTTGTTTGCACGCTAGTTACGTGTGCGGAAAATTACAAGGGAAATTTCTAAAAATATCAATTAAAAGAGTTGTCAGTTTATGTATATACAGTTAATGTATATATATTTACAAATTATTTAAAATAATTTTTAAATATAGATAGGTGAGATAAAGATGCAAGTAGAAACCTTCAACTTTGATGCCCAATTCGTTTAATATGTTAATATTTAGCATTTATTTACTTTCATGTATTAACAATATTTAAATATTAAATAAACTTAAAAAGGATAAATAATGTCAGTTTTTTTTCATAAAATATGCAGTCTGTGTAAATAAAATATTTTCAGGATCTGTGGTCGAACTAACCAGTATAGCGCAAACGTAAATAACCATTAAAATTAAAATTGGGCGAACTATAAAAACTAAACTTGATAGCCAAAAGCTGGAACTCGTTTCAGAGTTTCCTCAGTACACGCTTAATTTTTGGCAACTTTAAAAGTTTAACTTTTCTATGTAGTACATAGGACTATGCACGTTCATATAGAGTATCTGAATTTCCACTTAAATACGAGCTTCGTTTTATAAAGAAAAGTGTTTCTGCTAAATCTGTTATAATATGAAAATTAATTGTGATTATCAAATTAACATTGTTATTTTACATAAGCTGAAAGCCGCGGCATCGTTGGCACAAATTTGTGTTTTTAGCATTTATTTGAACATAATTTTATGTAGTCTCGATTTGTTGATTTTCCATTAGGTACTCGGTTGGACATCACAAATTTTGACAGCCTATTTCTTTAATAACATATATAATAGCTATTTATTAGCGATATGTTTTTTTTTTTAATTTAACCTCTAAAAGTTACAGCAGTAAAATGGTGGCATAACATAATTTTATTATGGGGAACAATGTTTTTCGGGTGTGTTATATAAAGAAGAAACAATAGTGAGTCACAGTTATAATGGTAATGTATGAACAGGATCTATTCTGAAATTCAATTCTTAGAATAATCGATCTGTACATTTCAACTTATTGTACCAAGTTGCTTCTAAGCATCTCTTTTAGAACTAGCTTTTACTTTTATAGTCTATAACTATAAAACAGTTTAATAATAACTACGTTTTAATAGAAACAATAACATAAGATCTTAAATAGTATTTAAACTTTAACTGATTGAAACGGATCTCTGTTATGGTAATTTTATTACATCAATATGTATTGCATGGTCTAAGTTAGGATTACGAGGTTAGTCACAGCAGTTCCCACGTCGACAATTGCTCGAGTTGACCGGTACGCGTCGCCGCTGTTGACCCCGCTCCACTGTTAATTGTCTTCTACCTAAGAACAAAGCTTGCACTGGAGTCGCCTTGTGTTTAGTTATTTTTATGATTATTAATTAAAAATAGTACTACATGTAAAGTAAGATAATGGAAAATTTAAAATATTTTAATGCCACGATTTAACTCATTTCTAACTGTATATATATTATATTATGTGACTAATTCGGGTTGTAACACAGAAATTGGGTAAATAAATTACTAAGCGTAGCAAAAAGTATTTATAAAACATTAAAAATGTTAAACTTTACCAGTAAGAATGTTAGTCTATAATAATTATTTTTTTCTAATATAGGTACAATATGCTACGCTTGTTTTTTTCTTTAGTGGCTTAGAGTTGCGTTTAAAATTTATTATAATTACATATATCAACTTTAATGTATAATGAAATATTCTATACCAATATATTTTAAACATGGAAATAATCAAACTAAATATTAGTATTTTGTATACATTTACTGTTAATTCGGAAATAAATAAATAGGAAAACTTATTATGTAAAGTGAGTTTTAATATATTTCTAGTGGCAGTCTATTCCATAGTTTCAATCTCTTGATAACGTACAACATGTAATGCTTCATACAATATCGCACTGAGTCACGCCGCTTCATCAAACGCATTTAGTGGACGCTTTATCATTAACTGCTTTGTTTTAGGTGTTTCAACACAGACTATCTGTAGTACGTCGTATATTATGTTTTTATTTAGTACTTATATATTAGATAGAATCTATAAATGGTTTAGTGACCAATTACCAATGTCTTCTAAAGAAGGAAATCGTGTTTTGCTCACTTTTAATATCTGTATTTTGTTTGATGAGTTAATAATATATATTCATTTGTGTGTTAAACATTTAATTAGTTATATATGCAACAATTATATTTTACATTTTATCATAGACAACCGCCTTTTCTAATCATTTTTCCAGAATCTTTTGAAGTTTCAAGAGAGTATGGAAAGCGGAGCTACTGGTAACTAGGCTAATAACTAACCAATATATTCCATCACTAAAAAGTTAACACGAAAGATTCATATTTAAATTTAGTGACGTTTACTTATTGTAAAGTTGTTGCTGAGGTTAACAGAAAGTATGAATTTTAATAAATTAATTTGAAAATATATGTTTCATTTTTCATTGTTCGTAGTCATGACTTATTATTGAATACAGTCCAAATATGTTAACTATTACGACATTAATTTCATTATGAGAGTGTAGATTTATTAAATTTATTTGTTAATCCCTCCACGACCGCGGACACACCGGTGTGTCAGTTAACAATAGATTTCGTAGAATTTTAATTAATTTCTTAGAAATTTACCTAGAGGTGTTAAAGAAAGCAGTGAGAAGAAATTAGTCTTTAAGTTTACCAATTTGGCTCAAAAACGTCTAAAACTACTTCTGTTATCCTTGATACTAACACGCTACCAAACGAAACTAAATATAAAGTTGAAAGTTAAATATACTTACATCTCCTTTCAATCTTGCTAAGACAATATCAAATAAAAAAAATCTTTATCTTAAGATGTCGTTTAAGTATCTAAAGCAAAAGCATGTCACCCTAAAGCGATACGAGGTGCGCGTGCGCCGGTCGTTGTCCTGTGAACTCAATTAATCCGAGTGCTTGAAAGCTTCAAGTGGGTGTCGTCGTAAACATTCCTGATAATTTATTGAGCTCAGATCAACACATTGCTGTACATTACCTTGGAGATATCAGCTTCTTAGGGCTTAAATGAGGTTGGTTTTACTGTATTACGAATCACGTTATGTTTTCAGTTTATTTTGCGGAGGAAGCTTAAAAATAGACTAAATATTTATTTTGCTTTCAAAAAATATTGAGTTTCATTCTTTTAGATTGATAATAATCCTATCTTTTCGGATTTTGTCGCGGATTTATTTGGATTTTTGTTTCCCGACGTTTCGAATGCTTTACAGCATCCATGGTCACGGGAGAGACTGAGGTGTTACATGTCTTGAATGTATAGTTGTTACAGAAAGTATTATGATAATAATTCGATAAGAAAATAACCACTTGTTGTTATGAAATTTCTTTTATAATAATTAAATTACTTTAAATCAGCAAGCAAAATGAGAAATGCTTTTCTTTGTGTTCGATTTCATTTTTATTTTTGATTATGATTTTGGACGGTTTTATTCGGTTCGTATCCCCAAATCAGGATTACTTTGGAGGTATGAAAAATACACGATATTCTTACATGACAGAAAACATCACGCTAACAGCTCGCTTGTAAAAGCCTAATATTTTGCTACATACATGCAAAACTCCCACAACCTTATAGTTGCCTTAACAATGGAATCTTCATGATACAATTTCTAATAAATAAAAAAACGATTGTGAGATTTTATCCCAACATATTTGATACGACCAAAAAAATTATTATAAAGATGATGAAATTGGTTTATATAACAGATGTGCCCAAAGTACATGCGGTCAACACCTAGTGGCTCCGCGCTAAGTGCTGCATGAACGTGGCTAATGAACGATGTGAATCACAGGCACACATGCGGCCTCGATTTACCGGTCACCAGTCAAAGAATATACCTACTGAAGACAAACCATCACTAAATTTATTCTTTATTATTCTATATATAACCTATTGCTAGTGTATATAAATGAAAATATATTTGATGGTTAAGTAAAGGCTCAAATTGTTTTGGCATAAATATTTTTGGACTGGTCAATGAAAATATATTCTAAGTATTCTAATACTGTTATACCAAATGATTTCCGTGGGGTACCAGTTTACTGAAAAATACACTGAAAATATGTCATCCGTTTCCGGTACGACGTTAATTCGATGCAACCGGTAAAAGTTTGCAAGAAGATTGTATACGTGTTAGGCTTCTTTAGGCTTCTTAGGCATGGTATAGCACCGTCACTTTTCCACCACTGAGCTGTTACGGACAATTTCTAGACAGAAACACCAAATAACTATACCTACTTGACCCGACGTGGGACAAGAATATCCGAGTCTGCAGCCTTATATGCTAGCCATTAGATCAACAAGGTGTACGTACATTACGTGAAAGAACAGAGAGCAAATCACTAATATCTACAATATTTTAGTATTTTAAGGTCAGACGAAAATATCCTTCAAGGATAACTTAGAATATTTTAAGATTTCTATTGAATTCCGCGGTTTTTAGGTAACTTTTACACTTACTTTCCTGTTTAGGAAAAGGAAAAATATCTCCACGATGTCTACATACTGTATTTTTTTATATATTAAATAATTTACTTCAGGTACTTTAGTTCTGTCTTCCCCTACTCTATGATGAATTACGAGGTAGGTATCGCGGCGTGAGAAATGCTCGCATGTGTCGGGTCCACACTTGTTCTTTTATTGGCGACGGACAAACATACTTTTTAATTATCCTAGTCGGCGCCCGCGCAGCTTTGACAGGAGTGATGCAATTGGGTCATGTGGATGAATGACGCCACAACTAAGAGGGTACAAGATTTGGGTACATGTTATTGTTGTTTTTAATTAACGTCTTAAATTAAACTATCTCTTCGGATTTTGTAGCAGTTCTATTTTGAGTTTTTGTCCCCGAACTTTTGAATGAATAGGTATAAATTCAAAATAAAGCCACTTAAAATGTCAAATATTATTGACAGCCTCCATAGCTCAGTGATTATTAGCGTTGACTGCTGAGCAGGAGGTCCCGGGCTCGATCCCCGGCCCGGCAGGTATTCAAATGGTGTATTTAGGTACCTGTGTTAGGTCTTGGGTGTTATTGTGTATGTGAACGTGTGCCCATGCCATAACTGACACAGAATAAATCCTAGTGGGGAACTATGAATGTAAAAGCGTTTATTTGTTTGTTGGCGTAAATCTAAGTATTAAGTATTTTTATTCATCGGTTAAAAAAGTATACCATAAAAAGATACTCAAATTGAATGTAAATACAAATATAATTAAATGAATATGTGAACTTACATATTAGTTATCATATGAACAAAATTTATTTTTGAATTTTATAATCAGGTTCATATCCTACAAAGGAAATTTCATACTAAATTTTTATATGTTTATTCAAAACAAGACACAAGTATAGAGTTAAATAAATATAAGATAACTGGTCAGTTGGAAAACGATCGCTATTATCATTCAATTCGTTATATAATATTTTTATATAGTTTATATTGTACATATATTTTATATGTGTTTTTTTTCTAGCGAGCAGACACCACGTGTTATCATTTAAAACAGTCACAACATACTAAATTAGAATAATAAGGAAAATAATATTTTATATGATATTTCACCTTTTATTCTGAATGACTAATTCTATGAATTCTAAAGCTATTTAAAGAATATAAAAATACCCAGTTACTCATTTACAGTGCGGTGGGTCTAATTGGTACAGCAGCAGTATTAGGTTCTATATCAGTATTGTAACTTTACTGAAAAACCAATGAAATGATTAACTGCTTTGATTGTCACATTAGTTTAGTTTTATTTATTCATGTTATATTAAAAATAGTAATATTTTTATTATGAGTAATATTTCACTGGGTAGTGGCAGCCCAGTGGTAATACGCTCGCTTGGGACACCAATTGAAGAGGGTTCAAATCCCGGGTCTCGCACCTCTGATATTTTCATGTACGAATCATTTCTAACATAATTACCATTTGCCGTATAGTGAAGGAAAACATCGTGAGGAAACATGCATGTCTGAGAGAACTTAGAAAGTTTTGGAAAGACATGTGAAGTCCGCCGACCCACACTTGGCCACCATTGACCACATCGGTGTGCTTTGCTTTGTATCGGCTGGCACCGACTTCGAAATTATTTGATTAGGTATGTATAGTAAATGAAAACTACCAATCAGTTATTTTTTACTTTTTTATGCTTTTGTTTGAAATCGGTTTTTATTTTTTTGTTAAAAAGTTTTTATTTTTCCCTTTTTGGTTTTTTTTTAAATTTAAATGGGACCAATCTGGAAGTATACACTTTCAAACAAAACAAAAATTGTCCAAATCGGACGGAGTTCTGAGGTAACAAACATTAAAAAAAATACAGCCAAATTGAGAACCTCCTCGTTTTTGAGGAAGTCGGTTGAAAAGAATCATGAAGACTGTTCAAAAATTGGCCAGTAGCATATAAAAAATATGTACACTAAAAACGAGTACCTCTTCCTTTCAAAGTCGGTGAAACACAAAGTAGTGAACAAAGGTTAGTTATTCCAGGCAGAAGGTATTCGTCACCGCTGCGGTCTACCTAAATCTAAGCGGTTAATGCCTATTTTCGTTTGTGACATCATGTGCTATCTAACAAAGAGGCTGCTCAGTGCTCAGCTCGGCGCCGCGGAGACGTACGGTCATGCCATTCGTTTTGCTCATTAGTTGACGAAATTGGTGATATGTTTAAACTGTAATTAAAGAATTGAGATGGTCTAGCGATAATATCTCATGTATCTTCAAACGTGTTGTTGCTGATTGTCGAAGAAATGTACATATTATATATTACTAGCTGTTGCTATGTCGTATAAATTATAATCAAAGAAATCTAACATAATATACAAAAATACTAAAATTGCGATTAAAAGTGTGGAGGGGGTAGGAGGGTGAAAAATAATTTACGACTTATCCTCATATATACCAAGTACATACATACAATACATACATACAAAAAACACATTAAAATCGATCGAGCTGTTTTGGAGGAGTACGACCACAAGCACCGTGACACGAGTTATTTATATATTAGATGTACAAGTAGCTAGGCGACCTAGCTTCGTTCGGCATTTTGTGTTGCGTTATATAAAGGAAATAAAAACTGCCTTTTTTTTCAGAAAGACACATATCAAAAAAGCAGAATCGATCAAAATCGTTCCGACCGTTTCCGAGAAACGCCAAATAAATTTATATTTATACAAAAATTGCTCATTTAATATTACAAGATGTACAATGTACCTACATATTTATTGGAGTTTCGACCTCGTTAATATTTTAATGTTTGTACAGATGTTTATAATGAGTGACGCTAGAAATAGCGATATTAAAATAAAACAATATTTACTAACTTTCTTATTTTAGTAAGTAGAGATTGACTAAACCTTTTATGATTTAGATCCTTTACATGATAAATTATTTATTTCTTACCAAAAAAAAAAATACAGTCGAATTGAGAACCTCCTCCTTTTTGAAGTCGGTTGAAAATTATAGGATATAACGATTTTTTATGTCCTTAACCTGCGGAATGATTTGTTCCCAATACAAACTTGCACCCCTATTTCACCCCCTTCAAGTTCCGTTTTCGCCACAAAAATAGCCTATATCCTTCTCCAAGATCTCTGTACCAAACTCTATCAAAATTGGTTCTATGGTTTAGTCGTGAAAACGTAATAGACGGACAGACAGACAGAGTTACTATCGCATTTATAATATTAGTATGGAAATAACCAATATGATATCAAATATGATAAAAACATTCAAGTAATATTAAAATTAACTAGTCTTTTACCGGTATAAATGATTATAATGGTAGTTTGATAACGGCACCTACAGGTCTCGCGGGCCCGTGGGTGACGGAAGGTTCAGATTACCTTGTATCTGCTTGTAAATCTTTGTTCATTGAGAATGATGTTAGTAGGCTAATAGAAATAAAGATAATATATTATGTTACTGATATGTTGTACTTTTTATTTTGTCCTTTCAAAAGTAAACTTTTGAAATAAATGTTATAATAAAAAAATCTCAGTTTTGATTTATGTTATTAAGATACTTCGAACCTAATATACAATATATATATATATATTTAAATAATATGATAGTATAATCTACACATATATATTTGATCATATCGCATAGTAACATATAAGCATGTTCGAAAGTCCGTTATTTAGTTGAAGTTTGGCAACGGTCTGTGCGTCGGATTAAGCTCGAATTGAAGCGACCAATCAAACTTTGAGCTTTTCAGTAATCAATTACGTCTTGCAAGACGAGCAGATGTGCAGGGTAAAGGACTGCTTGTGACAACTTAGAGTTAATTTGTCTTATATGTCATTCTAATTAATAATCGCTTGTTAAACTTACTGTGGTTTATTTTCTATTAATAGCTATGTAAATGTGTTTTATGACCTAATTTTAATTATAGTAATTTTATTTATTATATAATATCTAGCTAGTGATATTGCATAAGTATGACAATAAAATTTTCAAATTTCAGAACTATATATTATAAGCATTCATACATAAGTGCAGATATCTTGATTCTATACAAAGAGATATGACGATCAATAAACTAAATCTATTTTTATATCAAATGGGAGTAAAATTATTATCAACCAAGTAATTTGCGATACTATTTCTACACACCATAAATTATATATATTATCGAAACACAATATCTAATTCTAAGCAAGTTTGAGTATTGCTATCATCCATGAACAGTAGCATCTACCCTGCGCAAGGTAGCCGCACGGCGGCGGTCGCTGGGCCGTGGCTAAAGCCAACTATTCGCAGGATTAATTAAATTCTGAACTCGCAACTCCGTAACGCTAACTTAACCTGCAGAATTACTTACAACTAGCTCAAGGATTTACATAACTAGCGCTTTATTACTTTAGTTTTACATAATTATTTATATACTTTGTTAGATCATTTCAATTTGTTCAATAATATGAAGATTTAAAAGAGAGGTAAAATGATATTGGAATATTTCGGGTGGCAACGGAACCCAAAACTTAAAAGTTAGCCTGAATAAGGCTGTAGCATATAAAAACATTTAAATAATAAATACAAACAGCATGTGAGAATCGAACTTACGATATTAAATATAAATCAATAAATATGTTGGGACACAGCACCATCTAGTTCCATGGTAAGCTAAAAAGCTTGTGTTATGGATACCAGATAGTTGATACACTACACATATATGTATATACCTTTAAATTACATATATATTATAAATATAAACATCCATGACTAGAGTACAAACATTAGTGCTCATCACACAAATGAATGCCCCCAGCGGGACTTAAATCCGCGACCGCTGACACAGAAAGTAGGGTCACTACAAACTGAGCCAAGCCTTTTGTCGAACTTTATGTGTATTTAGAAAAGTCACTTAGGTACTTAGACATTGCACCCTGGGTATTTATATGTACAAAATTATTTGTAATTGTTTCATTTAATTTACGTATATTTTATATATTTTACATACATATACACATAATATGAGACTTAATAAAAGTTAAAATTTATATTCTATAATAACTATACTTCTAACTTATTATACTAAATTGTATTATGTAGTAATACAACCTTCTAATATAAACCTTTATTAAGGACCGTATTATATTGTTTATTTATACCCATCATCTAAAGAGACATTTCATGTTTAACTATTTCCTGCAAAAATATATTTGTACATACTGTAGGACCCCTAATAATTCTTATATTCAGTACTTTTATGATCGCCAGTGAGTTACATAATTTATAACTATAATTTTCAGTATTACAAACAATTCGTGAGTATTCACTACATGGTAGTACCGACATCTCTGTGCAAAAGCGCGGGAAAACAAATGAATATCCGCGCCCTTTTTTTTTAAAAAACACATTCCTATCGGCCAAGGTCACATAAGTAAATGCCTTATACATAAATCATTACAAATTAATCAAATATATTATTTTCTATTAAACCACGCAATATATAAAAATGCTACCTTACAATATTATGTTTTCCAGATAATTTTAACAATGTGTATATAAGATTCTCTCTCTCTCTCTAAATTAAATTGACTTCTTGTAAAACTTTTTGAAAATAAAAAAAACAGTTGTTAGGACTGTAAGTAATATGCCTATGACTATACTATTATTTTTAACGACCATTTTAAAACATGTAAATCTAATACTTTGATAATAGTTTTATTTAAAACCCGTAAATATATTTAGCTCATATCATGTAGAAGTCGAAGGGCAAACATAGACACCGCAGCTTCGCAGAACTCGCCAACAACTTGCAGACAACTTGCCGACAACTTGCCTACAACTTGCCGACAACTCGTCGCAACTCGCCGACAACTTGCCGATCTATTTGCGTTCTAATCCGATTACTATATCAGTTTAGAGTTCTCTATTTAGATACCTTTAACTTCGATTAATTACTAAGTTTCAGGATGTATTGAGACTTTGTGAATGTGCTTTTATTGCTAGTTCTGTGATCGATACGTCATACATAATCTGAAGTTTCAAGGTAGGTACGTTATTTACATAGAAATGTAATGGGGACAAAAATTTAAATTGAATTCAAAAAATTATGGAGTTAAAAGAAAAAATCAATATTGTTACGATACAGACACACATCGAGGGTTCTGTATATAGCTAAGAAAAGATGAATACATTAAAAAAAACTTAGTAAAAACACAACAATTTTATTTTAAATTTTTGTTATTCCAATCATATTCATGTTGTAACAGACAGTTGTAAACAGATATTTACAGGATTTGGAATTTGCACAATTCAAATAAAAAATACTTGTAAAACAAAATAGAGTTATAAGATCAATAAGTAAGAAAAAATTGTCAGCAAAGTCGAGAAACAGATATACTTATCAAATGTGGTGTTATCTTCAATAGGGAGAAAGCAGGGGTCAAGCAGTTTACCTAAGACGCCGCAGGGTTTAAACACCTCGTACATTTCTCCCGAACTCCCCCTCTGATTGCCGACTTCACTTCCTGTGCACTTATAACTCATATACAGAGTGTTCAATTTTGAGTTTATATTAAAGTGTTAATTTAATTAAATCGTTAAATAATATCATAAATGTTTGGTAAATTGTAAAGCTCTTTTGTTTCTTGATTTTTTAGCTGATACGTTTATAAGTTTTTGTGTTAATACACATTAGGTGCTAGATGTCTAAATACAGAAAAGTATTCTTTATAAAAAAAGATTTATTAATTGTCTAACTAAATATTATATAACTAATAATATTATTAATAATATTCCTTGAAAATAATTAATTGGCGTTAAAGTACTTTAAAGTTGACGTTAAAATTTTACTGTATATAGTGTTTACCTTCATAATTAAAACTACTATAAGGACGTCTGTATGTAGCGCAGCCTGTATATAATTTGCCGTTAGGGCACACACGGCGCTAAGTTTAAGCAAATAACCGCCCTACCCCCCACGGTCCGAGAACAATTTCTTAATAGCCCATAACTTGGCCTTACCAGCTTACGTGTCTGAATTAATGTCATCGTATACTTGAGAGTAATAACTTAGTTTGTAGAATATTATTTTATAATGTGTTTTATAATAACACATTTTTCAATCTATATATTAATTAACTAGCAGAACCCGCAGTTTCGCTCGCGCTAAAACTACAAAAAAGGCAGGTTTAATAAAAAAAAATCATCTCCTATTTTACCCCCTTATAGGATGAATTTCGAAAAATACTAAAACACATATTTATTTAATTTTATTAGAGAACAATAATACTAAATTTCAAGTGATAAACCCCGCAATAAAAATTAGCTTATGTCACTCTCCAGCCATCCAAGTATCTCCACACAAAAAATCACGCTAATCCGTCACTCTGTTTTAACGTGAAAAAGGACAAACAAATCAACCATCAAACAAACACACTTTCATAAATAATATTAGTAGAATATTTGGTTCTCATGAGTGTTATTTTTAGTATATAATTAAAGTTAATATTATGAGCTAATGTATTGTACCTATATATTTTTCTTCTGAAATAACGTCTACTTCTGCTTCCTAGTCTTTTATGAGAAAATATATAGAATAATTTGGAAAAAAACGGAAATAGTCTGTTTTGATACATTTATTTTATCGATCATTTATATACAAATACTCAAAGGGATATTATCCCATTCTTTTATCGCACGCATTTCTTAAAAAGCTTTCATGACAAGTGCCTATCCTCTATCAACCTGAGGGCTGTTTGTCAAAGCGCCGGACGCGGTCTGCGAGGCTTCACTTCCGCCGCCCCACGGCCCGCTCACACGCGACACGTATTGTCGTTTCCGTTTCTGAAAAGACAAATATAAATAAGGGTCACCTTTGAAAATTCGCCTTTCTGTTTTAATGATTCCGGACTTTTCCTTCAACATGTTAAGCTTTTGCGCTTTTAAGGGTGCTTTTGTCTTTGTCTTTTTCCACACGATCTATACTTTTTTGGTTCTTACTGGTACATTTCATTATTATAATAACTAATAATTTCTATTATATTTTATTTAATTTCATAACTGAGTATTCTGAATTAAATAAAAATGTTAATGACCCTCCTCTTTTTAGGTGAGAGTCATTTAGAAATCGGAATGATCGAGATACTGGAAAAATTTTTTCATGCTTTTTACGTTTTGTGTAATCATAAAAGTAAATGTAAAGTTTAATCAACAATTACAATATTATAAACTTCATATGGTATGGTAATTTTCAATAAGCACCCAAAATAAATACTGTTTTTTTATTACTAAAACATAGTAATTATACACATTTTGATTTTCAGTGAAGTGAAATCAATCTTTTTAGTAACCAAATATAACTTAATCGTTTCTAATCGCAAATTAATTTTGAATTTGATTTACAAATGCAGTACTCACAAATGGCCGCTGGCCCTTCACTGGTCCGTCTTAGACAATTTCCTCCAAACTCTTTAGTTTCATTCTGAAACAAGGGAGAATAGTCTTTATCTCTTTGTATTAAGAGTGTAATTAAGGTATTTACGTATGAGATACTGTTAGGGTTACCATTTTCATTTTACGAAATTTCAGGATTTAATGTTCTGAAACAATTGTAATTTTCGTTTTAGTTGAAGTAGGAAAGTGAATCGTATAATGTGAGATATATAAAAATGCTTTGAAATATATTTAACCAATAAATAAAGTAACGAAAATGATAGAAAAAGACAGCTCATATTTTTATTTTTTGAAATAAATATTGATTGAAGGAAGTCTTTTGATTGGTTTCTGGAAATTTGAAGAATGTTTTTATGTGTCCATTTTAATAATGTAATTTAAGTCAAATTATTGCTCAATCGCGCCTAAACTATTGAACGCATTTATATAGATACCCTAATAAATTCTTGTAGGATAACACTTTTATTTTAATGTTATTTATTCTATTATAATATTATTTAAACAACACTTTAGTTCGAACCTATCAATAGATATGTAAGTAAAAAATTTTTTAACGCTGGTCGTTTGTTCAAAGCTGTAAGTTAATGATTTAGGGTTATATCCGGGACAGTGAAGCCATCTGGTGGCTCTAGTCACAGCGAATGCGATGTTGTAATTAGTTGCGGAGTCAGGTCAAAGGGGCGGAAGCTGACCGCGCGGCCGTGCGAGCTTCCTTGTCACAGTAATCTCTTGTCCGACCAACTTTAGGGTTTGTCTTACACAAACATATGTGTGAGTGATGATTTAAGAATCATAATGTTTAGGCCATTAGTCATCTTTATCTTGTATATACGAGTATATGTAAGTTAATTGGGGTTTTTTTGAGTTATGTTAAAATTTTACCCTATTTATATTTATATCTCCTTTTTTCTTTTTTTTTTTAACGTTGGGAAATGCATTTACGCACGAGGTGTGGGACTCACCGACGTAATAAAGCCAGTACTACCCACTAAAACCCAACAAAACCTTCCCCCGTCTTAATGGGGCGTCGCAAGATCGCTTACGCATTCAACTACGACGCCCCGACGGCAGGTCTGCCGAAGCAGACCACCACAACCATGGGGTTGCTCCAAAGTCCACTCTGCTATCAGAGAAGTACCAGGAGCAACCCACATGGTACACCGCCCACCGAAGAGGGCCACCTCCCACCGCCCACCGAAGTGGGCTACCTCCCTGTGCGTTTCTTGGCTTCGCGCCCGGTTGGGTTGCCGGGCACTACTGAGCCCCCCCCACCACGACAAGGTGAACGCACGTTGGGGGGGATATTTATATCTCCTAGTACAAGGGCACAGTGTTACTATATCTTTTGTATCAATACCAGTCTTATTTATGCTTATTTTATGTATATTTATACACGTTTGTCTTATTTTGTAGTGACCCTACTTGCTGTGCCAGCGGTCGCGGGTTTGAGTCCTGCTGGGGGCATTCATTTGTGTGATGAGCACGAATGTTTGTACTCTAGTCATGGGTGTTTATATTTATAAAATATCTAGTTCTCTAGACTATCTCAGTACATAATAGTAAACATTTGAAAGTCATACATATATATAAATATAAAAATATGAGTACTAGCTAGTCATGTCATAAAATTTTCAAAGGGTAAATAATTTAATAATTCAACGCAAAGCACGTTGAGTTAGAAGACCGGTGGGATGAATATGAAGATATGCGGCACTCCAGGTGCGCAGGAGCACGCATCAGTGAACAAAGCTTTAAAGAACATCAAAGCCGTACTTCAATTAGCCAACTAATTGGCTTGACCGCGACTCACTCGCGTAAACTGCCGCCGCGTTCAATCTATCTGAAAATTGAAGAATATTTTGTTTTTGTTTGTGACTTCACGTATTAATATATAATGTTAGCTTTGATATATTTAACATAGAGTAGTGTGTGATGTTTTTAATTGTCTTTGAAATTAACGTTGCTTCGTTACTCTGTAATTAATTTATCGCTAGAGACACTTTAAATTGGTTAAATCAATAAATAATCTTGATATAATATGTAGAGAATGAAGAGTATAACATATTATTGTGGATATTGCATATAACAGATTTCTTTTTACAGTAACAGTTTTAATTTTATTGCAAGCCTCATAGAAAATGTGTTAACAGAAATTCTAATTATTAATCTATACTTAAATATGAACAGACAGAGTTTGTTGTTTGTATGTATGTTTGAATGCGCTAATCTCAGGAACTACTAATTAGATTTGAAAAATTCTTTTTGCATTAGATAGCCGATAGGATATAGGCTATATCATCATGCTAGTACTCAAGGGAGCGGATAATCATAAATGTCTACATATCGGACAGACTTCCATATATTATTGTAAAACTATATATATATAATAGGGACAAACCCGAGTAAAACGAGGATGCATCGCTAGTAATTAAATAAAAATAACATTTTTAAAGTAATATAAATCGGAAACAAACAAAAAGTAGCATAAATTAAGAGTTGTCGTAGGTTCAAGTGCCTGTCTAGAGCCCAGACTCCGAACGCTTGTAGCTGAGAGAGACTTCTGACTTTACCGCTCACTGACTAAAGGATAACATGCTTTGGTTTTTTTATATTTCAATGCGAAATTACAGTACTGATTTGATATTTAATACCATAATATTATTATATTAATATTATAAATGTTACTATTTAAGAGGAACTGAGTGAGTGAGTAAGTGAATGTATGTACGTGTGTTTGTTTGTAACCACTCAACTAATGTAAATAAAAATAGGAATCTAAATAATTCATATACTCATATAACACTTTTAACACCTCCAGGTAAATTTCTAAGTAATTAATTAAAATTCTAAGAAGTCTATTGTTAACTGACACGCCGGCGTGTCCGCGGTTGTGGAGGGATTAATCAAATACGCAGCAGAAGTTTCAGTATTTGATAATAGTTTTATTAATTAAGTTTAAACATTAAATTCTCTTTTCTAGTCGATGTTATGTTAAAAAATATCAAAACCCATTAAAATCAGCTTCATTTATGATTAATCGCAATACTGAAAAGATTTTTGTCGTGAAAATAGTGTTACCCCTTTATACATACATATGTTACCTTTACTTTATCAATTTCTCTGTAAATTTTAAATAAAACTATTTTCGGATTATTTCGTGGATTTATTTAGATTTTTGGTTCCCGACGTTTCGAATGCTTTATAACAATCATGGTCACGGGAGAGACTGAGGTGTTAGATCATTCGTCATTTTTCATTTGTAAAAGTATATAGTAATAGTGTGTGTAAATAGTGCTTAGTAAATTGTTTTTTTTAAATAATAGCGTTCAGATGACCAAAAACCAAATTCCTAGGTTTTACATATTAGTGTACTCTTACATTGCTGTTTTTGTATGTTTTCTCAAAAATGAGATATTTTCCCGCGGTAAAAAGTATCCTATATATTGACACGGACAACCTATCAGCTAGCTATCAACATGCATGCATGGTTTTTCCGTGATGCGGTAACGGACAGACAGACAGACAGACAGACAAAAATTCTAAAAACTATAGATTCGGCCTCTGTATCGATAATAATGTCTATTTCAATTAGATTTTCCAAAAACTATTTCATGTACAGATTCGGCTCAGTTAGAATTTTATTAAATGTATAGATGTCAAATATTCGCGTAAATCTAAGAAAGTATTATTCTCTGTAATTTGTTAAAACTGAATCCATTTAACGAAATGTGTGAAGTTTCCTTATCTAAAGATTTTAAAAAGTCCTCGTCAGAGGGTCAGGGCTCCAGAGCTTTTGTAAAGCTTTTGTAGGAATTTGAGTATAGAAAGTTTAACAAACAAAAGTTCTTTTATTCCAGATAGCTCTATATTTTATCCACAAACAACATCGATTGTTGATATATTGCCGTCTATCAGATATATCGTTTTCCATCTAAGAAATATGTTATGTAAATATAAATACAATACGAAAAATTGTCGATAGCAGGGCGCAGTGGTAGCGAGGCCACTTAATTATTAAACAAAAAAAACCCTAAGATATATATTCCTGTATATAAAACTTTATGATTTTAATAAATAGTTTTTATTAACATTTTGAGTAAAATCTATACATATAATAAAATTCTGTACATTCAATATTTTTTAGAAAATGTTATTGAAATAATCATTATTATCGATTTAGAGTCCGAAACTATAGTTTTTAATTTTTTGTCTGTCTGTCTGTCTATCTGGAAATGCATCACGAGAAAACCACGGGACAGATTTTGATGAAATTTGGTATGGTGATAGCTAGTTATCCGAGTCAACATACTTATAGAATACTTATTATCGTGGGAAATATCTTATCTCTGAGAAGTCTGTACTAACATTAAAAAGTAAGGACAAACCCGAGCGGAGCGAGGGTAAGTCGCTAGTTTAATATATAAATTAATACACTAACTTGATGAACCCATACTCAAGTATTAACTGATTGTCTGAATATGCATATGGAGAGTTAATAAAAGATTTGAGCATAAAATATACTAAACATACACTACATAAAGAGCTTTTATGTTATACTAGCAGAACCCGCGGCTTCGCTCGCGCTAAAACTACAAAAAATGTCTAAATAAGGTAGTTTCATACAAACTTTCATCTCCTATTTTACCCCCTTATAGAATGAATTTCGAAAAATTTATTAAATTTTATTGAAGAGCATTAATACCAAGTTTCAAGTAATTCTGATCATAAACATTTTTTTAGATTGTATTTTAACGTGTTTTTCCGTGGGAATTAGATAATCTCACGCGGTAAAAGTAGCCTATGTCCCTCTCCAGCCCTCCAACTATCTCCACACAAAAAATCACGCCAATCCGTCTCTCGTTTTCGACGCCAAAGAAGGACAAACCAACAATACACTTTCACATTTATAATATTAGCATAGATGTATGATGAAATCTAATAAAATAGACTTGGCAAAAAATTAAGTCAAAATTGTAGTGAAAAATTCAAGTCATTTTGACTTACTATAGTGAGATATGTAGTATGTTAAGCTCACATTGTATTAAACTTTCATTTCAAATCCACACCATAAAAGCTTCCATTCAGAATATAACAATATACTCGTATGTGAAACCTAAACACAATTTATTTCTATTAACCTGAGGCCACCTTCTATGAATAATGCAACGTCCCTCAATTCGCGAGCAGATCTTATGGTTGAACGAGTGAATAACTTTGAATCACATTTTAACTTCGTACACTTTGTCATTTCGTTGTTTTAGACGAATAAATTATACCATACTTTAAATATGAAATGATTTTTCATGGTATATGAGCTTTTTTAGATGCAATTTGTTTTAAAGGAAGCATAAGTCTAGAAAATTTTGTGCAAAAGGATTTAAAAAATCTGATCTGAATATCATTGTACTTTCTTTTGTAGGGGCTTGAGTTTGTAAATTATCTGTGTTCATTTTTAACTTTCCAAGATACTTACATATTTTCTTGAAGCCAATTTGACGACACGTTTGGCTCAGCTTGTTGTGATCCTACTTACTGTGGTTCGAGTCCCGCTGAGGGCATTTATTTGTGTGATGAGCACGAATGTTGTACTCCAGTCGTGGGTGTTTATATTTATAATATGTATGTATTTAAAGTTATATATGTGTATGTATCAAATATCTGGTATCCATACGACTAGCCTCGTAGCTTACCATGGAACTAGATGGTGCTGTGTGTTAATGACCCAACATATTTATATATATAATTATTAGAAAGTATAATTTGTTTAAGCACTTTTATTTACTTACATTATATTTATAGTTAAATATGATATTATTTTAATATTTCTGTAATTAAAATATGAAAATTTCAAATAAATCTTTTCATAAAACAGTACTTTAGTTTTACTGATGATATTTTAAATATTAATGATCAAAATCTAAGGCCAAGAAGCGTAACAACCGCGGTCACCCTCCTTGCGGCCTCCTCAGGGACGAGGGACGCAGGTTCTAAATGTGGATTAATTTTAGCCCGGATTTGAACCCAAGACAAATATCGTGGCCGCTTACTAAATGGCTGGAAATTATTGAATTAAAGGGATCGAGTGCTATCCTAGGTTTATCTTAAGGATTAAATGGTAGTTCATATACAAGTAAGTACATATTTATGTATATGATGCTATGATGCTTCATTTTGAAGAGCTTTCTCAAAATGGGGTCAACTATCAAAATAATAGAAGAATTGAGGGTTGATAGTTACAGGCGCGCCTTATAGATTAAAGCTCTTGAGATCCATTCCCACTTGGAATAATTATGTATATGTATAATATTTATTATGTTTTAATTACCTACATATATGTAAATTCCCTTATTAATTTATCTAGAATTAAGTTTAAAACAAGATTAAACTTAATCTGTTCATATTTGAAAAAAACAAATTTTTATACTTATATATTTTATATTATAAAATCGAAAGTGTTGCTTCATAGCAATATGTTTCTTTCATTCAGCGATGAATCAGCGTATGGGCATAATTTTTGAATCGAGAGTGACAAATATCTCTTTTGGTCCCTCTACATCAATATTACTGTTTATTGCTTTATTGCAAATAATATTGATAGAGAGCGAGGACAGGCTCTTAATTTATTTTTTTATTAAATTTCCATAAAAAATGTTATTGTCTCACTTGTTTTACGGAATATGGTGCTGTAATTATATTACAAGGAAAATAAACATATAACAACAATATAAAATAATTTAACATGTAATTTCTTAATAAGTTCAAGTTACTTTGAATTATTCACTTAAATTCTATTATAAGTCACGAAGTAAAGGCATCTTCAATTAAAAGCCACAACTAATCTTATACCTCTCACGTCCAAGTCGTCCAAGTTGCGAACTCGAGCACTACAGTAAACACGTAGTTACGTCCGATGTAGAGCCTTGTTAGTTAGCTTGCTTAATGAGAGCCATTTGATTCAATTCCTCTACAATAATGGATTTATATAACGCAAGTCAAGTAACTCTAGGTCTTTATCAACTCAAAAGAACTATTACTAGTTATTATGTTTCGTTATCATTATTGATAAAAATCAAAATATTGATAAACCAACTTTTGCACTTTCGCATTAATAATATTGATAACTAGCATTGCCCGCGGCTCCGCCCGCGTTCAGTTGACCAAAAACCAAATAAAATAGCGCTATTGTTGTTTTTTTCAAGATAAGCTATTTTTAATAGTTTTTGCATTATTGAGTAAGTTACCTTCCTAAAATATATATTGTATCATCGTGGTTTTATTCTGACCACTTTTTGTATTTTTTCTCAGAAATGAGATATTTTCTCGGGGTAAAAAGTATCCTATATGTTGACTCGGATAACCAGCTATGACCATACTAAATTTCATCAAAATCCCTCCAGTAGTTTTTCTGTGAAGCGGTAAGAGACAGACAGACAGACAAAAATTCTAAAAACTATAGATTCGGCCTCTCTTTCAATAATAATGTCTATTTTAATAAGATTTTCCAAAAAATATTTAATGTACAGATTCGGCTTGGTTACAACTTTATTATATGTATAGATTACAACTCGTACTGTTTATTAAGCTAGATGGAATAGGTTCAAAGGAGCAAAGTAAAAATTGTTTACAGAAATTAGTTAAATTTAAATAAATAATAATCCTTTAGTAACCTCACAGTTAATTTTTGGTAAGCGCTTTAATCCAAGACTGTTAACAATCAATAACGATAAACGACGACCAAAAAACCTAATTCTAATTTTTATATTTTACCATGAAACTTAAAGCATAGATATTTTCACACATTTCCAACTTTCTATAAGCCATAGGCCATTTTTAGGTTATATGAATATTTTTTAACTTCTATGGAAAATTAGATTACAATGAAAGGTAAAATTTGCATTTAGCAAGTACAAATAATTAAGAAGGAGCCAAACCTAAACAATGAAAGCGAGAGTTTCACAAACAGTAAGACGTTTTGGACATTTGCATGTTGTAATTTTAATTCGGATTCCTGACCACAGCCGGCACAATGCCTACCCTCGGCATAGTTTCACCTAATGTTAATTTAATCCAAGACGGACAATTTGACCAAAAGTTGTAACTTCTTGTATTGTTGTTCAGCTCGTTCATACTGTGGGACTTGATACTTTGATATTATGTAACAGGTTGTTTTTATTGTCACGATGACCATCGTGTTGTAGTAGAAGGTCGTGTGCTTAATTTCGATCATATATTTTTAACCGACTTCAAAAACTAAAAAGTATAAAATAATTTAAGAAAGCTTTAATTTAATACACCTCTTATGCAAAACTATTACCTTTAATATTAAGAAACACTATTATTTGTATGTGCTACCTATTGATAAGCCTAATGTAATAGCAGGTACCTACACTCACCGCGATCTGAGAAATGTATATGAAAGGTAAATTTTTAAAACGTTTTTTTATCCTCATTAAAATTATTATAATATTTTCCTGACCGAATTTACAGTCATAGTGGCTTTATGGGCAAAAATAGCGATGAAATCACATAAACACCACTCAACACAAGTGTTTGCTCAATGGATAGGGAATAAATTCATTTATTTAGATCTATCTACATAATGATTCGTGCTTTGAATATCGTTCAAGGAAATGCAAAAACAGGAAAAAAACTTTTTTTTTGTAATAATACTATGAATGCAAAAGTTTGTTATATTTTCACGTTGTTCACGCAAGTTCGGTAAGCTTGAGGGAAATTTGAAGTATATCCAGGTTACCTATCACATTACTTTTATTGCCGTAACTATCACGTGAGCGTAGCGAGTGTACAAAAAATCCATTTTATCAGTATTTTATCAGTAATTCAACGAGAGCAGCTCAATGCGAACATTCTCGTCGTCGCCACGTGTTAAGCTTCTGGTGCATAATTAAGGAGCGGGTCACTCCGACCTGTCGTCATCTTAACTTCCTCTGTAAATTACTACTGACCGAATGTTGTTAAACATTTTGTAGCATCGAAATATTTTGTTCTTGGCGATTCAGTAATTTGACATAGAATTTGGAGAATTATAAGCTTTAAATGTGTTACTTATAATATATAAGACCGAATTAAAATACCACGATAGGTACTTTCTTAGATTAATTCGAATATTTGACATATTTTACAGTTAAATACTGTAAAATATTAGCTAATTATATTTTCATGAGATAAACTAAGTATAATATAAGTATCCGAGCTATACGCAATATTATTACTAAGCGCAAAACATTTTAAAAGTCACATTCAGTAAAATAAATTATGATACAGAAATGGTTACTCTGAAAAAATGTGGGAGAAGTTTAACTGTATGTAGGTGATTTTAAAAAAGACTCGACACACGAAATATGTTTATAAGAAGCAACGTGTTTTGATTTATAACGAGCCGTGGAATAAAACACGAGTCAAAGAGGCTGGTATAAGGTAGAAGCGGAAAGACCCGTATTTTAGAACAATGTAAATGTAAAATTATGAGACTGAAAAACAGAAACTAATCCATACCACGGGAACCGTTCATTTTCCCGGCATAAAAAGTAGTTTATGTGCTATTCCAGACTATAATCTATCTTTGTGCCAAATTTCATCCAGATGCGTTCAGCTATTCTGGCGTGATTGAGTAACAAACATCCATCTAAACTTTCACATTTATAATTTTAGTAAGATAAGATGATACTAAGTATAACAACATTATTATAGAAGACTAGCGACTCACCCTCGCTTCGCTCGGCTTCAGCCCTGGCTTGATTTCCCATATAAACTTTTATCCTCATTTTCACCCCCGTAAGGGATGATTCCTGGGATAAAAAGTATCCTATGTCCTTTCCAGGGTTTCAAACTATCTTTTTACCAAATTTCATCTAAATCGGTTCAGTAGATCCAGAAATTACCCCCTACAACGTCACAAGCTCACAAACTTTACCTCTTTACAATATTAGTATAGATAAAAATTAATGACCATTTTCACAAATTCTATAATTAATTATATAATAACAATAAATAGTACCTACCTAATAAGAATTTCGTTTTTGTAACTTTTCAAAGATTTTTTTTTATTTGGATGCTATATGGCTATAAAAGTAATGTGTATATTAATTTAGAATATCCACACTACATCGATTTTAAACGTCTCAAATGTTTTGGGTCGATGAAACATGAACCAGTAAGTAATATTTTCTTAGATTTATGCCAGTATTTCATTTGAAATTAGTATTTATAATATTAGTATATTTTGTATATTTTATATGAAACTATCTTTTCGAATTTTGTCGCGGTATTTATATTATATTTTTGTTTCTACTTTGTTTCTGTACGTTTCATATGCTTTACAGCAAACATGGTCTCGGGTCTCTACCATCGAATTACTCGAAAGATAGTTTTCTTTAAAATAAAGAACTGATTTATGTTATACTAGCATTGCCCGCGGCTCCGCCCGCTGTCAGATGACCAAAAGCCAAATTCTTACGTTTTACATATTAGTATACTCTTACATTGCCGTTTTTATTTTTTTTCTCAGAAATGAGATATTTTCCCGCTATAAAAAGTATCCTATATGTTGACCCGGATAACCAGCTATCTCCATACCAAATTTCATCAAAATCCCTCCAGTGGTTTTTCTGTGATGCGGTAACAGATAGACAGATAGACGAAAATTCTATAAACTATAGATTCGGCCTCTGTATCGATAATAATGTTTATTTCAATAAGATTTTCCAAAAAATATTTAATGTACAGATTCGGCTTGGTTACAATTTCTATCTATGAAAATATCCATAACATTGTCCCAACATTGTATTTTTTCTAGATAACTCGTTGGTAGTCGTTTACTCAGACCGCGGGTAAAATATTTCGAATGACAAAACTGTAAGATTTATCCCCGAGCCCGGCTCAAACTCATTAGACGTAGAAACCCGTGGGATAACACATAGTATCTGTTTTACGAAGTAAAGCGACGTGGTATCAAAGTATTAGGGAACAGAGATTTTAAGAAAGTTATTGTAAAATCTATGCTTTTATCGTTATTCATACTAAAGATATTTATAAAATAATTTGAAGCGAAAATTTGCAAGAATACTTAATTAGAAAGTTACAAGATATTAGTAAGCTTTAGGTAAAGAAGAAATTTCTTAGTAATCACTTGTATTAATAAATATCAGTATAATGCGAAATTAGTTCCGTACGGGAATCAAACCAGCTACCTCGGTCACAGAAGATAGTGCAATAATCAATCAATATCACTTAAGGCAGATTTCTAAGCAATAGTTAAAAGTTATGTATGATAAAACATGATTTAAATATAAACAGTTTAATGGAAAATAAAACTAGTTACTTATTTGATTTTTATTGAGTCAGATTATTAAAATTTATATATTGATAACTATTTCTGATGAATGAAAGATGAAAAGTCCGTAGTATAGTATACAATACTAGCTACACACTCTCGCTGCTCGGGTTCGACCTTACGTTTTAAGGTTAGTATAGATTTCTCAGAGATGAGATATTTTCCCACAGTAAAAAGTACATATTCTAAATGTTGACTCGGATAACCAGCTATCACCATACCAAATTTTATCAAAATCTGTCCAGTGGTTTTCTCGTGAAGCGTTCCCAGACAGACAGACGGACAGACAGACAAAAATTGTAAAAACTACAGATTCATATCGATAATAATGAGTATTTCAATAAGATTTTCCAAAAACTATTTAATGTACAGATTCGACTCAGTTGGAATTTTATTATATGTATAGATATGTAATACACATCGCATTTAAACGATACACTTGTAACATTGTAAGCACAAAACGTATCAAAAGCGAGTTAAGTGTTACAATTTATCGCGTCGACTGTCGAGATATTAAAATTTCGCATCAAGCGTTGTTGGGAAAGTAAAAGCGATCGAGTTCACTTAACGTAGCCATAAATCTCTTACCGTGTTTCGAATGAGTCTGTACCTTGCATTACGAACATCAGCGCCCTTCACGACTCATTAGGGCGGTATTTTGAAAAATGCTCGCGGCACTAAAATAGACATTATGTAAAGTGGCACAATTACCGCGGTGACTTGAGAAAAAGTTGCGTTAGAAAACAGGGCTGCAAGCTTGCGAAATATCTATATTAGCTGATTTGATCGGTAATTCAGTTTTTTATCATAGCTATAACGTTTTTTTAGCCAAAATATTAGGGCTTTAAGGAAGTACCGGATATTTAAAATCTCAACTCTAAATTTTTATTTATATTTGACACTATAATTTTTGAGATTATTTTTGGGTCACATATGTAGATATGAATTGCCGAAGTATCTTAAACTTGTGCTAGCAAGTAAAATTTAATTATAAAAAATAAATGAGTGAAATTAATAAAATATTACATAGGTACTAAAGCGATATAAAAGCCATATCATAAAATGTTAATAGGTAGCCCTGCAGGGCGGGAAGGTGCCGAGAGCACGTAAGACGTCATTTAGCGTTTGGAATTAACATAAATAATAACGTCGTTTCTCAGCCGACGCCGACTCGCCAGATATTGCGTCATTTGCCTGCCCCTAACAGCCCCACAACACTTAACTCCAAATAAAAAGTATATTATAAAATCCGATATAAAAATTCTTTGCTTTTTGTAGGTGGTAGAAGATTTACATCACAATAGACTGCATTGGGTTTCGTGTTTTAATTCCAGCAAATAATACTGTAGTAAGAAGTAACGGTGGTTCATTTGCATATTAGTGGTCCTCTGGTTTCATAAAAAGGCAGTGCGAATAATAACTGTGAAGAAGTTTATTGCCTTGAAGGCTTAATGGGCTCGCGTTTCGCACGTCCGATGGTAACATTGCATTCTCGGCCTTTTGTTGGCATTTCTTATAATAGTTTATTTTATAGCTCTATATTTTGTCAAATGGAGCTAGCTTTTTAAATACTGCAATGGAGTTTACTTGGCTGTCTACTTCGCTTACGGTTTTACTTGTATACGCATTTTTGAAGTGAAACTTCTTTAGAATCCTTGTGATTTGAAACTCAACGAAACTGAAATGAAACGGAAATGCTACACTAAAAAGAGACAAACATAAATATACAGGATTTAAGTCAGCGAGAGTATGAGATAGAATATATTGCCATGGTAACCGTTGTTATTGTCTGACATATAATATTAAGTTTCAATTACACCATGTGTGAATTACATACACAATGCATTTTTTTCATTGAATTTACCTCACATTATGAAAGATATAAATATCATATTTAAAAAACAATTTCAAAATAATATATATATAGTTAAGTTATTTAGATAGTTTTATCTTAAACACGCTTGTAAGGGGATGCTCACTTAAACGACAATCAGGTCTGAAGAAAATTATGTAGAGATCGCTGCGCTCTATTTTTCAGGCTACCCCACGAGGATTGCGTGAAGTATGTTTGTAAGTTTTATCTTTTATCTTTGGCTGACTTCTGTCATAGAGTATGAATATTTCTTTACACCGAAGGTTGCGGCTTCACTTCCCGATTGAGACATAATATTTTGAGTGTTTGTTCATGTATTGAGTGTTTATCACATACAGTATAATCTAAAAAGGTTTTCACTTATTTTACCATTTGAATTAGCATTTTGTTTGATTATATTTCTCTAACAATCTCTACCTCCCTCAATTATTCTCGAATAAGATTTCCACATTTAAATGTGACCCCGAGCACGTCGGTCGCAGGCACCGACAATAAATAAAAGGTGGAACCGACCGCAAGTAAACCATGAATTATGGTTTTTCAGAAACCCAAAGTTAAAGAAATATAAACAATTCTAAGGTAAGTTTATTATTTAATTGTTTTGAAATTGACTGTAAATAATATACGATAAAGTTTTACGCAAGTAGATATGCTATTTATATTTATTCTTTAAGTAAATTAGGCAGAATTTTTTTAATAAGAAACACATAATTACATTTCTTTCTTTTAAATCTCATTACTTTTCTGCTTATCTATGTTGTTAATATTACTAATCTATAAGTAAAATGCTACATTCGGAAATTACACTTCTGATTTCTGGTACTACCGCGGATTTATTTTGATTTCTTGTGAGTTTAGCTCAGCTAAATATTACATTAGAGTAATATAGCCCAAACTTAATATAAAAATACAAAATTTAATTGTGTATATTTTTATGTATGTATATAGCAAAATTTTATATATATTTTTCATTTGTAAAAGTATATAGTAATAGTGTTGCTTAGTAATTTGCCTTTTTAAATAATAGCAAACTAAATTAAAATTATTATCCTTAATTAATTTTATCTTTTTTAAATTACACATATAACAATTATATGGCTTAAATAATTAATATTATATTTTTTCTTTATGGTTATAAATATAATAATGGCAACACTAAATATAGATTACTAATTAACATTTTTAAAATTTTAAAATTGTAATAATTATAATACAGCAAAAATTAAATAAATAATATTCCATATTCAATTATAAAACTAATTAAAATTATAAAAACGTATAAAGTTAAGAAAAATTGTAAGGCAATTTTCTTTTTGTTATTTGTGGTTAGGCTGTCTGTAACAACTATACCTTCGAGACATCTAACACCTCAGTCTCTCCCGTGACCATGAATGCTGTAAAGCATTCGAAACGTCGGGAATCAAAAATCCAAATAAATCCTCGAAAAAATCCTATAAGATAGTGTTATTTAAAATGTCATATATTCGCGTAAATCTAAGAAAGTATTATTTTATATACAATTATAAATGTTGTGTAATTTTTATTTTTCAAGTAATAATATTACTTTCTAAACTTTGAAAAATTCTATCTATTTTATTCTAAATAAAACTATTTTTTCGGATTTTTTCGCTTTTTGATTTGATAAAGAGTACATGTGTAGCAGATATATCGTTTATAAGCCAACCTAAATAACAAAAAACTAGGCCCTGGCTTTAAAAGTTTATTTTTATGACGAGTATACTTCAGTTATTCCTGAGTCGACGCGTGAAGTGCGTCTGACCCATAAATATCAGTTAGCTCGACCAAGTCTGATCCGAACTGTAAATGCGGTATTTGCCAACTTTGCTGTGAATTTATAGCTTTTTTACACAAATCTCTGATCTCGTAACACCTTGTTATCCTTCAAACTTTAAATGAGCTTAACTGTCTCAGTTTATTTACACAGTTAGTAATAAAGACTTCACGTAGTCGTAATACTTCAACTGAAAGACAATATACTTTTCTTTCTACTTGATATTATTAGTTATTAGATCGTGCGTAATTTAAACACAGTTTTTGTAATATTTTCTTACATTTATGCGAATATTTGACTTTTTAAATGAAACTATTTTCGCGGATTTATTTTGATTTTTTGTTCCCGATGTTTCGATTGCTTTGCACTTTACAGCAATCATGGTCACGGGAGAGATTGACTTTCTTTTGGGACAAAAAAGGATATGATACATAATTACTTAAAAGTATACTTAAAAGTAATAACATAATATGTATATTGATTTAAAAAATATGTTTTTGAGAATTTCTGTGATTATTATTTATAATTTTTTTATAGTTTTCAAAAATGATTATAACAATGTATAACTCGAAGATTATTATATAAAGTTAAAATACTTAACAAATCCGTTCGTTACCGGCACAAAGCAAGGTGTGTTCCGTGTTTACGCTAAATGATGGCCGGTCGTAAACTCGTCTAAACACGCGGTTCCGCCCGCTGCGGCCACCTGCCGACACTTCACAGAATATTATCGGGAGGTGATTATACATAAGTTACGTACAGACAAATAGAAGGGCATCTTAATATACATCTTAGTTATAACTGAGTCATTTTGAAATAAAGGATGGAGAATTTTGCAAGATTATGAAGAGTATGTTAGCTTTGTGTGGAATAATTGCCAGCCACGACTATGATCACTAAGTTTATTCAATAAAAATATTAGATTTACTCAGGGATTACATAGCTTTCTTTCGTTATTAAGAGATTGGCTCAGTATTTATGAGAATTTCTATGTACATTGTACATCATTGTACGAGCACACTAATTTGGGTGTTTTTATAAAAAAAAATAGTTTAAAATTAACATAGTTAATATCATCTAAATAGAGAAACTTAAGTGGCCCTTGGAATTATTAGACTGAATAAAATTGATATTATTTTTTTTTTGAAGAAAAGAAAATGCATTGAGGTCATAAATATACTTAATCATAATATGTATATTGTATATATAAAAAAAAGCTAAAAAATGAAGAAGAATTAGCATTATTTACCTCGTGGATATTGCCTACATCGGCAGCGTGTAAAGAGTGACTGACGGCTAAAAATTTAAATATCCTAACAATATAATATGTAACTATCTACGTATATTATTATATTATTTATTTATAATATGTATTTATTTAAAGTTATTTATGTGTATGTATCAACTATCTGGTATCCATAACACAAGCCTCGTAGCTTACCATGGAACTAGATGGTGCTGTGTGTTAATGTCCCAACATATTTTTTTATTTATTTAAATAAAAAAAATACTTTATATTTTCTACACGCAGCATATTAACTTTGACTGATTTCAAAGGGTCGCAAAAAATCTGTTTGTTTAATATCGACATATGGACACAAACTTTTCCCGTAAAAAATCTCTACTTACACAAACAATCTGCTCATAAATGTTTATAGATTTTGCGACCTTTTACAACTTGAAGAGACCATCCCTCAACAGACTGACGTAAAGATGACAATAGCGATACTGTACGAAATATTTTAGTACTTCGGTTTATTTGTTTTAAGTCCTCGAAAAATAATTTATCTTATATTTGTACTAAAAGGAAAACAACTAATTGTAAGAAGAAAAGGTTAATTGGAGATTTTTAACATGATCTTTTTATAAGCGTTCTTAAGAAAGTTGTATCCCAGTAGTGACGTACTCGCTTGGGTAACCGAGTGAAGCGGGTTCAAATCCCGGGTCTCGCACCTCTGATATTTTCATATACGAATCATTTCCAACATGATTACCACTTGTCTTACGGTGAATGAAAATATAACTGAGATAACCTAACAAGTTTCGAAAGACATGTGAAGTCCGCCTCGCACTTGACCAGCATGATGGACGTCAAAAAGGACTGAATACTTAAGAAAGTAGTTTAATACTAATATATAAAGAACACTACTACATACACTTCGAAATAGTATGTAATAATAAATAATCTCCTAAAGTTTAATTCAAACAATTAAAATTGTTACATATTCTAAATAAAACTATCTTTTCGGATTATTTCGTGGATTTATTTTAATTTTTGGTTCCCGACGTTTCGAATGCTTTACAGCAATCATGGTCGCGGGAGAGACTAAGGTTTTAGACGTTTCACAGGTTATTATATATAGTTGTTACAGACTTCAAAAATACAAAAACGACATTTTGCATAAGGAACCTTACAATATTTGTTAATTTTAATTTTAAACATATTAATTTTATAGTTTTAATTCGACTCATGGAAAATTCAACTTTGAATATTTTTTTGATGAAATTAAAATGTTTTCTTATTTTTATATCAATTTATGTATTTTCGAAAATTTTAAATGCTTATAACTAGTTTTAAAAAAAATAACTTATAAAGTTTGTATGAAAAAAAAAACATAATAAAAAGCATTTGGGTGAAGTTGGGGTTAATCTCTATTTACTGGCAATATTTATTTTCTCGAAACTTAAAAAGTTCATTTAAAATAAACCGCTAGAGCACAATCCAATTTCACATACATTTTAGTAGCTTTGATCTCACAAATGGCTTATATCACTAAGAAATGTTATTTACGTATAATTCAGAAAAACTTTTCTATTTCTCCCAAAAGATTTTCCATTTCTTTCATTCGGTCGCAGAATCACTTAGCATAAGTGTAGAGTTTACCTGAAGAAGAAGTATCGTTACATAAATAATAAACAACAAAACACCGTGTTTATCCCACAACAGTCCACATGAAAATACATCGGCACCCAGCGTTATTTATTGTAGTAGCGTTGTTAGAAAGCTTAGGGAAACTTTAATGATACTCGCGATGTTGTTATGAAAAGTATAGCTTTTATTATCTTTTTTAATATAACAAAGCTTATAATAAAGTGGTCTTGTAAGAAAATTTAAAAGTTAACTAGCGACTCACCCTCGCTCCACTCGTGTTCGCCCCTAGTTACGTTTAAACGTTTATTATAGATTTCTCAAAGATGAGACATTTTCCCGCAGTAAAAAGTATTCTATATGTTGGACCGGACAACCAGCTATCGTCATACCAAATTTCATCAAAATTTGGCCAGTGGTTATCTCGTGATGCGTTCCCAGACTGACAGACATAAATTTTAGAAACAGTATTTTTTATACATATATAAATTTTTAATTATTATGGTCAATTTTCAATCACTGGAAGAACACTAGTTTTTATTATTAAATAAAATCTTTTGCTTAAAAAGCTGTATTTGTAGTGAGGACGAAGTCTTTAAACCTATACCTTTTTTTTTTTTTTTTAACGTTGGGAAATGCATTTACGCACGACGTGTGGGACTCACCGGCGTAATACAGCCAGTACTACCCACTAAAACCCAACAAAACCTTCCCCCGTCTTAATGGGGCGTCGCAGGATCACTTACGCATTCAACTACGACGCCCCGACGGCAGGTCTGCCGAAGCAGACCACCATAACCATGGGGTTGCTCCACAGTCCACTCTGCTATCAGAGAAGTACCAGGAGCAACCCGCATGGTACACCGCCCCCCAAAGAGGGCCACCTCCCACCGCCCACCGAAGTGGGCCACCTCCCTGTGCGTTTCTTGGCTTCGCGCCCGGTTGGGTTGCCGGGCACTACTGAGCCCCCCCACCACGACAAGGTGTTTAAACCTATACCTTTTTTTTTTTTTATCGTCGGGAAATGCATTTACGCATACCACCTGATCCTCAGGTGGTGATGTGGGGCTCACCGGCTAGAAGAGCCGGTACTACCCACTAAAACCCGACATCCTTTCCCTCCGCCTTAGTGGGACGCCGCAGGATCGCTTGCGCATAACTACCACGGCGCCCCGGCGGCAGGTCTGCCTCAATACTAAACAGACCACCAAACCAATGGGGCTGCTCCACAGTCAACTCTGCTAAGTCAGAGAGGTACCCGGAGCAGCCCCATAAAACCAAAACACCGCCCACCGAAGTGGGCCACCTCCAATCGGCTGCAGAGGACAGGGAGAGCGGCAACGAAACACCGACACTCCTCTTCCCCTGCAGCCCCACCGCGTCCGCCATCAAACGGTGGCGGCCCCGTCTAGGCCGCGGAAGGTAGGGAGAACGGCGCACCGATATACCGGCACTCCTCTCCCGCCGCGGCCTACCCCTCCGCCGGATGCAGGCCTGCGACCACAGTCCCGCAACCGGCACCCATCATCCGGTTGTGGGACCAAGCGGTCCCACCACCGGTGGCCGCAACGTCTTCGGCTCGAGGCCTAGACGAGCGGCCCCATCCAAGCCATTTGGTCCGCGCCGGATTTCTCCGGTACCACCCGCCCCTCTAAGCGGGTGGCATGCCCCTATCCGCCACCTGGGGACGCGCCCGGTAGGAGTTGGCTTCTCCCCCGGGATTTAAACCTATACCTACCTCAACTTAGATAGAAGTTTAAACCTATACCTACCTCAACTTAGATAGAAATATTTATAATTTTTTTCCTCAGTAAAAGTTGAAAAAAATATTAGAATTTGCATACAATATTACCTTAAAACAACTCTTAGTCAATGTTCCAAAACTGAACAAACCTTTATTAAATCAATAGATCAAAAAGTTAAATAAAATAGAAAATATGCAAACTTCCACCGTCATCGATCAAATTTAGTTCGCAAATATTGACGTTCTCCGACACCGATACACAGTAGTGCATATAAATATTTGCTTGAAGAGTTACTATTTCTGGGTTATTTTAGACTTTTCATATTTTTCAGGAACATATTAAAACTTTTTGTTATATTAGTCAACTAACAATAATTACCTCTAAGCTGTAACTCCTGACTTGATAAAACTTTTTATAATTCATATTAGACTTCTTTATACCAATAAATGGAAAGCTCTTACGTCTATTAAAATCAATTCTAAATCCCACAGCTAATATAAATATTGTGTTCCGATACGAGAACATTTTCTAAGAAAATCACATAGAAGTAATAATGCTTAAGGCGGGCATTCCTTTGCAACTATGCTGAATATTTTTAATCAATACAAATTAGGTACGGCCTCAGGCGCCACGACGTACGGCGCTCGGACACACTGCCCCTCCTTTGTGAGATGGACTAAATGTAATTTTCACTGAAGCCATATTTATAATACGCCATGAATTTTATTTTTTAATAAAATATTGATTTAGCCTTGCATTGCTCAAATTCTCAGGTTCGTCCCTATGTGATAGATACATAAAATATACGTATAATATACATATATATATATATATATATATATATATATATATATACATATATATATATATATATATATATATATATATATATAAATATCAACAATACATGTGTCTTGCCTTTTGATGCTAGCATGATTAATAATAATAAAATATTTTCCAGTAGTTAATAAAATTGTATTCAGTTAAAAAAGACATCAAAAATCGCTTAGTATGTACATATATAATATGCGAGTATAAAATAATATAATTTTGTCCATTTAAAGACACTAACGATCAGTGTGTACCGGACGATGTGCATACACTATTAAAGATCCCTAAGATCCGGGGATCGAACCCAATATTGATTCATCGCCTCAGGTAGGCTATCTCAACAATGTTGTAAGCTTCTAAAATTGGATCTGGGTTTATTAGGGAAAATATTTTCATATTTATTACTTTGATTTACATGAAATGGAATTATCTTAGAGTGCTTTGTTGGAACAATATAGAATATTGTTGTAAGCTTTAAACTCAATGAAGTGTTAGTTTAAAGGTATATTTTGAATCCATACTAATATTATAACTGTGAAAGTGTGTTTGTTTGTTTGTCCTTCTTCCACGTGAAAACGGAATGATGGATTTTTTGTGTGAAGATAGCTGGAGGGCTGGAGAGTGACATAGCCTACTTTTTACCGCGGGAGATCGTCTACTTCTTACGGAAAAACATGTTATAATACAACCGAAACAAATATTTATGATCAGAATTACTTGAAACTTGGTATTAATGCTCTTTAACACAATTAAATATTCATCTCATAAATGGGTAAAATAGGGCATGAAAGTTTGTATGAAACCTACCTTTTTAGAGTCTTTTTTTGTAGTTTTAGTGCGAGCGAAGCCGCGGGCTCTGCTAGTATTGAATAATTATAAAGAGTCAAATGTCGATATGTAACACAATATGAATGCTACTTACTTTTCCCATGGAGATAAAGTTTGTGATTCTATTGAATATTTGAAATATTTCTATTAATATTTTTACTAAACGCTTTAAAAAAATAAAACAACGATCACCTAAGTCTGCAGTATTTCGTTATATGTAGAAAAGCGATGAATGAGCGAAGAAAATATTAACAGTTTAATACTAATAAAAATATATTAAACAAATAACACAGTGTATTAAATCACCAAAATAACAGTTATTAATACATGAAGGTACATTATTCAAACTAAATTTTTAACTTTTCAAGAGCCAATAAAAATCTTATATCTTTAAACGAGCAATTCTTGTATTTATTCAAGTTTTTAGTTTAAAAAAGAAAGAAAATTGTACTTTAGGCTAAAAACTGCGAGTGAAGCTCGGTAGCCCAGGTACTTATAATAAAACAGAGTTATGAAACTGTCAGTGTTAGTTAACATCAGCTCGATTCTGTTAAAAGAGAAAGAGACAATCTTAGTATTTTATTTAATTATTTTAAATTCAATCCAATTAATTGGTCCAGCAAGGATTCGAACCCAAGGTCAGAACAACCGGAGATCTGTAATCTGATTGACTCATCAGAACTACTGTATAGTAGTTGGATATTCCGATTTATGTGGAGAACCTTTTTCCAGGCGAAATATATTTTTTAAACAATAATCTCCAGATTAGTTTTTCTATTAAAAAATAGCCTGGAGCAAATTTTTGGTGACAGCCCTCTGAGTCGTGTTAGTTAATATTTTTTATGGTTTAAAGAATATATTTTGCCGGAAGAGTGAAGGAAGCACCACATAGTTCGGGATCTTAGACTATAAGTTTTTATGTTTAAAAATGTATTATAATTTTACATAGTTTATTATATGTATGTGATAGATAACATTAGAAGTTTTGTAAAACGCGTTATCGTTTGGTTAAGATATAATATAAGTAGTGCTCAAGATTCCTCCAAAAATCCATCGAATTCCAAAATCCCATCGATAGAGTTTAAAAACCTCAGAGGAAGCCCTTCCCCATGTCTAACATTGGATTGTATAACTATTTTGCATTATAGAATATGCGGTTATGGAACAAAATGATCATTTTAAAGCGGTGGAAGTGAATATTAAAATATTTATTTACAACGTTGCAAAAAGTGTATCTGTTAATGATATCAATAGTTACATAAAGGAAAAGGCTAATATATATGTTCCTTTTGATCAAATAAATTCAAAGTCTTTAAAAGATTATATATCATTCAAAATTTTAGTGATATATTTTGGCCTGAAGGAATTGGATATCGTCGTTTTATTGTTTTTAAAAGAAAAAGGGAAGCCACAAGTGACCTAACACGGCAAATTGTATAATAATAAATATTATAATATTAACATCTAATTACTATGGATTATATATTAATCTGAAATAAATACTTATTATTATTATTATTAAAAATATACTTAACCTATTCATAGGATTACGTTAGATAAACGAAGATGTAACTCTTAAATTTTATGCACTTTAAAGAAATCTAATTGAAAAGGCACCCGAGTGGCGGCAGTGGCGAGTATAAGACACGGCTCGAGGCGAGTGCGGCCAGCTGTTAATGGCAGTGTTATGTCGGAGCTTACCGCGACTTCTTGTTGAAAAATACTGTCTCCTTGACACTTAAGTGTTTAATATCTTTCTATTGAATGCTTATTCAAAGGAAAACAATCCGGCTGACTCGGTTTTGCGTGAGATGAAAGTTTGTAATGCTTAAAAAAAAATTACAATTTAATGATATTTTAATGACATAAATACAAGCATAGCCTTAACAGCAAGAAATATTATAGCACAAGTGGATGCATAAACACAGTGTGTACTTTTAGTTCCTTGTAATTTTCATATTATGATTGAACAACAAACAGAAAAACTTATTATTATAATTGCCTAATTTTTTTCAAGGACGATTAATTATAACCTAAAGGTAAAAATATTCTGAGTCGCGATTTCCATTCACGGTAATAGAAGTAAATCTTATAATATTATGAGATTACATTTACATTATATTACACGATTTTGACTAAGAAAGAAGAAAATGGTCAAATTCTCTAAAATCTAACTCGAGTAGGTACCGCTGCTACACACAGCTACAGCGAGTTCCGAAGTGCCGCGGGCGGACACTCCCTTAACTTAAATCGGAATGAACTTCACATGTCTCTACTAAACTTACGTCTAATAAACTTCTAACAACTGAGGACTTTATTTAATCAAGCACATTTAAAAACAACATATTCTTAACACCATCTAAAATGCTTACTAACAGTAAGCTAGAAGGAGTATTTATTTTAAATCGGATGAATAATTTCTATGACCAATATAATATAGACCATTTCTACATACTTTGGAGAATAGTTACAATAGTACTAAAACATTAATAAGCAGACCAAAAGTAGGTACATTTAACAATTAAGTACTTGAAAATGCGTATTAAACGACATTTATAGCACGAAATGCAGGTCCCTCGGTATATATTAATTTAAAATGGAATTTTGAAAATGCAAAATTTGTAATTAGCGAAGAAATCAAATACACAAAAACAAAATATGTACACCCGAAATGAGTAGTTTTTGATATTTTTGAATGAATTTTAGGGACCATCGCTATACCTAATCTTAAATCTATCGAGATTAGATTTTAATCATCAATGATTGTAACTAAGCCTCCTATAAAATACTGCCTTTAAAAAGAAAATAAAACAGCACTTTCTCACCCAAGTTATTCCACAATAATTATATTAACTACTATTATTATGCATTATATTATATAGATATGTATTTGTGTATGTAGTAGTATGTACATATATTTATGTATATAATATGTATAATGTTTTGTTATATGTATATATAATATTTATTTATTTAAGTATTTACATTTGAGTTACTGCACTTTAGCGTGCATTTTAATACTATCTAACTCACTTAGGTTGACTGGAAGAGATCTCTTCTAGAGATAAGTCCACCTTTGCTAACCAATTTTATTGTTTGTTACTCTCTGTATTTTACATATAAGTGCAATAAAGAATAGTATATATAAAATAAATTTGAAAATATATCCTATTCTCTCTCCCGTGACCATGATTGTTGTAAAGCATTCGAAACGTCGGGAACTAAAAATCCAAATAAATCCTTAAAAAAATTAAAAAAGGTAGTTTAATTTAAAATGTCAAAATATTCGCGTAAATCTAAAAAAGTGTTATATAAACAAAATAAATTAATAAAAGTATCAACCACATATTATAAAACAAAGTCGCTCCCCGCTGTCTGTCTGTCCCTATGTATGCTTAGATCTTTAAAACTACGCAATGGGTTTTGATGCGGTTTTTTTAAAAGATAGAGTGATTCAAGAGGACGGTATGTATGTATAATACATGCGTATTATAGTACAGAAAAGCCGAAAAATTCAAAGATTTGTATTTCATACTAACCGTTAAAACACACCCAGGGACAAAGCATGAGTCGCTAATGTCGTGTATATTTATTACAAACAAAATGCGCCACAAGGAAATCGACTCGACTACTCTGGCATAGTAAGTAAAGCCAGCCACGATGCGCACTGTAGTGTATTTGTCAAATCATTGAATAACATAGTAATATAAATATATTTAAGAAAACTGCTCAATTTATCAAACGCAATTCTTTTGTGCGACTCCCTTTATTTGAAGATGTTCTAGGCATCATCGTGGGGCTAAATGCACAAGTCACTTCATTTTTCTTCATCATTGCAATACCTTGTTACAATAGAAAATATTTTTATATATCTGCAACTGGCGACTGAGCCAGTGTCTACAACCAATTCTCTTTAATCAAATATTTGACGACACGTTTGGCTCAGTTTGCAGTGACCCTAATTGCTGTGCCAGCGGTCACGGGTTCGAGTTCCGCTGGGGGCATTGATTTGTGTGAGTAGCACGAATGTTTGTACTCCGTTCATGGGTGTTTATATTTATAATATTATGTATGTATTTAAAGTTATATATGTGTAGTGTATCAACTATCTGATATCCATAACGCAAGCCTCGTAGCTTACCTCCATGGTAATCTTATGGTGCTGTGTGTTAATGTACCAACATATTTATTTATATGGTATAAGTCCCTCACAAAAAGAGTGTTTTTATGCACACATAATAATTTAGCGTAACTCATATATTAACGTAGCGTATAAATTATATTTTACTCTAGCATACAATATTAAGCGTAGTAGGCAATTTTAATCCTAATTCTTAGAACTTAGTATCCAACGTTCTTAGAAAACTAGCCCACTCCCACTCTGCCACTTTTGCTTACGTGTATGACGTACACATACTTGACTCTAAAGACTCGCCATATTTTCTCTTCTACCATAAACCCAAACTGTTTCTCTTAATATCTAGTTTCTGCATTGTGTCCAAATATGTATATGCTAAAACCTGGTCCGATAATATATTTCTATGATGTCTGATGGGGGATATTGGTACCTACGTAGATTATATTGTACCATCACCATTAAGTTTAATGAGCAAAATTCAAAACAAAAGTACTCTTTGAGAGGCTCACTAATAATAATTATTATAAAAACCTGCCACCAACATTCTGACTTCATCATCACATCAGCTTGATGATACGTTTACAAAATTTTGAATCAATAGTTTTATAGATAAAGAAAGATTGAGATTGCTTATGCCAGGGTTATTTTTAATTATTACAAAATTTTAATTGAAAACTTTAATTTCATTTTGTATACGAGATGACATAAAGCTGCACCTACAAGATATCTTGTACCGTTTTCACCCGGTTTAACACTTACCAACTTGTCCCTAAGCACCAAAGTTAGACAATAACCGCTCAGATTAAACTCCAGCTCACAAGGTGTATTGATAATGATATGTAATGACAACTTACACAGATATGTTATTCAAAATGTGTCTGTACTACTAATATATATTATTACAAGTTGTCGAATTACAATATTGAAATTAATATAAAGATTGCAAGATGTTTAAAATCAACTAGTTATTTTTTTTAAAACAACTCGTTTGTCCACATGGTAACTGGGGCAGGGATACAAGGTAATCTATATCCGTCATGATATGCTAAGTCTATATCCTTGTCAAACATCGAAATTTGTTCAGCATCAGACTAAACGTGAAAAGGTAACAAATAGACAAACAGACTTTTTTTGCCATTTATATTATAATATCAATAAAAAAATTAGTATCGATAAATTAAAAAAAAATTAGTATCGATAAAATTAGTATCGACAAAAAATTACATAAACAAGAACCTATTCCATAACTTCGGAACAATTAAAAACTTAGCTAAAAATTAATCTACAGAGAAGGACGAATGTTTCACATTATTCGTTGGATGCAAACAATAGAAAATGTCAAGAGATATTTTTCAGCCTCCTTCTAGCCGTAAAACCGAGATAGGCGAAGAATCGTCAAAGTTGTGACCGATTAGATTAACAATGACTGTCGCGTAACAAACAAAACAGTACTAATTGCTTCTTCTTTTATTGCAAGTTTTGAAATATTATCCGACGTCATGGCTAGGGCGGCCATATCTTTATGTTTTATTGGATACAATAGCCCAGTGGTAACGCTCTCGCTTGGGAAACCGAGTGAAGCGGGTTCAAATCCCGGGTCTCGCACCTCTGATATTTTTACGTGCGAATCATTTCTAACATGATTACCACTTGCCTTACGGTGAAGGAAAACATCGTGAAGAATGTCTGAGAGAACTTAGCAAGTTTTCGAAAGACATGTGAAGTCCGCCAACCCGCATTTGGCCAGCGTGGTGCACTATGGCCTGATCCCCCTCGTATTGAAGGGAGGCCCATGCCCAGCAGTGGGACGTTAAAAGGGGCTGAATACAAAAAAAAAACAATAGATAGTAGTATTAGTATGTATTAGTATTCAGCCATTTTTTTACGTCCCTGTGCTTGGCACGGGGCCCCCGATGGGGATCAGGCCATAGCACACCATGCTGGCCAATTGCGGGTTGGCGGACTTCACGTTTTTCGAAAACTTGCAAGATTCTCTCAGACATAGGTTGCCTCTATAGTAGATACAAAGTCCAATAATGTGTAATGTGCTTAAATTGTAAATATTTTTATAAACTATCCTATAAATCTAATGGTATCTTGTGCTGTAACTTAAATTATACCATTAGTTTATTTACAATATCAATCGAATTGTTTTATTTCAATGCGAAAAGTGCTTATATTAAAAAAAAACTTTTTAGTGAACCTATTATTATTTCAGTTCATGTTCATTATTTTTCGATTTCTGGTTGTTCTTCTGAGTTTACATTGAGTTATTGTTTGAGTTATCTATCGAAAATAGTAAGTATAGTATTCTATAGATAGATAAATTTGATTATTACTCAATTTAATTACAAGTGAGAGAGCATAAAATTATACATTTTAAAACAAAATTACTAAATCTAAAATAAGTAATAAATAATTGTCCTGTAATTAATGCTACCATGGTGTCTCTAGCCATTGTTGCCGATATCGTATCTTAAAAAATGTCGAGAAAACACCTCCCTTGTACTAATCCGGGGATGAGCAAGGATTAAGGAATGCTCGACCGCAAACAAGAAACAAACATCGAGAAAAAATAACCACCCCTCGCCTATCTTTAATTAGATTGATGAAGGCCATTTGTTAAGGGTATTACGAAAATTATTGTAGTTGTATAATTTGACATCATTGTAGATGATATATTGAATGGTAAAATTATTATACACGAGAGACTTACCTTTGCTTTGCTTGTGTGTCTCTAGGTGTCTTTATATTTACATATATAACGTTATATTACCTACTAGTGATTACCTAACAGTAATTTAGGTACCATTCTAGATCATAGTCTGTTTATGATCTACCTGCGTATCTGAGAGAACTTATCTTTCAAAAGGCACGTTAAGTACGCCAAGTTCTTGGCCAGCGTGGTGAACTATGGCCGTGCCCAGGATGTTAAAAAGGGTTGAATACAAGTAGATTTGATCCGATAGACGGCTACAATCGTCATAGTAGGTATTGACAAGTATATAACTATACTTATAGTAGGTATACTAGCATTATTAAGTAGTTAAGTGGATAAGTCATTTAAAGTGACAATATCAATAAAATAAATATATGAAGTGACACATTTGTATGTACATTGAATTGTACATTACTTAATTAAATATTTCATAAAGTATAGGAGAATAATTTTACATATATACATATAATATAAGCTAATTATATAGAAATATAATAGAGAAAAACAAGTATAGAATAAATAGCATAAAACAAAAATCTTATAAAATATTTCACACAGCAAATAAAACCAAAAACCCCCTATCAATTGACATTTGACCGTTAAACATCCGACTAAAATATGCATTTGGAATTGTTTAAATTACCCCATAAATACACGTAAACTGTACCAACAAAGGATCTGACAGCGGTGTTGCGACGGGCGATAAATCTGCGATACATACGAATAACTTTCACGGCTGAAAATATCAAAATGTAAAATGTAAATTTAAGTACCTAATGCGAATAAGCAACAAAAGCTCTAAAGCTCTGTTTATTTGTCATTTGAGTAGTGTTTTTATGTTCGCGAGAAATAAAAACGTCTCGCGCCACGCGTTATGAATTGTCTATACGCGAATATGTAAGTGGAGAGTCGACAGTCCTAGTATAAATTCGATTATTTTACATTTTGTAAAAAAACCTGTTTTAATTGACTTTACACGTTTAAAGTTTTAGATAAGATACATTTTCTTTTACATTTATAGATTTACAATTAAACGTTATATGAAATTTTAAATGAAAAACTTGCTAATTATGTTCACTGTTAACTTCAATATCTAATCTAAATTTGTATTAAAGAATTACAGTATTTCCAGTACTAATTAAAAAGAAATAAATAAGTAAATTGTTCTTGCACGAGACACAGAAAATGTAGTAATTCGTTTCAGGTCACTTGCCGTATCTGCAATCCCGCTAGTCTATGCCAAGTGTCTCTTAGGTGGTGCATCGAGGCAGTTTGCTTGATATAATGCACGTCGCAGCCGTTATTGCTCCAACCTACTTATTTATAATTGTTACTGCCGCCTCCACCCACGCTTGACCTCCGACCCCTCCCTCGCCTCTACTTAGCCGGATCTCGGAGGTAGAGTTTAGTGTGAAACGACGGCTCTACCTACACTGGTAGCTTTATAGCCATGGGTAAGCTTTCAAGAGCCAGTTAGGTCGGCACGGGCAATTTAGTTTTCTTTCATAGTGACTGCTAGTACGACCTTTATTACACTAGCTATGGACGCTGAGATGAATCATTCTAATGACCCGGTGTTGGATGAAGCTCTATATATCTGATGTTATCTCTGTTTTAATAATTACTTGGAACGCAAGCCTACGCCTTGAAGTTTTTATGTTTATTGGCTACTTGCAGTGAAATAATGCACATGAATAGGGAGAATTGTCTTGCTAAAGTTTTTTCATCGCGCATTTAATGTTGCCCAATGTATAGTTGTTTCTCGTGTAGAGTTCAATGTCAAGGAAATTGTCTTCTTGTAATATACGGCTATTACCGTTTTTATATATTTACATAATATTACTTATTGTCTACGATTTAGGCCTGTTGATGAAAAGTGTAGTTTATAAGATATCAAAATGAATATTTTTAACACATTTTTTTTGAGTTTTTAAAATTAAATATTAATTTTCAGTACGGTTAGTGATATTTTTTTTTGATGTCCAGCTTTTAAGAATGTCATTAATGTCATTCAAGTTCGTCACGAATCCATCGACTAAGGAGAGTTTTATTTTTTCAAGGACTCAATAAAATATATACAGCTTCAAAGCTTTCTTGATAATTTAAGCTCTCATATATGACCTTCAATCATCAACTTTCGTTATAATATACTCAACTCTGCACATACACATACATTTATGAAATCATGCATAACTTAATGCAATTTCTAAAAACAATTATTATAAGAGGAGAAAGCAATAACCACCGTCTTTGTAACGCAGAAGGCCGATTAATTTTATTGCCATGGCTAATTCTATCAAAGACTCCTTGCTTTAATAGCGCAAAACAAAATAAGACCCTTAAAAACTAATGTTCGGCCTTAAGACCGCAAATACCTCTTTGTGACTCTCGGCGGTACTGCGATGCCGTTGCTTCAAACCTGAGCTATACTCGATTTTCTTGCTTCTAATATTAATCAATCTAAACTCAACCCTAGCTCTATATAAATAGAGTTCATTTTCGAACGCTAATTATATAATACTAAAGACGCCGACAGATTAAAAAGTTGGAGTCGGTCTCGCGATGTCATTGTAAGTGGAAAATGAGTAAAATAAAGCAATACATTTTAATTAGGGGGAAAGGATCTGCCCTTTATTCCTTACGCGATAACTCTATTAATTGAATTTCATGTTTAATTAACTCAGACCGAGGCTCAGATAATCCCGCGATTGTCTTGATTAAACTTAAACTCGGAGTTTTTGACTGGATTCTCTCACTGCTATTCTTTGAACAGTGGATAATGAACTTGCTATCACTTTTTGGTTAAAGCAAATATTTGGGTTTGAAAATCGATTTGGAATGCCTATTTACTGTTGATGTGAAATGGAACATTTAAATATTATCGAGGAAACGTGTTATTATAAATTTATATATACTTTTCATTCGGAAAGGCGTGCTTTTTAACTAAAAGAAAGAGATCGAGAAGCTCGAGACAAAGCTTTTAGATGAACTTCAAGATTTATTTTTGGCGGCCAAAGACGTAATCTAATTCCTAGCATAGAATATAATAAGTAATGCTACCACTTACCACAGCCAGACGGTTGGTGGGTCCAGAGGGCTAAACCAAAATGAAGGATTGCGTCTTATCGTCCATCTTATATGCTCTTATCAGTGACCACTATAGTTATGGTCCCTTAAGATACGATGTTATCTACTTGATTCATGGTATAAATTGTTATTGTGTGGAACAATATAGTAATGTGAAAAGTTATGAACGCCATATGACTGCGTACATGTGCACTCGGGAGTACTGCGAAGAGTGCTATCAGAAGTAGGTTTTTTTTCTCACTAAAAATATAGATATAAGTTCTATCTTCACTTAGGATTTATAACAATTGAGAATTCATTATATTATAAGAAATTTAAAAAATAAAATAAAAACCGACTTCCAGGCACTAAAATGTAAAAAATAACTAAACGGGGGTTTTCATTTAGAATAGATACCTAATCAGATATTTTCGAAGTCGGTGCCAGCCGACGCAAAGGAAATCTAATATATTTTGATACGTAAAATACATATTTAGCTATTAGATATTCATATTTTAAAATATTATCGGCTGGCACCAATTTATTAAAAAAGAATACATCCTTTCTCTCAAGGTAGTACTAGTACGGTTAATACAAATGTATGGTTTGTGTAATAATTGTAACAAAAAATAGCTTTAAAGCTTATTACAATGTGAAAAATGTTTAATTATAGAGCTTATAAGCTTACAGGAAAATAAATAAAAATGTTTTTATTTAGTTTTATTAAGTATCCTATATAATAATGTATTAAAACGCGAATATTTGATATTTTAAATAAAACTATTTTTCAAATTGAAATCCGCAAAAAAACCCGACAAGTATTATATATATTATTGTATGTATTTACACAACAAATATATTATAATATATACACCGGAAATCACTCGTTTCAGGACAGTTAGGTATTGAACTGAATGTTTATTTACACAAGTTCCATATAAGGTGATTAGTGATGGCATCGCCACTAAACGTCAAAACGGCCTGAACTTCTACGGATTTACGATCGTCGCGGAAGCGATTAAAAGTACAGTAAAAATTTAATTTCTTTTCAAATAAATCAGGAGCTATCCGTCCGTTCGTTGTCAAATGTGAGGAGTAACACGTTGACATAATGAACACTGCATTGTTAAAAGGACATAAAATCACAAAATTATCTACATCCGGTTTTATATGCGAAGTGATGTCAAAAATTTAATAACTGGTAAGTTTTCTAGCCAATATCTAAATACACGTAGTAAATGGTAAGACGCTTTATTTATTGCAGAACTACCTATAGTTTTTAGAATTTTTGTCTGTCTATCTGTCTGTCTGTCTGTTACAGCATCACGGAAAAACTACTGGAGGGATTTTGATGAAATTTGGTATGATGATAACTGGTTATCTGGGTCAACATATAGGATACTTTTTACCGCGGGAAAATATCTCATTTCTGATAAAAAATACAACCATTGCAATGTAAGAGTATACTAATATGTAAAACCCAAGAATTTGGTTTTTGGTCATCTAAACGCGGGTGGAGCCACGGGCAATACTAGTAATTTATATTTACAACGAAAGTGCATACAGGCTGCATTGAGGAAATATTTTTTTAATTTCAATTAAAGGGTCAAATGAAGGACGAGTTTATTGCTCAACGACATTTAAGTTGTCTATATACTGCCAATGAGAAGTCCTATCGAATACGTACACACATATTCTATTCCGATTAAGTCAAATCTCGCTGTTCTTAAAGAAAATGTAAAAATTTCATAGAAATCGTTATCCTTGCCCCAATAAAAGTAAACATAGTTTGACATGTATGGTGTTAAGTGTTCTCGGTACAGATTTTATTCTTTATATATAAGTTCATTTTTAATATAAACCGTATATTAACTACACATAAAGATAAATTTGGAACGTTGCATTTTTTGCTAATTATGTAAGTTATGATTTATATGCGCCTCTATTCCTTATAAAGATGGTTTTTATTTTAGTTTAAAGTTGTTTCTTAACACTACTATGTATAATGTATATAATTTAAAAATATTATGATATTCTATAGTTGTTATTTTATTTATATTGTTTTAAATAAAAATATCTAGATAATCTGAAAAAAAAAGGTCTTAATTATTAATTTATTTTATACAATAAATTATTCAAAATGAGAATATAGCAAAATATTGTTAATATTGCATTATTACAACATAACACAATTTTTAATAATCAGCTAAACGCACAACTCCCTTATTTATAAAAGTCGGCTAAAAACATTTCACGTTAAACATTAGGGTAAGACTTAGTTTTTTAGTAAGTCTAACGTAACTCGATCGTTTATTAGTTTATATTTTTTTACGACCAGGAAGTCACTTCTTCGTAATGGAATTAACGTTTCAATATAAGTAAATAAGAATCACTATCTCTCTCTATTAAATTAGTCTCTCCCGTGACCATGTTGCTGCAAAGCATTCAAAACGTCGGGAACCAAAAATCCAAATAAATCCTCGAAAAAATCCTGAAAAATAGTTTTATTTAAAAAGAAATTACTATTTTGTTAATAATGTTTAGATTAAATACGTATCTTATTTGGTGCTTCAGCTATGAGTTTCCAATGTACAATTTGTGTCCTCGCAACGATTTGATCAACCAGTGATTTATACTCGACGCGATCTGTTAGAATAGTTGTACCAATCAAGAACAGAGACGCTAGTGGAGTAGTCAAATATTTTTGACCGACTTCAAAGAGAGTGCGAACCCGTTTTAAAAACAATTTTCTAAATGTATGAACTTTGGTTAAAAAAATATTGCAAAGTTATTTTTACTTTTTAGTTAAGAAGCAATTACAATAACTCAATGTATATTTTTAACCGACTTCAAAAAGAGGAGGTTCTCAATTCGATTGGTTTTTTTTTTCAGTATACCATCAATGTAAAGTAGATAGTGGGTATATTCATTGATTAAAATAATAACTGATTTTTAAATTGTTATAAACCGTTTGTCTCAAAATCACAACTATAATATGATCTATAATTATATTTTTTTTGAGTTTAGGTAAATCGGTTTCTTTTACAGCTATGTAAAGAAAATAAATGAACTATTAGATTTCTATGCCATAAAAAAAATATTTCAAATAACTTCGACAGTAAAAACAACTATACGATATAGTCTACTCTGACCAAACCCGCTTTGTCTCTAAGAAGTAGTCTCTTGGGTACGATAGTGCGCCCGCGGCGAGGGTGACCACACTTTATCAGTCATCTGATACCATGTGCCTTAAATTATAAGTCCAGTCTAATTAGCCGTTAACGATTTGACTTTATTGCCGGGTTATCGTTTTAAGTTCAAATTGACCATATGTCCAAAGTTTAGTATTGCGCAAGAATTTATAGTTCGAGGTCCAATTTCAAAGCAATTATATTAAATTTAGATGGACTTCGTGTTGCAAATTACTATAGAATATCTAATTATGACACTTCGTTCTTAGAAGGTTGTTGGGATTGAGTTAACAGATATCGCTAAAGCTCAGATAAACAAAAACCAAATAATAATAATTTGTTCGAAAATTAAATTAGGAAGCTTTATCAAAAAGTTATTTTTATTAAAACGTGCGTATTTACATGTTTTTATTATTATTAAAATGTGATTTAAGCGCTTTCAGATTCGCATTGATGTCGTGTGAGTTTAATATAAATAGAGTGTTTTGTAACATTTCATTTTTTTTATAGTTAGGTATAATATGATTAGGACAAACACACATTCAAATATTTAAAAAAATAGTTTAAAATGTACTTATTATGATAGAATTATATATGTTTTAGGTAAAACACTCTTCTCCCCTTCAATTTAAACAAATATCATCTATACTGAGTATTTCATTTGCGAAGAAGGAACCGACTCTGCCATGAAACAGAACAATACACAAATATTACTACTTATTCAAGTGAGCGAGTAAATTCATGCAAATCGTTTTTACGAAGCAAAGCTTAGCCGTTAAAAAAAGCTTCAAAATAATAAGAAAAGAAATCGCGCCCTGCCGATGGTATTTTCCTCTTAATTTAATCAAATCATGGACTCCGGTGTATTTTTCTGACTCATTTATTTTTAATTTCAAGACTCAGGCGCGGTGAGAGCAGTTATTGTGTGTTTTGGCGTTATTTTAAATTAATAAACGTGATTCTTTCGATTTTGTGACCACTTTAAATGAAGAAGTTGCAGAAGGAAAATATGATATTGATTGTAATTATTATTGACTGTAATGAAGAATACTTCCACCAGACGAAAAATATATGAATACTAGCTGACCCGACAGACGTTGTCCTGTCTACACGTCTTTAATTTGAAAATTTCAAACTTTTTTTAATAAGCTAAAACATTCTGGACCATTTTGATGAAAATTATTATTCAAATTGTGAATCTAAACCATTCCCAGATCCCCTTGAACACACACAAAAAATTTCATCAAAATCGGTCCAGTCGTTTGAGAGAAGTTCAGTGACATACACACTCACAGAAGAATTATATATATAAAGATAATTATGACATAACTAGCATCCCCAGTGGATTATTTTTTAATTTGAGAGCCTTTCTCACTAAGTCAATTATTTTATTTTAATGGTAACAATTTTTCTGATATAAAAATTAAAATCTGGAGTTTCCATTTGTTACATATATTTTTTAAGAAAAAAAGCTTAGGTCCTTCCTCAGGGACCAGGCTATTTACAACTAGACGTTTAATTATATTGCTCTTTCCGCTTATATATTATACTCAATCAACATATACTATTACTAATTTTAAAAACTAATCTTCTATAATTAATAATACAAGAATCTACAGAATAATTCGATAACTCTACAGAATAGATAACAGTTAATGTTTCGATTCGCAAACTCTTACTTCTAATCTAGAGTCCCTCGTGTAATATCATAAGGACCCCATAAAGCGCCATTAGCCCCACCTTGCCCCATACTTGTTAATTGTTCTTAACGACTTGTGATATTGATTAGATGGAGTGGTAAGTTGGCCAAGTTAGACCCTATGTTGTAATGCCGATTAATGGCTTGTTGGGTAAGCACCTATGTGCGTATAGCAAATATTATGAAGCCTAACCCATAACGCTTTGTACAATTGTTTAGTTTAAAAAACAGTTTTTCTAATGATATAATCGTAAGATGGCTGCTTATGAATTTTGTTTATACTCGTGTAACTTAAAAGTAAATAATAATGATTACAAATATTTACTTATTTTTAAATAACTCTAATATAAGTGAAAGTTACACATTATATTAGTATATACTAAATTTTGTAAAGGATTGGTACGGTTTCCGTGGTGTAGTGGTTATCACATCTGCCTAACACGCAGAAGGTCCCCGGTTCGAAACCGGGCGGAAACATTTCTTTTATTCAAAATTTTCACATCTATTTTTTTAATTTCAAGATATTTTCTTTAACTGTATAAGAAAAAAAACTAATAGACGTATCCTCCTTACTTTAACCAATAAACAGCGTAAAGCGTTATTATATCTTATAGCCAATATATCAGTTTGATTAATAGGTAGAAACTATTACAGTAAACAAGCCGAGGGCATTCCTCACAAGTTATAATAATCAACGTGGACCCATTTCAGGTGGAGTAGAAACAAGGTAATATATCAAAGTTTGCAACTTAACCGAGTGCGAACTGTGAGGTGCGAGGGTATGAGTTATGCTAACCGCATACCCGTTCCTCTTCTAGTTCAAGATATAAGCGACAGCGATAAATGGTATTGGTAATCCATACACATACTAATATTATGAATGTGAAAGTGTATTTGTTTGTTTGTTTGTTTGTCTGTCCTTATTTCACGTCAAAACAAAGTGACCGATTGGCGTGATTTTTTGCGTGGAGATAGTTGTAGGGCTGGAGAGTAACATAAGCTACTTTTTACCGCGGGAGATTATCTAATTCCCACGGGAAAATACGTTATAATACAATCCAAAAAAATGTTTATGATCAGAATTACTTGAAACTTGGTATTAATACTCTTCAATAAAATTAAATAAATATATTTTTTAAGATTTTTTGAAATTTATCCTATAAAAGGGTAAAACAGGGAGTGAAAAATTTGTATGAAACTACCCTTTTAGAGATTTTTTGTACTTTTAGCGCGATTGCAGCCGCGGGTTCTGCTAGTAGAATATAATTTATTAAAGTAAAAGTAAATTATTTTCTATTGATTTTAACTGGCCTTTCGTTTATCCGAACGAAAATAAAATATATTTTATTATATATTTAAAAATCCAATCTAAGTTATGGGATATACATATATTGCACGTATCTTTATATAGGTTTGCTGATAATCGTAAGAGCACTGAGCCTGAGTCAACGTTTTGATCGTCTCAGAGAGCTATAAAATTTATTAAACACTAAAGAACACAAGGAATACAATATAAAAGTCTAATAATTAAATAAATGAGATAAATGAAAAATTAAATAAATGACAATGAGTAATCATGAAAATAACAAAATTATTACTTATTTGTTTGTAATTAAGAAATAATCTTTGAAATTTAAATTAAAACAACTTTAACTATTACTAATATGAGTCTCCAATATCGTTTTAACATTAACTAGAGTTTTGGGTAAGAAAAAAACATATTTCATATATTGATATTTTAATGATAAATTGATAAAATATGTTTAATGATAATAAAAAGCTTGAAAATAAGCTTTCCGCGTTCACTTATAACTTGAGCTTCAGCATCACCAAAACGCATTTATCGCGGGCAACGCCGTCGCGCGTAATTGAGTTAACGTAAGAAACGGAACGGCTCGCTCGAGACACAAGTTTTGTTACTCCGCCACTACTATTATTTACACTTGCCACCTTGCATTTAAATTAATACTGGTAATTTAAAGTTAGTGCTATCATTTGTCCTACTTTGAGTTATCTATTGGTCAAATAACATGACAACAAAAAACAATGTACATACATATCTTTGAGATCTATTTTGACCTTAGTCTCATTGTCTTTGAAACATCTACAGTATCACAGTTGGATGACGAAACTATATCATGGTACTGCCGGATGTTGAGCTAAACTTTGGAAGGTGCCAAAAATTGCATGGTGGAACTTTTCAAAGGTTATTTACTAAACCCCTTCGTTGGGCTTATGTCTTTTGTTTCGGCAAGTAGTAGTAGTGTGTTATTAACATGACAACAGCGTGTTTTCTTATTTACTTTCCAATTTAACCAGGCTCGTTTCTCCTTGGACCATATTTCAATATTAAATTTAAGAATTTTTTATCTACTCCCATTGGAAAAATTTACTCTTTTTATGTTTTTTACCTTCAAACACATTGAATAAGATTTTGTTTAGAGAAAACTTGGATACATATTATTAAGATAGACAAAAAATATAAAAAGCGAAGCAAATATAAACAAACAGCTAGGTGTTTTCGACCCCCCGTGTGTCGGAAGCTGACGGACAGACGATGTTATCAATACGGCTTATCCCAGATTATATGTACGGATAAAAAATGTCGAACGTGATTCAGCATACTGATACTGCTTTTGTTTACTTATCACTATTAACTGTCATCTTACCTCTATAAATATAGTAAAATTTATTTTTTTATATTATTAAATATAAAAAATATATTAGATAAATGACAACCCAGCACAGATCATGCTTGTGGATTGTTCTCATGTAAATTGAGCAGCGCCAACGTTAAAATATACAATATTTTATTATGTAATTACATATACATATATATCTCTCGTAGATCAGTCTCAGCTAGACTTATTGTCTGTACAGTAAAAAAATTACTAAAATTTTTTAGCTCTTCTAAATTTTAGTAAGTACAAACAGACAGACAGACATTTTTTTTAATAAAACAATATTAATAACTTAAATTTTTATCTTTACTTTATTTATACATAGATCAGATTTATGTAAAGATTAAACTAAAAGTAAAATATTTATCATACTTAGTTTCTATCTCTAGTACCAAAAACGACTCAATAAATAGCCAATGGCTATATCGATGGGAAATCATTCGGCACACCGTAACACTCAGCAAACACCTTTACGCCGGAAGTAGTAAGAAGTGCCGTTGGCTTTACGAGCCGATGTCATTGTGCACATTAATAGTTTCTTTTACGGCTCTTTCAGTGACATACTATTTTTCAGCTCTATCACTTTGTTTTGAGTGTAGAATTTTTACAACAGAAGAGTTAGTATGTAGAGCAAGTCATATCATCACGATTGAAAAGTTTATTGTAACTATACATACCTACTAATATAATCCATATTAGTATTAAAAATATGTAAGTTTGTGAGGATGGATGTTTGTTACTTTGTCATGCCAGAACCGCTCAACGGATCTGGATGAAATTTGGTACAGAGATAGATTATAGTCTGGAATAGTACATAAGCAACATTTTATCTCGGATAAATATACGGATCCCGTGGAATAGATTTTTTTTTGTATAGGGACGAACTCAAAGGGAAGCGAGGGTGAGTTGCTTTTATTTTACAATATTGGAAACAGTGACATCATGACTATTTGCCTCCTTTATTTTCTGCTATACTTGCCAATATATATATATATATATATATATAATATATATATATATATATTATATATATATATATATATATATATATATATTAAAAATTAATGTTACTTGTTATTTATTAAACATATAATTTCATTTGACAGAAGATTTAATTTTAATGAAGCACTTTTAATCAGATAGGCGTAGAAATGACAAAGCTGCCTGATATATGTGTGCTATGTGACAAGTATATCTCCGGTGAAACTATTGATTGATAAGAATTTACGGCCCATTATTACCAACGTATGTATGCGTAGAGAATATATGACGTTGTTACAACTAAAGCTTTAAATAATACGAGCTCTATATTAAAATAACTTATTTCTGATTATTATTTTTATAACGTAAAAAAAGAATCTTATGAAATAATTTTTTTATTAAATTTTAAGACAGTCTTAAACTAAAATTTGGTGTTAACCGTTAAAGTTACGCTTTAAGACTTCTTAGTTACTTATTATGCTATAACTAGCATTTCCCGCAGCTCCGCCCGCGTTCAGATGACCAAAATCCAAATTCTTAGGTTTTACATATTAATATACTCTTACATTGAGGTTTTTATATTTTTTCTCAGAAATGAGATATTTTCCCGCGGTAAAAAGTATCCTATATGTTGACCTGGATAACCAGCTATCATCATACCAAATTTCATCACAATCCCTCGAGTGGTTTTTCTGTGATGCGGTAACAGACGGACGGACGGACGGACAGACAAAAATTCTAAAAACTATGGATTCGGCCTCTGAATCGATAATTATGTCTATTTCAATAAGATTTTCCAAAAAATATTTAATGTACAGATTCGGCTCAGTTACAATTTTATTATATGTATAGATTTGCAGTTGAAAAATTTCATGCAAACGGTACTATATCATTATTATTAATTAAGAAAACTCCTACGCTACAAATAGAGCAATTTGTAATAACTCTTAAAATTGTTTCTCGTAAATGGTAGAGAGCGACGTTTTTAGATATGTCATAATTCAGGGCAAAAGCTGATGGATCATAAATTAGCCGATCGAGTAATTAACGATGGACGGTTATGTCTTAACTTATTCTTTTACGTCTCCATTACTGCGATCTCGTTAACGCTGATAATGTACTTTATTTGAGTGTTTTTCGCTACAGAACTGATAGTATGGGATTTATTGAGCCAGTGATGACTGGGAAATTGATTACGTATATATATATATATACGTATACGTATATATATATATATATACATAGTACGTATGTCGAGCATTTTTAGAGATTATAGGTTTATATTTTTTATCTGTACTAACACGGTAATTTATTTTTACTTAATTGTGTACAGATTTTGCAAGAATTAAAATTTTGTCTTCTAAGATAGGTGCAGATACTTTTTTAACTAAACTAAGTTGATAAAATTACTATAAAATATGATGGGACATAATCATACATAATATGTAATTGAGCTTTAGGGGTAAAATATTTTTAACTAATTATCTGCCTTTAAACTAGAAATTAATACATATAAATGTACAAAAAAAAAATAAACAAGTATGGTTGTTTCCCCCTGTTGATTAAATATATCGTAAATAATTGTAAGCATGTTTCATATCTATACATATAATAAAATTCTGAGTCGAATCTGTATTTTAATCATTTTTTGGAAAATCTTATCGAAATAGTCATTAATATCGATATAGAGGTCGAATCTATAGTTTTTAGAATTTTTGTCTGTCAGTCTGGGAACGCATAGCGAGAAAACTGCTGGACAGATTTCGGTGAAATTTGGTATAATGATAGCTGGTTATCCGGGTCACTGATACTTTTTACTTTAGCTGAAAAATCTATACTAACCGTTAAAAGTATCTAGGGACGAACCCGAGCAGAGCGAGGGACAGTGCCTAGTTTTCCTACAAAATTCAACCTACCAATATCACCTTACATCGATGGTAATGTCAGAACCAATCAGGTTAAAGCTCTCACGTTCTATCAATCGCTTCTTCCTGCCCACTGTACTGTCGCTAATGACTAATTACGTTTGTAGAATCCTTCCACTACGACATACTATTATGTTCATCAAAGAAGAATTAGTGCATCGGAATCCAGACCTTAAAGTAATCAAGTTCGAACCCGACTGCTGAAGAGAGCGTAATTAAGACGTTTTGTAGTTGAGAAAACTGGAGTACCCTCATTAAGTATTTAGTGACTGTGGATTTTCGTACAAGGGAATGAAAACTTTATTTATATAGTCTGATAGTTGGAATTGATTTGTATACTATAAAGGAGTTATGATCTAAAGGTCGCTAGATGCAGTCCGAGGAAGGTTTCCTGAGGAAAGATATCGGCACGTAATGAGTTGAGTGCCATTCAAAACATCATTATCTTCGTCGAGATCGTACTGCGGTCGGCTTTGCATTCTACAATCTACACACTGTTTGTTTTGTACAACAATCTTGACTTACTCGTATTTCTTTGAACTGTTTTTACTGCAATTTTATTATGAATGTCTGCTTTATGTAAGTAATAGGTACTTAATATTTTGATTCGATACTAAAAATTATGGTTTTTCGATCATTGTTACATATTTTTTCCGTAGTATTCTTTTAGGGATGAATATTTATACTTATAATGTGAAAGTTTGTGAGTATGGGTGTATGGATGTATGTTTGTTACTTAATCACGATAAAATGGCTGAACTGATCTGGATGAAATTTGGCATAGAGATAGAGTATAGTCTGGAATAATACATAGACTTTTTATCCGGAAAAATGTACGGTTCCGTGGAATAAGTTTGTTATTGTCTTCCGTTATAACGTTAATTTCTATCGGTTATTATTGAGTAATGATTCGTAATATTTTTCTCTTCGCACTTATATGTTTTGTAAAATTATTTTTAATCCATAAATCAAAATGTGACCCGTTAAATGTCCACAGATTATAATGAATAGTATCAAAGTGACAGAGCGTAGATTTTGACTTTCTTTGACGAGAACCTTTATTACTTCTTATTATTTTTGTATCGATATTTAACAGTTAAATATTTTTTTTAATGTCGAATTTTCTAATAAAACGGCTTTTACTCAAGCTCGAAATAACTTGAAATAAATAAGGCTCAAACGAGAGGCTATCGACCACGCCGATCCAATGCTGGTTTTCGAACTTTACATATTGTTTTTTATTAGAATCTCTCAAATTTAGTGGTTTTATTACGATATATAAAACAAGCAAGCGTTAGCAAGTGTTAGTGATGTTTAAAATTAGATTTACTTATAAGAATCTCTAAGGTGACAGACCCGGTACTTAAACATGCTTCCAAAAGGTTAGCACTTTAACCGCTGAATTTGAACCATTTCCTTTAAGAGAAGTCTGTTACTTAATCAGTGTTAGAAGTTTATTAAGTAAATTCATAATTAATTTTTAAACTATATACTGCAAAGTTGAATTGGTCCATACTATATATTTACGTAATACACCGAGAGAGGGCTTTAATAGTTACAGTATAAAGTATGGATGATCCAGTTAGCCGGCCGTAAGTTAGTTGCGTTGATCACAGTTTGATAGATTAGAGCTAATCTTATTTATAACTAACTTTGCAGTGTTTCAGCCTGTAGAGAAAGGCTCCCTGTATAGATTATTAAAAAGATCATATTGTTTTTGACTCACCGTTCATCATGAAAATAAGCTACGTTTTTAAATTTATATAATATTTTAATTATAAACTTTGAAGATTTTTCAACTGTCAACTTTTACTGATAAATTACAGTTGTTTAAAAAGGTGTTTTATAATGTTTTTTTTTTAATTATTATATTATAATGGAAATCTTACATGAACAAAAAATGACTAGTAAGGACTTACATAACAATTTGCAAACTTTTTTATGAAGATGTACAGATGTAGTAGTTTTAATAAGGCAATAATATGTTTAAAAATGGAGAATGCAGAGGAAAGTAATAAATTATATAAATATAAATAAATAAATATGTTAGGACATTAACACACAGCACCATCTTGTTCCATGGTAAGCTACGAGGCCTGTGTTGTGGATACCAGATAGTTGAATTTTATATACATACATATTATAAATATAAACACTCATGACTAGAGAACAAACATTCGTGCTCATCACACAAATGAATGTCCCCACCGGGACTCGAACCCGCGACCGCTGGCACAGCAACTAGGGTCACTACAAACTGAGCCAAACGAGTCGTCAAGCAATAAAGCAATTTTAAGAATAATATTACAAATAATTGGAATTCTGTACAAAATACTAAAACCATGCTAAGATTTGATGTTGGAAATCTCATATACGAGATACATCCCCACGACACTGACCACTCACCCCAAGCAATTCGAGCTTTTATACCAATCATTACTTTTTAATATTCAATTAGCTGTAATCGAGATGAGATGACAGATTAACATAATTCATTAAGGAAACACACTTTATGGCGACTGTAACTTTTTTACAATGGCGTGTAATGTTATAGCTGTGTATAGTTTTATATTGCGTTACGCGGGATGTGGTTTTAAGTGATTAGATATTGTTTTATTGGAGATTTTATAGCTTAATTTAAGTTTTTTACTGCACTGTTTTATACAACAATCTGATTTTTGTTAGACGGTCGGTAGATGAGAGTTCGTTGGTTTAATTCTTTTCAATATGAACGTTTGTTGTATTTATCCTAAAATTACTAAGCCCTGCTTATATGCAAGATCCTGATAGTAGATAATGAAATCTAAATGAGAGTATATAGGCCTCCTGTTTAGAATTTAAAATTAGTCTAATCAGTGCATAACTTGACTTTCTACAACCCAAAACGCTTCTTAGTAGAAAACTAAATAATATACGAGGATTACTTTAGAATATAATGTTTAAAATGTCATCTCCATACATTTTTTAGTTGTATATTAACGTAAATGAATATATTACAATTAATACTAATATATAAAAATAATATTACATAATCACTTTAAAATTGTATAAGCAGTTATACTGCTTTTAAATAATAATAAAATTTAAAACCTTGGACCGCTTATTCAATTACTAATGCACTAACCACTGCACTATAAAGGCAATTTTCAATACAAGGTAATAAAACATAAAATGTGACGTCATAAACATCTTATACTCATATTGGAGTGTAGTTCACGTAATGTGTCAACAAAGTGCTGCCATACAGGAAGAAATGCAAAATGATAATTGTCGATAAAAATACACGGAATCGCGACAGTGTTGTTGGGAACGACTCGTCAATAGGGAGAGTATACGTTTAGATTTCTTCGGATAGAGAGATATTACGTTTAATATTTTATAAATTATTAGTTGCATTATAAGTTTTGTACTAGTAAATCTAGTGACTTGTTCTATGAAGATCGCTTATGAAGTCTTATATATATATATATATATATATATATATATATATATATATATATATATATATCACAGTCCTTTCCAAAGCAAAGATCCTCGCACAATACGGATTTTATAAGTACAGTTAACTTTTATATAATTTGTATATATTTTAGGCCTAAATTCACCACGTTTGGGTTAAGCTCAGAGGTGTTTACGAAATATGAATTTAATTGTAGCGAATTGACACGTTATGCGACAACCTGTATAAGAATCACTTCTATTTTACTAATTTTAAATTAGCTTAAAAGTATATTTAAAACAAAAACTTAACAGTACTAAAAATTGTTCGCCATATATTTATTATATAAAATATTTTAATGTTATAAATATACTATTTTAATTGTTAAAATTGATACAAACCGTCGTTACGTTATCAGTGAGACACCATGTCTCAAACACAAGCAATGGTCACCGTTCTCGTAAATAATACTACGAGTATCTTGGTCGTTCGCCGTGTAAAGTGCGCATTGCGACGCATTAAAACGCCTACTCGCTATTCATTTTGCTATTAAATATTATTCATACTCGAAATACGAATGTTTATGATACTTTTGCTACAAATTATTCGTTGGATTCAAATGGCTTTAAAGAATTTTAGTTTAATTTTAATATAACCCGTTTTATAGGTTGCTGTGTCCGTAATAAATTACATGTTAAAAACGGTGGTATAATAATAGCTTGTAATATATAATACGTTGCTATATAATAAGTTAGTACATAAGAGAAAAGTATACGAGAGACTACGAGTAAGTATTTAGTACATATTGTTCTTTCTTAAATAATATATTTTTCTCTTCTCCTAAATTACGTGAAGGTTAACCATGGTGCTTTCTTTCAAACACCATAGATATGAAACTGAGTGTTGTATAGCAGCATTTATTAATGAATCCCCCACGGACAAGTAACCATGGACTAGCGGAGAGTACCAATAATAGACATTTTATACACAGTTTTTAAAACTTTTACTCTCATCATCTTTTAAAAATTACAGTAAATTATTTTATTGAAAGATATGCCCAGGTGGAGCGAGATGTAAATGTCCGATGCACATATAAAAAAAGTAGCTTTAACACTGAGCAAGATATCTCTCAAATATCCCAAGACTGTATGCTTAAGTAAATAAAATAATCCTTAATGACTAAATAAAAATACAAACCCGGGCAGAGTTGCTGACAAGAGTTAGTTAAACTGTATATTACTCATACTATTTGAATCTATACAGTGTAGTAAAAGTAAAACTGCAATACTTTTCTGGTAAAGGACATAAAATCCCCATAGCAAGGTACTTACCCAGCGAACGGCGCATCTAATTCGGAGATCTGTATATTTATTTACTCACACGCGACAATTTACATATAAAAATCAATTCAATTTCCAGCGCACCGCGTTCCTGAGGATTAAGGCTATAACCCCGTATCGGGGGGTGAGGAGTTCTACAATAATCCCCATAAATCCTTTTTATATTCATCCACCTTAAGATTGCGAGGAAAGAATAAATATATTTGGCATTCACTTTGTGATGGACTTTTCTTAAATAACAAATTAGTAGAGAGTAAGATAAGTAAATTAATAATTAATATAAATTTTATGGGTTTTAAGCAAATAATAACACAATAATTCCAGATTCGGCCTCTGTATTGATAATAATGTGTATTTTAAGAAGATTTCCCAAAAAATATTTAATCTACAGATTTGACTTAGTTATAATTTTATTATATGTATAGATAAACAAAATTTTAAACTGTATTTCATATTAGTACAAATAGACCTTTTTACTACTTTCTATTAAAAATGACATTATAGAAAATATTTCTGAATAAATACATTCAAGTTATAACTACTTACCAAGTGTTTATACTTTTTTGGTTATCCGATGTAATAAAATAATATAAAACAATCGATATAATTAAAAATATATTACTTAATGCTCAATATCAAAGTCGTATGGAATATATTGGTCATAGTATCAGTTAGTCGTCAGAAACATAATTAAAAAAAATAAGAAGCTTATGATTGTATTTATTATCTGTTAATCTATTATTTTTTTTATTTGTAACAGATAAAAGTAATAATTTAAAATGTATATATATTATAATATATTTTCAACTGAACAGTAGCTATTAAAGTTTACAGTAAGTACTCATCTACTCGACTAGTTTCCGTACATTCGTAATTCGCAGTTTGTATTCATATGTGAAGTCTCAACACGACGGTCCGTCATCTCTTTATTGCGGCTTTCAGATCTTACCTTATAATAAAATTTAATTAAACATATTAATATAGTATACTAGAACCAAATTCTTAGGTTTTATATATTAGTATATTCTTACAATGCAATTTTTGTATCTTTTCTCAGACATGAGATATTTTTCCGCGGTAAAAAGTATCCTATATGTTGACCCGGATAACCAACTATCATCATACCAAATTTCATCAAAATCTGTCCAGTGGTTTTCTCGTGATGCGGTAACAGACAGACAGACAGACAGACAAAAATTCTAAAAACTATAGATTCGGACTCGTATCGATAATAATGTCTATTTGAAGTAGATTTTTAAAAAAATATTTAATGTACAGATTCGGCTTAGTTACAATTTTATTATATGTATAGATAAGAAAGTTTAATTTATATGTTTAATAATAATAATAATAAAACAGTACTTTAAACTACCTACTGCTGGGTGCCTCTTCGCCAGAGGATCAGGTATTCCGTCACGCTGGCCAAATGCAAGATGGCGAAAATCGGATGTCTTTCGAAAACTATGTCTGATGTCCAAACTGTTCTAAGCCAAAATCGCGCCCATTCTAACGCGGGCTTAAAGATAGCAGAGAAGAATAATTGCATTTATTTCTTCTTAAAACTTCAAGGGGTAGAATTGAGAATAAAAAACATGCTTGTTCACTAAAATCTACTTTAATTTATCTCCTTACAGTGTATGTAACTTAAAATATAATAAAATCGTATGAAAGTCGTAACCTATCCACTCTACTGTGCCCATGTTCCTGTAATTCGCAGTTTGTATTCATACGCGGCGGACTCGCGACACGACGCTCCGTCATCTCTATTACATTTATTGCGCATTTCCACTTAAAAGGTATGGACTTAGGTCTTAATACGTGCCTTTCTTAGCGCTTGGAAGATATAAAAATGAAATGAATGTAGGTTAATAAATATAAAGAGGTTCATTTTCAAATTCATTTATTATAAATATATAAATATGTTGGGATATTATTACACAGCACCATATAGTTCCGTGGTAAGCTACTAGGCCTGTGTTATGGATACCAGATAATTAATACACTATACATATATAACTTTAAATACATACATATTATAACTACAAATAAACATGATTGCAGTACAAACATTCGTGCTCATTACACAAATGAATGCCCCCAGCGGGACTCAAACCCGCGACCGCTGGCACAGCAAGTAGGGTCACTACAAACTGGGCCAAAAGTGTCGTCAACATTTATATTATAGAATCATTAATTAAATAAATTCGTTGGCTACTTTGTTTTTTAAAGAAATTTATCACTGTAACAAAGCCAGTTTATCACTACATAGTATAAAACAAAGTCGCTTTCTCTGTCCCTATATCCCTATGTATGCTTAAATCTTTAAAACTACGCATCGGATTTTGATGCCGTTTTTTTTAATAGATAGAGTGATTCAAGAGGAAGGTCTTAGTATATAATTTGTTAACTTTTTGTATACATTGGCTAAAATATATTTTAAAATTTATTATATATTTGTTGGAGAAGTCAGAAAAAATAAGACGTCTGGGAGCTTTCAACGAAAACGCTGCCTAAACCCTTTAAGATATAACAAAATAATGTATGGTGGAATTGTGTATCTTATATAGGTCTACAGAAAAGTCCGCGATGGCATATGTCTATCTCTTAAGGATAACATACTATATCCATTTTAATTTAAAACGTACCTAGGGACGAACCCGAGCGAAGCGAGGGGAGTCGCTAGAATGGCATAAATTGAAGTTACTGAAGTGTTCATTTACAATAAGTTCCTAATTAAATAATGTTGAGATAAGAAACTCTTTTAAGTTTTTAAAAATATAAAAGCTACACAAAGTAATGTATATTTAAAGCCTAAATTAAGCTAATATAATATAATTAATATTTAAATGTGTTGTCTTTCTCTTTTCTTTTTTCAGTTATTTAAAATTTTCAAGTCTTTAAAACTCTAGGTACATTGTTGCTCATTTATAAACTCTTAAGATAAAATCTAATTAATAATTTTAACCAATGCATCATTTATTAGACGATATATTTCTTAAAAGAGAAATTTTGTGTAATTTATTAGTAAATAGTCTCAATAAAAATGCAAAAATATGAATTTCTCATTTTAGCTTTGACTACAATACGGTTTTGTTAGATTACATGTTCAAATGAACCATTTCATAAGGACGATGACATACATAGCAATCAGGTTGGGAGCTATATATTTACATAAATAATAAAAAAGCATATCTGTCCGAGGGGGTCCACTGTTATCGTTGTCCGACTATTAACTTATGAAAATAAGCTACAATAACACGTTGTTTATTTTGCGTTATGCCTTGCCAGTGAAATTTGCGATGGACTAAAGATTTTTCTGTGCTTCTCAAACTATTCAAATATTCTTATTGACCGCAGTATTTAGTTAAATGTACTAGATATCACAATGAAAAAATATAAGAGAGAGAATTAATCCAGAGATTTTCCTATTTATATTGAAAATAGTATTATTTTACATAAAAATAACATATGTCTATAGATTTTCTAATGACAATATGTATATAAAAATAGTAAATTAAAGTAAAGATTGAGAGTCACTGGTGAGTTTTCAAATAAGAAATATGCTAGACGACGAGGCCCACATCGGGCGCCACTCGCCGGACATGACGTGTTGTCACTATAAACAAGATGGACTTTCGTCTATAGAGTCGCATGATAACATAAAATTACGGGGAAGAGTTCTTGCTTATTTAGATTTTATAAGAGATGTATTTTTACGAGCACCCTCTTATTGCTCACTGTGATTTACTTAGTGTATAAGATTTCTTAAATTTCGATGTAAATTAATCATCTTACTGTAATTAGATGAATAATATTATTATAATAAATAATATTATAAAGGCAGTGTAGTCCAGTGATAATTGCTAAAGCTCGGTTGGGAAACCGAGTAAAGCAGGTTCAAATCCCAAGTCTCGATATTTTTAACATGACTACCACTTGTCTTAAGGTGAAGGGAAACATCATAAGGAAACCTGCATGTCTTAGAGAACCTACCAAGTCTTCGAAAGATATGTGATATTCGCCAGTAATAGTTACATCTAAATGATTATTGTTTTTATATTTTTCTTTGAATTGAATAAAACTCCAAAGTCAAACTAAGAATATCCCCACTTGATTTAAGTAAGAGATACCCTTGGAAAATGTTTGTTATTATTACTTCGAAGTACCTGCATATTTCTGTACATATTCTCTATTTACATTTAATACTTTATTTCTAACTGTAACCAACTCTCAGATAAACAACAAACAAAACTTGTTTATAATAGTTGCAAATATAAGATATACAAATAATGATACTCAATAAATACAGCACCCCGCGCTATAAATATGAATGTCTCAGCGGGTATGAATTACAAACCGACCTGCTCCCTACAAATAAACATTATATTTGGTGGAAACATTCAAAAATGCCCGACAAAAACCCCGTGAAATCTCGACCCACCTCATAAAACACGTGAAACAATATCTCGAGCGAACCACACCACTACAAATAACGCTTGCTATTCAAGTATTCTTATACAATGTAACCGAAAAGTTGAATTTTCTTTAGCAATTTTTAGTTTAACTTGGTAAGTATTCGGCTTTTCCTAAGCCATAAAAGTATATTGTGCGTCTGTAAACGTAGGCGGCTGTTTGTCACCATTTGCATGGAGATGTTGAGATGCTCACAAATAATAAGGGTCGATAGCTTTCCATTCGGATAGGTGGTTCAGATTCCCTGTCATGGCTTCATTTAATTTGTTTGAAAGCTGTAATATTTAATATACTTATGAGCCTTTATTCAATTTTAACAATTACAATCTTCATAGTGTCGATAGGTGGGTATCTCAAAATATTTACTTCTTTCTTTTTGTTTTGTCTACATATGTCATTCCATTTACCTCCTCAAGGTCGGGCATATGTTATTTATTTAATTTCTACAATATTTACATCTAAAGGTGCTGTTGTATATAAAATATTAAATAATATACACCACCTTTACCTATTTATTATTCTAGGTCATCTACTGGTCGTGTATCTGTGTACTAGATTGCATCCAAACCCGTCGAATGGTTTCAGCGTGTAGAACTAAATATTTTTTTCTATTTCATTCCTCTGGCTGTAAGATGTCAATGCAACCATGAGTGGTCTATTCCGATCGACTTAACAAATATTTAACAGTATATTTCTAATAAAATAATTTACTTAAAATATTCTCTTCAATTTGGAACAATCATAACATATAAGATTTCAAAACAACTTAACCAGATAAAAAGAGTCATTTGAATGCAAGAGCCAACTCTTCAACGATTTAGCATAAGCGTTATAGGGATATCTTAATCAGCCCCTCAGTCTTTATTTACAACAATCCAAAGTAATCTAGAGTAAAAAGGGGGAAAAAACTATTGTATCGCGAGGTTTCGAAGATATTCATTAGAGTTTATCCGTCGGAATGAATGGAATGAAACGGAGAGTAGGTGCTTGTTGCAGGAACGGACTTAGTCGACGAAACCTTAAAAAAATAGTTTTTTTTATTGTCATGAATATTATCAACTGTTAATTATAAAGAATACACTTTACCAAGGCGATAAAAATACGTGTAGTCTTAGAAATGCGATGATATTAACCTCCTAAAGATTAAAAGAAAATATCATTTAAATATTGTTGACAGTTAAGATTGAAATAAGCAGTACAATTAACAATACCTACATAATATACAACTTTCTTAAATTTTAATCATATTTACTTTTGTTTTATTGTATTTATTTTTCTATTTTGTTACATCCATGAACATTGTCCGATAGTTTCTATTTGGTGACAGAATCCGGCTCTGTATAACAAAAGTCCTTGATTCCACTAAAAAGGGTGGCTGTACGCGACGCACGTCCCGCCTTAGAGCTCCGCCGACGTAACGGGCCCAAAAAATTATATAAATAGGTGATAAATGTGGAGTGCCCTAAATATTTCGCAAAGCCAAATTGTCATGTCTGATCAAATATTTTTACCCACGAACGCAAATCAGGATTATTGTGCAGTAATTTAATGTTATACTAAAACGTACTATGACCAAGACGATAGCGTATGCCAAAACCCATAAGAAGGGAAATGTACTGCCCATAGCTTTGCATATGGAATTCTCATGAAAATTGTAGGATGGACGTTTAGTGAATAATCTTAAATTAAATTAAGCAAAAGGAGTTAAAATATATATTAATTATTTTAAATAGTAGTTTTAAAACATACGTAGCTTAGTTTTGTTAAACGTTCAACATAAACTAAGAGTATTAGTGCTGGTTTTGAACCTATTTCCAAAAAGGAAGCAGCTATGTGTTTGAGAAAATACAAGAAATGTAATTTATATGTGTTATTTTGTTATATAATATAGTATAATATTTACCTATATGAAAGTCAACTATTACCATATATGACGCGGTAAGTTAGTGAAGCCCGCAGCGGTGTCGCTGTGTCCGAAACAGTTGAAACATCCGCTTAGTTTACACTTTCCACTCCAAAAGTCGCCTGCTGGTGACACAAATGACCTGCAAAGTGGATAGAAATGACAAAAATGTACAAAATCCTAATTGCAGTGTTGTTTTATCAGATATTATCTTAACTTAATTAGCATACTATTTATAGATATTAAAATTATATTGTTCCTATTATTATTGATTGTACTGCTTTTACATGGTTATTAATAGGGTAATATTTCTAGAACACTAGTAGGAGCTTTGAGGCAGTCGATGGTATAGACGCTAGCTTATATGTATCTGCAGCCTAGATCAAGAGATTCTGGGTTCAAACCTCGGGTCAGGTCAAAATAGTTGCTGGGAATTCTGTTAAGATTTAAAGAGGTAGCTGTCCAGATTTAGTAAGATATACCTTCGCTCCTTAGAGAATTGTCATATAACCGGACTATAAGAGTAAGAGTGAAGAGTGCTGTATAGTGCACTTGTGCACTATACTGTCTCCCGCACAAATAGCTAATGTCTTTGAGAACATTATGTTTATTGTTAACTCTATTGTTATATATTTTTTTAATAAAGCATCTAAGATTATATTAAACGAATAAATTGTGCGATCTATATATTTATGAGTCTATATCGATGATTAGACAAAGGTCGCAGTGACTCGGACTCGTGACTGTGAGCCAGTGGGCCGCAAACTGAGATCTGTCCGTGACGGCCACTTGACTGTCACTTTGCGTGTTTATTAAATTGTTTCAATTTTGAACGATACAAAGCTTTTGTGATATATTAAAAAACCTTACATCTATACTAATATTATAAAGAGGTAATGTTTATGAGTTTGCGAGTTTGTGAATTATGAGTTTGTGACGTGTAGGAGGTAATCTCTGGATCTACTGAACCTTTTTATCCCGGAAATCATCCCTTAAGGGGGTGAAACTGGGGACGAAAGTTTGTATGGGGAAGTAAGTTAGGGACGTACCCGAGCGAAGCGAGGGCGAGTCGCTAGTATCTATATATATTAAAATCGATGTGTATAATGTATGTTCCCTAATCTTTAGATTAGCCCAGCGGGTGATACTGTGAAGTTTGGTAGCGACCAGAAACTTAAACGCGGGCGAAGAGACGAGAATAAAGCTCAATGAGCAGTCCTGAATGGCTAATTTCGCCTGTCAATATTGAATCATTGGCATTGCTTTCTTATGGACATCGTATATTCTATTCCTGCAGTTACTTTTTGCGTATTTTTTTGTAGGTACACAGGTTTCTACAAATCTTAGAGCATCACTAGATGTAATATAAGCAACTGTGGTCTTTAATAAAACGGACAATAAGAATAAGATATAAGTTATAAGTTTTAACAGTAAGAGAAAATTCAAACAATAAAAGTTTCTCTGTAATGTAATAAAACATAAGCTTTAAGGCCAAATTAGGTAGATCTTATTTATTAACTTAAACGTTATTATTTGTATAGTTTTTCGAATTGACGAAGCAATTTCCACTATGTCTTAAAGGAATTTGCTGTCATCATCTAAATCAAACGCAACAGGGGATGACTGCTAGTTTGGGGTGAGAAAAATAATTTTAACGCTCGCTGCCCTCGTGGGTAATGGATCGGTTTAACGATAACTTCGATATCTACTTCGACATGTATTTGGTAACGCCTCTACATATAAAAATGAAAATAAAGATATCAACTTATATAAGCTTAAAATGAATTCTTTTTGAAATCTTAATTTAAATTGTTTTTCATACATTTCCTGTTTATTATGCATATATTATATCTACTGAACTTTAAAAGCCATTGAAGACAACAAAACCATATTAAAATAACAAGTGAATCAGAAAAAATCTACCATACATCCAGAAGAGTGGCGAGAATAACATGTTCGGGCTACTGAACGTGTACAGTACATTTTCATACGATTTTTCCCAAAAAAAGGACTAGTTATCTATGGAGGTTATTGTTAAATTGTTTTAATTTATTAAACATTTTGTAAAAGTCTATCGGTATCATGATATTTGTGAATTAAAACCGGAAAAATCTCTTCAAAAGGCACACTTAAGTGGAACGAGCGCAAGGCACTAGTAGATATAAATATGTTGGGACATATATTTCTTCGTATATACATACATAGGGTACAGGTATTACTGTAAAGCATTCGAAACGTCGGCAACTAAAAATCAAAATAAATCCGCGCAATTATCTGACAAGATTGTTTTATTTATATTCGCGCAAATCTAAATCTTTTTAATAAAAAAATCTAAGAAACTATTTATACTATGCTTATTTTCCGAAGTAATATTTCTTCGTATATACATAGGTATTAGGGATTTTAATTGTATAATGACATTGTAAATCGTTTTGTTCATTAAAACGTTTTCTTCGTCGGGAGCTAATGAAAAAATTGCATGTCTCTTCCAGACGTTAATTGTGGAATCGATGAAACATGTCATCTATGCTCTAAACGAGTACATATGAATTACACGGAGAACGATAGATACTTTTGCCACTTGAGTATAATTTTAAACTGCGGTAGGTAGCGGTGTGGTGTTTAGCATGCACTACTATACATTCGAAGGTGTTCGGTTCGAATCCTGCGTTGCATCAAGTTTAGTTATTAAATCTTTCTGTTCAGAAAGTCCCAGTAACACGCCCAGAATTGGAATGTTTTCGATGGTTCATCCTTCTGCTGCGGAGAGCACGTAAATTCGTCGTGCCTACGCCTGGTCTCTCATCAGTCTTTTGTGATTAATTATCGTTCCATCGAAATTTGAGAGTGAAAGGAATAGAGAGTTCACGTTGTGTCTGCACGTACACTCGTGCACTATAATATCTCCCGCGCAGTTGGCTTGTCTCAGTGAGATTGGCCGCCGTGGCCGGAATCGGTCAGGTGAACTTATTTATTATTTTGTAACATAATTCCTATGCAGAAATAAACTTTAAATTCTTAAAATTGCAGAAAAAAATACACAACTGACCCACCTTCTTAATAGACCTTAATACTAAAAATTTTCTCAACCTATATGTTATCTTTGCAAGGTGTGAAAGTCTCAGGAGCTTTTTATATAACTTTCTAACAAACTTCCTCTCTTCTAACCCACAAAGCTTTTATCGCTTACTAAATGGAACTTTTGTTATGTCTGTTTTAAACTGTTAATATTTCGTCGCAGTCATAGGATCCGCATAGCGCATAATTATTGGCGGTCATCTTTAATCATCACTTGCTATACATATTTATAACTAGTGACGTTGCTTCGAGCATTTTAAATAATTTAAGTAAATTATGTTTAAAGTATAGTAAAGGCTTAGTATTATAACTCAAGTGATCCTTTTTAATAACTAGGTTGTTGATGACAGTTTGAGAATACTTCAACAATATAAAAAAAAACAAAGACGAACAACGACGATTGATTTTAATTATTAAAATCTAGATTATATTAAAATCTAGTTTTAATTTTTATAATAAAACTTTATTTTATTTTAAAGTAATTAACTTATTCATGTAATATATACGGTCATTTTTTTAATTCTAAGCTCTAAGGGCTTGCTTGCTCTTTTTTAAGTTTGAGATATCTAAGAATATTAAATGAGCAATCCCGGAAATACATATATAAAAATATTTTCGCGTCTTTGGTAGCCTGCTCTAACGATTTGGGTCAAATTTTGTATTTAGATAAGATTTTGTTTTTAAGTTTATCTACATAGGTGTATTTTGTTTTAAAAGAACACAATTTTTATATTTTCCACGAAAAACACCGAGCGAAGCTCTGTTGTCCAAGTACTGTATACAATATTACATCTCTAATAATCAGATTTGGTTTAAAATGAATATCTTATACATTTTGATCAAAGTAAGGAAATAAAGTTAGTTCATTTTCAGATATAGATGAATAAAATAATATAAATATGTCTTAAGAAAATCGGGACATCTGGTAGCACTGGCTTGAGCGCCATGAATACCTACGACACGGCTGTAAAGTTTTCAACGCGGGCATAACATCTGTTTCCAAGAAGATTGTGTATCTATGGTATTTTTTCCTTGTTATTATTAAATAAAACTTTTAATTTCATTACTCTATCTAGAAATTTATATAATAATAATAATTTATTATATAATTATATAATATATAAAGTATTTTAGAAATTAATGTGGGGATTGTTGTTTAAAATATACAGTAGAAGCTTAGTTTTTACAAGAATTAATATTGTTAGTGGAATTGCGATGAAATGTGTCTATTTATATTGATTTCAACGTGAAAATTATACTTTTATTATAGTCGTATAATACCCTATTTAAATCAAATACAAAATCTTGCTTTCTTTTTCTTTATATATGCATTATCATGTTGTATTGTATAACGTATTCTCTTGAATTATTTAAAAAAAACTGATACTTAGCTGTTTAATCAGTACTTAAATAAGGTACAATTATAGTAATTCAAATATTTAACAATAAATTTATTCTTAAATTAGATAATTTCTTTCCCAATTATAAATAATCGCAGTTATCCATACCGTGATATTACAAGTCATAACATCTACACGCTCGTGAACCTGTCACCGCTCGCATTAGGGCGCTTCTCGCTTAATTATATCAATCTTACCTGGTACTGTTCCAATTTATCTGGCAACACTTTGTTTAAATGTGTCATAAGTTTATCAGCTGTCTGTTTGTCTTTTTGTTTGTATATTTGTTACAAGTGTACTAACTTTAAGATGTTTTTGTTAATAAGAACATTTTTAAAGAATGTTTGTGTACTTTAAGTTTTTTTTATAAAAATTTAGTGGAATCAAACGAACAAAAAACTTTAATTAGACTTTTACAAGCACTTTTGATTAGTCAATTCAATTGAAAGAGCTTCAGTGTAGTCGGCCGTGAGAAAGCTACCACCAAAAGCAGTGCTGCTAAGAAGCCGATGAGAAATTCAACAGTTGTACTACCTTTTTTGTTCATATTATAAATGTCAAATTTTGTTAATGATGGAGTCAGTGACATGATTTCCTATTCTTATACATAGTATTTTTTTTTAAGTATTTCTCGCGTACCCTAATATGTAGCAGTTATTGTAAATATTCACCTCAAAACCATTTTAGTAAACAGCTCTAATATTACTAAAACATTTCTAACTTTATCGTCCTAAAATGCTTTTCAAAAGAAACTTATCTTCGTTTTCTGAAAGTTTCCTCCCACTTTGCCAATATCGTATCTGGCGTGACTGACTGACTGCGTGACTCGCTGTTCTCACAATAAACACGTCTCCGACATCGTTAATCAACGACGCTACACCTTAGGCCCGGTTACACCAGAGAAATGAATCGCTTGAAACTAAATTAAATACAGCTTTTAAACCAAAATATGAATAAATTTCGAATTAATCTTACAGATAACACTTTAACAAAAACTTTTGCATTACTAATACTTAATTAAATTATAATATATGCAATACTATAGTGAGCTCACTATTTGCCCAATTATTTGCCAATATTTGCAGCAATTAATAAACAATAAGTAACATTTACTAACAAATATTTCATTTTTTACAAAATCATTACATATAAATGAACATTATTATATGAAGTTATTGCAAAAGAATATGGTTTGCTGCAACATAATAATATTAGGTATATTTTTTATGAAATTATAAAAGTAATTTTCTTAGTACATTTAATAGCTAGATCTTCAGTATAAGTAATCAGTAGTTAAACAACAGTATCGTTAAAGTTGCATCGGCTCGTCCAAAACAATGGCACCTTGACGTAACAGAAGGTAGGGGGAGGATAATTAATTACCCAAGTGGCAGGTGCACAATGACTGCTGGTGACGAAGCTGGTTTTTTATCTTATATATTTTATATATGTTGTACTTATGTGTCTTTATATATATTATATGAAACTGTGTGAGGGACTATGGCGTTTTATATTTTTTGAAATTTAAAAACGCTTTTAAACATATTATCTTAACTTTTATAGTTCCTTCTTAAGTTTCCTTATTTGGCTCTTATACTCGTAGTTTAATTCTACTTATTGTCAACTAACAAAAATCAGTGCGAACGGTTATATTGTTATTATTTTGACGCAAAGATTCCGTCAATCTTTCTATCCTTAATCTATACTAATATTATAAAGAGGTAAAGTTTGTGATTTTGTTAGTTTGTGACGTTGTATGGGGTAATTTCTGGATCTACTAAACCGATTTAGAAGAAATGTGGTAAGAATATAGTTTGAGACCCTGGAAAGGCCATAGGATACTTTTTATTCCAAAAATCACCCCTTAAAAGGGTTGAAATGGGGATGAAAGTTTGTATGGGGAATCAAGCTAGGGACGAACCCTTTTTTTTAACGTTGGGAAATGCATTTACGCACGAGGTACAGGACTCACCGGCAAAGTCTACTAACCACTAAAACCCAAGAAAACCTTCTCCCGTCTTAATGGGGCGTCGCAGGATCGCTTACGCATTCTGGGTCAGGTGAACGCACGTTGGGGGGAAAGCTAGGGACGAACCCGAGCGAAGCGAGGGCGAGTCACTAGTTTTGTATATCTTGATTTTGAATATAGGACATAAATACTTACACAATATATACAATAAACACTCATATTATTATGATTAACTGAACATAAAAGAACCGATTTTACAATGATTTGATAAAGTCATTTATAGGAAAAATATAGCAAAAATTATAATTATTATTAAGTAATAAGTACCTAAATAAGTTAGTCAATTCATGAATTATTGCATTCAGTAAAAAAATCTGCCACATTTGACAGTTTTCAACAGACATTTTACAAGTTTTTAAGTTTTGTACTTATAAATGAAAATTATCTTAAATGGCAACAAAAACATAACATATAAAAAACTATATATACACATTCGCATCACTATAAACTAATTGAGCTTTACCTGAAAATCCGCATTAAATCGAGCCACACCACTAGATATACCACCGGAAAGAACAGACGTATGTGTGAAAGTTATACTAAAATACACCTTTATTAATAACCTTTAAAGGTTATATTACTTTGACGAAGCACTGAAGTGCAATTTGATGTAATTAAAAGGTTTAAGTAAAAGTAAACTTTACTAACCTGTTATTAAGGTTTATTTTTTGTGATATCAATTAATTCAGGTATTGACAAGCGATGATCGCTATGTTCTTCGAACAGTGCATAATTCGAATTGTCACTAAATTTTAATAGTATTTTAAAAGCGATTCTATTTTATTTAGCATTTAAGGTCTAATATTGAATAAATGTCACAAACTGAACAGTGATTAAAAGCTTTAGATGTATCAGTTGAATTTAAACCATATATAATTAGGTGTAGGGTTTAATTTGGAAATTTCGTATAAATTCATGATTATGAGTTGGTTTTCACAGGTGCAACGGTGTGGAAGACAGGACAGTTAAATTTGCATATAATATGGCGTACTTTCCGTTTCCGGCTGCGATTACGCAGTGACTTATGCGGTGTGTGTTTCGACAGATAAATATTTTGAGTGGATTGTTTTATGGAAATTCGAGTTTGCGATAAATTATGTTACTTGTTTTAGGAGTTATTACAAGTAAAATCGTTCTAAATCACTATTTACATACAAAATGTAGTACTAATAAGCAATAGTCCATTATAAATTTTAAAGAGAAATAATTTGAACCCAGGACCTCTTTTTTGACTATAACTTCGATATGGTGGTGAACGATTTATATCATTCCAATTGTTTGCTTTATGGTATAATTAATACAACTTGCGGTGCTTACAACTATTATATAGGTAGCTTCTCTTTTACATGGTATTTTACATATTATCTTGGAGTGCCAAGAAAAATATTGTAGAGCCTCGTATCACTTTTAACAAAAGTTTTTATTATATTTTTCGTATTCAAGTGTTGTTTTAACAAAATATCAAGAAGTATTGAAGATAATTTCCCATCATCTTAACTAGATTCTAATTTGTGAGAATTGCTGAAAGAATTACATTCTGCATCCATAATTTTACAAGATTTTGTACTTATCGTTATTTTCGCTTGTAAATCCAAGGTCATGCGTAGTAGAATACCGGAAGGAAGTTGATAAGTCACGGCGAGGGGCACTTCCGACGTAAGCTCCGTGCCAGCGGGACACCGAGCCTTGGCAGAAAACGACGCAGTAAAAATAGTGTCAAAGGAAATGCAGAAATCATAAACACGGTGTAAATTAATAAGGAGGTTATCACTAGTTTCCTGTTTCGACTACTTTTGGCAATATTACAATTATTGCCTGGGGCTGTTCCCGCATTTGTTTTATTAAGACTTTGATCAATACCTACTTAAGAACTGTAATTGCTCCCAAACTCAAAGGTTACAGTACAAGCCAACCAAAGGTTTAACAATCCACATCCTGACCTCATCTTCAGACCAGCTCGATATAATCAAGATATGTATTTTATTTTTGACTTTATTACTCTTAAATATTTTTTCTAAACAAGTTATTACATAATATGGCTCTACTCACATGGTAAGCAGAGTAGAGGTAGAGAACCTATGTTTGTCCCTATGGTGCGATCATGATTCATGGTGTCTTTCCTTGCTTTTAAGCGTAAAAATTACACATTTTTAATATTAATATAGGCAACAAACATACAGTTCATTTTTATTTATATGTATAGCTTTCAAAGTTGTTTACATGACTCAATTTGGTAAATCTAATTTAAGATGTATCGAGGAAAGTGCGCACAAAGCCGAAGGCAGGGTACTGGATAAGGAATGCGTTACCGTACGTAAATTTAGATCCACCGTCGAGCAATTAAATGCGTAGGCCTCTTGCAAACTATGTGAGTGAGCAGCGACCTTAAGAGTTGGGCCCTTAAGTAAGCGTTAATTTTACTTGTTATTTTTTAATTCATTAACATCCATGAATAAAACGGACGAATGAATGATGACTGCGAATCAATTTTCTATATTTTTTTAACAGAATTATTAAAAATATAATTTATTTAATAAAAAAAACATGATTTTAATAAGAAAACACTTTAAAAGTAATAATTTCATCCTTAAGGAGAGTTTTAATTTAATTTCATTAAAACAAAAGCTTGAACATAAACTAATATGAAACTTGTATAGTTATAATTAATTTTAAATATGCAATATTATATCATATGCAATTAATTTTAACATTATATAAATAATCGCTATCCTAATGACCATATCCGAAGGCCTTTTCAAGATATTAACTTTGTCAAGGTATTTGCAAATATCCCGAGGGGGCCGTAATGTAGAGATATTTAGTTTTAAACTTCCTAGGTATGTAACCTTTGCAATCTTTGACTTATGAGCTCCCAAAAGAGTCATACGAAACATTAAATAACTGTATTTCATACAGTATTATGTATGTATACTCTGGCAGCGACAGTAAACTACACGTTGTTTACTACGTAACAACAAGTTACTACTCACGAGTAGTAACTTGTTGTTATAACTTATATATTTTAGTGACGTTACATATGAATGTGACCATTATTAAATGCTAGTTAAAGATTTGTCAAAATTTAGAAATAAAAAAATCAAAATATTAAGTCCAAAAATGAAATATTTTGGTAATTTTTACAAAAAGACCAAATTTCATTAGTTTTGTATATATCTATCAATCTAACTTCGAATGGATAATAAAACTATCTTTCGTACTTTTTTAAATGTGTTAGATGCTAACAGCATGTCAATTTATTTCATTTCAGTTTAATCTCAATAGACGACATTGAACAAGTTAAAGAATTTATAAGTAGTTGGCAACTAGATAGCAAGTAGGCAGGGACAGTGTCTACTTATTTCTTAAAATTCGGACGGTCTGTACTTTACTTACTTAGTTTTGCTTATTTTTTCTTTATTAAATGCATATATGTATATAGTTATGCATACCTATATCAAGTTTTTTTTGCACTTCACTGATTGTTGAAATCACGATTACGTTTCTTTAAATCAATGAAATAAAATCCGGAAGTATTATGAATATCCGGAATATATTATGGTCACTTATAAGCCGTTAAATCAAGTGATTATCGTCCAAAATATGCTAAACAAAGCTAATAATAAATAAAAACCTATGAAAGGCACCTATTATGAATGTTATCAAATCTTGTAGGTATATATGTTTATATTAATTTAATATTTACCTACTGCCATAAATCTCAGTTGAGTGAAAAGAAATACCTACGGAGTAGCATACAGTAGTTAGTTTAAACATTATATTTTACTGTATTTATATTATAGTTTTAGATGCCTGTGTGGTCTGTCGGTTAGCATATAAGGCCACAGAATTGGACGTCCTAGGATCGATTCTCGAGTCAGGCCAAGTTTAGTTTAGAATTTTCAGTAGCAGCCCGGAGTAGAGAAGTTGCATTGGTGTATACGTGTAGACTTGTGCACTATAATATGTGGCGGATATAGGTCAGGAGAAAGTCATTAGGTATAGTTTTTGAGGAAAATATTTAAATTATCTATCTTTTAATTTTTTCTAAGCTTTTTTTATCCACATCATGAAAAAAAAACTGATGGTAAGCTTAGTTAAGTTACATTTGGCAGTCACTGACAATTTGCAAGCACATAAATAGAAGCATTGTAGATTAGAAATAAAATTAGTTGTATTTAACATATTATATTTAACTTAAAAAAAGTCACATATTTAAAATATAAATAAAATTATGTTTTCGGTTTTTTTCGCGGATTTATTTTGATTTTTGGTTTTTGACGTTTCGAATAATTTACAACAATAATGGTCACGGGACAGATTAAAGTTTTAAGCCAAAATCCAAAATAAATCCGCAAAAAAAATCGAAAAAATAATTTTATCTTTATTGGCGTAAATCTAAGAAAGTATTATAATTACAAATGTATGTCAGAATAAAATAACAATTCTTTGTCTTTATATTTATTATTTTAGTATTCTAACAACCTTGTTGGGTAGACGTTGATCACAAAACAAACATATAGCCTACTCCCTAGTAATCTGACCTAGATTCACCACATTTGTTCTTTTTTTTAATTTAATATTCCCATACAAATTTGGTCACCTAAAATGAAAGCTTTTTAAAGGTAGCTTTAGGACTGTATATACTTATAATACAGCTGTATAACTGTAGTATATTAAATAAGAAAGAACACAAAAAATAAGCTTATTTCGTCCTTTGTAAGAAAGCCGCGTACACGTCGTTACTAAAGCCCGTCTATTTAATATTTCAGAAGAAGGCAGGTGCATCCGTACGTGGTTACACGAAATAATACTTTTGTCGATCAGACCTATTGTATTTCAGGAAACAAACGACTCTTACGAAACTTATTAAAATAAATGCTTAAAATTATCAAGATGATGTTAAATCAGTACTTGATATTGTCTTGATAGTAAGTAGTTTCTAAGATAATAAGGTTTTACGAAAAAAATAGTTTTTGCTCGCGGCATTGCTTGCGAGATAAGTAAGCCGGAGTTCAAGGGTAGCCTGTTTCAGATCGTGAGTCTTGAGTGCGATTTATGTCCTTGCCAAATTTTATCGAAATCTGTTCAGCGGGTTACGTGTGAAAAGATAGTAATCAAGTTTTGTTAAAAATAGTAAATTTCGCTTACGTTGAATACCAATATAGCATGATGACGACACGCTTGGCTTAGTTTGTAGTGACCCTATTTGCTGTGCCAGCGATCGCGGGTTCGAGTCCCGCTGGGGCCATTTATTTGTGTGATGAGCACGAATGTTTGTATTCCAATCTTGGGTGTTTATATGAATAACATGTATTTAAAGTTATATATGTGTAGTGTATCAACTATCTGATATACATAATACAAGCCTCATAGCTTACCATGGAACTAGATGGTGCTGTGTGTTATTTATATAGAAAAAAATTACAATTATTGATATTTACTATTAATAAAACAACCCTATTACCGCTCAGCGGTGGACTTAATATTATTATTATAGTTTCAGAATTTATATTTAAAAAATATTATACGACTTCAATTATAAAGATAAAGATTATATGTAATTTTATACTTATTAAAATCTGTTATAATTATGTAATTATGTTTATAAAAAGATACTTGCCAGACTGCAGTGTCCTACGATACTAATACCATTAGGTTGCTTAATTTAATAAAAATATACCATACATAACTTAATATTTGAGATTATTATCAATCAATGTTCCAATACACCGCTATGAGCTATCAGATATAATATTAACAGTCTAGCTTTGTTCACGATTGATTGAGCCGCCTCCTCGGGGACTGAAGAATGTAGGTGTTGAGTGCGGCCTTATTCTGTATACATTGTACAATTTTGTATAGTTTTATTGGCAAAATAATTAAATTTTGTTTCAACAGAATATGTAAAGCTGAAAGCCGCAGATGGGTCTTCTGGTTTTTCTTATTTTGTGTATGTTTCAAACGACTAAATATAACAATGTTCTATTGAAACCTGATCAGTTTTTTTTAATTTTGATATACAAAAAATAGACAGACACACATTCTAAAATCTGTAGATTAAAAACTTATTAGTTTGATAAATTAAATTCTTATTCCATAATAAAATCTAGATTTCACAGTATCTATTTGAATTATTAGCTGCATGTATATATTTATGTCATTTTATCAGAAGCAGTATCGCTATATTGTTTTAATCAGAATAAGTCCTCAATCTAAATCTTGCAAGGGCGGAACCCTTTCGCTGCACATTCAATTAACTGACATGTAGCGTTGATGGGAAAAATCACACCGTAATAGAAAACAATACGTAGCCTTGTGGCTTATGGAAACCAATAATTATGTTAGGGGCATAGTGCTTTGAATTTATTATTGAAGTATGAGGTATTTATATATGAGTAGGTTTTATTATAATCAGCTAAACTAAAGTAATGAAGTCAAATATAAATTAATAGAGAAAATTAGATAAAAAGTAAATGAATGGAGGAGGCAACACTGTGCATTTTTAATTAACATTTTCTAAATTTTTCTTAAGTAAAACTCTTAAAAACTTTGTTTATATAATCTATTGTATTATAATATTATATTATAAATTAAAAAATATGTTTGTTAGCTTATTGATCTTTGAAGCAGCGTTTTTTGAGTTGAAGTTTCATATAGTTATAGGTCTAAGTAAAAAGGTTTATTTTAAATATGCATCTAATGGCTAGCTTAGAATAAAAGTATATTCTATATTGCAAATTTTTAAACTTTAGTTCTAAATCAACTAATTGCCTAAGAAACTGTTACTAGTTTCCTCTCATGTATATACTCACAGTAAAAACTGAGTATTTTAACTGTATTCTAACAATCTAACCATCAATCCATTAACACCTACTAAGCAGAGCCATAAGCAAGTCATTCACATTTTTGTTTATTTTATAATTCAATAAAAACAAATCCCAGCTCTCTTCCATCTAATTTCTTAACTGATCGTTGAAATCTCTCCAATCTCGTGTGACGAGGCCGTAACATACGTTTGCGTCGACAAACAGTCGTTACCAGTATTGTTATAAGAGCAAAACATATACAAGTAGGTAATATAAGTGTAGTGCCTACCTTTGATAAGCTAGACGTGGTTACAGTGCATGAGCGAAAGCGGGTTTTCATATTATATGAACAGCATGAGCTCAATTAACAATTCTTATTTGAATTTCTTACTATTTTAATGTATATAATGTATATGTAAGCGACTATATATATACGTTTTAAATATAACTATATTTTCCAACAAAAACCAAAAACAAAAACATACTTCTATTTAAAATGTTAAATATTCGCAAATATAAGAAAGTTAAATGTATACATTTAATTTTATATAATTGAGAAACTTTTGCATTGAATAATTGAAATGGAATGAAAATTTTTCATTTTGCAATGAGCACAAAATATTTATGATTAATACAGATTTTTAAATGTATCTAACTTTAACAATATTTATGTTTGAAGAATGGAGTTTACGTTATGAGCTTACATAAAAAAGGTTCTATTTCTAGATTTCCTAATAAAAAATATATTTTCTAATACTACAGACAGATTACACTGTGAATTATAATTTTTATTTCCGCTTCCGCTTATGAGTGTAGACGGTCGTAATGCGTGTTCACGTATAATAAGCGCAATAACAGTAATATTATGCGAGAGGGGAATAACTCTGCTTACAATGTTAGCTAATGCTTACAAGTATTTGTTCAGCCTTTTCAATATGAACGTGTGGTGCTTTTGGCTTCGTGTATCAGTCATGTACTACAGCATTCTGTTTTTTATAAGTAAATTATTTTGAACCTGGATTTCTGATAAATTATATTATGTACATGTCTACGAGCAAATATGAATAACTAAGATTGCTTGTTGCTGAGTAATGTTTTTTTTACATACAAGTATTACAGGTATAGTGACTTTATAACTATTATAAACGCTTTTAATGAAATTTATAGATCAAGATTATAGGTTCATAATTGGTAAAGTTAGAGTTATGATACTATATAGAGCATAACTGTCCTAATAAGATCTCAATTACCTTCTATTTTGGAGACGGTCAAAAACTAATAGCTATACAAAAATGTTTTAGATAAAAACTAGCGGACCCGACAGACGTTGTCCTGTCTACACGTCTTTAATTTGAAAATTTCAAACTTTTTTTAATAATTTTTTTGATGAAAATTATTATTCAAATTGTGAATTAAACCATTCCCAGATCCCCTTGAACACACACAAAAAATTTCATCAAAATCGGTCCAGTCGTTTGAGAGAAGTTCAGTGACATACACACTCACAGAAGAATTATATATATAAAGATATTAAAGCAATCGGTTTTTGCTTATTGTTTTGTCAACTAAATATCCTTATTCATTCAAGTGTTACAATTTCAAACAAATTTGTAGTTACTTTAAAAGTCCAAACTGTACTAGGTTACATCATTTCCTCACGACCTTTGTTTTATAGAATCTAAATAGTTTTCTCTTCGTATTGTTCAAAGTTCCTCAGTAGATATGTCTATCTGTACATAAATATAATCTCACGAGATTATTTTACGTAGTTCTCTCAACATCCGATTACCGGATGCGCGGAAGTGTATATGTGTTTGTGCCAAGTTATTAGCTCCACCTGAGGGCGAAGATGTATCAGAGTGTTTGCTTTCAAACAATACATTGAAATTGTTATGAGCCCCTCTCAGTGTGTACTAAAGCCAACTAACTTTGATCCTTCAAATATTAACAAATTTAAACTTTAAAATAATGATTTAGAGCTCAATTTTAGATGGTGGGTCCATCTTGTTTCATGTTACAATGCAAGTTTGAATATTGACATAAGTAAATGTACCTATTATTACTACCTCGATATTAATTCTCAATAACTGCTTCTATGTTAAAAGGGTCTTCGTGTAGTGACTCTCCAATTATTAATTTTCTAAGTAAAGCATCGACTAAATGTAATTGTTCATCGATTGATGTAGTCTTGTATCATTCACCACAAATAAAACATATCGTTTAAATTTTAAGGTTCATGCTGAATTTTCGAATTTATTATGAACAATGTAAATTCTGGTTAACACTTCCGTTTCTTTCATTTGCATCATATTGGCTTTGAAAAGAATTAAGTATTATATTGTAATGTCATAGTTATTATTTGAATTTGGGTTAAATACAACAAATACAAAAATAATAAATCGAAACCTCGCTATGAATCATTTCCATAAACTTAAAGCTCTAGTAATAAAAAAAGCTCTTAAACAATGAAATATCTGTAAAATCGACACGATCGGTAAGAGGTTAGGCGCAGGACCAATGGCGTTACGTACTACGAAATATCACAAAGTTTTGATAATATGAACACCCTTGGCCCGACCCGAGACTCGAACCCAGGACGTCTAAATCTACAGCCACTAGACTAACCTGGAGGTTTAAGCCAATCTAAAATACTAAGTCTGGCTAGCAAATTATAAAAACCCTACTATCTCACTTATCACCTCATCAAAATCCCAGTTAACGATGACCCGTTCTCATTTATCCTACCGAAACTCAAACTGTACCAAATTTATTAATCGCCGGCGCTCCTCGGCTCACAAACAATGGGCTTAAGTAATTAATGTCATGTCGAACGAATGTTTTAATAACTTGCTATGGTGAAATTGTTTGCACGACACGTAATACGTGTACGTGATCCTGTATTAATGGGTAAAAGGTTTTTAAATATGATCCCTTTATAGATTGGTGTTAGGTTTATGTCTATTATATTTATGGTGCCTTCACATCTGTATGCCTGTATTAATCTTTACGTGCGTATATATTTCTTCTTTGAATCTTATGGCCAAATAAGTCGAAATTATGGCTAAAATTCCAATAACTGTATGTATGTATGTGCATAAAGTGTAAAAATACCTAATTATTTCATAGGAAGAAAAAGTTAGAAAACAAAGTTTCGGTAGGTTCATTCGGCACGTGACGTATCAAAAATGATTATAAACTCAGTATGGTAGAAACAGCACATTAAAATTTAAATATCCGAATATATCTATAAAATGAGCTCTTAGAAAATTTTTAAGTTCCCATAAGAGTTGAAATTTATAACGATTGCTGTAAAGCATTGAAAGGAAGGAGGAGGAAAGCATATTTATTTTACTATACATGAACTCGCGGAACCAAAAAGTGTTTTGTGTGCGGAACATAGCTATTGCAAAAATCTCACCTTCAATCAATATTCAATATCGATCGCATTTTAGTTTCCGAGCAGATGTCAACCCGTATGCCACAATAATGCACCGCGCCGTAACTTTATCCCCGATACCTCCAGGTGTGGCAATAACTTGGGGTGAGAGAAAAATAGTCAAAAATACATTGTCTACACTTAATTATAAAGAGGAAAGACTTTTTGTTTGTTTGTACCGAATAAGCTCCGAAACTACAGGATTATCAACTAAAGAAGATAGTTTGAAACCCTGGGAAAGATATAGGATAGTTTTTAGCCTAGAAATCATCCCTTAAAGGGGTAAAAAGGGGGATGAAAGTTTGTATGGGGAGTCAACATAGGAACAAATCCGAGCGTGTCGCTAGTATTTAATACATATATTAGTATACAAAATGCTACTTTTTCCAAATACTAATTTTATCATTTTAGTTATCTGTTATCACAGAAATTTATTCTTGCTGTTAACTGTCGAATATGGCACAAATCTCGCTTAATTCTATCCGCAGCACTCTTTAAAACATCCAAACATATTTAAACTCAGTAATACTGTAAAGACAAACAAATAAGTTTAATTTTTATAATAGTCTATAGAAATCAAATAACTTAATTTACATAAGCTTCCACACTAAAACCCTTCTACCCACATACTTTTTACTTTGTACTCTTAATAATAAATGAAATATAAACTTTTAACAACGTAAAGCGGGTAATTAAATAATTGGCAACTCTCATCCACGAATTGAAACTTTATCTTAAACGGTTTAACAATTGTTTTCTCCGAACCCATGTCCAGGTTAATCATTATAGTTTCTTCGAAGCCCGCATGAGTCGAACCAATTGATGCAATGAGCGCACGCAAGCTAATAAAACTGACCTTAGTTCAAGCTACTGCTGGCAGCGTCAATTGCATTGAATGGAATAGAATTTTTACTATAACAAATGTGATAGTATGTTTGTTTGTCCTCCTTTCACGCAACAATTAATAAGGAATCAATGTCTTCTTGCATAGAGATTGTTTATTGAGAAGTAAGAGATCTTAGTATCATAAGCTTTATCGTACCAAAAGAAGCTTTTAAGGATAAGAGATACTAGGAATCTGTATTAACTAAAAATATTAGAAGTCTAATTTTGATAGGTTTCGTATGATATATTATCCACTTTGTATATTGTAATTATAAAAAATATATTATTTTCTCACACCTAGTACCTTCATTTGTAATCTATACTAATATTATAAAGAGGGAAAGTTTGTGAGTTTGTGAGATAGTGAGTTTGTGATGTTGTAAGTGGTAATCTCTGGATCTACTAAACCGATTTAGATAAAAGGTAAAAAGATACTTGTCACCCCGGAAATCATCCCTTAAGGGGGTGAAAATGGGGATGAAAGTTTGTATTGGGAAGCAGGCTAGGGATGAATCCGAGCGAAGGGAGGGTGAGTTGCTATTGTTTTATAAAACTCTATATTTTAAATTTAAAAGTTTGACACCCTAAATTGTATTTAGTTTTTAAATTATATATGTTATGGGCCTCTGCTTACATATTTAAGATCTTTTTGTAAATATTGCCTGAAATAAAAGATTAAATTAAATAAAAATATATTTTTACTCTACGTCAATTCAAAAACAAATCACTTTATTGAATAAGCTATTTTTTTTAGTAAAAAATTTGTAGTTGAGAGAAAAATAATAGTTATACCACTCTCTTTCCTTCCTTTTCAAGATACCGTATTTTTAATTGTTCTGACATATTTTTTAAGTTCAATCGTGCTTCCCCATTGTGGTTATGTATATACCCGCATTTGTCGCGACAGCAATTAAGCGTTTCGCACACGCAGAATATTATACGTCCAGCGAGTTTATTTTAAGATGTCAAGGTTTTTATGTTGTTAGCAATAATCGAATTTATATCTATACTAATATTATAAAGAGAAGAAAGATTTTATTGTTTGTTTGTTTGTTTGTACCGAATAGGCTCTGAAACCAAGAAAATTTCGTAATATTATAGTTTCAGATCCTGGGACTCTCTGGGACAGATCTATGCACTCCACATAGGATAGTTTTTATCCCGGAAATCATCCCTTAGGGGGTGAAAAGGGGATGAAAGTTTGTATGGGGAAGCCACCTAAGAACGAACCCGAGCGAGGTGAGAGAGGCCAATCTCATTGAGACTAGCCAACTGCGCAGGAGATATTATAGTGCACAAGTGTACGCGCAGACACAAGTGCACTCTCTATTCGTATGACTCTCATACTCCGGTGGGACGACCACTCGACACGACCGGTGAGAGTTAAGGCGCAGGACCGACGGCTTTACGTGCTCTCTGAGGCACGGGGGTGAAACACCGCCAACTTCCCAACTCCGGGCTGTTACTGAGACTTACTATACAGAAAGACTCAATAACTAAGCTTGGCCCGACCCGGGACTCGAACCCAGGACCGAGGGTGTGCAGCCGTACATGCTAGCCACTACACCACCGAGGCTGTTCAAGGCACTTAACATATACCTATGTTAAATTGGGGTGAAAACAATTTATAAAGATCATTTGGTTATTTTATTATACATTTATATACATCTTAAATTATTAAAAGAAAATAAATGTTTATTATGTGTTAATAGGGAATGGTCTATTTAACAATTTAAGCACTAACATAAAAAGCTTAAGCTAAATGATAAAAAAAGGCAGTGGTAGCTCAGTGGTAATGCGCTTGCTTGAGAAATCAAGTGAAACGAGCTCAACTCAAAATAATTTCCAACATGAAAACCTCTTATCTTACGGCGAAGGAAAACATCGAGAGGAAACTTGCATGTTTAAGAGAACCTAGCAAATTTTCGAAAGACACGTGAAGTCTGCCAAGCCCGCTTGGACAGCTTGGTGTAGGTGCTATGGCCTGATCCCAATCTTATTGAGGGGAGACCCGTGTCCAGCAGTGGGATGTTAAAAGGCCTGAATAATAAATTACTAAATGATAACAATATTTATAATCAATATTTATATTTTATACATATAATAGGTACCTACTTAATGTCATAATTAGGCGTTATAATATATACCTAATATCATAAGAAAAAACGACTTACAGGCATATTATAGTATATATTGAATGAAAAACAATAATAATCTTTATATATATAATTCTTCTGTGAGTGTGTATGTTACTGAACTTCTCTCAAACGACTGGACCGATTTTGATGAAATTTTTTGTGTGTGTTTAAGGGGATCTGGGAATGGTTTAGATTTACAATTTGAATAATAATTTTTATCAAAAAAATTATTAAAAAAAGTTTGAAATTTTCAAATTAAAGACGTGTAGACAGGACAACGTCTGTCGGGTCCGCTAGTTATATAATAAACAGCTTAATTCGTTTTAAGTATGGCCAATGTATTTCAATTGAAGAGTAGTTAAGGTGATCGCCAGGTGGCCCCTGACTCAGCCGACAATCTAGTTAAGAGACATCAAGAGGAGACTAAAAGTGTTATGGAGACGCTTAAACTGAAAAAAGTTTTATTATATAATTATATAATGTTAGTTAAATTATAGTTTATTTTGATGTAAAAGGGAATATTTAAAGAGAAAAGGTATCAAATATTCGTAAAAAAATTGTAATATAATTATATAGATACTGTATAACGTTTGATGTGCTGACTTTGTTTACAGTAAATTTTTTATATATAATCTTTATATATATAATTCTTCTGTGAGTGTGTATGTCACTGAACTTCTCTCAAACGACTGGACCGATTTTGATGAAATTTTTTGTGTGTGTTCAAGGGGGTCTGGGAATGGTTTAGATTCACAATTTGAATAATAATTTTCATCAAAAAAATTATTAAAAAAAGTTTGAAATTTTCAAATTAAAGACGCGCACACAGGACAACGTCTCTCGGGTCCGCTAGTATATATATATAATTTAGTAAAGTTATAATTATTTAGTAAGTATTTATAATCGGATTTGAAATACAGCAAATATTGACTCAAAATATGTCCAATATCCATATAAATAAAAGCTATCCATAATAATAATTATTTATACATCATTATTTTAGGTAATGTTGATTGTATAATGTCACCTTTAATATTCAGGAAAACACGTTTAATATTTCTCATTTTCGATTCCACCTATTCTGTAGTCACTTGACTAACTCATGATTGGTTTCGTTTAGGAGATAGGCAGGTACTGGTAGGTGCTCAATTGATTAAAATATGGCTCGTTTAGATCGTTTATGAACACATGCGATGGTTTCAAAGATAACAGGATGTCCTCGAAATTAATATAATACTATCTATACGTTTTGTAAATGCTTGTGAAGCATATCTTCTGTATCTGTAGAAAAATATGATATGACTAATTCTAATAGAGACATAATATCCCATAAATAATAAGTACACTAGATTTACTCGAATATTTGACATTTTAAATAAAACTATCTTTTCGGACTTTTTCCGCGGATTTCGCGAATTTCTTTTTTTAATTTAATTTATGATCTACTTGCGACTCGACTTTAGGTGTTTTTCGTCTATATTTTTAATACAAAATCTAGGTAGCACCATCTTTTGGCTGCTATCAGTAACCTATGTGTTATTCTCGGACCTAGGTCATAGTCCATGTGTGTTCATCCATAATATCATCTATACATATAATAAAATTGTAACTAAGCCGAATCTGTACATTAAATATTTTTTCGAAAATCTTATTGAGATAAGCATTATTATCGATACAGAAGCCAAATCTATAGTTTTTTGAATGTTTTTCCGTCTGTTACCGCATCACAGAAAAATCACTGGAGGGATTTTGATGAAATTTGGTATGATGATAGCTGATTCGGGTCAACATATTTAATGTTTTCCGCGAGAAAATGTCTCATTTCTGAGAAAAAATACAAAAGCTGCAATGTAAGGGTATACTAATATGTAAAACCTAAGAATTTGGTTTTTTGTTATATGATCGCGGGCAGAGCCGCGGGCAATGCTAGTATATTATATAACATAACAACACACAAACTGTCAAAACTAAGTAATAATTAATTAACTTTTAACTTTTGACCAAGCTACATTCTAAACTATAACGATCTATATCAACAAAAAGGGATAAACGCTTTCCATAAAAGACAAATGATAACAAAAGCTGAAACACTACCGGCAGTAACTTAAAACGTGTAAAATGAAATAAGGGCCTTTGTAAGGTGCCCTCGTGGATAGTTGACCCGCATTATCCTTAGCTGTGGTTAGGTGAGACCCAAGCTTTGTCCCCTTTAAATGCATGGAGATAAAAATGCTGAAAGTATTCTGTGAGGTAGGTCATTATGTGTTTTTTTGTCTTCTATAATGGGTTATCTGGGTCAAATTAACATTATAGGTTTGCTTATTCTTGATCGACTTTAAAAACGAGGTATCCCCTTCCGGTGTATTTTTTGTGCGTGTTATTCAATAATCGATTAATTGACAATCGATTGTATTTTTTTAATGAAATTGTTATAACTAATAATAATGATACCTACTTTATTTTTTTTAAACCTTTAGGGTATTTTTTGTGTGCTTTAAATTAGATTAGCCTAATTTCTAATTATTAATTAAATATAAGGCTATATGAATGCAGATGAATGCCTTTATTAATGTAAGAGGGTATATTTTTGATCTCAAGTAACTGATTTTAAATACGGAATACGATACCAAAATTTTATGGAAATAACTTCATGTAACGCGATAGAATCTCTCCACTGCCTAAAATATTTCTATACAAAATCACCTCGATCTATTCCTCTATGGCTGTACAATACAATCACATTTTCGTATTTTTATAAATAAATTAGTGTGTATATCGTTTTATAAATAGTGGGAGAAGTTGTGAAGCTAAAGAAACCTACCAATTTTCAAAGTTCGTGCACTAAACAAAAATACAACGTCATTACCAATTAGTGGTGGCATTAAAAATTCCCTAAATGAGTGTAAAATACACAAAGGATAAGGGCCGGCAATCGGCGAATGGGCAGGCGGCGGGGGGCGGGCGGCGGGGGGCGGGTGGCGCGGGGCGGGCGGCAGGCATGCGGGCAAAGGAAATTATTAATTTGGACTATTAAAATTACCTTTCACAATTGAGACCGACAAAAAGGTCCCCCTCATAGAAAGGTTCATCTCTTAGAACAACCACCAGAAGTGTTACATGGCACAGGCCACGTAAAACTATACTAGTGTATATTGTAAAGTATTGTACTCTATTGACACTTATGTAGGTAACTAGGTAATTACGTTTTAACGTTTAGTATAGATTTCTAAGAGATGATAAATATTTTTCCTCAGCAAAAAGTATGCTATATGTTGACCCGGATAACCAGCTATCATCACACCAAATTTCATTAAAATCTGTCCAGTGGCCTTCTCATGATACGTTCTTAGATAGACCAACAAATTTTAAATTACATAATCTAAGAAAGTATTATGTACACTAACAAAATTCTAAAAACTATACATTCAGCCTCGGTGTCCATAATAATGACTATTTCAATAAGATTTTCATGAAGACCTTAAAATTTATTTGGGCAGAAGTATATATTTTATATATAGATCAAGACGTAATTGAACTAATTTGTTGATAGCGGTCTCTAAAAATATTAGTAGATCTAATTGAAATATATAGGTCATAGAAATATCAGCTTTTTGCTACATTAATATAGGTACATTTTATATCAATAGAGCAAAATTTATCAGATAATTATAATTAATCAGAACCCATAGAAAGCTAATATGGTATGGGGTTACGCTATATCTTCTAGCCCTTGTTCTATGGTCTCATACCTTTTAAACGATAAATGAGTTCTAAATGTGTTGGGTCTTGCTTCTGACGTGTTGAGATATCAGTTTTGGAGATTGGGTGTGAGACACACATGGGTGCTCACTAGTAACCTGCTATTGTTTTGTTCTATACCCATTTAAAAGTTTAAAGGGTTAAATTGTTAAAAGTGCAAAAATAAATGTTTCATGTGTTGGAGCATGACAACTCCAAGTATCAAAACAACTTGCCATCATCCATGTCATTGTAGGAATTCCTTGTAGCCTTTAAGGACCAGTGGTAATTTTGTAGGTTGGTGAATTAGTTTTTATTAAAGTTAGTCAGTTACATGACTGTGTTCATTGTAAGAGGTTCTAGCCTTACCTTGGTTTCTTTAATTTTACTTTCGTTGAATAGAACATACATACATGTTATTTTTTAATTTAGAACATTATAATTTATTCATATAGACATTAATTATAATATAAAGTAAAATCCAACATTAATAATACTTGTAATCGAAATTTCAGGAACTAGAATAAATTCCTTACACGTACAGTAATTTCCTAAATAACTGCTTTGGTACGTAATAGCAACTTATTTTTCTCTAAATATAATAATAATAATAGTAAAAAATCAGTACGTACAGTGCAGGATTAAGGGGTAGGGTGACCGCGTGGGGCAAGGACAATGAATGACGTGACGCGTGCGTATAATGCAATATTTGTTCGGGGACACACGGGTGACACGCGCTTTGTGCACCTAGACAGGGTTGGGACACCGGTTTCACATATTTCTAACGGCTATGTTTTATTTCATCATCATTCATTCATCTATGTTTTTTTTTAATTCTTCCTTTATAAAAAAACTAAGAATTTTGCAAAAAAAAATAGAACAAGTGCCATAATAAAAAATGACATAACGTGATATAAACTAAGAATGTAAATGAAATTACGTATACATGTACAAAGTATCTTTTAATAGTATTTTCTTAAAAATCTTTTGAAAATACTATATTAAATAATAACTATTTTTATTCAAATAAAACAAAATTCTAAATATAATATACTTTTATGGAAAAGAAAAAAACTGCATTTTATGACAGAAGCATTTTACATTTGGTTGCGAACCTCTGCAATGCACACTAATCCAGCTAGGGGTGCGACGATAAAAAGATAATACGAGCTCGCGGCGCGTGCGCATCAAAAAACTCGCTTTAATGACGCACCTATATACCGGCTTATCGCGCCTGCGCGGACCGCTGCAGAAATAACAAATGAGCATAATTATAATACCTTGGCAAGAGTAGCAGGGGGATGCGACGTCCCCTGTCCCAACGTGTTTTTATTGGCAATGCGTGCAGTCAATGTCGCGAAAGTAATGATGGGAATGAATCTCAGATTCGCTGTCATTCATATGATAATTGTTGCATCTAGACTATCTTTTCAGAAATAAGGATGCGCTTTAATAAAATATATAATCGTTTGTTTAGCATTAAAATAAAACATAAGACATCACTATGCCTGAAGTTTATTTTTAATTTATTATTTTTTATTATTAATATCTGAACTTGTTTTTACTCTTACGTAGGAACTACTGTATACTTGATTTATCAGAACTCATTACTATTACTAATTTTAGTAATTCAATAGTGAAAATGTCACAGATTAAACTACTTTAGCGACTCACCCTTGCTAGATAAGATATTTTCCCGCAATAAAAGTACCCTATATGTTGACCAAGATAACCAGCTATCGATATGACAAATTTCATCAAAATCTGTCCAGGAATTTTCTCGTGATGTGTTCCCAGACAGATAGACAAAAATTCTAAAAATTATAGATTCGTCCTCTGGATCGATAATAAGAATAATTTATGTACCTACAGATTTGACTACAGTTAGCATTTTATTATATGTGTAGATTTTTATTTTTTTATTATAATAAATAAGTCCCATAGTCTAAGAGATATATGTATATGCCGTAATCTGGATTCGGGCGCAAAATAAAATATTCCGATTATACTATAAATTCGAATATTTCAAAAAGTCAGAGCAAAAAAATGAAATTTACAATTCATAAACACTTTTTTCTATTATAAACATAAAAAATCGAACACAAACCAAACTATAAACCATGTGCAGCAGCAATAATTACTAGGCGTACATTGAAAACAAAAAGCTTTTCATCCGACCCTTTACGATTTCATAGCTGTAACCGGTTCACATTGTTGCCAGTGCTATAAATCACACGAATATGTCACAGACTAAAAATCAGTTGTACGTTAATTTATAGGTGCGGGGGCGAGGGGACTAGGTGAGCTTTTTTACTGTGTAGCGGTTGTCAGTGAAAGCTTCGTATCTGGTTATTGTTATTATATTAATTTTAGTGTAACTATTGATTTTAGAGACATCAAGTTAGTAATTGCAATGGAAAATAATGAAAATTTAAAAAGAGTTATTTTAAATAGATTTATAAATAAACGTACTACCGACTTATCTTCATTTTGCTTAGGTGCGTCCTTAGATGCCTAAAAGTACCCTATATATTACTTCAGGTCATACTTTACCTGTGCAGTAAACATACAATATTGTTGATACGTGAAGATGTAACAAACATACATACAAACTTTGTATTTATAAAAGCAATCAGAATGTTGGTATTTTTTTATATATCGATATTTGTAGTTGATGCTTGTGTAATTACTTGAATCAGGATTTACAACTTATAAATCGATTTTGACAATTTAATGTGTGGATAATAAAAAATACAATCGCATAAGGATCTGAATAGAGGTCAACACTTAATAATATATATTTTAACAAATTCTTAAACAAAATTTTGGAAGAAAAATTGCTGACAATATTATTTCTTAACTTTTATATAATATTAGTTTTAGTTTTGTCTGTGCAGTAGCGAATATGGCAGGAACGTCTAGTTATCTTTAAAATCGTGCAATATTTCTATATATCGCTCACAAGTATAGTCAGCTTCATTTATTTTTCATTTACACCACACTGACAGGTTAGGGCGACAATCTAATAAACTGTCCCGCGTCCCGCTGAGACTATCCGATTATATTCAGAATCTTGTTACCCTACTGATTAATACTAAGGTCGGTTGTTACATGCACACCCGTGCTATAGAATTGAAACGTAACAGAATTAACCGTGTCCTCTCCCCATTGAGATTGCTGATTTTTTTCGGGACAAAAAGTCGATAATCGTAATGGCTATTAAATGAACAATAACTCTTTAGAATGAAAACTTATTACACAAGAGCAAAATGTAAAGAAATATGTATTTATTTATTGATGAAGATCGTCCAATCGAGTTTTACAGTTACTTTGTTAAAAAAAAGTATTATAGTAACAACAATTCATATCAATTATTCTAATAACTTTAAATTATCTTTACACTCTGTGGGAATTGAATCCTGTACGTTCAGTTCAGTGCCACTACGTCAGAGAGCAAAAGCATTCCTGTTAAAAATGCCAAATATTTCCATAAGAAATTCAGTTACAACACACATTGCCGGACAAATTGTGTGTAACGACCACACAGCTCTATTTACCTCCGTCTAAATTACTGATTTGAATATGCATAGGGATGTGCGTTGCTTTTCAAAAAAAGAACATCGGTTTTTTCTCCATCTGTACATTAAATATTTTTTGGAAAAACTTGATGAAAAAAGACATTATTATCGATACATTGGCCGAATGTAGAGTTTTTAAATGTCTGTCTGTGACCGCATTACGGAAAAATGACTTGAGGGGTTTTGATGAAAATTGGTATGATGATAGCTGGTTATCCAAGTCAACATATATAACCTCTGAGAAACTGCGGTAAAATATATCACCCCTGAGAAACCAATACTAAACTTTAAAGCGTAGGTAGAGACGAACCCGATCGGAGTCAGGGTGAGTCGCTAGTGTAGTATATACTATATATTTTATTTTCATATATTTTTTTTAATCTTCTAACAGATATTCTCAAATAAAATCTGTTCTTGTTGTTCCAAAAATATTCTTTTCCATGAATTATTCTGTATCATTTTATATAAATAATCTTAGGTATTTTAGTGATTGCTTCTATCATAGGAATATATTATAAAATTTTCAGAAGTCAGAATTAAAAGTAGTCTGTACGCACTTTCTATTAGGAAAAGATTTTTTAGAATCGATTCAGTATGTACGTAGTTCCTTAGACTTCCCACATACAAACTTACAAAACTAACCTCTTTATAATATTGATATAGATAAATAAACTTTATATTTTAAAATAAGATATTATATTCTTATAATTATTTATTTTATTTATATATACAATAAAATTTTAACGACTGAATGTTTTCGTCAGAGCATCACTACGTGTAAAGGAGTGTCGGTGGCAGCGGTGTAGTTTGCATAAAATCCTCATTTGTCAAGCTCTTATGCGTCCGAGACAGATATAGACTATTATAACGATAATACGACGTTATGTATAAAAACACCTAAACTATAAACTATGTATCTTATGTGGAGTACTTGTATACTTACGATTACGATGCACGTTCAATTACCGGTTGAGGCTAATGATTCATTAATTATCATTAATAAATTATTTAAATATTTCATTTATTAATAACTAATAAAAATAAATAAATTATTTTATATAAAAATATCTTTAAACAAATAGATACGTATGGAATAGTATATACTATATCTCGAATTCTATATAAAAATAACCATAATATATTTATTTATATGTACATATAAAATGTTTATATTTAAAAATAATTTTCTACTGCACTTTTTCAAGAAAGTAGTACGTACTGAACAGAGTCTGGAATTTCTAACTATAGAAAACATTGTGATCATTTTAATAATTTCAATAGACTTTTTACAGCCAATTCAATTAAAATAGATTACAAATTGAAAGTTTTATCGTTGATTTGAATTTCCCATGGAGAACACCGCCATTCACCATTAAGTAATCCTTTAAATCGAGACACTCAAACCACTTAAACACTTCAATAAACGAACATTAAAAGATATGTCCGCAATTCGACTTGAATTTATGGTCACAATAACACCTAGTCCCCTACTCTAAAAACGTTACTACGATAGATTTACTACGGTATACAATATACATCGTCCTTTTAATAAAATCTATATATAAATACGATATCTATATATAAATTGGCAAAGACAGAACAATCGAATAGCTTTTTATCATATTTTTGTCAACCGATGTTCTTTTTTTTTGTTTAGTAGCTATTGACGAGTTTTAGAGTTATCAATAAAAAAGTTTATATATATATATACATATATATATATATATATATATATATATATATATATATATATATATATAAGTTTTATTTATATATGTTTTCCTCAAATGTTAAGATGTGATTAGTAAAATAACTGCTACCGGTTTCAAAGTTGTAATGTAGTATATTATATGTAAAAAAGATTCAGTGACTTATAAGATAGACAGACGATGTTATCAAATAGGTAAATTTGTAAGCCCCCTACATTGCCATAAACTTCAAGAAATGACCCGTTAATACAACATAAAATTTATATTCACTTTAATTCTGCCAATAAACTTCGATGTGTCTGTCCTGTTGTATCCTGTGAGGGCCCCTTTACGATAGAATTTAGGGACAATTAATAATCAAATTATTTTAATGTTTATAAATGTTGATACAAAATATGAAATTAGCACTAACAATATTTTATTTATGATAGGATATGATAGTCAGGAATCTATGTATTACAATACGTGTACTCATAAGGTTCACTATTTTATTTAACACTAACGATTCACCCTCTTAATACACCATTAACTTCAATAGATAGATACAAAATAAACACTTCTGAACTTTGTGATTTTCAAGCTTTTTTTATATACTTTAACCATCTCTGATACACTCAACAAAATAAAAAAAGAATTAATCAAATCGGTTCAACTGTTTTTTAGTTTTAGCTAGACTAACGAATGGCAATATAAATCAGGTAATAGCCTCGTCAAGCTATAGCTGAAGCTGGATAAGTGAATTTTGGCAGACTTCACAAATTGAAGCCAGTTTCTCTCAAACATCCAGGTTCACTAAGAAGAATATCAGAGGACATTCAAACCGGCTTCACTTCTTATCGTAAGTGAACGAATTACCACTGGGCGCCCACTGCCTTACAATCTATACATATAATGAAATTGTAACCAAGCCGAATCTATACTTTAAATATTTTTTGGAAAATCTTATTGCAATAAATATTATTATCGATTCAGAGGCCGAATCTATAGTTTTTAGAATTTTTGTCTGTCTGTCTGTTACCGCATCACAGAAAAACTGAAGGATTTTGATGAAATTTGGTATGGTGATAGCTGGTTATCCGGGTCAATATATAGGACTTTTTACCTCAGAAAAATGTCTCCTTTCTGAGAAAAAATACAATAACTGCAATGTAAGAGTATACTAATATGTAAAACCCAAGAATTTGGTTTTTGGTCATCTGAACGAGGGCGGAGCCGCGGCACATAAATATTAAGATATATTAGTTAGATAAAAGTTGACGACCCAAATAAAAAGTAGCCTTTTGGAAGTCTATTTGAACATAATATATTGAGTTTCTGTTAAAAAAATAAAACTAAATTATATTAGAAAGACATTTTAAATCAATTAAATTAGTATCTACCTCCATTCACCTCACAGATAAAGGCACTAATACATTTAGCTGAGCGTTCACTTCGCAGGGGATGAAGAAGGGCTCGCGATAGATTCGTCTCGATTTGACTCATCGTTTTAATTTAATATTTCGGATAGTCGAGGGGAGGAATCAAAACTGGATATATGACGTGTGAATGCTCATGATTGAACACGTCTCATATAACTAAAGTATGAAAATTTATGGCAAAATTTGATATTACATTTCTATATCGTGTAATTTGTTATTTTAGAATAATTATTTGTTTATTCTTTACCATTAGTATCTATTGAAAGAAAACATAAATTTATAATACTCTTCATAATGTAAAAGATAGATAAACCAGTAATCGTGATTCTCAATAAACTATCTAAAATCTATCTACCCAGTACATATTATATTTAGTAATTTGATTTAAGCTACATAAAACTTGTGTCAATCTATCGCCTTATTAGACTGTAAGAAAATATGTCATTGGCTTCTGATAATGCTTAGTTATTTTTGTTTTTAACTAATATTTTAAAAGTTTTTGCATTACTTTAGACAGAAATTACATAATATAAAGATTTGTTACTATAAAATTGTCATTGGTGACTTTATTTTGACAAATATTACACAGTACCAGAGAAATTTTATCAAATTTAGTCGAGATACACGTATACCTAAGAGATAAAGTACAGTTAAGGCCCTTCAAACCTGCACCCTTCAAGATATAACTGCATTACGCGACACTTTTATTGCTATTATTAAATTCAAAACATAAATTTCTATTATCATTCGATACGTCGACATCGCCTCATAAACTACACTGTTAGAATAATTAATTCATTTTTGAATATACTGTTAACAAGCAAATTTAATATCGTAACTAAATCATACTGAACGATTTAACAAAATATTAATGTTTTTTTTTATAATTAAATCAAGTACTTTTTAATTATAATATTATATTGTTATGTATTACCTTTAAAATATCCTTTTTGTACCTTTTACGTATTTTAGTAAATTTTATTTCTTATATTTTTCTTAAAATTTTTACAGTACTGCTTCAATTGAAATTTTTCATGGTGATGACATCAATGTAACGCAACAGACGCAACACATTCTGCCAGTGTCACGTATTGTGAGGAAGACATGAACGAGTTTGGGTGGTAATTTTAGTTGTGATAAAGTGAAATTAAAATTAAGTATGAATGGTCGAACTTCAATGCATATTACCGACAATTACTAACGTATCGATAGACGACATGGATATGACACACGAGAGTCAACAAATTATTTAAGAACCAAATTAATTTGACATTATTACAAATATGAAAGTTTGTATGTGTGTATGCTTGTTACTTCTTTGTAACGGAAAAACGGCTGAAAAAAATTGTATAAATTTAGTTCATAATTGGAGCAGCATATAAACTCATGTAAGCTATTCCGAAAGATGGCGCTACTTGTACATACCTAATATTACCAAAGACACCTAGAGACGCACCCAAATGAAGCGAGACCAAGTCACTAGTGTTTCATACCTTCATTGAACTACCATACTAACTTTCCTCCCACGCCAACATCATCACATCATAACGATTTTAATCTTTGCATGCAACCATCAAAGACACCGAGGGTGACAGATACTCAAGTCATAAAGTAAAAACCGTTACCGTTAGCTCCCCACCTTAACGAGCTTGGTAATTAACATAAAAATTATTTATGATGCGATATATGTAACGACAATAAGTGCAATTTTCCATGCAATAAATCTCGTGATAATATTTTGCTTAGGGAGAGCACAATGAGGAACGACGCGTGCGCCGCGTCCACCTTACTTTTGTTGCCGTCCCCCCGTAGGTATGGATGTTATTATAAATGATTATAATTTTTCTAAATTATACACGGGTATGCTATTTTTAAAATAAAAGTATACATTAACGTATAATTTACTTTAAAATTTGTGATGAAATTAAATGTGAAAATAATATAATTAAAAATAACGAAAAATTTAAAAATCTAGTAGCCATAAGTGACGACACATTTGGCTCAGTTTGTAGTGACCCTACCTGCTGTGCCAGCAGTCGCGGGTTCGAGTCCCGCTGAGGGCATTCATTGATGTGATGAGCAAAAATGTTTGTACTCCAGTCAAAGGTGTTTATATTAATTATGTATATATTTAAAGTAATGTATGTGTAGTGTATCAACTATCTGGTATCCATAACACAAGCCTCGTAGCTTACCATGGAACTAGATGGTGCTGTGTGTTAATGTCCCAACATATTTATTTATTTACACATAAGTCTAACGATTTTCTCACCTCTATTTTACAATCCGAATGAAAATAAATTAAATGAAATTAATTGAATCTGCAACTAAATCTGTGACAAAGAATTATTTTAATCCGTGAATCAAAAGCGAAGCTAATTCTTCTCGAGCGTTGTCCCTTACATTAGCTAACACCCTCGACAATGCTGCTAGGTTCACACGCACGGACAATTTTGTTACCCCCTGCATCGATCTTTTTCTCTAACATATCTTTTCTAGTTACAATAAGTTATGTTAATCGTGTTAACTTATTTATAACATTATTTTGTATATTATGTACTTTTAAAAATTAAACATTCACAAAATGTTGGAATGGATGGTTCATATTATGACTAATGTTCTTTGCACTAATACTTCTAATTTAAAAAAAAAACGTTTTTTTTTCTCTTTTTGTGCATTGATTTATTATTATATTGCAATATCAATAATGGTAAAAAAATAAATGTAGCAAAAAGCTAACTCCGAAAGTGTGTATATGATAAAACTCTCTCGTTACCGTCGTGACACAATAATATACTAAATAGTTCGTTCAAGTTTGCTAAAGTTAGATTTTGTTAGGCGATAATCGATCAGAAACTACATAAGGAAAATGTAAAAAAATATTTATACTCAGTATAAGAGTATATTTAATGCTAGCGAATTACTTTCGCTATGTTCGGGTTCGTCCTTAGGTGATTTTTGGCAAGAAATATTACAAAGGTCAGGTTTCAAATCCATTCGTGTATTTCTGTTTGATGGAGTAACAAATATATGAACACACACGCGGACCACACGCACAAAATTTCGTATTTACGAGTATAACAGTAGTGTATACACGAGAAATGCAGTCAAATATTTTGTAATAGCTTCCACTTGCAACTTGAACTAAATGCATAAGATTTTTTTTTAATTTTCTATACATGTTACTGCTAAACTATTTTTTTTTATTTCTATTCTTGCGGCTATTTGGTATCACTGCGACCATTTCTGGTCTATTGTGATCGCCGCTATTTGTACTAGAGTGAACCACTAGTACTGCTAAACTAAAAACAAAACCTGCTTATTTTACTTATTATTGCGAATAACATTTTTAATTAGATTCATTTTAGTAAATAGAGATTTAAATAAGAATGAATGGGTACATGGTCAGGCAGAGGGTGGCAGCGAGCGAGCGGTGAACGTGGGGTGATAATCGCCTTTTCACTAGAGCACAATCGGCGAATTATGCACGCTTTTATTAATAATGCGATGTAGCTTTCTCACATGGCTGGGTTCGATTCCGAGTCAGTAAGTTTTACCTATGTTTTGTTGTTTTAAATCATTGATGTTATGCTGAACGATTTTTTTCTACGATATTTTTGATTTAAAATTTATTATTAGCAGTTTTTTTAAATAAAATTGATACTAGCTATATAACTAAGTTCTGTTTATATTTATTAATAAATAAACTATACAAAAAATTACGTAAGAAATCAATCTAAGTGAATAAAATAAATAATTCCGAAGCTACATTTAAATTATTATAATACAACAATTTTATGTCTCACATAGATCCATAGTGCGATTGGAAGAGAGATCTTTCTACGTTTTAAAAATGTATAAAAATTAAAAATGATTATTAAGACAAATACCTAAAATTATATTATAAACTAGCGACTCATCCTCGCTTCACTCAGGTTCGTCCTAAGTATTTCTTTAAATTGACCTAAGTTTTTTTATTTATTAACCGATTAAAATAACACAAATACTGAATGTTATGTGAAGCTTACCACAATACATTAGTGAAAACCGCACCCAAATCGGTTAAACCGTTTCTGAGATTAGCGCACACCAACACATAGACAAACAGAAAAACAGATACAAATTTAAAAAAAAATCGTTGTTTTGGGTTCTATTGCGTTAGTGAAGACCCTTAATAATAGTTTTTCTCAAATATATTCCATGTACAGACAGCGATCAGCTACACTTGCATTATATGTATAGATTGTAAATTAAAATGCAAGAGTTTAAAAAAATCACAAATAAACATAAAATACTGATCTAAAAACGGTACTTAGTTTTTAGCTCACTTTGTCTTAATCTTAAATAAAAGCTTTTAATATGAACTACTTTACTAAAATGAGATTTTAAGTTATTTCTGTACAATTACAACAAAATCACTTGTACATCTGTCACAGCGGGCCGACTGTCCGATACGATCAGCCGCTATCGCCAGGGGATCTTTTCATCAAGGCTATCGGCGGTATCGACACGTGGACTATATAACGTATTAGACCCTGATATTGAGCGACTTCAAAAATATTTGTTAGGAATTGAGTTGGATAGCCGATAGATTATATGTCTATAAAGCATCAAAGACAAAAATATGTCTCTAGCAAAATTATTTTTTATAATATTTTTTCTGTCTACTATATATGTATATAAATGCAAAAATTTGTATGTGTGTATAACTCCCACACGCCAATACGTCTAAACGGATTTAGTTGAAATTTTAGTACGCAGATAAACTAGAATAACATATAGACTACTAGCGGCTCACCCTAGCTTCGTTCGGGTTCACCTCTAGGAAAACAAAAACAAACCTATTCCACGGGAACCGTACATTTTCCGGGATAAAAATATGCCTATATGTAATTCCAGACTATAATCTATCTCTGTGCCAAATTTCATCCAGATCCGTTCAGCTGTTATGGTGTGAAAGAGTAACAAACATCCATACATAGGTATAACGTTCACATTTATAATATTAAATACGGAAATATTAATATAAATAAATATGGAAAATTAATTAATATTAATACGGATTGTTAGGAACCAAGACATGCATCCGAGCTAAGCGAGGGTAAGCGACTTACGCTTTCACAGAAATTTTAGTACTTTCTTATATTTTAATTATTAATACTTTCTTATATTTACTGAAATATTTGACATCTATACATATAATAAAATTCTAACTGAGTCGAATCTGTACATTATATTCTTTGGAAAATCTTATTCAAGTAACCATTATTATCGATACAGAGGCCGAATCTACAGTTTTTAGATTTTTTGTCAGTCTGTCTGTCTGTCTAGGAAAGCATCACGAGAAGACCACGAACTTCTTAGTGCGGGAAAACATCTCTTAGAAATCTATTAGGCTATAAAACGCAAACGCAACGCTAGTTTTAAATAAAATCTGAAAAGATTTTTTTTTCTTTGTTATAAATTCCACCTATATTATTATAATTTAAATTAGATTCCTTTATAATATTAATTGTAAAGAAAAATAAATAAATAACGTCATTCTTGTGAAAAACATTCAAAATACTCTATACATTGAACAGCTTTTCATTAAGGTTATCTGCTGCATCGACACGTGGACTCGACCACTTCTATTGTATTAGATTTTCGGACTTCTCTACCAATAAATTGAACTTGGAAATCAAATCAAATACGCTACAAAACTTAGATAGAAAACTTAGATATACATACCAATTTTTAACCCTACACTGACAAAGATATAATATTCAAATTTTATTAAATAAATCGTCATTTTTTTAGGTTTTCTAATGAATACCAAAAATTAAAGTAAGTTAAAATTGTAGAGTATCTAAGATAACTAAAATAATATAATATTATTAGACTGCCTGCCAATGGCCAATGAAGTACACATGCCTTATCTTTATATCAATATCCTCGATATCTTCTTCTACTAGCCGTTGAACATGCTTTGGTAAAAATAATAAATAAATAAATATGTTGGGATATTAACACACAACACCATCTAGTTCTATAGTAAGCTACGTGTTATGGATACCAGATAGTTGATACACTACACATATATACCTTTTAAATACATATTATAAATATAAACAACCATAACTGGAGTACAAACATTCGTGCTCATCACACAAATTAATGCCCCTAGCGAGACTCGAACCCGCGACCGCTGGCACAGCAAGTAGGGTTATTACAAACTGAGCCAAACGTGTCGTCAAACACTTTTTTACTTACAGGAAAAGCTTCAAATACATTTATATCTGTGGTAGCTACTCAATGCGATCACCATTTTTTAACAATCAACTTTAATTGTGCCTTTCTCACGGCGGGCGAAGGGTAGACGCACCGATATCTGGCAATTAATAGCCCCGCGGACTTTAATTTGCAGTACACGTGCATGCCGAATGGCGACGCGTGCGGGAGAGTTCTCTTCAGGGATTTGTAGAAGGACTTTCGTTAATAATATATGTGATAGCGTTTATTGTAGGTGGAGCTTTGATTTGAATATTCTATGGAAAGTAGTATTTAAATAGGTTTTGTTTAATTTTAATTAGATGAGAATCGAATGTGGAAATCTCAGTTGTAAATATACAGCTATAATATATTTTAGTTAGTATTTTCCCCTATCAATAAACTATATTCGAAACGATTTAGAAACTTTTACTCGGTTCAAACGAAACTATTCGAAAAAAGATAAAATATAAAACGGATAGCGATAGAAAAACTCAACTGGTGGCGAAATTTATAAAAACGCGGACAAGGCAGCCACGTCAAAGCGATTGTGCAAAAAAAACTAATCGATTGTTAAAAAATTCGCCAACAAACTGGCCAGTTGACTCTAGTTTTTACGCCAATAGAGCCGTTTCCGGTGGCCGGACGCGGCCTGAATCCCTCCGCTTGGGACGGGCCACAACAGGAGTGCTTACCTTAGTTTTTTATTTGTCCACTCTGATTTATGGTTGTTTTGAATTTGTTCGGACTCTGCGCCAAAATGCTTTCGGCACTTGCAGGAATTCTGGGGCTTTTTTTAGTTCAATCCAGTTCGATGGGTGGAGTTCAAAATTTTCAGTTCAAATGCATATCGACACTGCCAACTCTACTTTATCTTTTGCTTGTATTATAAATAAAAAAGACTATTTGGTTTATGTTTTTAGAATTATTTTTTAAAAGGTTTATTTATATAATAAATGATATGAAAATACATAATTACCTTTGTTATCGTAGTAAAGCTGATTTTGCTTGTTTAATGTATAAAAATGACTCTACTAACTATATAATATATGCCATAATGACCCTCCCTAAACATAACCAGGCGTCTTTCCATAAGATATTCATGTCTTATAGATAAGAATATATTATACAATTTAGGCATTTTCTTAAGCAATGGCTTAATCCATACATAAACTTGAGCATATACTAAATTACATAAAACACTCCACGTTTAATATAAGATTTATGTTACAAAACAACTTTAATCTGAAACTTCATTCGTAAAGAAAGTAAAAAGCTCAAAGGAAGTTTTAAATCATATTTATTCAGAGCATTTGATACCTATTGCGACTGGTCGAGCTTAAAAAAGTCGAATACAACATAGCAATTTCTTTGATATAAAAACTGTGTACAGTAAAAGAGAAAACAAAATATTTTTCATTAGAAGCAGAACAATGACAATTGGATCGCAGTACCTCACGGATTACTTGGACTTATTGCGCCTCGGCAATCCCGCTCTGCCTCAAAAGAATAATATGTCTTTATAACAGATCCCGTGGCTTTCCCTGCCTTACTTCTTACACATTTTTCAGTAAAATGTGAGTGCTTCTGTAGCTCTATTCAATGTAGAGCTATGAAAAAGAAGCTTTAAGGTAAAAGTAGAGGGTTCAATTTTGTATGTTTACGAGATTCGGGAATAGATTGCATTGTCTTCTCACGTAAATCAAACTCACTTAAGAATGTGAAATTTTGGACTTGAAAATTCAACTTTAAGTTATACTATTAAGGTTTATATTTAAATATAGGTACAGAACAGATGTGGCTTTCTTTTATATTGTAAAAGATAGTCTCACGTGGTAAAAGGACACTTTGCCTGTGATGGACGAATTAAATTTATAAAATAGAAGAAAATTTCAAAAGACAATATGTCACTCCGTCAAAAATTTAATCAAAGTTCAAATGTCACATTCATATTTTAGAGGATTCGTTAAAATAATAAAGAAAGATTGTAGATACATACGATGCTTCAAATATTTGTGAAATATTGTGATATGTACCGTAAAAATATATAATATCATCTATGTAGTATCTTTAGTACCTTCTTTATTAATTCGCGCAGTATAATTCTGATAAAGTTGATAGAAATTTGAACTATTGTTACACGTATTTGATGCAGTTTCCAAATGTCCAGTAATTTTCATTCCAATAGACATCACTAATAATATTTTTTTTATTAGATATTTAATCATCTTGTATACAAAAACATGAAAACAAAAGTTTTCATTTAAATATACAAATTATGTAATTATGTCAACTAGCGACTTGCCTTCGGGTCTTTCGGTGTTTTTGTATTGTAAATCATTATTTGACGAGTTCTGCTACCAACCGTAGCCTATATATTACTCCAGCTCGTAACTCCTACGAGTCTATGTGTATACTTAATTTCATACAAATCCGTCCAGTCGTTTAAATATGAAGGAGTTACGAGTATACACACGTAACAGTAGTATAATAAAATAATCTACTATAAATAGACAGAGTCACGAGCTCGTACTATATTATGTAGTAAGTCTAAATAACAAAACAAACAATATTAAAAGACGCACAATAAGAAACAGTCCCGCCAATAAAGAAGAAATTTTATTTGGGTGCAAAAGAAACACCTTAATTCGATAAACATAATCTTTCATTTGCCGAATTGTTTACGATCATTGCCTTTGTTAATCTTCTGTCCTTTTCTTTCGTAAGGTGCAAAAGTATCAGAATCTCTGTCTAACGAAGGTGCGTCCAAGAATCGGGTCGTTCGGTCCATTTTGATCCGACCCCTTCGTAATGATGATTGGTTCGCATCACTAAATTGGAGGTGGCGTCGACATACGAATTCACTTAGTGCACCGTTCTCTTACGTTTATGGATGCTGGGAATTAATAAATAGAAAATATTACTGCGGTAATCGGACAACTTTTACGAACGCGATAGTTTGTATGTGTGTTTATAACTCCTTTCCGTTGAAATGATGGGATGGATTTGGATATATACAGACTACGTTCTAGTGTCCTGTCTAATAACAAATGTGGATAATTGTACTTAAAGATATGATCTGTCTATGACTTAGTAGGCATCTAAAAAGGCACTTGAGCGAAGCATGGGTAATTCGCCAGTATAATAATATTCCAACGTCTCTTTGTTTTCATAAGCATTAAACCAACTTGATGAATATTTATCCATACCATATATTCAGTAATAGACTCTTGTATTACAATATCTAACATTTTGTATAGACCTCGCGTCATTACCTTTCTATAGATTTGTTTGCGATGATATTTCACTTTCAATAGCTACGAAAAGGAGGTTGTAAGGTTTATGTGTTTTCTTTATTGTTTGTAATACATCATTTGCTTTTGATGGAGATATTTACATTGACCTCAAACAATGTAGCGTCATGTAGTTACGATGTCATAAACTACTTTCTGGTTTAGCCTTCGACTTGGTGAACATTATATGGGAAGAGATTTAACTTGAAGGATAAAAATCAGTTTGGTTATTAAATTATTGTGTTTCTAATAAATTATTTTATTTTATTTGAGGAAATTATTTATACATATTCATATACATAATATATAGAAGGTCATATACAGCATTTGCTATACCATGTCTTTGTATATCAAAATATAATCGATACTAATATTATAAATGCGAAAGTAACTCTTTCTGCTTGTCTGTTACGTTTTTACACCTAAACTAATTTTGATGAATTTTGGTATAGAGATGGATGGGATTTTAGAGAAGTTATTCAATATAATTTCTATTAGAGATTCGAGATATTAAGGATTAAGACTTCTCAAAGGTCTACTTATTACAGTGTGTTGTATACTTGTTACAGACTGGCTGCCCACAAAATTATTACAAAATGATTTCAAAAATACAAAAATGGCACCAAAGTACTTACTTCCGGTATATAATTTTATTTGAAAAAGTATCACATATATTTAAAAATAATAATACTGTAAATGAATTTCGGTGTAAGTCTTTATTCGTTTTTAATAAAAGGGACAGTAATTGTACCAGACGAGAACTAAATCGCCGTCCGATCGCTTTCAAAAAATACTATTCAAAGAATCGTATATCATAAATCAACTGATGCCAAATATGTGCCAAATTGATACCATCTGGAGATACCCAATACTTATTCATGTAGCGACGTAATGACCACAAAAGCTTTACAGTGTATACGAGTATGCTTGGACACCCGCCACGCATATTTTATAGGTATCTCCTTTGAACTCACGTTCATTTATAATTTTAAAATTGAATAAAATAATAATACTTAACTTGCAATTCAATAAAAATTATATTATTATAAAAACTATCATTAATTAATTAATTATTTATTAAATAGTACTTTTTGTATCAAAATAGTGACATTACTAACTAAAATAGCATATTTTAATAGTGTAAATATTATTTTTCATATGTATAAGCTGATTGGACGGAATTTCTTCTACAAAAATTTCTTTTTTTTGTCAATATAATTATCAGTGAATGTCTGTATGATGTTCTAAGTGCAATAAAAATAAAAAAAGTAATGGTTATAGTAAAATAAATATTATTCTAGCCATCTCCGCCCCCTGCGGAGGATCTTCAGAGGACCGTTACGAACGATTAACTCAATTCATTTGCAATACGCTGAATACGTCGGATGCGAGCACACACGTACGACCTTCCGCTACGGAGGACCGGCGATGAATGAAACTAATTGTGCCACGTGGCAAGGAGTGTGCGATCTGCTTTGCTGACACTACCCTCAATTTAAAATTCTAACTCATCAAACCACTTCAATCAATTTTAAACTCTATTTCAATAACAATAAGTCTGATTTTCAAACATTTTATTTATGGATTTAAGATCTTTTACAATAAATAATATAAAGGAAACTGTGACAAATGAACGTGAGTTTGAACTTTGAAGTACATACGAATGATTTTGAATTGAATCCCCAATCACTCCGGAACGAGATTAAAATTTAGTTTCTGTATGCTTATAGTAGCAATTGATAGTTATAATTTTAGGTAATTTCCTTCTGAATGGTATAGTATATCATGTATTGGAACAAATTAATCTTAGGTTTACTTTTCCTAATACATAGATATACGTTATAGGCAAAAGAACAAGGTTTCACCATCGGTAATGGAGCAAAAGTTGATAATAACATTTTTAATATGTTAATAAATATCTTTCTAAGTTAAAGTTAAAATTTCTAAGTAGATAACTCAATAGTGAATAGGTTTTGAAATGATTTGTCTGACAACAAGATATTTGTTATGTTATTTTTGTATTTTATCTGGAAGTTAATTTTGTAATTCTTTTGAGAAAACAAATATCTTAAACCAAAATAGTGTAAATAATATCACAAAAATGATTTTACGCTATGTACAGATAAAGTTATGATAAAATCATATATTTTATGTTTAAAATATTTTTAGAACAAGTTTCTTTCATTTTTAATAATAATTACTCTGCTTGTATAGACGTCTGTCTGAGAAATAATTATAGTCAAAATATTATTTATTAGCGGCTCACCCTCGCTTCGCTCGGGTTCGCCTCTAAAGACAAAAATGTGGTAGAGCGCTCGCTTGGGAAAACGGGAAGCAGGTTCAAATCTCGGGCCTCCCAGCCCTCATATTTTCATGTGCGAATCATTTCCAACATGATTACTACTGTCTTACGGTAAAAGAAAAAATCATGAGGAAACCTGTATGTCTCAGAGAATTTAGCAAGTTTTCGAAAGACGTGTTACGTCAAAGCACACTTGGCCAGCGTGGTGGACTATTCAGGGGATTGTACTGAAGGGAGGCCCGTGCCCAGCAATGGGACATTAAAAAGGGCTGAATAAATAGGTATACCTACAGATTTGCTTGCATTGCTGCTTTATCTTGCATCGGTCGGCGACGTCAAAAAAATTTAGGGATCTTAAGCAAGATTATTCTACAAATGGAAATCTAAATTACAGACTATATTGGAACGATATATTTATAATAATACATTTTTTTAATTCCTATGCTTCAATGATTGCAGAATAACATCTTGTCTCACCCCTCTGTTTAGGTACTTATGAGTAAAACTCTTATACAGTTACTCATACTTCTTACTTTTTAGCCTTGAAATCTACTGTTTCTTTAAGTATATACCGATTTTTATGCCTATATCGCTACATTCATAGATTAAATACATAACACGCAATATCTCCAAGGAAAATATCCGCATGAAGAAAAGAAAGCGTCGTCGTCTGTCACAACAGCACTGAGTATTGAATTATAAACAACGTTTTACCTTAACTAAATGTGGGCAGCTTCACAAAGCTAACCATCATGGAAAATTTTACTTTATACCACATATGTAAGGTTGTATTTTGAATAAGCATATAGAATATATTAAAAGCATTGGGCAGCAAAATGAACTACGGAAGATGTATGAGAACGAGGATTAAAAATATTTGTACGGGCCATTATACAGGGTGTAATGAAAGCTCTGAGCTTCTTTATTAAGTATACAGGGTGTTTGTTAATTGAACTGGGGATTTCTATGCCCTTTCAGGATTTGACGGAGGTCCAGCGTGACGTTTGAAGATTTGGCCAGGTTTTTGTTTAGATAACATATTAAATCCTAGATAAAAGAAGGGTTTAATAGGAAGTTTCATATTAAACGTGATATCAGTTTTGTTAGCCGTGTTAATTTAATTTATTCAAACAAAGTAGTAGCAATATCTTTAGTTTTTTTAATAAAATAGCCTAATTAGTTATAAGCGATATTATCTTTGATTATGTCTGATAAAATAGGTATTACCTTCTAATAGATACATTTATATCATTCTCTTAACGTACTAGTAATGCGCTAATACACGAACACTCCTCAAATAGAACGAACTAAACAAAAATAAATAAAAATGAATGATTCCTTTGAAAAATTGAGGAGAATACTGAATCCCATATTATCTCTTTTTCCATCAATATTCTAAAGAAATTAAACAAAGCTAGTCCGGGCATGTCCGGTGGCATTATATCTGCATGTACATATACGAACAGTGCACATGCTTTATAAATAGAAAAACAAACGTATTCTGAGCTGTATAGTGTATACAGGTTGTTCATTTGCTGCACCCTCTATACTCTACAATATCGTGCGCGGGCATTCATTACACAGTGATAATGAGCCGCGCCCGCTTCACAGACATAGATTATTAAAATAATATACGAAGACATGACAGGGTTTAAAATTGCAAAAATACAGTGATTATTTATGGTTTTTGTTTATTTATTTTTTTGTTCATTACCAAATAGTGTCCAATTAATCCTGGAAAATACTCATGTACTGGAGATGTGTTTAATTGTAAACGTAGAATTGAAAGTGTTACCAACTAAAAATTCTATTTTTTATACATTATTTTTGTTTAATTTAAAACAAGCTGTATATCTAAACCTTTCGTAAAAATATTCATCAAATGGTTATATTATTTTAACATTTCTAAGAGATTTTAGTTGGTAAAAAATATATCTTAAGTCATATCGGTAGCCAAATCTATATGCTCAGTTAACTAGTAAGATATAATGCCTAGATTCTTATTCTATGTTTTCATCAAGTACATCAGCACCTTTTAAGGCTTTTAAAAGGCTCTCAAGCGCTAATCACGCGCCCGCGGCAGTCCAGGCGAGATTATCCCAAGCCTTATGTATATTCCTTTCATACTCTCGCACCAATGCTCTGGGGTTTGTTTGCACTTTTGTTCTAATGGGAATACGTCTTTAAGTTTTATACATAATATTACAAAAATATTTTTAAGATTTTTATATGTTATGTTGTATGTATGTATGTATTCAGCCCTTTTTAACGTCCCACTGCTGGGCAAGGGCCTCCCTTCAGTACGAGGGGAATCAGGCCATAGTTCACCACGCTGGCCAAGTGCGGGTTAGCGGACTTCACATGTCTTTCGAAAACTTGTTAGGTTCTCTCAGACATGCAGGTTTCCTCACGATGTTTTCCTTCACCGTAAGGCAAGTGGTAATCATGTTAGAAATTATCCATCCATCCATGAAATCCATGTTATGTTCATTTGGTAAAATATTTGTGAAGTACTATGTGAGAGCTATCTATTGAACTTGTGCTCGTTATTTATGAAGTATAGTGCCGTCGTTGTTGTCGTCGTCTCAGCTTAAACATGTCCGCTGCTGGACATGGGCCTCCCCTAAAGATTTCCACGACAACCGGTCATGTGCCATCCGCATCCAGTGGTCTCCAGCGACTTTGACCAAGTCGTCGGTCCACCTTATGGGAGGCCTATAAATATAGTGTATTGTTATGTAATATATAGTTTAGTATTTACATTTTAAATATAAATAAAATAAACAAAAAGGAGCATTAGATCTAGTATATGCAGAATAAATTAAAAATAGAGTTGTAGACCATATTTTAAGAAACTTAAAGTTTTATCTTACTTATTTATGTAATTTTTAATTAGTTTAATTAGGTAGTGAATTAAATTAATTTCTGTTTGTCACCATCCTAACGATATATGTACCTATTATGCATATAAAATTTGAATTAAAATTTGATTTAAAAAAAATTTTTTTACACATAACCAATGCCAGAATAGAACGTTATACCATTGACATTTTTTGAATAGTTAACACGTGCCTAAATTGCTTCCAAATTGTTTAAATACAAATAAAAAATATGTTTGAATAAAATATCATAAATATAGCACACATACTAGGTATAAAAAAATGATTTAACAATAAAACAAAATATTAAAGTGTTTAGATACACTTTTATATTAAATATATTATGTATACTGTAAAAGTATATATAAGATAAGTGCGTCAAACTACACTCTTTCTTGCACTTGGTTACTTGTATTTAGCGCTTTTTAACATCCTACTGCTGGGCATGGGCCTTCTCTCAATGTGAGATCATCGTCCACCACGTGCAAGTTGGTGGACTTTACATGTATTTAAAAAACTTGCTAGGTTCTCTCAGACATGCAGGTTTTAACACAATGTTTCACTATAAGATAAGTTGTAATCACGTTGAAAATGATTCGCACATAAACAATATCAGATGTACGAGACCTGAGATTTGAACCTTCTTCACTTAGTTTTTTTTAAGTAAATACTAGCGGACCCGACAGACGTTGTCCTGTCTACACGTCTTTAATTTGAAAATTTCAAACTTTTTTTAATAATTTTTTTGATGAAAATTATTATTCAAATTGTGAATCTAAACCATTCCCAGATCCCCTTGAACACACACAAAAAATTTCATCAAAATCGGTCCAGTCGTTTGAGAGAAGTTCAGTGACATACACACTCACAGAAGAATTATATATATAAAGATTAAACGAAGAACTTAATATTACTTTTCCTTTTTTATATATTTGCTAGCCACTTAATCCCTAGTTAGTACTTTTTAAGGTTATGTATAGATTTCTTAGAGATAAGCTAATTTTTGACATTAAAAAGTATTCTATATGTTGATCCAGATAACCAGCTATCCTTATGCCAAATTTCAACAAAACCTGTCCAGTAGTTTTCTCGTCATGCGTTCCCAGATAGACAGATAAACAGACAAAAATTCTAAAAACTCTAGATTCGGCTTTTGTATCGATAGTAATGACTGTTTAAAAAAGATTTTCCAAAAAATATAATGTACAGATTGATTGACTCAGAATTTTATTACATGTATGATGTTCTCCTAGCCGATTCCGGCTACGGCGGCCAATCTCATTGAGACTAGCCAACTGCGCAGGAGATATTATAGTGCACAAGTGTACGCGCAGACACAAGTGCACTCTCTATTCCTATCACTCTCATACTCCGGTGGGACGACCACTCGACACGATCGGTGAGAGTTAAGGCGCAGGACCGACGGCTTTACGTGCTCTCCAAGGCACGGGGGTGAAACACCGCCAACTTCCCAACTCCGGGCTGTTACTGAACTTACTATACAGAAAGACCCAATAACTAAACTTGGCCCGACCCGGGACTCGAACACAGGACCTCCGGGTGTGCAGCCGTACATGCTAGCCACTACATCACTGCGACAGTAACATGTATAGATTGTAGTTACCGCACTACTAACAATTCTTCAATAAATACTTGGCATTCACAACGAATTCACCGTGTTCTACAATTTGATAATTTTTACCGCATAAATAATTTTTCTTTCTAAAAAATAACATATAAATCGTTGGTGTCCGTCGGCCACTCAAAGCACCGGATACCATATTTTATAGCTAATGATGTATTAAAGAAAAAAAAACTCTTTCAAGAATTACATGACGGAAGCAGTCGATAGTATATTAGGCCAAGTTAACCTTGTGACCGATATGTTCATTTGAAATTTTTCAGTTAATTAGTGGTATTTTTTATGAATACAGGTTATCTGGTGTTGTGCCAATTTGTTTAAAATAGAATATATGTAGATTGTAGAGGTTTAAAATTAGTGAACGTACTAGTATCTATTTATTTTAAACCTTTGCCTCTATGTCAGTTTAGTTTTCACGGCTAAATAGCTGAAGCGATTTTAATTGTGTGTTTAATGAGAATACCTTGAATTATGAAGAATGAGGGTTTTAAATGCGTACATTTGTTATATAAAAATCTAAATAATATGGAAAAGTCGTATTGCTTACGTGTAGAAACTGAAACAAGAATTGATATTTTTTATAGAACTAGCAGATCCCGTGGCTTCGCTCGCGCTAAAACTACAAAAATACTCTAAAAAGGTAGGTTTCATATAAATTTTCATCTCCTATTTTACGCCTTATGAGATGAATTTTGAAAAATGCTAAAACATATATTTTAATTGTATTGAAGAGTATTAATTCCAAGTTTCAAGTAATTCTGATCATAAATATTTTTTTGGATTGTATTATAACGTGTTTTCCCGTGGGAAAGAGATGATCTCCTGCGGTAAAAAGTAGCCTATGTCACTCTCCTGCCCTCCAACTATCTCCACACAGAAAATCACGCCAATCCAAGCCGTTTGACGTGAAAGAAAGACAAACACACAAACAAACAAATATACTTTCACATTTATAATATTAGTATGGATGTGAAAACAAATAAAAGCTAGTTGATTAAGGTGGCGCTAGAACGGGTCACTAACACAATTATTAAAAACAACCACTTACAAAACTTCTATATACATAAAAACTATTGCTCGTATGTTTGTTCTCTGTACGTTCCTTAACAATTAATCCGATTATGATAAAACTCTGGTAGGTTATTCTATATAAGGCTGCAAAAATTTCCTGGCTCAAAAAAATATCGTTGGAAGTTTGTCTTTTATGCGTTCTTAAATACACTATTCTATATGTATACTATAATACTTTATCTATACATATAATAAAATTGTAACTAAGTCGAATCTGTACATTAAATATTTTTTGGAAAATCTGATTGAAATAGGCATTATTATCGATACAGAGTCCGAATCTATAGTTTTTAGAATTTGTGTCTGTCTGTCTGTTACCGCATCACGAGAAAACTACTGGACAGATTTTGATGAAATTTGGTATGATAATAGCTGGTTATCCGGATCAACATATGGAATACTTTTTACCGCTGGAAAATATCTCATTTCTTAGAAAAAATACAAAAACTGCAATGTAAGAGTATACTAATATGTAAAACCTAAGAATTTGGTTTTTGGTCGTCTGAACACGGGCGGAGCCGCGGGCAATGCTAGTTCTATCTATAAAACTTATTTTATTATATACAAGTGTATTCATGCTATTATTGTAAGCCATTACAGCTTAGGTACTTCATATTACACCTACCTCGTGCATCGCAATTTCATGCGCTCTCACCCCATTATCTTAGCCATATATATCACAAAAACGTTATTACACCCAGAATTGAAGGATAAAATGGGCAAAAAGCGGGCATATTGAGAGGAATGTAATAAAGCCTAGGTGCGGCGTTTTTTACGTCCATTACGGACCGCTACCTTCGGAATGAACTGGTGAAAGATGTATGGGTTCGGCGTTAGGTCAGTAAAAACCTTTATTAACTTTTTATGCGTCTCTTTTAATTGTATATTTGAGATTAGAAAGGTTTTCACTTATTTATAATTTTGTAACTATTTTAATATTCATTAAGTAGCATACAAGTTACAAGAAATGTGTGCAAAAGTATTTCACAAGTGATATTTTTACAACAACAATTTTTGCTTGGTAACGACACTCAAGTTTTAATGATTTAAAATATTCAAAAAATAACACAGGAAATAAGATGTCGCAGTTTCAAAAGATAATTGGGCAAAACACAAAAAAGCTGTAGCCACCATTTTCATTATTAAGCTATAATGTTAGCATTAAGAAAAGCTCAGTCTCTGTAAGTTTCAGTGTTAATTATCCTCATCGCGGTGTATAATATAGCTATGATTGCAACATTTTTCCACGCGAAGTGGCTGCTAATGTGACCAAAGCGAATATGTGTGTAGGGCTTGAGTGATAGCGATAAATATGTATAATAATTTATGAAGTGACGGTATGTCTGTTTGTTTGTTTGCTTACTTGTTTGTTTTGTAGAGTATGTATTGAGTAAAGTTATAGATTGTAAATCGTGTGTCTGTCTCTCTAAAACCCTTAGGGGAGGAATATATGTATGTATGTATGTATGTATGTATGTATGTATGTATGTAGTACGTCTATAAAGTATACTTTTTTCACCATTTTTGACATTACCTTAATTGAAAGTATGCAAAGTAAAGAAAAACAAACGCATTAATACTTATTTAGTTTTTTTTTTTGAAAATAATTTCAATTTTAGATAATTAAAGATTTTCTTCAAATGATCTAGATTCAAGATTAATCTGAATAGTTTATTTGTTTCTTTGAACACGTCAATCTCTAGATCTTCTGAAAAGATTTAAGGCAACGAAAATTATTATGACGAGACGTTTGACTCAGTTTGTAGTGAGCCTACTTGCTGTGCCAGCGGTCGCGGGTTCGAGCCCCGTTGGGGGCATTCATTTGTGTGATGAACACAAATATTTTTACTCCAGTCGTGGATGTTTATATTTATTATATGTATGTGTTTAAAGTTATAAATCATATAGTTAGTGTATCAACTATCTGGTATCCATAACACAGGCCTCGTAGCTTACCATGGAACTAAATGGTGTTGTGTGTTAATGTCTCAACATATTTATTTATTATTATTTTTTTATTCAATTATTATTAAAGAAATTTATAGACTATCTTATATAACTCTATAACCTACGAGAGAAGAGTAATTCTACAAAATTAGAAACCATGAGCGGGTCGTGAGGAAACGCTACGAATAAAATATTACTCGCTTACACAAAGACCACACCTTCACACTAATTGTTGACTCCAGATATTATTGAGAATGCAATCTTACGGTTTTTGCTTCGGCTCTGCACTGCCAGTAATTAACGATTATTTTATACGAATGAAAACGGACCTACTTTCTAGAACAATTTATATTATCCACATGAATGTGTACATAGTTGATACATAGATATATATATAGATGATAGATAGAACAAGTGCGGGTTGACGGACTTCACATGTCTCTCGAAAACTATATAATTATATACTGTGTTCGAAATAGAGAGTTAACTTTAAACTATTATATAACATCAGTTTCAACAGCTAAAGTACCGCTTGAAGGAAGTATTTGTATCATACATACTATAATAAAATGATTAATTAAACATTTTTTGGGAAACCTTATTGAAACAGTCATTATTATCTATACAGAGGCCGAATCTATAGTTTTTAGAACTTTTGTGTCTCTATCTGTCTGGGAACACATCACGAGAAAACCACTGAACAGATTTTGATCAAATTTAATATGATGATTGCTGGTTATTCGGGTCAACATTTAAGATACTTTTTACTCTGGAAAAATATCTCATCTCCGAGAAATCTATACTAAGCGTTAAAACGTAGTGAGGGACGAACCCGAGAAGAGCCAGGGTGAGCCACTAGTTGGCTATATAATCAGTCGTATCCTGGTCGTATGGCATGTACTCAATATGTGTGTCTTAATAATTCAATAAAGTGGAGCTGGAGGCCAGTTCCTATTACCACTTTTCAATCACATTTAAATTAACGTAGTATCAATATTTATACTGTTACTGTGTTAGAACATTAGGAGCACGCTCAACTTTCAGAACAGTTGTAATAAAGCTGGTTCAAATCCCGGTATCGAACCCCTTAATTACATTTGCAAATCTTTTTTTCAATATTATATCTTGGGTGAAATATCAGTGTGTTCTGAAAGCGGTTAAACTATAGAGGCATATATATCAGTTTAACAGTCATGAAAAAGCTTGTCATCAGGATTAAGAGCACTAAGCTTTTACAAAACTCAATAAATGCAAAAGCTATAAATTTGATACATAATATGTATCCTCTTGAAGACAAGCCCGTGATGTTACCATGCACCAACAGCTGCAACAACAGCAAGGTAACAATACACCACTACTACACTACAACATCTGAAAGTATAATACTTTCTTAGATTAATTTCTTTTCGGATTATTTCGCGGATTTATTTTGATTTTTGGTTCCCGACGTTTCGAATGCTTTACAGCAATCATGGTCATGGGATAGACTGGTGATGAATAATGGTCTCTCACGTGACTATGATAGCTGTAAAGCATTCGAAACGTCGGAAAAATATATCAAAATAAATCCGGGAAATATTCCGAAAACATAGTTTTATTTAAAACATCTAAAAGTATATCAAAATTGAACCTGTTTCCGATGAAAGAAGGATTCTAGAAGAATTATAACTATTAACCATAAACGCAAATCTGATATTTGGTACACAAAAAAAGAAGATGACACGATACTTTATAATCTGTCAGGGGTCAGAGTTGAGTGCTCACGTGAACAAACATTTTAACTGAACAAACAGAGGGAGTCCCTGATGAGTAACTCAGTCACCTGTTTACAGGAATTACTGTGTAATATGTTAAAAAAAATATTATAAACTATTGTAAGAATAAATACTAGCAATGCTCTCATTAATTAATACTTTTTTTTGCTAAGTGGTCGAAATTCATGCATAATCATTAATGAAAATTTGAGGAAAACATATATATATGAATAGAATTCACCTATCTATATAACAAAATCTTTATTTATAATACTAAAGCTCGTATAGTATCATCTTGTAGGTCGTATATCCTCAACAGCTACTACACAAAAGAAAGAAAATAGCTTGACAGAGTAGAAAAAGGTACTGAATTTTTTTGTCTTTGCCTATTTATATATAGAGATCAAAAATAGTTCAATAGAACTTATGTATATTATACAATTTAAAGCTATTTTTTGTTTTAACAAATCTCCAGTTGTACGTAACAATAGGTTACAATCGTAATTTTTTCTAGATTTCTAAAAGTAGATCTAAATACCTAATTTGGAAAGAGTTTATGAAATTATGATACTTAAAAGTTAAAACCAACCACAAAAACGAAGGTGCAGATCTTTCATCCATAATGAAATTTGCAGATCGCTTTATGGGTGTTTGCTTCACTAAAATATTTTAAAATTCAAATTTTGAAATGTTTTACAATGGAAATGTTCTTATGATTCCATTATATAATACATATTAGTTGGTCCAATTTTATATTTCCGTGTGATTTTAAAAATATTTTCTCTATTTTAATGTCAAAATGACAAATTTTCGTTTGCTAGACTCTTTGTATTTTATTTATTAGTTAGATTAGATGTAATAGTAGTTTTAAATTACAGAATCAACAATTTACTTAAATATTAAAAAAAAATTATTATAGTAGAAAAACACAATAAGTTTGTCTTTCTGGCATATTTCGGGATTCGAACTCCCGTCCCCTAAATTCACATCCATATAAGTCACTAGATACATGAGGTGTTAATGATCGGGTCTACAGTCTAGACTGTATGCATTTACTGGTTTCTACATATCACTACAACTCGCCATCAGGTGCGTAACCGGACACTTCGCCCCCTGTCATTTCTGTTTGTACACGGTGGATGAATCTCAAGTCATAGGAGGAAGTAAAGAATATATAATAATTACATTTTAAATACAAGTTTTTCGGATTATTTCGCGGTTTTATTTTGATTTTTGGTTCCCGACGTTTCGAATGCTTTACAGCATCCATGGTCACGGGAGAGACTGAGGTGTTAGATGTCTCAAAGGCGTTATATACTTGTTACAGACAGTGCCTACCCACAATGATAGATAGTTTTATTTAGATTGAAAAGATAGTTCTATTTGAAATGTCAAATAATCGCGTAAATCTAAGAAAGTATTAATTACAACTTGTTTATTTATCCAAAAGCGTGAACTTATAAGATTTTCATTTAGCAAAATAACCAACCAAAATTGGATTTCTTATATTCGCGTAAATCTAACAAAGTGTTTATTTATACATTGATATCTGTTGAAAATAATTAATATTTTAGTTTATTAGTACCAGCAAATAACTTTGATAATCATTTTTTTTTATTATACACCTTCCAAAACAAGTATTTTCTTATATATATTATATTATTTTATATAACGTATAATAAAAATCTACAGTCTCCCAATCTCTGTACCATACAAAACGGTCTGGAATGAAACACCTCTGTAGATTTGGTGAGGCCAAACAAAGTGGACACGAGCAAACAGTCCGACAGGGAGGTGCAACGCTCGAATACATAAATTGCGGTCTTCGAATCACATTTTATATGTGAAGTTTTATATTGTAGCTTATAGGGCTGTTTGTTCGAGCGGTACGAGGTTTATTTTTGCAAAATTTCGTAATTGTTAAAAAAAATATATTTTATATTTGTTTTATGGTATCGATTTACATTTTTTATCTCTTTCTCCGTAATCTGTGCTCTATTGATATACATTGAAGCCTATTTAAAGATTAACAACAGAATTATAATATTACTACCGGCAGTGGAATAACATCTCACAAACACCACATTGTGCAGACATAAGTAGCCTATAATGTCATTTTCAATGAACTTTGATTTTATAAAGAGCCGAATATAAAGTTTAAGTAAAGCTAAAATAAACTAAAAGTAAAATAGGATATACTCGTAATTAACAGATAAAAAATAATATTTTATCCAAATAATAAGTCTGGTCTAGTCAAGTTTCTCCCTTGACCATGATTGCTGTAAATCATTCAAAACGTCAGAAACCAAAAATCTAAATTAATACGCGAAAAAAGTCCGAAAACGTATTTTTATTTAAAATTTGTTCTTAAAAGAAATACGTAATCTATACATTTTATTCAAAGAATATATCTATTTAACTGTATATTATTATTTATTGGTGTAATAGAAAAGTTTCATCTTGTTTCACTGTACACTGTAGGCGAGGATACAGGCTCGAGTTGACCTACTAATACTTTGCTCGTAACTTTCAATCGATACACGCACCATTATAAGTAGATACTTAACTTTAACTCATCTTTAACTTATTTAGTATTATTTGCATTTAGAAAAGCTTGATACAATTAAATATAATATAACTATCGAATTATATATATTAAATAAATTGATATGAAAAAAATGGTGGTCGAAATTTGACCCCTTACTCATAATTCAAATATATTTTTAATTTGTAGGTATTGTAACAAATTTCATCAACCATTCATCGATTTTATCTACTGTATTTCGAAGACTTCCTGATTGTCTTTAAAAATACGACGAAGAAAACCTACAGCGCAGAAAAATAAACTTAAAGGTACATTATAACAATATACTTTTTAAATAAAACTATCTTTTCGGATTTTGTCGCGGATTTATTTGTATTTTTGTTTCCCGACGTTTCGAATGCTTTACAGCATCCATGGTCACGGGAGAGACTGAGGTGTTAGATGTCTCGAAGGTATAGTTGTTACAGACAGCCTACCCACAATTAACAAAATGAAAATTGCACCAATTACATTACAATATTTTAACTTTAAACATTTTTATAATTTTAATTATAATTGAATATGGAAAATTATTTTTGCTATTATTTTTATAATTATTACAATTTTAAAAATATTAATTAGTAATCTATATTTAGTGTTGCCATTATTATATTTATAACCATAAGAAAAATATAAAATATAGTATTAATTATTTAAGCCACAATTGATCTATGTGTAATTTGAAAAAGTTAAGATTAATTAAAAATAAACATTTAAATTTGCTATTATTTAAAAACAAATTATTAAGCAACACATTACTACATACCTTTACAAATGAAAAAGTGAAAAAAATATTATTAATCAGAAATGCTATCATTTTGATCTACACAGTAAGAACTTACTACATCTACCTGTCTGTTATGTTTAGATTTATTATTAGATTTTATTATATTAATAACAGGATCCCATGACGATGGTAGTACCCAGCCATCTTCCCTATTGAAATTAGGATGTTTTTTAATTTCTATGGCTTCTCGAATCATTCTAGGGCGATATCGGTTTTCTTTTGCAAACACAATCTGCAAACACAGTCAGGACCGCCCAAGCCATTATATTCGCTTCGATAGACCTCAAATCCTGGCGAAAGAAAACCGATATCGCCCTAGAATGATTCGAGAAGCCATAGAAATTAAAAAACATCCTAATTTCAATAGGGAAGATGGCTGGGTACTACCATCGTCATGGGATCCTGTTATTAATATAATAAAATCTAATAATAAATCTAAACATAACAGACAGGTAGATGTAGTAAGTTCTTACTGTGTAGATCAAAATGATAGCATTTCTGATTAATAATATTTTTTCACTTTTTCATTTGTAAATGTATGTAGTAATGTGTTGCTTAATAATTTGTTTTTAAATAATAGCAAATTTAAATTATTATTTTTAATTAATCTTAACTTTTTCAAATTACACATAGATCAATTGTGGCTTAAATAATTAATACTATATTTTATATTTTTCTTATGGTTATAAATATAATAATGGCAACACTAAATATAGATTACTAATTAATATTTTTTTAAATTGTAATAATTATAAAAATAATAGCAAAAATTAAATAAATAATTTTCCATATTCAATTATAATTAAAATTATAAAAATGTTTAAAGTTAAAATATTGTAATGTAATTGGTGCAATTTTCATTTTGTTAATTGTGGGTAGGCTGTCTGTAACAACTACATCTTTAAGACATGTAACACCTCAGTCTCTCCCGTGACCATGGATGCTGTAAAGCATTCGAAACGTCGGGAAACAAAAATACAAATAAATCCGCGACAAAATCCGAAAAGATAGTTTTTATTTAAAATGTGAAATATTCGCGTAAATCTAAGAAAGTATTATTAAACAATATACTTGTATATTATAATAACTTCTAAAAAACTTCCTCTGTTTAAAATTTAAATAAAATCTTACCACAAATAAATAAATTACGTACTTATCACAATATGCATCGTTTAACTTATTCACTTAGTTAAGCAGAGAATAGTAAAATTACAGAGTGCACACGAGCGGAGGTAGTGTGACGCAAATTGAGCAGCATTCAGAGCTAACTTATTTGCTTCTAGTTCAGTAATATGGAATAAGTGTAAAGTAAATTCTATATGGAAATAAAAAACCTTTTCTTTATTACAGACTTAGTTGATACTGTCTTAGATTTACGCGAATATTTGATATTTATAGGCAGTGGTAGCCTAGTGGTAACGTGCTCGCTTGGGAAACCGTTACTCGGTTTCAGAACCCGGTTCTGGTATCTCTAATATTTTCGTGTGCGACTCTTTTAAATTTGAATTCAAAATTCATTTCCAATATTATTACCACTTTAAAAAAAACTATCTTTTCGGATTTCTTTTGGAAACTTATCTTTTCGAAATTTTTTGCGAAAAAATCCGAAAAGATGGTTTTATTTAAAATGTCAAATATTTGCGAAAATCTGAGAAAGTATTATGATTACCACTTGTTTTGCGTTGAAGGATAATATTACATTATTACAGATGGCTTCTACCCAGAAAATTATAAATTAATTTTAAAGAAATTAGAAATGGCAACGACAACGATAAACATACACATTTGCAGAGGAAGCAGAGTGATAACAGTGACTTCTCATTTTATTCCTTTCTGTCAGTTTATGTATATACCTATGTTACATAAATACTCACAAACATACATAAATACACTATATAATATATTATATATTATGATATCTTTTTTAGTTTTTACACAACAGCAACTTATTAACTTCATTTGGGCTCCCATAATATTTTAGTGGCCGGTGAAGGAATAGAGGCTTATTTCTATAACGGTATAAGTTAACTCGTAAGTTTTTAGTATTTCGAAAGAGTTGTTAAAGAGCGGCAAGTATGATAATTGTGTAAGGTTTAGAATTTACCTATCTAAGTAGAATCTAAAAAAAACCTTTTCAATTATTTTTTTATTAATATCAAAAAACAAAAAAAAATTACACAACAATATCTAATGCGAATTTATATATAAACACATATATACAAACTTGTATGTGTGTGTGTGTGTGTATTTGTTACTCCACATTGAAAAGTCTGGAGGGATTTGGTGAAATGTAGTAGGTACAGATAGACCTGTTTAAATACAAAAGGTACCTAAGGAGACATCCGAGCGAAGTGAGAATAAGCCACTAGTATATAAATTCGAACATCATAAAAAATATTTTTTAACAATATATTGTAATACAAATACTAACCAGCAGAAAACACCGCTCTCAATAGATACCAGTAGTAATTTAAGAAATATATACGGACTCTACACAAATGAAAAATTTTCTCATTAAAAGAGAACAAAAGCGGCAAAGAAGCCATTTAAACGGAGGTAATACTATAGGTACCTAATTACTGAGCTCCAGCTAGACTACCTAAAGTTCTAGGTAATCAGGCTCAAAGGGGATGACGGGGGTCGTGTGGGAGGGGGTTGGGGAGATACCACACTAATTATGAAAGAAGATTGAATGAATATAATGATGAAATAAATTGCTATTTTCCTCTATTTAGAAGTTTATTATAAGTTCTATTTAGCTAGATTGCTTTGTTTGAGTTGCTAGTATAAATCGTGGGTTAAAACTTCACTTTAAAATGGGTGTGGCGGGTACTATCTTTTTTTTATTCTCATTTTAATAGCTTAGCCACTTGGGTGACTATGTTGCTGGTGACAAACAATCTTATCGAGATACATTAATTATGATATTATTATTTAATTTCGATTATTTATATTGTTTTTGATTATATTATATATAGTTTTGGCTAAAGCTGAACTTGGATTTGTATGTAAATAGGTCGTTTTTGATACATAGAAGGATCTATTCAAGTAGTATTATAGAAATGTTTTATTGCTTTTTATCAAATTAATGTCCTTATTCTTGTACAAAGAAAACTATACTGCAGATGCTACTCTTAACTGTAAGCTGTATACGAGGCATTTAATTACTGGTACCTATTATACTATAGGTGACTTACTAATTTACAAATGTGAAAGTTTAGATGTTTGAATGGATGTTTGTTACTCAATCACGCCAGAACGGCTGAACAAATCTGGATGAAATTTGGCACAGAGATAGATTATAGTCTGGAATAGCATATAGTCTTTTCATCCCGGAAAAATGTGAGGTTCCCGTGGGATAGACTTGTTTTTGTTTTTCTAGAGGCAAACCCGAGCGGAGCTAGGGTGAGTCGCTAGTACGTAATATAATAAGGTAAGCTATTCTGTTTATTTTGGACTTAGTGACCTATTTATGGTCCAAGTATACATTAAAATTATATTTTTATTTTACAACTATATTGAGATGATACATACAAAATAAATTAAAACTCAAAAATTATAAGGACATAAAAACAAATTTCCAATACATTAACCTACAAAACGAACGCAGAACTTAACTACGTGTCTACTGACCTTACAAGGGCGCGGCACCTTGCTAAATTTAGACCACCTCAAGAAAACATCAATCGTAGCAACACATGCGCACAATCAACAAACACCCACTGATCATTTTTAATAACCAAACAGACCACTAACACAGGTGTGCGGAGGACTACTGAGTAGGTGGGAACACCTGTATACCTGAGCTTTTAGCCAATCACCGCGCAGGTCATGAGCGCAGTTCGATAAAAAGGCGTGGTTCTGTCACCTGGGCTACCTGGGCAGGATCGTGGGAGGGCTGGTTTGCGGTTGGTTTAGCTACGACGTATCAAACACCTGCCAGGTGATGAGATATTGGTTGTAACTTAACTAGGTCACGGTAGGTGGGCTGTATGTTTCGATTTTCTCATATTTTTATACCTTGTATATTGAAATTACTCGACTTGAGGAAACGCGTATTTTTTTTGGCTGTAGAATATAGCTGTATATAGCTGTAATTATTGATATAAGTGATGTATATAAAAATATTTTATGAATTACTTCGATTATGCCTGTCTGTCTCAGTATATTATATGGTAATTAATTAAGAGAAATATTTTTTATACATAAGTTATTATTTTATTATATTTATGTAAGCTATTCAGTGCTGTCTTATATAAAATTATGCGTATTTATACAAGTTTATTAGTTTCAAATTGAAATTTTATTCCAAGTAATAAGATTATATTATAAATCATGAATAAATCATACTGCAATCACTTTTTCATTTCCTTAAATATTAATACCAAGCCTCCAACAAAAGTATAAATTTTTCTACATAGTTTTTACAATGCAGTATAGTTGTTACAAATAATAACATATTATTCCTTCAATTTAAAATAAAAAATCTAAGCCACGTTCAAAATTACTTCATTTGGAGCAAGCTAAGTTATAGTCGAGGCTACGTACCTTGGAGCGCACCTAAGGGTACATAAGACGGGGGTGATTACAGGGTGGGGGTGGCCGCAAATGTGGAAAGAGGGAAGACAATAAATGAAGCTTTTACTATTTTAATATTATATTTTTAATATATAATAATGAGTATATATATTTTGATATCAGCTTAACGTATCTAATAGCATCGTGTTTAGATGAGTTAGTATTACCTATAGTTTGGGTTCGATTTCTACACGAGATATACCTACTAATGACAGTTAAAAAAGCTTTCCTAATTGCTTTGCAAATAGTTGTTATTTAAACGAGAGAAAATTATGTTATCTATTTAATAATAATTAAATAATTCTCATCGTTATCTGTATTAGGGCAAAAAATTATATCTATAATTAAAAGCTACTATACATGACTCTACTAGACTCCATAGAGCTAATCAAAAACTCGTAAATCCATATATAAATAGGCAAAGACAAAACAATTCAGAATCTGTAAACCGTTTTTTAGTAGAAGCTTTTGAAGAGCTTTAGTGTTATCAGTAAAAAGCAAAATGGAAAAAAGTTTTTTTTTTATATAGATAAGTAAATTCTATTCATATGTGTTGTTCTCAAATCTTCAATATCTATTATGGCCAAACAGAAGTATAAAATAAAGGTAAGTTAAAGCAAAGTTTAGATAAAAAAACGTATACTGTTGATATATTTTCTCGCACTCGCGATCTTTTGGCGTTCCTCCAAAAATGCTCACCACTGAGCTGCAGCGGCTTTTAAAGGTATTGTTTATTAGAACATTTTAATAAAACACTTATTTATATGTTCGTTTTATGAAAACCAGCTGTCGCTTGCGACTGCATAGACTACTTATTAGTAAAATTGTGTCATGTCTATAGTATTCAGCCCTTTTTAACGTCCCATCGCTGGGCACGCTCCTACTTGGGAAACCAAGTGAAGCGGGTTCGAATCTCGGGTCTAGCAACTCTGATATTTTCATGTTTGAATAATTTCCAACATGATTACCACTTGCTCTACGGAGAAAGAAAACATCGTAAAGAAACCTGCATGTCAGAGAATTTAGTAAGTTTTCGTAAGACATGTGAAGTTCGCCAGCCCGCACTTGGCCAGCGTGGTGGACTATGGTGTGATCTCTCTCGTATTGAAGGGAGGCCCAGCATCAGCAGTGGGATATTAGAAAGAGCTCAATACATACTTATAAACTACCTCCATAAATAGACAAATAAAGTACATAAAGACTTAAAAAATCTAACAAGTAGTTCAAACAAAGATAACAAATGGCTGTTATAACCGATGGATCTCATTCTGGATTCCACTGTCGCTTACCATCAGGCGTCATGGAGTCATCTTGTCGAGCGACAATAAAAAAAATAACATTAATTATAGAGAAAACACGTAGCACCATACGAGAGATTAGTCTCGAATGAGATATTCTTATTAGAATATATTCCAAGCACGAGTAGGATAGTTTAAAGGTAAACTGAAGAAAGCTGAAGTTTTAACGAGCGAGGCGATGCAACTTGCGAGAACTTTGCTTGACGCTTGCATCTATTGTTGCATTTACGCTTTTATAAAAAGTTTTTTTTAAAGTCACGTCTAAAGATATACTATTTTGTTATTAAAGAGTTTAGTTTATACATATATGTAACTATGTTTTTTTTGTTTTTAGTTAGGACATAACACAGCACCATCTAGTTTCATGGTAAGCTACGAAGCTTGTGTTGTGGATACCAGATAGTTGATATACTATACATATATAACTTTAAATTCATATACATATATTATATATACATATATTATAAATATAAACACCCATGACTGGATTACAAACATTCATGCTTATCACACAAATAAATGCCCCTAGCGGGACTCGAATCCGCGACCAGTGGCACAGTAAGCAAGGTACAAACAAAACAGGTCAGGTGTCGTCATAATATGCATTTTTATAATATATATGTCTTTGAAAGATGCATTTTTAATAATAGTTTTTAAAACGATATTTTATATTATACATAAGGGAAACATAGACTACATAAGAAAAATATTAATTACTTTTTTAATCAGTAGCAGAAAATAGTTTATGTATTATTTAAAAAATATCGTTATAAACAATAGGAAATGGTCATTATCGATATATTTATTAGCAACATTGGGCTACCACTGCCTTACGCATTTGAAAAACCAAGTGAAGCTGGTTCAAATTTGGAGTCTCGCATCACGGATATAATTGTGCAAATCATTTAAATATAATTACCACTTGCCTTACGGTGAATGAAAACTTGCGAAAATCTGTATATCTGAGGGAACCTAACAAGTTTTAAAAGATATATGAAGTCCGCCAACCCGCACTTGGCCAGCGTGGTGGACTATGGCCTGATCACCCTTGCATTAAAGGGAGGCCCGTGACTAGCAGTGGGACGTTAAAAAAGGTTTAATATATACATAAACATAATAATTCACGATTAATAATTTTCATTATGTTTTATAGCCATCGAATCACTGTTATAATTGCGAAATTTAATGTGTGTGTATGTATATAGGTACCTATTTAGCTATATACATTATAGTTGAATGGCTGGATGGATTTCGATGAAATTTTGTGTGCGAATAGTGTTGAGTAATATAGTTATAGATTCTCATACTTAACCCTTGCAATAAGTCGTTAGTTAATATAAAAAAGTTAGCATTTGGTTTGTTAAGGCTTGAGCGAAGTAGGGTGTTTCACCTGCCGTACTTTAAAGTATCATGAGTTAGCCAATATAATATGATATGTAAATTCTAAGCACAGGCTAGATGTAGCACTTAAATATAACATACTGTTTGTTTACAGTGACACCGCAGTATGCAAATGCACAGTAGGCGCCGCCGCGACGCCTACTCCATATGAGAAAACCTGAAGTTAAAAGATATTACTGATTTATCAACTTATAGTGGTGATTATAAATAAATATAAATATGTTGCGCAATTAACACAGCACCATCTATCCATGGTGTGTTATGGATACCAGATAGTTGACACACTACACATATATGACTTTAAATACATACATATTTTATTAACATCCATTACTGGAGTATAAACTTTCGTGCTCATCACACAAATTAATGCTCCCAGCGGGATTAGAACCCACGATCGTTGGCACAGCAAGAAGGGTTACTACAAGCTGAGCCAAACGTGTAGTCATATGATTGTGGGAGATTGCATACAAAATGCATATTAATAAAATATATTAATGGTTACTTATTTATTTATTTATTTATTTATGTACCAGAAAAAAAAACATAGAAGTGAAAAAAACATAGAAGTGAATAGAGTGATACTATGTGTTGTGTACAAAGGATGACTTCTTTAAGAGATCACTACCAAAAACCCTCCAGCGTGAGAAAATAGAAAAATAACAATGAGGTGCGGTGTAGGTACAAACTACAAACATCAATTATAATATAAATATACACATATACAAACATACATATTTACAAAGATACTTTCATACATACATAGATACATACAAATAATAAGAAATTGTAAGGGTATGGTTAATCAGAATAAGGAACTATAAGCTGTATAGGTATTATAATTATAGTTCTACGGCAGCTAGACAATAACTTAACATTAAAAATGATAATACAAATCTAGAAAATTATCTTAATTTATTGAAGGCATGAAATTATTATATAGGTAATATTTATTTTAATTTTTTTTTTGTAAAATACAGTTTATGTAATTTTTTTTTTGTTTTTTTTTTGTAAAATATAGTGGTAACGTGCTCGCTTGAAAAATCACAGCGTGTAACACACACATAAAGCGGGTTCAAGGCACTGGTTCCATCTTTGATATTTTCATGTGTTAATAATTTTTAACATAATTTCTACTTGCCTTACGTCAAAGGAAAACTTCGTCATGAGACTTGCATATCTGAGAGATTCTAATAAGTTTTCGGAAGTCACCTAAAGTCCGCAAACCTGCTTTTAGCTAGAGTGGTGGGCTATAGCCTGATAGTATTAAAGGGCCCGCTCCCAGCAGTGGAACATTAAATGAACTGAAAAATAATAATAATTTTTCTTTTAAGATTCTGTAGGCTTAAAAAATTTAAATGATTTTTAGTCGGATTTTTTCGCAGATTTATTTGGATTTTTGGCTCCCAACGTTTCGAATGCTTTACAGCATCCATGGTCACGGGAGAGATTGAGGTGTCAGATGTCTCGAAGGTATAGTGTTACAGCCATCCTACCAACAAATAACAAAATGAAAATTGCACCAATTACCTTACAATATTTTTTAACTTTAAACATTTTTATAATTTTAATTATAATTGAATATGGAAAATTATTTATTTAATTTTTGCTATTATTCTTATAATTATTACAATTGTAAAAATATTAATTAGTAATCTATATTTAGTGTTGCCATTATTATATTTATAACTATAAAGAAAAATATAAAATATAGTATTAATTATTTAAGCCATATATTTGTTCTATGTGTAATTTAAAAAGTTTTAATTAATTAAGGATAATAATTTTAATTTAGTTTGCTATTATTTTAAAAAGAAAAATTACTAAGCAACACTATTATTATATACTTTTACAAATGAAAAATGAAAAATATTAATATTTTTATTAAGATTTATATATTTGCAATCTAAGAAGTAAGAAGCATATATACATACAAACCTTCACAATTATAATAATATTAGTTTTATTCAAGTTTTAATATAATGTAAACCTAAATGTAGTTCATTATTTCAAAGTATAATTCAGCGTTTATTATCAAAGGAGCCAGGCAGGTCACCTCCATTTCTCGTGAACATAAAATATAAACGTATTCCCGTCGGGCGCGCCGCAATCTGCGCGGGCAAAACCGGAAAATTAGACATAGCTTTCCTAACTTTAATAATCTCTTGCATTTTTCTTTTACTTCTAAAATAACTTTACGGTTAAAAATTTCTATTTTAGTTTTTTTAATTTTATTATTATTACGTTTTAACATGAGTATATGGTATTACTATAAATATATATGTATATTGTATATATCCAGTTCATAAGAAATGTCCGTACAATAAAGCTATGCATAAGCAAGAATCAAACCTGTAAATGCCGATTAGAGGTCAATTTCGTAACGAATACATTATCTGGAACGTCAAATGCAATTTTTTGTATTTTATAAAAATTTTATACACTAATACTTTCTTAGATTTACGCGAATGTTTGACATTATTAAATAAAACTATCTTTTCGGATTATTTCGCGGATTTATTTTGATTTTTGGTTCCCGACGTTTCGAATGCTTTACAGCATCCATGGTCACGGGAGAGACTGAGGTGTTACATGTCTTAAAGATATAGTTGTTACAGACAGCCTACCCACAATTAACAAAATGAAAATTGCACCAATTACATTACAATATTTTTAACTTTAAACATTTTTTATAATTTTAATTATAATTGAATATGGAAAATTATTTATTTAATTTTTGCTATTATTTTTATAATTATTACAATTTTAAAAATATTAATTAGTAATCTATATTTAGTGTTGCCATGACGTGACGAGCAACACCTGGCCGGAGAACTGCAACATGTCAAGCAAGTTCTGCGTGACAACAAGCTGCAAGTGCCGCGCCTGCGTCACAGTGACCGAGTGAAACCAGCCACAGTCGAGCGCGTCCCTGCAGTCTTGCCATACATGAAAGGAGTCACTGACAAGATTGGCTACATTCTAAAGCGAGCTTCAATTAAAACTTACTTCAAGCCGCCAAAGAAAATTAGTCAGTTCTTACCACCTGTCAAGTGCCACATCCCTCTACAAGATGCAGGAGTCTACAAGCTTGATTGTGATTGTGGGCTCTCTTACATTGGACAAACAAAGCGATCCATTAGAACCCGGGTCAAAGAACACATAGCTGATGTGAAGCACCGTCGCAATACAACATCTGCTGTCTGCAAACATAGCCAGGACCGCCCAAGCCATTATATTCGTTTCGATAGACCTCAAATCCTGGCGAAAGAAAACCGATATCGCCCTAGAATGATTCGAGAAGCCATAGAAATTAAAAAACATCCAAATTTCAATAGGGAAGATGGCTGGGTACTACCATCGTCATGGGATCCTGTTATTAATATAATAAAATCAAATAATAAATATAAACATAACAGACAGGCAGATGTAGTAAGTTCATACTGTGTAGATCAAAATGACAGCTTATCAGATTAATATTTTTCATTTGTAAAAGTATATTTTAATATTGTTGCTTAGTAAGTTGTTTTTAAATAATAGCAAACTAAATTAAAATGATTATCCGTAATTAATTTTAACTTTTTTAAATTACACATAGAACAATTATATAGCTTTAATAATTAATACTATATTTTTATATTTTTATTTATGGTTATAAATATAATAATGGCAACACTAAATATAGATTACTAATTAATATTTTTAAAATTGTAATAATTATAAAAATAATAGCAAAAATTAAATAAATAATTTTCCATATTCAATTATAATTAAAATTATAAAAAATGTTTAAAGTTAAAAATATTGTAATGTAATTGGTGCAATTTTCATTTTGTTAATTGTGGGTAGGCTGTCTGTAACAACTATATCTTTAAGACATGTAACACCTCAGTCTCTCCCGTGACCATGGATGCTGTAAAGCATTCGAAACGTCGGGAACCAAAAATCAAAATAAATCCGCGAAATAATCCGAAAAGATAGTTTTATTTAATAATTTTATACACTAATATTGTGAACTAGCGACTCAGCCTCGTTTCGTTTCGGGGTTCATCCCTTAACAAAAAAATCTATCCCACGGGAACCGTACTTTTTTCCGAGATAAAAAGTAACCTATGTGCTATTCCAGACTATAATCTATCTCTGTGCCCAATTTCATCTCGATCCGTTCAGTCGTTTTGGCATGAAAGAGTAACAGAGATCCATCCATCTATCCCGAAAAATGTACATTTCCCGCGGGATAGATTTGTTTTTGTCTAGGGATGAACCAGAAGCGTAGCGAGGATAAGTCGTTCGTATATTATAATCTTAATTTCAGCTCAAAGCAACCCTTCGACAGTAGGTATCGGCAACAAATCGCCAAAAGTTTTCCAGCCATAAACGAGTGAAGTTTTCCAATCTCGCGCCATCCTGTCATATTATTCTCTAACTATTTTATTGCACTTTGCAATCTAAAGGTGTTTCATATTGGTTCATTATACTATCCTATCCCACTAATATTATAATCAAGTAAGTATGTGAGGATGGATAGATGGATATTTGTTACTCTTTCACGCAAAACTACTGAATGGATTTTGATGAAAATTTACAGAAATATAGCTTATACATCAGAGTAACAAATAGGCTATAATTTTTAAAGATATAGTTACATACTTGCGATTAACCGTCGCTCCGCTCGGGTTCAGGCTTAGTTATCCCAATAAAAAGTCGTAATGAAAATTCTATATTTTAGATAATCAGCTATCATCATACCAAATTTCATCAAAATCTGTCCAGCAGTTTTGTCGTGATGGGGTCATAGAGAGATATATAGGCAGACAGACAGACTCACAGACAAAAAATCTAAAAACCTCTGTGTCTATAATAATATCTATTTCAATAAGATTTTCTAAAAAATATTTACTGTACAGATCGACTCAGTAAATTTTTTATTATAGTATAGATAATTAAATTACACGCCGCGGAAAAACGCTAATAAAATTATCTATGAAAAACAAAATTAAAACAGTGTATACGTTTTAAAAGATAAAAAGTGTACAAATTTCTAATTAATTCATTTTAATGAATAATTTCTATCTAAAACCAATGTAAAATAGGTTTTACAAGAGTAAAATGAATATAACAATGTCACTACGATGCTACACGCTGTAAAAGCATCGTTGAAAATATTTGTAAGGTGATTTAGATGGTGTAAATAGTGCGGTTTATAGATCCCACTTCAATAGGGTTATTAAATTGTAGATTGGGAATATTTTATACCAACGATGTGATGTAAAACTATCTTGCACACTTCATATATTATTTTTTATCTTATAGAAGAAAATACTAAGTAATATGTTGGGACATCAACACACATAACCATCTAGTTCCATGGTAAGCTGCAAGGCTTGTGTTATGGATACCAGATAGTTGATACACATATATAACTTTAAATACATACATATTATAAGTATAAACAACCATGACTGGAGTACAAGCATTCGTCCTCATCGCACAAATGAATGCCCCCAGCTGGATTCAAACCCGCGACCGCTGGCACAGCAAGTAGGTTCACTACAAACTGTACCAAACGTGTCGTCAGTAAGTATAATTTGATTGGAATTTATTAGCAGTGTGCTAATACAAGAATTGTAGGCTTAAGCTTTGTTTTCAGGAAAATGTTTTTGTTATTTATTCAGTACTTTTATTAGATATAAAATTTACAAAATATATTTTTTTATGTATGTCTGTCTATATGTATGAATGAATTCCTAAAATATTTGACCCATTACATTGTATTGATGACTATTGTTTAAATGTACAAAAAATACTAACAATTATACTTAAGAGGACGACGACAACAGTATTATATGGAACTCGTCAAAACGAAACAAACGCAACAAAATTAATCTAAAAAACTTACCTAGACCATTTAAAGTTACACTGTCCAACTACTGGCTTCATTATCAGTTTGATAACATCAAAATGTAGTTTTATCATCGGATTTCAAATCAATACGATAATTAGAAGTAGGCTAAAATAAATTTGCAAGATTTCGTTAACAAATTAGTGAAACTAATATAAGCATATAGAAAATTCAGGATTTTGGATATTGAGGATATTTTAACAGATCATTTTGGGTTTTTTTTGCGGATTTATCTTGATTTTTAAGCTTATAGTCTCATAAGCTTAGAATGGTTTCGAGGTAAAAATAAACATACATACGTAATACGTATACTAATTTCTATTACTATACACAACATATTAAAGATGGCAGTTCATTTATAATCTCATAGTTATATATATCCACTCAATTTCCAAACCCTTACCGCCCACTAAAACTACATTTATAATTCACTCGGACCTGTTCGCCACGCTACGAGCCATGACGACAATCGCTTAGATGACGTCACGCCGCGTTAGCCGTCAAAGCCTCAAAGGCTGAAAGCAGGTCATGAAGTTAAATATGGATAGTACATAACTTATTTATACACTAACTACAGCCAGCGGCTTCACATGCGGGTGTTCTTCTCTTTAGTCTACTTAAATATAACCATGGCTATGAAGATGCGAGCATCGTGAAGCTGTATTTTTGACTCCATTCAAGTTATAAAAATAAAACTTAGATATATTTTTAATTTTAGTAACTAACTATAATATAAAGACGTTTTTTTGAAGTTCGTCGCTGTTTCGAGTGATTTATTAATAAAAACACACAGAAAGGATGAAAATTATAAACATGTCTTTATCCGAAAGACGGACGTTTAATCTGCTACTGAGAATTTCCTGAGAGAAAAATGCAATAGCTGTAATAACTGATCTTAGCCCTAATCAGTATTTGAACCCAGAACCTCTAGATTTGCAGCTGTATTTCGTAGCGACAAGATCAATAAGGTTTTATCATATTATTTATGTACAATATTTAAAAAAAGATATTGTAAACACTTGTCACTCCTTTTTCAGTTCTGGCTAACAGCTAAATTATATAATATAATAATAATAAATAATAAATATGTTGGGACATTAACACACAATACCATCTAGTTCCATGGTAAGCTACGAGGCTTGTATCATATCCATAACGGATACCAGATAGTTGATACACTACACATATATAACTTTAAATACATACATATTACAAATATAAACACCCATGACTGGATACAAACATTCGTGCTCATCACACAAACGAATGCCCCTAGCGGGACTCGAACCCGTGACCGCTAGGCACAGCAAGTAGGGTCACTACACACTAAGCCAAACGTGTCATCATATATTAGGTATAGCGTCATATTTTACCTTAAGTAAAACATCTTTGTAGCACAATAATATTTTTAAATCTTCTCAGAATTAAGGAGATTTTCATACTAATCCACCATGCTATTTCATTTTTGCTAAGCATCAATATATAATGAAGAGTTGATAGATAAAATTTTTTATTGAATTTGCTAGATGTAACTTCCAAACAAACACATTACGTACATCGTTGTCATTTTATTAGTTTCCCAGTTACGCCGCACCTCGTGACGGTCACTTTTGAAACTTTTTTCACGTAGAGCCGGCTGCGTGAATTCATTTCGACTTCGAAAAGCTGAACACCGTTTTTTTAACCACGAACTGAATATAAAATATGTGAAAGTTGACAAAAAGCTTCGTAATCAGAGCTTTCAGTTACGTTCGCTTTATCCCGGCTGTGAAAGATCCCAAACATTAATGAAAAATAGGTGTTTCAGGGGTTTTATTGTGTGTTTCATATAATAATATATACTGCCTATATACCTACAATACCTTAAACACAATACCTTAACTATATACCTTAAACAGATATTCCATTTATATAAAATATATCATATGGGAGGTGTTTGATAAGCAAATGTTTGAATCAATTTAAGACATCATTTTGTGTTTCTTTATGGCAAAGGTTAATTAGTGTTAAGCCATTATGTTCATTAATTTTATTCATAATAATTAGATCAGCATTCATAAATAGCTATTTTTAAATTATTTACTTACTATAAACTTTATAGGATAATATAAAATAAAAATTATTGCCGCAAAATTTTTCGATTGTATAGCGGTGTGAAACGTCTACCGTCGTGAGACGTCTCTACCTACCAACTTTCTACTGTAGAGTACCAAAACTTAACGAAGAAAATAGCTACGACATTCATGAAAATGAATTTATAAGGTACGTACTAAACTTATGCACTTTGCTGACTTTACCCTTAAACTAATTAAATTCCGATTTGTAAATGAAAATGCAAGTTTTATGTTTTATTTAAGTAAATTAACTAAAGTTTGGCTTAGTTTATAGTGACCCTGTTTGCTGTGTCAGTAGTTGCGGGTTCGAATCCCGCTGGAGGCATTCATTTGTGTGATGATCACGAATGTTTATACTTCAGTCATGGGTGTTTATATTTATAATATGTATGTATTTAAAGTTCTATGTTAAGTCTATGTGTAGAACTATCTGGTATCCATAACACAAGCCTCGTAACTTACCATGGAACTAGATGGTGATGTGTGTCAATGTCCCAACATATGTATTTATATTTAATAACGTAGCAATATATAAATAAAGGAAAATTAAAACATAAAATATCAATAAGATACTCCATTGTATACCTATCGTTAGTATACAAGAACTTCATCCCGAGTGCGAGGTATGGCGAGCACGTGTGTCCGCACAAAAAACGCGCCTTAATAAAACGAGGTGCCGCGGGGGTCGGTGCTAGGGATGTGCTACGTTCTATCGATATTCATAAATAATTGTTTAATTTAATAAAAACTACTATTATAAATGAGAAAGATTGTGTGTGAGTGTATGTTTGTAAGAAGTTCCTTCTTGTATGAAATGAAATGACTAGGCGAATTTCGATGAAATATGGTTTACAAATAGACTGTTAGCTAGAGTAACACATTGGGTCCTAATTAGACTCCTAGTAACGCACCTTAGCGAAGTGAGGTATATACATAGTTTTATATGAATAAATATTCTGAAAATAATCAAAACGCTAAAATTTTTAAAACATGAAATGAATCCAAGCTTTTAGCTATCTTTATCAAGATAAAACAACTAACACACTCACTTACCGTATTCAAACTTTCGCATTTATAGCAATAGTGAGATGCCCCGAATATCGATATATTATAGTATCGATAGTTGATATCCCATCTCTACTCGGGACGGGTTTAATTACACGCGCGGGCGACAGGTTGTCGCTGACGTCATCGCTGCATATGCGTAGCCGAGGTGTTTATCCCACATCGCATTGTTCTCACTTTACATCCAAGTGTATATGAATAGGTAGACACATTGTAGGAGATTTCGTATAATGTACATACATGTTCAGTAAACATACAAGCTATTTAAAGAGATATAGTGATTTAAAATCAATTTTCTTAATGTAAAATTATATATATATATAAAATCTTTGCAAAAATAACGTCGTATGTTCAATGCTTTTACTGTGTGGATACATTAACAAGAATACTTTACCTTTTATTATTACACAAAGCTTAAAGCTCCTTCTAAAATCAAAATTATGGTCTCAAATACTAAACAATATTTAATACATTTAAACATGATGTAAATGTGCTTTGTGGATAAGCTATATGAACATTATATTATTTCTAATAATTCCAAGTCTCATACTTATAATATACTAGCATTGCTCGCGGCTTCACCCGCTTTAGATGATCAAAAACCAAATTCTTAGTTTTTACATATTAGTGTACTCTTACTTTGCACTTTTTGTATTTTTTCTCAGAAATGAGATATTTGCCCGCGGTAAAAACTATCCTATATGTTGACCCGGACAACCAGCTATCAGCATAACAAAATTTTATTAAAACCACTACGAGACAACAGAGGTTTTTCTGCAACAGACAGACAGATAGACAAAATTCTAAAAACGATATATTCGGCCTCTGTATCGATAATAATGTTTATTTCAATAAGATTTTCTAAAAAATATTTAATGTACAATTTACAATTTTATTATATGTATAAATTATTTATTGCTTGTTATATTATAAATAGAAGGTAAAATCTGATGGATTCTAAAAACGACGAGAATACTAAATACTTCGTTACAAAATAAACCTATTATCCTAAAACTTTACTGGTGTAGGCAAATAAATTATTTAAAAATAAATAAACAGTCGAGTAAGAGCTGTGTTAAACTTACATTGTATGCATAGTAAAATAAAAAGGTAATTAAAGATGCAGACGCCATTTGAAACATTGTAGGTCTTCTACAATCGAGCCACCTTGTTTATATGGGTTCCATAGAAAATGAATTACGCTTTTCCCCATTACTTTATGTTCTTGTACTTTGAATTAATATTATATGTGTTTTTAACAGCTCGAGTTAAAATAATTAAAAATATAGTGTTTTATTTGGGTGCAATGTATAATATAAATACGTTATAATTATACTTGAATAATTATAAATTAAAAACTTAAAAAACTCCCTACGCAAATTAATTGTCATTTAACGATAACACTGGAACACGTGAGGCACTTAATCGAGTAATCATACGTCAAAATGCCTTACATTATTTTGGTAAAGAGCTGATGCTCTTACACTGCTGGACCGATATTAACCAAACATAACTAAAAACCACCACAAGGAAACTGGCTTTTAAATGAAAACCTGCATCGAAATCGGTCAATCCGTTTGAGAGCTACGATGCCACAGACAGACACACTCACACACAGATAGACAGACAAACTTACAACACCCCTCTTTATGCGTCGGGGGTTAATAAAACAGGCATGTTTCAAAATAGGTATGTTGATATTTTCATATATAGGTATATGCTTTTAGGGTCTTACACAAAAATCAACAGTTTCATCGTAATGGGATAGACATTTAGGAATATATACCTACAGTATAAATAAATATAATATTTGTATAAACTAACATATGTACAATAATTTTAATTAATTGATATTATTTTGTTTCATGTCATAATATTATTATAAAATATATATTTGAATAAAAAATTAAAAACTCAATGACTTATTATTTCTTTTGATCTTTCGGTTAAAACGTTTTTCGTGAAAAATTACATATCATTATTTGATACTTTACAGTAATGGTTCCTCAAATTGCGTACAAAAATACACTTCCGGTGTCATCATCGTCACCTCATAAATCCTAACAATCGCTTAGTAAAAGTGTAAAATGAAAGCTATTTATTTATTACATTTAAAAAAAATATATTTTTAACCTTAAATTTTATATAAAAAATATCTTATAAACTGTTTTTAGGGTTTCGTACCAGAAGGTTCCAAATGGAGCCCTATTGCTGTCACTCACGTGTCCGTCTGTCCGTCGTCTGTCACACATGTATTACAACCAAACGGTTAGAGCTACAGTCTTCAAATCACAGTATAAGTTTATTGTCAAAAAATATTTTTAAATGTTTTTTGGGAGGGCACCCGTAAAGCTAAAGATGGCGCGAAAAAAATTTTTTGACCTACCCCATTGAATGAGGTATTGTTCTTTAGTGCTCGTTGAGTAGATAAATACTGTTTTTTTTTTTAATATTAGAAAACAAAGGAATAAGAACCCACCAAAGTCAGCTTTTTTTACAAAATTTTGTTGCGAAGAATATTTTAACTTCCCATTGACCTACGAACTTGAAATTTGGTGATAATGTTTATTATTACGTATATTTTACTAATAAATATCAATATATTGATAAAAAAACAAAATTGCGAAATTCAAAAAGGCTGCCATGTAAATTATTTAAGTAATATATCCTCAAATTTTAATTCTTAACATTTTTTTATGTTAATGTGTTATTTACAGAAAATGTTTATATTTTGATTCACCATACAAACTTTCATCCCCATTTTCACCCTCTTAAGGGATGATTTACGGGATAAAAAGTATAATATGTCCTTCTCAGGGTCTCAAACTATCTTCTTACCAAATTTCATCTAAATCGGTTCAGTGGATCCAGAGATTATCCCCTACAACCTCACAAACTCACAAACTTTACCTCTTTATAATATTAGTATAGATAGTAAGATATACATTGTACAATGTATATTACTTGCTTTAATTTTATTTTACTTCTTTCCGATTCGATCCTAATATTCCAAGATTTGGTTAAAATCAAAAAATCATTGCCAAACCATAAATAAGGTGGATCCTATAAAAATAACTATAACACATACAAAAATAAGTTTTACGCCTTTTAAGATAAGGTATAAAATAGAGAAAATCTAAGTTTAAGCGGCCATTATGAAACAATATTTCTAGTACACATGGCCCACACCTCCGCAGGTAACTGCGGACCTTTTGAAGATACCATTTCTTAACGTATTTCTAAATTAATCTTTATTTCAAAGAAATAGGGTTCAAAATTAAAAATAACTGAAATTAATATATTTACTATTATTATGTAAATTTAGTTTTTATTTCTATAGACTTAAGAATTCAAAAAACATTGTACAAAAAATAACCATATGTTTTTCGTAGAATTTCTACCTAAGGACGTGTAAAATTATAATTTAATTATGGTTTATTTGATGGAGGTCACGTCAGTGTTCATTTCTTAAGTAAAAATGTATAGTTTTCTTAAGTAAAGTATTGATCGTATGAAGGATGTAAACTAAAAATTAAATTATACTAGCTCTTCACCTTTGCTTCGCTCGGGTTTGCCTCTATAAAAACCAAAAACAAATCTATCCCACGGGAACCGTATATTTTTCCGGGATAAAGAGTAGCTTTTGTGTTATTCTGATGTATGAGCTAAATCGTTCAATCCATTCAGTGGTTTTTGCGTGAAAAATCAAAATACATCCAGACATCCATACATACATCCTTACAAACTTTCGCATTTATAATATTAGCAGAGAAGTAGGGCCAAATTTTTCAATCATCAGGTTTTATATTATAAAATATATGTATATAGCCAAAAAAATTAATCTTGTATAAGCTAAGTAGTTTCATTTTTATAATATTTAATCAAAATATTATTTGATTGATCAGAATATTTATAAAAGATTTATTTACATGGTATTTATTACATATAAACGTAACACTCAGTTTAAGGAGTTAATAGTTTATTATCAATCCAAGCTTACGTCAGCCATTTCCAAGGAGCTAGTACTATGTTATTAAAATCAAGATGTTAGGATTTTCCAGTAAATAAGTCAGCTTGAGCTGCAATTAAAAAATATAAAATTATATTAAACAAATAATCTTGCCATAAACTACTCATTCAGCTCTTATAGTTCCATTATTGGGCTCGGTTTTTTCATCAATTCGAGGGAATCTGGTCATGGTCCACTATGCTGACCAAGTATATGTAGACAGAATTCATGTCTTTCAAAATTTAGTTGGGTATTTGAGACATACAGATTTTCTTACTATCTTTTTCTTAACAGTTAGTCGATGCTAATGGTATTGAAAATGATTGACACATGAGCATAGCAGATGTGCGAGATTCGGGATTCGAACCTACTTCATTCAGTTTCCCAAGCGATCACTACCACTGCCTAAACTCTAAAGCTAAGAACCTAGCAAGTTTTAAAAAAAACATATGAAGTCCGCCAACCCACGTTGGACCAGCGTGGTGGATTATGGTCCGATCCTCCTCATATTAAAGGGAGCCCAGTAGTGGGACGTTAAAAAGTCTGAATGCAATGTGTACACACGAGTATATTTGTGAGATAAGTTCTCTAGATAAACAGATAGATAGCATCACAAAATGTTAATTTATATTTTTCTATATTCCAAGCAAAATTGACGCGTAATAAAGTTTTGGCAACGTGAAAACTCACATTTTTTATTTATTTTCGTGAACTCACCTCTCTACCTTCGTTTTGTCACAACATCCTGCCTTTAAACAACACCAATTAATCCAAGTCCAATTTAAATGAAATAGTGGTTTGCAAGTGTACTAATAAAATAAAAGAATATGATGACATATTTCTTATACACCTAAAATAAAGAACTATATTTTTTGCAAAGTATTTTTAGACATAGTGAGAAATAATATAGACATATTATATAGATAGATATTAATGTTTAGTATAAATTTATCAGAGTTGAGATATTTTTCTATAGTAAAAAGTTGTCATTATACCATCATTTCACCAAAATCTGTCCAGTCGTTTTCTCGTAATACGGTCACGGACAGACAAAAATTTCAAAAAGATTTTCCAAAAAATATTTAATGTACAGATTCGACTCGGTTAGAATTTTATTATATGTATAGATAGATGTTAAGGAACTAAATATTGAGCCAAACAATTTTTTTTAATAATATATACTGAGTGATGTAAATATGTAAATGTTACGGAATAATTATAATAGCAAATATAATTTGCTATAACAAAGACAATAAACAAATAATTGTTATGCTATCTCTCTTTTAAAGAGCAAAGAACTAATGCTTCAAAATACAAATAAGTATAGTAAATATGTATTCAAAATTTCTTCTAAAAATTGTGAATTAAATGAACTAATTCATATATAAAATTTCCCTTATTCTTTGAAAAAAACAAACAATCTGTATGGAAAAATCGAAAATATTAGCATACACAGCAAAATCTCGTTAGTATATTTTTTGACTTTAACATTTTTTTGACGCACTTTATATATCTAATTTTTTGGTATGACTTATGACACTATCACACAAACGATATTTTATATTTATTTTAATTTTATGACAAGATGATTTTTTAATATTCTTATAACATCATAGTTTGATTTTTTTTATTCGATTTACAATAATATTACAACTAATAAAACTTTTGAACTTGTTATAATACTAAATTATATTAAGGACTTCAACCGCCATCTAGCGTCAAGTAGATAAACTACACTTCGACGAGACGCCCTGTCACACGTCATGTAAACAATAATTATGAAACAAAAATTACAATGTTATTTTAGTATATTTTGTATATATGTATAGCTTTTCAAATATAAATATAATATTGAAAGTAATAGTCAACTTTTTCTTTAGCAATGGTAATAAAAGCTTCTAATAACACTTTTAAGGTCGTCTAATATTTTCCTGAATAATACTTTCTTAGATTTACGCGAATGTTTGACATTTTTAAATAAAACTATCTTTTCGGATTATTTCGCGGATTTATTTGAATTTTTGGTTCCCGACGTTTCGAATGCTTTACAGCATCCATTATATTTACACATATTATAAAAATATAAAAAAATGTTTAAAGTTAAAAAATATTGTAATGTAATTGGTGCAATTTTCATTTTGTTAATTGTGGGTAGGCTGTCTGTAACAACTATACCTTCAAGACATCTAAAACCTCAGTCTCTCCCGTGACCATGAATGCTGTAAAGCATTCGAAACGTCGGGAAACAAAAATACAAATAAATCCGCGAAATAATCCGAAAAGATAGTTTTATTTAAAAATGTACCTGAATGTTTTATTATAGGTAATATCATTATTTTATATATAACAGAAGAACAGATTATTAATAGGATAGATAGTATTAGTAAAAATATTATCAATTATTTTTGGGCTAAAGCAGGTAGATTATTTTAAGGTTGGCATAATGATAAATTTTAATATTTTGAACTATTGGAAAAAAAATACTGAATTTTAAATGACGCAACTTTTCTTAAATCTTCACTATTAGTATTTATTGGGTAGAGAATTGATTGTTTTGAATAAAAAAAGCTTAGATATGATCTTCTTCTTCTTCTTCGTGACACTCTTGACAGAGCGCTCGTGGTCATCACGTAGTAGTCTCTGTAGGAGCAGATGTGATGCTCCTCACGATTGATCGCCACTTCTCCCTGTTGGCCGACATCCTGGTGCACTCATGCAGGGGACCACCCACAGCTAACTTGATTTGGTCGGTCCATCGCATGCATGATCGTCCTCGTCCTCTGGTGCCTTCCACCTTGCCCTGTACGACAAGGCGCTCAATGGAGTCGCTTTTACGCCGGGAGAAGTGTCCAAAGAACTTTAGGATGCGACCCTCTACTACCGCCGAAAGGCGTTGTTTAATGCCGAGTTCTTGGAGTATGGAGACATTGGTGCGAAATATGATCTACCGTCTATATAAAATCATGTCAACGCAATGCTGTTGCAGTATAAAAGAATGACTAAAATAGATTATTTTCAACTAAAAGTACACTAAGTTCGAGATTACTCCTCTTTTAGGAGTGTAAGCTTTTTACTTAAAACTAAACATGGAAACAAACCTTAAAGTATTACGTTGGGACATTAACTCACAGCACCGTCTAGTTAGAGGCTTGTGTTATGGATACCAGATAGTTGATACACTACACATATATAACTTTAAAAACATACGTATTATAAATATAAACACCCATGACTGGAGTACAAACATTCGTGCTCATCACACAAACGGGACAAATGGACTCGAACTCGCGACCGCTGGCACAGCAAGTAGGGTCACTACAAACTGATCCAAACGTGTCGTGTAAACAATAAAAAAAACTCATGAAAATGGAAGATTCCGCTTAACCTACATAAAAAGAAAAAATATACATGTATACCTACTCAAATTATTTGTGCAATGAATTTGTTTTTAAATCTACTAAAATGAGCATTTTATCTATATCTATACATATAATTAAATTGTAATTAATCCGAATGTGTACATTAAATATTTTTTTGAAAATCTTATTGAAATAGACATTATTATCGATACAGAGGCCGAATCTATAGGTTTTAGAATTTTTGTCTGTCTGTCTGTTACCGCATCACGAGAAAACCACTGGACAGATTTTGATGAGATTTGGTATGATGATAGCTGGTTATCCGGGTCAACATATAGGATACTTCTTACTGCTGGAAAATATCTCATCTCTGAGAAATCTATACTAAACGCTAAAACGTAACTATTGACGAAGCCAAGCGAAGCGAGGGTGAGTCGCTAGTTAGATATAAAGCGTTTAAATTAATCACAACCACTCAAGTTTATGTTTTCCTTATTAAAAAAGTAAACTAAACAGGTTTTTCCGTAAATTTTTCAATATCGATTAATATTAATTATCAATAATAAGCAACTCTTTGAATTCATTTCACAGAAGCCGATTGAATGAGCCGTGTGATAGTAAGTAGGGCGCATCGATGCCAGCTAGCTATTCCGCGAACATCCACGTGTCTTGGGTCATCGCAAGCTGACCTTATTTCAGATACGTTAATCCAGTTCATATTTCTATCTACATACATATTTCTAAGAAATATTAGTTTTTATTTTACACTAGCATTGCCCGCGGCTACGCCCGCGTTCAGTTAACTAAAAACCAAATTCTTACGTTTTACATATTAGTATACTCTTACATTGCAGTTTTTGTATTGTTTCTCAGAAAGGAGATATTTTTCTTCAGCAAAGAGTATACTATATGTGACGGATAACCAGCTATCACCATACCAAATTTCATCAAAATCCCTCCAGTGGTTTTTCTGTGATGCGGTTACAGACAGACAGACAGACAAAAATTCTAAAAACTATAGATTCAGCCTCTGTATCGATAATAATGTCTATTTCAATAATATTTTCCAAAAAATATTTAATGTACAGATTCGCCTTAGTTACAATTTTATTATTATTACTAGCGGCTCACCCTCGCTTCGCTCGGGTTCGTCGCTAGGTACGTTTTAAATAGATATAAATAGTTATTAGCCAGTGTAATTAGCCATATAAATATTTTTTTTTCGTTAATTTTTCTGACGTTTTAATACTTAGGTATTAACCTATTCCGGAATGAGAGAAATCCAAAAATTCAAATATCATAAAAATTGGTCCAGCCGTTCTTGAGTCTTGTATACGGGAACGCAGTCGAACGAGCTAAAAAGTATCCTATGTCCGTCTCCTGGTTCTAAGCTACCTCCCCACCAAGTTTCAGCCAAATCGGTTCAGCCGTTCTTGAATTATAAATAGTGTAACTAACACGACTTTCTTTTATATATATAGAAGATATAGATATAGATATCCATACTAGTGACTCGTTCAGATTCGTTCGGTGTCTTTAGATAACTAACTTGTAGCCTATGCTACTCCAGTTCTGTGTATCATCAAAATCTGTCCAGCAGTCCTATAATAAATAGAATGACTTGCCCATCGGATGGAAACAAAATCATATAAGAATAATCTCCTATTATAAATAGTCCTAATAGAATATTCCGCTACCGGATCAAAATGTATACGCAAACATAAATAATGCGTTCAGAACCCTAATATTAGGTAAATTTTGTTTTTTGTAGATTCTATTGCCATGTTCGATGGCCAGGTCATTTTATTGCCTCTTCGCACAGGTTTGTCCCTAGATACATTTTTTTGAGCGGAACCCTAATTCTTTTACTGAAATAAAAGTAGCCTAAGTTACTCCTTATAACATCAACTACCTGCCAGTGAAATTCCCGTCAAAATTAGCTCAGCCGTTTCGGAGATTAGCCGGAACAAACAGACAGACATACAGACACAAATTAAAAAAAATGTGTTTTTTTTTATAAATACCGTATATAATTCCATATGCATTTAGTAAAAAGCTGTTTTTGACATTACAAACAGACACTTCAATTTTATTTATCTGTATAGATGAAATAAAGATATCTAGTATTGATACGTTCACTATAAAATGTTATTATTTAACTAATTAAGTAACAATATATTACAAAGTTTTTAGATAGATGGTTCCATATATATATAGATACTCAATAAATTAACCGATTTTACATTAGTGCTCAAACCTTTTTTACAGTAGAACTGCGTTGCGAGATTTGCATTTCTTTACATGTTATGTTTTTTATGGGGCTATACTTTGCTATGACTAAATCGGCGCTATTATTTGTATTATATAAGGTCCTAGGTTCGAGTCTCGCATCAGTCAAGAAATTTCTTTTTAAAAAAACTCACTTAAGTCTTCTGTAGAGGCATTTCTGATTGGCTACCATAACTGAAATTCAAACTAGACATTATTATTATTTATTAAAACGTTGACCCTGTACGAGTATCGATTGTGCGACCTCTTGCTTAATGTACAGTGTCATTTAAGCTTGCTTTGCTTCACATCTCCGATCTGCTCATATTTGCTGCTTTTACTTAACTACTTTTCGCCCGCGTCACAAATGAGATATTTTCCCGCGATAAAAAGTATCCTATATGTTGACCCGGATAACCAGCTATCATCATACCAAATTTTTTGAAAATCTCTCCAGTGGTTTTTCTGTGATGCGGTAACAGACAGACATATAGACAGATAAAAATTCTAAAAATTATAGATTCGGCCTCTATATCGATAATAATGCCTATTTCAATGAGAATTTCCACAAAAATATTTGATGTACAGATTCGGCTTAGTTACAATTTTATTATATGTATAGATTATCCAATAGAATAGAAACAAGCAATGTTTGTATTTTATCCCCTATATTTTTAGTTTAAAAATATTTTATTATTATTACATTTATTTTATATTAATTATTTAATTTTACATTCATTGTAAAACTTCACTGTTTGTTTAGTTCTAATTATACACATAATATAATATGTTTTTATATTATAACCATAAATATTTTTCTCAATATTGAAAATTAATCAATAAAAATATAAAAATACTTTATATTTTGAATAAAACTACATATCTTCTCTAACCAAACCAAAATCAAAATAAATCCGCGAAAAAACCGGAATGATAGTTTTATTTGAAAAACACAAAACTTAAATATTTACTGTGCAAATTTTTTTATGATTTAGTTTTGCAATATACTTTTTAAAACCGAAATACCCGCTGGGTCAATGACTGCTGACCAACCACTGGCGTATAGGCATGACGAACACGAAATTTTAATAAATTTATACAAAATTTTAATAAATTTATACAAAATCTTGCAATCTGGGTTTTATAAGTCTTTTTTAAACCTGTATAAAGATAGGACAGGATTGGTGCGCTATCTATCACACTTTAACAATACATATATGCCTACTATGTTACAAATATTCACGGACATACACACAAGAAATTACAGTTTCACGGTAAATAATTAATTAATTACATGTCATACATTAATACGTTACAAACAAACAAACGGACAAACGAATTATATTAATTTTTATATTTTTTTAATATGGAATTTGTTCATAGTTACAATAATCCAGTCCAATTTCGGCCACGGCGGCCAATCTCACTGAAACACTGGTGCACTCTCTATTATTTTCACTCTCAAATTCTGTATGTCTCATAGTTTTATTTAAAATATGAAATATTCGCGTAAATCTAATAAAGTATCACTTTTAACAGTTTAAAATATTACCCTACATACATACAAAACTTACCTGATTTTTATTAGTTATGTAGTTTTATATACATATTTGATGTTGCTCATCTGAATTGCCTAAACAAGATAGATGCTGTTAAAAAATTGCAATCCGCTTGATCGCCGCCTAATAAGAGTAACAGACGCTCTTTCATATCCCGGATACTGACTTCCGATGGTACGGTTAGAATTTTAATTTACAAATACACTATTTTCGTCACATGGCTTTGCTTGTCGAGATAACACTATAGGTACATTATATGATCAAGTTTATAATGTTTTTTTTATATAAATTCAATGGTTTTAGAATTTCTTTCAACTCAATAGCCATGCTTCTTTATCTATACATACATACATATGATAAAACTGTAGAGGTTCAATGTCTGTATATAGAAAAAAATGCTAAAAACCGAGTTAGGGGGATGTAAGAAGAGAAATTGAACAAATCCAGATTTTTTCATTTTTTTGTTTCTCTGTCTGTTTGTCTGTTTGTACGGGCTAATCTCCGAAACTGTTGCAACGATTTAAATGAAATTTTGCATGGTGGTACCTCATATCTCCAGTCAACATTTTAAATATTTTTAATCCCGGAAAATTAAAGAGTTCCCGTGAGAAAGTTAAAAAACTATAGTCTATTATACAGCATAGTACATAACAACTTATGTACCTACTTTAGTAAAATTTGACATGCTGATACCTTATATTACCGGTGAAACAACAGGTTGCTTTTTATCCCGGAAAAATGAACGGTTCCCGTGGGATAGATCTGTTTGTGCTTTTCTAGCGAGGGTGAGCCACTAATTTGCTATATTTTATTGTAAAAACGTAAATTATATAATGTGTTCTAATTAAATTGTTTATGTGTGAATCGAACTCGTCTAAGGGAGAGTAAGTAAATTAAAAGTAAATTTCTCGTTAAATTCTGGATTTCGCATTTATTTCTAATTCCAGATTATTATATATGATATTTTGATTGTTTTATTTATGTCTTTTAAATTACGATGTAAATAGAAAAAGGTTTATTGGTTTATCTTTTTACTTAGTAACATAGTTTAGTGAGCGTATTTGCAAAGACATTTTAGGGCATCAAGAATTATGAATGTTTACTTTATATTTTTCTATCTTGGCCTATTAACCTGTTCCTATTATATATGTTTTGTATATATGTTTGTACTCCAGTCATGGATGTTTATATTTAAAATATGTATGTATTTAAAGTTATATATATGTAGTGTATCAACTATCTGGTATCCATAACACGAGCCTCGTAGCTTACCATGGAACTAGATGGTGCTGTGTGTTAATGTCCCAACATATTTATATATTATATTATATTGACAGTGATAGATAGCTATAAGCAACGCTAAATTATTGGAAAAATGCTTGCAATGGAAACAAAATTGGACTCAAATCTCAGATTTTACGCCTTTGTGATTTTTAAATACGAATTTCATTTTCCATACCAATTTCTAAGGTGGGTGGTAAAAGAGACTGATGGAGAAACTGAAAATCGTAGAATATATAATTATAAAATTTAGCTTTATAAAGTCGTCTGTGATTATCATATACATACATATGTTTCTATTAAATACCTACCTATTATAACAAAGTTTTAAGATACAGGCAAGAGAAACTAATTAAAAGTTATGTTGCTAGAAAACGAACATTACAAATATGAATTACAATGTACTTTACCACTATTATAATTCTGAGGAAAAAAGTAAAAAAATAAATTTTGTATGAAATAATTAACAATTTGGAAATTTTCTAGTCACACCATTATAAAAGAAATCTTAACAAGCATTACCCATCATGCCGCTTAGTTTTAACTTACCTCTAAATGTTCATTACCTCGCTCAAATGACATCATTGATTAAATCATCAACTTAGTGGCTCTTTCATACACCGGATATTCGTTTCCGATGCAAACGATAGAGTTACGTGGTAAAGCGTGCTAAATGCCCGTGACACATTTTAACTAACTCTCTCAGTTAATGAACCTATCATATAATATACTAGCAGAAGACGCGGCTTCGTTTTAACGTTCAGTATAGATTTCTTAGAGATGAGATATTTTTCCACTGTAAAAAGTATCCTATATGTTGACCCAGATAACCAGTTATCATATCATCATATCATCATATCAAATTTCATCAAAATCGCTTCAATGGTTCTTCCGTGATGAGTTCACAGATAGACAGACAAAAACTATAGATTCGACCTCTGTATCGATAATAATGTCTATTTCAATAAGAATTTCCAAAAAAATATTTAATGTACAGACTCGGCTTAGTTACAATTTTATTATATGTATAGATTAGAAGCAAATATTTTTTCTATTGTTCAAACGTTAATATTTCTTTTTATGACAATATTTTAGCGTATGAAAAAATGGACTACTATATCGAGATATAAAAACTAAATATTCAATAATAATTCTATTTATTTTCTTGTAAATAAATATACAGTCCATATCTAAAATATAACTAGATACACACTGTAGAACCTTCTGTCTTGCTGTAGAAACCCTCGGCTCGTGGAGCTAAAGTGCTAAACACGTCTTAAAAAAAACATAACACCTCGTCTTATCACCTACTAGCGATAGAAAGCTTGCTCGTTCTTGGCCCAAAGAATCGGCATTGCTATTCAGTGGGAGAATTAATTCGAGAGAATTCGTGCTACTATTCCACGTGGACATGACTTGTACAATAATAATTAAATATACATTTGTTTTGTATATGTTATATAATTATGTATATTTGTAGTTTCTTTTACTGTAAATAAAATGATCCACTATCGAGAAACAAAATCATCACCTTTTTTGGATAGTTGGATAATCATTTAGTAGTTATTTCTTAGACACCTATATTAATTATAATTAGATGAATAGCTCACAAGCGCATGCCAAAAGCATCCGCGTGCTCATAAGGGGTCTTTATACTGACCGGACGCCTGCTTCCTGAAATCGATACTACAAACTAATATTATAGTACCTGAAGCTACATGCACGTATAAATATGCCATGTGAAGATTTCCACTCGTTTTGCGCATATTATAATTGAATTATATATAGTAACGACACTAGACTTTTAGGCTTTTAGTAGTCGAAAGTAGACTCGGGCTCTTACCAGCAGAACAGCTTTCCGAGCCGGCGGTAGCTTCCACACGTACTGACTACACTGATGCTCTTTGAATTAAATTGACGATTCAAAAGCGCTTATAATAAGTCTATTTGAATAAAGTTTCATTTCACTTTCTAAGCTTAGACTTTTTCTTCACATTAATATATTATAGGATTAAACTATATATATATATATATATATATATATATATATATATATATATATATATATATATATATATATATATAAATTGATTTACATCTGGAAATTATATCGTAGAATTTAACACAAAAATAAACAAATTATTTTAATTTTATGTAAAAATGGACTTAACATTTTTCACATCTTACTGCTAGGCATGCTTCTCTTTTCAATATGAGGGGGTCACCACGTTAAACAAATATGAGATGGCGGCCTACACTCATGTCTTTTGAAAACTTAGTTAGTTTTCTTAGATATTCAGGTTTCAACAGCAGATTTTCCTTCAAAACACAATTACTATCATAATTATTACCATATAGTACAAAACCAGATTAAAAAAACCAACACAGCATCAGATTTGAATACTACACTTATAAAATAAAGCGTTATCCGTGAGTTTTTCATTCTTAGCCAACCTCAATAACTATTACGGCCGATTATAAAAATACACGGTCATTTTATAAATTTTCGAATTTAAGTACTCGTATAATTAATATTGATTTTAAAATAGGAGTAATTTAGTGCACTGACGTACATAAAGCTTAAAGTAATTTACTGTGACTTAACGATCTGAACTCCACATTTGCACTTGTAATAAAAATAATTTGGGATCCCTAGGAAAATGATTAAACGGCAATTTAAATATTTCAGTGATTTGTATAAAATTAACATCTTAAGCGAATATTAACTTAATGTCAATAACAGATCTGTTAAGAAATTATTATTAGTTTGAAAATATGCTCAGAATGTCCTTGATATTTTGAGCATATCTTCATAGCAATAAACAATCTCTTCTTGATTAACTTAAGTTACAGTGTTTTATAAGTTTAGTGAAGATATATGAAGTGTGAGCGCAAACAAAATTGCACTCTATATTCCCAATGCTCGCATAAAGGCACAGGATAGAGGCTTAACGTGTACTTCCATATACAACCACCAAATGTCTAATTTCGTACTATCAGAGCCTATGAAAGGAATATACCATAAATTCTTTCACTTGATTTAAAACTGCATGCCATATGAGCTAACAAAAACTCACCAAGACCTTGACACACAAGAATAATGACACTATTAATAAATTAAATCAAATCAAAATGTACTCTATTTAAATAAGCATTTACAAGCACTTTTTACATTTAATTATATATATATATATATATATATATATATATATATATATATGTATATATAAATGTCAATATGTAAGTCTGTGTAAGGTTTCCACCTATAGAGAAGGTAGTTCCGCTGAAAGCTGAGACAGGTCGGCAATGTACTCATTATTTATCTAAATATATACATACATTTATTAGATACTGTGAACTATATAAAATCTTATAGCCAAATATTTTGAAAATCAAATTAAAATGATATACTGAACCCCAAAAACGATAGCAGAACTCGCATTAAACTGGTTTTAGTTTAAAAATATTAAAGCAGTATACACATAAATCAAGGGGCTTTATCGCTGTTAATAGAAAAGTCAACACAATTAATCAAGGTAATAGCTTCCATCAACGTGCGCTGGCGAAATGACAAGAATGCAAAAAATTACACGATTATTCGCATTTACACCTTGTATCTTATACACCTACGCCGTCACCTGCTATGAATTTTCTATATAGAATAAGATTACATTCTAAATTTATTTCAAGAATTTGACCTTGTTTTGGTAATCATGTCCTATCAAACTAATCAAAATCCTGCATGAATTGATTGTTTCCAGTGAGGGGTTTCTTAAACGATATCTATAAATAAATAAATATGTTGGGACATTAAAACACGACACCATACAGTTCCATGGTAAGATACAAGGCTTGTGTTATGGACACCAGATAGTTAAGACACTACATATATACATACATATTATAAATAGTAATTCCCATAACTGGAGTACAAACATTCGTACTCAGCACACAAATGAATGCCCTTAGCGGGACTCGAACTCGCAATTGCTGGCACATCAAGTAGACCCTACTCTACAAACTGAGCCAAACGTGTCGTCAATTTATGGAATTATGGATCTTTTTAATATTTTAATATAAAAATCTTCCTTCAAAATCTTTAGGTCTATAGTAAAGGTTAATGCTAATTATCCGAATTTGAATTATTCCAGTAAAATATATTATCCCAATTTCAATAAATATTTACTTTCTTTCCGCTATCCAAAAGAATCCGTTTACGGAAAAATACATTATCCTCGAAATTATATTTTTATAAATAATTATCAAGTGTAGAATTCGTATTGATATTGTTTTTACACAGATCTCAGGTTTCTGCAAAAAATATGGTATATTTTATAGAAAAAACACACTCATTCCTCTCACATTCATTCACATGCCTCTTTATAAATTTTATTGCACTAGATATATCTAGTTTCATTTTTTATAAAAAATGTACAAAAAGCGCACTTAACATTATAACCAGCGTTCATTACCAGTCAATCTGTCATTCAGAAAATGATTAGCTTTATACGTAATATGAGAAAAAATATATGTATAAATAAACATAATATTATATATTTTAGTTTTTGTAAAAAGCTTCCTCGTATTTTTCTAAAACTGAGATTTGAAGTACCCTGTTATACTCTACAACAAATCAGTCAGCCTTTCTTACATCAATCTTTTGCAATTTGTACCTAATTTTTTTCCAACCAAACGAACGTTTTCGTCGTAATACAAGAAAAATATCAACAGCATACTAGTTTCTCTTTAAAATATATTACATTTCTTCTAATATATTACATTACAATATACAAAAAAAAACTTTGTTTAAAGATTTTTAAATAATCAGGATAATACTTTATGCTGAAAACACATCATGGGAGACAGATATACAATTAAATAAGAAAAGTTGTTGTTATTATTCCAATCAAGTGAAATCTTTTAAATAAAGGTAGATGAATTGGTACAGATGCCGTTTGAACTGAAAATAATAGTTTGAAGCAAATGCTAAATGCATCCTCTAAACTCTAATAAGTCTACTCTAATCTAATAGAATAATGATAATTACATTTAAATTGTGAAACTTACGAATATTCTGATTTCTCACAGTTCTCGTTTCATTTCTCGTTTTCTTGTTTCGTATATCACGTCTTATTTGCCAAAATATGTGAAGATATTGAAAGGTTAACCAAATAATAATTAATGAATATGACGAATCTATACTAATATTATAAAGAGGAAAAGATTTTGTTTGTTTGTACCAAATAAACTCCGAAACAACTGAATCGATTTAGATGAATTTTGGTAAGAAGGTAATTTGAAACCTTGGGAAGGACATAGGATAGTTTTTATCCCGGAAATCATTCCTTAAGAGGGTGAAAATGAGGTGAAAGTTTGTATGGCAAAGCAACCTAGGGACGAACCGAGGGTAAGTCGCTAATTATTTATACTTTTAGGATCTGAATGCTGTGTTTAAAATTCAGAAACATATTATAAAGCAAAACTAAACAACCAATTCACAATGTACATATGTACCTGCATAGTGCATAGCGTATCACAAAAATAGTTGTATTTGAGAATGGAACCCGTAACCACAAACATGGTGATTAGATGCCACTCTCAACGATTGACATCTATATAAATATCTTTAAAGGCAGTGGTAGCCCAGTGGTAACGCTCTCGCTTGGGAAACCGAGTGAAGCGGGTTCAAATCCCGGGTCTCGCACCTCTGATATTTTCATGTGCGAATCATTTCTAACATGATTACCACTTGCCTTACGGTGAAGGAAAACATCGTGAGGAAACCTGCATGTCTGAGAGAACTTAGCAAGTTTTCGAAAGAAATGTGAAGTCCGCCAACCCGCACTTGGCCAGCGTGGTGGACTATGGCCTGATCCCCCTCGTATTGAAGGGAGGCCCGTGCCCAGCAGTGGGACGTTAAAAAGGGCTGAATACAACAATAAATATCTTGTTAAAACTAACTTAAAAAACTGTAGACGCAAGTAGTAACTGAAACATCATGTAAAATTAAAGAGAAATTGATTCACAATGTCATTTATAATATATAATATATGTATGTGTATATGTAAAAATGTTTTTATTCATTGTAAGTAGTACCAAGTTCAATATTATAAGTAGAGTCTGAGTGAAGCCATGATCGATATCTAATATGTTATAAATAAAAAGTAATGTAAGAACAAGAATCGATTCTGCACCTTTAAGGTTATCTCGGTATTTGTGTACTATAACGTTAGGTCTTAGGTCTAAGCACCTAAGACCTAACGTTAGGTCCTTAGACCTAAGACCTAATATTATAGTACACAAATACCAACCATTAGTAATATAGTCAGGTGAATAAACTACTAACATTTTTAGATCCGTTTGTTTCATTCCGAGACAGCCCACCTAGACGTCCAAAATAGCATGACAAAAGCGGAAGATGTTAAATAAATGCCTCTATCACTTTATATAAATGTACAGCAATTCGTAACGTCTCTACACGTTTGTTCTCAGAAGAATTCTGAATGGATACATAATGAGAATAAAACGGTTCAATAGCATTTTGAAAAATATGGTATATTTAATATTTTATTTTATTGACGATTTGTTAGTTTTGGACTTTATTAACATAATCGAAATTCAGTAGCCATTATATCCATATTAATATTAATATTTTAATAACATAAATGTGAAAGTTTATATGTTATTTTGTCCTTCTTTCGAAACAGAGTAACAGATTGGCGTGATTTTTTATATGGAAGATAGTTGGAGGGCTGGAGAGTGATATAAGATACTTCTTCCCGCGGGAGATTATTTCATTCCCACGGGAAACATACAAGCGTGATGTAGTAATAAATTAGTAAATCGATTATTTTATGGGTATTACCTGCTGTTTTGAATGCTTTACAGTACTCATGGCCACGGGAGTCTCTCCCGAAAATCAAAATAAATCCACAAATGAATCCGAAAAGATGGTTTTATTTAATAAGTCATATGTTTGCGTAAATCTAAGAAATATTATGAATAATTTGACATCGAGTTGATCTGATAATGAAGCCATGTGGTGTGTCAGACTCTCTATTGGGTATTAAAACACCTGTGGGCTAACCAATATATATTTGGGTTGATTTCATTCGGACTATACCGATTAACGTTCATGTGTTTTTAAACCATAATCAGATATTTTACAACAACGACAAAGAGATAATATAAGTAAATTCTTATAAGTTAAGCTTAATTTTTATTTTTAATGAAAAATAAATATTTACAAGTACATGTCAAAATTCAAGCCAATTATAAATGGCATAAATTATTCATTTGTATGAAAAATGTGTTTTAATGCTTAAGTATTTAATGAGTGATTGTCGTATGACTTGTGAAATGAAAGAGGCGGTTATTATAATGAAAAGTCTCATTTTAGTGCTACAAAGAAATTTCGAATAATTTTACTTTTTGGTACTGATTTTAGACTGCTTTAGTCATTACACTTGAGCTATATTAAAAAATAAAATAGTAACTCAAACGTAACAAATTACGTTATATCGGCTTATAATATTCGCACCTTTATTCATGCTCGTATATCTATTAATTTTATAAAGTACTAGCATTGCCCGGGACTCCGCCCGCGTTCAGATGACCAAAAACCAAATTCTTAGGTTTTACATATTAGTACATACTCTTACATTGCAGTTTTTGTATTTTTTCTTAAATTGAGATATTTTTCTGCGGTAAAAAGTATTCTATATGTTCACCCGGATAAACAGGTATCATCATACCAAATTTCATCAAAATCCCTCCTGTGGTTTTTCTGTGATGCGATAACAGACAGACAGACAGACAAAAATTCTAAAAACTATAGATTCGGCCTCTGTATCGATAATAATGTCTATTTCAATAAGATTTTCCAAAAAAATTTAATGTATAGATTTGGCTTAGTTACAATTATATTATATGTAAAGACTATAAAGTGTAACAGCAGGTGCAAAAATCTGTGCAATTTCCAGTATATTTTTTTAGATTAACTATATAAGCTCAACAGGTATGTACCAAATTGAAACCATACCTAATTCCAACTATTATTTCCAATTATTTAAAAAGTTTTCTGTCTACGTGGCCGCTAATCTCGATTTATATATATATATATATATATATATATATATATATATATATATATATATATATATATATATATATCAAAAATATTGTAGTAGACTATTCTAACATTAGACCGACACTATATGTATAATATATATTATGACCAAATTTTTATTATATTAATTTGGTACTCTTCCAATACAAATTTGAATATTTTACATCATTTCTAGTAGATATTTTTATTCATACTATATAGGAAGATCTATTAACAAGATTGCTAGCCTAAATACCATGTGATTTACGAGATTTGAACAGATCACGTATCGCTATCGCCATCGTCTTAGCAATATCTGTGAGTATCTCAGATAAATATCCACGCTAATAAACGCTAAGAAACAGTAAATCTTTTTAACAGGCGTGATAACCGGCGCGGGTGTAGAGTACAAATAGAGGCTGCGAAAGTTTATTTTAATAATAATTTTATTTGTTTTTTTACTTTTTAGACTATGTAATGTTAAATATATAATAATTAAGCGTTATTTAGAAAAATGAGAATGTGACTTTACGTAATAATATTATGGTTCTTAAAAATATAATGTATATATATAATAAAATTGTAACTAAGCCGAATCTTTACATTAAATATTTTTTGGGAAATCTTATTAAAATAGACATTATTATCGATACAGAGGCCGAATCTATAGTTTTTAGAATTTTTGTCTGTCTGTCTGTCTATCTGTGACCGTATCATGGAAAAACCACTGAAGGGATTTTGATGAAATTTGGTATGGTTATAGCTGGTTATCAGGGTAAACATATAGGATACTTTTTATTGTGGGAAAATATCTTATCTCTGAAAAATCTATACTAAACTTTAAAACGTAAGTAGGGACAAACCCGAGCGGAGCGGAGTTGCTAGTATATTATATAATATAAACGATACAAAAGTAAATATAGATAAAACTATATTGTACTAATTTATATATATTTATGATGATTTCTTTTATATTATTATTATTATTATAAGTTTTAACAATTCAGTATTTTTTTTGGCTGAATGTAGTTATTAAGGCAGCGTACTTCATTTTATAGTTTTCAATATGGAAGCTTACTGAAAGATTAATTATATTATAGTATGAAAATGTGTTTGTTATTTTGCCATTTTCTTACAAGTAAGAAATAGATTTTTTGTACTATTGTTGTTTCTAATTTTTTTATCCTTACAAAACCTATCTAAAAATGCAAAATGCGACCTAATTGGCGGTCATTAGTACATATATAATAATTCAACAAAATGCTAGCTAGAGTCATTTTGTTAACTGCTTTAAGTACTCTATGGCATTTGAATGCATGTAAAAATATAGTGAAGCCTGAAGGCAAATAGATTCCCATGAAATATGGTGTTTCAGAATATGGTAGACCGGAATCGCTTAGTTAATAACAATGCATGTACTTGCTTATTATTTATTGCCTATTACTTATGTATCTGACGCATCATAGAACACTTCGTTACTTAAACATTGTTTGGTTTCGAAAAAGGCCGGCGTGCCTGTAATATGCGTTTAAAATGTAATGGGAAACGAGATATTTACCATTATAAAGAACTAGCTGCTCACCTCTAGGAAAACAAAACTATCTCATGGATACCGTACATGGGATAGAAAGTAGCCTGTTATTATTCTGATATATCTAAACATATAATAAAATTTTAACTAAGCCGAATGTACATTAAATATTTTTTGGTAAATCTTATTGAAATAGACATTATTATTTATTACCGATACAGAGGCTGAATCTATTGTTTTTAGAATTTTTGTCTATCTGTCCGGGAAAGCTCACGAAAAAACCACTGGACAGATTTTGATTTTGGTATGATGATAGCTGGTTATCCGGGCCAACATATAGGATACTTTTTATCGCGGGAAATATATTTTTTCTGAGAAAAAATACAAAAACTGCATTTTAAGAGTATACTAATATGTAAAACCTAAGAACTTGCTTTTTGGTCACCTGAACGCGGGTTGAGCCGCGGGCAATGCTAGTGAACTATATTGTTGTAAAGTTTCATTAAAATGCATTCAGTAGTTTTTGCTTGAAAGAGTAACAAACATCCATACCTATACATCCAGACACCCATACATCCTCACAAACTTTCGCATTTATAATATTAGTTTAAGTACAAAAAGTAAAAAACCGGTTATTATTTATAATCATGGAGGCCTGATAATTTATTTCGTAGATGAATCCAACATTCTCGATCATTCATTGGAAAGTAATATGTAAATAATACGAGATCACGAGATCAGAGGCGCTCAACGTACGGACACTGGCGATGACGGGCTAATGCACTGGAGCTACCAGTGCGAACATCAACGTGTATGCTATGAAGAGTAGTTTTCATATAGAGACGTGAGCAAAACCATTGAAAAATATTTTTTAGCTATCCTTTCTCTATACAAAATATTTTAATACGTTTCAAACAAAATGACTTGTTGACTTTTTGTATATCAAATCAAATCAAAATATTTTATTCAGCATTAAATTATTACAATTTTTACTGAATGTCATGAGTCTACTACCAGTTCCGAAAGAAGAAGTCTCAGAACTGAGAAGAACTGGCGAAATATTCTATCTAAATGGCGAAATATTATATCTGTTTAACTTGTAAATTATTTTGGATTCTGACCTGAGATATGTAGGACTCTTTAATAATAAACTTCAATTGGAGTAATGTTCATTTACTAAATTATTTGATAACTTATCAGGATAAGGGAGGTAACCCAAAGGAAGCTTGAGTAAGCTGCTTAGCTTATTCACGCTTCGCTTGGGTACCTCCCTAACTGCCAAACAGCAGCCTTTATGGTACTCCAGGTATAAGGTAAACCTCATCCAAATTAGCCTAGTCGTTATAGTATGAAAGAGTAATAAACTTTCGCATATATGTATAATAGTCCGAAGAAAGACGTGTGCGCCGTAGATACATCAGAAGATAGAGAGCAATAGAACGATAGCGTGAGAATAATTTTAGTAATATAACATTAAACACAACTTTATAGATATAGGATTTTTATAGCAAAACAACTCAGACTAGATGTTTTTAATTAAAAATAACCTGGAGCAAATTTTTGGTAACAACCCCCCCCTCCTTTTTTTTTTTTTTTTTTTTTTTTTTTTTTTTTTTTTTTATCGTCGGGAAATGCATTTACGCATACCACCTGATCCCCCAGGTGGTGATGTGGGGCTCACCGGCTAGAAGAGCCGGTACTACCCACTAAAACCCGACATCCCTCCCCGCCTTAGTGGGACGCCGCAGGATCGCTTGCGCATAACTACCACGGCGCCCCGGCGGCAGGTCTGCCTAAATACTAGGCAAACCACCAAACCAATGGGGCTGCTCCACAGTCAACTCTGCTACGTCAGAGAGGTACCCGGAGCAGCCCCATAAAACCAAAACACCGCCCACCGAAGTGGGCCACCTCCAATCGGCTGCAGAGGACAGGGAGAGTGGCAACGAAACACCGACACTCCTCTTCCCCTGCAGCCCCACCGCGTCCGCCATCAAACGGTGGCGGCCCCGTCTAGGCCGCGGAAGGTAGGGAGAACGGCGCACCGAAATACCGGCACTCCTCTCCCGCCGCGGCCTACCCCTCCGCCGAATGCGGTCCTGCGACCACAGTCCCGCAACCGGCACCCATCATCCGGTTGTGGGACCAAGCGGTCCCACCACCGGTGGCCGCAACGTCTTCGGCTCGAGGCCTAGACGAGCGGCCCCATCCAAGCCATTTGGTCCGCGCCGGATTTCTCCGGTACCACCCGCCCCTCTAAGCGGGTGGCATTCCCCTATCCGCCACCTGGGGACGCGCCCGGTAGGAGTTGGCTACTCCCCCGGGTGGTAACAACCCCCCTGGGTCGTGTTTGTTAATATGTTTTATTGCCTGAAAAATATATTTCACCTGAAAAAAGATGAAGAATGAGGGGTCCACCACATAGATCGGGATCTCCTACTATAAACATTATACCTTTGTCAATATTGCACTCTCTGTTATTACAGTATTCTTTACAAGACTGAAGTTAACTGAATATACTCGTATGTACAAAAAAATGTTTACAAAATCATAAAACTTATCAGTATGTCTGTTTGTTCACTGAAACGATTTCTGAGTGATCTTCTTGAGGGTTATTGATTAATGCACAATAAGTAGGGAAGCTGCGCTATATAATATTGTAGGATAAACCAATTGTATAATTTAAATTTCGGTCAGTAAAAGTACTAAATGAAGAGCTCTATAAATGGATGTTAAAAACAAAAAGGTTCTTTTTTAATTTTAATCCTAATTTTTATATTTTTTTAAAATAGTTTGTATATAGATACGAATACTAAGATGCTACTTATTTGCTTCATCCTTTAGTATTTTCTATTATAATTCTAATAGCACTATATCCTAAAAGGAGGATCCATGATAGGATACAGAATTTTATGTCATGTTTTTTTAATTAGGAATAAACACTGCTAAGAATTTTTTATGGTGTAATTCATGGTAGCCCTAGTCCGTTGATGTTGGCGTACATCCAACTACTGTTACCCTAATATACGAATATTTTTTAATAACTGGGTTTTCCTATATATTTAAATTTCTTAATATATAAAAAATATAATTTTTACTTTCTTGAAATAAAACAAAACAAAAACAAATCTTTTTGGATTTTTCGCGGATTTATTTTGATTTTTGGTTTTCTCGCTGGCCACGACTGCTGTAAACCATTTGCAATGTCGGGAACCGATAACCAAAATAAATCCACGAAAAAAACCTAAAAGATAGCTTAATTTAAAATATTTTTATAAAAAAATGAGGTAAAATTTTAGTTTTATTTATTTTATTAGTCTTATAATAGCTATTATAGTTTTTTTGTATTCCGTTTTAATCTAATAAATAACCTTGAACTATTTATTGATTTTCCTCAAAATATATCTACACAATACATATTTAAACTTAATTTAAACTTTAATTCATAAAAATAAAAAATCTTTTTAAATACTTATCATAAAAATTGTACAGATATAACTTAGTATTTACCGTAGAATCTTCGGCCGTTGTAAGGAAAACAATCAATCTATGAATATTTCAATGTTTGTTTCTTTTTGATCGACTGATCGATGAGTAATAAAAATACTTTTATGAGATATAAATTGTACGAAATAAAGTATTTCCAGAATTAGAACGATGTATCCTTGAATTATTTATTGATAAAAATTAACACTTTTGTTTTTAGAAAAATAAATTAATTTATATTAAAATAAAAACAAATAAATATGATGGGACATTAACACACAGCACTTACCAGTTCCATGGTAAGCTACGAAGCTTGCGTTATGGACACCAGATAGTTGATACACTACATATATATTAAATATATACATATTAATGTAAACACCCATGACTGGAGTACAAACATGGCTCATCACACAAATGAATACCCCCAGCGGAACTCGAACCTACCTACCTCGGCGACCGAGCTTCGTTCGGACATATTTTTTGAAATTGTGTTTGTATTGGAAAAAGATGTAAAAATTTCATTATTATATACATAAAATTAAAAAGCATAACCATGTCTAAACATGAAAATAGATCCAAATCGTTAGAGCCGTTATCGAAATTTACTAAATTCTTGTATATATTTTATATACAAGAATTTCTCATTTAAATATAATAAAATAAAGTTATACTTCCAAGCCCACTCGTAGGCTGTAACTTGTTTAATTTAAAACGCGTAAACAAATAAATTGATATAATCTATTAAAATAATATATGATGCGCTATTTACCTCAGTAGGATAATATTTTGAGCGGTATTAATTCGTATGGTTACGGTGCGAGCGGTGATAGATATAGCTGTTAGTGTCAACATGCCTCACACCTGTTGAAATGTCACAACTTTGTCACGTTTAAATAGTTATTTAAAAATATTTCTATGTTTATGTTTAGATTTTATTTTATTATACTATAGCTTGATCGCGGGTTTTCATGTTTTTTTTAATGTTTTTTAAATTTCTATTTAAAGGCGCTTCGAAGCGATTAACAAGAAAAAGTATTCAATTCAATTCGAATTGAACCATTGAACCGGAAACCAGAAATCAAATTAAATTAAAAAATACAGTTTTATTAAAATGTAGTGGTATTAGACGCACAATAAAGATAAAGATGCAGCTTACTAACTCTATGATTTGTGATTAACTTATTTTAAGAATTAAATACTACGAACTAAGTATATTTGATATTGAAGGTAACACCAGAGTATTCTCCAGTAAAAAAAATGGATTTGCATCACCTTCACTGTGACGGCGATATATGTAGCTTTTACTGTTGACACGCCAACACCTGTTGTTGAGTTTCGAAAGAAAATTGGATAGGTTTATTTTTCAAAGTATTCCAGGATTAGGATTAAAAGTAAAAGGGCATGTTTGATTATTCTGTCACATGTTTGTTTTAGTAAATTATATGTGGAATAAAAGTATGTGTTATTTGTGGCCTAATGTCTATATAATATGCTATTAAAATGGTTGTATATGGGGTAACCTAATTGAATCCGTGTTCATTTTAGCGCTTAATAAAATAAAAAAATATATTTATTAAATAAACTACTATACTAATACTAGCTTTTAAACAAAAATGTGAAGTATTAACATAGCTAAGTACAACAATGAAAGCCTAATTAATAATATAACGTAAACCAAAAAATATATTATTGTAAATTTTCTATAGTTACTTTCACCGTTAGGATTTTTTTTAATTATACAAAGACCTAAAAGAAATTATATAAAAAACATTAAGGTACGAGTAATCTATTCCTTGAAATATATGAAACTGTATTCACAATTCGAAAAGATATCGCTAACGAGTGGCGGTCAAGTACCGGAAGGCCAAGCGTGGGCAGGTCCCAAGGCGGACCGACGGCTTGGTCAAAGTCGCTGGAGCCCATTGGATTCGGATTGCACAAGACCGGTTGTCGTGGAAATCTTTGGAGGAGGTCCAGTAGTGGATATGTTTTATGTGTTTATGTTTGGCGGAGATAATCCCTAACAAGAATAGATCTATATTTTTTGTTAGCGATATCTTTGCGATGTACCTCTTTTTTTCAATTCAGTCAAAAAATTCATCATCATCATATTTTAGAAATTGTTTGATAATCATAGTTTATTATTCTAATCATGATCACTTCCTTTAAATTCATTTAAAATATAACATAATTTTAACATGGAATAATATTAACATATGAGGCGTAAGTAAAACGTAAAATTGCTTTCCAGGTATCTCCTTAATTGCTCGTGACGTTCCTCGTATCGGGTTGAATGTAATAGCTTCTTCAGACGAATTTAGCGCAGCAGCTTTTCACTGAGTGGGAACATAGTAAATTATGCGAAAAATCATCGTTTTAATCATTACTAAATAATTTTCAAATGATTTTGGACATCTTTATTAATATTATAAATGTGAAATTCCCTCTGCCTGTCTTTTAATTTTCATGCTGAACAGATTTTGATAAAATTTGAAAAGGACTGTTCTATCTTACATAAAGTATACACATGTGGACATTTATAATACACTATGATACTGAAGGCTACAGAGAATAGCAAAGTTTATTTTTGCTTTGCTCGTATAATAACCTAGGTGTTACTCCAGTTCATAATAGTCAATATGTGTACTCAATTTCATCGAAATTCTTCCAACTGATTCATCTATATTAAAATTAAGAAGAGGGAAGTTTTTTCTGTTTGTTTGTTTGATTTTTCTACTGAATAAGCTCCGAAACTACTAAACTGATTTAGATGAAATTTAGTAAGAAGATAGTTTGAAACCCTGGAAAGGACACAGGATAGTTACTATCCCGGAATTCATTTCTTAAGGAGGTGAAAGTTGGGATAAAGTTTGTATGGAGAAGCAACCATGGGACGAACCCGAGCGAACCGAGGGTGAGTCGCTAGTTATATATATTATTTATTGCACATTAAGTGTATTACACAAATAATGCAGATACCAATGTGGGCAAAGGAGGACTTATCTCAAGAAGAGATCATTTCCAGCCAGCCTGATGGAAGTGAGAAGTAAAGCTTAATAACGGGCCAAAAACGTGCAGTTAATACAAATTAAAATTATAAACAGTATAATAGAGTAACAAACTGACACACATACATAAATTTTAGAAATTATAATAATAGTCCAATTTAAATATTATTAAAATACCAAAAACACAAGTGCAGTTCAGCAGTAGTATGGAACGTATGAGAAGGCATAACATCGTAATTAAAACAACACCGTCATCGGTACTCGCTAATGAAGTAGAAGGCCTGAGTAAACGCTGAAACGCATGCTTGGAAAATTAGCTCCGGTGTTTAGTACGTTAATAAGTTCATTAAATGTTTATCTACACTATATAATATCATAAAGAGGTAAAGTTTGTAAGTTTGTGAGTTTGTTTGTAGGAGGTAATCTCTGGAACTACTGAACCGATTTAGATGAAATTTGGTATGAAGATAGTTTGAGATATAGGATAGACATAGGAGTTTTTTAATATATATATATATATATATATATATATATATATATATATATATATATATATATATATAATATATATATATATATATAATATATATATATAGTGCAATTTTAAAAAAAATTGAAAAAAATATGGTACTTTTCTGTATTACAGTGAAAGTTAAGTAGAAAATACCTGTATTCGTCAATTCTTGAATGTTTTTTAAAAATTTAGTTTTTTTATAAGCTACAAATACCTTATCCCAAGCTAAGAAAAAAAAATTTCGCTCCACCCTAATCATCATATCAAATTTCATCAAAATCTGTCCAGTGATTTTCTCCTGATGCATTCCCAGACAGACAGATAGACGGACAGAAAAATTCTGAAACTATGATTTCGGCCTCTGTATCGATAATAATGACTATTTCAATAAGATTTTCCAAAAAATATTTAATGTACAGATTCGACTCAGTTAGAATTTTATTATATGTTTTATGTATAGATATAAAAAAAATGTAAAATAAAAATATATGTGTAATTTATACCAAATATGCGATCAAATCAAGAGAGGAAGGTGGGCCAAAGTGGTCAATCCAATAAAAGTAATAAAAAAGGAACGGGACGCGATGGCCGGCGACATGTGGGCCTGTTGCATTTTTTTAAAATAAAATTAGCATACGTTTAGGGACCGTCACGACAGGACCATTTTTGGACTATATAGAGCTATAAACTTGGAAAGGTATTTTGGTTGTAAAGCACAAATGTCTTTAATGAAATTGTTCCAGACTCTACCGTTTTATTATTAAGGGTAACCAAATTAGAGTGAATAAAAAGCAATTTTCTAAGGCTTATTAAAGTATAATTTAACGTGTAATGTTATACAGTTTTAAACATATTTAAATTGGCATTTTGAATATAAAATGTTTTCAAGTTATAATATTTTCTTTGGCCTGTATTAAAGATTGGATTGGAAAGATTAAATTTGCACGGACATAATAGTATTTTTGTAGCTTTCACATAATCCTACTAATATTGTAAATGCGAAAGTTTGTGAGGATGTATGGATGTTTATTACTCTCACGCAAAAACTGAATGGATTTTAATCAAACTTTACAATAATATAGCTCATACATCAGAATAACACATAGGCTACTTTTTATCTCGGAAATATGTATGGTTCCGGTGGGATAGATTTGTTTTTGTTTTTCTAGAGGGTGATCTAATAAAGATATAGCTATACCTATACTCTAATGACTTGTTCTAATTAACTAATGACGCTTTTGAAAAAAAAAATAGTCAAGTGCGATTTGTACTTCCGCGAAGAAAGGTTCCGCACTATCATATTATACAGAAATTTAAAAACTTATTTTTTTCCTTATATTTTCTAAATAGAGTTTGTGAAACACCTTATCTTCTTATTGATCTTTATTTTTCGGCATTCATCTTGTTTTTGTAGATAAGGTAATCCTTCTTGAATTACCTTGTGTGACTTATTAGGACGAAATTAAAATTAACAGTGATTTTTTAAATGGCACAAGATATTAATACGTAAATAAATATTTATCACTAGCAACTCACTTCGCTCGGGTTTGCTCCTAAGTACGTTTTAACAGTATGGAATAGGTCGACTAAATGTATATTATATGATATATAGCCTTCGTTAATAAATGGGTTATCTAATGCAAAAAAAAATTCAAACCTAGTTAGTAGGTCCTGAGATTAGCGCGTTCAAAAAAACAAACAAGCAAGCATACAAACTGCCTCTCAAAAATATTAGTATAGCTAACTAATTATAAGGGGTGACGATCAAGACGTGCCATCGGTATATGAGAAATCTACAGTTATTTTAGCCGAACTTACCGAACTAATCACCGATTTAAAGGGCCCTTTCACACTGCTCTGTGAAAGGGCCGCCCTGCCGTTCACACGTCTGTCAGTGTTCCATTACACTTTAAAACAAAACCATTATATCAGAAGGAAACATGCTTAGCATTGAAAGTTTTAGCCATTTTCAACTCTATCACTTAGGTGATAAGGAGTATCAAAGTCAAGTTCATTACACATCTCCCACGGTGCTGTCTATTTACGTATGTATTGCTACCGAGTGTGTTTGTTTTTGTACGTCTTTATTATTTTGTTCGTTAATAAAAATGGTCCAGATGACGCATGATTGTTTCCTCACGTTTGGAAATACCTGATCGTTTTCCCAACTATACTTTAGTAACGTATTTTCCGGTACGATTACAATATTGCGTTTTAAAAAACGATATGCATCATATTTATATATAACGTGAACTAATAATGTTTATTTTTCATTATCTACTTATTCTTCAGACCAACCTCATAGTTGTTCATAAAGCATCTAGCAAAAGACCTAGATTCGTGCTCAAAAAGAATAATTGGTTTAACTATAGACATCTATACTAATAAATGGAGAGTCGATTTCTTTGTTCGGTTATACTGCGATAACTACTGAACCGATCGGAATAATACTCATACCATAAGATGCAGCGTGTTTCGGAGAAGGTTTTAGTATATAATATGTTGGTGATTAATATACTATGCGGGCGGAGCCGCAGAAAACGCTAGTTTCTTATAAATTGTTTTATCTATAACGATTAAACTAGTATTAAATTAAATTTATTGTATTTTAATAATAACTACTACCTTGACATTACTTCAGCATATCCTTGAAAGCTTTTAGAAATAAGTTTTTTTAATAAAATCTGCCCCTTCATATGTACCAATACTGAACTCTCATCACACAATTTGCTCCTCACATTTGCCGTATCAATCGGCGAGTATGTGTATCATGTATGTACATTCACCTCGTGTTTTTATTGCGTTTTCTTATTAAGAAATATATTTGTTTCATACCAATTCGCAGGCGGTGCACACGTGGCGCCACCCTTTACTTAAGCTGTGGAATGACTTTTATCTCTTCTGTCTAAGGTTTAGAATACTTTTAGTATTAAATGGAAATAATTACCGTTAAATGAACAGCGAGAGCGCGGACATATTTATATTTGTATGGAAACACCTGGAGCAGTTCTCATGAGTGTTTGTATGACATCTGTTTATTGATCCTATGATCAATATTGGCCACCCGTGGGCTTATTAGTAATAAGTATTTGCAGATATAAAATTAATTATTACAATGGTAATACTTTAGTAATCTAGGTGTTAATTTTATTATATTATACTAAAAATTGCACCTCGTTACTTCATAAGTCACTATTTTAAGCCCTTGCAAAGTCCCAACGCTGGGCAACTCTCCTAAATACAAGGGGGATTAAGTCATATTTCACCACGGCCAAATGTGGGTTGGCGGACTTCACAATATGTCTTTCAAAAACTATTTACTCAAACTGTATTAGCAAATGGTATTATGTAGTATAGAAAATGATTTCAAATGATTCAATGATTATTTGAGATAATCTTTATAGGTGCGAGACCCGAGGTTTGAACCCGCTTCACTTCATTATCCGAGCGAGCGCGCTACCACTGGGCTACTAAAACCTGAGTCGTCTTTTACATGTAAGACTTATATAATGTTCAAGTACTGTATAAATTGTTCACAGCTTCTATTGTTTTCGTAAGCAATTCGGAACCGGTCAAGTAGTTATCACAGATCTGCAGATTTTTACGAGCGTCCACGTGACTTTATTAAGCAAGGTAAGATTACGGCTCGTCGTAAAACTGACACGCGCTGCAGATGTCAGGTTGCTATCAGGACTCCTTTTATTAGTCCGCCTTATCATATATGGATGAGGAAAATGAAGGAAATGAAACGAAAAACCCTTATTATGAAGTTATACACCATGGCTGCCTTACCATAGATCATTATGAAGTGTGCTATACTTTTCATAGACAAAATTTACTAATATTAAATACGTGAAAGTTTGTGTGTTTGTCACCGAACAATAATATAAACAATGTTTTTTTTTTAAATATAGATTATATATAGGATTAAGACTTGGGATGTCATATTTTGATGTACCTAGCAAGCGAATAAATGTAAAAAAATATCCTACGTCACGCCACCATTAAAAGTTTTTTTTAAATCGTTTCAGTCATGTAGGTAATACGCGCGTATAAGCAAACTGTTAGATAGACAAAATCTATTTCAATTATATATGTTACTAGCATTGCCCGCGGCTCCGCCCGCGTTCAGATGACCAAAAACCAAATTCTTAGTTTTTACATATTAGTATATTCTTATGTTCCAGTTTCTGTATTTTTTCTCAGAAATGAGATATTTTCTCGCGGTAAAATGTATTCTTTATAGAATACATACCAAATTTCATCAAAATCCATCCAGTGATTTTGTGATGCGGTAACAGACAGACAGACAAAAATTCTAAAAACTATAGATTCGGCCTGTGTATAGATAATAATGACTGTCTTTTTAAAGACAAGATTATCCAAAAAAATATTTAATGTACAGATTCGGCTTAGTTACAATTTTATTATATGTATAGATATGTATGTATATGAATATATTCATTGGTATTTTATCAAGTTATTTCGGAGCTATTGAGAAATCATGGATAATAAAATACAAAAATAGGAGCAATTCAAGATATAAAAGCAAGTAGTTTTCCACCAAATTACACGAGCGGTAACCTAACCAATATTATTTGTTGGCTTAGGACATCCACCTTGTTGAAATATTTCATACACTTTTTAAAGCAACGGGTGGGGCGGGATGACTTCGAATAATAAATGCGGCGCGGTGAGCCGAATCATATAAAATATATAAAGTTTGACCGCGAGCGGACACTTACGACGCCACCTAGCAAGTTTATGGGCTTACATGCGGTGCTTTATGATTGGTTATTTTTAATTATATATGTTTAAATTTTCTGAATGACTTTAATTATGTTGTAAAGTAAAATCTCTTTATGCTGTTATTTATTATACATTTTGTATAGATTCTTTTAATATTGTAGTAACTTGATTGTACTTATGCGTTATTTTTAATTTCATATTTCTATTATCATTAGGAAAATACCAAATTTTAGTTACGCCGTCGGCTAAAGTCATGTACACATAGAATTGACGCCTATTTGTCTGATAATGTATTTTGTTTTATATGTTAGGCCTTTGCCAAATTTCATTTTTTTTCTTCAAATTACTCTTTAATCGACAACTAACAGACAAGCTTAAAGAGAATTTGTAATAATACTTGATAAATATATTATACTTAAATCTAAAAGCTATGAATGTAAAAAAAAAAACATGTAAACCAAGCGTGCTTGTAGCAATATTATATCAAGAAGAAGTGTCCACGTAGCGACGTGTTTGTGTGAAAAATATTCGTATACCCACCCCCAGGGCCAGGGAGGGACTGAGGGATGAGGGGGTGCGGTGATCGCTCCAAGATGGTCGACACTTCTCAAATTATATGCTTGCCCTATGTACTCCTATTGAGAATGTCTAAGATACTTGCAATATTCTTCAAAATGCATTCATCTTTGCAATATATGTTTATGCACTGGTACTTTGTTGTGCCGAGCAACAATTTTTATTATTCTCGACTAAATCTATACATATAATAAAATTCTAACTGAATCGAATCTGTACATTAAATATTTTTTGGAAAATCTTATTGAAATAAGTCATTATTATCGATACAGAGGCCGAATCTATAGTTTTTAGAATTTTTGTCTGTCTGTTGGTCTGAGAATGCATCACGAGAAAGCCACTGGACAGATTTGGATGAAATAATTTTTACTGCGGGAAAATGTCTTATCTCTGAGAAATCTACACCAAATTTTTAAATGTAACGTACGTACGTACGACTTAATTCAATAAGTCACAAATCATTTCGAATATAATATATGAATAAAAACTTAAGTTTAACAAGATTTTTATTCACGTACTATCCAACGTCTTGATGAACAGGAACCTCAAACGAAACGAAATAATCCCCACATCGATGGGATAACATCTGAAATATGATAATGCCCACGGCGTAAGGTGACGTCCGAGCGGAACCGGAAGGAGGGTGCCCTCGTGTCTTAATTTCCGGTCAGATCTTGCGATATACCCTGGCTTAATGCTGGTATCAGGTTGAATGAGCTCGTGATTTTACGATAAGTATTCGGTTTTTGGTTTATTTCTTTGATTCTTGCAAACATTTTTGATTATGTAACTGCAAGGATTTAAAAAAAAAAATAACATCGACGAATGAATCCATTTTTCTACTGATAAGTAAAATAATAAGTTTTAAATCGCAAATTATGTTATATAAAATTCTTGAGAGCTTTTTGGTAGATTGGTGTCATAAATACTTCGAGTATCTATCTCTGATTCCAAAGTATGTATAATGACCTCCGGACCTATTTCATCCATGGCGGCTAAAGCTTAATTTTATAAGGTTTTGAATACTTAATTTACTATAAAATCGTTTTAAGCAGGAATTTTTATAGTTATATAGTAAAACACAAAGGAAACAAGCTAGTCAAAAATATTCGTATAGGATGTAAGTAATGCCTAAAACATAAACAACTTAATGATACATTTTTATTCTTATTATAAATTTACTTCCTCTAGTGGGGCACTAATAAGTGATATATAACTCTTATACAATAGCGTACAAAAATTGAAATATGATTGCTATTATGAGCCAAAATAACAAAAAATCATAGGTATAACGTGAATGTGGTCACTCTGGCTGTATATCAAACCTGCCATTAGAGGGTCCCATGAAAAACCAACTCTAAACTAACTTTACCTATTACCGATCCATTGCCATTTCAACATGAAAAAATAACAACTAAACTTATTATTTTCATATTCATTACTTCATATGTGGCTATGAAAAGTTGAAGTAATTCAATAAAACAGGTAATGTATAACGTTTTTTTGGATAATGTTTTTTAAAGTACGTAGTAAATGGCAAAACTTTTACTCAGATAGTGGTCAAATATTAAAGATATATTTATTTGTTTCTAAACAAGATTGTACAATATAGGTTTTGTGGTATTCATTTTCTATTATAGCATTTTATTACGTTACTAGTTCTTAAATGAAATTGTCCTAATTTAATATTTCTCTTCATTGCTGTAAAGCATTCGTAACGTCGGCAATCAAAAATCTAAATAATCGTCATTCAAATTTCATCAAAATCTGTCCAGTGGTTTTCTCATGAGGCTCTCACAGACAGACAAACAGACATACAGACATATAAACAGGCAGACGGACAAAATTTCTAAAAACTATAGATTCGGCCTCTGTATCTATAATAATGATAGTGCTAGATAAAGTTGAAGGAATGTTTGAAGTTAGTGCGATATTACCACACCTCGGTATGCTCAATTGTTCGAACTACACAGTAATTACTTGTGTAGGGCTGTATTTTTCAACTATACGCTGAAATATCCCTTAGTTAACAGCAATAAGGGTGAAACTCGAATAATTGTGGTCGGTGGTATAGTTCTTTAGGATCTAAAGGACAATTGCTTCGCGGATGGCAACCGGACACCGGGATACGAAAGCGACAATAAAAGGTGGACCTGTCTCATTGATTGGTACAGACGCGAACTCAAGTGGTACTCGTATACTAAATTTTAATGACTTTTTTTGAAGTGTTAAAATATAATACTTTCTTAGATTTACACAAATATTTGACATTTTAAATAAAACTATCTTTTCGGAACCAAAAATCAAAAACTTTTTAGGAACAAAAAAACTAAATAAATCCGCGAAATAATCCGAAAAGATAGTTTTATGTCACGGGAGAGACTGAGGTGTTACATGTCTCGAAGTTATAGTTGTTACAGACAGCCTACCCACAATTAACAAAATGAAAAATTGCACCAAGTACCTTACAATATTTTATAACTTTAAACATTTTTATAATTTTAATTAGTTTTATAATTGAATATGGAATATTATTTATTTAATTTTTGCTCTTATTATTAGAATTATTACAATTTTAAAATTATTAAATCCGCGAAATAATCTGAATAGATAATTTTATTTAAAATGTCAAATATTCGCGTAAATCTAAGAAAGTATTATAATACAGTTTTTAGAAGTATGTGGTGTTTGAGAATGAGATTTCTGTAGGGTATTACATAGTAACAATTTGGCGAAATGTTTGAAACACTGACTCAAATCGAGTTGCTAATAAAAAAAGAAGCTTTTTTTGAACTCGCTTAGAAATACGTGTATCCACTACTATTATTTATATTTGGATACATATCATAAGCTTTACATACAGAGAAAGCTCAGTTTCTCAAAATTATATATTAAAAAAAATAAAATATATATATATTATTATACTCGTATTAGGAAAGAAAAAAATCTATTTCCGTCAAAATAAAAAGTATTTACAGTACAAATAAAATTTTGCTTGACTGTGTAAACTAAGAATGCAGAGCGACAGTGATACTAACATTCATAATTATAGATATAACTTGTGATTTTACATTTTTATAAAACACTATCAATAATAGATATAAAGCATAAAAAAACTACTAAATTCTGCAAACCAACCATCATATAATAAATAATATATGAAGAAATCTACAGAAAAAGTATAATTATTATCGTCGGGTCGGCCAACTCACACTTGGCCAGCGTGTAGGCTGTTCCCCCTCTTATTGACGGGAAACCTGTTCCCAGCAGTGGGACGTTAAAAAAAGGGCTGAATACATACAGTATATTACCATTGGATTTTTACCCACCATGCCAAGTGATACGAATTGGATTTATTACCCTCCCAGACAGGTTAATCAGCGTAGTTCCATGTCATTGCCCTCGAAGTTCAAGGCAGGTCGGAGGTAAACGCACCTTTATTACAGCTCAATTGGTCGCATCCGTCGACAGGTCTGTGACCGCTGTTACGCATGATAAGGTGTATTTACTATTTAGGTTACGTGAATACTTTAATATACACACACACATATATATATATATATATATATATATATATATATATATATATATATATATATATATATATATATATATATATATATAGTAGTCTATTAAATGGATATGTTTAAAGTAGTCTTTATGAAAATATCTGTCTGTTTGGTTGACACGATAATAATTATTATTTGATATGAATTGCAAGGATGATATATGGATTTTACTTAAGATATTTCTGATATACTAATATTATAAATATTAAAGTGTGTTTGTTTGTTTGTTTGTTTGTTTGTCCTTCTTCCACGTGGAAACGGAATTATAGATTTGCACGATTTTTTGTGTGAAGATAGTTGGATGGCTGGAGAGTGACATAGGCTACTTTTTACCGCGGGAGATCATCTCATTCCCACAGGAAAGCACGTTATAATACAACCGAAAAAAATAATTGTGATTAGGATTACTTGAAACTTGGTATTAATACTCTTCAATAGAATTAAATAAATACGTGTTTTAGCATTTTTCGAAATTCATCTCATAAAGGGGTAAAATAGGGCATGAAAGTTTGTATGAAGCCTACCTTTTTAGAGTTTATTTGTGGTTTTAGCGCGAGCGAAGCCGCGGGCTCTGCTAGTATTATTATAATTTTTCCAAAAAATGTGTTTTATAATATACATGTGTATATAAATAAGTAGTACATATTATAAATATATTTACATTGAATTTAGTTTTACATAAAAATTAAGCATATTATGCACGGTCGTCTCTTCACAACAATAATATATGAACCCTACTCCTAGAAGTGAATGTAAAGGTAGCTATACATTACTACAATTCTTAACTTAATACTTAATTAATATATGATGTTACAGTTTGTATTAATTTAGATTTTTACAGTATAAATAAAAATATTCTGGTTCATGGTGGGCATTTTAAAGCTACAATGGGATCATCGTGTGAAATGTTAATTTTAGCCATAAAAAGTCATCTTTAAAAAAGAAAAAAAAATCTCCAGTATCAAATTAGATACTAAACATGTTGTGTTTTTTTTTGTAGCATGGCAAAACTCGTTGAGATAATAATTTTAACGAGTATTGCCATATATTTTCTTATAGCATGACATAATTCTTACTTTACTCAATAAAAAAAAATTAAGAAACATGAAATAATAGAATCAAAGAGTATTATTATTATAGGTATTAAATATTTATTTTGTAATTTTCCTTATTTCTATATAGTAAATTAAACTCATATAGTATACGCTAACCTTAATTTACGCATACAATACTAACAAACCGTTATCTCAGTGGCTCGATTGCCCGCAATTGTCGGCAATCATCGTCAATTTACTACCGCCCCCGCCCCACCTTCCCTGCTTTCACTTCACACCGGTACAGACGGACAGACAAGTGTCCTTATATAAAATGAGCTTGTTATACAATTAAGCTAGTACTTATATATATATATATATATATATATATATATATATATATATATATATATATATATATATACGTAACCCTTTGGTAACGCGTTCGCTTAGAAAACCAAAAAGCATGTTCGAACCCGGGTGTCTTACCTGGACATTTTAGAAGTGCGAATCCAATATGATGATTGAAAACTTTTGAGTGTTTACTGTTGTACCATGTGAATGGATCCATTTTTAGGGTTCCGTAGGCATATAGATAAAAAAGTCTCTTATAATTTCGCTAGGTCGTCGCTCCGTCTGTATGTCTTTCCGTATGTCACAGCCGTTTTACTCGAAGAGTATTTTATTGGAGCTATATTCTTGAAATTTGGTATGTAAGTGTCTAAGATAAATGCTTAGACGATTCTGTGGTTAAATCACTATACACAAAGGAGTAAAGGTGAGGTGTACAAAAAAATAAATAAAGTTCATGCAAACGGGTGTTTCTGGATAGGTCTTTAAAAGACAAATAAATATTTCGATTATTTATTTTTTTCAAGATAATAATTGCAAAATTATATATTTAAAAAAAACTCGTAAACATTGTGCAGTTGGATCTGATAGGTGGTGCTGCTGTCAAGACCTAGATTAGATATAGTTTTTACTTTTATATTAGTTTTATCTGACATTTCTATTATTTTCTGGATTTATCATATAAAAAAACATACAAACCAACATTTTAATTATTAATGGACCAGTCATTTTAAATATGTCTGAACTATGTGATAGAGAATCTATAATTAGGTTGTACATTTTTTTAAGAAAAAATAAAAATCTTTCATTAATTTTGGTATATGAATAAAACATCTTACAAACTAAAAAGTAGCAAAGCTGTAAGTTAGTTTTTTAATTCCACTCCTGTTACATAAACAAATACCTTGTATATATTATCATATATACTTTCGCTGAAACATTTTGAGAGTCAAAATATCTAAGCATATTATTTCAAAATGTAAACTTAGGAATAAAATAAAATTTATATGTTATAATTGGGCGTCCATGAAATAACGTATCTCGTTGAACATGTGCGTCGAATAAAAACACGTTAAGAAAACAAACGCTGGCAACTTTGTTTACATATAGCGAATTAGGTCTGCAATTATAATTGTAGGTGAATTCGTGTAAAAATTAATTTGGTTCCGACGATATATAAGTCAATATATAGGTAGCTAGTTACTCGCCCTCGCTTCGCTCTGGTTCGTCTCTAGGTAGATTTTAATTTATTTTGGAAAACCTTAATTCTTGGTCTAAAATAAAAGTAGCTTAAGTTACTCCTTATAACATCAGCTATCTGCCAGTGAGAGTCCCGTCAAAATCGGTCCAGCCGTTTCAGAGATTAGCCGGAATAAACAGACAGACAAAAATGTTAAAAATTGTATTTTTATTATAAGTACTGTATATAATTTAATATGCATTTAGTAAAAAGCTGTTATTTTTATATTACAAACAGACACTTCAATTTAATTTATCAGTATGTATAGATGTATAGATTGTACGGGGTTATAATTATACACTAGTGCTTGCCTAGTGGTCGATTTAACCATGATTATTATTATAATAGAATTTACCTACCAATATAAAAACAGTTTCGAAACTTTTTTATTGATAACACTATTGTCTTTCCTATTTATACATGTACATACAAATAGATATTCCACGCGTTCGCATTACATTTAGTATGGATTTCTCAGAGATGAGATATTTTCCCGCAATAAAAAGTATCCTATAGATATGTTAACCCGGATAACCAGCTATCATCTTATCAAATTTCATCAAAATATGTCCAGTGGCTTTCTCGTGATGCGGTCACAGACAGACAGACAGACAGACAAAAATTCCAAAAACTATAAATTCGGCCTCTGTATCGATAATAATGATTATTTCAATAAGATTTTCAAAAAAATATACAGTATACATTTTATCGATTTTTGAAAAGATTTCAATAAAAAATACAAATATTTCTTCTACGGATCCCTAAAACGATAGCAACTTGTCAATAAATCAAGATATTTGTGTTCTACCAAAATATTTGCGTTAACGCAAATGTTACCTAATATTTATTTCTTCGTACCTTGTATTTTATGAACATATAATTATATTATAATATAGAATAACGAGTTCTATCTTTGAACTACTTTCGTATATTTAGAAATGATTAACTATTTTTTTCGTTTGAGCCCAGTGGCAACGATCCTACTGGCAGGCTTAGGGTCAGCGGGTTATATTATGTATGAAACCTCAGTCAAAGTGAAAGCGTAATTTTCAGGGCAACGAAATAAGATGAATCAGTTTTACTTAATTAAATTAAACTTTTACAAATTATTATTTTTTCATGACAAACCTTAGTTTGTTAAATTTCATAATATATAGATACTCGTGACTTAACCTCGCTTCGCCCGGGTACCTCCCTAGGTACGGAATCCTTAATGAATTATACACATAAACATTCCTCATGACTCACTCTATGTATTGATGAAAACCACATGAAAATCTGTTCGATAGTGTTTGAATTTATCGCGTTTAGACAGACAGACAAACGCTTTGGAGGAATTTTATTTTATAATATGTAGTGATAAGGAACTAATATGATAGAAAAGTGTATTTTGCTTGTTCTGTTTTTTTTTGAGCGCTTCAAAAATAAGAAGAAACAACAAAACAAGAAAATGCTTTCTTTACTATGCGATGGGCAATATTTTTAACTAGTGTAAATACATATTATGTATTTCATGACTCTTTTTTTAATGAATATGCTAAGTATATTTATGAATGCTAGTGTTTGCTCAGTGGTCGAAATTCGACCATATTTTTTTTTATCGGTATATCTAAAGTTCGCCAATTACTAAACAAAAACAAAAAAAGTCAGTTGATTTACAAAAGAAAGAAATGTACTGTTACTAATGGTCAGGTTATTAAATGTGGTCCGATATAAAACCTCTTTATCTATGCTAATATTATAAAGAGGTAAAGTTTGTGAGTTTGTGAGGTTGTAAGGGGTATTTTCTGGATCTACTGAACCGATTTAGATGAAAGGTAAAAAAAAGATAGTTTGAGACCCTGGGAAGGACATAAAATACTTTTTATTCCGGAAGTCATCCCCTAAAGGGGTGAAAATGGGGATGGAAGTTTATGGGGAATCAACCTCTAGTGGTAAAATACTTTCATTTTGGAGATATAGTTTTAAAAATAAACAATTAATTATTATTTTATAAACTTAAAGCTTTCAAGTCTTTTACATAATATATACCTTAACAATATAAGTCTAGCAGCCTCTTAATCCCTTCAAGATTTCTGACGAAATCCACAATATTGAAGTAGTGCAAAATGAACATTATGATGATTACTTTAAGATTTATTTTCGTACATTAGATTCATGTTTAGGGATAAATCAACGTATTAAAGCCTATTGTCCGAGAAAGGTATGTTTCATTCGCGCTGTAGCACCTTTCATCTGATGCTATGTCAAAGATTAAGTATAATTATTTCACATCTGCTTTTAAGACATTTTTATATAAAAAAAGTTAAAAATAACAGTAATGAAATCTTTTTACTTGATTCCTTTCAGCTTCATTGTATACGAGGGGGATCAGGTCATAGCCCACCACGCTAGGCAAGTGTGGCTTGATGCAATTCATATGTCTTCCGAACACTAATTAGACATGCAAGTATTTTTACAATTTTTTTCTTCACCGTCTTATCTTGTTAAACATGTTGAAAATGATTCACACGTAAAAACATCAGAGGTGTGCGATGTGGGATTTGAAACCACATCACTTGGCTGGTGTTACATCTATAAATATAATAAAATTCTCAGTCGAACACATATATCACTTAATAATATTGTCCAAAAAGTATTATTAAAATAGTCATTATTATCGATACAGAGGCCGAATCTATAGTTTTTAGACTTTTTGTCTGTCTGTCCGTGAACGCATTAAGAAAAAACCACTGAACAGATTTTGATGAAATTTGGTATGATGATAGCTGGTTATCTAAGTCAACATTTACAATACTTTTTACTGTCATAAATGTCATGTCACGAAAATATTTCTACGACTACGAATACGATAACTTCGGGAAAATATCTCATCTCTGAGAAATCTATACCGATAAAATATATATTATAATTATATAAGCACTTTATGCTTTAAAGTGTAATTAAAAACGCCAGCAGCTTTATGAAAATCATCTACTTTGATCATTTACATTATAAAATGTATTATTTATCTGTATTTTCATTTTAAATACAACATTTTGAAAACGTGAGAAAATCGATGAAAAACTAGCAAATTTCAAGTATTTTCCAGTACTTCTGTGTATTTAATAATCTTTGGCCATATTTCCCCAACAAAGACTCCGGTTGTTTCGACCACCGGCACATTGTCCGTCCCTCCCATTGTTATTCTGACAATCGCCGTCACACCGCCGCCGCCGTAGCCACCTAGCTCTGTTGATCACATTCAGTGTAGAGTGTTTTGGAAATGGCATAGCATGTAATATTTTTAACTCCCGAAATGTCATACTTTAGGTATGCCTACATATCGTTATTGTATGTTGCCTGTCTATACATAATTTAGGTTCATTTTTAATTGTAATGGTTTTTATATTGCATAAGAATGTCGAAACGTTTTGATACAAGACGGATGTTATATGCATCGTATCATACATGTTATCGTCTTGGGCTCGACGGAATCTACGTCGTGACACTCGACCTGGCTTGGCTGGGTTACGCTTGGTCGGTCGCACAGTGAACACTAGTAGAAACTGTCTTGCGTACCGTATTGTCTATACGTGGTAATAGTGAAGTGGTATATGGTTGTGTAGTGAAGTGCTTCGAAGTGTACACATATTTGCATCAACATTTGGACGATATGTTTGGGTCAGGTTTTAGGGACTCTACCCTACTTGTTGTGCCAGCAGTCGCGGGTTCGAGTCCCGCTGTTTCAATTGTGTGATGAGCACGAATGTTTGTAAATATAGTGTTTATATTATAATGTTGTATTTAAATATATATGTGTAGTGTATCAACTACCTGGTATCCATAACACAAGCCTCGTAGCTTACCATGGAACTATGTAGATGGTGCTGTGTTAATGTCCCAACATATTTATTTATTTTTTTTATTATTACCTAATTATTAAAACCAATATTAAATCAGTGACCTGAATTGTGCATAAATTCAAAGGCTGTATGTAAACTTTCATTAGTAATATAAAAATTTCTTTTATAAGAATAAAAATTGAATAAGTGACAACTGCTTACCATTTCTGTAATATTATTCGTTCTAGGTTCTCCCACATTTGATTCGGGATGATGCCCATTGAGCTGGGATTCTGTGTTATTGTTGTCTGACTTTTATTTTGATTCTTGTGTTAGTGAGGTGAGGTCAGTCTTCTAAATTACCTTTTCTCCATACAAAATAAAATGTAATTTTCCAAAAATATATTTGTATCTTTGAAAAAAATAAAAAAAATATTATTAATATTTAATTATAAATTCTCTGGGCACGGGCCTCCTTTCAATACGAGGAGAATCGGATCAAAGTCCATTATGCTGGCCAAGTGCTGGTTGGCGGACTACACTCACAAACTTACTAAATTTTTTCAGACATGCAAGTTTCCTCACGATATTTTCCTTCATCGTAAGGCAAGGTAACTATGTTAGAAATGATTCGCACGTGACAATTCAGAGGTGCGAGACCCGGGATTTGAACCCGCTTCACTCGGTTTCCCAAGTAAGCGCGTTACCGCTGAATGAAGACCGTGGAATGAAGATATTATATTGATACAGTGGAACCCAAAAAAAAAGGAAAATCATATATTATACTAGGAATATTCTAAAATAGCCGAGCGCGTGTCTCTCTACTGATCTTCCTGCATTACTTTCATGAATATATTAAACTATAAAGTCACGTGTCGCTTTAAACAAGGTTTAGTTTGACAGATTGTGGTATACCTAAGGCTAGGCGTAGACTTGCAAAGTCAAAATTTTCAAAATGAGGTAAACTTTTACAAATTATTCTTTATCATCAACTATACTTCGAGTTCTATCGTTTAAAGTTTAGTTAGAACAGAGATAGAGCTTGTGTCAAGTTTCTTTCATATAATATCACTTTGCTTTGATTGTTCCATCTAAATACACCTGTCGTTGGATACGTAGTTGTAGTGACGTATAGGGGGATGAGTGGGCCGCAGTTAAAATCTAAATAAAAAGACTGTGGGTGGATCTGTATAAATCTATTTCTGTTCTGAGAGGGTAAAAACATTAAGAAATGTGACACACATTTCTTATATCTGTGTGTAAGTTATTCAATACATACTCCAATCATGAATTAATTTTCGTGATTGCTTAATAACGTCAGCTCTCACATATACACAAGAGATAGTCCCACCTTTAAGGACCTTATTATTTAATTAAAATAATTTTAAATTCAGTATTTGGGGACACGCTTGGCTCAGTTTGTAGTGATCCTACTTGCTGTGCCAGCGATTGCGGGTTCGAGTCCCGCTGGGGGCATTCATTTGTGTAATGAGCACGAATGTTTTTACTCCAGTCATGGGTGATTATATTTATAATACGTATGTATTTAAAGTTATATATGTGTGGTGTATCAATTATATGGTATCCATAATACAAGCCTCATAGCTTACCATGGAACTAGATAGTGCTGTGTGTTAATGTCCCAACATATTTATAAATTTAGTATCACTTTTAATTAGTAAGTACTTAAATAGAATAGAGAAAACGTTCACTTGATCTGTATATTCTGTCCCTAATCTCTTGAAATCCACCTGGCAAAGACTTGGTGTTCAATTTATTAGGTAATAAAATAGCTTTGCAATCAAATTCTTCATACAAAGTAATAAAGTCGTAGAGTCTAGATTCACCGACGATGAAAGGAAAGAGAACTTATTGCCACGTAAGTTGTCGCTTGCGCCAGTATTTAAATTATGAGTTCTATTACCGTTTGATTGCATTAAACTGTCGATAACTGTCACCGGGGCTTAGACAAATATCATTTTTCAATCGTTGAAGAATAGAAATTATAAATAAATTAATAGTAGAGATGTACCGACTAGTAGCCGACTAGTCGGGAAAGCCGACTATCCGGCCATATTAATATTCGGAGACTAGTCGGCGACTAGTCTATATAATGCCTTTAAGACGTCTGATTAAAAGTAAAAAAATATTTTAAAAAACAAGCTTTTATTTAAAAGTTTGTCGAGAGTAGATAAACTAATAGAAAGAGAATAATTTATTTTATTTATTTATTTGAAATTTATTCATTTTATTTTTATTTATTTACTAAGAACATAATTTTTGCATATAATTTTGTTACGCAACCCTAATACATGGAAACTACCTCGCGTCGACCACCAACATCGCATTCCGTTCGTATGAACTTTTATTGCTAAAGACTTTGTTTCGCAACCATAATGCATGGGAACCACCTCGCGAGTCGCGTCGACCACCAATATCGCATTCTTTTCGTATTTCAACATAACTCTCGCGAAGTGACAGTGTTGTAACATCCGAGTGCACCTTATTGTTAGAGACTTTTCTTAATTCATTCCATTTGTCATACTTCGACAGTGTAATCACCTTAGGATAATTAGTTTGTAAAAGTAATATTAAAGTATTTTATAAGTAAAGTTTCCATTTCATTTGCATCCTCTGACTGTGACTTCTATAATTGGCGCAGTCGGTAGGATCGCTGTAAAGTAGAGTCAGTGAATAGATCACGGTCTTCGGCGATCCTGAATCTACGAGAGTTGCAGTCTGGGTGTATTCGAAAATTAATACGGCAAAAGAAATGAAACTCCTGTAAGTACTCTGAATCTTTCTCAGTCCTTGCATCCTTTCTAGGTTATCCTATATTTTATATTATTTTATTCTATTACGTAATAAAAATTAATTAGAGTTTGGTAATTTAAATTTAAAATATTAATCGAAATATTTTAATTTTGTATTCGTATTTAGTGGTATAGTTAATTTAAATTAAGTTTTTATAATTCATATAATTTTGAGTTTAAGAATAGGTACATGCGATAGCTATAGTTTTTATAAGATAATTATTTATTATTCAAGATTTTTCACCCTAGAGAATCGCGGAATATTAGATTAAGGCATACTTTTCCTAGTGGTAGGCTCAGCACGATAGACGAGAGGCGAAATATATTAAACGATACAATGGCTCATCCTGACTTAGATTCTATTTATAAATCCCTTAGATTATTACCAGAGTTTGATGGTAACCCGCATATATTAACGCGTTTTATTAATTTATGCGATCAGCTCGTCCTTGCGCTATTTAACACAGATCCAGGACATGAATTAACGAATCTAGCCTTAGTTAATGGTATTCTAAATAAAATAACGGGTTCCGCAGCTAGATTGATTAACTCTAATGGTATACCCGATAATTGGCACGGTATTAGAAACGCATTAATTAACAATTTCGCTGATCATAGGGATGAGACTGCTTTATATAGTGATTTATCTTTGCAAACCCAAGGGTCTAGCACGCCGCAGGAATTCTATGAACGCTGCCAGAATCTATTTAGCACGATTATGACTTATGTGTCTTTACATGAGAATATTACTACTACTATAGAGGCAAAACGCGCGCTTTATTCAAAACTCACCCTTCAAGCTTATTTAAGAGGGCTAAAGGATCCCCTTGGTTCAAGGATACGTTGTATGCGACCTGAGACCATGGAGAAAGCTTTAGAATTTGTCCAAGAAGAACTTAATACATTATATATACAGCATAGAAACGAAGGTTCTATTAGAAAAGATAGTCAGTCTTTAGGCCCACCAAATAATTTATCTTTAAATAATGTTGTACCAAAAAGGACCTATCCTTTTAATATGCCCAACAGGCAACCAGTGTTAATTGCACCTGGCCCTTCTAGGCCAAGTCCTATGCAGCATAATAGTACCCAGGGTTGGAGGCCTAATTTACCACCCCATGTGCAACAACCTACTAGGACACAGCAAATAATGCGTGCTCCTCCACCAAACTATAACCCACAAAGCAATGTATTTAAAATGCCAAATAAACCCCCACACCATTCATTTAATTTCAGTAGTCAACCCCGTCCGATGAGCGGCGTTACTCACTTTGTTCCTAGACAATTACCACCGACATTACACGATTGGCGTAGATCCGGAAATCCACCTCCTAATAACTATTTTAAAACTAGAGAGCTAAATTTTAATGATTGTTACTACGACTACGATGACTTTGACTATCACTGTTACGACTACGGACAGACCTACAATGATCATGACTATACTGAATACTTTTGCTATCAAGAATCCCCATACTCAGAGACGGCAGTTTTAGAGGAAATAGACCAGCCATCTGTCCCGAACAGTGACATAAATTTTCAGAAGGATCAGAAATTAGAAAAACCAAAATAGAATTAAATTTTCACGTACAAAGGCAGCTGGGATATGTTAAAATAAATAATCCCCCATTAAAATTTTTAATAGATACTGGGGCTAATCAATCTTTTATAAGCCCAGAAGCTGTTCAAAAATATTTTAAAACACATTCCATTAAATTACGAACCATTCGAAGTAACTAATGTGCATGCTACAACGAAAAATGATTACTCAATAACGTTGCCTTGCTTCCCGGAATTCTGCGAGCAAGATGATATTACTTTATTCGTTTATAAATTTCACAATTACTTTGATGGCTTAATAGGATTTGACTTACTTGACGTCTGGGGCTCTAACATAGATCTCAGTAATAAACTACTTATTACACGCAACGCTAAAATACCTATTTATATGTATGATTCGCGGATAGCTAATCTTTATGAAGAAATAATTCCTGCTAATTCATCCAAATTAATAAGATTGCCAATAAATTCATTAGACGGTGATGTTCTAGTTGAGAATCAAACCATTTGCAATTGCTTGATTTCGGATTGTATAACTAACGTAGTAAATAACCGCGGTTGGGTAGAAGTTACTAACACTACATATAATGACGTCATCTTTTCTATGGACCGGCCAGTAGCGGCTGAGTTATTTAACATAGAAAGCGAGTGTACTGAAATTTTATCCAATCGTGCTAAAGAAGTTTTATCCCGACTTCGTACTGAACATTTAAATCCGGAAGAACGCGTTAACTTAGAACGTCTCTGTGCGAATTACGCAGATGTGTTTTACCTTGAAGGTGAAAGTTTAACATTCACCAACAGGATAAAGCATAGAATAAAAACTACAGATGAAATTCCAGTACATACAAAATCTTATAGGTATCCTTTTGTTCACCGGCAAGAGGTAAGAGACCAAATTTCTAAGATGCTTAGTCAGAACATCATCAGGCCTTCGGATTCAGCGTGGAGTTCACCTATTTGGATAGTGCCGAAGAAGGCTGATGCTTCAGGTAAGGTTAAATGGCGTATTGTAGTAGATTTCAGAAAAGTTAACGAGAAAACGGTTGATGACAAGTACCCCATCCCCAATATTACAGATGTTCTTGACAAATTAGGTAGATGTCAGTATTTTTCTACATTAGATTTGGCTAGTGGATTTTACCAGGTGGAAATGGACCCTGAGGATATACATAAAACAGCTTTTAACGTAGAAAATGGTCACTATGAATTTCTGCGAATGCCAATGGGCTTAAAGAATTCACCATCGACCTTTCAGCGGGTGATGGACAATGTCTTAAAAGATCTTCAGAATCATATTTGCCTAGTATACTTAGATGACATAATAGTTTTCAGTACTTCCCTTCAAGAACACATTTTGAACCTAGAAAAAGTCTTCAAAAAACTACGTGAATCGAATTTTAAAATACAGATGGATAAATCCGAATTTTTAAAATTAGAAACAGAATTCTTAGGGCACTTAATATCTAATGAGGGTGTTAAGCCTAACCCTAGTAAAATCCATGCAATTCAAAATTATCCCTTGCCAAAGACTTCTACCGAAATTAAACGTTTTCTCGGACTACTTGGATATTACAGAAAATTTATACCAGATTTCGCACGTGTCACTAAACCACTAACACAATGTTTGAAAAAAGGTGCAAAAATAGTCCTAGATCAAAAATATGTAGATTGCTTTGAATACTGTAAAACACTTCTAACCAATGATCCCATCTTGCAGTACCCCGACTTTACTAAGGATTTCATTCTTACAACAGACGCGTCTAATGTCGCTATCGGTGCCATATTATCTCAAGGTACAATAGGTTCAGATAAACCGATCGCCTATGCATCAAGAACACTTAATACTAGTGAGACTAATTACAGCACAATAGAAAAAGAACTTTTAGCCATTGTCTGGGCTTGTAAGTATTTCCGCCCATATTTATTTGGCCGCAAATTCAACATTATAACAGATCACAAGCCTTTGCAATGGGTAATGAACTTAAAGGAGCCGAACTCACGACTAACGCGCTGGCGTTTAAAGCTTAGCGAATATGATTTCACCGTAATATATAAACAAGGTAAACATAATACTAACGCGGATGCTCTTTCTCGTATAGAATTGAATAATGATGAACTTATGTCTATCGCGGTTAATCCATCTGAGAAAACGCCTACGTTGAGTGGCTCTGGGACTATCACAGCGTCAGAGGTAGATGATGACAGTTCTAGGACAGCTACAGTTCACACTAACGATGAAAACCCAATCTTAGAAATTCCGATTTCAGATGACCCATTAAATAGATTCAGTAGACAATTAGTACTTAATATAGTAGGTAACCTTAAGAGTAAGCCTATTATCACAAAACCATTTGACACACATACCCGAATTTCAGTTCAGATATCAGAGTCCAATTTAGAAGAGGACGTAATTAATGCCATTAAGGAATATGTTAATCCCAAAATCAAAACAGGATTACTTATTAACCCCCCATTAGCTATGTACAATATTATTCCAATCATACAAAGTACATTTAAAAATTCATCTATGAACCTAACATTAACTAAAACTGAAGTTGAAAATGTACGAGAATATCTTAGACAGCAGGATATCATTAACAAATATCATGTTGGTAAAACGAACCACCGGGGCATTAACGAATGTCATTTAGCTCTATCTCATAAGTATTTCTGGCCAAAAATGAAAGAAAATATTACTAAATTCATAAATGAATGTACAGTATGCGGACAAGCGAAATATGATCGTAACCCTATAAGCCAACAATTAAGGGTTGTTCCGCCTGCTTCTAAACCTTTTGAACTAGTACATCTGGATATATTAACAATTCATAGTGAAAAGTTCTTAACAATAGTTGACTCATTTTCAAAATACGCACAGGCCTATTACTTAAGGGATGGAACTGCAATAAGTGTCGTGCAAGCATTACTTAACTTCTGCACACACCATGGCATGCCACTAACAATAGTCACGGATAATGGCACAGAGTTTACTAATCAACTTTTAGCAGAATTTGTGAGGCTTCATAAAATTCAGCATCATAAAGTAGCACCTCACGCACCTAACGAAAATGGTATAGTTGAAAGGTTTCACTCGACCATACTAGAACATCTTCGTTTATTAAAAGTTAATCAAAAGTCGGAATCAGTAACCAATTTGATGCCCTATGCACTTCTAGCCTATAATAGTAGTATACACAGTTTTACAAAATGCAAACCCATTGAAGTCATAACGGGACACTTTGACCCTCGAGATCCTTTTGATTTAGATATCTCGTCGCAGTTATTACAACAATACATGGTTAATCACAAAGACAAAATGACTCTCACCTATAATCTGATACATGACCTTTGTAAGACTCATCGAAGAGAACTGACTGATAACATTAATAGAAATCGGGAACCTGAATCTAGTTATTCCCCGGAACAACAGGTTTTTATTAGAAACCCGATTGCTTCCCGTCAAAAGCTAGCCCCCCGATACACTCAAGACGTTGTCATGACAGACCTACCTATTCATATTTACACAAAGAAAAAAACGAGGTCATGTTGCAAAAAATAGGTTAAAAAGAGTCCCTAAATCCGCCCAATTGTTGCAGGATGATCCCGATCCTCCTTCTTTGTCTGCAAACATCGCTAATGCAAGAAATAAGACTTGAATCTCTTGACGACGGACCGGGTATTCTACCATTTAAACTAGGTGCAGCTAGAATGATATCCCACTACCATTCCTTTTTACAATATATTAACCTTCAAGATATAAAAGATAAAATAGAATCAGTTAATAATCAGCTAGATAGTATAAGCCCTGAATTACATAATAAAACTAGTTCGTTATTTGAACCTCACATTAATTACCTTAAAAATAAGCTTGATAATGTATTAGAACAGTTACAGACATTTGAGAGTAATCGTGTTAAAAGAGGACTGATAGATGGACTTGGGTCTGTTATAAAGAGTATAACAGGTAATCTTGATTTTACAGACGCATTGCACTATAATCAGGCTATTAAATCTTTACAGGATAATGAAAATAAGCTAGCCTTTGAATTGAATAATCATGTTAGTCTATCTAAGAATTGGACTTCTCAATATTCAAAAGTGTTAGATAATATAGTCGAAAATCAAGATAAAATAAACATATTAGTTAGCGAAGTAACTCGAAATAATGACTTTACAAAGTATGCACACCTGGCTCAAGTACTTACAATATTAAGCGACAATGTAGATTCCACATATCAAGAACTGCTTAGGTTACAAAATGTATTGGCGTTCGTTAGAACTTCCACAATGCATCATTCAATATTAAATGTATCTGCGATACGAGCTATAATTACGAAGTTAAGCAAGTTATACGGTAGTGAAAGGGTAGTAGAAATAGATTTTAGGGAATACTTTGATATAATTAGATTAGGGACTTATTATGTAAGTAATCAGATAGTAATAGTATATAAATTTCCTATAGTTTTACGCCCCATATATGATATGTATAAATTATCCATCATCCCGAATAAAAACAATGAAATTCTTACTCCACCCCTTCCATTCCTTGCCCTCTTTGAGGAAGATTACAAGTACATAGAGGCTGAATGCCCGAAGACCAGTAAATGGTACCTATGCAAAGAGAAGCAGATTTTGCCTATTCATAAACCATTGGACTGCATCCAGCAACTTATCATCACGCAGCAAAGAACGTCGAGTTGCAGCCCCACTTCAGTGCTACTAACCAGGTCGGCTTATGAGGAGCTAGATGAGAAACACTACGCTGTTAGTTTCCCTAATTCAACGAAGGTTCACCTATCTTGTGCTCAAGACTTCTATAAGAACCTGCAGGGTAGCTATCTTGCTATTATACCACATCAATGCTACCTAGAAACACCTGACTTCACCATTTCAAATAGCAACAATCATCTGAAAGGACAAGCACTGAACATCATAGATCTGCCTACTACTACCAAAAAGACGCCGCCCATAAATCCATTACTGAAGTTAAACTCAGTCAAATTAGATCACCTACATCAAATGAATATGAAGGTCGCTATGCAAACGCCGGTACAGCTGACTGACGTTACCGACTACAGCTTATATCACACTACGATACCAATGTACCTAGTGTTGGTAGGTGCAGGAGTCCTTATTAGTGGCCTCTGCTATCGTAAGTACTTCACGAAGCAGACACAGAACTCACCTGAAGAACCGAAAGAAGAACAACATGAACTTCAAGCGACCTATGCCCTTCCATCCGTTAAAAGGGTTGATAGTGATCAACCCCCAGCTCAATTTACGACGAGAGTCTTCAATAGTCGCTGTTCTACGGGGGGAGGTGTTACGCAACCCTAATACATGGAAACTACCTCGCGTCGACCACCAACATCGCATTCCGTTCGTATGAACTTTTATTGCTAAAGACTTTGTTTCGCAACCATAATGCATGGGAACCACCTCGCGAGTCGCGTCGACCACCAATATCGCATTCTTTTCGTATTTCAACATAACTCTCGCGAAGTGACAGTGTTGTAACATCCGAGTGCACCTTATTGTTAGAGACTTTTCTTAATTCATTCCATTTGTCATACTTCGACAGTGTAATCACCTTAGGATAATTAGTTTGTAAAAGTAATATTAAAGTATTTTATAAGTAAAGTTTCCATTTCATTTGCATCCTCTGACTGTGACTTCTATAATTATTTCATAAACAGTTTTTATGTTTATAACTGCATTAGTTATACAATTGAGATACTTAAAATAGTAAAATCTTGTAACAAGCATTACATAAATTGTGTAATGCAATAAAATAATGGGTTTGATTTAATTTAAAGTTTATTTTATTCTTTTTACAGTGTTTTAATAAGAGCTTGTTTTTATTTAGTATGAAGTCACTTATATAACTTACCATGCATTGTCATTTAAACTAAACGTGTATGCAAAATTTCAGCTCAAACGGTTGAGGATAACTGCTTTAAATTTAGTTGCAAGATTTGACCAGAACAAACATACATACAAACATTGCAAGTTAAATAAAAGCTTGTCAAATTGTACTAATGTAATCGTTATGTGATGAAAATTAACATTATCATGCCCATAAATTTTTTTAAATATTTCTATTCGTGAATGATCGTAGAACGACTTCTTGTGAAAAACCACTGTTTTGTGTAACAGTTTTTTGTTCTATACAGGACATTTTGACCCAAATTCATGACTAGAAATACATAAGTAGACTTTTCATTTCATGAAATATTTATATGGATAATTTAGTAATATAGCAGATATTTCCTATCAATACAAGTATATCGAGTAACCTTGTTTCAGATTGTGATCAAAATTGCTTATTATTGAATCCAAGATAAACTTTTAGAAATTTATCTTAGTTTGTATGTGTTAAGCTCTTTTATTATCATCCCACTGCTGGGCACGGGCCTCCCTTCAATACGAGGGGGATCTGGCAATAGTCCACCACGCTGGCTAAGTTCGGGTTGGCGGATCTTAGTTTACTTTCACCTCAGTACCTGTCAAAAATATTTACAAAGCACAATTTAAGTACGCTAAAAGGTCCATTTGAAAATGCCAACCAGCACATTAATAATATGTGTAAATATTTATTTCAACGTCTAAATAATATTATTTATCCAGCCTGAAAGATAAATTGAAATAGCAATTTTACTGTCCATATCCCGAGACATCACTCATCGTGTCGGCAATAAGAGGTGTCCCTCCATTAGTACACCTATGACTATACGCAACAAAGTCTTCAAAATAAACAATCCGATCTACGCAAGAGACACTCCTTTGATCTCGTGCGCAGTACGATGTACTACTTGTTATTTTAGATATATATATTTATATGAATGTCGGTCTGTATGTTGCTTCGGAATAATTCATGACTTATGATTGGTTCAGTGATTTTCTTCTTGATATTTAAAATGAAATTGATTTATATAATTATTGCATAATAATTGCTACTACAGGCTCGAATTGTGTAGATTTAATTTTGTACGATATTAACGAAATATCCTGTGTAAGAACTGTCTCGCATAAAAGCTAGAAAATTTTTAACTGGTTATTTTATACTTACTGCACTCATATTTTTTGTTTAACAATAAAAATTAAATAGTATATGTATGTTTATACATACATTTTTATCGTACAGAAATCAGACGGTTTGTTGTATCAATATCGGTAAGAATATATTTTTCATAGTTCATAACTTTGAATTGGTGACAAAATGTAGAACACGAAAGAGAACTAAAAAAAGGCAAGTGCGCGTGATTTGCTTGTATAGGAAAATTTCTGGATTTAATTTATTGAAGTTTCAAAGGCTGAAAGAAGATGCAAGCTATTTTAACCGAGCAGGTAATATCGCGGTTGGCATCAGTTTATTACCTCTAAAGTAGATATATAAGAGCCAAGTTTAGTTTAGAAATAGAATAATGGCTTCATTTAAAGTAATTTATCATTATATTTACTTAGTGTGTAAGTGATTTGTTAGAACTTCCTTCGTCTATAAGTAATTCTTGTAATTTTTGAGTGTACATATATTATGGAGGGAGAAATTTAATAACACAAAATTTCATTTTTGGGCATTTTAAATTGAAAACTTTTCTCTAGGACATGCATATTGCTATAAATAAGTACTTATAAAAGTTTGCGCTATAGAAATAACAACGACGATATAACGGAACTTTGTATTTATTTAGTTTTGACCACAATAGTCTATAGTTTACCAAATGAAAAGCCCGGCTAAGGTCTAAAAAACAGGCATATACGTTAGTATCTCTACTTGTGTATTATATATTTTATTGTATTTTTAAGACTAAAGATTACTGATTCTGTTGAAACACTGGGACGAAAACCAAACTGAGCATCATTTAATGTTACATTCTCCGCAATATGCGGATGTAATAGTCTCTCAAATATTTTACCAATTATACAGCCTAGTGAAATAGGCCTATAATTACTTAGTTTAGTTAGATCACCAGTTTTATTCTTTGGAACAGACACAACTACAGTTCTCATAATACTTTTAGGCAAATAGTTAAACTTAATACAATTTATTAAGGGTTGTTATGATTTTAAGTAATATTATATTATTAAATAAACCTTTTTGTTAGTCTTAGATCTAATAAAAGTATTACAATTTCTAGACTAGATTAATAATTGTCTCCAAAATGTCTAAAAACGGCCCGAACGATTTTGATGTAACTTGCAATATATGGGTTTACGAGGGCGAAAAATCGATCTAGCTAAGTCTCATATCTGGGAAAATTAGTTTTCTCCGTATTTTCACGCAAAAAGATTTGCCAGAGTATGTACATAATTTCGCCGCCGCCGCCGTCGTCTAAATAGCCTAATATTTAAAACGGTGGTCTTCTATGTCAGAAATTTTTGTTTTCATTCTTACCTTATAATATTATGTTAGCAATTCTCGTATATTTATATATAAATGTATTTCATGTATTTCGGAAACGGCTCTAACGATTTGGATCAAATTTTGTATTTAGATATTTTTACAATTTTATATTTTTTTTTGAAAAACTCAAAAAACAAACGCCAAACAAATCTCAATCGCCCGGGTACTTATTATGTTGGTTATGAAAATATAGTTTTATGCTATCCCTTCATTCGCTGCAACAAAGTCGCTATTCTATTTCGTTCCAGCTCATTGTATAAATCAAATATTTTGTCGCGAAAATGGTGTTGCGAGAAGTGATGTATGTACACGGTGGGTAATTGTCTATGCCAAGTTTAGCACATGGACTCGTAAATATATCCGTCAAACGTCTGTCGTTATGTTCCTTAAGTTTAGTAGTTTATTATATTTCTTTTGCACAGGAATAAAACCTATGACCTCTAGCTTAAGACTAACAGCGTGTGGAATACTGAATAATTATGTAAATGAGAAATGAAATCGTTCTATAGACATAAATTCTGGATTTAGGTTTTCACTAGCAACTTAATCTCGCTCCGCTCGGATTCGTCCCTACGTTTTAAGATTAGTAAAGATTTCTCAGAGATGAGATATTTTCCCACACTAAAAAGTACCCTAAATATCGATCCGGAAAAACGGCTATCATTATACCAAATTTCATCAAAATCTATCCTGTAGCGTTCTCGTGATGCGTACCTGGTCAGACAGACAAAAAATTCTGAGAACTCCGTCTCTGTATCGATAATAATGTTTTCAATAAGATTTTATTATATGTATAGATTAAAAAATATTGTCAAAGTAACTGTAAAAAAAAAAACAATTACCTTAATGCAAAATGTACTCAGGTAGAGTCTTGGAAAACGCTAGTTAAAATGAACTCTCATATAACTAAGTCGTTAACATCTTAATAGGAATTTGCAATGGCAAAAATAGCCCATGACATCATCTAATTTAGCCATAAATGAATATTTAAAGCATCAAATGAGACGTAGAGCCCGTTTCCGCGCAAAGCACATTAAAGCTTTTTGCTTCTCAACTTCATATACCGATACTAAATTAACAGGTGTATTGTTATATTTAACTTTTTGAAGACGTCAAAAATGTAGATTCAGATATCAGGACTTTGATCCACTAAGGAAAAATTTGCAATTAAAAAAAAAACTTTGTCTATAAACGTTTATAACCTATTATATGGCCCTATAAGGAGGAATGTGTAAAAATAGGCCCTTAAATATTTCTTCCTATTTTTCCCGTAAACTTATTTCTGTTTCCGTTATGGTGACGAGAATAAGTTTATTGTTTTGCTAAAAATTTATAAGCCACATCTATACATATAATAAAATTCTCAGAATCTGTGCGTTCAATATTTTTTGGAAAATGTTATTGAAATAGTCATCGTTATAGATAAAGAGGCCAAATCTAGATTTTAGATTTTTTTCTGTCTGTCTGTTTATATGGGAACTCATGACAAGAAAAGCAATGGACAAATTGATGAAATTTGGTATTCCCCGAAAGGCCTGAGCCGATGATGATAGCTGGTTATCCTGGTCAAAATATAGAGTACTTTTACTGTGAGAAAATATCGCATCTCTGAGAAATCTATACTAACCATTAAAACGTAGCTAGGGACGAACCCGAGCGGAGCGAGAGTGAGTCGCTAGTTGAATATAAAAATGTTCATAAGAAATACTTCAAAGTTTTATTAGTAAGTTAGTACAAAAAAAACTAGTGGTAGTAGTCTAGGTTAAAAAATTTGTCTAGACCTAGACTAGATTTTTGTTTCTTTCTGTTTGGTTTGTTCATTAGACGACAGTGTCAGGGGTTTACACAAGATGTCGTTCTATAATCGTTGAAAGATAGAAAACTAAGAAACCTATCGATATCTTCAATAAATAATCAACTTTGTAACTCAGTATTGTGATAAATTAAACTTCTCATATATTTTAAATTCAAATTTAAAATTGCAATACTAAGTTGAGTACGATGCTATTTTTAGCAGGTATAGGAATGCCTTTAGATTCTACAGAATTTATCATTTCAATACAATTTTTTAATTTTCTTTACATTACTTCAGCGCTTGTAGAATGACGTCCTGACTAAGCCTCCAGAAGTTTTATTATATTTTATACGTATGTTGTATAAAAATAAAAGATATATTGTTTACAAAATTTCACATTAGAAAAATTTCTTTTTGAGCTCGAACAAACTTTTATATATAAAACGTTCATATTGGCTTGTCATTTTGTGGCACGAAGAGGGAATTCATCTCTGTCGTAACGAATACACCTATTAGTTACTCTTGATTTGTTTATTTTGTGGACACACATATTTTTTAGTTTGTTGCCAATTCGTGTTACTTTTAAGCCAGGTGGGGGTTGATATTTTTATTTAAGTCAAATGGGATAGTGTTTGAAATCTGTTATTTCATATAAATATTATGAAAACACGCAATAAATCTTTTAGACAGTCTGTTGTAGACATCATTATTTTTTTTTAATTTTGTTTTTTTTAACCATAGTATTTATTATTTAGTAATTTCTTAATCGTTTTCGTTTAAATTAATGAGTGCATGTATAGCTGCTTGAATTAATAGGTCATAAAACTTAGAAAGTACTATCAACCATGAATGTTTTAAGGAAGCGCGTGATGTTTTTACTTATCTTGATATGTCTTGTTCCCTTGGGATGGAAAAATAATTTGTTTATGTATAAACCAATATTTATTTAAGTACTCATATTCTTTTTTATAGATTGTTTAAGGCACAGTAGCTAATACAAATAGGTAAATATATAATATTTTCTTATATTTACGCGAATATTTGATGTTTTAAATAAAACTATCTTTTCGGATTTTTTTGGCGGATTTATTTTGATTTGTGGTGATGTATCGAGTGCTTTGTAGCAATCATGGAGAGACTAAAGTTTTAGATGTCTCAAAGGTGTTATATAGCTATTACAGATAGTGTTTACCATCTCTCCAAGAAGTGTATGTCACTTTCGAGTTTATAAATTGTCGTTTTTAAAATTACGCCCACACGTTGTTGTTGCGTAGGACTAACCAAATAACAAACTAATAACATAACTTATAGTATTGTTATTTAAACGATACTAAAATCTTAAAAATGATTAGTATTTGTGTCAATTTTTCCATCTATACTAGCTATTCCCCGAACGCCTGAGCCGATTTTATATAAAAAAAAGACAAAAAGGAAGATCTAAACTAATTTTAATGGGGCTTTTATTGTAGAATAGAGTATTTAGTAAGACAAAAAAAAAGAACAAAAGAAGAAAAAAGACAAATGATCAAACGTCAAGGAAAGCTCAAGCTCAGGTTGATAGGTTAGACGGCATATTACAGGACTTGAAAATTGTTCCCCCCCAACGTGCGTTCACCTTGTCGTGGTGGGGGGGCTCAGTAGTAGTAGTACGAAGCTAAGAAACGCACAGGGAGGTTGCCCACTTCGGTGGGCGGTGGGAGGTGGCCCTCTTCGGGGGGCGGTGTACCTTGCGGGTTGCTCCTGGTACTTCTCTGATAGCAGAGTGGACCTTGGAGCAACCCCAAGGTTGTGGTGGTCTGCTTTGGCAGACCTGCCGTCGGGGCGTCGTAGTTGAATGCGTAAGCGATCCTGCGACGCCCCATTAAGACGGGGGAAGGTTTTGTTGGGTTTTAGTGGGTAGTACTGGCTGTATTACGCCGGTGAGTCCCACACGTCGTGCGTAAATGCATTTCCCAACGTTAAAAAAAAAAAAAAAGGACTTGAAAATTATTGGTGACAGGAATTAGATAAAAAAATCTGGAACAGATTGGACTGATTTCATTTTAACTAGGCCTTAAATAATGATGGTAATGATATAGATATACTGTAAGAATATATTTACAAGTAGCGTAGGCAAGAACAAATAAAATATTCTATGCCAAAATATCTTCAAAAAAAGATAAGTTTTAAATATCAGCATTCCACTCTCCAATATGTTAGGGCACTTTTTGTTTTTCACCTAATTAGTGGCACCTAGATGCATTACCTGCTAATGTATCATGTCAGCTACAAAGCAATAAATCGCAAATACGATCGGGACGTCTTATAAATAGCATACGCTATTTATTATATGCTAGCATTGCCCGCGGCTCCGCCCGCGTTCAGGTGACCAAAAACCAAATTCTTAGATTTTACATATTAGTATACTTTTACAATGCAGTTTTTGTATATATTCTCAGAAATGAGATATTTTGCCGCGGTAAAAAGTATGCTATATGTTGACCCGGATAACCATCTATCATCATACCAAATTTCATCAAAATCTGTCCGGTGGTTTTCTCGTGATGCGGTAACAGACAGACAGACAGACAGACAGATAGACAAAAGTTCTAAAAACGATAGAATCGGACTCTGTATCGATAATAATGTCTATTTCAATAAGATTTTCCAAAAAATATTTAATGTACAGATTTGGCTTAGTTACAATGTTATTATATGTATAGATCACTTTTGAGTTTGCTCTATCTCATTTTGACTTTAGATTCTCTTTTTTATGTTAAAAAATCATACTAATGATACTTTGTTTCATTAATTAACTACAATATACATTTCTTAGGGTTTAAGAAGAATAATTCATGTATGAAGGATATACTTACCTATATTATAATATAATAATCGTAACGTTATCAGCCCTTTTTAACGTTCCACTGCTGAGAACGGACCTCCTATCAACACCCGCACTTGGTCAGCGTGGTAGACTATATCCACCACGCAGGGCAAGTGTGAGTTAGCGGATTCACAAATTTGCATTGTATTGATAAAATGATAAACTCGTGATTTTTATTTAGAACATTTTTTACTATCACAGTTTTAATTATATCTTAATTCAAACTATTTATTTAATCTTATTAATACACGAGTACATTATTATACGAACAAGGAACAAGATCAATTTTTTTACCTCAAACACAAATCGAACCCACAACAGAATATAATATAGAAAATCTAATTTTACAGTTGAATACACTATAAACCCTTCGCCATCTATATCTATGTCACATAGTCGTCCATTTGTCACACGTCAATATGATATTTAATTGCACATCCCTCGCCGCATGATGATGATGATGATGTTCTCCTGGCCGATTCCGGTCACGGCGGCCAATCTCATTGAGACTAGCCACCTGTACCTGTAATCAAATGGATTAATATGCTGTTAGCCCTAGGGGAAGACTAGCCAACTACGCAGGAGATATTATAGTGCACAAGTGTACGCGCAGACACAACGTGCACTCTCTATTCCTGTCACTCTCATACTCCGATGGGACGACTACTCGACACGACCGGTGAGAGATAAGGCGCAGGACCGACGGCTTTACGTGCTCTCCGAGGCACGGGGGTGAAACACCGCCAACTTCCCAACTCCGGGCTGTTAGTGAGGCTTACTATACAGAAAGACTCAATAATTAAACTTGGCCCGACCCGGGACTCGAACCCAGGACCTCCGAGTGTGCAGCCGTACATGCTAGCCGCTACACCACCGAGGTAGTTAAAATATATATATATATATATATATATATATATATATATATATATATATATATATATATATATATTTTTCTGAAAAAAGGGCTGAATACACAATACATATCACAATTATTTTAACTCATACCGATTTATCAATTCATCTAGCTCTTTTTAAACGTCTTCCGGGCACGAGCCTCTCTTCAATGTGAGCGGGTTCAGGCCATAGTCCACCACGCTGGCTGATCTTTCAAAAATACTCTCTCAGACTTGCAGATTTCCGAACGATGTTTTTTCCTTCACAGTTAGGCAAGTGGTAATCATGTTGAAAATTATTCGCACATGAAATTTCAGAGGTACGGAGACCCAAGATTTGAACCCGCGTCACTTGGCTGTGCAAGCGAGCGCGTTACTACTAGACTACCACTAACTTTAACACTGGGCTACCACTGGTCTAAGCGCCATAATTATACCGATATAATGCATAATATCTATTGAAAACATTAATTTGTTTATCATAATTTCGCAAAAACCCAAATATTTTAGCATTTCCGTAATTTTCCACAGTAACAATAAAATATGTCACGAAAATAATTCTGTATCAAATTCTACATTGCATTTTTTAGACTCTCACAATAACATGTGACAGGAATTAGATTTATCCAAAGAGTTACGATTAGTATTATTGTGCAGTGTATAATCAAAAAGTATTGAAATATGGAGGTGGCAGCCGCGCGGGCGTAAATCAGTTGGGGACGGTCAGTGTGTCATATTCGTACGGACGGCGACGTTAGTTCTTATTATATACGTATATGATGGATGTTCTCAAGTAAAGTCATTCATTAGTTAGTAAAACTAATTTGATTATACACTTAATCGTCACGTATTATATCTGGCTGTTAATGTAACCTATGATTAATCTACGATTTAGATCGCTGATTTAGGGCGGGCGGGACCATTTTTTACAATATGACAAATTTTAATTAAAACTAGTAGAATTGTTAGTATTTATTATTCAATCTATACTAATATTATATAGAGAGAAAAAATTGTATTTTTGTTTGTAATAGATAAACTAAATATTCGCTAAACCGTTTAGATGTTTGGTATGAAGATACTTTGAGACACTAAAAAGGACAAAAGATAGTTTTTATCCCGAAAACCATTCCTTAAGAGGGCGAAAACGGGGATTAAAATTTGTATCAGGATTTAATAATTTCTCAAGTAAGGAATATAAAACTCATCTCTCATCTGTATGTATAGTCTATTTATTCCATACTAACCGTCAAAACGTAACTAGGATTGATCCCGAGCGAAGTAAGGGTGAGTCGCTAGTATGTAATAAATAAAAAAAGCTAATATTTAGATACATATATTCAACTCTATCGTATCTATAGTAGAGCCATGTTATAATAAAATATTTATAGGACCATCGTCGAAATATCAGTCGCCCAGTGTACTGAAACAAGGAAGCCGTAAGTCAATGTGACAAATCGGTCACCATTCGGCTCATCGCGTTCCGTATTTTTACAAATATTGTATTCGGATGTTACGATTTTATAGTTTTTTACATGAATAGTGTTAACGTTGTGTTATTTTTAGGTTTAAATTGTAAAATAAACATGGAAAAAGAATATTTCCCTTACAGAATTATCGCAAATTACGAAATTGTCTCTGCTTTTTACTTTTCAACTTTTTTTATATGAATGTTTTATGTTTTTACAAAAATGTTAAATATCTCAATTTTTCCTTAAATATACTTCTATTTCCTTCTAGAGATCTATAATTAATATGAAACATACTAGCTGTTTGATAGTCACATATACGATCTTTTGTTTTGAATTGGTGTCTACTTTTCCCATTTCAATACATGACCGATAATCTATACATATAATAAAATTCTAACCGAGTCAAATCTGTACATTAAATATTTTTTCGAAAATATTATTTAAATAGTCATTATTATCGATACAGAGGCCGAATCTATAGTTTTTAAAATTTTTGCCTGTCTGTCTGTCTGTTACCGCATCACGGAAAAACCACTGAAGGGATTTTGATGAAATTTGGTGTGGTAGTAGCTGGTTATCCGGGTCAACATATATATGATACTTTCTACCGCGGGAAAATGTGTCATTTCTGAGAAAAAATACAAATACTGTAATGTAAGAGTATAAGAGTATACTAATATGTAAAACCTAAGAATTTGGTTTTTCGTCATCTGAACGCGGGCGGAGCCGCGGGCAATGCTAGTATTATATATATTTATACAAAGTCAACTAAAAGTTGCCACATAATAAAAAGAAATAAGCGCAGCATATAAATATATTACTTCTTACTTACTAATATTATAGATGTGAAAGTTTAGATGTTTGGATGTATGTTTGTTACTCAATTACGCCAGTACGGCTGAACGCATCTGGATGAAATTTAGCACTGCGATATATTATAGCTTGGAATAGCACATAGGCTACTTTTTATCCAGGAAAAATGTATGGTTCCCGTGGGATAGATTTTTCTAGTTGCTAGTATTATTATAAATAAAACTGTCTTTTCTTATCTTATTCAGATTTTTGATTTTGGCCATTTCGAATGCTTTACAACAACATACCTACAGGAAATGGTCACGGTACGGACTGAGATTGTATCATAAAAAAAATATGCGAAAAGAATCGAAAGCATTATTTTCATTATTTATTATACGTAACATCGAGCTTTCCATTTTAAAGTATTATCGAGCTTTACATCTAAATCGGTTTAGTATTTTTTACGCAACTGACGAACTGAGATAACATTCATTACGTTGGATTTAAACGAACGTGTTTGATAGCATAGACTCATTTCCCGGATAATATTTTCCACTTAAAGACTTTAGTTAATGCGAATTTGTGTTCGAGATTTTTTAACTTCACCTTTGCTCTACATCACGTAATTTATCTATAATAAGTTTTATATCTATAGCCATAGAGTTTCTTTTTAATAAAATGTTCAAAATAAGTTTTAGATATTATGTAGTCTAAGAGATGGTAAATGAGAAATGACGGTATTTTTTTAATTTCTTTTATATGAATTAATTAGAATATTTATAAAGAATAAGGACATTATTTAATACTCAACATAGAATCTTTACTGAACACACTTTGAAGTTATTAAAAAGAAAATTGAGATGAATTTAATCATTACATTACATTCATTCATTCATTGCACTCATTACATAACAACAAAAGTTGATAAATGCTTTAAATTTGGAAACAACAAACAAAACAAAATTACTTTCCGTATCAAATTCATCTAAAATAAAAAAATAAATCAATTATAATTGCTAAAAACGTGTAATATACAAATATTAAATATTTTAATTGAAATGTTTTCTAAGAGCTAGCTCTTAGACTATAATCCTCATGTAACATCAAATTTACGATAATGAGGTAAACACAAAAATCCATAATCCAAATTGGCGTAATTTATGCGCATAAATCTATTGTTTGGAGTTGTATTGTAAGTCTGCTTATAATAATTTTAACCGGTATCGTATTGGATGAGCGCCAGAAACAGGTACAACGTTTTTGTGTTTTATTATTATAATACGTTGCTTTTTGTTATTCTTATATCTGACTACAATTGCTAATTCAAAAGTGTGTATAATAAATAATTATATTGTTAACAAACACACAGTACCATCTAGTTCCATGGTTAGCTACGAGGCTTGTGTTATGGATACCAGATAGTTGATACACTACACATATATAACTTTAGATACGTACATATTATAAATACAAACACCCATGACTGGAGTACAAACACTCGTGCTTATCACACAAATGAATGCCCCCAGCGGGACTCGAACCCGCGACCGCTGGCACAGCAAGTAGGGTCACTACAAACTGAACCAAACGTGTCATCAATGTCATGTATGTGTGTATGTTTAATTTATACGCTCATATAGTTGGACGAATTTGGATGGAATTTAACGCACAGACAGACTATATTGTATGACCTGGAGATTTATAGATGGAGACCTATATTGTGGGACTTAAACAAAGTAAGAGTAAGTCGCTTGTTTTCTTTGTAAATATTATTTATAAATTGCTATTTAGTTTTTTATCTTATATATGTCTATAATTCAGTGGTAACGTATCAATAACAATATAATAATATGGGTTCGGGTCAGTAGTTATTTGAAAACACTTCATTGGTCAAATGATGTAAGCTGGAATTCAAACGAGTCGTTTTCTCATTAAAAGTTAAAACAGTAAATATACACGTATGTATAAGTTTTCTATAATTTTTCACAATTCTACTATTCAAATTAATTTTTTGAAAGCTTTTTGTAAGTAGGTATATATGTACATACTCCCAAAACTAATTAGCGGTAAGTACAACCAAAATAAATAATCTATACATATAATAAAATTTGAACTAAGGTGAGCCTGTACATTAAATATTTTTTTGGAAAATTTTGTTGAAATAGTCATTAATATCGATACAGAGGCTGAATCTATAGTATTTAGAATTTTTGTCTGTCTGTCTGTCTCTTACCGCATCACGAAAAAAACACTAGACAGATTTTGATGATAGCTGGTTACCGGGTCAACATTTAACATCCTTTTTACTGCGGGCAAATATCTCATCTCTGAGAAGTCTATACATATAATAAAATTGTAACTAAGTCGAATCTGTACATTAAATATTTTTTTGGAAAATCAAATTGTAATAGACATTATTATCGATACAGAGGCCGAATCTATAGTTTTAGAATTTTTGTCTGTCTGTCTGTCTGTTACCGCATCACGAGAAAACCAGTGGACAGATTTTAATGAAATTTGGTATGATGATAGTTGGTTATCCGGATCAACATATAGGATACTTTTTACCGCGGGAAAATATCTCATTTCTGAGACAAAATACAAAAACTGCATTGTAAGAGTATACTAATATGTAAAACCTAAGAATTTGATTTTTGGTCATCTAAACGCGGGTGGAGCCGCGGGCAATGCTAGTCTATACTAAACGTTAAAACGTAACTAGGGACCAACCCGAGCGGCGTGAGGATGAGTCGCTAGTATGTTATAAAATAACTTATGTATATAATAAGTCAAATCATGCTTATAAAAGTACAATTATTAACAAATAAAAGAACACGTGCAATATTTTTTTGGTAACACTTAATTCGATGTAGGAGGCGCTAAGGCTAGGAATAAATCATCTTTAAAATAGATTCAAACATGTGCTAGAGATATAAATATTGGACAATGACATTCGTACACACGGGAGACTCGCATACTTAAGTTTATGATAGCACTAGTTTTTGCCAGCGGTCCCTCTCGCGTGGTAAGTTTGATAAAATTAATCGACTTACAGCATCCGTTCAGCTGTTACAGTGTAGTATTGTTTGTTGATTGCCTCGGTGATCTAGTGGCTAGCATGGATGGCCGTAGATCCAAAGGTCTTGGGTTCGAGTCCCGGTCTTAGTTATTGGGTCTTTCTGTAAAGAAAGCCTCAATAACAGCCTGTAGTTTGGAAGTTGGCGGTTTATAATTTCCACGCCTCAGCGAGTATGGAAAACCGTCGGTCCTGCACTTTAAACCTGGTCGTGATGAAGTATCGTCCCAACGGACTTTCAAAGTAAAAAGAATAGAGTGTGAACTTGTGTCTGCGCGTATAATATCTCCTGCCAATCTCAGTGAGATTGGCCATCATGGCCAAAATCGATCGGAAGGACATCATATTATTTTTTACTAAAAAACATACACCGACCTAGAAATTACTTAAATGTAATTATTTGAACCTACAGGTGTTTTTTTTATATGTACATGGTTCTATATAAATGAAAATCTAAATTTTCCATGACTCGAATATAATAGCTTTGTATAAATAAAAGAATTGAAAATGATTGAGTATTAACTGACTTCCGACACTGGGTAAAATAATTTCCCATACTTTGTTGCCATCTTTGTCTTTTTAAACATATTAGTTTTTGCATGTTGGTATTTAGAAACAATATACATATTTCTTTCAATTTAAAAACGTTAAGACAATATTTATATCACAAAACAAAAAGCTTCCCCCATTCACATTAAAAAGCTCACCTCGAATAAACTGGAATCCACAAAAGGCACGTAAAATAAATTGACTAATTCATTAGATTCTTGTTCCTGTAGCTATGAGCTTTCCCCCGACGACGCTCGCGATTAGCATATAAATGTGGTGGCTGTAATCGTAAATAAAAACTCAATCGGAATGATATTAAGCGTTCTTTTACTTTTCTCCCTTGTGCATAGAGTAGCGCGGGGTAGAGACTTAAGTGAATTATGGTTAGGGGTAATTATTTTTAAGCTTTCATACCAGTGATATTTGTGGTACTCTATCGAGCTTTTATATATGTGAAAGTTTGTTTTTGTGTACACCCAACCCAACACACCTAAGTAAAACAAAGGGTAAGCTATCTGTCCACTCGTCCGGACTTAAGGATGATAAAGGACTTTTAAGCCGTATTATGGAAAATATAAATATTTGTATCAAGCGGGAATAGAACCCGCGAGTTAAGGCGTAGAAGCAAATATAAATAGAAACAAACAACTTCATTAGGCAAGTCATCGAGATTCAAATCTAAGAATGTAAATGATAAAATATATAAAGAGAAAAAAATTATTTAACCTATTAAGTCATTAAGAGGGTAAAATAAAGTTTTTCTAATACTGTAGAGCAAAACCACTCTACTCTATAGAAAATTCTTTTAAGATGAGAATGAGGGGTGGTTTACATCCCATGGGGAGCATCTTGATTGACACGTGTTTACCTTGTTATACCGAAATTTAATGGGGTGACAATTTCCCTATAAAAAGTGCTTGGTTATGACAATGATAAATTATATGGGAAATATTCTATCATTAGCCCTTTTATTTACATACCTTTATCCTGCATCTGTTGCGGGATCCCTACAGAGACTAAAACGAGAATAAAACCAAGAAGAAATTTATTAGTGGCATCGAAAAGGTCTTAAGCTTGGTACTAGTAAAGCTTTATTAAAAATATTTGTGTTGTTATTTATTATACGAGTACAAGTACTCGTAATAACACTATCCAACTTCACACGTTTTTTGTATTAATTTAACACCATAAACAAATAAGTTTTATATCTATTACCCATTTTTGTCCTTTTCAGGGCTCAATTTTGTAAAAAAAATATTTTAATTATTATTTCTTATTTTGCGTCCTTTTGACATCCCACTGCTGGTCACGGGCCTCTCTTCAATACGAGGTGGCCATCGTCCACCACGTTCATAAAGTGCGGCTTAACGGAATTCTCGTCTTTCGAAATCTTGCTAGGCTCAATCAAATATACAGGTTTAGTCATGTTTTCAATTCCTGTAAGGCAAGTGGTAATAACGTTGAAAATGATTCGCACATAAAAAGATTAAAATGCAAAAGGGATTCGAACCTGCTTCAATCGGTTTACTAAGCGAGCGAGTGGTAACGCACCACTGGGCTACCATTGCCTCTTAAAAGATCTTAGCAGTATCATATTATAGCCATGTCAATATTCCTATAGTGACATGGATATAATATAAAACCTTCAAATTATAGATCAAGAAAATGAAACAAGCAACTTAGTTATATACAGATAATATTACTTAAACTAATATAAACCTATTCACGATTCTTAATAAAGCTAAAAGTATAACTGGCCGTTTGTAAAATAGTATAGGTAGTATTAGAATAAAAAAAATATAGATAAAATTCTATACATATAATAAAATTCTAAGTCAAATCTGTACACTAAATATATTTGTGAAAATCTTATTGAAATAATTGTTGTTATCTATACAGAGGCTGAATCTATAGTTTTTGGCATTTTGCCTGTCTGCCTGTGACCGCATCACGAGAAAACCACTTGATAGATTTTGATGAAATTTGGTATCATGCTAAGCGCTGGTTACCCGGGTTAACAATAATAATACTATTATATTCGAGTGAAAGAGACTTTTTACTGCGAGAAAATGCCAGCTCATCTCTGAGTAACTAAGCTTTTACTAAGCCTTAAAATCTAACTAAGCACAAAACCGAGCGGAACGAGGGGGAATCGCTAGTATCTAATAAGCGAAATAGATTTTAACAAAGTTTTCTATGGAAAAACCATTATTATCAAATATGATTTGTGATCTATTCTTTTGTAGCTTAAATACATCTATAATAATTTGGTCATCTGCACCATAGCCCCTGTGGCCTAATGGATAAGGCATCGGCCTCCTAAGCCGGGGATTGTGGGTTCGAGTCCCACCAGGGGTAAATTGAAAATATTTTTACAGAAGGTTTTTATAAAAATATCTTTTGCATGAAATAGTTAAATTGAAAAATTTACATAGGTATATAGGTAATTCCTACGTATAAAAATATTTTTAAAACCTTACCTTTGAATATTTTATATACTAACTTTTAAACACTGCGTTATACTTAGGTGTTTATGTTTAGTAACCACTAAATTTGATCCAAACTCTATATTATATGTATGACCGCATAGTATCAAGTGTCCAAATTATATTTTAGGAATCACTTAATTCGTTAAAATGAAATTTAGCAATATTTATTCCGCACTTTTAACATCCTTGCTAGTCCACCACGCTGGCCAAGTATAGGTTGGCCGACGTCACATGTCTTACGAAAATTTGCTAGGTCAAGGTCCCTCAGTATTAAATCATCCAAAACCAAATCAGACTCGTGGCTTTAACATTACATACATATTTACATATAATGTAAATTTGTTTTATATATGTACCAATGTAATAAGATATTATAATAGTGTTCGAAATTCCTTAAGCGAATTCAACCCTCTTTGATTAGTTTTTTTAAAGCAAAACCATATTTCTACGTCTCATTGTTAAAACCAAATTATTTAAATATTAGAAACAAAATATTTTGTAATTTCAACAGTAGCCCACTTAACACGTTAGCTGCGGCACCAATTTTTGCATACTTTCCGTTCCTGCGGCACGAGGTATAATCGGCCCGTACCGTGACCAGACGTTAGGGCGACACGCGGTCTATTAGACCCCACCTCCTTTTACAGACTAATATTAGCAAAACAAATGGGATCTTATACACCTCGTAACGCACTGGAATAGGGCAAATTTTCGCTGCGATTAGTGATGGGAAAATAATATCGACGTTTTTAAACTGTCTTAACTACGCAACGACTTGACCGATTTTGATCAATTATATCTCATTAGATCGTTTTAAGGGCAAAACCTGGCAAAACAACACAAAGCTATCAAAGGATACATTTTTTTTTAAATAATCTAAATTGTGCTTGAAGGCGCCATAAAGAAAAAAAAACCGGCCAAGTGCGAGTCGGACTCGCGCACGAAGCGTTCCATTCTATACCATTAAGAGGCACCTATTACAGACTTATTATTGGAAAATAATGGATTACGGTTTATGCATAAGGTTTATCTTTCTATTGATGCACAACACTGGTCGCGGGAAGCTCGCGTTGAGTGCGGTACGAGGTCAGGGGGGATATGGGACGTTTTAGCCTCGTTCCGCACTGCATTAAAATTATATTAATTCAGTGCGGCACGAGGCCTAAGACATCCGGTACCAAGGTAGGTACACCACCGAGTCCGGAACCATTAGTGATCTCAAATATATATTTATCTCTTTCCTACACTGGACCAAACCAAAGCTATGCCATTCGCACGACAGAGAAATTCACTTTTTTGCTTGCCGCACCACAGGGAAGTTGCATCAGGGGTGATTTAGGCCTCGCTTCGCACTTAACGTGTTAAAGAAGATAGATAAACAGACGGCATGATCTAACTCATATACGACATCTTAAATATTTTAGTAAGGATTTCTGTGCATCTCAATAAAGCAATTTAGAATATACCATACTTGAAGCTATAACCAAAAAAGATGTAAATATTTATATACTTTAGAATGCCAGTACTAACAAAGACATCTTATATTAATATAGAAAAGCGGATGCGCCGGCGCATCAATAAAACAACAGTTCAAAGAGCTCTCTTTATAGCGTATTAAACTATTTGAAAGCAAGTTACATGACATTCATGTCAGAACTAAACGTGTATAGATAAATCATTAGAATAGAGTCTTGCACAACTTTTATATGAAGCTATTAGTTGTAGAGATAGCATACCAATTATGCCGTCTAGTATTTTATGTTGGGCTTAGATCAGATGTTATTCTATAATCAACACAACGACGACACGTTTGGCTCAGTTCGTAGAATCGTACTTGCCGTACCGACGGTCGCGGGTTCGAGTCCCGCGAAGGCATTCATTTGTGGGATGAGCACGAATGTTTGTACTCCAGCCATGGATGTTTGTATTTATGATATCTATGTATTTAAAGTTATATAAAGTGTAGTGTATCAATCATCTGATATCCATAACATAGGCCTCGTAGCTTACCATGGAACTAGATGGTGCAGCGTGTTAATGTCCCAACATATCTGTTTATTTATTTATAATCATTGAAGAACAAAAAATCTTATAATAAAACATATTTGGGAATGTCTTCTGCAACATAACAATAATTTCAATACAATTTATTAGATTTCTTTTAATCTGGCTCAACTGACACACTTTGAAGCCATTAACAAAAAAATTGAATCAAATTGAATATTAATTAATATTCTATTCTCTAATAATTAATATTCTTCAATAATTTTAGAATTGCATCGTATCTAGTCTTAACTAAAAAGAATTTTGGAAGTTCTCTTGGAAAAGAAAGTATTCAGATTTTATACAAATAATAAACCCGACTGCGTAAAAATCGAACTAAAAAGATGAAAAAGTTGACAAAGAAACATAGTATTATATAGTCGGAGACATATATATATATATATATAGCTATTTATACTAGCCGCAAGTCTTGCTACATGTGTGTATGTCTCTGACTGCATAATACCTACTATGCTTCTTCGTCAACTTGTTTTCATCTTTTTAGTTCGCTTTTTGCGCAGTCGGGTTTTTTATTTGTGTAAATTTTTTTTATATCCAGCTTTTTGATTAATGATTTATGTATCTGTACCCTATGATACTCTACATATTTTACATTTACAATAAATTATGATTTTTAAATCTTTCGTACATATAATAAATTTGTAACTGATCGTTGTCTGTACATGGGAGGTATTTGAGAAAAAATATTATTGGGGGTCTTTATTAACACAATAGAAACCAAAACAATGATTTTTAGAATTTTTGTCTGTTTGTTTGTCTGTGCGTTTGTGCGCGATAATCTCAGAAACAGCTTAACCAATTCGAGTGCGGTTTTCACTTATATATTGTGATAAGCTTCATTTAACATTTAGTGTTAGTTTTATTTTAATCGGTTCGTAAATAAAAAAATATGTCTATTTAAAGAACCACCACATTTAAATATATTTCTTACACATACAAGACTTTTTGAACAAAGTAAAGTAAATTTTAAATATCATCATTTAAAATATTGAAAAAAAATGGTGAAAATACATAATTGACTAAAATGATAGTTTAATTATATTTCATTAGAAACATTAAGAAATAGTATAGAAATAAGCCGCATATTTATTATAAACAATTTCTTTTCACAAAATGACCTGTTGACACACGTCTCAGTCTAACGTACAGTCACCGAGTAATTTGCACTTCATTTATCTTTCTTTATTCAGCTAACGAAGATATAACGTGACATGTAACTTGTTGTAATTTACAAACTATGGCTGCCTGATTTGAATACTTTTTAAAAATATTTCTACCAAAACTTTTCTACTCAGAAATAGCTGATTTCACAATATTTTTACAATAAAATGATACCAACTTCTAAAAACTCACGAATTTATTCATACACATGGTAACGGGATGCAAGGTCCCAGTATACCCGTCACCAGGATGTAATTATGTTTTTGTTAAATGTCACAGCAATATGTTTAGTGGGTTATGCGTGAAAACGCACACAGAGTTTATTTCAGGTAGATATAATATTAAGTTTGAAAAAATTGGATTTGATGCTTCTACTTTGTATGGGAACACAACAATTTATTATTGTACTCGTGAAATAAAACTTATATTAATTAGACTAAAAAGCATTTTAAAATATTGATACTAAGCAAAGATTGGTTAAGTTTATATTATGAGCAAATAATTTTAAAAAATATGTGTGTGTTAGTAATATCTATTTATTACCATATTTTGTTTGATTTTTATAATATCAAATGGGATATTAGTTGTATTTTTAAATTATATTCAAGCTCTCAATATTTCAAGCTAGCTATCTTTATATATATATAATTCTTCTGTGAGTGTGTATGTCACTGAACTTCTCTCAAACGACTGGACCGATTTTGATGATTTTTTTTGTGTGTGTTCAAGGGAATCTGAGAATGGTTTAGATTCACAATTTGAATAATAATTTTCATCAAAATGGTCCAGAATGTTTTAGCTTTTTACAAAAAGTTTGATATTTTCAAATTAAAGACGTGTAGACAGGACAACGTCTGTCAGGTCAGCTAGTAATCTATGAAAATAGATGCACAGTTCATACAAAAGACCATCTAATCTTTAATACGCTCCATATATCTGTCACATATTTTTGTTAAATATATACGTTTTCAAATACAATAATCTCCTCTAGCTCTCTCATTTTTGGCAGATGCACGTTTTTCGGTTACATAAACTAGGTATAACTGTGTTTAGATGTCTAGGTGATTTTTTAGGAACAATAAAACTGAAACTATACCGACCACAATCTATCTAGATAAAAATTTTATGTGAATCCATGTCTTTATATCTTTACTCGATGGTCGTATACATAAAGATAGATGCAGTCTTATAAATTATTATTTCACATAATAAATTTAGTTACCTACCATCTCATTTTACCATATTATATTTATGATTGTTAAAAGTAAATTTCTTGCTGAACAAATTATTTATAGCCAAATCTAATATGATGTAAAACCTTTCTGCTGATAACTTTGGCATACAATCTAGTTAACCTAGTTATGGAAGCAACGTGTGCGTGTGTTGGTGCAGATTCGATTCTCACATTTAGAAAATAAATTTAATTTACTTCCATATATATATTATAATCTTTGTACATCCACTAATCGTTAACTATATTATAAAAAAACCAAATTTAAATAAGCCATAATGATTTCAATTATTTAAAAGAAAAAAATATTAAAGAAACAATATCCGTCTCTCCTTCTACCAAACCTCTACTAATTCTTATTTGTACTGTTAAGGAAAAGAAGCTCAACGCCTCCTCAGCCTACATATAACATTATAAACTTTTCGGTCATTGGCTGAAGGTAGATGTTACCTGTGCTACCTTACCGCTCGACCAATCAGAGCGCTCGCACCTGACAGATCGATAGCGAGGCGGAGCGCACCTGAGTAGGTGTTATCATGTTGTAAAATTTTAAGAAAAGCTGAGAGACTTTTTAAATATTATAATTTAATTTAAATATCATATTTTTATACAACTTTAACAGAAGTATGTAGTGGAATAATATTTACAAATGTAGTTCTTTAACTTAAAAGGTACGTCGACTTCAAAATAATTTGAAGAGTAATTATTCCACCATTAGAGGAATAGTTTCTTGAAAATCTGGCAACACTTTCTTCATAATGTTTACCTATTTATTAAAAATATAGAGAAATAGCATTTAATTCAAACAGTTGTGTTATGCCTAAAAACTAAAATTTAAAAGTAAATGTATATATTACTAGCGACTTCCCCTGCCTTTGCTTCGAGTTCGTCCCTAGACAAAAACAAATCTATCTCACAAAAACCATAAATTTTTCCGGGATAAAAAGTAAACTATGTGCTACTTCTAATATAATCTATCTCTGTGCCAAATTTCATTTAGATCCGTTTAGGCCTTTAGGCGTGAAAGAGTAACAAACATCCATCCATCCACCCTCACAAACTTTCACATTTATAATATTAGTAGGATATACTAAGAACTTAGGTAGTTTAAAGACAGACATACAATCTGCATCTACAACAAAGTATACACAATTTTGTACTCGTAGATGCAGTATCATAATTATGTTTTATATTCTTCTAACTTTCTACGCATGGAATTTTGAAAGAAACTTTACAAAACAAACATAAAATAAATCATTTCTATCTGTTTTCATCTACAAAGGTGGCTGAGCTGACAACATGTCTTTTTTCGCCTGATTTTCAAACACATATTACACGGTGTTTTAAGGCGGAAATCCGGCCGCAAATGAAGTGTAGACATCTCACCTGGACGCCAGCGCTCATTAGTCTAGTGTTGTGCTTACTTTGATATCGATTATTTTCTGAGGTTAATAAAATAAAAATATATAAATATTTTTTTATTCCTTCCACACCGCGGACACGCCGGCGTTACAGTTACCAATAGATTTCTTAGAAATTTAATTAATTTCTTAGAAATTTACCTGCAGGTGTCAACACTCATTCACTTATTAATTCTTTTACTCACTCGTGAACATTTGAATTCATAAAATAGTGCGATTAACTCATTTTCATATATAAATAAAACAAATAAATATACCTAAGCATGAAAATTTAAGAACTAAGCACTTACTTCATTAATGATAGTTGAAAAAAAAACACAAATAAAACTATTTTTTCATTTTTTTTTGTAAGTATATATTAAACTTCTTAAACAAAATTAAAACTCGTTATTAAACATAACACTAATTATAATAATTATTAGCAATAATTCTATCGATACATAAAAATCTTATGTATACATCTAGTCGTAGCATAGGCGCCTTTTGCCAAAACCAACATCCAACATCACCGTGACATGTCAGAACACCTTGACGTCCGCTAACTGCATCTCTTCAGACTTGGCACGTGGATTGCTTTATGTACACTTGTTTTATAGCTACTCTTAGATAACTGCTTTTTCAAAGCGATTTTATATTTCGTTTTCACATAGCATAAAACAATAGTTTTGTAAATTTAGATTTGGCAATGGTGTATGTATAATAATTTAATACGGCCAAAAATCATTATTCATTTTATTTTCTAGCGACTCAATCTCGTTTCGCTTGGGTTCGTCCCTAGGTTGATACCCCATACAAACTTTCATCCCTATTTTCACCCCTTTAAGGGATAATTTCCGGAATAAAAACTATTCTGTTTCCTTCCCAGAGTCTCAAACTATCTTTTCACCAAATTTCATCTAAATCGGTTCATTAGTTTCGGAGCTTATTCGGTACACACAAACAAACAAACAAAATATTTCCTCTTTTCCCTCAACGACCGCGGACTTACTTGGAAATTTAATTCATTTCTTAGAAATTTACCTGGTAAGTGATAATATTGGTATAAATAGACTAAAATAGTTTACGCCATACATCATCAACTGCATATATATATATATATATATATATATATATATATATATATATATATATATATATATATGCATATTATGTACCATTTGGCAATTGCCATATTGGTATGCATGGTATATTGGTCATACTACCTTATACAGGATAATGGTGAACTAAAATGTATATTATTATAATTATTACTCGTAAGAGTGTTATTTATTAACACAGATCTGTACCAACAAGATGCCTGCCAAAGAATATTACAATATTACGAACAAACTAAAAAATAGAACCAAGTATATATATTTTAAAGCAATTTAAAGTAAAATATGACGATTTTAATGATTCCCGTATCCACGACCTGGCTATCGGATAGCATTTTAGCAGGGGAATAAAAATATCTAGCCCGTGGGACAGGGGTATCGTAATTTGATACCTCACCGAAACGACGTGGGTTTTACTCAATAACGTGATTTAAATCTGCTCATATAAAAAAATGAATGAAACTTAATTAATAACATATGAAAAGTAAGAAATAACAACAGTTTGACGACTCTTTTATTTGTTACATATATGTAATTTGATAAACTTATACATAAAATAAGATTAATTTAACAAGAATTTTACAAGTACAAATTCAAATTCAAATTATTTTATTTTGCACTAGCCACTGCCCACGGCTCCGCCCGCGTTCAGATGACTAAAAACCAAATTCTTAGGTTTTACACACATATATATGTATTTTTTATCATAAATGAGATATTTTCCCGCGGTAAAAAGTATCCTATATGTTGACCCGGATAAACAGCTATCACCATATTAAATTTCATCAAAATCCCTCCAGCGGTTTTTCCGTGATGCGGTAACAGACAGACAGACAAAATTTCTAAAAACTATAGATTCGGCCTCTGTATCGACAATAATGTCTATTTCAATAAGATTTTCCAAAAAATATTTAATGTATACATTCGGCTTAGTTAAATTTTATTATATGTATAGACGACCATGACTAGAGTACAAACATTCGTGCTTATCACACAAATAAATGCCCAAAGCGGGACTCGAACCCGCAACCGCTGTCACAGCAAGTTCACTACAAACTGAGCCAAATGTGTCGTCAAATTTACTTTTGTATATACTCATTAAATATATTTTGTTGACAATCGCAATTCAACCATTTCTCTTTGAAAGAATCCAACTCCACCACACTCTATGCACCTTCTTTTGTAAAGCAGATAATAAAAGGTGAAGATAATTTAATAATACATTAGAAAATGAATGAACAGATGACATAAATTATAATTTTACTACTACATAAAATTTTCGATGAATCTCTAGCAAATAGCACAACAGACGTTCTGAATCAACATGAAATCTGATCGCTGACAAAAAATACGGCTCGAAAACAATTTGCCAAGAGAGAAATGAAATACGCGCCGCCATTCCTTTAATTTTTTTTTTTAAAGAAATGTTACTCTTCAATTCAAATTTCTGTTCAATTGACAATTGAATTTTATTGTATAAAGTACTTTAACTGGTTCATATATATATATATATATATATATATATATATATATATATATATATATATATATATATATATATATATATATATAGTTGAAATGTCCGTTTGTCAAAATAACAGCTTTTTATTAAATTCAAATATGAAAGTACTTTTGTCTGTCTGTTTGTTCTGGCGAATATCAAAAACGGGTGAAAGGATTTTGACGGCACGTTCACCGGCAGATACTTAGATGATGTTATAAGGAATAACTTTGGCTAGTTTTATTTTAGAAAAAGAATTAGGGATCCGCGTAAAAAAATTAAAAACTATAAAATTATGAACAAATTCTTTGTACCTCGGACGCACTCGAACAAAGCGAGAGTAAGTTGTTAGTAATTAACTAGTTCTGGCATGTAGCTCCGCTCACGTATTATAAAATATAGCTTAATTTGTTGCAGTCAAAGTATAGTGTAGGTACTATACAGAAATAACCTTTATTTATATGTAGACTAGAGGCTCAGCCTAGCTTCGCTCGGGTTCATCGCTAGGTACGTTTTAAATAGATATAAATAGTTAGCAGTCAGCGTTAGCCATATATATTTTTTTTCATAAATTTTTCCGATGTTTTAATACTAATTATCCTATTCCGGAATAAGAGAAATCCAAAAAATTAAATATCATAAAAATTGGTCCAGCTGTTCTTGAGTTATAAATGGTGTAACTAACACGACTTTGTTTCATATATTATATAGATATATGGATACTTAGTATAACCAAATAAAACCAGACTAATTGCACAATTATTTATACTTTACAATTGCCTCGACATTTAACGATTATCAAATACATTACCCTTCATTTAATTGTTTTTTTTTTGTTTTACTGTAGTGTCCATTAACGTGGTATGCGTATTGCATTTCTCCTAAGAACAAAGAAAGTTACAGAAGCGAATTTAATCTGATCAATATAAAAAAATATATTATGATATAAAAATATTGTGATTATTCATTTAACGGTTGATCAACGATTATGATTTTTAACATATTCTGGCAATAAAGGCTTGACACAACACACTTAGCACTCACATATATCTGTAGTAGTCATATGAAAAAGCAATTTTTAAAATGATTTCTCCAACTAAAATCTTCATACATGATCAACACAAATTATGTATACAAAAAAATATTCATTTCTTTAATTAAAGAACTATCCGTACTTCCGATGCAAACCCATAATAAAATTTTGCATGATCAAACCAGAATCTAGTTTTAGTATAAAATCTTTATATACATATATATAATAAAACTAGCGGCTCACCCTCGCTTCGCTCGGGTTCGTCGCTAGGTACGTTTTAAATAGATATAAAAAGAAAAAATCTTTCTTTCTCACATTTTAATTATATGTTTTAATACTTACCTATTCCGGACTAAGAGAAATCCAAAAATTAAAATATCATAAAAATTGGAACGCGGTCGAACGGGATAAAAAGTATCCTATGTCCTTCTCCTGGCTCTAAACTACCTCCCTGCCAATTTTCAGCTAAATCGGTTCAGCCGTTCTTGAGTTATAAGCGAAGTAACTAACACGACTTTCTTTTATATATATAGATTCTGAGTCGAAACTGTACATTAAATATTTTTTTTAAATCATATTGAAATAGTCATTAATCGATACAGAGGCCGAATCTATAGTCTTTAGAATTTGTGTAGGTATGTCAGTCTGTTTGTGAATGCATCATGAGAAACTACAGGACAGGTTTTGATGAAATTTGGTATGACGAGAGCTGGTTATCTGGGTCAACATATAGGATAATTTTTACTGCGAGAAAATGTCTCATCTTTGAGAAATCTATACTAAACGTTAAAACGTAACTGAACGTAACGAACCCGAGCGGATCCAGGGTGAGTCGCTAGTACAATACCTATAATGTAGGTAATACTAATATATCACAAATCATTAACATTCTATGGAAGTTTTTGTTCTAAGCAGGTACCAGGCTCGTTAGGCATGCCTACAGTCTAGGTGTGCTTCGAAAGGTGCCAGCAATCAGTGCCAAATAGATATTGTAAACATACGTACATAAATACACTTTGTATTTAGATTGATCTGATTTGTTAGGAAGTCTCATTTTGATACTGGGCTTTTATAATTTAGTTAATAAAATGCTTCACCGCTAAAGAATACTTATCAATTCAAAAATCTGGCTAAAAATTCTGTATCTTTTTCCATTTTATTGGCAATGTACGCGCAGGATTTTATCCGATAAGTTAAGGCGTTAAAAATACAAAAAAACAAACACACTTTTTTAGTATTTATAATAATAAATATTTTATTTGCTCGCGTGGTAAGTATGTCAATACAAAGTTTATGTATTTGTCTTTGTCTCAGGATAAAAACTTGATTTATATTCTGAATTTTCTTCAAATTTGAGCCGTTATAAAGTGCTGCAGTAATAATTAGACTTACTTTTGATTCTATAATTTTAATCGTCATTTTGTGTGGTCAGGCTATCGCTTACATTTACATCGGTCGCTAATTCGGTCCCAGCACGTGACATTTACTTGCCTATAATAATATAAATGATACGAATTATAGATTGCTTAGCTAAGAGTAGTATATGTTGACATTAGAAAAAAAGTAGAAAATTATTCTTAATATCCACATTCTCTTAAACTTCGCAATGGACATACCAAATGTCGTTATTATTATATCTATATATCAAATAATAAAAGAAAACATCAAAAATACTGCATTTGCACACAAATATTTACCATCGAAAATACACAGTATAATTCATTCTGAACTCTCTAATAGCATTCCGTACGTTTCATTTAAAATAAAGAGAGCTTAAATAAATTACAAACTCTACCAAACAGCTGCCGTCGGGCCCGTGTTATGGACGACAGATTACCTGAGAAATATCGCTTATTTCGAGATAAGAAAGTAAAAAATAAGGCATTTTGCCAAAAAATGTTTGGCACCAAGTCATAAGAACAAGGTGTTATACAGCCCGTTCGTTTGGAGAGAGTGCGTGCGTCAAAGACGCCGTAACGTCCGTTCTGTCCTAGATTCTGGACACTAAGTAATTTAGATAACATAAAATTAAAATAATCCGTCTCTCTGATTATAATTCGTGTGAATGTAGAGCAACTCTAACAAATGTTATTTATTTGTTCAGTGTTACAATTTGGGCAATTCTTGAGAAATTTCGTAGAATATCGTAATTTGCTTGTTAAATGTTTATACGAATAACTTGTACACAAGCAGACATATCTGTGTTTTTTTTATATAATTATATTATATTAGTCCCAGGATAGCTATGAACTAGAAGACTGTAAGAAAATAATAAAACACTGCATGTATAAATTGCACACCTTCTGTAGGTTGTTGGTACTTTTTATGAAATTCAATTTATGTTTTAAACAATTACATACTCCAATAAAATAAATAATAATACTGAATAAAATTATATTTTTAATGTATAAAAAATATTATTTCATGTAAAAAAAAGTAAATAATATTTTTTAACAATATTCATTTCATATGATTCCATTGCTCATTTAAAAATAAATAAAAGAAGTTTTTGTTTATAAATATCTATTTTTATTCAATTTATTCTTACAAATATTCATAATATAATAGTTTCAAAAAGAGTTTCACTTCCGTAACCAAGGGATCCGTAACCAACCGTTTTCGTTACAAAAATCGTAACGCCAATCCTTTTTCCCTCTCATGGCGCGTCTTAAAAAGTGTTATTACAAAAAGAATACTGCTCTAAAAACTCTTAAATATACAAGTAAATCAATGTAACAAAATATGTACGTACAAGTCTAATATCTGATTATGATGATATTTAACATTTTGAACACTATAAATAGTGTAAAATAAGCCTTATTTTTTATAAACACATCTGTACACTCACATGTGTACTACTGTGACTGACACTCGCGATTGGCTTCGCATGCCTAGTATAGACACTAATATTATAAAGAGGCAGAGTTTGTCTGTTTGTTTATATGTTTGTTTGTTCGAACGCGTAAATCTCAGGAACTACTAATTCGATTTGAAAAATTCATTTTACATTAAATAGCTCGTTTATTGAAGGACTATATGCTATATATCGTTCCGGAAAATGGTACGGTTCTCGTGGGGTTTTGTTTTTGTCTATGTAAGAAGTCGAAGCGAAACGGGAGTGAGTCGCTAGTCTATATAAATAAAAATGAATGCTCATATACATCTCATTCCCATTCCCATTCTCATTCCCTGTAGGGAATGAATTTTTAAAAAAAATCCTTAGTTATAATATAAGGAACTATTGCACAAAATATACTTTTCATCTAGCGATTTCTATCTTGTAAGACGAAATAGTGCTTTTTATTCACTTTCAACGTTATTGGAAAGCGCGATAATAATAAATTTAAAATAATTAGCGATTATTTTACAACTTAAACTACAGTAACTATAATAAACTAAGTGGAATATCAGAATAAAAATATTTTAATTGTTACTCCAGAATATGTAATTGCCAAGTTTCATTTAAATCTGTTCACCATCTAGTTCCATGGTAAGCTACGAGGCTTGTGTTGTGGATACCAGATAGTTGATACACTACACATATATAACTTTAAATATATACATATCATAAATATAAACACCTATGACTGAAGTACAAACATTCGTGGTCATCACACAAATGAATGCTCATAGCGGGATTCGAACCCGCGACCGCTAGCACAGCAAGTAGGGTTACTTTTAGACATTACGAACTGAGTAAAACGTGTCACGTGTCATAAAGCGCAAACATTCATTTTCAAACATAAAACATATCGAAAAAAAATTGACATATAAAACGATTATATAGTAGTAGGTAGGTAATTGGAGTATTAGCAAATATACAACAAGGTATAAAATAATATTTTGAAACTACTAATAATTGTATAATGTTATTATACAATTAATTTTATAAATAAAAATGGTATATTCCATAATATATAAAAAAACCTTTCATGCATAATTTCTGTAAACCCATAGGACGACCGAGCTTCACTCCGCGTTTTTCGGGAAAAAATATGAAATTGGGGTAATCAGAAAAGATTATATGCTTAAAAAGCAAAACCTTCTTTAAATAAAAAACAAAATTTGATCCAAATCGTTAGAGCCGTTTCAGATACAAGAAATAAATTGATACAAGAATTGATCATTTAATATTATTAGATAAAAATCATGATACAGAAGAAACCGCGGTCCACAATAATGGACCAAATACTATACATTCTACTATTTATTAACCGCCTTTGAAGCTGTCCGCAATTTGCAACGAGTGTTGCTGCTAATAGGTAGCTCTAATTACGCCATACATCTCTGAACACCTACACGAAAAAACAGGAAATGTACATAAATTTTAATTAATTACAACAAGACTGCGTTTTATTTGATCGCCTATTAAACTTTTTTAGATTTCCGACCGACTTCTGCAAGTATTTCTTAAAAAATCTTCTTTAGAAAGAGTAAATTACATTTTGATCGACTTTGAGAAAAAGAGGTATTGAATTTAGGTGTATGTTTGTGTTTTTTGTGTTGGTTGGTTGGTTGGTCGTCAATTGTGAGTCAATTTTCATCGAGTCGTGATGTAAAAAAAGAAATTCTTTTCTTTATTAATTGCAACTCACTCTAGCTCCGCTCGGTTTCGCCCCTAGGAACGTTTTAACGATTACTATAGATTTCTCAGAGATGAGATATGTTCCCGCATTAAAAAGTATTCTATATGTTGATCCAGCTATCACCATAACAAATTTCATCAAAATCCCTCTAGTCGTTTTTTCCGTGAGTCCGGTCACAGACAGACAGACAGACAAAAATTCTAAAAATGATATATTTGGCTTCTGTATCGATAATAATGTCTATTTCAATAAGATTTAAAAAATATATATTTAATATACAGATTCGGTTTTGTTACAATTTTATTATACGAGTATGTATAGATATTAAACCAACTTATTAATTATATTGTGTAATATGAAAATAAGCTTAAGCGTATTATATAGCGTAAAGAATTACTAGCAATAATATTTTTTTCCAAGCATTTATCATAAAAATCAGAGCCAAATACATTAAATACAACAAAAATAAAAAATATATACGAAGTATATATAAAAGAGCTAGCAAACTTTAATACAGCAGGTGTAAACGCGTATCACCTGACACCTGTCACCGTGACAGCCGCCGGCGTGACAGTTGACATTCGTGACAGATTGAGGCGTCGCACAGCCATTGTTTCCACACCTTTTTGTAAACGCTCGTTTTTAATCACGCCCGCAATCCTGGCCTTTTGGTATTTCTTTCATAGTACTATAAATACAAAATACACACATATAATATATTTGATGCTTATATTTTTATATTATATTTTTGGATGATTTTTAGTCCTTATAAGTATTTAGTTCTAGCTAAAAAAAAACAAATCTAGCCCACAGGAACCGTACGTTTTTCCAGGATTAAAAGTATCCTATGTGTTATTCTGATATATGAACTATAGTATTATAAAGTTTTATTAAAATCCATTAAATAGTTTTTGCGTGAAAGAGGAACAAACATACATATATCTATAAATCCATCCATCCAGGCATCCATCTATTTCTATATTATTTATTATACTAATCGATATTATTAGAAGTAGGCGAATAAAGGTATAACAGACAACAAATAAAATAAAGAATAAATAAATAAAATAATATGAAAATAAAGTCCAGTTACAATTTTAAAAGTAAAATTAAAGTATATACTTAATTTTTTTTAATACTATGTATTGCCCTTAAAATAGTCGAACACATTTCTTGCTGTGATAGAATTGGTTATTGAAACGACATTGTTCTAGGTTAACGAAGTCGTCGACTCTCTTTGATGTGGACATTTGTTATTCAGAAAAAACGAAAGTTTCTAATGAGATGCATATTCTTTAATTTTTATGTTAAATTCATGGCTTGCTATATATTATATTTAACCCGGTCATGGAGTTTCCAAATCTATATAAAAATATTATTTTAATAAATGATAATGATATAATGTTTCCTTAATTTATAAATACGTTATCAATCTCAATTGTATATTTGATAAATAATTATTTACAATTATAAATATTAAAAATGTTGGTATTGCTTTGACGTGACCGGATATCGCTTAAGGCGCATAACCGACTACAAAAGAAGAAGTAAATTCACCATGTTCCCAACTCCAATTACCGGGAAACTGAAAATTTCTTTTAGTTTTAACTTCTTCTTACAAACTTCTTAAAAAACTCTTTTAGTCCAATTCGGGAATCGAACATAAGACACAATCTGTATAGTTATTCGTCAGACTAACGGGACAGTGTTGTTGTAGATACAGCACTAAGTAACTAGTCCTCAATTTTAAGCTAATAATGTTTACAATATTACCAATAAAGCCGTAACCCAAAGACATAGTTTGTCACAATATCCGGTCACATCAAACGACCGATATAAACTATTTACGTAGCTTTGATCTCGAACTAAACAGATTAAATTGAGTGGAGTACCTTGGAGGAAACTCGATATTGGTACAACATAGTGCTTATGAAGAAAAATTTGGCATTTACGAGTATAGAATCAGGTCTAAACATATTTTTAGGTACTTGTGCTGAATTGAAAATTCGCGTATAATGTGAAATAAAATCAATTTATCTCTATCTCTATATAATACAAAATGAGATATATCTGTAAATTTGTTCATATGATTAGTTTCTAATTTAAGCAATGAATTTTGTTTAAAATGAAAGTTTTTTTACCTTAAACTAGAATATTCATCTCCAAAGTGTTTTATTTTGTGTTGAAATAGTGAGGACATTCACTACACAAGCAACATGCCCTGGTTTCGCAGGACCGTGTTTTTAATTTAACACCCGAAAAAAAATATAAGGTTCAATTATGGATTCGCATCCTCAAAATATCAAAATTTCTATCATCATTACTATCGAGATTCTTTACAAAAATTATTGGTTTATGAGAAAGAAGCAAGTGGAAAAATTTCGTTGTTATGGAGTTGGCAAATGATGCACAATACAACTGAGTGAAAAGATAGCCGTTTACTGGTTAGTCTATACTTAATTAATGCCAAAATATGTTTAGCTAATCCATCTTTTACAGTAACTATTTTTAGTGTAGACAGCGACATTCAACATTATGATATGGTCCAGGAGTCTTATTAACAAAGTAAGTAGTTGAAGTTAGGACCTCAAGCGAAATAAAGCAGTTTCATAGTATACCATAAAATTTATGATTTTTATTAATTTTAAAATATTATATATTAATTTTATTAATATTATATATATAAAAACAAACCTATTCTACGGAAACCGTACATTTATCCCAGACTATAATCTATCTTTGTACCAAATTTCATCCAGATCCGTTCAGCCGTTCTGGCGTGAAAGAGTAACAAACATCCATACTAACAAACTTTCACATTTATAATATTTATACCGCCTAGGCATACATGCATAATTTTTATTCATCACAATTTGTTTTAAAACATATGAAACATCGGGGATATGAAAATGAAACCAAAAAAAAACGTTTTATTACAATATTGTAGTGAATATTTGTATTGGTTATAAATTAAATATTATAAGTTGTAATATGAGTGTGTTGTATACTAAGCCATATAACATCATACTTCTCCAAGATTATAAAGTAAAAGGGTAGAACAATTCAATCCACCAAATCATGAGGTGTGTGGACGGCAGGAGCGGAAATGTGCGCCCAAGGCGACCCGTCCGCTCTTCGGACCCAATCTCCGGTTACGATATTTCATATCGTGTGATCTTGGAACTTAGATTTATAATTTGGTAAGCATTTACTATACCGTTAACTATATAATATATACATCAGTGTGCTTGCATGACTTTGACAAAAGAATTTATATATTCTAGAGGTCACAAAATTGATTATAAGGCAGAAAGAGGTTTTCACAGATAAGAAATGTTGCCTACTTGTAATATATATATATATATATATATATATATATATATATATATATATATATATATATATTCTGTCATATATAAAAATCATGAAAGCTGTTTAACTTTTGCCTAATAACTAAAATTTAAGCTGTTGGTACTTGTTAATATTTAGCTACTAAACCAACCAAAACCTCAGTCTAAGTCAGTACCGGGAAAGCTAGCACTAGAACATAACAGTGCTGTGAAGATTTACAATTAAATTTTACGAAGCGGTAGGCGATCGTAAATTGTTTACTCGATATTCTTCCGGGAGAGGATAAGCTCTTAAATCTCGGTAATAAAGACATAACGTGCCCACCCAAGTGATTGAATGAAATGAACAGGTTCCTCGAGCTGTTAATAGAAGCTTTGGCCTTTGCATAATAAACAATAATATGTTGGGTCATTCATATATAGCACCATCTAGTTCCATGGTAAGCTACGAGGCTTGTGTTATGGATACCGAATAGTAGATATACTACAGATATACCTTTAAATATATACATATTATAAATATAAACACCCATGACTGGAGTACAAACATGCGTGCTCATAGCATAAATGAATGCTGGGGGCATCTAATACGAAAATCAGGTTTTTTGCACGTTACAAGAAGCTGTCTTTGTTTTACACACAATTTTAAGTTTTTTGTTGCAAATTTCAACCTTTTAATTTCAATATATTAGTAATACATCAATATCTAAATCGATGATTTTTGAAAATAAAGTATAAAAAATCGTTGTATATTGTACTAAATATCTTTATACAGACTACAACAACAGGACTAGAATACTCTATTTCCAATAAAATTATAGATGTTCTAAGTATGTATATATAGTGAAATTAAATGTTGTACCTCGTTAAAGCATTCTCGGTGCGGTCGGACAGTAATGGGCTGTTATTTTAAATAATATATCCATAGATTTGACTTTATCGCGCGTTTGTTATACTACGTCTTAAATGATCGCGCACAATTTATATAATGATAATGTTACTTAAGAAATTGCACGTAAATGTTCTTCCGAGCCAATAATGCCTGTTAAAATTGACTATTAATTTTACTGGGAACTGATAACTTATTGATATATTTATATATGACTTCTTAATGTAAGCAATATTCTATAAATATGACAATATGAAATACTATAGTATATACGCTGACGAGACGTTTGGCTCAGTTTGTAGTGACCCTACTTGCTGTGCCAACGGTCGCGGGCTCTAATCCCACTGGGGGCATTCATTTGTGTGATCAGTAGGAATATTTGTACTCTAGTCATGGGTGTTTATTTATAATATTTATGAATTTAAAGTTATATATGTGTAGTGTAGCAACTATCTGGTATCCATAAGTCAAGCCTCATAGCTTACCATGAAACTAGATGGTGCTGTGTGTTAATGTCCCAACATATTTATTTACATATTTATATAGCCAGTGGTAGTCCAGTGGTAACGCGGTCGCTTGGGAAAGGGAGTGAAGTGCGTTCAAACCATGAGTCTTACACCTCTCATATTTTAATGTGCGAATCATTTCCAACATGATTACCTACCACTAGTCTTACGGTGAAGGAAAACATTGTGTGTATGTTTGAGAGAATTTAGTAAGTTTTAGAAAGACATGTGCAGTCCGCCAGAATTTGGCGTGGTGAACTATGACCTGATCCCCCTCATATTGAAGGAAGGCCCGTGATTAGCAGTGGGACGTTAAAAAAGGGCTGAATGCAATGTCTCTTGTGTAGAGTAGCACAGTAACAAAATATTATTAGAAGGATGTCGAGCACCATTATTTTCTTTATATACCTTGTAATTTCACTAAATTAATGGACTTCTTTCTACAAACAAAGCACTTTTTGTCATCAAAAATGTTTCAAAAATATTATGTTAATTTAATTTTTTCGATCACAGGTTTTAAACATCCTATAAATTTTTCGTCAAGTGTTTGCTATCAAATATAAATTTCTAGTACATAAAACGTTCCAGCTTAAGAGTACTATGCTAAAAAGCGTTATAAAATCGGAATAATCTCTCAGGTCGAGTTCTATACAATAAAAACGCCATCATTTAAATATCTAAATTAGCATATTAACAGGGACGAAACCATAAAACGCACTGTATGTTAGAGCCACCGCCTCCCCGAGGGAAAGCCTAAACAAAAATAAATGAGTCCTGCGATGTCTTGAGCGAATTTAGTTTTAATGGCATTTAAATGAGGTTTTTATTTACTCGAGTTAGTATACCTTTCCCACTTAAGACACGAGTAAAATTATAATATACTAGCGACTCACCCTCGCTCCGCTTGTTCGTCCCTGCTTAAGTTTTAACGTTTAGTATAGATTTCTCAGAGATGATATATTTTCTCGCAGTAAAAACTATCCTATATGTTGAACCGGATAACCAGCTACCATCATACTAATTTTCATCAAATCCCTACAGTAGTTTTTCCGTGATGCAGTCACAGATAGACAGACAGACAAAAATTCTAAAAACTATAATTCGGCTTCTGTATCGATAATAATGACTATTTTAAGAAGATTTTCCAAAAAAATATCTTAATTTACAGATTCGACTTAATTGGAATTTTATTATATGTATAGATAAATGGATAATCTTATACTGTTTGTTTACATTGCACTAAGTCTTATACTTTTTTCTTAATGTTGGGAAATGTGAACACTCATATCACCTGTATGCTGGTTACTGGTTTACTGGTGGTTATATAGTGACTCACTGTGTAAGAAAATACACTAGATCTCAGCCGCTGACGTACTGACGTAGATCACAACAATTGAGAGTTTAAAGTCACGATTCACTCTAACAGTTAACTATCACTCTAACAGTTCTAGGGACTATCCGCATGTATACTGGTACAGAGTTCCCCAATAACACACAGTTAACATAAATTAGGGAAAATGATTAGGTCTTATACCCAGTGCAATGTATCTACCACTCACTTATGACGAATTATGGAGATCACAAGTTCGATTTAAAATGATAAAATATACAAAGAACAGTATAAGATCTTTAAATCTGTTTTTTTTCGCAATGATCCATCTGGCATAGTGATTAACTTGCGCGCTTTTGAATCAAAGCTCATATAAGCAGCGTACGATTATCATCTCCAACAAAAATTATATTGAATGTGAAAAATTTTTTTAACAAAAAATAAAAACCGACTTCAAACAAAAGCACTAAAAAGTAAAAAATAACTGATTGGTAGTTTTCATTTACTATACATACCTAATCAAATATTTTCGAAGTCGGTGTGCTTTGCTTTGTATGGGCTGGTACCGATTTCGAAAATATGTATTTGATTAGGTATGTATTTAAAAGGTAGGCTTTAATTACTTAGCCAAAGCACACCGACTTCGAAAATATTTGATTAGGTATGTATAGTAAATGAAAACTACCAATCAGTTATTTTTTACTTTTTAGTGCTTTTGTTTGAAGTCGGTTTTTATTTTTTGTTAAAAAAAATTTATTTTTCCCTTTTTAGTGTAGACAGTAGTAGCAAAGTAAGGATTCTAACGTGTTAGGCTTGTCAAATCAAACAAAATAAGCCCAAACTCAAAGTATCTACTATTAGCCGTTGAAGAGTTCCACCTATCCATCTTCTAGCCTTGCCATCAGATCAGGTCAACAACACCGAACCACTGTACTATCAACGGAAATAGAAATACTTGCAAAGTTTCAAGTCAATATGACAATTAGAAGTAGGTTAAATTCATCATTAGTTGTTTTTCCACCCTTAGGGGTGGTATTTTTTTTTGAAATTTAAATGGGACCAATCTGGAAGTATACCCTTTCAAACAAAACAAAAATTGTCCAAATCGGTTAATAAATGACGGAGTTCTGAGGTAACAAACATAAAAAAAAAAAAAAAAAAAAAACATACAGTCGAATTGAGAACCTCCTCCTTTTTGAAGTCGGTTGAAAATTATACATAGTGCTCTATTTTAATGTAAGGTATTTATATAATTATTTTTCTTACTATGCCATAAAAATAAGGACGGTCTTAATGCTGTTATTAAAAATGCGAATAAAATATTTTACTTTGACATATAAACTGGACAATAGATCTAGATGATAGTACAAAAATATAATTGGCATTGAGACTGACTAATAAGCTACTTTTTTTTTAACACTAATAAGTTAAACTATAAGAAATCACTAAAAAAATATGTAATATTTGTAATATGTTAAACGAAATGATTACTGAAAAAAATATATCTCTGTTATCTTACTAATATTATGAATGTGAAAGTTTAGATGTTTGGATGGATGTTTGTTATTCAATCACACCAGAACGGCTGAACAGATCTGGTTGAAATTTGGCACAAAAATAGATTATAGTTATACTACATACGCTACTTTGTATCCCAGAAGAATGTATGGTTCCCGTGGGATAGATTTGATTTTGTTTTTCAACTAGTGTAAACATAAAGATAAAACTACAATATGTGAAGGGCTCTTAAACTATATGATATTTATTAAGAAACAATCTCGCTTTTAATGTAAAGTTCAAACTGTAAATGATCACGTAAAGAAACATTGAAAAACAAACTATAGTTAAAAATAGTCCTAACGGTTAACTCAGGTAATAAAGTTAGAAATAAATTGTTAGACGCATAAAGCGAATTAGCCATATCTATAACATCAGCGTAAAATGTATAAAATATCGACGAACCGACGAGTCAATCTATTTTGAGAAATATAGAGTAAGCAAATATCAGACGTGATGTAACTCTTGCAAAATTACGAAAAAACGTAATTATAACTTAAACATTTTTAGTACTACATATTATATTATTTGAGAAAAAAAAATTGTACTAAATTTAATAAATGTGGATAAGATCATTTTCAGTTGTTTTTTTTAGTACTGTATCCGGTCGACATTGTATAGTAATCTAGAACTAGTGACGTACTCTCGTTTCGCTTTACGCTTGGCCGCGTAAATAGGTGCGTTTTGAAAACTAACAGTAGCTTTTGTATTACTCCAGGTCATAATCCTTCGCGTAGTCTGATTAGAAAAAATAAAAATTACGAATTTATGTTAATTTTTATCAATGTAAACAAAAAATAGATCGAATATGATAATAATATATTTTCACATAATACGTTATACTTCTGAACTCTCAGAGGACAAGAAGGAATAGGTAGATAATATAATTTAAACCCAATTTAGTCATCACAACACCACTGTTACGAACGGAAGTGTAAAGTTTCAAAGGGCATTCTTGTTACCTGTACGCTAAATATAACCGCGAGGAGGATTTGACACGCCCCGCCTATAAGCTCTGATCTGTTGGGTGTTTGCCGCTTTACGTGAAACACTTTGATTGTAGCGTCCAAATTAGCCTGCCAATTTAAAATAAATAACAAAAACTAGATCGTTACGCTATTAGCCAATTTGTAACAAAATTATTGTTTGATGTCTTGAGAACGTGGAAAACAGCTTTGACGTAACTACAAACGTATCTATAATTTATATTAAACTAGTTTTTACTCGTGGTAGGTGTGTTGATAAAAAGCCCGTAACCTATATGCTAATTAAGAATTTTAGCAATTTCTATTGCGAATGTTGCTTATATTAAATTTAGTTGTTTAGTTAAAAATTAATTAGCTTAGAATTTGGTTCACCTTAAAAAAGTCGACAAGAATCCAAGCAATTCTATTTAAATCTTTGAAAAAAAAACATTATACCGTTGGATCATTAATTGGTTAACATACATAAATGTAAAATATTAATTCTACAAATATATACCGATACAGTTTGTTTTCTTTTTTTTTATATTTTGTTACACAAAATATAATCTGTAATCTAATAATTAAACTTGTATAGTAATAATATATTATTATTTATTACTATATAAGTTCAATTATTAGAACACATAGCATTTGCAACAATTATTAAATTTCTGTAAAGTACAATATGAATATTAAACAGTTACTAGGATCTATATCTTTTATCGTTGCATCTACTTTTTCAATTCCATCTTGCAAATAACAATTTTAATACAAAATGATAATAATTTTAAAGCGAACGGACGTGTATTAACGAACGGATACGACGGTGTAAAGATATGCGAAAATTAATACTAATGTAACTCCTGCGTACTATAATAACAGAAAATTTACAATTTTTCTATAACTTCACATACATTGCTTTATTGCCTATAACTCCTCTGTAAATTTTAAAGAAAATCCGCAATGGATGTCAAATTCGATAAATTTCATTCTACATGTTAGTAATACAATTCGTTTCTGGACATTACTTGTAATAATTACTAGGTAATATATTACGGGAGTAATGTCTAGCGGATGCTTCGATCTTGGACCAGTTCGGTCGCTACCGGTGCTATTTGATTTCGCTACATTAGATATATTAGTTGTATCACTCCTGTGTGGTCTGTGTGAAAGATGAGATGTACCTATGTGTTTGCGAAAATTATGTAAAACTAATATTTTACCCTCACTTCAGTCGAGTGTTTCGTAGATTCTTTTTGTATTTACAGGTAGCAACTCTGTTAGACCAATTTTATTACTAATAGTCTATGTGTTAGTCCAGGTTGTAGTTTTCGTAAACTAAATTTCATCTAAATCTGTTTACCTTTTTCAGTGTAAAGAACTTACCAATATATGCACGTACCCACATACAATTTTTTTACATTTATAATAGAAGTTTGACAATAGGCTAGGCTTTTTTTCATAACGATTTATTTTTATTATCTATACAGATAAAGAAATTTGGCATAGAGAACAAATGTATGTCTGTATGTCAGTCTGTTCGTTCTGGCAAATCTCCGAAATGGTTAGGCTAATTTTAACAGAACTTTCACTGGCAGATAGCTAATGTTGTAAAGAATAACTTAAGGTACTTTTATTTTAGAAAAAGAATTCCGCTGAAAAAAAAATTAAGACATACCCAGGGACGTACTCGAGCTAAGCGAGGGTAAGTCGCTATTATTTAAAAAAAATAAAAAATATAATTACTTTTAATAAAATTAAAATCGTTATCAAAATGACTTCTAATTTATTACCAATAGGCATAGAATGGCTTATTAAAACTTAGGGATCTGAAAATATAACATTATTATTAAAAAATCGGTAAATCATACATTAGGTACCTACAATAGACAATGATATCACATAAGATACATAATATACAAATATATACATATATGTATGGTCATATCTCCAGACGTACGTCGATGGAGCCGCAACGTGCTAGAGTGGTGACCGCGTTTAGGCAAGCGTAGTGTAGGACGCCCTGCAGCACAATGGACAGATGGCCTAAGAAAGATGGTCAGCCGAAAGATGCGGGCTGCCCAGACCGGATGATTGGCGTTCATTGGGGGAGGCCTTTGTTCAGCAGCAGACGGCGATAAGATGATGATACAAAAATAAATTAATTGAATTAAATACCATCCTTTCTGATGTCGGTAGAATAGAACAAAAACTCTATGTAGAGAAAACTAAATTTTATTTTTTGCATTGTTCAACATTTACTTCTTACATGGACATACTTAATGGAGCGAGATAAACTATATCAAGAGATTTCAAATGACTCATGCAAATGAGAATTTAATACATATATTTCTTTGTGCTCCTTTGTGATTATTTCTGATGGCAGGTATTGAACGTGACACGTGTATTCTGTACAGAAGTCTGCTCCACCAACAGATATAAGAAAAACTATAAATAACTTTATACCTCATCACCAGTAAATAAGGTTAATTATCAAATAACACCATTCTGAAGTTTCATCTCAACTTTAGGCTTCAACTATAAACGTAAAAACTACTTATAAACCGTAATTTCTAGTAAATAAAGTCGATTATCAATTACTTTATCGTTTACTGATTCACGGTGTATTTTAAACGATTGCTGTTAGAAGCCTCTTTGTCTTTTTATATGGGTCAATTTGGTCTTAGCGGATTTCTTTGTTACATTGACAGATTTAGTGTCCCTGTGTCGGTGGAATGTCTCAACCTGGGTATTTAGGGAAATGACTGAGCCACGTTTAATTAGATGTAAGCTAGCTAACGCGTACTTTGTACAGTATGAACTCTACATTGTTGAAATGTTCAAATAGAAAGATATTCAATATAATATAATGATGAACATTTTAGGATAGTTAAACTATGACCTATTTACAGATGTATTATTAGAAGAATTAAATATTCATTAGAAGAAATTATTTATTTTAATAATAAATAGAGATTGATGAATTCAAATAAGTATTTGTTTATTTACATTAGATTAGCGACTCGTCCTCGCTCTAGGTGTCATTTTCCATTTATGCAGCGCAAGCCTATACAGCATCTTGACAGCATCATTATATTAAAGTTCGATTAAAGTTCTGACAGTAAGTAGAGTTTTATCGGAATAAAAAATACCTATAGAACTCGGCGTTAATATTTATCGGATTCCTTTTAGTGAAAGAATCTTCATAACTGAATCAGTAGTTTCAGAGATTTATCAACAACGACATCCCAACTTACAAAGTTGATCTATTCCTTAGTGTGCTTTAGTGTAGATAATTATTTATATTCATTTCTTTTGTCCTTTATAATGTGCATAATATAAAACTTCTTATTTTTTTTCATCAATTTCAAATTAATCACTTTAAATCAAAATTAAATATATACAGACGAAAGTATAAGTTTTTAGAGGTTGGTTAAATATTAAACCTTTTTATAATCATTTAATAAGTACCCTCAGGGGTCTTTTATTGTTTTATTGTTTATTTTTATTATTTAAGTATTGAGAACCCCTAAAACAATGGTGAAAATTAATTAAAAACTGGCGAAAATATCACATAACATACAACCTATTCATAAAAAAAACTTCTGGCAATAGAATGCTCACAACAAACACACAAACTAATGTAATAGTCGTTTTGTTGAAAAATATAAGACCATAGTTAAAACTGGAACGTTAATTACAACATACATGAAAACTGTTCGCTGTTAGAAACCTAACAAGAGAGAAATACCTCGTAATTAGACTGTAAAATGCAAACTACAACAGCTCAGTTTCAACTTTTCATAATTAACATGATAAATACCAGGCGAACGCACTCACCTGCATCGCATTCCTGTACACTGCGCAAGAATTTGTCATAAAGGGTTTATTTTTAAACTATAACAAGGTCGCTTGCTCGAACATTTGTCTCTGTTTGTAGGCTATACTAGCATTAATAGTGTATCATAATTATTTTGATTTTTGGTTCCCAACGTTTCGTATGCTTTACAGCAATCACGGTGACGGGAGAGGACTAATTCCCCAAAAAAAAACCGAAAAGATAGTTTTATTTAAAATGTTAAATATTCGCATATATTTAAACAAGTACTAATAGTAATACTAGATCTCTCGTCTATTTATCTATATAAGTAAAATTAGAGTTTTATTCGTTGTTATTTTGAAAAAGAGTAAATATTGATTTAATTAATTTTTATTTTAAAAAGTTTTGGAATATTCCAAAAAATATTTTAAAGAAAAAACTTGGAGAAGTTGCATGTCTTGTCTTGTATAAATATGAGTTTTTTTAGAATTTTTTTATATGGTCACACACAAAAATAACAGTAATAATAAAAAAATAAAAAAGCAGGTCAACGTCTTTAGGGTCAGCTAAAATTACTATTTGTTTACTATAATTAAATAAAATTACAGGAAGACTGTTACTACACCAAACTTTATTCACCTCATACCCATAATATCATCGTGACATTCATACCACTTTATAACAAAATGAGTGCTAGCATCAACTAAGTCTTTTAAATATAGGTACTTTATAATAGAATAAATTTATCATATTTATTAACAAAATCATGCGCTGTTTTAGGTTAGTTGCCATCTAACTAGAAGGGCTGTGATGGCTAATTTTTGAGAAGGACTCCAAACTTAACTTTATGTTGTCTTTTGCTAAGTCCAGCATAGAGGTGATGCAAGGCTGCTTAGAACGTGAGGAAGTTGGAATTGGGAAACAAGAAAGAAGAGCAAGAAGGAAAATGGGTTGTTGGTCCAAAAAACACGTTGAACAAATGGATATGCATATCCGAAAGCAGATTTTAAAACATCTGAATTGAGCACTAAAGTTTAATATATTTTCTGACTTACTCAAACCAAAAATAAATACCTACATAGCGAGATTTTGGAGGCGTTATATTTTGTTAAATTGCTCCTTAATTACCTACAATAAAAAAAGTATCATCTCCTCCACAAATATAAAAAAAAATTGCAAGTATATATATATTGAAAAATAAAGAAATTCGAATAGAAGTTCTAACAATGTTGAACCAAGATTAATTATTGCACCTGTAGCTTCCTTCAAACACTAAACCAAATATTTTACGACCACCGTCGGTTATAAAGTAGACAGACACTCTTTGATATACCAACTACGTTACTGCAGCCTGTAGTCTGCATGAATGATCAGATGCTATAAATTTTTTATGGGCGCATTACATTCAAAATATATGTGTACAGTGAGAATTTAATACGCAAAAATCATTGAGACGCCTAGGATTGTCCAGCTGTTTGCTTATATTATTTATATTTTTCTATCGGCTAACCGACTTCACATAAAAAGAAGTACTCAATGTGAGTGTAGATTTTCCTTACTTATATCCGTATAAAACAAGTAAATAATTTAAAAAAGTAACAAGCGATACATTAGAGAGATTTATGAAACTTCTTTAGTTTAAAGAAATATTATATACATAACAATACAGCCAAATCGAGAATCCTTCTATTGAAGGCGAGCAAAAAGCTAATATAAAACACATTATTATCAAAATATAAGTATATAATAAAACTGTAGAGGTCGAATGTCTATATATACATATACATAGACATTCATACATAGGAAAGAAATACTAAAAACCGAGTTAGGGGGATGTAAGACGAGTAATAGAATAATTCCAGTTTTTTTTTTTAATTTTTAGTTTCTCTGTCTGTTTGTCTATTTGTCTCTTCTTTTGGGCTAATCTCCAATAATTGTTGGACCGATTGAAATTAAATTTTGCATGGTGCTATCTTACATCCCAGGTCAAAATTTTAGATACTTTAAACAGTACTCGAGTTTCCCGTGGGATAGTTAAAAACCTATAGTAACTTATACATCTTAGTACACAAAAACTACTGATCGGATTTTAATGAAATTTGTAATAATATAATTCATACATCAGAATAACAAATAGGCTACTTTTTATCCCGGAAAATGTACGGTTCCATGTATAGTTTGTTTTTGTGCCTAGAAGAGGCGATCCCGAGCGAAGCGAGGGTGAGCCGCTAGTACTAAAATAAACCAGTATTCGCCCAGTAATCAAAATTCGTCCATAATCTATACCTACATATTAAAATAAAATTCTAACTGAATCGAATTTGTACATTAAATATTTTTTTGAAAATCTTATTAAAATAGTCATTATTAACGACACAGAGGCTGAATCTATATTTTTTAGAATTTTTGTCTATCTGACTTTCTGGGAACGCATCACGAGAAAACCACTGGACACATTTTGATGGAATTTGGTAAGATGATAGCTGGTTATCCGGGTCAACATATAGGATACTTTTTACTGCGTGAAAATATATCATCTCTGAGAAATCTATACTAAACGTTAAAACGTAACTAGGGACGAAGCCGAGCAGAGCGACAGTAAGTCGCTAGTTATAATTATAAAAAATAAAACTAATTGTTTCCAAAATTGTAACTTTATTATATTGATAATTAAGAAAGCTCGTCAATTGGTACTAAACAAAAAAAAATCGGTTGAAAAATAAAGGAGTATTAGGTAATGAAATGTTTTGTCTTTGCCCATTTATATTATACCATACCATACCTACTACCTTATAGTATTTAGCATATGTTTTAAATTTAATGATTAAGAGTTATTAGTTTCACAGTTATAGAATTCTCGAAAGTTATTTGAAATTTACTTATGTATGATAGTCGTATCAAATCAAAACTTGGCAAGTGTAACATCTGAGGATGAAGCCAAAAGATGGACAATGGAACTCTTTAATACCTTCACACAAACTTGTCGAATTTTGGGCTCATTTGCTTTGGTTTGACAGTTTCATACTCTGTTAAAATTAGTGTTAAAGATCTGAGAATAAGAGGATGAATAGAAAAATTATTAAAAATACAATGATGTTTTGGCTTCTATATTAATCTATGGCGATTTTTTGGTTGGCTGTTGGATTATTGGTTTTGATATACAATAACATATAGCTAATATTTATTTTTTACACATTTAATAAGGTAAGATTGCATATTCAAAAAGATAATATCCTTATTAATATTATAAATGTGGAAGTGTGTTTCTTCTTTCACGTCGAAATAGACTAACGGATTGGCGTAATTTTTATGTGGAAATTTTGTGTGGAGGTCTGGAGAGTGACATAGGCTACTTTTCACTAAGGGAGATTATCTCATTCCCACGGAAAAACACGTTATAATATAACCCAAAAAATTATTTATGATCAGAATTACTTGAAACTTTGTATTAATGCTCTTTAATACTGTTAAATAAATACGTATTTTTGTAATTTTTCGAAAAACATCCCATAAGGAGGTAAAATAGCGGATAAAAGTTTGTATGAAACCTATCTTTTTAGTTTTTTTTGTAGTTTTAGCACGAGCGAAGCCGCGGATTCTGCTAGTAAACAATAAATAACTTACAATTCAAATCCAGTCAGGTTATTTTAAAATAAACTATGCACAGCACGGTTTGTTCACCATTCATAAAATAAGAGTCATTCAACCAAATGTCACAACGGCGTTATTATCTCTTAATGTAAACTGTTAGTGTGTAAGCACTGAGCGCATTAAAAACAGTATAATTGTTAATTGACATGAAATCAGACCACCCGTGTACCACTTCCTTCTATAGATATATACACAATTTAGAAAAAGAATTACCAATATTATCCATATATAAATAGGCAAAGGCAAAACAATTCAGTGTCATTTTATCCTCTGTTTGTCAATGGGTTTTGTTTTTGTTGAAGTAAAACTTTTTTAGGCCTTTTTTTTTGTTTTTAGTGTTGGAAAATGCATTTATACATACCACCTGTAGACGTACAGGTGGTTATATGGGACTCACCGGCTAGAAAAGCTAATACTACCCAACATAACGTCCCCCGTCATAATAGGGCGTCGCAGGATCGCTTTCGCACTCAACTACGACGCCCCGACGGCAGGACCACAACAACCATGGGGTTGCTCCAAGGTCCATTCTGCTATCAGAGAAGTACCAGGAGCAACCTGCATGGTACACCACTCACCAAAGTGGGCCACTTCCCACCGCCCACCGAAGTGAGCCACCTCCCTGTGCGTTTCTTGGTTTCGCGCCCGGCTGAACTGCCGGACGCTAAAAAACTTCTCTAGGCCTGACTGAGGGCCAAGTCAATGTATTAGAAAAATGAATATCGCGGAAGTGAGAGTCAAATTTATTATTAATTCTAGAAAATTAAAAACAAATCTATTCGATTGGAACCGTACATTTTTTCAGGATAGAAGGAAATCTATGTGTTATTCCAGACTATAATCTATCTCTGTGCCAAATTTGATTTAGTCCGTTCAGTCGTTCTGGTGTGATTGAGTAACATACATCCATCCAAACTTTCGCATTTATAATATTACTAGCATTGCCCGCGGCTCCGCCCACGTTCAGATGACCAAAAACCAAATTTTTAGGTTTTACATATTAGGTAGTATATTCTTACAATGCAGTTTTTGTATTTTTTCTCAGAAATGAGATATGTTCCCGCGGTAAAAAGTATCCTATATGTTGACCCGGATAACCAGCTATCATCATACTAAATTTCATCAAAATCTGTACGGTGGTTTTCTCGTGATGCGGTAACAGGTAGACAGACAGACAAAAATTCTAAAAACTATAGATTCGGCCTCTGTATCGATAATAATGTCTATTTCAACAAGATTTTCCAAAAAACATTTAATGTACAGATTCGGCTTAGTTACAATTTTATTATATGTATAGATATAATTAATAATATTCGTATTTGAATATTTTCTCGGCCTAAAACGGAAATTTGAGTTTCGTAATCTTACACAGAATAAAACAACATTACGGAATAATATTATTCTAAAGTAAATCGAAATTAAATTAAGATTTATTCAATATATGTACCTCACACTCGTATATTCAAAATTTAATGACATCTCTTGCGTAAGCCAAAATATTAACGCTCTCCACCAGACGATCTTAATTATATTATGATAATTAATTACCTATAAACATTTTGAGTTATCGAGGCTTATAATATTTTATGTAATATATTATTCTAACAAAAGCTGTCTAACATGAGAATATCATTAGAAGTAGATATTTAGAATTTGTGATCAGAAAGACAATTTTTAGATAAGCTGTACTAAACTCATTGGGTAAAACTATCTTTTCGGATTTTTTCGCGGATTCGTTTTGATTTTTAGTTCACGACGTTTCGAATGCTTTACAGCGATCATGGTCACGGAAGTGTGACCCGGAAAGATAGTATTTTTTTAAATGTTATATATTCGCGTAAGTCTAAGAAAGTATTATGTGAACCAGTACCGACTGGAAATCGCAAATAAAATACGCCGGTTAGAAGATCTAGAAACGTATATATATATAAAGCAGTCGAAACGTCGGGAACCAAAAATTAAAATAAATTAGCGAAATAATCCGAAAAGATAGTTTTATTTAATAGGTAAAATATTCGCGTAAATCTAAGAAAGTGTTATAATAGGTAAACTAAATAAATTATAATCATTATATAGAAAATTGCTAAACAAAGCTCTAAAAGTATAAAAAGTACGGTTTATTGAAACCCTGTCATCTCGACCTTTTTCTCAATAAGCGGGAACAAGCGACAGTATCGAGTATTTTCCAATAAGGCCCGTGTAGAAATGTTACAGTTAGTACCTGTGTTTCTGGCACAAAATAAAATGCCCAAATATAGAAAATGCCCAATCATATCATCTGAAAATATGATTACGTATGCATATATACATAATTTATATGATTTATAATTTAACAATATTTGGAAATTCGTTTATTTTAATATTAACTAAAATATGGGAAATAATCAAATAAAAAACCACATCGCATAATATAACAATTTTACCTTCCAAAAACACAAAGTTTTCAAATCAATTAAAGAAATATAAATTGAAATAATATGTACTATGTATGTAAAAAATCTGCGTTTCAATAAAAACCTGGTCTATTATATCTAAGAATCATTCAGGAGATTATGAGAGCACAAAAACATCAAAATCGATAAAGCAGCTTAGCAGGAGAAGAATTACGAACTCACGTACACCAGAATTTTATATAATATAAAAACTATACACCTTTATAAATGTATTTCTCATTTGAACTGCAACGGAAACAACGTCAGGCTGTTGTTTAGCGTTATTAAAATATCTCGCTTGATTTCCGGAGCCTTCGAATTATCTCAGTTTGTTCATGAAATTTTAATAAATTATTTCAAAATGATTTATAGTCTTTGAAAAAGCTTTAATATAATAAATATGGACGATCATTTGACTCACTGACTACGTTAAAAGGTGCAAGTAGGATAGAAGATCTAGCTTAGATTCGCATGTAGGTATATACAAATTTTATTTTATTTATGTACTAGCGACTTACCCTCGCTTCGCTTCGTCTTCTCTATATATTTTTCTGTCTTTTAATTTTTTTGAGTGAAACCCTAATCTTTTGTCTAAAATGATAGTATTATATTATTATAATATTAGCTATAAACCAGTAAAAGTCTTATCAAATCAACCCAGCCGTTTCAGACATTAGGAGGAACAAACAGACGGGCAAGACATTTAAGAATTGTGTTTTTCTTATAAGTACCGTATATAATTTCATATGTATTTAGTAAAAAGCTGTGTGTAGTGTGTATTTATAATAGGTATATATTTAAAGTTATATATATGTAGTGTATCAACTATCCGGTATCCATAACACAAACCTCGTAGCTTAATTTGATCATTGCATGTATAGGAAGCATTAAGAATTATGTTCTATCATCTTTATAGCTAGGGAAATAGTAAAGTTATACAAATATCTCATGAAGTACTTTAAAAGTCGATATCAAAGTGTTAGTTAAACAGAGCGTATTATACAACAATCATAAACAATGTTACCTGTAAATTTCAGTCGGTACGAAATTGTGCCGCTTTACGTTTGTGTATGGTGGCCATACGCCACAATGGATATGTTAATTATTTCACTTATAATATGGGATTATTTTTGTATCTTAATTTTTTTGTAGACCATACAAAATTAGGACATGCTCGTTATAAATAATCACAACCATCTTGCATATTAATTATTACACTGCGTTCTCGTTAAGGTTTAGAAGTTGAGGTCTGGGTCCAGGATGAACCTGTGTAATTAACATTCACCGATCGTTTCGGGTTGCTGTTCTACCTGACTCACACAACTCACACTCACTCACACAATAAATCGTATTATTTTGTATGTATGTTTAGCATGTCTTATAATTAGAGCCAAATTACTCGTAACTCTCCAACAAATTCCTAGTTAAAACAAACGTGAACATGAAAACCTTGGTCACCTGACGTTTTGGCAAGTGCGCTGGCGTGCAGCCAAACCCTCGCTATTTGCTTATAATTCGGAATCAATATGCTAGCACACGTGCGCCTGACTATTCCCCTCATAAACGATGTAATCACCGCTGTAATTCACGCACAATTGCTATTTAGGCATCGCCCAGACTGGTTTAGGTTATGTCGTGATTATTAAAATATCTAATGCATATGCGTTCCTCCTATTAATCAAAGGCCTGGACGTAATAATGGCTGTTTGAAGCAACAATCGCAAATGTAACGGCGTTTTTGATATATTAATTTCCCGCGGGTTCTACTTTATTGTTAATAAATATTCAATTCTCCGAACTATAACTATTTGTATGCAAAAACGTCGCAAAACAAATAAACAACTATATCATTATTGATAATGCTCTAATATAATCACTTATTTAAATCCATACTTTACTACATAGTATAAAACAAAGTCGCTTTCTGTCCCTATATCCCTATGTATGCTTAAATCTTTAAAACTACGCAACGAATTTTGATGCGGTTTTTTTTTAAGTTTTTGTATACATTGGCTAAAATATAACGATATTTGTTGGAGGTGTCGAAAAAAATAAAACGTCTGGGAGCTTTCAACGAAAACGCTGCCTAAACCTTTTGAGATATAACATAATAATGTATGGTGGAATTGTGTATCTTATATAGGCCTACAGAAAAGTCCGCGATGGCATATGTCTATCTCTTAAGGATCTATTCTATTCAACCCTTTTTAATGTCCCACTGCTGGGCACGGGCCACCCTTCAATACGAGGGGGATCAAGCCATAGTCCACCACGCTGGCCAAGCGCGGGCGTACTTCACATGTCTATTGAAAACTTGCTAGGTTCTCTCAGACATGCAGGTTTCCTCACATGTTTCCCTTCACTATAAGACAAAAGAGGTAATCATGTTGGAAAGCTCAAAGCATTTAACATGTATTTGAAAAATTATACCCATAAATAAAAAAATGAATTCAAAAAATTGAAAAATGGCATCAAAGTACCTTATAATATAATTTTAATTTTAAATATTTTTATTACTTTAATTAGTTTTATAATTGAATATGGAATATTATTTATTTAATTTTTCAATTTTTTGAATTCATGTTGTTATTTGTGGGTAGGCTATCTGTAACAACTATATAATACCTTTAAGACATCTAGCACCTCAGACCTCAGTCTCTCCCGTGACCATAATTGCTGTAAAGCATTTGAAACGTCGGTAACTAAAAATCCAAATAAATCCGCGAAAAAATCCGAAACGATAGTTTTATTTAATAAAATTCTTCACAATTTTATCGCTGTATTAGATATTTTCTTGCATTGATAATTTTATGTAAATTATTTTTTGGCTTTTTAGTTAATACGTACTGCATGTTAATCGACACTTAATTAGTTTTATTTCTGTTGTTTTATTTATACTTATCCTGGGTTTTCTAGCCGGTGAGTCCCACATAACCACCTGTATGTCTATAGGTGATATGCGTAAATGCATTTCCCAACATTAAATGAAAATATTATACTTATTGTAATACTGTTTCTCAAAACAAACGAATTTAAAAATAACTAGTACTTAGGCAACCAGACTTATTATAAGCCATCTTTATGGTTTTTGAATTACATAAATAAAAATAATATCACACAAGTACGTATAAAATGTCGGAATTCTAATAACGGTGTTTCATAACACCTATAAAACTGTACGAGAAACAAATGTACGGTTCCACTATCAAAACACGTGGATTTGAAACTTGTAAGCCGAAGTAGATTTATTAAAAATAACTTTTTAAAACAGTAATACAATTTATTCATACGATACGATTGCTTCAATTATAATTGTAATTAAACAAATTAAGACTTTCTTCTTCTTCTTCTTCTTCAAGCACGGCTTTTTCCACACTTTAAGGCAATTTTGCCGTTTGTGCGTAAGCTTGGCCTGTTTGTATGTTTGTTATTCTGTCCATCCTAGGGCGTGCCAGTAGTCTAGCAGGCTGTGTTCTGGAAGATTGTTATAATCACAGTTTATTGTGTTGATTTGTTTTATTGGTTCGGTTTATGTTTCTTTTACATGGTAATAAAGTGATAATTCTTTTTATTCTGGTACCTACGTAAAGTAATCGCTATGACAGTCTATTATAATAAGTTATTTGGTGAATTATACCACTAAAATTAGATGAATTTATTATACATGTCATAAAAACTACGAATTAATTCCATTTTTTAATACTTTTATTTAATAAAAAATCAAGAGAAGACTACGACAGCAATTTTATTGTTACTTTGACTAAAATATTCGACAATAGCGGCGAGCTTCAACTACGAGAAGTTAGGTCTGCTCAGAAATGAAAGTTTCCTCACGATTAGCACATAATAATATTAGAAGTGCGAGAACTAGGTTTTGAACCCCTTTCCCTTAGTTTTCCATGCGAGCGCACTACAACTATTTACCACTAGGCTATCATTGCCCAGTTTTATTCAACCATACGATATATCGTAATGTCTAAAGAACACACGCACCCATTGAGAGGCTGCCAAAAGATTAGGGACCTATCCTAAGTGGGCGTTATTGTAAAGTAAAGAAAAACAACTTCATAGGGATTTCATCGATCTGTAGATATATTACACAAGATTTGCTTTATATTTTTATTTTACGCATATTTTTATGAACAGTTTATCTCTACGAGGTAGCGTTTAATCTGTATTAGTCTACATTTGCTTGCGGATTTGTTCCTGAGTTATGGTAAAAAAAAAATAGTCTTTCAAGTATTTTCTACTTGCATGAATGCTCCATTAAAATCAGATTAGGAATTTGGGATTTAAACCCAAACAAAAGACACAATATTATATTCAATGTTTATATGAACTGTATTTTCTTATAGGTATAATAATGATGACCGATCACAGCGACTGCTTCAGCGTTGGAGAAATAATTGTTGTTCATGTGAGCTCATATGATTATTTTAGCCAATTTTCTTTGAGAAAAAGAGTGTTCAAAAAAAAGAGTGTTCTAGCCAAAATATAGCCATTATTTAGCCATTTTTAACGATACGATAGCCAAGTACGGGTTAGAGTACTTCACGTATCGTTCTGATAGCAGCAGGTTTCCTCACAAACTTTTTCTTCACCTTAAGACAAGTGGTAATCTTGTTCAAAATTGATCGCGCATGAAAATATCAGAGGTGCGAGACCTACGATTTGAACCTTCATTTAATTTCCCAAGCAAGCCTGTTACCACTAGGTCTGCCTTTATATCTATATATATACTTGTAACATTATAAAATTAAAAGTAAGACGTTCAGTCCCAAGTATTTTATATAGAAAGCAATTCTAATTAATATAATTGAAAGTGATGTTCCAGAACACGAGTTCGCACGAATGGCGACGAAATCAGCTATTATTTAAAACTTTACAACTAATTCCGCGGTTGTCAAAATATTCAAAATTCAAAAACTTTGATTCATTTAGATGTAGATGAAGAAGTAATGTGACATTCGCTATAACTGATCATTACCAACAGTTTCATTTGTGTATTTTTCGTAACAGACATGCTATTTTTATTTTCTCCTTTGTAATCTATTCTTGAAACTTTGTTGCTTCCCGATACGGAAAGCTTAGATAAGTTGTTACAGATAGTGCCTACCCTATGAATATATAATTATTAAGTTTATTTAAAAAATGTAATAATTATAATAATAACAGCTTAAGTTAAATAAATAATGTTACCACATTCAATTAAAAAACTTATGAAAACCATGAAAAATGTTTCAAATTAAAATTAACTAATATTGTAAGGTACTTTGGTGCCATTTTTATATTTTTTGAATTCGTTTTGTAATTTTTTGGGCAGGCACTGTCTGTAACAACTATAAAATCACCTTTGACCGTTTAAAACCTTAGTATCTCCCGTGACCATGATTGCTGCAAAACCTCTTCTTACCCAAGGGGACCTTTTGTAATTTTATAATTAATATCAGTAATAGAAAAGTAAAAACTATATGAAAATATCATATTTTAGTATTGTGATTGAGCATTAGCTCAATTACATCATTAACTACCCTAAACTTTTCAGTGTTATCAAACTTCTCATTTTCCAAATAAATAACCGGATATTTTCTAAAGCAAATGAAAAATCATTAAGATACTCTACCAGAAACCGATGAACAAACTAGCTTTTGAAATCATATGTAAAGTCCCAAAAGATCAACATCTCTAAATGTCGCACCGCCATAAATCTGAGTTTGTGACGAACAAATTTATGATTTGAACGCGTATTATAAATTTTACTATATTTTATTATCAAGCACTATTTCACTTTTCGTTCGAGTTTCAACTGAATTTGTGGGTCTATTATCTGGGTGATTTAAAATTAGTAATAGACACTACATATTGATTACTTTATCCAAGCTTCATATAACTTAATAGTTTAGGCGAAGAAGTTTTTGTTACACGTGCTTTAAGTTTGAAAAATTTTAAAGTACTTAATATCATATAAATAATATTAGAGGTATAATATTAAATTATTCTTAGAGGTATATGTATATATAAAATTACGTGTATCTCAGAAACGGCTTCAACGATTTCGATCCAATTTTGTATGGAGATAAGATGTTGCTTATAAGTTTATCTATATATGTGTATATTCTGAAAAACCCAACTACGTATCTATATCTTTTCCTAAAAACACAAGTACTTTTAAATTAACTAAGCATTTAAAATATCTTTTCCCCTAAAATATTACTGAACAAGTATAAAACATATTAACCCATGTTCAAAACCGCATCGTGCCATGAATAGAAGTCAGGTAGCCAACATAAATCCCTCTCGAGTCGGGCATCTACGCATTCCACTCTAAATATACTCGCGTCGAAATAAAAACGCTAAACGCTGCGGTGATCCGCTTGCTTTTTGTTTATTCACTTACAAATACTTAACAAGACAAACAAATAACACTTTCTTATATTTACTTTTTAATAATGATACTTTTTGAAATTTCGTCGGATTTATATTGGTTTTTGATTTTCAACGTTTCGAATGCTTTACAGGAAACATGTTCATTTAATTTTTTTATTGAGTGGCTCCTAAGACTGTTATCTATACATATAATAAAATTGTAACTACGCCGAATCTGTACACTAAATATTTTTTGGAAAATCTTATTGAAATAAACATTATTATACAGAGGCCGAAACTCTATTGTTTTTAGAATTTTTGTCTGTCTGTCTGTCTGTCTGTCTGTTACCGCATCACAGAAAAACCACTGGAGAGATTTCGATGAACTTTCGTATGATGATAGCTGGTTATCCAGGCCAACATATAGGATACTTTTTACCGCGGGAAAATATCTCATTTCTGAGAAAAAATACAATATAAGAGTATACTAATATGTAAAACCTAAGAATTTGGTTTTGGTCATCTGAACGTGGACGAAGCCGCGGGCAATGCTAGTTTAGACATAATTAATTCGCCAATGGAGAAGATACATTATACATAAAAAGACGATGACGATGACTATGAGAAAAGCTAACATTCAAACATGGTCATGAGAGAGACTGAGGTTTTTTAAATTTTCTAAAGTCATGTTATTACAGACGGCCCCTGTCCACGAAAATTATATCATAATTTGGAAGAAAAGAAAAAAATACCGACGTATCTTACAATTTTGTAATTATTAATAAATTATCTAATTAGTCTTGGGCTTATTATTACTGCTTACATCACTACTGCATACATTATTACTTATTTTTAATTTCTGTTTAGCTAGAAAGTACGCAATAGATTAAAATTATTATAAGCTACACTACATATTATGTTCTTAATTTTGAATTTTTCAGCCAATTTCAGTGATACTGTATTGAGCACACAAAAACTAAATTTTCAGTTTAAAAGAGTTCAAACGTATAAATATACAAATTACAAACTTATGCAATTCATCTCCTCATAACCAATTTCGACCACAGTGGCTAATCCCACTGAGATAGCCATCTGATCAGGACATATTATAGTTCACAAGTGTGCGCGTAGATACATGTTAGTTCACCCTTTCTTTCTTAACCGAAAGACTCGAAAATAAACTTGGCCTGACCCGGAACTCGAACGCAGGACCAGGATATGCAGCCGTACATGCTATCCACTACACCACCGAAGTAGTTAAAACATTGAGTTTCAAATTTACAACAGTAGTTAATAAATATTCAATACACAATTTTAACTTTATTACAATCTCATCATATACATATATTATTTTAAGTGAAAATGCCTTGCGTCTTCCCATTTTAACAGTTCTAGCGATTTGAAGCAGGTAGTTCTAACACTAGCATTTACACAAACTGGGTTTACTACTTGCAACTAGGGTTGACACTTACCACATAAAATTGCATTGTATTACTATACGCTTTAAATATTTTCCTGATATATTATTATGTTCAATAGTTATATTCCAACTGAATTACTAAATTTTACTGCTTTACTGAATAAGTTGTAAAACCACAAGTATTACGATTATTAGATTAAATGAGTGGCTGTCCAAGAACACATACGAGACACATGCGTACACGGATTGAAGTAATTTTAAAAATAATTTTAGTAATAACACAATCAGAAAAAAGTGATTTTAATGATTCAAATTAAAAGAAATAGTTTTTGAAATAAAGAGTTTTGATAGTACATTAACAAGTTACCTTAAGTAAGGAAATACAATGATTAATTCTTAATTTTTGTATTTTGAGTATTTATACTCTTATATTATTTCTAACTAACGGCTCACTCTCGCTTACCTCAGGTTCGCCTCTAGAAAAACAAAAACAAATCTATCCCACGGGAACCGTACAATTCTCCGGGATAAAAAATAGTGTATGTGTTATTCTGATGTATGAGCTATATTATTGTAAAGTTTCATCAAAATCATTTCTCTAGTTTTTGCGTGAAAGAATAACAAACACACAACCATAAATATATCCATACATCCATACATACATTCTTACAAACTTTCGCGTTTATAATATTAGTAGGAAAATACTCAACCCTACCTCCAACAGGTGTTTCTAGGTGTTTGTACAACTTTTATCGTCGATAGTAAACTTGGGATTTCTAACACCGATATTATTGGTTTTTTATACTTCTTTACAAGAAAACAAGTAAACTGTAGCGTTAATATTAGATTTGATGGTTAAATTTTTTAAAGCCATAGGTAACCCACTGATTGCGATAAATTTTTATAGTATCGAATATATTTTTAACTAGCTAATTCGACATAGTTCAGTCCTTTTAATACAGTTGTTACTTTTGGATTCATACTAAAATCCGATATAAAAACTATTTTGGTTTTATCCGAATTTCCTGGTTTGTTGTTTTTGTTATTTAAATCTAAATATGTAAAGACTTTAAGATTTTTTTAATATACAGCTTTTTCTTCATCATTTTATGTTTTTTGTTGGTTTACTATAATTAGTGGCATAAACGTCATTCGACAAACACACATAATAATATGTAATTTTACAGGAAGCATTAACAAAAATGCTTTTGATATTTACTGTTTCGATGACCATAGATTCGATATTCGAAAATTTACTTACTTGAGGCAACATTTTGGAAAAACGATGTATATTTAAGTGTATAGAGGCCTGTTTCAAAATGATTTAAATTTTCAAATGTCCAAAAAATGGTTATTATTTCGACGTTTCGTGTTCTTAGATTTGATTCCATACATTACAACAGAGCAATATAGGTGAGTTAGTTGCGTATTATAAATACATCTGCTTAATTCGAGAATCAATGCCACAATATCCATAAAAGCCAGTGCCACCAGTAAGACGTATTCCACTACACCACAGTGATATTAAATATTAATTTCAATTATATTATTTTGATTAATCTTTCACACGACGTAACTCTATAGCAAGGATGCCGTTAAAAATAGATTTTGTAAGAACATGACGCAATAGTAGCCAACGTGGTAACGGCGAAACGGCGAGGTAAACATCTGTCATGTCACTCAACTGTCCAGTTTTTAATTCCACCGGATATTCAGATTATTGCCTGTGCTACAATGGTTCCATAATTTTTTTGAAGTGAAACTTCTTTAGAATCGTTGTGATTTGAAACTCGATGTAACGTAAATGCGACACGAAGAGGAGACTAACACATAAATATAAAGGAATAAGCTGGCGAGAGAATGAGATAGGATGTATTAATATGTTGTCATAGTAACCGTTATTATTGTCTGACAAATACTATAAAATATTATAAAATATAAAACATATTTTTTATAATATTACTTATATTCTTTTCGTATATGATATTCTATAAATATATGATTTTAATATGCCTAATATGCCTTATTTAATTATTGATTTGTTTTAATTTAGTTGCGATATTTGCCAAAGAAGTTCTATACTTCAACCGCGCGTAATAAGGTTTCACGCACCCATATTTTTATATATTTATGCTTGCCCTCGCTTTGCAGTCTGCCATTTGATATCATAGTCTATCTATTTAGTAAATTTCATCCAAATCCATCCAGCCGTTTCAGAGTTACAAGAGCTATAAACATGCATACATACACATATATACAAGTTTTCGTATTTGTAATAGTAGTCATATAATTATGGTTGTATAATATTTATATTTTTACTGCTTTAACATTCCTATGGTTAGAAAAGAGGTCTGCTGATTTTTAGGTCCTGGATTCAAATCCTGGATTGGGCCAAAAATAGTCAACGTCACAAACTTATCAGCTGTAGCCAGGAATTAGGAAGCTGGCGTTGATAGATACTGGTGCTTGTTGGTCTTCTTATATAAGGCGATGTATTGACATTATTCTTGCATAGACTCGTTAGTAGTTTAGTTAGGAATATAGGGATAAAAGAAAAATTTGGAAAAACGATATTCAAACCTATTTCTACGGTGGAATTTATCAATTTAAATTTCATTGTTTATTATTTAAGCATTGCAAAAGTAATTCGAAGCTATTAAAAAAAAGTACAGTAAGTTATATCAATATATTAAATTCCTATTTAATCAATAGAATCTGCGACCATTGTAGGAGAGCCACAGTTCAATGTTTACATTCGATTCGCGCATTTTCATTTACCTCTCGTAACGGGTGTTTACAGCACCTAACTTCCGATGTGCTGCTTTGATGATAAAAACGTGGATTATATAATATTTATAATTACAAAACTAATATTTATTTATAGAAGTTGGCTGAAAAATTTAATTTTGAAACAGTCGAGTAGAGGATTGCATATCTAGCCGTATTATTAAAAAATATCAATTTTAATTAATAATTATGTTAAAATATGAGAAACGAGCAGTGTATGGTTCCAATAACAACTTTTATATATAGAAAAAAATAACCTTAAAATGGTAGTTTTAGATATAAACTTCTATTACCACTTTGGGTCCCATATAGACGAAAGTATCTTAGAAATCAATCAAATTATTGTGTTCATATATATATATAATATTTTCTTAGAATAATACTATTTCTTAGATTAACGCGAATATTTGACATATTAAATAAAACCATCTTTTCGGATTTCGCAGATTTATTTTAAGTTCCCAACGATTCAAATGCTTTTATTTTAAATCAATCGAGAATTTATGGTGGTAGGGTACGTATAAAAAGTTTTAATTTTCATATACCTTTGTTTGTTAAACTGTTAAAATATTATCAAACTTTATATTGTAACCTAAATATTTTACTAAAACATATTAAAATAACCAACACCTCACAATCCAACTAATAAAATATAAAGCCCTATAAAAAAACAATAAAGAAATGAAAGATCCTCCGAACCGCAAACCGTGTAGAAGATATAAAGAGTTACGACTAGTATGTCTTAAACGATTATTGTGACATGTGCCGTGAAACTCTACCAACACTGCCAATTTACATTGCGTCGTACTTAGAGATAAAGAATACTTCACACTAAAATCATCTATACATGTAAAAAAATTCTGAGTCGAATCTGTACATTAAATATTTTTTGGAAAATCTTATTGAAATAGTCATTATTATCAATAAAGAGGCCGGTTTTGATGCAATTTGATATGATGATAGCTGGTTATCCGAGTCAACATATAGAATACTCCATATTGCGGGAAAATATATTATAATGTATTCTAATATTTGTTTTATGTTTACAGTTAAGTTGACAAGTAAAAACCTTGCCATAAAGAAACCCAACTCAAGTAAATACGAAAGCTCCAAAAACTCATATGGATAAATATCGTTATATTTGGTCTAAATTTCTGTAAAATACAATTATTAACACAAAATGGTTAAAATATCTATACTTGTTAGTCGTGATATCTGTAGATAAATAATGTATAATTTAGCTATATAGGATAATACGAAGACCAAATTTAGTTAAAGAGGTGTTAGTTGAGCGGGAGACAGTAGATGAGGACATCACACAGTCATCGACAGTGAGATAAGCAAACAATATCATTAAAATCGTACTCTACATATCGTACTATAAAGGCGTATATAGGAGTTGGGCTAGGGATACTGATTATAATATAACTAACGACTCACCCCCGCTTCGCTCGGGTTCATCCCCAGGTTCATTCACTATACAAACTTTCATCCCCATTTTCACCCCCTTAAGGAATGATTTCCAGAATAAAAATATCCTATGTCCTTTCCAGGGTCTAAAACTACCTAAGAAGGTAGTTTCCAAGTTATTCGTTACAAGCATACAAAAATGCATATCTTTCCTCTTAATAATAGTAATGTAAATAATTGAGCTGCTACTTATTGTAAAAGAGAAAATTTGTTACTCTTTCACGGGCGTATTTGCGTGAAATTTCATCAATAGATTACGATTTGAAGTAACATATTAATAAGAAGTAATAAATAATTATTATTTATTATTATAATGAAAGTCAAAAAAGATAGATTCGCACACGAAACCCTTAAAACGTACATTATTAGACACAAAATAACACTTATCTATACTAATATTATACAGAGGAAAGATTTGTTTTTTGTTTGTTTGCACCGAATATGCTCCGATTAGAACTACTGAACCGATTTAGATGAAATTTGGTAAGAAAATAGTTTGAGACCCTGGGAAGGACAGAGAATGATCCCTTAAGGGGTTAAAAATGTGGATGAAATTTTGTATGGGGACGAACCCGAGCGAAGTGAGGGTGAGTTGCTAGTAGATACACTATAAAAATAATACAGTAACCAAAAAGTAATAATATTTTTTTTCACTAAAAATGGTGTTAATATCTATAACAAAAAAAAACTAAAAAAATAGCTATTTTTTAGCTTTCAGTATGACTTAGGCTTAAGCACAAGGCGCATCAAAACTCCTATTTCGATCCGTGAGCGACGCTAATCTCCGGCGCCCACGGCACGTTTGTTTGCATTTTTTCATAATGCTGTTAGTTTTAGCATAAGATGCTGAACACAAAGACAGTATGGCATGCCAAGTCATAGAAATTATATGTTTGAGCGATTTTATAAAATAACAAGTACAACACTAATATTTCAAAATTCAAAATATTTTATTCAGCATTAAATTATTACTTTTTTACAGAACCATGAGTCTACCAGTCGGAAAGAGGAAGCTTCAAACCTGAGAAGAAGTGGCGAAAGCGTGAAAGTTTCTAAGTGAAGTTTAACTGCTGAACTAATTTAAGTAAAACTCTCAATGAAGATAGTTTAAGATACATATTACCACTAAAGCTGTACAATACGGACAAAGCTATGAACAAAATCTAGTTTTTAATATCTTGCTATTGAAAGCTATATATTATCATTATCTTCACATGAAAGCTGTTTTGCTAACGTAACGTTGTATTTATTATCTTTATGCTGTTACATTAATGTCAATATAAATTAGTTTTGTATGATCCATACATTAAATATTTAAAAATATTCAGTAGATGGCGTAGTGTCAGTGTGTCGGTTTACTCGCTGAGAGGTTGCTGGCTCGATGTTTGGTTAAAGAAAAAAATAACTAGTATGCGACCGCGACTTTCAAGTTTTTATCTATACATACTCGTATAATAAAATTGTAACTAAACCGAATCTATACATTAAATATTTTTTGGAAAGTCTTATTGAAATAGCCATTATTATCGATACAGACGCCGAGCCTATAGTTTTTAGGATTTTTGTCTGTCTGTCTGTGACCGTATCACGAGAAAACCGCTGGACAGATTTTGATGAAATTTGGTATGTTGATAGCTGGTTATCCGAGTCAACATATAGAATACTCTATATTGCGGTAAAGTATCTCACTCCTGAAAAATCTATACTAAGCCTTAAAACGTAACTAGTACTATTAAGTATACTAATAACAATATGTTATGACAACCACCAAACAAAACAAAACAGAAAAATTACCCGCTGTTAAATATGTTCAAACTTATTATTTTTTTGCTTACAAAACACATATTTGCATTATGAGCAAGACATGTGTAAGAAACATTGCGATTTAAGTGCTGTGGTTCGGTCGATGATTTTGTTTTGTCTAACCGGCGCCGATCGTAAGGTGAGGAAAAGTCGAGGTGATTGATATATCATACGCTTTGATCTCAGTTAGATTAATGTTGTTTATAAAACACTTTATGGACTGTTAATTGGGAAGCTATACGAGTGGTTAATGGATAATAAGCAAACATGAAATGTGTAAATATTATGTTTTTATCTATTTATTTAAGGCTATTGTAGAGTTTTTAGGTGTAGCAGTTAAGCACTGGCTAAGTCTGAGTTTTTGGATCGTATACTGTATCTGGTTATCTGTATATTTTATTACGAGCTTGACTAAGTATTTATATTGGTTCTTTTTTAATACTTTCTTAGATTTACGCGAATACTTGGCATTTTAAATAAAACTAGGTATATTTTTGGATTATTTTGCGAATTTATTTTGATTTTTGGTTCCCGACGTTTCGAATGCTTTACAGCAATCATGGTCACGGGAGAGACTGAGGTGTTAGATGTCTTCATATGCTAATCCTTTTTCAACATAATTATTACTTGTCTTACGGTGAAGAAAAACGTCGTGAGGAAATCTGAATGCCTAAGAGAACCTAGCAAGTTTTCAAAAGACATGTGAAGTCCGCCAACTCGCACTTGGTTCACGTGATGGATTATGGTCTAGTCCTCCTCATATTGAAGGGAAGCCCGTAGCCAGTAGGGACAGTTAAAAGGGCTGAATAATACCTACATAGACAATAAAAAAGTGACCAACGCACAGAGTTTTGTGTAAGTACGATAAATATTATGAATGAAAAAAAGTAATTTTGTTAATTAACGCTCTCGAGCTTAAAGCACTGAACAATAACATATTTAGATAAAATTTAGTAAAAGCTTTGACTGTATCCTGAGATCGGACATAGATTACCCTCCAACCCAGCAACGCATATCACGCGATCGAAGCCGCGGGCAAAAACTACTAAAATTTCTGTATGTTGCATCATATCTCATAAATGCAGTATTGAGATAATTAAAAACCACCCTTTAATCAAATACACAGTAAAATAGTAATTTTCATTTTTATTACTTAAAAATTCAATATACGGTATATACAGCGATTTACCTTTGAAAGCGTCCAGAAATAAAATCGCCATACCTAAGATGGTTAATAAAATGTACGAGGAAGCTAGCCAACCTCGGTTTTATGACTAGCGGTCAAATGTATAAAACCTATCAAAAATAGAAATACTATTAACCCACAGACGTACAGACAATATTATTCTTTAATATACAGAAAATAAGAACTATACAAGGATTATTTGTTAATGCAGCAGTTTAGGTTTTAAAGCAGTTATATTTTTAATATTTATTTCTGCTGGCAAGTTACCTAGGTTTGTTCTGGGGCATTATTTCAATTACATTTCGCTATTTAAATGTCACAAGCATACTTTTGTTCAGATAATTATAAGTTTAGAGCTTATTCATATTATATGGGCTGTAAGTATCCGTTATATTATAGACCCAAACTAAAGTTCAAGTTATGAATCAAAGTTTTACCGCTATATGTTAAGGTATAATGAAACATAGCATTTGCCCGCGGTTTTGCCCGCGTTGTTTAAAACTAATGGAATTTCATTCTTCCTACTGTCTATGAGAAATTTAGTAGTCAAATTCTATGCGTGTTATTTCGATTTTATAATTACTGAGCATGTGCGAATCATTTCCAACATGATTACCACTTGTCTTACGGTGATGGAAGACATCGTGAGGAAACCTGCATGTCTGAGAGCATTTAGTAAGTTTTATAAAGACATGTGAAGTCCACCAACCCGCACTTGGCCAGCGTGGTGGACTATGGCCTGATTACCCTCGTATTGAAAGTAATCCTGTACTCATCAGTGGGACGTTAAGTGGGAATATAAATAAGAATAACACACACTAGAAAATATATATAAACTAATTATAATTGCTAATCATTCTTATTAAGCTCAAAGAATATTATTTACGCGAGATAATACTTTCCATCTTGCGTCACAGTAAATGCGTGTTTATACAGAACTAGCATTTCCCGCGGCTCCGCCCGAGTTCAGATGACCAAAAACCAAATTCTTAGGTTTTACATATTACTAGGTATAGTCTTACATTGCAGTTTTTCTATTTTTCTCAGAAATTAGACATTTTCCCGCGATAAAAAGTATCCTATATATTGACCCAGATAACCAGCTATCACTATATCAAATTTCATCAAAATCCCTTCAGTGGTTTTTCTGTGATGCGGTAACAGACAGACAGACAGACAGACAGACAAAATTCTAAAAACTATAGATTCGGCCTCTGTATCGTATATTAGTGTATATTTCAATAAGATTTTTCAAAAAATATTTATTGTACCGATTCGGCTTAGTTACACTTTTATTATTTGTATAGATTAGCTCATGTAGAGTTAATTATTACTCGAAATAATTACTGGTCCATTGGTGCATTCCCCTACTATGTAAACGTTTAATCTCATTTAAATAAACTACAAAATTGTTTATATAATAAGATATTAAAAAATTAACAAACAATAGATTTATTTCTCCCTATAACCCATTAGAGTAATGGAAATAATCAATGAAAATTCAATTCTTCAGTACCTTTTGTCCAAGGTGGTCATTATGGTGGAGGTGATTCGCGGGGGGTCTGAGTGGTCAGCGGGTGACGCTATGAGGGGTCCTCCGTAGTAGGTTTTTAATGGAAATCTATAGCTATTGTTTTATTTGAATGCAAGGGAATGATATTTATAATACGATCTAAATATGATATAATCGTGTTTGCTTATGATTTTTTAGTCCGCATGTATATATTAAGTTTTGCAACTATATATTTCAAAAGCTAAGAAATATGAGTTTTTCTCTTCTTTACTATGTTGTTGTATTATGTGCATTGTTCATAATAAATTTTCATATTTATTTAACATTTAAATTTAAATAAAACATGATTCCATGCTGTTCTTCTTTTAGAAGCAGACATTATAAACAAATTAAGCAGTTTAAAAATAAATGAGTAATGTTTCAAAAATATACAATACTACAATACAGTAAGCTCGGACCAATTCGAGAAGCTCGAAGCTCGAAAATGAAAGCAATTTGTTAAGATTACCGTCAAACCGCTCCGTGTAGATTGTTCATTAAAAGAGCTTTAACTTTTAAGTTCATTTCTTTAAAATATCGCTGCCTTTATGTATATATTATATGAATATAATCATTTTAAAAATTGATATAATATATTAAAAACAAAACGTTTATATGTTTGTTTATGACATGTATTATTTTCTTTGTTTATGATATTATTAAAATATCAGGTGATAATTTTATTATATCTTAAGATTTATCCTTTGAACTCTACAAAAAAGATTTTATATATAATATATACATATGTGTGTCTACAATATAAATATTTCTTACACTATATGACATTTTCTTCTACATCAGTTGACTGGAAGAGATCTCTTCTAGAGAGCTTATGCGCGCCTAAGTTAACTCAGTTTTTAGAAAAAAAATATTACTTTTCTAATGTCAAAAAATTATTAAAACACAAAAAAAAGAATGTTACTCTTAGTTTTCAAGAAAAAAAACCATAAGTATTAATTTCTCTTATATTAAATTCCCATAACGCACGGTACCCCTTCACTAATACCAGCCGGATATGCACTCAATCAATTTTTATGATCATAAGTTTCCCATTAATATGAAATACAAAACATAAAGAAAGGAAAGTTAAATGTGGCGCAGCCATAACTCACCGTGAGCTTAACCCCTTCAAGCTGAGACCTGAGTGTATCTGTAATATGTTCTGTACAGTTAAGAATTTGCCTTGAATATTATTTTACTTTAATTATTTTTTGTAAATTATAATTTTACTTTAAAAAAAGATTATACTTTAAGAAAAGACATTGGTCCCGCTGAGTTTCTTGCGTCAGTTCTTCTCAGGTCTGAGGCTTCTTCTTTCCGAACTGGTAATAGACTCATGACGCTCAGTAAAAAATTGTAATAATTTAATGTTGAATAAAATATTTTGATTTGATTTGATTTTATATACATATAGGCAAAGACAAAACAATTCAGTACATTTTTCTCTGCTGTTTGTCAACCGATTTTTTTAATAGCTATTGACGAGCTTTACCATTAAAAAATTACTATTAAAAAAAAATTGAAACATATTTTTATATAGTAAATTCTATTCATACGTATATATTTTCCTTAAATTTTCAGTAATGATTATGGTCAATTTCAATCACATCGAGAACAATAGTATAAAGAATCTTATTCTTCTCCCTGCCCATTTCCCAATCACTTGGGATCGGCGCAGTACATCTTCTGTACTGCTGATAGGATTTGGCTAAAGTTTTACGACCGGCCGCCGCCTGACGTCAACCCTCCTTGGGAAATATAATATAATAGTATAAAGAATATAGTACCTAATACTAATAGTTAAACAATTCTTTCATTATGGTTCAATTCGCGACTACATAACAGTGCATATAGTATAGTGAAATTTGGTTGAATAAAGCAGGATGTACACCGCAACTCGCTAGTGCCGATTGTACCATCAGACTTTGGGAATGAAATATTTGGAAATTGCGCTTGTATTTGGCTATTCTCAGCGAAATCGGTCACAGTGGCCACAATCGTTTAAGAAGATATTATTGTATGGATGTTTAATTAAAAAAGATAATAATAATGTCGTCCGGACCGATTTTAGCAACGGCGGCCAATCTCACTGAGACTAGCTTGGGCCGACCTGGAACTTGAACCTAGGACCTCCGGATCTGCGGTCGTATATGCTAGCCACTAAACCACCGATGCAGTTATACAGTATACATATATTGCTGTATACTTAACAAAAATACTGATAGATGAAAGTGGAACGAAATGCGGTGCAATACATTAGTAACGCGAATAAGCTGTCAAGATACTACAAAAGTTAACATCTTGATCTGTTACTGCGTGTACGAAGGACAAACCAACACACACTTTCACATTTACAATATTAGTATTAATTTATGAAATAAAAGTTTATTCCTCCACGTAAATTCCAATTTAAATAATGTTCTCCTGACCGATTCCGGCCACGGCGGCCAATCTCATCAAGACTAGCCAACTGCGCAGAGATATTATAGTGCACAAGTGTACGCGCAGATACAACGTGTACTCTCTATTCCTGTCACTCTCATACTCCGGTGGGACGACTGCTCGACACGACCAGTGAGAGTTAAGGCGCAGGACCGACGGCTTTACGTGCTCTCCGAGGCACGGGGGTGAAATACCGCCAACTTCCCAACTCCGGGCTGCTGCTGAGGCTTAATATACAGAAACACTCAATAACTAAACTTGGCCCGACCCGGGACTCGAGCCCAGGACCTCCGAGTGTGCAGCAGTACATGCTTAGCCACTACACCACCGAGGCAGTTGTAAGAGAAGTAGTTTTAAATAATTATACTATTAAATAAGATGTATAGCAGGTATATAATTTTTACTTGGTCACGTTCACCCACGTGAGTTTCAAATGCCCCCTTTATAACGATTGCATATTTCAAATTTCATCAAATAACACTCGTTATTCGTTTAACAAGAACCTCATAAAATATAAAGCACTCAGGTGTCTTGCTTTTGACAAACTAATTTACTACTCGAGTATAAAAAATCAATTTCCGCTTCTATACATTTAAACGAAATTGAACTCAATCATATTTAGAATAAAGTTTGAAATCGATTGTAATATTAAAATTTTTCTTTTTCATAGTGTCACTATTTAAAATAGAAGAAAATAATGTTTATATTCTCGTTAATGATCAATTTATAAGAAACAAGCTGAAAAGAAAATGTGTCAAAATGTACGTGGAACTTTTTGCGTTTGAAGTGTAAGTTGAAATTGGAAGACATTAAATGTAGAATTAATGACGAACGATATGTTTCTTGCGATCGTTAAAACAATTAATTATATTATCGTATAGTTATGTAATAATGCATAGTATATTACGTCTATCTTTCTTTTAGTTCATCGTTTAAATAAAAAAATAAATATGTTGGACCATAAGCACTATCTAGTTCCATGGTAAGCTACGAGGCTTGAGTTATGGATACCGGATAGTTGATACACTACACATATATAACTTTGTTTTTGATTACATATATATTATAAATATAAATACACATGACAGACGTACAAACATTAGTGTTCATCTCAAAAATGAATACCCCCAGCGGGGCTAGAAGCCGCGACCGCTGTCAGAACAAGTAGGGCTACTATGAGCTGAGCCAAACGTGTCGTCAAATCTTTTATTTAAAATAATTTATATTATTTAGTCACATTATCAAGAAGATAGATTTCAAAAGAAATACCATAATATTATAAACGCTCTACCTATGTACATATTATACCATACAAATATTAAGCTATTACTAAAAATTATCGAAAATATTACTTTTTTTAAAATGAAATTTTGCTTTATTCATATATTAATACTTGTACATAGGACATAATAATTTCTAATTGTAAAGTAAAAGAAGCTTAATAATGAATGTAAGTAACAATTTTACTTTGAAAAAACCAAAACACTATGAAAAATACGAAATTCTCACATCTTATAATAATTAAAGTCGGTTTTATTATATTATGAATCAATCACGTCAGTAGATAATAAATCACGGCAAATCCTCGAGATCCCCAAAAATCCGGACACGGAACGCTTAAAGATGCGAGTGGAAGTAAAATATTCATTAATTGGTTCCGCTCCCGAAGCTTTATTACTCGGGGGCTGATTAAGACTATGACAGATTTGATCAACTATTGCTTTTATGTAGAACTAACACTAACTTTGGTCTAGTGGATAGTATATACGGCTACAGATCTGTAGGTCCTGAGTTCGAGTCTAGGAATCGACCAACAGAACCAAGTATAGGTAGATATTTTAAATAAAACTATCTACTTTTTCGGTTTTTTCGTGGATTTATTTTGATATAATTTTTATTTAAAATGTCAAAATATATTCGCGTAAATCTAAAAAAGTACCAATTATAGATATTGTTTTTCTGATATATTTCTTAGTAGCAGTCCGGAGTAAGGAAGTGGGCGATGTCATACCTCATGAGTCATGCTCAAGCAGAACACGTCAAGTCGTCGGTCCTGCGCCATCTCAAGCAGATCTCAGATCGTGTAGGTACAGTAAAATATATTCTGTGCAAATGCACATGTACATGTACAATGGCTAGTATCATTGAGATTGGCCGCCGTAAGCTAAATGGATCAGGATAACATTATCATTAATTACATAGATACATATAGAATTTACCATTTATCCCGCTTTCGTCCGGATACTTTTTCATATCCTTTTCACTCCTTAATATTTAGAAATACTACCCGCATTTTAAATTATTTTGTCAAATTTTAACTTTTTTGGTCTTCACATCGATACGTCGGGTAACAACGTTATTAATTTAAAAATTAACATATTGTAAAACGCAAGCATTGAGATAATAAATAAAAATTTGTATAAATATTATGTACATCAAAAATATCATATATATATAAAATATTTAGTATAATTTTTCATATAATTTCTATTAAAAGATTAAGTAATTTATATGAACATTCAAAATTCCCATAAAGACGTGCGTGGGGCGCTGCTACCCCGCTAATGGCTTGATGTCATTCAGTACGGCGTTCCTATTGGTTATAGAAAACCATAGATCCGCTATATAGTCTGCGTTTAATATACTATAAGTATATTATGTTAACTACTCATCTTTACTTTATTCATGTTTAACTACTAATATATACTATAATCTTTGTTTCTATTTAGACCTCTAAACTATAAGCTATTTTATACTTTGATGTCCAAACAAACAAACAGAATTTGGTTTTTATATCAGAATATGTCTTTGTAAAGATAAAGAAATTTTGAAAATAATTTAATAACTAGCGACTCACCCTCGCTTCGTTCGGGTTCATCCCTAGCTTGATTTCTCATACAAACTTTCATCTCAATTTTCACACCCTTAAGGGATGATTTCCGGGATAAAAAGTATCCTATGTCTTTTCCAGGGTCTCAAACTATCTTCTTACCAAATTTAATCTAAATCAGTTATCCCTACAACGTCACAAACTCAAAATCTCACAAACTCACATACTTTACCTCCTCATAATATTAGTATTGATTTTTTTTTGAATACCTAAATATTTATTTCTTTACTTTTACTTGAATATTAAGCGTTCCAATCTGTACTCGAGCTATGCTTTAATATACATTATGTATAAATAGACAAAAATATCTCTTTAAAGTAAACATGATATAAAAATCAAACAGCAACACATTTGTCAAAAATAGATGCAATGTTGTTCATAGGAAAATTACTAAAGAACGCAACGGTAATAAAACTATAAAAAAATTAATTCAAAATATAAATATTTCGAGCACAAACAGCGCCTCTATCGCTCTGGTGTTTTACCTACGGATATTAATTAGAGGTAAGCAAGTTCCCTTTGTAAGATTTTCAATTCTCCCCATCTGATGTCATACCAAAGATAACAATATGAAAGCATTTCTTTGTTTTAAATACGTAATAAAATTTGCAAATATCTAACTAGATTAAAAAAAAATGTTTTATTAGAGAACTAGTTCTACTTGTGGCTTCGTTTGTTATTGTAACGTGGTTGAAAAACGTTTAGGTATATATTTCAGATATAGCATCATTTTTTTAAATATATTTCTATTAGTAAAATTATTTTAGGCAATGGTAGCCCAGTTGTAACGCGCTCGCTTGGGAAACCAAGTGAAGCGGGTTAAAATCCCGGGTCTTGCACCTCTGATATTTTCATGCGCGAATCATTTCTAACTTGATTACCACTTGCTTACGGTGAAGGAAAACATCGTGAGGAAACTTGCATGTCTGAGAAAACCTAGCAAGTTTTCCAAAGACACGTGAACTCCGCCAACCTGCACTTGGCCCGTTTGGTCGACTATGGCCTGATCCTCTTCATATTGAAGGGAGTAGCAATAGGACGTTAATGGTAAATTAAAAAAATGATTCATCCGTTCGGTAGCTACGATGCCACAGACAGACACACATACAGACACATGAAACTTAAAACACCCCGTCGATTTTACGTCGTGAGTTCAAAAGGGCTGAATACAAAAATATTTTAGTAACATTTCAGGCGCTTTAGAGATAACATACAAACAAACAAACAAAATTAATCAATTCATTATAGTGTAAGATAAGATTTAGATTATTAATTTTCGCATAAACATATCCAAGAAATCCATCTTAATCAAACCCAGTGAGGTGAGACCGCTACTAATAACCGCGACTGACTCTATTAATTGATTATTTGTGTCAACTTGACTACAAGTAAAGTAACATTACATACATTTAAAACGCAACCGTAATCAAAGGAAATTAGAACTAAAATCGTTTAATAGTACTGATAATGTCAATGCAAAACTTGCATTCAATGTTGTATGTTACAAGCAACTTTGTAAACTAATTATTTAAAATTATGTACAGTATTTTAATACGTATGTGTATTATAATACGGTTTATAATACTGTATGTGTGTTTGTAAATAAAATGTTACGTGACAGATAAGTAATTTGGATTAATGCAAAAGTTCCATCCCCATTACGATACAAATAGAGTGCCAATTAATATTTATGAGGTAAGTATAATTAAAACTACGACATGAAACAATGGTAAAATTACATGTTAGGTAAAAAATAAGATTGAGAATTTTCTTTTTGCAATGCTTTACAAATTTAATTAGATTAAAGCTATAAATAACTTAGGTCTATCATATCGGTGTGCCACTGGCGCTATCTATTAAGTAGTGAGTCGCGGGTTCGAGCCCATGCTGTGTAAATTACTCATAATTAATAATTCACCCCGATTTGGTAAAGAATAACTAGTCCACTATAGAATAGAGATATTTATTCTGTCGTATTGGTTTGCCAAACCACCTTACCTCTGCCGCGAAGACTATCTAGTCTCAGTGAGATTGACCTATTGAAATTCGGTTACAGGAAACAGGTGTTATTTCTGTTATTTATTACTAGCGGCTCACCCTCGCTTCAAAAAACAAAAACAAATCTATCCCTCGGGAATATCGCATATTTTTCCGGGATAAAAGCCTATATGTTATTCCAGACTATAATCTATCTCTGTGTCAAATTTCATCCAGATCCGTTCAGCCGTTCTGGCATACAAGAGTAACAAACATCAATACATACTCACAAACTTTCACATTTATAATATTAAATACGAATGTATGATATATTTGTATAGAATCGATGTTATTGTATGGTTGTTGTATAGAATTTATTTAGTCAGACACAGGTAATCATCTAATGTTGTCGTTCATCTTTTGATCATAATTATCATCACCCGTTTTCAGCATCCCTACTTGCTCTAATGCAAGCCGCTGATTGAACGTTTGTTTATTTACTTTGAAATTTTGTATATTTTCTTTTGTATGACGCAGAATACTTAAAAAGCTAATTTGTTTTCATAACATAGATGAAAATAAGTAGTGACTGATGAAGCACTCTGTCTTACATTCGATTAGTGCATGGTGGGCGGTTACCGCAACCGAGATTTTGAATTTTCTTTTTAACTCTATTACATCATATGTATGTAATATCTAATAAAAGCTTTTTAACAAAAAATAGAAACCGACTTCCAGGCACTAAAATGCAAAAAAATAAATAAACGGAGGTTTTCATTTATAATAGATACCTTATCAGATATTTTCGAAGTCGGTTTCAGACGATGCAAAGCAAATCTAATATTTTTCGTACGTAAAATACATATTTACCTATTAGATATTCATATCTTAAAATATTGTCGGCTGGCACCGACTTCGAAAATATCTGATTAGGTATCTATTCTAAATGAAAACCTCTGTTTAGTTATATTTTACATTTTAGTGCCTGGAAGTCGGTTTTTATTTTTTGTAAAAAAGTTTTTATTTTTCCATTTTTGGTGTAGACGTAATAAGCAGGTAATTTGTGAGAAGAAATTTTGTTAATAACATATTCGATTAAACAATTTATAAAAAAAAAATATTGATTTTTTTAAAAACCGCTCGACCGATTTCGGTAAAATTTAAATGGGACCACCTGGGAAGTATACCCTTTGAAACAAAAAAAATCCAAATTGGTTCAGGCGTCTTCGAGTAATCGGTGAACATACATAAAAAAAAAGATTCCGACGAATTGAGAACCTCCTCCTTTTTGGAATTGGAAGTCGGTTAAAAAGATTCCTCTAGTAATCAATGTAATTACAATGAGCAATGTCCATTGTTTGGTAGGGCGCAGGTTCAAATCCCGTATGCTTGTGAAATTAAAGTGGTCTCCGATAAAATAGGTATATGTACCTATATCTATTAATATTATATTTGTAAACATACACGTGCATTTTTAGAAACATCAAATTGAACTTAATACGTATCCACGTCAAAATATATTAGATACTATAACTAAGGAAATCTGTAAACGAATTGAGAATTGATGGACTCGGGCCAACTTACGTTCATTCAGATGTAGGGCGAGTGGGCGTGCGATGCTAGCGTGACTGGCGGCGAGTAGCGACAACTTTGTGGTTTGAATCTAGGTTGATACTTTAATTGCACAAATAATTCTAACTACTTATTTCTTATTTTTCTATTGTATTATCAATGAGAGTACATGAATATAGTAAGTATATACACTATACCTACTTAAGAAACGCGACGTGTTAAACACCCATACACTTATTAGGCAAGTTTGGTTATAATCGTAGTAATTCAATACACGTATATTTTTATATCAGAAAAGTGTGTTATATAGTGTTTTCAGACTTCTGTTACAAACGCGAAAGTTTGTATGTGTGTATGTTTGTTGCTCCTTCACGCTGAATCGGCTGAACTGATTTGGATGAAATTTATTACACAGCTTAGCTAGACCTATGAGACTCGAGACTCGACCGAAACAAAAATAAGTCGCAAGTATACAATATACAGTAATAGAATCCGCTATTTGTTTTTATTTTTAATAGCTTAGTAATACTAAAACATACTATGTACATAGATAATACTTAGATAAGTAAGGAGTTATACCTTAGTAAGGAGTCAATCATTTACTAACAAACTTACATAATATTTTCAATATTAGCGTGATTAATCTTAAAATAACATAACCATGCCTCAACATAATTCATTAAATTATTGGCATAAATAGCCACACCCATAAAAATGGTATTAAAAACTCTATAAAATACTAAAATCACAACCCTTCATTTCTCACGCGGGTAAAAACAACAATTGCCACGCGACCTCACCTTTATTACTCCCTCATCGGTAATAAAAATAAAAAATCTCATATGGAATGACCGTTTCGCCCGAAGCTCCCTATTAATTCAATAGCATTTATTTGTAAAGCCGATATATAAATAAGGCAAGGTAAGATCTAAATTAAAAATGAAGTGTATGGTGGGTTGCAACCCCTTGCCGCGGGCGGGCAGGGTGTTTTAGATTTGATAGATGGGTTTAAACACGAGTGGATTTTAGTTTCAAGCATAAAATTTCCATTCATAGTTTTAACAAAATGTATTGTTAAAAATCTGTTTACTTTATGTTTCTATTTAGGAATATGAAAGCAGAATACAAGCTATATATTAAAAAAATCATTAACCGTTGATACTTATAAAAATCTAAATTAAATAGTACCAGCTTAAATATTAATAATATATAATCAAGATGGTGTAGAAAATTCTGAAAATAATCAATTTTTCAGGTAAAACTCGTTTATTAATAGTTATCTATACCAAAATAGTAGTTTACTATACATAATATAGCATATCAAAATAGGCTACGAGCAATGCAATCAAATACTATACGTTATTATCCCCTACCTCTGGATGCTGCAACGCGTAATCTCATACCTGGCTAACAGGATTGAACCAACTGCCAAAAAGTCCGTTTAGGCGCACCAAATATACTATGAATATTATCTGACTTTTAACATTATATTAAAAAAAATATTTTATTTTATTTTTTTATATTTACTAATTATAGGCAGTGGTAGCCCAGTGGTAACGCGCTCGCTTAGGAAACCGAGTGAAGCGAGTTCAAATCCCGGGTCTCGCACCTCTGATATTTTCATGTGCGAATCATTTCCAACATGATTACCACTTGCCTTAACGGTGAAGGAAAACATCGTGAGGAAACCTGCATGTCTTAGAGAACTTAGCAACTTTTCAAAAGACATGTGTAGTCCGCCAACCCGCACTTGGCCAGCGTGGTGTGCTATGGTCTGATTCTCCTTGTACTAAAGGGAGGTCCGTGCCCAGCTGTGGGACGTTAAAAGGGGCTGAATATACTAATTAATTAATTATAATCTATAGGTACATATAGTAAAATTCTAACTGAGTCGAATCTGTACATTAAATATTTTTTAGAAAATCCTATTGAAATAGTCACTGTTATCGATACAGAGAAAAACAGCCTTTTTAGATACAATAGTTAATTTTAAAACTATTTTAAAATATCATATTTTAAGTTAAAAGCCATTATATTATGTAGGACTACTATACGAATATTACCAACATAGGGAAAGCTATTTACAACTTACCAACAGAATATTTATACGGCACTAGTTATATTTAGTAAGAAACTTGGAACAATGGAGTGGTGACGAAAATAGTTTCACACCTTAGTACTTGTCAAAGTAACAAATACGCGCTCTATATGTACTCGTACGTATGCAACGCTACGTGACTCTATACAGTTCTGACCGAAAATATATTATAAGAAATAAATAATGTCGAAGAATTGAGCCGAGTAGATTTAAAACTAGCGACATATTATAAAAAGTATCCTATATGTTGACCCGGAGAACCAGCTATCATCGTACCTAATTTCATCAAAATCTGTCTAATGGTTTTCTCGTGGTGATTTCCCAGACAGACAGATAAAAATTTTAAAAACTGTAAATTCGGTCTCTGTGTCGATAAAAATGATTATTTCAATAAGATTAAAAAAAAATTAATGTACAGATTCGACTCAGAATTTTATTCGTATGTAGGTATAAATATCAAAGAGTCTAGCGAAGAATATACTTTAAATGACCCAATATCTCTTCATTGTCTGTCCTTGTATGCATTTTGTACTTACGATTAGAATAACTCACGAGAGAACATAATAATATAACGAATAATAAAAGTAGCCCATATCTTGTAATATAAAGTATCCCTCACCCAAAATCGGTAGGTCATTAAATTATGGATTTAGAATTATCCGCATTTTACAATCTGTCGTAGAAAAACAAAATGACTATGATAAGCTTGGTTTTATGTCTTTTTATTTAATAATAAAAATCCTAATCAAAGCAATAGCAACTATTCATAAATCTATTGAAGGCTGACTATTACGCTTTTCATTATTTCATCCTAATGAAGAGAGAGAGAGAGAGAACAAAATAATGTATATTTTAAATAAAACTAGTACTGTCTGTAACAACTATGTAATAATATATGAGACATCTAAAACTCTTAGTATCACCAGTGACCATGATTGCTGTAAAGCATTCGAAAGGTCGGTAACCAAAAAGCTAAATAAATCTGTGAAAAAATCCGAAATGGCAGCTTTATTTAAAATGTCAAATATATCTAAGAAAATATTATTTTACATTTATTATAGTTTAAAACAAAGATATTTTATGATTTTTCATAAAATATTACAAACAAAATTGACTCGATGGCTGCTACATCTCTCTCCAACTACTAGCACAAGCTCAGTCACATACGGATAGTCGAAACTTAAAATAAACAGATGAATACTGATCGTATCTCCTCGTGTGGGTAATAAACTAGCAACATTTGTCAGCGGACCGGCTCGCGGCTTGAAAAACAAAATTTTCCGCAACACATATCATAGATGACTTGGGGCAAAGTTACGCACTGGGCGATACTACAACGTTTTTTTATGTAATACTCTATAAAAAAATTTCAAATTTATACTTTAAAATTTCATATGCATTTTTATTGCAATTATATATTGATTTAATTTTAATTTTTTTATAAATTATAACTTAATATTTTTTCTTCTTGTATTTAACAATTTATACTATATGGTCTGTAAGATAAATAATCGTAATGCCAAAAATTAGAAGTCCAGAGGAAACGTCTAGTTTTATACTTTAGCGTTTTTAAAAACGCCACGTTTACTATTGCCAGTGGGTATGTAAGGTGGAGGGCAGGATACGGTCAGTGCGCACGTTCTAAAGAAGTGAATAAATCTGCCGCCCAACGACAAGGTGAATATAAAGAGTCCGCACACTGACTTCCGTGAGTTAGGGTTGTCAGTTTGATTAAGAAACTATACAAATATTAATTTTTGATCAATTTTAAATATTATTAAAATATAGTTACTTAAAAATATTAAATAATACATTGTATTTATTCAATAAATGTGTACATTTTTTTTTTGACAGAGGAAAAGGAAATGGCCATTATGAGTCTGCAACCATTGCTAAGTTCCGCTTTATTATGTACCATTCATTTTCATTACAAGTCAGTATTTTTGTCAATTTGTTTCATGATTTATATAAAAATTGCGAAATAATTTACACACTTTAAATAAAACTAGCTTTTCGGAATTAACATGTATGATATTGTTTTAAGCAATCATTGTTACGGCTGTCGCTGTGGCGGCAAACGGCTGTCATGAACCAACTCTAAATCCGCGGGAAAAATTTAAGTTATTTTTATTTAAAATGTCAAATATTCTCGTAAATTTAATAAAGTATTAATTTACATATTTATAGGTAACATGACCAGTCATAACGGTTTTTGATTACCAGTTCACTTATTTCTACTATTAAAGATATATAATCAACTTTTATGAAACATTGATATTTTAAAACTCGATGCTAAACCACTATGTTTGCATATTCGATTCGAATTAAGTATACCACAAATATATCCACGGTGTCTAAAGACAACCCTACATTTGCAAAGCGGCAGACCGGCCACCGTGAAAGGCGAGGTGATCATAAAGGCCCGCTCATGTTCTTACATAATAATATTCTTACCCCGAGGGAACATCTAAACATGTCCACTATGAAACTAAGTTATGCTGACAAGTGAAATTCAGATAAATATTTGCATTTTTAGACGTTTCCTTTTGATACACGCTCTGAATAGAAGTATTTGGGTAAAAATATGAAATATTTTATTAAACCTTTTGGTAATATTTTCCAACAACGCGTTCATTTATTTTACAAATCAACAGATGAATTATTACATAAAGATTAAATTATAGAATCTAAACGGAAGCCAAAATTTAAGTTACAGTATTGGCCTTAAATACGAGTATAACATGAGGTTTTACTCTTTACTAAATGTAAAAGAAATTTAATGAAATACAAATGATGAGTGAATAAATTAAGCTTTCAAAATTCAAATAAACAAGGAATAAAAACAATCACTGTAACAGATTTGTAAAAAAAAAATATGTTAATCTAATTGTAAATCAAAATATTATATATAACTATTCTTATAAAATAATTCAAGAACAAAAATTCACAAGTTAACCTTATTAAAAATAAACAGGAAAATAAATCACAAAGACAACTCTATGACTTTACCAACTATTTATTTATATGGCTCCACGGTTTTCTTAGTCCAATATAAAGGGATGGGCCAGGAAACGGTCAGTGGAGACAAACTGCTCGGGCGACACGCGTCATAACGCAGGTTCGGATAAGGCAGTTGAAATGAAAAATGTACGGATAGTTTCTTTACGACTGTAATGTTTTGCATCCTTGTATATGGCTTGTTGTTTCTGCAATGCAGTCGTTTTGTGATTTAGGAACAAGCTATTGGACTAAATCTACAATGAGTTTTAAGATTATATAAAATATGTATTAAAATTTACGTGTGCATATTAAGTTTGAATTCCGATCTTTTACAATATATGTATATTAGATATGTATATTACCTCAGTGTTTTTCGAGAAAAGTGTAAAAATTGCATTTTTTTAGAAAAGGCAGACTCCTATGTAGATAAACTTAATAAGTAATACATTTTAAATAAAAATTGTGTTGTTATACCATGTTTGGTAATAAATAAATTAATTATGTAATAGAGAGGTGTCCTTAATCACTTTTGGATTACATCATCAGTCCACCACATGGCTCCAGGATATTGCATTGTTGCCGAAATAACACAATTTTCAAATTAAAACCCTATTCTTTACCGTATATTCCCGTACAAAACTTTGGGAACCAAAAAATTTGAAAAACGAATCACACATGGTAGAAGTGAAACTTCAGAAAAGTAACCTTCGAGAGAATGAGTTGAATATAGAGTATCAGGAATAGGATAATTATAAGGTTTATTTTTTATAATATTTTTACCAAGTTTGAAAGTTATTTTACATTTTATTAAACATAAATATACATTTGTCAGACATTAACGACGGTTACCATGGCAACATGGCAATACATTCTATCTCATTCTCTCGCCGCCTTAATCCTATATATTTATCTCTTTTTAGTGTCGCATTTCCGTATCATCGAGTTTCAAATCACAACGATTCTAAAGAAGTTTAACTTCAAATATTTAAATTTTATTTTATATTTAAATTTTATTACATCACTTCGAAATCAGTCGTAAAGACTACTCTTGAATGCATAAATCACACTCTATTTTAATAAAAAGTTGTATCTATTATAATCGCTTCATTTTCCACAATATTTACCACACACACGGCTTTGTCAAACAAAGCGTGTCTCCAATGTCGCTGATCGGATTGTTCACGCTCGATAAAGTATATGCTAAAAGAATGCTATTTGATTGGGTGGTCGTAGAAATAAAGGTATTTTTACTTCAAATTAAATGTATCTTTTGATGTTACTGCAGTTGTTTAAAAATTTTTTGTTGACTTTCAGTAATATATACCTGTTTATTGCCTGCGATTCTAAAATAATGCTACAATAACATTCTTCGATTGACTGGTCGTAAAATATAGACATTTGTACTTCAAGTTTCATCATATATTTGAAATAATAATTATATTGTCTTAGAAACATATACCAAAATAGTTTCTGCCCGCGGCTCCACTCGCGTTGTAGGTACACGCCATTCATTTGAAGATATGCACAAATTCTTCTTCTTCTCCCTGCCCATTTTCCAATCACTTGGTCGGCGCAGTGCATCTTCTGTACTGCTGATAGGATTTGGCAAAAGTTTTACGACCGACCGCCTGCCTGACGTCAACCCTCCTTGGGAATGCTATTGTCTCTCTTTGTCTGAATGGTGTCGCGGAAGTCTTGTAATTATTATGCACTTTCAATTTTGTTGTCTTTTAAAACATTTTTCATAAATTTTTAATGTTATTTTCGGATATATTTTAAAATAAATTTTGATTACACCATAAATCTTCTTTTGACGTTGTCAATTTTTTTCTAACAGGAAAAAAAAAGATGCACAAATAATCCACTGAAATTATTAATGCATAGCAATGGATAATAATTATTTTTTAGTAAAAAAATATTCACTTAAACCAATTATTTTACTCTTGCAGGTGGATTTCTTTCTTCAAATAAAATTTATATGATATCACCTTTCAGCTATATCATATTCGTTAAAAGAAGTGATGAGAATCGATTCAGAAATGGCGAAGATTAAGTGCAACATACACACATAATAAAAATAATAAAAAAATAAAATTAAATTAAATATGTAGACATTTCCATATAAATTACATTGCAAAATATTTAAAAACTTCCGTCTAGTCGCGGCCCCACGCTCGTAGTCAAGTTATGTAATTACTATATCTTTAAACTTTCTAGCCTATGTGTTACTCTGATGTATAACCTATATTACTGTAAAGTTCCAAAAAATCCGTTCAGTAGTTTTTGCGTGAAAGCATAACAAACATCTATCCATCTTCCCAAACTTTCGCATCCTATCCTATCTATCCTTTCGTATCCCATAATATTAATCCTAACAATATTGTATCATCCTGATACATACTGTAAAATACTAAATCATCTTATTTGAAAAAGTGAAAGGTCCCAGTCTAATATGCATTCCAGTCGACATTTTTGATTTTATTTCAATCACAACTCTTTGTGCTGTACCTTCAATGGAGCTCGTTTTATTTCCTCGTCCCGCAATCACACACTTATTCAAACATTTCTGTGTCTAATTTGTTTTTTATAAACAAGGGACCGCAATAATAACGCCGTCAAAGGACGCGTTATTAAAAGACTGGACGCAGGTGAGGGACTGGCTTTATTTTTGACTACCGCTCTTCCTTTTCAGTCTAATATTTATTAAAATGTATTAATAACAGATTCATGGTGGATGAGTAAGGGTGTGTTCTATGTATATATATATATATATATATATATATATATTGTACAGTTAAACTAATTTCCTTCATTATCAGACTATACGTTATAAATGCGAAAATTGTATGTGAGGTTGTAAAGGTATATAAGGACGCGCACCCGATTGAAGCGAATTTCGATGCATTATATACAATGTCATATTATGTGTGTTGAAAACTAATCAAAAACTTCGTCATTATAGTCTAAAAGTGATAACTTTTATCTTAATAACTTATATGTCTATTGTATATAATCAGAATATATGAATTGCAATCTCTAATTTAGTAAATATACATTATTATGTACTGTATATTTTAAACGTTGTTTATATTTAGATATTTTAAAAGTACTAAACTGTAGAAATAAGTATTAAAATATCCCCATCGTTTCACCATCAACCCCCATAATGATCAGCATAATTATTTTACCAACTCGACTTACTGAAAACTCGTTAGAAGACGCGACAATCTTCATTATTTACCTTAAACTCTAATTAATTCCTTGTCATGGTTTTTACTTTGGCGTTTGAGTTATATCTTAAAACCTCTAGAGAGGGATATAAGATGCGTTTTCCATAATGTATAAAAGGGACAGTGATATGTCTCCAGCACCTGATTACCATCTTTTAGCAATTAGTAAAACACACAAAACTCCCCTGGCGTGTTCTTCCCTAGTAGGTGATGTTTAATGCTCTATCGTAAATTAGTGGAAAAGTTAGTGCCAAGGTGGGATTGGGTTCATTTGAATTTTCACGTATGCAGGGGACTGATAAGTTAGAGATTTATTTTAGTGATACATACGAAAATGTGTTAAATGTTAATGGTGCTGTTTGGCCGTCAAAAGTCGCAAGGATATAGAGTAAGGTATTTTGTACATTGAGTTTAGGACGAAAATTTTGTAGATTATTAAAATTTTATACTCTCAATATCTTTAATATTTTAATGCTAGAAATTAGAGATATAAGTCATAATATTTTCATTCTGCTTTTAGTCTAACCTTATATAGAGGAATTCTAATAACATGTTACTAAGAAAGCATATTTTTGAGTAAAGTGACGTATTACGTACCTATTTTTGCACTTGACTTAATGTTAATTAATATGCCTTGGAGTGTTAAAATTGTTTTATATTATACTGTATTTCTTCTGAATAATTATATAATAAAATAAACGCATTTTTTTTATTTTTTCTCCTATTGTATGCTTAGCAGCTTTTATACCTATATGTAATAAAATTCTGAGTCGAATCTGTACCATAAATATTTTTTGGAAAATCTTATTGAAACAGTCATTATTATCGATATAGAGGCTGAAACTATAGTTTTTAAATTTTTTTGTCTGTCTATCTATCTGGGAAGGCATCACGAGTAAACCACTGAACAGATTTTGATATGATTATTACTGGTTATTCGAGTTATCTCATTTCTGGGAAATCTATACTAACCGTTAAAACGTACCTATGAGCGAACCCGAGCGGAGCGAGGGTAAGTCGCTAGTTATTTCTAAAAACCTTTGAAATGCCTTTAAAATATATTTAATTCTCATATTAACAGATTTTTAATTAAATTTATCGTTTCGTAACCGCCTTTGGGGTAAGCCGATCTTTACACGAATAAATTGTGAATTTTCCGTACCACTAAATACGAAAAAGTTGAATAACGAATAAAGGTCGTTGTAATTTTAAAATTCCACCGAACTCTTTGTGACTGATTCAAATTAAAATTCAATCTGATTGGGAGGTAATTTGATTGAACCTCCTCTACATCTAAAGCATAGCCTACAAATGCTTAATGCTCATTATCGAATATGTTATCAGCTTCATGCTTAGCTCTTCTTTTATTTTCGAACTAATTTTATATTTACAGTACAAGACTATACAATTTAACTTTTAACAGATTTAATTCAACATTTTATTCAGAAATATTGATTAAATTTATTTGTTTTTATTGATTCCTTTATTACTTTACAACCGACATTATTGTGTCACATACAAAAGTTGCCCTTTCTACCATTTAGGGGTTGATTTTCGGAAAAAAGATATCCTGTATCACTACATAGTACAAAACAAAGTCGCTTTCTCTGTCCCTATATCCCTTATAGGCTTAACTCTTTAAAACTACGCAACGGATTTTGATGCGGTTTTTTTAATAGATAGCGTGATTCAAGAGGAAGGTTTATATGTATAATCCATGCATATTATAGTACAGAAAAGCCGAGAATTTCGAAGATTTCTATTTCATACTAACCGTTAAAACGTACCCAGGACGTTTAAAAAAACAAAAACAAATGTATCCCACGAGGACCGTACGTTTTTCGGGATAAAAAGTTGCTTATGTGCAATTCCAGACTATAATATATTACTGTGCCAAATTTCATCCATATCCGCTTAGTCTTTATGGCGTGTTTGAGTAACAAACATCGAAACATCTAAATTTCACATTTATAATATTAGTAAGATAATATGGATTTAAGTCGGATTAAAAATAAAAATAGGGTTTCAGCGAAAATATTTTGATTTAATTGATAATAGAATAAATTTCTTGTAAGATTATTATATATAATTTAGTAACAAAAAAACACACAGTCCTATAATTATAATTTAATTTGCATATAATTCATAAATATATGAATAAAAGTACAAAACATGTTCACTGGCATTTTTGATATCATAAAAGATCTATTATAATAGCGGTATCGACCCGCACACCTCGCTACTTGAAGCATGGCTGTCGTGCTCAAAATTGGGGGAAGTGCAGCGTATAATACTACTGACATGGAGTAAAGAAAATAATTTTGGATGTGTTTTAACTATAGAAGTTTGATGTAGGAAATTTAAATTCTATTACAATGATATCTGTATAAGACTTTCCACATTGTACAATAAATAATATGACCTTAAATGTTTAAAACTTACACCATTTATGTTTAAAAACATAGATACACATTTCCTAACAAATACTCTACAAAAAATGGCGTCGATATGTGACGTTAAGTCAAACCAAAGAATAAAATTCAAAAATCGAAAATTATGATTATCTAAACACAAATTCGACCTTACGCACATCACTTAAAGTACTTTTTTAAAAGAGACAACATGCGTTTTAATTTTGTCATCAGAAAAACAACGAAACGAGGGGATTTGAAAAAAAGCGCGTAATTTCAAATTGTGCGCTTCTATAGACGCTAATTTGTGTATTTCGAGTTTTTGTATAACAATGACTTACAATAATATTATATTTAATATTAATTAATTTAACTATTTTCGAACTAGCAACACTGAAAATCAATGTGAAAATTAATTATAATTTATGAGTCATTTTCGCATTTAATGAAAACATAATAAACAACCAATCTTCCTCGTGTCTTCTCCATTCTGCGTGACATTGGCGAAGCAATCTGTGCTCAACTGGCACTTTTTGAATCCATTAACAAGAGAATTGAATTATAAGCAAAGTATGTACATGCTAAATATGAAATAGATGGGCAAGGAAGTGAAAATGACATAACAGTAAAGAAAATATAAAATCCCATAAAAAACACCATGCTGCAACCGCATCCAACAACCTATAACAAGTAGCTTCTCTTTTACCTTTTTATCTCCGACAATGCCACTCGATATGATTGCCCCGAGCTGAGGGGTAAATCGTTTAGATGCCCGCGGCATGTTTGACCGACAGATGTACAGAGCTATTCAACTAGTTTTTTGTTTGAAAATTGAAAATTATTTGGGCACTTGAATTCTTATTCATTTCGATGACTATGTAACGGTGAGATAGGGTGATTAGAATAAAAATTATAATTACTTTTTGTATTGATGTCTGTTAGCGGCCAAGGGCTATGTAGTGCAATCTATAATTGATAATTGGAAATTGATAAAAATATTTGACATTTCAAATTCGAAACGTGAAGTCCCGAAATATCCCAACATAGTTAAAAAAAATAGAAATTATTATTAGTTATATGGATTATTTGAGTGAAAGAATCATATGAGTAAGCCATGTACTTTACTAAAAACATTGTATTGTATTCAGCCCTTTTTAACGTCCCACGGCTGGGGGTGGGCCTCTCTTCAATACGAGGGGGGTCAGGCATAGTCCACCACGCTGGCCAAGTGCGGGATGGCGGACTTCACATGTCTTTTGAAAATTTTGCTAGGTTCTATCAGACATGCAGGTTTTCTCACGATATTTTTCTTCACCGTAATCATGTTAGAAAATATTGTATCCTGTTTTAATATTTTATCCGTTCCTGTTAATACTCGTATATCGATTAGTTTAGTACTGTTTTGTACTACAACATATTATTTGTAATGTTACCCCAGATGTATAAGTTAATCTAGCTATCATATAATTGCAGGGCCGTAAGTAAATCAAAATTCCAGCTAATTCAAAAGTAAGTTATAAAAATATTCAATTTATTATGCAATTCCAATCATTGTAAAATGATTTATAAGTTTTGTACAGTTGGTCGGGTTTCTATTTAATATAGATTCGAACCGTCTTAATTTGACTAGTTTAAAGAAACACTATCATCCAAAGCAAGCCGTTTGTTCACGAACTTGGATTTCATAATTATTTAACTTATTAAGGGTACTCTTTACCCCCCTTTTTACATCAGGAGTTAAAAAAGAAAATTCATTTTTTTTATTTTATATACATCTTCTAAATTGTCAAGTCATCAATACTCGTATATTTTACCATTACCTAATTTAAATATAAGCAAAGTTTTCAAAGGGGAAAATTGTGCACCTGGTGCCCGATTACGAGGTGTTTGCAGTTTGCACGGACAGACAGACGCTCGACAAACTAGATTATACCACCTCCGTCAACGTTGATTGATGAAGCCCAAATGCTTCTTAACTCCAAGCCAATTTTAACTTGCTTGCTCACAATGGGCAGAGGGATATGTTATTTTATAATATACGAGAATGTATGAACAGAAGTTATAATTTTTGTGAAATTTTGTATTAGTAATAGCAAATGAAAAAAATTTACATTTAAGTGGTATAAGAGTATAATTATTTTGTGAATCATTAATAAAAAAAACTAAATATCCAGATAACTCTAATTAGTAATCTTTATTGCTTATATTTTTCATAATAGGTTTTATAAGAGGTTTTCTGCATGGAGTTAGTTTTATGGTTATAATCTATATATTTTTTTATTTTATTTGGAAAACACCCAGTCATTTATTATACATAAATGGTATCAATAAGACGTTATACAAATCAGTAGAGCTTCTACTCATTTATTTATTAATTTAAAATTAAATATTATTTTGTACACCACGATTAGTGAAGACAACGATTATACAAATATAAGATAATTATTCGCGTAAATCTAAGAAAGCATTAAGCAAAAGCTAAAATAAAACAAAGCAAAACGGATAAAATATTCTAAATTGCTCTATCCCATAGGATATTACTGTGAAATTCATTCCTGACATCTGTATTCTGCATTCTTCAGGTTTTTAGTTAGGTAAATTGAAAGCATGAAAAAAACAAAGGCGAGTACGTATTTTGATGTAATTTTTAGTCGAAAACATACAAAGAATGGACGGCAGCCTTATAATATAGTAGGCTTGACCAGTTAGGTGTAGAGATATCTCCAGTAATTAGAGTCGCATTAATCAGGCACAAGTGGCGCTAATGAGGCCACTGAAATTTAACGTAATATAGGGTGTGTTCTAATACTAGCAAATGCCTCTGGTTTTCTGCATTTATTTTATGTTTTGGTAAACTCATGGAGTAGTAACAAACAAAAGGAATATTTGAAATTGTGTTTAAAATTATTAAAATTTATATTATAAGATTGCGAATTGTTTACAGTTATAAAATTATAAAAAAAATACTGAATGATAAAATTAACTTTTTTCTTAAAGTAAGTCTAATATCTTTTAGAATATATAACAAAAATGTATATAGGCTGAACATAATAGAACTGAGTAATGCAAAGTAGTTTCTTTCGATAATAAGCCAACACTCAACCAATTCTTTATGTTATGATAATAAAATACTTCTTTCTGTTTTGTAATTAAAAATTACTTAGTGTATTAGTGAAATTTTCTAAGAATTATCAAAAGATAACTGAAAATTATAAACACTAACACAAGATTACTTTATATCAAAGTGATCGCCAGACAATATAACTCGTATAATTTTTCTACAGTAAATTGCTCATGAAGTTACCATGCCATTTCACCCTTCATGCTATCACGACCCCCTCCAATAAATAATGCATATATCATACCTATGTATTGAGATTTTATCTAAAACCATTCTAACAAACGTTTCGAAACGCATTACGATATTATGAAGACATTTATAAGTTGCTAAATTTTCATCCCTAAAAGGATTTTTGCCTGAAAAATGTAAATAGGTTGTGGTAATTGCACTCGTTGTACTGGCATTTTAATTTTATTACAGCGGTGATATCACGCATATGGGTACTTTAGTCTAGACTTGCTCTGTTTTGCTTATAAGTTGAGATAAAATTACTAATATTACAAATGTAAAAGTGTGTGTTGGTCTGTTCTTCTCTCACGCAAGAACGAGTTAATACAAATATTTTTTTATATAGAAAGTTTATTTACAGGGTACTTTTTACCCCGCTACTTTAAGCATTCCGTAGGACATTCATTTAGTTTTTATTTTAGAAACATCACTTCTACGTTTTTATTTGCTGAATTTAGAACTGCCCAAAATGTAAAATACTCATAAGTCATAGTATTATATGTTTTTATAATATTATGTTTTTATTGATAGGATTTTTTGCCTTTACATCATATAAATATAGAACAATTAACTTCAATATCATTTTGAAAGTAAATAATTCTTAAACGGTAATTTTTTTAAATACTTAAATTACTTTTTCTTCTTTCATCTATCAAAGGGAAGCGTTCTATCTAGCATTAACCAATTTTTTTTTTAAATCATCATAATTCTTTAAATATCTATTCCGTTCAGTTGAAATCAGTCATGACGTCTCTATATGCTTAAGATATATTTAAAATAAAAGAACAAACAGCAATGTAATTACAAATGCGTTAATTGCATCGCAGATCGGCGTCGCGTTCACGGTCACCACATCAAAGAGTTGGGGTAGTCCCCTCCCTGGTCAGGCCCCAGCATTAAAATAATATTCATTCGCTAAAATAGTGTGCACAAATATCTGTATCCAAAGAACACAATCTAAGTTATTGTCTAAATGAAATAAAACTCAAATTGTCTATTGCAATACGCTTATAATCTTTTGTTAAGTATTATTTTATTGAATTAATTTTAATTAAGTTATTATAATATAGTTAATTGGGCATAGAATTTTAAATTTATTTGCGATTATATTTGATATTATGTGGATTAGATTCCTATCTAGGCTCAAATGGATATTTATATTTTATTACTGCATGTGATTTTATCCTGCTATCTTATAGGTATATGTTTTAGTCGAAGACGGAAGATTTAACTTCGTGCAATATAAATAATAAGCATACTTCTATTACGTTATTAAGATTCATTTTCAGGATTCACCTTTTGTGAAGGAAAAAGTTTTGAAAGGAAATATAGTGTAAGAGTTTGTAAGATATGTATAAAACGCCACATTTTACTTTTAAACTATTATTTATACATTAACTCAAACACAATTTATATATTACTAGATTAAATGCTTCGCTTCTAATTTTTGAGGAACAATTAGTTAGCCCATAAAAATCTCAATAAATAGGACATAAATTGAAAAAAGTATTTTTAAATCTGAGTGACAGTTCCAGAAATTAATGCTTTTAATAAATGAAATAATATATTAAGCTTTATAATTTAAAACGTTTAAGTATATAAAAAAAAACGTAATAATATATAAAATTACTGATTTATTGTACAAAGTGTACGCAGATATAACATTTGAGTGTAGTTTAGGAGGGCCGGTGGATACCTCGCAGAATCGCGATTCGACACCTGAGCACACTGCACCCCTGCCAAAGTTAGGGCGACGCTAGCTCATTGTGGAATCACTTTTCTAAGTATATTTTAAAAAATTTGTAGATTTTTTTTGAAAAAAAAAAATTTTTTGTGTTCCTTCCATGTCTTAAGCACTTTTCTTTCAAACAACCTGGCCGTGTAAAACTATCCATTCGATTTTTTTATTTTTGTTTAAGACGTTTCAAATACTTTTGTTACATATGTTTGCCATCTTACAGAATTTTCATGAATTTTTACATTTACAAAACTCTCAATAGCCATTAAAAATCTAACAAAACAAATTACATACAAACATACAAAAAAAACCTTTTATAAGTGAATTATTTAGTAGATGAATATCCAAAACATTTTTTTGGATTATTTAGACAAAGCTAACTCCATATGATTTTATCCAGTTTTAAACAGATTCGATCACCGTACGACATTAGGTAAGGGTGGGCAGAAAAACCGTCGCAGGAGCGATTACACGGCATCTGTCGCTTTGAGCTCTGGACGCTTCAATTTATGTTGATTGGATTGGCATTGAAGGTAGCAGCAAAATTTGCCGTTTGCATATAAATGTAGAAATTATTATAGTGACATGCTCTTATAGTAAACATATAATATATATATATATATATATATATATATATATATATATATATATATATATATACATATATATATATGTAATTTTTTGTATTAAATCATCTAAGCATAATATTATGATCGAAAAGTTCGATATCTGAATATGTATAATTATTTTTTTAATGTTTTAGTTTTGTGTGTCTCACTCAAAATGGCTCAACCGTGTTTCAAATACTTATAAATCCATTTTTGTTACTCGGTCTTGCAGCTTTTTACGTGTGAAAATCATTTTCAACACAATTAGCACTTGTCATTATAAGTCCGAAAGAATCTAACTAGTTTTATATAATATGAAAATCAAGTCCGACAACACATTTTTTGTTAGAGTTGTGTTCATTCCAATGTAATTATCATTCTGAAGTAAATAAAATAGAAAATTTGTATATTATTCTTAAATAAAAGTATCTTTTCGGGTTTTTTCGTATATATGTTTTGATGTTAGTTTTCCGACGTTTCGAATGCTTTACAGTAATCTTGGTCAAGGGAGAGACTGGATGAATGTCATGTGGCCATGATAGTTGTAAAGCATTTGAAACGTAAATATCGTAAAAAATAGTTTTGTTTAAAATGTCAAATATTCGCGTAAATCTAAGAAAGTTTTATATTTTTCTTATTAAATGGACTCCTCGACCATATTTCATTAGATAACCCATTCGCAAAATATTAGTAACCTATAATACAAAATACTATTCACTCGGCAACCAGAGAAATGAAGAATGCCAATGTACTTCATATCTTCTTCTAGATCCTCAATTATTTATTTATTATTACGCCTTTCTCTTATTTTTTATGCTATTATATTCTTGTTTACTTTCAATATTTTCAACCGACTTCGAAAATATCTGATTAGTTATCTATAGTAAATCAAAACTACCAACCACATTTTTTTTTTAGAGTTTTGACGTCAGTTTTTTTTAAGTTTTTTTTTTAGGTATTACCTTATATACATATATTTTACAAGCGTTTTTTCCAGTACATCTCAAATAAATACCAATATACTATAACATATCTATTCTGTAGTAATCACAAAATCCTATCGACTGGATTGCTCCCCGGCTTTGTCTGTTCAACCGCAATAATTATAACGCTACACGTGGGGAGAATAGCGACCTGTCCATAAATAGTTATACTCGTATCTAGATATGCAATATGCGTTTTGAGTTAACGTATGTTGGATTAGAGCTGTTATTAACCGACTTCAAAGAAAAGGTTCAGTGTGTGTATGTATTTTTAATCATACTAGCGACTCACCCCGGGTTCGTCCCTAGGTTGATTCCCCATACAAACTTTCATCCCCATTTGCACCCCCTTAAGGGATGATTTTTGGAATAATACTATCCTATGTTCTTGCCAAGGTCTCAAACTATGTTCTTACCAAGTTTCATTCATTCATCGGTACAGTAGTTTTGGAACTTATTTGATACAAACAAACAACTATATTAAGTATAGATAAGCGTAAAAAAATAACAAACAAACATACAATAAACTTTCTCATTTATAATAAACAGTACTCCAACTAGTGTGATAGAGTATGACCAAAACAACTCATTAGTACACACGAGTCCATAAAATTAAATAAATTCATACAAAACAGATGATATTAATGATAACCGCGGCACACCTATATGTTATTCTCATATATGCACATTTCCCATACCTGACCCTCCTGGCAGAGCGCCAGCCCCAATAAAACTAGCTATAAATACTAAATTATCTATTGTTATGCGTAGGCTGCGAGTAATGGATATTCATTAATGTATTTAATTTGTTAGCGACATTTTCGGATATGAGGTTGCGCGTGAAATAACCCTCTTAGATATGTTGACTATCTATAATAGATATCGCTAATAGAAAACTGAAAAATATATAGCATGTCCGCTACGCGTTTAAAAGTCATGAGTAGGCCCTTATGTCTTTATTTAGCTACAAAAACTAACGTTTTCACACGGCTCTAAAAGCGTTCAATAGTGTATTGGTTTTATTATTTCTAAAAATATAGCTCGTACTCTGTTGTGTAAGCTATACAATTGTAAAGTTTCATCAAAATCCGTTCAGCAGTTTTTGTGTGATAATTTAACAAATATTTATTTAACATTTATAATACGAGTAGGATTAATAATATTATTTTTATTTTAAAGCTTTTATTAAACTCGCAATGTTTGTTAGTATGTCTGTATGGGTCAAATCCTGCAAGCTAAATTAGAACCACTTCATCATATTATTATGTTGGATTTGTTCCGATGACAATGACTTTTTATGATAATTACGACCTCATCTACAGATTACCTGCAAGCAGCTTCTCCACATTTAAGATTTCGTACTACAGACTAAAGACCCTTAAACGGCTGGACCAATTTAGATGAAATTTAATATATGACCTGAAGTAGATAATACATATGTAGTTTACTCTTAGGTACCTAGGAAGGACCCGATTGAAGCAAGGATAAATCGCTAGTTATTAACAATAACAAATGCCATATGGTTTGAACTAAGTTACACGAAACACGAGTCCAGCGCCATAAAATGTTAAGATGATGCTATTTTTGTTTTAAGCAGAAAGCCAGGTGTATCCCGGCATATTAATGGCGAATACAGAAATACGTGCTTTAAAATTACTTTCCAATTAGGGTGCAGTTCCATAAAAACATGGCTCAGGCAAATACAAATAAAGACGGTAAATTTAGAGAGCGGTCGGCGCACCTGGCCTCGTGGCACGTCTGTGGAAAGTACGCTACAAGTTATAATCGGAAATTTGGTTTTGCAATATAATATTCGTAGTTTGTTCATATTGAAATTGTGTGGAGTAAAAATTACGAGTTTGTTTCCATTGCCAGTTTATATGTACACTAGCGACTCACTCAGGTTCGTCCCTACTTACGTTATAACATTCATTATAGATTTCTGAGATGAGATATTTTCCCGCAGTAAAAGTATCGTATATGTTGACCCGGATAACCAGCTATCATCATACAAAAATTAGTCAAAACCTGTCTAGTGGTTATCTCGTAATGCGGTCACAGATAGATAAACAGACAAAAATACTAAAAACGATAGTTTCGGCCTCTGTATCGATAATAATGACTATTTCAATAAGATTTTCCAAAAAAATATTTAATTTATAGATTCGGCTTAGTTACAATTTTACTATACGAGCATGTATAGATGAGAGCGTTCAGGCAATATTGTTTAGATGTATCATGCTAGTTGCTATAAAAATTAAATAATAATTATGTACTTATTATTTAATTTTTAAATAATACTCAATTATTATTAATTTTTAAGTAAAACTGAAGAATCTAAAATTTTTAAAAGCTTTTCCATAAAAACTTACAAATATTTCAACCATATGCGACTTAAAACTTAAAATATCTACTATCAAAAAATACAGATAACAAAATTATTCACTCTAAAGGTACACGTAAAAGTACAACTTAGTTATAAAATTATAATTCCTACCCAAGTACGATGTAATTACATTCTTATCTCAAAAGACTTTTCCTTTTACCGCACCTAACTCCACTTTATCAGGTGAAACTTTTGCGGGGCAAATTGAAAATTTTACGAGAAGCTCGACCGAATTAATCGTGTTATCAAATATTAATGTATCTTGCCTTGGTTTAATTGCAAATTTTGAGTAATTTCTTACTTACAGAGTATAGACGGTATAGTCTGCTGACTCATATTTGAACTAGCGGCTCACCCTCGGTTCGCTCGGTTTCGCTTCTAGAAAAACAAATCTATCCCACGGGAACAATTTTTTTCGGGATTAAAAGTAGTATATGTGCTATTACAGGTTATAATCTATGTGCCAAACATCCAGATCCGTTCAGCCGTTCTGGCGTGAAAGAGTAACAATCATCCCAACATCTAAACTTTCACATTTATATATAAAATTCTAGCGGCTAATCCTCGTAACGAAAACATAACTAGGGACGCACCCGAGCAAAACAACGGTAAGCCGCTAGTAACTTATAATTAACTGCTATTTTTTTAATCACCAGTCAGATTATAAACCTTTTGTGATAATTTTGTAACCTAGTATTAGATTTTCCTTTGCGTAAAGGTACTTTTCAATAACATTTTCATCTATCTCAATAATGAATTTAAACATATCACACATTTGAGATCCCATACTTTTACAGAAAAATGTTAGAATTTCATTAATTATCAGTTTATAGGTTGAAAAAGTAACTATACCATATGTCCAGGTTACTAAATGAAATGAAGAAGAAACCTTAGAGTAGAGGTTTTAACGACTTGTAGGTACCAAATAAATACCATAATAAATAAATACATCTCATTTTACTACTATAACCTTCGCAACAAAGCAGTCATAAATTACCCATGACAGTGAGACAAAACAAATTGTCTTTCATTTATAAATCAACATGAACTAGTGACATTTATCAGTACATAGTATCCAAATCGACCTAAAAACAAGAAGCGATTCCATTTGTCGACAACGTAATGTAATTAGACAGCTATCATTCACACCTGATTTAAATACGATTACCACTAAAAGACTCGCACGGTATGCAATTCTTAGCACTCGTTCCGATCGAACGATGGATTCACGACGAAAACGTCACGGGAACGTCGCAAAAACGTGTCGGGAACGCGGCCGGAACGTCGCAGGAACGTGACGGCGCATACGACGACGACAGCGATGCGCCAACGATTTATCGACACTTATTGTCGTTGGAAAGGTGAGCCCTGAATTAGATTGTTATTCATTCAGTAAAGTGGCAACTCGTGTTACTGTCTAATAATATGTATGTATGTCTAACACTATAATTTATAATAGAAATATTACATAAACGAGATGTAAATAATAGAAAAGTACAAAAAATAATATACACAATATTTTATGGTAACCTCTACAATATTGTATGGTGTTCGTATATGGTGACAAATTTATATTATATTCATATTCATATAATATAAAGTACATAGAACGCAAAATAGTCTACGAAATCCTAGTATAGATAATATATTTTTATGTGTATGGAAAGCCCTCTTGAAAGATTTCAGCGACCGTGACCAATCACGCTGAGACTAAACAACTCTGCGGCAACATTCACACAAGTTTACGCAGACACAAGTGCACTCTCTTTTCCTTATACAAAAAAAACTCTAAGCCCTATGGGACAACAATTTGATACGACCATAGGGAAATTATTCTTAGGGCCGTGCTTCCAGGACCAACTTCACAACGCCACGACCGCAATACCTGAACCTAAGACCTCCGGCAACCGTACATACTCGTAGAAACCACTAGACCAACTAGGTAGTTAAATAAGTAAAGTACTACCGACAAATATCACCTTATTATTGATACAGCTAGTACCTACAAAGGAACGGTGTTTAGCTCAAATCTGATATTTGTGGAGACTGAACGGTAAAACGGCGACTTCATTTTTAACTTTTTGTGTCAAGCATGTAGAGTAAGAGATAAAATAGGAACAGAACATACTGTCACCAAAGATCAGATCCATAGATTTTGGGTGCTTTTTGAGGTAGAGGCGATACTTTGAATTTGAAACATCTCTAGGTATTTTTCGAACGTATTTTATATTTGTATATAAAAGTTGGATATATTTTGTAATACATACTATAATATATTTACAACATGATTTGCTAAGTTTGTATATTTCTAAACGTGTTGTAATTTTTTTTTTTTATTAAAACGTGTTCTAAGTGTTTCTTCTTATTCCGCTGGTTGAAAGAGCGACAGATTCTAATAAACATTAATGTGTTTTTCAACCGACTTCAAAAAGGAGGAGGTTCTCAATTCGACTGTATGTTTTTTTTTTTTTTTTTTTTTTTTTATGTTTGTTACCTCAGAACTCCGTCATTTATTAACCGATTTGGACAATTTTTGTGTCGTTTGAAAGGGTATACTTCCAGATTGGTCCCATTTAAATTTCAAAAAAAAATACCACCCCTAAGGGTGGAAAAACAACTAATAATGAATTTAACCTACTTCTAATTGTCATATTGACTTGAAACTTTGCAAGTATTTCTATTTTCGTTGATAGTACAGTGGTTCGGTGTTGTTGACCTGATCTGATGGCAAGGTCAGAAGGTGGATAGGTGGAACTCTTCAACGGCTAATAGTAGATACTTTGAGTTTGGGCTTATTTTGTTTGATTTGACAAGCCTAACACGTTAGAATCCTTACTTTGCTACTACTGTCTACACTAAAAAGGGAAATATAAAAACTTTTTAACAAAAAAATAAAAACCGACTTCAAACAAAAGCACTAAAAAGTGAAAAATAACTGATTGGTAGTTTTCATTTACTATACATACCTAATCAAATATTTTCGAAGTCGGTGTGCTTTGGCTAAGTAATTAAAGCCTACCTATTAAATACATACCTAATCAAATATTTTCGAAATCGGTGCCAGCCCATACAAAGCAAAGCACACCGACTTCGAAAATATTTGATTAGGTATGTATAGTAAATGAAAACTACCAATCAGTTATTTTTCACTTTTTAGTGCTTTTGTTTGAAGTCGGTTTTTATTTTTTTGTTAAAAAGTTTTTATCATTGTTAACTTCAGTGGAACTACTCTCTCGGAATGTTTTTTGCAGAATGATCTCTCTAGTGACCACCTTTGCTGTAAAGCCTTGGAAATGACTTGAACCAAAAAATAAATCCGCGAAAAAATCCAAACAGATAGACATTTGTATGAATAAATATACACCTACTGCATCTACTGCCTTAATATTGCGTGAACTCTGGCTGTAACTATGTAATTATCGAACGTGCAACGATGTATATATTCTTATTCATACATAGTCTTACTAAACTCTATTTTATAGTCAACATAAATTTTAAAATCGTTTTAGTTAAACCCTTAAGATTGTTCTTAGCATATAAAAAATGACGAAATACACATTGGAAGAACAAATTAGGTTCTCAACACTTCCATGTCTAAACATTTTTAAACACAGGTGTTCTCGAGCGATACATAAAAAAACTCATCCCACTATAATAATAAAATGTAATCAGCGGCCTAATTCTCGATGGTAAAATAAATAGATGAACAAAAATAAACACCGCCATAACGTCCGCTCTGTAAATTACCTGTTGGTTTTACTGAAATGTTTGATGCGTTTGCGCTTGATCGACAAGGTATAGCATTTGCTTGGTCTTGATACTTATGTTTTATAAATAAAAACTTAAAAAAAAACGACTTCTAGGAACTAAAATGTAAAAAAATACCTTAACGGGGGTTTTCGTTTAGAATAGATACCTAATCAGATATTTTCGAAGTCGATGCCAGCCGACAATATTTTAAGATATGACCAACATGATCACCTGGGAAGTATACTCTTCGAAACAAAAATAAAAATCGAATTCGGTTAAGGCATCTTCGAGTAATCTCTAATTCGAGTGAGCATACATAAATAAAAAAGATTTCGTTGAATTGACAACCTCCTTCTTTTTTAAAGTCGGTTAAATACGGCCACGCTACTTCCTTTGTGAATAGCGAGAGAAAACGGTATTGAGTTTCATCTTATGTCATATTATATTCCTTCAGGGACAGGAAAACTGACAGTCCAAAAGACTAACACATCCCAAAAATCAAGCAATGTCCAAAACAGCCCTTTATTTTCTGCGATCAATTAAAAGTGGGTAATTGATCCAATAACTATGAAATATCGATTGACAATAGGCGAAAATATCGCGCACATAAAAAAATACATACAAAAAATACAGCCAAACCAAATACATAGTTTCATGTACCTACATTTATTTAAAGTCGGTCAAACAAAATAAACTACTAACGTCAAATCCATGTCGTGTATCTCATATTTTTATAAACAATTCGATTTTTTTTTAATATTTTATGTCTTCACTTAATATATTTAGTGCTCAAGACTCACGGATCGCAGTATTCATAAACACTAGCCATGTGTTTCTCGTACCACGCCGCAATTTACCATTACCTGCAAAGGTATTTTTATACGGCTATATCTAAAACGTTTAACGCTTATACCGTTTGGCTTCATTGCTATCGGTAACGTTTTAAATTTTATTAGATAAATTTCTATTTTAGAATGATTGCTTAGATCAAAGTTTGTACGATTACTAGAAGTATTTTATTGATTTGTTCTGTTGATATTATAAAAGATATATGTATGTATGTATTTTTACTTATATAGATTATTTTTGGTAAATGGCAAACAAATTTCTTAATAAGATTTATTTATTTCTACTAATTGCAATGTATTGATATATTGATATTAATCGCACAATAAAACACGGGCGTTTTAGTTCTACTGCTTATATATGGATCTCGTGGAAATTAGTCTTCTCGTATAAGCAGGTCTCAAGATATGTATGATGTTTATACTATTTATCTATACATAATTCATATAATAAAATTCTAATTGAATCGAATCTGTACATTCATTTTTTTGGAAAATCTTATTGAAATAATCATTATTATCGATACAAAGGCCAAATCTATAGTTTTATGAATTTTTGCCTGTGACCGCATCACAAAATCATAAAAACCACTGGACAGATTTTGATGGAATTCGGTATGGTGATAACTGGTTATCTGGGTCAACTTAAAGAATACTTTTTACTGCGCGAAAATATCTCATATTTGAGAAATCTATACTAAACCTAAAAAGTAAATAATAAATTAAAAACATTAAAACAAATCGGCCGTTCAAATACCCTCCGTGCAATGCATAGATTTTTTTCGCTGATTGACTGGCAGATAATGTACTGTTTAAACCACTAATACTAGAAATAGGATATTCTTCTTCAAGCCTAGATCAGAAAACTTACTGCCACAGTTATCTCCAAAAGTGTTGAGTTCGATTCCCATTTCTGATAAAACGTTGACGTGTAAATAATTTATAAATATGTAACCATATTCACAAACTTTGTATTCATAGCATTAGTAGAATATACTATATGTATATATCTATGTTACGTATCATTGGAGTCTATTGTTTAATTTAATGCCCCACAGTTCCACCTGCCTCTGAGACAAAACAAACGTGAGCCACTTAACTACACAGTTAAAACCTCTGAAGAACGAAAACTAATCTAGTGTTGTAACATCTATCGATAAGTTTAAAATATGTAATAATATGTAAAAAAAATTAACTAAGTAGCGGTTTTTATATTTAGGATGTAAAGATGCAGATTTTTTTGTCATTTCCTATAAAAAATCAATCAATCGGTATCAACGATTATGTAATATAATGAAAAATTAGCGACTTAAACTTTTTGAAGCCTAGAAATTTTAATATTTATTAGTCTATCACCTTGACTATTTATTCGTACAGCTTTTCTTGAGAATGACTACGTGGATTTTAATTCGATATTTTATCCGTATAGTCTAAGCGACTTTATCGGTACGATTACAAGTTTTCTAAGATATTGTAACTATAATTGAATACGCAACCCTTTAAAAAGCAAAGAGAAGTTTCATTAGTTGCATAAAAATAACCAAGAAGACGACGTCATAAGCAGTAGCTTGTATTCGCTTAAACCATACCTCCTTATCGATATTTCACATCACTATACATTAGGGTTGTCGCGAAATGAAATTATACAACGCCTACACACTTGCAATAATACACTGTTAATTTTCTTCTAACACTCGTTATCTATGTGCCATAAAATTTTGAGCTTTATAGGCATAAAAATAAGATTCAAAATAAAGACAAGTGTAAGTCGTTTGAAGTCAACCTGTTTCACGACTCAGTTAATCCCTTTTATCTGAAGGTGACAAGACGCGGTTTATTATTTCTGTTGAGATATGTTTGTAATTTCCCTTATGGTGTGCGGGAAAAAACAAATACGACAAAATTCGATAAGCTTTAAGCTTTAGGAACGCTTAAAAAGCTCAATTTAGAAGTATAAGTAGCACAAATTTTATATACATATATGTAATTCCGATTTATTATCTATTTCATTAAATTAAAAGGGACTTTATTCTTAGTGTTGCATTTTTATTATGTATATTCATTCAATAACAGAACTTATACAATTAATTTCAGTACAAATTTATTTTTAAGTAATAATCTATACTAATATATAAAGAGGTAAAGTTTGTTAGTTTGTGACGTTGTAGGGGCTAATCTCTGGATTTACTGAACCGATTTTAATGAAATTTGGTAAGAAGATAGTTTGAGACCCTGGAAAGGACATGGAATACTTTTTATCCCGAAAACCATCCCTAAAGAGAGTGAAATTGGGGATGAAAATTTGTATGGGGAATCAAGCTAGGAACGAACACGAGGAAAGCGAGGGTGAGTCGCTAGTATTATTATATAAAAACAAAGAAATATTACGAACACATCAAAGGAAAATATTTTAACTCAAATGAGAATATTTATTTATAGTTTTGCTTCATACTTTACGTCAATAATAGTTGCTGTAATACATAATATAAAAAATACTTTACAGTTTGTACTATACAATTTGTTACCAACTGCTTCATATTTATTCTTATACGTAGACTAGTGGACCCGACAGACGTTGTCCTGTCTACACGTCTTTAATTTGAAAATTTCAAACTTTTTTTAATAATTTTTTTGATGAAAATTATTATTCAAATTGTGAATCTAAACCATTCCCAGATCCCTTTGAACACACACAAAAAATTTCATCAAAATCGGTCCAGTCGTTTGAGAGAAGTTCAGTGACATACACACTCACAGAAGAATTATATATATAAAGATATATAAAATTCAAATAGTTTCGATGACTCTGACTGCATTCACAGAAATAAACAAAGAAATACCTCTTTAGTAGTCCAAGAAAAGCTGTAAATACCTCATTTAAGCATTACACACTAGATTAATAACGTCGACATCTAAATTAAAATATCGATCTCAATCCGTTAACCTGTTGAATTAATTGTCGATTACTCTTCATTAGGGCAGCTTAGAGCGGCTCCTCACTAATATGTACTAATAGTGTTGTTCCCGGCTTACTGTCAGTATACAAATTAGATACGAGGTCTGCTAAACTGAGTTTTGTAACAGGTGCTTTAGGTTAATTTGGTCTGGGTTTTATATCTTATTTTGTATGGAATTTTCGCTATGGAAATTGATTTTGCCAGCCTTGAATATAAAATTTATAATGTATCTATTAAGCCCTTTCTAACATCCCACTGCTGGGCACGGGCCTTCTTTCAGTACCAGAGTGAGCAGGCCATAGTGCTGGTCAAGTGCGGATTGGTGGACTTTACATGTCTTACGAAAACTTGCTAGGTTTTCTCAGACATGCAAGTTTCCTCACGATGTTTTCCTTCACCCTAAGACAAGTGGTAATCATGTTAGAAATGATTCGCGCATGAAAATGTCAGAGGTGCGAGACACGGGATTTGAACCCGCTTCACTCGGCTTCCCAAGCGAGCGGGTTACCACTTGGCTACCACTGCCTAAACTTGTAATACAGTGTAGATATTACAATATGCTACCATCGTTTTTTCTCATATACCTAACTTATTGTTGATTTAAAACTTTGTTTTTGGATACTCGTCTGTAAGACTTGGATTTAAAATGATTAAAAGCTTAGTAGAGTCAAGTTTATGCGATTACGTGTTGATACAAAAAATATTTTTATTGTTTTGTTCTTTTCTTAAATTAGCAAAACCTTTACGGTATTTCAATCGATACTCAGCGTTAAAAATATTCCTCTATTTTAATTCATGGGTGTAAGGAGTCTTCAGAAAGATTTATATCATTCGATATTTATTTCAGATTGTTTATTCAGAGTGCATTTAGTTTTTTTCATATTCATGGCAAAATTAACTTGTAAAAAAAAACTATTTACAAAACCTAAGAAAATAAATCGGACTAAATTCAGGGGGGAAAAGCTAGTATTTCTAGAATATACACCAAAATAACCATTGAGAGCACCATCCATGCGTTTAACGCGTTATTACGTGCGAATGTGCGGAATGGCCGTAAAGGTAGCGCAAACAAATTATATTTTAGTAGGCTTTATCCATTATCACTTGATATGCGATGCTAATAGAAAAAAAATATTTGTTTCAGATTTTTAATGAAAACAACAAGTTAAAGGCGATTTAAAATTGTTTTAGTCACTTATAGATAAAGTTAAAATGGTGGCAATATTATACTATATCGAAAGAGACAAAGGATTTCGGGACTTTAGAAAACATTGGCTTAACCGATTTAAATTGAACTTCGACCCACAAGTAGATTATTGTGCTAAATACATGTAGCTCTTGTCATATATAACGCTTAGTGCTAAATAACCAAATGAATAATTACCTGAATTAATATAATAGAAATATTTTTGATACTTAATCGTAGTACATTTTTTTTTTTATAATTACCACTAAAATACAAAGCTCGAGGGTAGTCTACGTAAAAACAGAGGATGCTAAAAATAGGTCAAACAAAAATAGAAACAAAAACAAAGCAAAAATATGATTAAAGTAAATGGAAAAAATAAAAGGCGACTATGTGATAAGAAAGACGTGCCATTATTATTTTTATAATATACTAGCGGCTCACCCTCGCTTCGCTCGGGTTTGTTGCTAGGTACGTTTTAAATATATATAAACAGTTATTAGCCAGCGTTAGCCATATAAACTTAAATATTTTTCGTTAATTTTTCAATTTTTTCTTTCATAAGAACCTTCTCCTGACAATAACAAACACAACAAAAAAAATAGTTAAATCAGTCCAGCCGTTCAGGCGTGATGGTGTGACCAAGGGAAATAGGGAATCATTTATATATATATATATATATATATATATATATATATATATATATATATATATATTTATTCGTGGATTTATTTTGATTTTTAGTGATAATTCATAAATTGATGTGCCTTTTTGTAATGTCAAAATTACTAAACTTTTCGTTAAATTCATATGAAAATATTTACGGTACTTAAAAAAAGAATATTTCTAACATGATTACCACTTGCCTTGTGGTGAAGGAAAACATCGTGAGGAAACCTGCAAGTCTAAGAGAACTTAGCAAGTTTTCGAAAACATGTGAAGTCCGCCAACCCGCACTTGGCCAGCGTGGTGGACTATGGCCTGATCCCCCTTGTATTGAAGGGAGGCCCGTGCCCAGCAGTGGGACGTTAAAAAGGGCTGAATACATACACACACTTATAAGAACAAACATTTTTTTTTTGTCTATCTGTCTGCTTATTCCGACTAATCTCCGAAACAGCTGGGCCAATGTTGCCTTCCACTGCCAAGTAGCTGATGTTTGATGATGGCTTAGAAAAAAAAATAGGTTTCCGCGCAAAAAAATAAAAACCTATGAAATTGTGAACAAAATCGTACCTATAAATTAAAAATATATATTACGAAATTCTTTCGAAAGACTACAAACAAATCAAATAACCGTGCACTAGTAATAAATGAGAATAGATGAAAAACAATGTCCCGATTAAAATAGCTTTTATTCGGTGTCCCGATTTTTTAACGTCCAATTCGTCACAGCTCGAAACGCTTTCATCTCAAACGTCATAATTAGTTTCGAGACAAGGTCGATAGAAATCGTCATTTAACTGACATAAATACTATGAGAATGTTACAAGACCTTTCTCGATTTCTAGATCTAGATTTTTAGGTCCTACAGCGGAGTGTGGCTAAGATTTTATTATGATGTCCGACTGTCTGCTGTACGTTATTTCAATTGCCTCGATGGTCAAGTCCTGGCTGCAGATCCGGATGTCCTAGGTTCTAAAGTCTCTGAATAATAGTTATTCTATTTTGAAGTGAAACTTCTTTAGAATCGTTGTGATTTGAAACTCGATGCAACGGAAATGCGACAGTAAAAAGAGACAAACATATAAATATATAGGATTAAGCCGGCGATAGAATGAGATAGAATACATTGCGATGATGCCATGGTAACCGTTGTCATGGTAACCGTTGTTATTTGACAGAATACATTACAAAGGAAGTGAAAAATAATAAAATTCATTACTGATTATTATGTAATGTTTATATTTATGTCAAATAAAATGTAAAATAACTTTTAAACTTGGTAAAAATAATATAAAAAAATCCTTATGATTATCCTACTCCTGATACTCTATATTCATATCATTTTCTGAAGTTTCACTTCTACGATGTGTGAATTGCGCATTTATTTATTTTTTTGTTAAAAATGATCGATAATAGCTTGGAGTTGGGAAGTTGACGGTGATTCGCCCTCGGACTACTACCTTAAAGAGCACATCTTAATAATTACAATAAAAGCAACTAAAATTAAATAATTAATATTCAATATTTAATTATAGATATCATTTTTGAAATTATAAAAAATATTTTATAAATAAAATTAACATATATTAGTTTCTTAGATTTACACAAATATTGGAACATTTTAAATACAAATATCTTTTCGGATTTTTTGCGGGTTTATTTTGATGTTCGGTTCCCGACGCGATGCTTCGATTGCTTTACAGCAATCATAGTAACGGGGGAGACTAAGGTTTTAGACGTTTCAAAGGTCATTATATAGTTGTTACAAGCAGAATATATATATATATATATATATATATATATATATAATATATATATATATATATAATATACGCAGAAACTTATATGGACAGGACAGTAGACCTTTTTGAATTTAAACTTTAGTGTTTTCCATAATAATTCCATTCTTCCTGATAGTTACAATATAATGTGTACATTTTTTTGAACTAATAATACCTGTGATAGTTTATAGCTCTAATGTCCGGGAAGTACATAAATAAGCCGTTAACGAGACGACGGTCTAAAACTTTTATAATTTCGATCTTGTGCCAAATAAATGACGAATGTGATCGTATAAAATTCACAATATATATTATGAATGAAACAGTAAACGCAATATATTAAATATTTTATATACGTAAATTATAATGTTTTAGAAGCGTATTATATATTTTTTACAATATTAGTATAATATTATAATTGTATAATAAAATTAATAGTCAACTCAATTAAGTTTTCATATTTTTAGGGTTCCGTACCTCAAAAAGAGGAATCCTTATCACTTCGTTGTACGTTTGTCTGTCTGTCAAGGTCCTTTTTCTCAGGAACGCTTCGAGGTATCAAGTTGAAATATATATAAAATACTCAGGTCCGCTATCCTTTGGAGCTAAAAAAAATCAAACTTGTAAGTCAACGCAATCAATAATACGGCCGTTTATGTCGGATCTTATTTTGACTTTCGCATTGAAATCAAAACTTATAAGGTACTTCCCGTTGACCAAGAATTATGAAATTTGACAAAATGCAATATATATTATACTAATTATACTTATAGCACCAGAAAAGGTCTATTGAAAACCGGAAATTGGTAGTTACATAACTTTTTTTATCTATTATAAACTTATAATTGTTAGGGAACCTTCTATGTGCTGTCTTCTGTATTTCTACTTATAATTACTTGCTTTTAATATATTGTGACTTTTATTTACCTTGGATAGAAATAAGGCAAAATAATGCTTCAAATGAAGCTATTAGTAAAATCACTCACCATCGTACTAAAGTATCCAAAATATGGTATATTTTAATTTGTAAAGAAAAACAACAAATTTAAATATAATTAAAAATATATTACAACATTTTAATATAAATATATAGTAAATAAATAACTTTACAAATATCGATGTTTTAGAAATATTGATTATCACTAAACAATCAATTTCGAAAAATTCAAATTTGTATAGATTTTTTTCGCTATAACGTTGATAGTAAAATCTAACTTGAGCAAAGGCAAACAATTTTTTTCATAACTCTTAATCTCTGATAAGATGATATGAAAGTTTACTACTTTTTGTCTGTAATAATTATTGTTTTAACATAATGATCTAATTTTAAGATCCAAAAGTTTAATTATTACCATATTATTTTAGTGTTACGGTAAAATTTTACCTTTTTAAGTTAATTTTATAATATTTTCTCAATATAATCGTGAGAAATGAATAGATAAACTCAAAAATTACTTAAACTGCCTTCTACAATAAAAAAGCAGAGAAAAAGACATACGGTCGGGATTTAATCCTCAATGAAAGCAATACAATGTACTCACCTAGAAGTCGGCGTAAAAAACTAAAAGTAGGGTCGCCCCCTGCGAAGCTACACGTGAAACCACTCTAGCAGCCATTAGATCCTATAAAGCGATCTGCGTTAATCGGTCTAGGTGAGGTTAAGATTTAAAAGTGTTAGAAAATAACGAAAATTGCCTGCTTTTCATATTGAATATTTAACAAATATAAGGGCGCCATAATAACACCAAGTTTTATAATTAGATTATTTGTTGTAACAAATCATATTTGTACTCCAGTCATGGGTGTTTATATTTATAATATGTATGTATTTAAAGTTATATATGTGTAGTGTATCAACTACCTGGTATCCATAACACAAACTTCGTAGCTTACCATGGAACTAGATGGTGCTGTGTGTTAATGTCCCAACATATTTATTTATTTATTAACTAGTCTTACAAATTTTGTGATTGGTTTTTTTTAATTATATTAACTCATCATAAATAGTATATTAACGTCCTTTTAACGTCCCATTGGTGGGCACAGAACTTCTTCGATCTGTGGGAGATCAGTAAATTTTAATGAAATCTGTCCATCAGTTTATACATGAAAAAGTAACAGATCGAGTTATTTTTACATTTATAATATTAGTTTGGATTTAAATATTACCATATCATAGAAAAAATGCTTACAGGAAACATTGCTAACATTGCTAACATTCTATTACTCATTATAGAGTGTAATAAAAAATATAAAATTATATCTATACATATAAAAAAAAAATAACTGAATCGAATCTACATACATAAATATTTTTTGGAAAATCTTATTGAAATAATCAGTATTATCAATGCCGACGCTGAATCTATAGTTTTTAGAATTTTCGTCTGTCTGTCCATCTATCCGTCTGTGACCGTATCTCGAGAAAACCACTGGACAAATTTTGATCAAATTTGGTATAATGATAGCTGATTATCCGGGTCCAAAAGACAGGATGCTTTTTACTACAGGAAAATATTTCATCTCTGAAACATCTATATTAACCGTTAAAACGTACCTAGACGAACCCGAGCGGCAAAGGTGGGTCTAAATACTGAGAATAAAATTAAAGTCAATACTTACTTTGTAGTTTCGAATGACTTATCAAATCTGTAAGCTGTCTTAATCCTAGAGCTTTTACTACTAATAAAATTATTAAATAATAAAGTCAAATGACCTCATTTGAAGTAGAAATACACCCAAACTACGCACTTAAGTCGTAAAAAGCCCTGAATTACGAACATTCAGCAAATAAACACTTTGAAATATGAAATTCAGACAAATGACAACAAATCACAGATAATTGATCTCATTACCGATTTGTAACATGTAGTTTTAATTAGTTACTAAAATATTAAATTTGTTAAGATATAAATATTAGGTTTTCAAAGCAGTTTATTCTAATTTTGATTATATAGTTGGGTTCGGTACTGCTTATGGGAAAATATTATGACTCATGATAGATACACTAAGGTAAAGTAGAGTTAAAGTTAGAATAATATTAGAATATGAAACCTTCTTAAAATAAATAAATAAATAAAAAATAATAATAAAAAAAAACTTTTATTAGCGAGCAACATAGACTCATAATTGGTTAGTACAATAATTACTTAAGAACTATGTTAGTAAACTAAACTTACCTAATATTATTTAACGATTTTTCTTTGAAATTAAAATAGATTCTAAACTATCCGTATAACAATATCCTTAATATAAATACATTTCTACGGCATAACGGTAACGATAATTACTATTGATTTGGGTGCAGCAATAGCTGAAACAAAAAATATCAATGGAGGAGAGATTGATGTGTATATTGGCTAAATATTTCTATGGAAAAAAAATTCCATAGAAATAGTTAAACAACAATAGTATATTACAGAAAGAAAGAGGCGAAGTTAGAGCAAATCATTAATATGTAAAAATATATAATTCAAATGTGCTTGTAAAAATCATTTTGAAATATATTCAGAATTTGAAAAAAAAAGATGCTTAAAGATTTCTTAGAAATAACGCACTAGTTCAAAGCTCAATGAATATAAAACATTCGTCTAATGAGAGATTGTAAATAATTTTCAGTTTATAATCTTCACAAACAGACGTAAATCTAGACCGATATAATCATAATTTGCAAATTTAATGCCTCACATTCGCATTCATCTTGAGAACAGGCAAATTTTTGTATTGCAGATACGTTTCATTGTTTACATTTGGTTTCCGGTTCTAATAAAAATTATTAATGATTTAGTGGTTATATGTTTTGCTCACCTTGAATGCTTTTTTGACCGATTATAAAAATGAGGAGTGAGTACCTCCTACTAACACGTCTGTACATTTACGTGTTACGCGATATCTCTGCAACTTTTGTAAATAAATCGATTATTGATTATTTTTTGTTAATTAATAGATTATAATATCTGAAGGTAATTCGACATTCAATTTTACATTCACTTTTTACTTCGTATCTTTCTCGATCTTCATTTAAATTTGATCTTGTATTTATTAATTGTAAATGTCCATTTGTGAGAGCAATTTTGAAGAAACCCGCAGCACCAATAGCACGCGAATGTCTCCATAGTATGACTGAATGACTACATAATGTTATTTTACTTCGCTAACTTGGTCTTTTTATATAGTTCGTTATTTACACAATCGTTTTTTTTTGTAATATAATTTAGATTTCCATTCTATAAAGATTGTAGAATGCCACCTTGTTAAATGCAACTACAATATTTTAAAATAGATACTTGAATAGCGATCGACTGTCATCACGTGATATACAAAATATGTAGATGACAATAATTTCTGATACAATTTGTCACCTATCACATAAATGAGATCGCGTTAACACTATCGCACTTGTACTCGATACATGTGCTACCAATTTGTTTGTAAAGCGATTTAACAGGCTGACTGCGGCCACAGATTAAACGATACCAGTATAACTACTGTATAGAAAAGTGTTATGTTTTTTAAATAAACAAAGCTTTAATATAATATTTTTTCATGTATTTACTTACTGTGAGAATATCATTATTTATTTTCATCAAGGTTAGGTTTGTATAATCATGGGATGTGATGATTTTAAAAAGAGATTCAAAGTAAAACTAAAAGAAAGAAAGAGAGAGAGAGAGAAGAAGAAAGAGAAAGAAAGTTTAATATAAACGCAGTATACAATTAAGTTGCTTATCAATAAGCAAATAACGTCGATTCATTGCTCCATAGGTATTTGAAACGTCACAAAAGTCCTTCTGTCTGTTTTCAGTAACTGCCAATCTTACTGACATTAGCCTTTTGTGCAGGAGATATTATAATGGACTCTATTTCTTACATTGATAGCATTAATTATATAAAAAAATTACTTTTTTTTTAAAGTTAAATATTAATTTTTTTATGCTACGTCAAAACCGATCAAACAGATTGTCAGTGGGCGCGTTTCCATTCGGCGCTAATTACTGGGCTCATTGCGGGCAAACACACCGCTTTGTCAATACCGACGCGATACACTCGGTTAATTGATACAGGACTTTACGCCAATAATATCGATTCAGCGAAATCGAATGATTAGCACGTGTTTAAAGCGCTTTAAATGTTAAGTAGTTGACATTATGTGTAATTTTTTTATGAGAAATTAAAATAGGTATGATAGAAAGTAATAAGATTTACCTACTAATCTTTTACAAACGATCGTAGCTATTTAACTTGTTTTTAAGGAAAATGTTTCTTTTTATGCATAAAAATTATTTATACATATAAATGTCTCAACAAAAATAATAATCAAAACCTACTTTTTTGTTTTATTTTAACAATATTTATTCTTAATTTATTTACTTACAATATATTTTATAGTATGAACAAGCAAACTTTATCTGATTATTAAATAATCAACCATAAGTAATAAAACTAACAACCATTCACGCCTTGCTTAAAGCTCGAAAAAAAAAGCTCAAAAACCCAACCAAATGCGAATCCAATACCAAAACTTGACCGCAAACGCTGCCTTTGCTCATATAATAAAGCTTTTTCCATCCTCTGATTTAATCGAAGCCCGCAAATATCCGCGGATGATCCCGATACGGCCGAGTGCTTCCGTACAAATAAACGCTTGATTTCCTCACAGCCGCGTTGGCCATTGGAAAAGTGCAATTTGCAACGTTGATAGGTTAATGAAATTATAGCTTACTTTAAATCCCTATAAAGTATTTAGGTTTTGAATTTGATACGAATTGATGGAATTTTCTGGGGGGTTGTACTTTTTTTTTATGACGTCATCTCAGTGATTATTTGTCCAAACGACCAATTTACCGAAAGAGTTTTTAATACAGAAGTACAGACTTTCAAATGTCAATTAATCCTATTGGTATAAATGCGCCTTTTAGTTTAAAACAGACAAAAAATTAATATTCTATTTATTTTTATATATACGAGTATCTAAGGAATAAAGTTTTATATTGATAAAGGCTCAGGCTAAAACGGTTCACGTTTTGTATAGAAATAAAATTGTAGTTATCACGCCACTCTGAGTTGCATACAAACTCAACCCACATTTTATAAGTAATATCAATGTAAATTAACCTAATTATATACATAATCTATATATCTATATTATAAAGAGGTAAAGTTTGTGAGATTGTGAGTTTGTGACGTTGTGGGGGAGGGGGAAGGTGAGGGGGGTTCGTTGTTTATTTCTGAATTTCATTCAGTGATATGAATATATAAAAAGAAAATTAATAATAATAAATAGGGACAAAACTGTGCGTGGCTAAGTATTGACCGATGTACTATGACGGACAATCAAGTAATTATACTTAATCGATTTTCAACAACAATTTTCATAATTACCGATTCCATGTTCACAATTTTCTCTGCTTTGTATTTTGTGCGGTTTATGATAAGGAATGTATAGCGTGAGTGTAAAGAATAATAACGATAACTCATAAAAGTAGAATCGGACATAATTGTCCGACTCGGGACTCGAACTCAGGAACTTGAGAACCGTAGTAGTTGCATGTACATGCAAGCCACTAGTGATTAGACCAACAGGCCGCTTTTCCTAAATATGGCTAAGAATACTATCAAAATACTTTAATAATCTTGTATAATTTGGTGAAAAATAGGAAAAATATCATACATTTTTATATTGTCCAATATCAATAGGACGACGACAGGTTTGGCTCAGTTCGTTGTGACCCTACATGCTGTGCCAGCGGTCGCGGGTTTGAGTCCCACTGGGGACATTTATTTGTGTGATGACTACTGAGCACGAATGTTTGTGCTCTATGCATGGGTGTTTATATTTATAATATGCATGTATTTAAAGTTATATATATCTAGTGTATCAACTATCTGGTATTCACAACACAAGCCTTACGAGGCTACGGTTTACCATGGAACAAGATGGTGCTGTGTGTTAATGTCCCAACATATTTATTTATTTAATACCATTGCACAAGGCTTATGGGGTCCTCATTTACATTGAAAAAAAATATTATTTTCCTTCTCAATGTTTTACATGTATTTGTTGGTGAATGTTATGTACACTTGTTATTGTACATATCAGTTAGCGTATTAATTTTTCATATAATTTAGTGTGTTAAATGTTATTGTTTAATATTATGTATATTGTAAGTGTGCTTATGAAATAAATAAATAAATAAATAAGAGTTTGAAATTAGGAAACTCCTTAAACAGATATTAGTAAAGCTAGTACAAAGTAATGCAAAATATAAGTAATTATAATTAAAATATAAATATAAAGTCACTAAATGGTGAGTTAAATCATAGCGCAAATTGAAACCTGACTACAATGATATCCCATATATAGGTAGGTACATCTAATATATAAATATCTTGTGTCTCAACCGATTTTAGTTATTTTTTTTGTATATTCACCCTCCTACCCCCACCCCTCCATTTTTTAATCGCAATTTTAGTATTTTTGTATGAACATAAAGCTAACGTGTGTTTTTTATAGATTAAACGCGGGCGAAGCCGCGGGTTCTGCTAGTATATAAATATGAAGTTCATACCAATGTCAAAGCTGGCTAACATTTAACGCATGCTAAGTAACATGAAGCTTAATTTCATACTTACTGTGACTTACGATTATAAGGCTAGTTAAAAAATAAATATATAATCTATACATATAATAACATTGTAACTAAGCCGAATCTGTACATTAAATATTTATTGGAAAATCTTATTGAAATAGTCATTATTATCGATACAGAGGCCGCATCTATAGTTTTTAGAATTTTTGTCTGTCTATCTGTTTGTCTGTTACCGCATCACAGAAAAACCACTGGAGGGGTTTTGATAAATTTTGGTATGGTGATAGCTGGTTATCCGGAACAACATACGGGATACTTTTTACCGCGGTAAAATATCTCATTTCTGAGAAAAAAATACAAAAACTGCAATATAAGAGTATACTTGTAAAACTTAAAAATGTGGTTTTTGTTCAGTTTTCTTAAGGTTAATGGTTTTGAATGTATCATTATTTATATAAGAAACTATAATAAAGTAACTGTTTGGACTTTTTTGTTGTGATCAAATTTAATTAAATAAAAATCAGGTGACAGAAGAGTTGCATATTTTCTAATATTAATCCGATGATATATAACACCAACATTCAGTTTGAAGGCAAATCTCTCCTATGAGACTTGGGCAGAGGTTCTCGCACGTGGTCGCGCAGTCGGCGTCAGTTTGACAATGCTTTCGACCGACGGCGCCTGGAAAATTTTATAAAAATTACACTATATATGTACGTACATATATATACGAAAATTTGTAATGTTTCAAAATAAAAACACATGAAAGTACACAGATGAAAAATTACAGCCTATTATTATAATTTTGACCATTTCTGGTTCTGGTGATCACCGCATATTGAACTCTAGTAACCCACTGAACCCTGCAGCTGTAATAAGCTGCAGAATTTTCTTAGAGGCACACTCTATACAAACTCTATACTTTTTACTGCGGTAAAATATCTGCTCTCTGAGAAATCTACACTAAACGTTAAAACGTAAAAGTGAATCTGTATATATTTAAATATTATATTTTATAATGGTATGGTTGTCGTCTGTTCTACTTTGTTGCGCCACACAACTGATTCATAGAAGGTAATCGGCCACGCAATGGTAGTGTATGTCCAAAGCGTGGCTCTAGCATTTATACCCCAGTTGTTACCCAACATTCGGCCGCTAATTCTCTTTGACATAAGTGTAGGTTTCACATCAGTTTTTGATCTATAAGTCTACATTCGTAGACCAAAAACGGCATAACAATTTATGCCCGCGTATATGACTTCCGTGTTTTTAAACCATTTAGCTTTGGCATGACTAGTTTATCCAGCAGTGGTTTGCTTATGATGGGAACAATAACAGTTTTGTCAGCGTTCACTAAAGTGAGAGGTCATTTTTAACACAATCACTGAAAGTGTAAAGTCCCTTTTACATTATGCATGAAATAGTAGATTGGCAGAAACTCTTACCATGATTAACAAATCATTCGCATAGCCTTGCGCATAAATGCGGAGTTCCACCAACCTGTATAATACCTAGTTCTTCCACAGCAAGGGTCACTACTGTGAGTGGTCATCACTACTGTGAGTGAAGACAGAATTCATCCATGCGGATATCCCCTTGCTATGGATATGTGAATTGTTATATTGTGAAGGGCTGGTTTTGCTTTTCTACTGATAAACATAGACTTTATCTATCTTACAGTTGTTGGGTCACCAATTTTATTTACCAGACCATTCACCAACAGCGAAGAAGAATAGTTATCGAAAGCACCTTTAATATCAAGAAATTCACATGGTGGTATACATACATAGAATATAAATAATAATAAACCAAAACCTCACCATAAGTAAACACCGACAAAATAACAAATATATATAAAAAGAAAGAAATGGCTGCCGTTGACTTCATTATTGTTAGAGATTTTTCAAATCACAAACTTTCAACATAGATGTGAATGTCATTTATATATCCATGATAATCTGAAACACTTGAATTATCTATAACTATACCATAATAGCTTATTTCATGGTTTCAATTTCGTTATTCATGCGTTGCTAATTTAAAATAATTTTAAATTTATATATAATACATTATTAATGTGCACACAATTTTAGTACCTCTAAGTTAAGGGTTACTAGATAAGTTTTTTTATTTCTTATATACTGCAATGAACAGGTATACTTTGATAATAATAATCGTTCTGACGTTCAATGTTCATCAGATTCAGCGCTGGTGACATTCATCTATCGTTATCACTACTAGTAAACTTAAAAACAATATATGAAAATTACAAATCTCATGTTCGCAATATATCATTCGCACGCGTTTTGTTAATATTCTATTAATTATATCGATTATCTACGTTGAAATCAACTTGTGTAATAGCTGTTTCCAATAGCATATCTATATATGGTTTTCCTGCTAACAGTAGATATCACTACGTATTAAAAAATAAAGTCCCGGAAAAATGTACGGTTCCTGTGGGATAGATTTGTTTTTGTTTGTCTAGAGGCGAACTCGAGCGGAGCTAGGGTGAGCCGCTAGTAATTTATATGGAGTTTATGACAAGGTTCTATCTCTAGTAAGGAAACCTTCAGATAGATAGGTTATTGGAAACCGGCGTAAAATGACTTAAAATTAGTTAGATAACTATTATAATTTATCAGCGAGTTGTCCGACAAAAGAGAATAGCTTGGTCACTCTATGAACGTGTAAACAATAATAAAAATGTTTGATTCGACATACTGCCGCCAATACATTTATATTAAGGAGTCTGAATTTCATAGTTATAGTGATATACTAGTAGAACTCGCTATGAAGTTTCTTGGTGTGTTGTTTTTATTTATCGCGATGTTGGCAGGCTATGTCCATAGCCAGGGACATCGTAAGTATTCACAAGAAAGCTTTTATAATATATATTTATATACATGGCTTTTTGTGATTGCAATGCAATTAAAAATTATTGCTTTTTAATAAAAAAATGTATTTTTTACCACTTCCGGAATAAATAGGTGAAAAACAGACTGATAGGCAGATAAAAACAAAATAACCAATGGCTACCGAATAAAATATATTTACAGAAGTTGAGGGTTGGATAAAATAATTCTCTTAATATTAACATAATTCGTCTCAGCACTGTATTCCGAGACAGTGTGTCTTTAGATATTTAAATATAGTTAGCTTTTGGACGGATGATTATGATGTTAATTTTCTATCATCATAAATGTTCGATCAGGACTTAATTAAAAACACTGAAAGTTCAAGATCTTTAAGCTTATCTAAGAATAATAAAAGTAGAAATTTTACTTCATTTTTTATTCAAGCCAGAAATGTTATTTCATAATTTTTTATAAACAAGTATAAGTTTTTTCGCATTGTCCGTGTTTGTGCGCCAAAGTGCGGCATTATGCTCTATAATTGGAAAACAGGAAGTGAAACTATTTTATGTTTCTTCACAGCATGCAGCAGGAACGATGATTGCAGTGCCCCATGCAGACGCAGCTGTTTAAGCGAAACCACGCATCTCTGTTACGAGATGCATTGCTACTGTGCAACCCCATCGTAATCAAAAGCCCAGAAGTAATGTAAAACAACGTATATCCTATAAATTCGTGTACTTGTGAATTTTAACAGATATTCAAATGTGGTTATAATAAATAAAAAATCTGGATTTGTTCTATTCTTGCTCCTTACCTCTTAGAAAGTACATAGATAATAATAACAAAAATAGATAAGTGAAACTGAAAAGTTTCACGAAGAAATATTATACAGTATTATAGTCCATAAAAATAAGAAGACACAAGGATAACTTATATTTTTTATTAAAATATTATTTATATTAAACGAAGGAATTTAAATACTACCAATAAAAATGCTGTACTATGACTGTATAATAACTCTGTTTCTTTGTTCTAATCTTTTTAGTTGTAAATTATTTTTTTATTTACAGTTTTTAATTTTGGTTATTTAGATCATTTTAGTTCTAAAACTTACATGGTCACTGAGGTAATTTATGTGATGTTAAACGAGCTTATTCGTATCTTATATAACATGAAAATGTAATCAGGCAATAGTAAAGGTCAAAATTTTTCATTCGAAATTGGAATTTTTTTTTCTTTGTTGTCAAACACTTTACTTATCATCAGTTAGGAAAAATAACTCCTCCTGAGAAAAACTAGTGAAATTCAGCGAAACTTTAGATACCTAAATAATATAAATATAGATCTTTAATTTTTTTTTATTTTCACATTATATTAATATTAGTACAGATTACTTCATGCAGTGAGTGACAGAGCAACAAATCGATGTGATTTTTTTGCAAAAAATTATGTCAAGGCGCCATCAGGCGTTAAACAACTTGAATCTTTATTTTTGTAAAGATTTTTATAAGAATCCTTATAGTTTCCAGACAGAAAAAAATGTGTTCTTCTTTAGCCCTTTATTTAGTAGATGTATGTTGATCATAATATTAGAACACGATTTGAATTAGAGAAAGGTGTGCCTCAAAAGTACGTAAAGTTGATCCGAGCGACGTACAGTCGATGCAGTACACGAGTCCAGTCCACAGCTGACACTGCTGCTAGTTTCAATGTGGCTGTAGGTTTACACCAAGGATCTGCTTTCAGCCCGTACCTGTTCTTGGTGGTACTGTACGCATTACGTCAGACATACAATATGAAGCGCATGCTGTTCGCCGACAACATTGTGCTAGCTGGTAGGAAAATGGTCTAGATTTCGGTGCAGATAGTAGGAATGGCAGCAATGACGGGAGATTGTTGGCTTGAAAGTCAGCAGAAGTAAAACAAAATACTTGTGCTATGACTTCAGTGGTCTCTCCAGTCTAGTACCCTTAAATAACCCTTTCGGGAATTCCCTTACCAATCTGCTCTGAAATTCAATAGCTCAGATCTCTCTTGCAAGGTGATGGTGATATTGACCAAGACGTTACGCGTCGAATCAACTCTGAGAGGATGAAATGACGACATGTCACAGCGACAACTTGCGATCAGCGGGTGCCATTTGAGTTGAAGGGTAAGATCTACAAATCCGTAATCAGACCTGTCGATCGATCGGAATGCCTGGGCTACGAAAAAGACTGATGAAATAAGATTGCATGCTGCAGAGAGGAGAGTATTAACATGGATGTGTAAAGTGACAAAAATGGATAAAATAAGGAATGAGTACATAAGAGGAAGCCTCAAAGTAGCACGAGTCACAGAGAAGTTAAAAGAAAATCGTTGGTATGGACATGTGAAGAGGAGATATGACACGCATGTGAAGAGAAGAGTGATGGAAATTAATGTAGACGGATGGAGAGGTAGAGGAAAACCGAAGAAAAGATAGATAGATTGTGTGAGACAGAACGTGGAAGAGAAAGGGGTGAATGATGAGATTACGAGTATACAGGAAAATGGAAGAGGAAGACTGAAAAAAAATACTAAGATGTATTCCACTCCCCAGGTGCCGAATTTGCTATAACAGCATAAAGTCCATAATTGCATATTACCAACTTATTGCTTGGGGGGCGTCGATATAATAAAATTCTGAGTCGGATCTGTACATTAATTATTTTTTTGGAAAATCTTATTGAAATAATCATTATTATCGATACAGGGAAACAACAAATGGAGTGCCTTTTTATGATCCTGGTCACAATGTGAAACAGAAATATAAAATTACATCAAGTCTCTCAATCATGTCCGCCGAGCTCCTTGCAATCTCAAAAGCATTAACATATATTAGTAATAATATTGAAACTAAAAATATAGTTATTTTATCAGATAGCAAATGTGCGCTGCAGCATTTGACACGATGCGCATCTAGTCAAAGAGGTGTATCGATAGCCTATGCAATTATGAAAAAAATTCATTTCTCAATAATAACGGACCGAATTTGAGGTTGCAATGGGTACCAGGGCACATTGGACTAAGTGGGAATGAGGAAGCCGATAGAATAGCTAAAGAGGCAATTTCGACTGGATCTGAAATATATATCGTACAGATTTTACAGAAATTTTGATTAAATGTAAAATTGATATCTTTAATAATTGGATCAAATACTTTAGTGAAGTCTGAAAGGTAAAAGGCATCTGGTACTGTGTAGTACAGTTTTTACAAAAAGAACCTCTGAATATACCTTGGTTTATAGATTATAGAATGCATAGGGAAGTAATTGTAATGGCGCATGCAGGCTTCGGTTTGCGCATATCCCTGAATTAAGTTTAAGTTTCTAATGAAAAAGACATTATCAGTTCAGCTAATTGTAGTACTTGTGACATCATAGAAGATTTACAACATATTTTAACTGTACTCGAAGCGTAACCTTGCGAAGTATTTTGTTGCGAATAATTTGATTAAAAAATTTAATGTAAAAGATGTTGGTAGATTTCTTAGCATACTTGCTATTCCTGTAACAGAACAAGCTAAAATAGTTTTTAATGAAATGATAAAAATATATAGAGAAGCAACAGCTATGTAGATGAATATATGTTTTTGTGATATGATAGGTCTGGCATAATCTCAAGAGAATCCTTTAGATATTAAAGAATAAAAAAATCGATACAGGGACCGAATCTACAAAATTAAAAAGAAATGTAATTTTGTAAGTTTTTAAAATTGTCTGTCTGTCTGTGGCCGTATCACAAGAAAACCACTCGACAGATTTTGATGAAATTTGATATGATGATAGTTGATTATCCGGGTCAATATATAGGATACTTGTTACTGTGGGAAAATATCTCATCTCTTAGAAATCTGTATTAAACTTTAAGATGCAACAAGCCACAAACCCGAGCGGAGCGAGTGTAAGTCGCTAGAGAATATTATAATATATCCAGTGCAGTTATCAGTAGTCTCAAGGAAATGGTCCCCCGTGGCCGAAATTCGTTAGCATAACATTATTATATGGCATTAAGGTTATTTAACACCGAGTGAAGCGAGTTAAAATCCCGGGTCTCGCACCTCTGATATTTTCATGTGTGAATCATTTCCAACATGATTACCACTTGTCTTAACGGCGAAGGAAAACATCATGAGGAAACCTGCATGTCTGAGAGAACCTAGCAAGTTTTAAAAAGACATGTGAAGTCCGCCAACCCGCACTTGGTCAGCGCGGTGGACTATGGCCTGATTCCCCTCGTACTGAAGGGAGGCCCGTGCCCAGCAGTGGGAAGTTAAAAAAGGCTGAATACATACATACAACATTATTATGAGGAAATGGACATAAAAATTTCACGCCATAAAATTACCTTGATAAACAAATTACAAATTTTGATCTGAAGGATGCAGAAAGTAGAAACATGTAGAATCAACATATAAAATTGCATATATTAAACCAAAATGTTACAGTAAGTATTATTGTAATATGCGTTAAAAATTGATTTAATGATAAAAAATTGTGTATTGTCCATTCAAACATTTTATTAGGGATAATTAACTTATAATATTTATCGTTCGTCTTACATAGGTTCTATTTATGTAGACTTTATCTAGATAAAAGCGGTGGTAAAAAGTCAAGTTGATGCAGCAGATGTGGTTAAACATCTATCTTAACAATCTTTTTTGACCGACTTCACAAGAAAGAGGATTTAATTCATCTGTACAATTCGTTTTTAATTTTTTTTAAATAAATAAATTTTCAACCTTCAGAATACCATACAAATAAAAACTGCCTCGGTGAAGCTACGGCTACTAGTAGGTTCTAGCATTTCTAAAAAATCTAAATAACAGCCCGGTAAGCCGCGTTGGGAAATTGGCGGGGTTTCACCCTCGTGTCTCGCAGAGTCGCTCCTGTGTCTGGTTACTCACCGCTCGTGTCAAATTGTGAAAGGAATAGAGCGTAGACTTGTGTCTGCGCATACACTTGTGTACTATAATATTTGCTGCGCAGCTACCTAGTCTCAGTGATATTGGCCGCTGTTACCGAAATCAGTTAGGAGAATATCCATACTAATATTATAAATATGAAAGTATATTTGTTTGTTTGTACTTCTTTTGCGTTGAAACAGACTGACGGATTGGCGTGATATTTTGTATAGAGATAGTTGGAAGGCTGGAAAGTGACATAGGCTACTTTTTATTGCGGCAGATTATCTCATTCTCACAGAAAATTAATATTTTTTAAATAAAGAACAATATCAAAAACGAGATTTGAGGTTAGGAAGATCTTATACACCAAAGAAGCAATAGAATTTTTTTTTAATGTTTGTATACAATATCCCGTCAAAAACATAAATGTGAAAATGAGAGCCGAGTTAAATATTAAGAATAAGCGTGGTTGTCAACCTTACCGGCAAAATATTTGAGATCTATAAATTGGGTGCCAAGTTCTGTAGAAAACCGTGAATTTTGTTCATACGAACATACAACATTCTAAAATAAATTTTGGGGTTCTATTATATTATTTAAATAATATAATGACAATTGTGTTAATAATTTTTTTTCAAATTTAAAAAAATTACTGAATTCAGATTTTTCCCTTTGTATGCACACGATTACCCATCTGGACACCAAATTTAAACTTTCTAGGTCATCTAGAAGTGGGTTAGGTTTTACTACTATATGTCATTCAGTGATAAAAATGCCGATATTTAAACGTTAAGATCTCAATAACCGGTTGAGCTGTATACATGAAATTGGGAATTCTACTTAATCTAAGGGGATTTAATAAATGAACCAAATTTCACAAGTTTATGTCAAATATATTTTGAGTTATTACGAGGTGGAAAGTAGCTCCAAATGGTTTGTGTAAATATACATACTGTGCTGCGTCGCCAGTTCCTTTGGCTTGAACTTGGCTGGACACGCTACCGCGTGTCTTGATATATAGTCTATCTATTCCATATTAACCGTTACACACCTAGTTATATTGTAATTATAAATGTTTTAAAATCTTATTAATATCTAGACACACTGTGCCAATGTATCCAATTTTTTTGAAATTCTTTTCTAGCATTAAAACCCACAAAATAGTGTTAGTTCAAATTAATTCATAAATTTTGTAAAACTAAATTACTAGTTGCGTTTTTCGTGTTAATGATTATTATGGTAACCCTACTTATTGTTATTTATAAGGATAATTAGTTTTTACGTCGTATTAAATTATTTTAAAGACATTTTTCCCTACAACTGTATATTTTTGTAACAATTAGTATATAAAAATGAATCTATTATTATTATTTTTTCTTTATGCTATAGGTGTAGGCGTAAATGGAAATTATACAAATAACTGTAAGTAATTTTTTTCTTTCCAGATAGAAAAAATTATATTTCATCAAATGAAGTCAGTTATTTATTACTTTGCCAACATTAAATAATTTCCGTTTTGTGCATTATAATGAGTTATTACATTATTATTAATATTGGTTGTAAAGTAATTGAAAGCTGATTACAGAACGCAGTACATTTTTTAGAACAATTTATTACTATAAAAATTTCCAGTTTTACTTGTCTTATATCTAACTAGCGATTCACTCTTGCTTTGCTCGGGTTTGTCCGTAGGTACGTTTTAATTTTTTTAACGAAACCCTAATTATATTCTAAAATAATAGTAGCTTATGTTACTCCCTATAAAATCAGCTATATTTCAGTGAAAGTCCCGTGAAAATTAGTCCAGCCGTTTCAGAGATTATCCGGGACAGATAGAGAGACAGACAAAAATTTTAAAAATAGTTTTTTTCTTATAAGTACCGTATATAATTTCATATGCATTTAGTAAAACGCTGTTATTTTGATATTACAAACAGACACTTCAATTTTATTTATCTGTATAGATGAATAAGGAAAAAGAATCTTTCGGAATACTTACTTGTCTGTCTGTCCATCTGTCTTCCTTCTCTTGGTAAGGCCAATCTCGAACGTGACTCATTCATTCAACGTGACATTGGCGAAATAATTTGTGCTCAAGTGGCACGGATTGAAACCACATATGAAGAATTGAATTGTATCCATTAAATGGAAAATGTTAAATAATTCTAAAAATATAGTTATATGACCCAATTCAATAAAAATATTATAATTTGTAAAAAATCGTTACATTTGTAATCGAATAAATTCTTATATATTTTTTGTCAAATTTAATTATTTGCTTATTTCTCTGCTTTACAGATTGCGAAACAAAGTTAAGATGTAGAAATGCCTGTCTTGACACTTGTAAACTTCTGCAAGAGGCTGTATGCGTAGGTTCTACTTGTTACTGCATACCTAAATATAAAAAAGTATAGATACAATTATTATAAAGGCTAATATAATCTATATTTATTTAAAGTAAATGTTGCTCAATTATATGAGAATAAATATATTTTCTTAAAATGATTTTTTTTATTATCGTTTAAATATAGCTTACATATTAATTTGTGTATTTTCAATTTTCTATGTGCAATATATAACTTTATGACTGTAATTAATAAAATATTTGTTAAGTTTTTCTTGTTTTATTCTTCTAAAGTCATATCAACTTATTAAATACTATCAGAACCCGTGGCTTCTATATATTCTACAAAAAGAACAGTTTGGCTTTATGTCATATCATATCGCTCAGGTTCGTCCCTAGCTTGATTCCCCATACAAGCTTTCATCCCCATTTTCACCACCTTAAGGGATGATTTCCGGAATAAAAAGTAGCATTAGATTCTGACATTATCCCCTACAACGTCACAGACTCACAAACTAACAAACTTTATCTCTTTATAATATTATTAGTATAGACAAAGTTCTACAATAATGCATGGAAATCTGGCCTATTTGTTGACATTTATAATTACTGCTCCGCTCCCTTGGGTAGTAGTATGATAATATATATCCTATACTTTCCTCAATAAACGAGCTATCTAATGCAAAAAGATTTTTTCAAATAAGATTTGTAATTCCTGAGATTAGCGTGTTCCAACAAACCAACAAACAAACAAATAGACAGACAGACAAACGAACGGACGGACGGACAGACAGAATAAACAAACTCTCTTTATAATATTAGTATAGATTTTGCATACTGGCATACTGACAGTAACGTACAACCATCTAGCAAATATCTAGATCTAGAAGCATGGATTTTTGAACTAGAGTTCCTAATAAAAAACACATACCTGACGAATTTAAATACAAAGAAAGTTTTTTTATAATATTCATTCCCTGATTGACATTTTTATGGTTAGAAATGTTAAAGTTGATTCTAAAGTCTTTAGAGCTTTAAATTTTAAAATCAATTTTCATTGATTCTTACAGATTCAATCTAACGATACTTCGACACGACCGGTGACAACATGACAAAAATGAAACAGTACATATATTGTTCATAAACATGATTATCAAATAAAAACTAATAAATTCCGAAAATATTTATATTATAAAACTTTTATGTAACCATTTTGATATATAATAAAAAAGTAAAAGTAATTTTGTACATATAGTTTTTTAACGTCTTTGCATGTATGGAGGCTTTGTGCAATGGCTTTTAGCCGCTCTGTACTCTATGGCAGGTGCTGATGGAAAGGCTTGACATAAACATCTTTGATTTAAGCATAATCCTTCCAGTTCTTTGGTACATAGCCAAGAGCAATATGTAGAACATTGGGTGTCACTACTACAAACAATGTGAGAATCTAGAACAAAAAAGCCAAATTAATACTTTCTTACATTTACGCGAATATTTGACATTTTAAATAAAACTATCTTTTCGGATTTTTTCGCGGATTTGTTTTGATTTGTGGTTCCCGACGTTTCGAATGCTTTACAGCAATAATGGTAACGGGAGAAACTGAGGTTTTAGATGTCTCAAAGGTGATCATGTAGTTGTTACAGACAGCACTTAGCCTTAAAAACTAAATAAAAAATCACCATCTAAAATCAACCGATCGAATCAACACCAATGAGGAACCATAAATCCACGAAAAAATCCTGAAAGATAATTTTATTTAAAATTTAAAAATAAAATTTCTTTTATACTCTATAATACTTAGAACATAAAAAATGTGCTCGATTGCTTTGCATTCGAAACAACGATGAAGTTTTCATTTAAAAGTTTTACACCTTACCTGACTTTAGTTCCTCTGAAAAAATGTTCGTGATAAAAAATAAAATCTGAAAAATTGTAAATATCAAAACATGCCTCATGATTTTACCAATGATTAGTTTATTACCTTTATTTATAAATTTCATAGCTTATATAAACTGTGAATGATTGGAGTCAGTAATTAGATTTGTAACAGTATTATAATTGGATACGCTAATTAAGATATTTTTGTATTACGAGTTGAATTTTGTATACATTAATATTTTAATAAAAAAATCAAATATTACACACAGCTAACTATATAGCTTCGGTCTGATATGTATATACTAAAAGTATTCGTTTGTGGCGTCAACCAAATGGGCCATTGTCCATATAAGGCGCAAACCGACATCACAAAGGAGAGTTCTTACTTCTTCCGGGTACATATTTATTATACACTAGCGGCTCACCCTCGCTTCGCTCGGGTTCGTCGCTAGGTACGTTTTATATAGATATAAATAGTTATTACCCAGCGTAAGCTATATAAATTTGGTTGTTAAGTATTCTTAAATAAGTATTCTTAAATTTTATAATTTTCCGCGCAATTTTTTAATTTTTTTCTTTCATAAGAACCTTCTCCTGACAATAACAAACACAAAAAAAAGTTAAATCCAAGACCAAGGGAAATAGGGATTCATTTATATATATAAATATATATATATATATATATATATATATATATATATATATATATATATATATATATATATATATATATAGATCAGAATCAATCAATTACAAAATAGGTACATTTTTTTAAATATAAATGAAGAACTGCACAAAAGTCAGAAACGTTATAAGCGTGGTGTGGTGTACAGATTATAATATTATAAAATTAAATTATTTTCATTGGAAAAACTTCTATATTATAATTAAGATCAACAAATTCCGCGACATTTCAATACGGAGAATGTGAAGGGCGCTCGTTAAAAAGTTTTGCGGCTGGGTCGCGCCTGACTCTGACACAAAGGAGAGGTGAGACTTTGTATACAGGCTGTTCGGAAAGTCAGAAATAATAAAAAAAACCGTATTAAATATTCATGGAGTACACATTTTTTTAATTTTGATTTTATTGTATAATACGAATTTGAAAATGTTAATATTGTTATTTAAATATTTAATAATTAAATAAAATATTATTTAATTATTTTTCGAAGCGAATACTCACAGTGAGTCACTTATTTTAAAATAAGTGTAATGTGAACCTTTTCAGTTAATTATTTAGGTTGTTGTTACCAGGGGTGCCAGATCGTATAATTGGATACGAAGATTGTAAAATATGAATATTTTATGTATATTTCATTTTAAGTTATTACGTATTTTTATTGAATTTTTTTTTATTCATCACAGACTATTTCTCAACAGTTTTGTTAATTTTTATAGTAAAATTTGATTTGGTATAATTTAAGTGACCCAGCGGTATAAAATAATTTGGCTCTACTGGCAGCAGTTATCTCTGCTGACAGCCCTAGTTGTTACGTAAGCTAATTTTAAATCTGTATCACTATTATATTTTTTTACGTTTAGTGTTTTTAAATTCAAAGAAAAACAAACGTGATAGACAAACAGACACACAAAGAAGTGAGGCTATAAGAATTCCTCATTGGTTCATTTGAAAGAGCAGTACACTAAATATTATGGCAAGTTATTTTAGTTTCCAACATCCTATATCACTTACTAGGTAACCTCAAGAGCGCGTGTTTTGTCTCTAAGCTAAATCTTTGTTCGCGATGATCCCCCTTCCTGTCATGTGCTACATCAAACGCTTCCAAAAGTGAATCTATTGTTATGTTTTACTTCTAATGACTCGGCGAAGTTTTCTTGAGGGTATTTAAAGTTACAATTAAGTGTAAGGCTCTTTTACATAGGGTGTCACAATAATTGCCTTACTCTTAGCTATATTTAATTTATGTAAAAGCTTTTATCTCGACGTATTATCAATCTATCTGCAAAATTATAATTTTTAACCTATTTATTATACATTTTATTTTAAGATAGCTGCAACAAAAATTAAAACTATTTATTAAATTAAAACAATTCCACTCAGATATTGTTTGTTTGAACCGTTTGTTTATTGTTAACTTGTCCATCAATTGTCCATTTATTAAATAAAACTGTCTTACCTATTTTCATATAGACATTTTAAATATGAACAGCAATTTTAGGGTAAAATCATTACCGTAAATACTCAAAAAGCTCTATAAATATAGTCAGTTAATCATAAAGCAAGGGCATCACTTCCATTCGTCATTTTTTATCAGCAAAAAGGTACCGATATATGAGTGGATCCTGCCCTACGGCCTCTAAGACAACTATTTATAAGGAAAAACCACATAAATCATATTATTTTTTATCCAGCAATCTTTAAGGTGGGGTAAATATCCAAGGTGTATCACATTTGACGGTTTTATGGCTTTGTTGTTATTGATGGTATGGGGTGTTGATTATCTGAAAGTATTTTGGTAGAACAATTTAAATTCTGCCATAAAAAATGAATGATTTGTCATAAAAATATTATAACAGCAGAATATTAAGGGGTCACAATTTTTAAGACTACGAGTGTTTTAGAATGCAAGTAATGATTTGGAAATATTGTTTACTGACTCACTTTTTATAATATGTTTATATCATTAACTGCCTCGTTGGTGTAGTGGCTAGCATGTACGGCTGCACATCCGGAGGTCCTGGGTTCGAGTCCCGGGTCGGGCCAAGTTTAGTTATTGAGTCTTTCTGTATAGTTAGTCTCAGTAACAGCCCGGAGTTGGGAAGTTGGCGGTGTTTCACCCCCGTGCCTCGGAGAGCACGTAAAGCTGTCGGTCCTGCGCCTTAACTCTCACCGGTCGTGTCGAGTAGTCGTCCCACCGGAGTATGAGAGTGATAGGAATAGAGAGTGCACTTGTGTCTGCGCGTACACTTGAGCTGACTATAATATCTCCTGCGCAGTTGGTTAGTCTCAATGAGATTGGCCGCCGTAGCCGGAATCGGCTAGGAGAACATCATCATTATATTATTTATATTAAATCATAACACAATTGTTTTTTATATTATCAGATGCATTATACATAAAGATTTTTGGCAAAAAAATAATAATATATAGTACTGCAGAAGAATATAAATAAATCAAACATCCCTATACATTTTTAACGAGTATGGCTATGAACCATAATTTTATAATAACAATTATGATATTAAAGCCAGCTTATATAAATACAAATCAAATATAAATCATATCGTCTAAGCACTATATTAAGCAATTTAATTACTAATTAAATAACATATAAACATAAATTATATAAAAATAATAAGAAGAGTTTACTTAAAACATATTCCATAGACAAATTCCAAATCCTACCCCACTCTCACCTCATTACCACACGAGGCAGATAAAACAAAGACCCCCAACTCGTACACAATTCACAAAGCCACTTGATGCCCGCAATTAAAATCTTAACATATACTGTTAATAAACGCCACCTTGCTAGTGATGGGCTCGATATAATATCGATAAAATTTATTTTGTGTATTTTGCGTTTTTCGTATGACAAAAGATATAAGGAAGTGTCATAGGATACTTTTCATTGTGATGAAGTAAGCGTTAATCAAGTGATAGACATACACACTAATTACGTACTAAGTATGACCTAATTAAGATCTATAGAAAACAAAGACCATAATAATTATAACCAAGTCTAGACGCCCAATAATAAAAAAACGCTTATATTTCAGGCCTCAAGTAGTATAAAGCAATTAAAAAAAACTTCCGAGTTCTAAGATAAACGTCATTATTACGTATTTATCTATTACGGTCATAGAAGAAATTCCTTAGTGAATTTAATCTGCGCAAGAGATTTTATAATGCACACATAACAAAAGATGAGAAATGAGAGTAGGTATTCACTGGTATACATCATAACTACTCTATTTTCCCATATATTTTTTTGATATGCAAAGAGACGCCCAAGGTACAGATTATAAAAAATCGAGGTTTTACATTTTACTGAGAATTTCTTAATAATTATTATGGCATTCAATAATTATTATAGCTCGGGACACGAAGAATTAGCATGCACTTTGACCTAAACTTATAGTTAAATTAACGTCACTAGATCAAAAATACTTGTAAGCGACGCATTATAAAAAAAAATATTATATTTGTATATTTTATTTTGTTATGTTTGTAGTAAGTATAAAAATGTTATTAAAGTTATGGTAAACGGTTTGTAAGCGACGTATTATAAAAAGTATTATATTTGTATATTTTATTTTGTTATGTTTTTTAGTAAGTATAAAAATGTTATTAAAGTTATGGTAAACGGTTTGAATGAGTGTGAACGATATGGACATGCTAAGGGGGACGCGGGCGCAGGGGGGGAACCGATTACGTTAGTTTTCGCGAGAGCGCGCCACCTTTACTTTGTACTCATCACGAGCCACGAGCCGACTAGATCTAAAATTCGACTTTTCTTTTACCTGCGTTATAAAGTGGTCCTTCGAGCCGGATTATACTGTTATATCTATGTTCACCACACCTCCATCATCTACAATGGTCAACACGCGAAGTACAGTGCGTAAAGAACGCGAAATGTCGAAACATATGGAAAGCGTCGACCAGCCAACCGTCAACTTATCAGCCAAACGTGCAGACAGCTGAAGAGTCTGAAAATAATACGTTTGATTAGAAGGAAATTATAAGAAGAAAACCTAGATAATAAAGCATTGTTACCTGAAAAGTGTAAAAAAGTAGATGACACGCCCGTTGAAATACCCACATCAAAAAAAAGTGAATCTAAAAAATCTACATCTTCTCTATAAAGGCTCGAAAAGCTAAGCTGGAATTATAAGCAGCAGAAGCTAAGGCTAAAATACAGATGGAATTAATTGACAAGAGGTTGGCAACCGAGTTAGCAGATTTTAGAAGATGAGCAAGTGAACCTCGAGATAATTACTCACATAGTACGGTGAACAGGTGGTTAGAACGCAGTCAGCAAGAAATGGAAAAGGTGCAGCCAGTCAACGAGCATGGTAATGATTTAGGCGAGCTGCATCACCCAGGGTCAGTTCACCCTGGAACTTCACATGGAACAGTCCAGATGCTGGCTAGTGCACTAAGGGATCTCGCCGCCTCCTCCAACAATACTACTTCTAACGCTAAATTACTGAGCCGCTTAAGCACGCCTCGAGACTTACCTGCTTTCTCCGGCGACCCTATGGAATGGCTGCAGTTTAAACAAGCATATGAAGAGTCAACGGAAGTGTGTAATTTCAGCTCTAAAGAAAACCTGTGGAGAATACGTAAGTGTCTTCGTGGACCCGCCAGGGATGCTGTCGCAGCCCTCTTAATCAGTGCCACGGAACCTGAGAAAATAATGGCTACATTAGAGCTACGATTCGGTAACCCCGACGGCATTGTGATTAAGATTATGCAAGATATTAAAAAACTGTACCCAATTTCACAAGATTATCAGAAGGATATTGTTTCATTCTCAGTAAAAGTACAGAACTTCATAGAAGCCATTAGATCCGTCAAACGCGATGAATATCTACAAGGAAATGAATATAGTGTTTGCTCATTTTGTCTAAAATTACCTACAGTCCTACTCTCAAAATGGTCAGACTATAGTTTTCCCGCTTATCACCGAGGGCAAGAAGTCACGATTGGATATTTTAGCAGATTTCTTACAAGAAGAAGCGGTTGAAAATCTCGACGACATCTAATATTCATCTCATCGGCAATAACTTCAACCGCGTACATAATACGGTGCTAGTGACAACAGACAATCATGACTTTAAGTGTTGTATACTGCCGTGTTTCTAAACATAAGCTAACAGAGTGCAAGCGCTTTAAAAAATCACTACGAAAAGATCGGTGGCGTCACGTTAAACGACACGGCATCTGTTATAAGTGTTTACTATCGCGTCACGATCGAGAAACATGTCCGGCCGCGCCGTGTGATATCGAGAACGGTGGACAGTCGCATCATCGGTTTATTACATTATCCTATAACAAAGATATTCGTTCCCCGGGTAATATAAACATTACGGAAATAACAGAAAGTGCAACAGTGACGAACATTAATTTATCTAACTGTAAAGTGTTTTTGAAAACCGTGCCTATCAATATTCATGGGCCAAACGGTGTAATTAGTGCTACTGCTTTGCTAGACGACGGGTCGACCGTATCGTTAATAGATTATGAACTTGAACTCGGACTAAATGGACATAAACAAATTATGCGTGTGAGTGGTGCATGGAACAATAACTCATTAAAATGTGTTTGTGAGATAGTAGACTTAAGCGTGTCAAACAAAGACGGAACTATGTTTCCTATTCGCGTGAGAAGTGTAAAAGACTTAAACTTACCTGTACATGATTCAACGTCGATTGATCTTACTAACTATGTACATTCTATACCTGACATAAAAAATTGTTTAAATAATGAACTCTGTAAACCTAAAATATTAATTGGCCAAGATAATTATGATTTATTGTTACCGCTTAAAATAATAAAATTAAAAAATAGTAAATTATATGTTACACGTACTGAGCTAGGCTTATGCATTCATGGATGTTTACGCGAACCATCCCCGCTCCACCAGACCCCGCCCATTAAGCGAGTACATCATTCAGCGTTATTCATTACTAACGATTCAGATAAAGAATATGAAAATAAGTTACGAAATTTAGAAGAACAAATACGAATATCATTTACAATCGAATCAATGGGCATCAGCATGAGACCCAGGAAAAATCCGAAGATCTTCAAGCTATACAATTTTAGAAAAACATCTGTACTTAAAAATGGAAGATGGCATGTCGGTTTACCCTGGAAAGATAATACTGTAAACTACAAACTCGTACCCTAACGCAGCGCTCTAAGATTAAAAGGAGTACAGAAGAGACTGAAGACAGATAAAGCTTATGCTAGAAGATACACTGAAAGAATAAACCACTTACTTGAGAACGACTATGCTAAAAAACTTACCTGTCAAGAAGATACCTCGAAACCTGGTACCTTCCGCACTTTGGAGTCGATAACCCTATAATAAAGAAATTACGTCTAGTTTTCGACGCCCGCTGCAAAGACCTGTGGAGTTTCGTTAAATGACTACCTCTTGAAGGGTCCCGACCTACTTATGGCATTATTTGGCATCATGTTGAGATTTCGAGAGAAATAAAATAGGCATAACCGGAGATATACGAGATATGTATTTAAGAATAAAAATTTTACCTAAAGATCAAGATGCTTAAGATTTCTCTGGAGGGACAACCAAGAACAAAATGGCCCTATTGATATATACCACTATGACCGTCTTTAATTTTTGGTGCTAATTGCTCGCCCTTTATTGCTCAATTTATAAAAAATAAAAATGCAAAGCAGTATGAGTCATTATACCCGGCCGCCGTGGACGCTATTCATAAGCAACACTATATGGATGACTATATAGATAGTATAGAAAATGAAGCTACGGCTATTAAAACTATACAAGATATTATAATATATACATAAAAAAGGTGGCTTCGAGATAAGAAACATAACGAGTAACAACGAAGCGGTATTAAACTGCATCCACAAGAGACCTTAGGACGGACTGCAGTAAGGTTCAAAATTGAACAGCCAAATGAGGGCGAACGTACACTTGGATTGATTTGGTATCCGAAAGAAGATCTGTTGTCTTTTGACGTTTCTTTTAAGAAGATTCCTGTAGATATAATAACAGGCGACACGCGACCTAGCAAGAGACAGATGCTTAAAGTTTTAATGTCAATTTTCGATATATTTGGATTTCTTTCGCCTTTTACAATCAAAGGAAAAATTATGTTACAAGACGTATGGAGATTACAATTAGATTGGGATGAAAAAATACCTGATACTATTTATGAAAAATGGATTGAATGGCTACAATCGCCACCAAGGAGACTTGTGATTTATCTGTGTTAAAGAATGAGTGGTTTTATGGTCCGGCGTTTCTTCGTGATCGAGATACTGAATGGCCAGTAGACACACAGCTACCGGAGACGCCCCATCTGGATCTCGAATATACTATGACCATGCAAACATACAATAAATCCTTACCAGCTGTTCCTGATCCTGAAAGGTTTTCATCTTGGTTACATCTATTGAATTCAACCTGTAAAGTACTTACCTTTATTAATAAATGCAAGAAACTGGATACTAGCGTTGATGGATACACAAGGGCGGCTGCTGAGCGATGGCTAATAAAATACTCTCAGCTACAGTCCTTCCCTGGGGATATAGCCAACCTGGAAAATAAAAAAGAAATAGATAAAAAAAGTAGATTACTTACCTTATCCCCTTTTCTGAATGAGCACGGAATCCTATGCGTGGGAGGCCGTATAAATGCAGCTACCGAGGTTCCTCTGCATCTGAAACAACCTGTTATATTAGATGGACGTCATCACGTTGCCCGGCTTATTGCACGATATTACCACGTGAGAGCGGCGCACGGTCACAATGAAGCTGTTGTTAATGAACTGAAACAGAAATATTGGATATTAAAATTAAGACCGACAGTAAGAAGAGTGGCTTCACAGTGTATGTTTTGTAGAATAAGAAAAGCACAACCGTGCCCACCCAGAATGGGTGATTTACCTGCGGCCAGAATGGCGTCCAGTCCCTTTCACACATTGTGGTATAGACCTATTTGGACCAATGGAAATTACTGTAATAAGACGCAGAGAGAAAAGATATGGTGTATTATTTACATGCCTTACCGTAAGAGCTATTCATATAGAACTAGTACCTTCGTTGACCACGGGACTCCTTGATCATGGCCCTCAGACGCATGGCTGCTCGTCGAGCTGGCCTCAATTATTTACTCAGATAACGGTACGAATTTAAGAGGTGCCGATAACGAGCTGAAAAAGGCAACGCTCGACTTGGATGAACATATATTAAAAGCTGAGGCCGTCAACTATGGAACTACATGGACCTTCATTCCTCCAGCTAGTCCTCACTGGGGTGGAGCTTGGGAGCGCCTCATTCGTTCTGTAAAAGACTCATTAAAAGTTGTCTTAAGAGAAAGGGCGCCGCGTGAAGAAACCTTAATAACGTTAATGACTGAGGTTGAGCAAATAGTTAACAGTCGACCCCTTACACATGTGACGGTTGAGCCCAATAGTAATGAAACAATAACCCCTAATCATTTTTTGTTAGGTTCATCATCCAATCTACCTATTGTAGGTGTCTTTGATGATTGTGACTTATATTTACGAAAACAGTGGAGACTAACACAGAGGTTAGCTGACATGTTTTGGAGGCGCTGGGTGAGAGAAGTGCTACCTACTATGCTGCCCAGGCAGAAGTGGAACCGCGACACAGAACCATTAAGAGTCGGGGACTTAGTATTAATCGCTGACCCCGAAAGCCCTAGAAATACCTGGCCCAAGGGCATCATACAAAGAGTAATCCCCGGAAAGGATGGCCGGGTACGAGTGGTTGAAGTAAAAACCAAAACCAGCTTGCTACAACGTTCGGCAGCACGCGTCGCTAAAGTACCTATGGATGTTGAGTGCTGATGTAGCACTGGGGTGGAGATATTGTAAGCGACGCATTATAAAAAAAAATATTATATTTGTATATTTTATTTTGTTATGTTTGTAGTAAGTATAAAAATGTTATTAAAGTTATGGTAAACGGTTTGTAAGCGACGTATTATAAAAAGTATTATATTTGTATATTTTATTTTGTTATGTTTTTTAGTAAGTATAAAAATGTTATTAAAGTTATGGTAAACGGTTTGTAATGAGTGTGAACGATATGGATGCTAAGGGGACGCGGGCGCAGGGGGGGAACCGATTACGTTAGTTTTCGCGAGAGCGCGCCACCTTTACTTTGTACTCATCACGAGCCGCGAGCCGACTAGATCTAAAATTCGACTTTTCTTTTACCTGCGTTATAATACTAATAATAAATTGTAAATATTTTACCTATTTTTTTTTTATTTACTCCGTTATTTACAAAAAAGAAAAAAAAGAAACATAATTTCATAGTAACCATAGCATAATATCGATAAAAAGCAAGTCACTATTCTAAGAATCGTTAAGAGAGAGGTACGTCTTTGAATTAAATTACACCTCGCTAACTCCAAACAATAATCTTTAACATTTGCGTCATTGCTTCACCCCCGTCCGTCCCATACTGTCAAAACTAAGCAGGGTGTGGTAGAAGTGATACAATTTGAAAGGAGTAATTAATATTTCTTATATATTATACTTCTTAATAATCAAAAGTTATCAAGCAAGATATTTGTCTGATGAGCATTGTCTAATACGCTAGTTGTCGCACGTTTGATTCTTGTACAGAATTAATACTGACCAGAGAAATGTTTTAATCAGATTGAATGTTAGGAAACAATGGATAAATAAATTAATTTGCACAAGTTTACTTGTCGTATTGTTTTCTATAATATTATCAATTCGATGCTAATTTTTAAAAGAAAAGAATGTAAAGGCTTAATTTAAATAACTAAGTACTTCACAAATTAAAATCAATATCTTTTTTAAATAATAAATCGCTAACCCTATGGATACGCTATAACTGCGCACACACTTTAAGTCGTTTATGGCGATATATAAGACGTCTTGGCGACTACAGATAAGTGGTAACGAGTTTTACACAGTATAGGTATTTGTTGCATTATGATAGCGTGGGTCCATGTAGCTCCTTCAAATCTGCAATTTGTATATCACTTGAAGAAATCGAGCTTTATACAAATAATAACTTAAATAGTATCATATTATTTAAGCTATTTAACAATAAAGTCAAGTTTTATTAGTCATATTAATAAGTGAAAGCTTAATTTAAAATGCTTTTAAAACAAAGATTAAACATTAATAATACTTACCGTTATCACGACCTTTAAAATCTGAAGTTTTTAACTATTTTGTTTTTAAAGTTATTTTCGCTTATTAGTTTCGCTTATTTTAATGAAAATAAAATCGCTCCATGTTTTCTTTTAAAGAAAAGTAGGTGAAAGTGAAAATAATATTAGAAAAGAATAAACGCATAATTAAATTCCCGTAAATATTAAAATTTACAATACTCTATCCAAAATCTAAATTAAAGTGGTAATTTTAAGATTATAGTATCTTTAACAGAACATGAATTATAGCCTGTATTATTAGAACTTGTGTTCGCCCAATGGCCGAAATTTAGTTTCGACATTATCTATACTAATATTACAAAGAGGTAAAGTTAGTGAATTGTAAGTTTGTGAGTTTGTGACGTTGTCGGGGGTAATCCCTGGATCTACTGAACCGATTTAGATGAAATTTGGTAAAAAAATACTTTGAGACCCTAGAAAGGACATAGGATACTTTTTTTCCCGAAAATCATCCATTAAAACGATGAAAATGGGGATGAAAGTTTGCATGGGTAATTAACCTAGGGACAAACCCGAGCGAAGCGAGGGTCAGTCGCTAGCATAAAATAAAAAAACTGTTTTTTTTTGATAACACTTGAACTCATCTATAGCTATGAATAAAAAAAAATCGGTGGACAAACAGAGGACAAAATGTACTGAAATGTTTTGTCTTTGCCTGTTTATATATGTATATATTTCGTACAGCTAAGTTTAATTGATACATTATGTTTGTTTATCCTCATTTGCCTTAGACCCGACCTGTAACCCGTCCGCAAAGGGACGCTTAATTACCCAATCACTTACCTTACTTATGTACATAGAAACAGTTTAACCAAGTCATGTTTCACTTTAAACACTAATTTAAATAACAATAAGAATAATTAGTATATTTCACTATTGTATAAAATATAGGTGCACAAGTATTTTTAAATTGTCTCGTCATCTAGCGTTTACAATTTCTAAGGAGTTATATTTTTTAATTTAAAAAGATTAGATAGCTATTTTTAATTAAAAAAAATCTAAGAAAATATGAATCCATAGAAAAGCATATTACTGACTTAAAATGATGTTCTGCTGAGAAGTACCAGCTTTGAACTCAATAATTACACTTTTAACATACAGTGACTAATTATTATTTGATAATGATGATGTTCTCCTAGTCGATCACTATTTGATAATGATGATGATGATGTTCTCCTAGTCGATTCCGGCCACGGCGGCCAATCTCAATGAGACTAGCCAACTGCGCAGGAGATATTATAGTGCACAATTGTACGCGCAGACACAAGTGCACTCTCTATTCCTGACACTCTTATACTCCGGTGGGACGACTGCTCGACACGACCAGTGAGAGTTAAGGCATTACACTGCCTCAGTGGTGTAGTGGCTAGCATGTACGGCTGCACATCCGGAGGTCCTGGGTTCGAGTCCCGGATTGGGCCAAGTTTAGTTATTGAATCTTTCTGTATAGTAAGTCTCAGTAACAGCCCGGAGTTGGGAAGTTAGCGGTGTTCCACCCCCGTGCCTTGGAGAGCACGTAAAGCCGTCGGTCCTGCGCCTTAACGCTTATTTGATAATAATATATAATTAAAAGAGATAAGACCACTTATGTTAATACCAACACTGTATAACAAAAATTTTTTCGACTGAAATGATACGGTTTCATAAGAATTCTACTCTATAGTCAAATTAACGACCTCCTTAAAAAAAAATTCGCAATTTTCTTATGCTAAGTTTACCGACTACGTTATACTACTATTTTTAACTGAAATCAACAAAATGATATTATATTTTGGTCTTAAACATATCATTCCTTGAAGTGGTCATTCAAAACGTTTGACAGAAACCCAAATGGCACATCCTACTCGCAATAGGTTTCTAAATTGGCCAAATAATTCGAATAGGTCCCAAGATCTTAATTATTAGTGAAGTGCTTAAGGGTTGAATTTACGACGTGTTAATACCGCCTGATACTGTGGCAATTAACCTAGCTGTAAATTGAATTTACCTGAGGGATAGAGTTTCGAAACAATGTGCTACTCAATATAGATAATGTGCGTATCATTTAATAATGTGTAGTATTATTAGCATTATAATAAACGACTTAATAAGATAGTTACTTTACGAAAAGTGATTTATATTATACTTGATAATGATAGTGGTGATGATAATGATGGTGATGATGATGGTGGTAATGACAAAGATATTGGTGATAGTGATAGCATTCACAATTACAATATAAATCAAACAATATAAAGTGGTACAGGGTTCACAAAACCTTCCTTTCTTATGATTCTATCTAGTTTGCTTACCGTAGTGGACTGAGTGCCTTTCTCTCTTCTAGAGGTTGCAGGTTCAAATTTCGCAGGGAAAAATAATAAACATTTTCTATTAAACATTTAAAGCTTTATTGCAGTCTAGGAAGTACTTTTTATCTGTATACTTCGTGCAATAAGAGGCATAGTGATGTATATTGCAATAATTCACAACAAAATAGACTTATTTAAATAGATTTTGACAAGCAGTTTTTACGCAATTAAAACAATATTAGATTTAAATTTCCTCATCATTAATAATAATAGAATTTTTTCATTTCTTATCGTGTCTCCAGTAGCAGAGTAAACGTAAAGTTAAAAAGTAAACTATCTCCATAAAGCTAAGTACACTGCAGCCTAGAAAGAGTCCAGCCATCCCTCCAACGGCAACTGGAAAGTAGAAAAGTTGTTTAATGTCATCGTAATCAATTAAAAAGGCATTAATTATAACAAGTCATAAATTAAAAATTTACGCCCGACCATCTTGGACCAATTTTCATTAAGCATAGCTAAGAACACTCCCGACTAATTCACCTTTCAAATAAAAAATAAATAAAATCAAAATCGGTTCATCCGTTCGGGAGCTACGATGCCATAGACAGACAAACATACACAAAGAAAAGTCAAACTTAGGTACAACACCCAGTCGCTTTTACGTTGGGGGTTGATAATATAAGCAACGAGATTTGCGTAATCTTTTCTAAAGTAACCCTTACTTGGTTTTAGTGTCTATAATTTTGAAGTACCTGCCCCGTATAACCATAACATATTTTGTAAGTTATTGATCGGAAATCAAATGGAATTTTCTAGCCGAATCTTTAACTAGGCTAATTCGTTCTGGTTAAGCATTTCCGCGGTATAAAATACTCTCTCTCTCTCTCTCTCTCTACTAATCTAATAAAAAATAGAAGTATCACATCGATTTTAGCTAGATTTTTAGATTCTAGTAGATAATTCGTAGATAACAAACAAAGCCTTTATTTTAAATTTTAATATCGGCAAAATATTACGAATATCAAAACTTTAAAATACTTACCTAATACGTCAGTGAAACCAAAAATAATATCTCGTTTGTATCTCATTCGAGGGTAAGTGACGATGCCCCACTGGAAGTTTGTACCAAGGAACCATTCTTGCACAGCCTGAATATTAAATAAATGTAAAATAAAATTTACTCATTAATTTACAATACTGATACTAAATTGCTTAGAAATGACGCATTTCCCTTTCGAATTGCGGATACAATAATAATAATAATTTTAATGTTTTTTTTTTTAAATCTGTAGATAAATAGGCAAAACAGTTCAGTACCTTCTTCTTCAATCAATCAATTTTGTTTTTTTCTGTTTCGTAGCCATTGACGAGCTTTAATGTTATCAATACAGATTTTTTTGTATAGTTTTTTTTGTATAGATAGGTGAATTCTATTCATATATGATTTCCTGTCGAACTTCAGATTTTAAACACACACTAGTACTTTTGAAGGAATAAAATACTACAACTTTTAAGTATTTATTTATTTACCAGCGACTCACCCTCGCTCCGCTCGGGTTCGTCCCTACTTACGTTTTTTAGATTTCTCAGAGATGAGATATTTTCCCGAAGTAAAAAGTATTCTATATGTTGACCCGGATAACCAGCTATCACGATACTAAATTTCATCAAAATCCCTTCAGTGGTTTTTCCGTGATGCGGTAACAGACAGACAGACAAAAATTATAAATACTATAGATTCGGCCTCTGTATCGATAATAATATCTATTTCAATAAGATTTTTTTTAAAAATATTTAATGTACAGATTTGGCTTTATTATATGTGTAGATTACTGAAGCTTTTATCTGTTTTGCACTATTATGTCATAACATAAAAAAAATAACTCACACTTGACTGTATAGTATAATTCACGTCATCACATAAGGGAAAACATTCGCATTTGACTTTCTTTCCATTTTTATCCCTTAACTTGTATAACACATCTACAAAAATGAAAGCTTAATTTTAACTATATACATATTATTTATCTCTTAGTTTATATTTTTGTCATTTTTAACCGACGAAAAAAAGGAAGAAATTCTCAATTTGACACCTATTTTCTTATGTTTGACCACGCATATCTTTTTACAGTGTTGTCCGATTCCGATGATTGTGTTTATATTAGAAAAGGTATATCTCAAAGTTGGTATCATTTGAATTTAAAAAAAACCACTCCGAATTGTTGAAAATAGAAGATGACTGAGTTTTCACCTAATGAATTTTTAAAATCCTTTTTTCCTACCTTGCTACTACTATTTCTACATTAAAAATGAAAAATAAAATTAAAAAAAAAATCGCTTCAAAAAAGCACTTAAAGCGTACAATACAACTACAATTAAACGTAAAATACAACAGTGACATAAGTCACTGTTGTATTTTACGTTTTCTTCCCCACGTTTAGAATTCTTTACGGAAACATAGTATCTTCCATGAAAAAATAGTTTCATAGATACATTTTTATTATAGAACTTTTCAGCTTGCTACTTTTCGGGTGACCAATATATAGAATACAATAGGGGCAATTCCTAGACATATGTATGTATAGTAAAATATATAATCTGCTCTGAACGGAACTCGAACCCGCGAGCTTCATCGTCAAAACTGTAATTTTCTTATAACTACAACTCCTTATTACCTTTGTACCTTCCCAAGCAGTGCAAACCCGAAACATCGCATATTTTTTCTTCACCTAGAACACGTACGTAATAATAACAATGAAACACAAATATATATTACTAAATGTAAAAATAATTTATTTATGCAATTATAATTACATTAAATATATTAAAAAAGAGTCAAAGTAGATAAATGTTTGTGTGTTAAAGTATTTTTTTTGTTTTATCACATTTTCGTTTAACCTGTTTTTGATTTAATTATTTTGATAGAATTGTTTTTTTTTTAACTTCAAGCGTAACTTCTAGGGATTTCTTCTCCTTGTCCTTTTATGTAAGGATCAAGAATCTATTTAGTTTTAGTTTCTATATATCATATTTATTAAGGAAACTTATAGATAGTCCAAGTAAGTTTATGACATTTCAGAATGGAGAAATCATATATAATTAAGATACACAAACTAAAACAGAGTCGTGGGCAAATCTTGTAAGGATATAAAGCTAGTTTTTAGCTAAAAAGTTGACGTAATAGTAATCTATACTATAATATTATAAAGAGGTAAAGTTTGTTAGTTTGTGACGTTGTAGGGGGTAATCTACCTGATCTACTAAACTGATTTAGATGAAATTTAGTAATAATATAGTTTGAGACCCTGGGAAATATATACGATACTTTTTATCCCGGAAATCAACCCTTAAAGGGGTGAAAATGGGGATGAAAGTTTGTATTGGGAGGAAAGCTAGGGACGAACCTCAGCGAAGCGAGGGTGAGTCGCTAGTATATCATATAAATATCTCACCTATTCTTCTGTAGAAATATGGTATACAATTACAATATTTCAAGCAGAGGTTCACTCTACACTCCATACGGCACATAGTGTAGGAGTATATGGAATTGTGCTTCAAAATGTTTTCATGCTGGAAACGGCATCGACGTTGAGCAATACTCAAACTGAAAAATAATTATTATGTTAAAAAAAACATTACGTCTTTCTATAAGTTGTACATAAAATATACCTACTATTTTAGTTTATATACTGTTTTTAATGTAACACTTCAGGTACATTGGACACTAATATTATTTGTAGAAATATTTTTCTTTGATTTAGAAAAAAGTTTCATTTATTTTAGTTTATGGTTCCCAAAATAGGGAAACCCAAAAACCAACATAAATTCGCAAAAATCCGAAAAGATTGATTTATTTAAAATTTCAATTACTCAGAAGACTAGGGATTATAACCTCGCTTGGTTCAGCTGCGTGTTCACTTTAGGTGTCTAACGATAGTCTATGTGTTATACCTATCACAGGCCATAATCTAAATAGATATTTACTAAATACTAAAATTCAATCAAATCCGATTTGGTTTAGCGATTCTAGCCTGAACGAGTAACAAACATACATACACTACAAACTTTTGAATTTATACTTAATCGATTCTTGACTACGAATAGAAATTATAGATACAATCGACATATTATATAAATTTAGTTTATAAAATTATATTATTAAGTTATTTTTTAGGAATATTACCTAGCTGCCTCTGGCGATGTATAAACAGTAAGTGCGGTTACATAGAGTTTCATATAAAATCTCTCCTTCGAGTGCTGGTGTTTCGTTGAGATATCCGGAACTTCTAATGGTCCATGAATGTAAGCCTACAGGTATGGGAAAAAATCTATTGTGATTTTTAATTCAATTTTTTTTGTTAATACCTTCAAAACTTACCAGTTGAGTACAGATAATACTTTCTTAGATTTACGCGAATATTTGACATTTTGAATAAAACTATCTTTTTGGATTATTTCGCGTATTTACTCGTATTTTGATTTTTGGTTCCTGACGTTTCGAATGCTTTACAGCAATCATGGTCATGAGAAAGACTAAGGTAATAGACGTCTCAAACACATATACTTGTAGCAGACAGTGTTTACCCACTATTTTACAAAAATGATTTCAAAAATTCAAAAATAGCACCAAAGTACCTTACAATATTTGTTGATTTTTATTTCTAAATAATTTAATAAGTATTGTAATTAAATATAGCAATATTATTTATTTAATTTTAGCTGTTATTATTATAAATATTACAATTTTTTAAAAACTTTATTAATTAATAATATTATTTAGTGTTGCTATTATTATAATCTTAGTCTCTCCCGTGACCATGATCGCTGTAAAGCATTCTAAACGTCAGGAACCAAAAATCTAAATAAATCCGCGAAATAATACGAAAAGATAGTTTTATTTAAGTTGAGTACAGATGTCACCTGTGTCGAACAGAATGGAGAAGACCCGAGAGAGATTGGTCTATAATATATTGTCATTTTTCTTTACTTTAGTTAATGACACCTGTCATTAGACTATAACAGTAGCAGATATTCCAGTCAACTTATCGAAGCAAAAATGTGTATCATAATGGGTTTTTATATAAAAAAAATATATTTTATTACAACAATTACTTCTATCTTACTTACATTGTATGAAGTAGTTATATTCATAACTTGTGCAAATACTTCGCCGTCCAAAGGATGGATAAAAAACATAGAGTTCTTTGAATCCACAATATCCCATCTGTTACTTGCCCTGTATCTTATAGCAATAACTGTTAATTAGCAACATAGCAAATAGACAAAGACAAAATAGTTCAGTACCTACTTCTTCTCTGTTTGCCAACCGGTTTTCTTTTTTTCATTCAGTACCTAGCTATTAATGAGCTTTATGTTATCATTAAATATTTTTTTGTGAATAGTTAGTTTTATTTTTATAAAAAATAGGTAAAGACCAAGCAGCTCAGTACCTTTTTTTTCCATTTTCTTTTTCTCTGATTTGTCAACCAATCTTTTTGTTTAGTAGCAATTGATGAGTTTTAGCTTTATTATTAATACAAAAATGATTATGGTCGAACTTCCACCATTGGGTAACTTGGCACTATATAGTATTCTTAATGAAATCAGATAGAGATGAGTAGCATATCACATCGATGGTATTAAAATTCTTAGAGATGCCGAAGAGATATAATAACTATTATGGCCTGCCCTGACTTAAACCAAAGACTGATCATACTTAATTTATGTCAATATATAAGCGAACTATTTACTTCAGACAAGAAGTGTTTTTTTTTCTAAATCTAAATAAAAGACTTACTCTGGAGAATTATAAACAGCCACCTTAGAATTGATAGCATAGCACACTCCCATCTCTGTCACAGTTGGCACTATATCTAGATTGATTCCAGAAGCACCAATAGTTAAGGTTGGTTTGAACAACATCGATAAGTTCAAAAGTATCTCTAAATATTTCTCAGGTGGTATACCATCGTATTTGGGCATCGTATCAAAGTTTTCGAAAGTTGCATTCGCTAACGCCTTGATGAAAACTTTCATTTGCTCCTTGTCTTCTTCGTTTGAAAGTCTGATGTTAAATATTATTTAAAAAAAAGTTTTTAATCAATATAACTTTTATGGAAATTCACTCTTACAGTTTTGATTAAGTGCGATTCATTCTTACGTAAAGGAAAGCTTAAGACATGGACATTTAAAGACTTAGTTCTATTTTACCTATTTTTTAAACTTTAATTGTTTAGTAGCATTACTCGAGTATATACAACAAAACAATAAATATTATATGTAAGTACCTTACGTAATTTTCCAATTTATTATTATCAATAGTACTATCAAGACAGAGTGTGACAGAAGGAAAGGTGGTATTCCACGCGAACATGTCGCGGTCCATCGATACAACAGTGGGTGAAGACTGGTAGCGCAACCAAGTTGTCCGAGATAAGTAGAGCGTACCAAAGACTGACAGGATTACTACAGATAGCCAAAGGAATCTGAAACGATATGTTAGAATTTAATAGAAATTCAGACCTTAAAAAAATATAATGTTAAATTCATCATAGTAAACTGTTTTTTTAAAACAGACTATACATAAACCATTTGGAATATATAATATTAAAAGTATATAACACACTTCCGCTCATAAACTCTATTCTGGTTTTAACGTTTAGTATAGATTACTCAGAGATGAGATATTTTCCTGCAGTAAAAAGTATCCTATAGGTTAACCCGGATAATAAGCTATCGTCATACCAAATTTTATCAAAATCTGTGTAGTGGGTTTCTCGTGATGCGGTCAAACACAAACAGACAAAAATTCTAAAAACTATAGATTCGACCTCTGCATCGATAATAATGAGTATTTCAATAAGACTTTCAAAAATATATTTATTGTACATATTAGACTCAGAATTTTATTATATGTATAGATTACTTCAACACGTTGCTACGTGAAATATTAAAGTATCAACAAACATATTAAATATTAATTGAATAATTATAAAAAAAAATGTCTGGAAGGCGTAAAAAGTGTACTTACATTTCACAGGAATGTCTCCCAATAGTAACCAAATGATTCAAACCATGGATGGAAGATGTTTCTAGGAACATAACTACATATTTCTTAGTTTTCCTCCTTACAATTTGAAACTTAGACTTCTTGACAGGTTTAGTATAACGTCGTTTTAATCGATTCAAATCATTTTTAATAAGTTGACCTTGAAAAGATCGTTCAGCATACATGTTTAATTGGAAACAAGTAATGTAAGTAAGTATGTAGAATAAGATTTTATTTATTTAAATTATATTAACAAGGGCATGAAGGAAAGTTTAAAGCCCTTCTAACACAAAGCACTTGACAAATAAAATTACTCATAAAAGCTCGAGTTCAATATAACGCGATAAACTATAAAAAAAATCAAGTTCAAGTCGACCTCATGAGGTGGGTTCCGAATAGTGTTTTTAACTGAATTTCTAAATATCTATTTTGAAAATTTAATCAATTAGTAAAAAACAATTCATGTGTGTTATACCTTCGCTGATTGTTTTTAATTAAAATAATTATTTCCTTACAAAAAAAGTCATTTACGTTTCAAACTTAATATTTTATCCCTTAATGCATATTAAAATATTATAGTATATAATTAATTTTCAAAATATTTAAGCGTCGGACGTAAATTTTTGTGTTAAAAAATCACTATTCAAACACTTGCCTCAGTGGGATAGTGGCTAGCATGTAAGGCTGTAGATCCGGAGAGCCTGGGTTCGACTCCCGGGTCGCGCCAAGTTTAACTTCTGAGTTTTTCTGTTAAGATATTTTCAGTAGTAGCCCCTGAGTTGGGAAGTTGGAAAGTGCTTGGAGAGTGCGTAAAGTTGTCGGTCCTACGCCTTAACTCTTACTGCTTGTGTCGAAATATCATCCCAACGGACTTTGAGAGAAAAAAGAATAAAGAGTGCAGTTGTGCACTATAATAACATATCCTGCGCAGTTGGCTAGTCTCAGTGAGATTGGCCGCCATGTCTGGAATCATTATTATTCTAACAATTTTCAGTAAAAAATGATCATAAATAAATTTATATGACAATCGTTTAATACAAAATTATCCTTCACAAATAAGTACATGATTGTAAAGTAATAATAATAATAATAAAAAACTCTTTATTGTACACCAAGAATAAAAGAAAAATAAATAAACACAGAATAGAAATGTACAAGAGGCGGCCTTATCGCTAAAACAGCGATCTCTTCCAGGCAACCTTTAGGCGTAGGAGATAGAAAACTGTAAGTGGGAAGGGGTGTAAATAATAGAGTAAATATATCACAATATATAAAAAAGTTGACTAGAAAAATTCATAAGTATATATGTTTATACTAATAGATACATATACATATTCTTACACAGATACACATACTTATATATACATATATAATATATATAATAAGATATAATAAAAAAATAAGAAAACAAAACAAAAGGCAAGACAGCTTACAAAGAAAGAAAAATTAAAAAAACACTTACAAGTACTTGAGATATTGACGCAAGGATCCCCAATAATTTAGATTAATTCCTTATTAATGATACGTGTCATTAAATGACATTTGTATACCATACAATAATTATCGTTCAAAAATCTGATTGCGTTTTGTTCGACAATGGGCCACAAAAAATAAAAATCCTACAATACAAACGAATATATATTATAATATTTTGTAATAACGACTGTATTCGAATATCATTAGGCGTATAATTTCGTTTCATTAAGTTTATCTTTTCTAATAATATTTGATTTTATCGGATTATAACAGTTATCGTAACAATGATTTGGTTTATTAAATATTTAATATGAAACTACATGCAACATGAAACGCGGTATTATAAGTGCTTAGGACATGCGATGCTATGTAGAACTGTCTCTGAGCTATTGAGAGATGGCCCTAGGTTTGATCTCGGCTGAGTTTAAAAAATGTTATTGAGTTTTTCTATCAAGATTCTAATAGTAACAACGTATTATAAAGCTGTAACAGTTCACCCTCGTGTCTCGAAAGGCACGTGAAACCGTACGTATTGCGTCTCATCACTTCTATGTTAAGAGAGTTTTTTAGTAACATAATGTATCTTTTTAGTACCTATAATTTATATATTCTTGTATATTTTTAGGATAATCGATGATATCATAATATTATGTTATCGGATTTTTATGTTTTAAACTAGCGGCGAACCCGAGCGAAGCGCAAAGAAGAAGCGAAACCAAACATTTCGCCGGGATAAAAAGTAGACTATTTGTTATTCTGACGTATAAACTATATTATTGCAAAGTTTCATTAAAATCCATTCAGTAGTTTTTGTGTACGAAGCTGTAAAAGTTACTATCGTTTTTAACTATCCCACGGAAACTTTAATTTTCTGGAATGAAAAGAATCTAAAATGTTGACCGAGGATATATGGTACCACCGTGCAAAATTTCATTTAAATCAGTCCAACAGTTTCGGAGATTAGCCCGTACAAACAGACAAACAGACAGAAAAGGCAAAAAAATGAAAAAAATCTGGATTTGTTCTATTTCTCTTCTTACACCCCCCTCACTTGGTTATTGACATTTTTCTATGTACAGACATTCGACCTCTACAGTTTTATTATATGTATAAATATGTTTTATAATTGGTAATTGTTCACTTCATGCTAATAATATCGATTTGAAGCTTCGTGAAAGAAAAACAAAGCAACTTACTTGCGTATAAGCATGATAGTAGTGATAATAAAAAAAATCACTACAGTCTTATAAAAAACTACTCATTTAATTTTAAGAACTGCTTTAATGTAAATTTAATGTATGTATCCATACTAATATTATAAATATGAAAATGTCATTGTTATCCCACAAGGGGATAAAATAGGAGATGAATTTTAGCGCGAGCAAAGCCGCGGGTTCTGCTAGTATTTTTATAATTTTACTGAGTAGAATATATTGACATGATCGATTATAAAAAGTCTGCTTCAATGTCTAAAAATGGTTTTTCTTTGTGTTGATAAAGCTTAAAGTACCTATCTGCACCTATTATTAGAGTTCATAAAACCAAAAATGCTAAAAATTTTAATATAGGAATACGCAATGAACCATTATAATTATCGTTTACAACAACACACATCAAACTTTTTGGTTTTAACACTACTGAAATATAATTTAAAAAAACATTCTTACGTTTCCATTTCATTATTCAAAAATGAATTCTTAGCCATATTAATAAAGACTATTATAATAGAAAATACACATTTTCACGCAACGCTAGAAAAATTATACCTTGTCATCACTTTGACGGGCTACTAACAAAAATTTTCGGTGCTCTTCCAAAATTCAAACACGCTTAACACGCTCAAAGTAGAAGATAAATGATCAGAAAAACTAAATATATTTTCGATATATCATATTTTATTTCCAAATTTTGTGAAAGGTGAAATGTGTAACATTTTAAAATTTTATAATAACAAATGATGGTCGCAGAAAGATATTTTAAAATTTAATTTTAAGCATACTTTTTGTATTATGTCATTAATTAGAGTTAATGTAGACTTAAATATTACGACCTTTAAATAATTTCTTCTTTAACCATTTTTATATAAATAAATAAATAATTATATTTTGACATTGATACACAGCACCATCTAGTTCCATGGTAAACTACGAAGCTTATGTTATGGATACCAGATAGTTGATACACTACACATATATAACTTTAAATACATACATATTATAAATATAAACACCCATGACTGAACAACAAACATTTATGCTCATCACACAAATGAATGCCCCCAGCGGGACTCGAACCCGCGACCGCTGGTTCAATAAGTAGGGTCACTACAAACTGAGCCAAACGTGGCGTCAAATAAAATTTATTACAAAAAATACAGCGTTAAAAAGTATCAAGTTATTTGTCTACGTTAGGTGTTATATGTAAAGAGATCTAGAATCTACATATGACTATCTTATCTCTTTAAAGCGTTTAATATATAAGCAATGTATTCAGCCCTTTTTAGCGTCTCACTGCTAGGCATGGGCCTCCCTTCAATATGAGGGGGATCAGGACATAGTCCAAGACCCTGATTAAGTGCGGGTTGGCGGACTTCACGTGTTTTCCGAAAACTTCCTAGGTTCTCTCAGACATGCAGGTTTCCTCACGATGTTTTTTTTTCACCGTAAGGCGAGTGGTAATCATGTTAGAAATCATTCGCACATGAAAATATCAGAGGTGCGAGACCCGGGATTTGAACCCACTTTACTCGGTTTCTCAAGCGAGTGCGTTACAACTGGATAGCCCTATGAAATTTATATAATAAACATATAAATAATTCAGTATAATAAAGTACATACGTATCGATCGTGATAAACACTTATATATTATACTAGCGATTCAACCTCGCTTCGTTCGGGTTTCCTAGGTTGATTCCTCGTACCAACTTTAATCCCCATTTTCACCCCCTTAAGGGATAATTTCCGGGATAAAACTATTCTATATCCTCTCCAAGGTCTCAAACTATCTTACCAAATTTCATCTTAATCGGCTCAGCATTTCCAGAGATTACATCCCACAAACAAACTCACAAACTTTTTAACTCTTTATGATATTAGTATAAAATAAATTTTGACAGGAATAAAAACTTATGAACACGACAAATTAAAACAACGATGCCTGAATGGAAACCAGTTGTACTAAGCCGCAGTACAAAATTCCGAATATAAAAAACCAACCCTCTTCCACCTTCTGCCCTACAGCCAATGATTAAAAACCAAAGGTAAACAACTCGTGACGCCAAGTAATAATTTAAAGTGTCATGTCGCAAAATAAATGAAGTAAAGAAAACAAATTTCATTTAAAAATCACGATGGACCATTATTTCCAGCTTCCCCTAATTAATTTCTTGTCACCGTCTGACAGGGAGCGAGATGGCGATATAAGTCGCCAAAGGAAGGTGTTTAAGGCTTATATTATCATTTTAGAATCTAAGTATTATTAATTATTAAACTTATATTACGTTAAAAATTATGTCTATCTGAAAGTGTATGTGTGTATGTTTGTTACTAACTGTAGCTGCTTAATGATTAGAATAAATATATCCTTTATTGAAATTAAGCAGTGGTAGCTCATTGGTAGCGCGTTTACTTGGAAAAGCAAGTGATGTGGGCTCAAACCCGGGTCACGCACCTCTGAGAATTTAATATGGGAGTCATTTCCAACATGCGTATCTGTGCTAATACGGTAAATGTAAACATCGTAAGGATATCCCTGTATGTCTGAGAGAACATAAATAGTTTTTGAAAGACTTGTAAAGTCTGCCCATTCGTATTTCGTCAGCGTGGTGGGCTATGGCTTAATCCACGTCACATAGAGGTGCATTTCTAGCAGTAGACCCTTTTAAGGGCGGAATTATTGTTAGTATTATTAAAATTATTAAGTGATACACGATCAAACAGATTGATCGATAAATAAATACTCTGAGAATGATAGATTTGATTTCGCTTATTCAGATATTTCGCAAAATACAATTAAATCAGTATAAAACACCGATCTCGTCACTCCATTATTAAAACGAAAATTATTTCATTCAATTCAATTTACTTAAGTAGATACTTAAACATAACTTTCAAACTGACAAAAGTCATAATTTCCAGTCATAGGTAAATTCCTACCAAAGTATTAAATACGATCATAAATTAACATAAATTAATTGACTCAACTAAGAGCACGGTAAGTAAAATTGTTCGGAAGGCTAGATACACAGTAATTAAACAAGCTTAATTTTCTTGTACAAGTTATATTCGCGATGTTGGTGGAATATTTACAGAAAGTAACGGGTAAATATTGCGAACGTAGAGGTGGAAATCTCGGTGGGTAGAAAAGTATGGAAGACATTCTTCCATTTGTCGATTTTATATTATCTTCGTTAAATATTAATTATAATTGTATTTTGTAATTGTTAAAAATTTAGATATTTTTTTGTGTATTGTCATTTTACTTAGTTTAACTATTTGTAATAATATTAAAAGTGTGGTAATTTTATAATGGCCATGGTGAACCGTAGCCTTTCCTTGATTTTTATTAGATAAATTGATTTACAAAAATAAAAAAATGTACTGCGTAGAAAACGAACTAAACATGAGAACAACATGATGAAGGAACATAGTATATGCAGTCGAAGACATACACACACGTAGCAAAACTCGCAGCTAGTACAAAACATGTACGAAAAAAAAGCCGTTTATTAGTAGCAAAAAGTCGTTTAGTAATTACGAGGGAATATAGGATCGAACATATACAGATCGAACACATAACCCTCTATTGGGCTTTGCCGTGGTCGGGTCTCTCAAATTCAAAGTTATTACACTAGAAACACAAAAAGTGAATCTCTTTCCACAATGATATAGCATCGACACCGCCACTTAATTTGAATACGCAGCGCAACTGAGTGTTTAATAAAACATTCAGTTTGATTTACATCCTTACAAATCTGTACCTTTTGCGCGCTCAGTGTAAACACGGCCTTACAACGTTACGAGTTCCGTGTACTTTTAATTTTGCATATTGAATGGGGATGTTATTAAGATTTCAAATTGATTTCAATAAAGCTATAATTGTTTATATGGTTTTGGTACATTAATTAATGTACGTATATTTATTAGACTCAGTAATGAGTATGTATATGCAAAGAAATAGATGACAATAAAATAAATAAAAGCTATATATGACATGATTCCAATATTCACCTTTCCCCTTCATGTACATAGTAGTTTTTTTTTATTATTTTCTAGAAGGACAAGTATATACATATAGCATTGCCCGTGGCTCCGCCCGCGTTCAGATGACCAAAAACCAAATTCTTAAGTTTTACTTATGAGTATACTCTTACATTGCAGTTTTTGTATTTTTTCTCAGAAATGAGATATTTTCCTGCAATAAAATCCCTCCAGTGGTTTTTCCGTGATGCGGTAACAGACAGGCAGACAAAAATTCTAAAAACTATAGATTCGGCCTCTTTATCGATAATAATGTCTATTGCGATAAGATTTTTCAAGAAATATTTGTAATAATGTACAGATTCGGCTTAATTAAAATTTTATTATATGTATAGATGACATACTCGTAGTGTAAGAGCTCGTTAATTGAAGAACTAAGTTGGCATAATATTGCTAGATGTTTAAACGATGGAATTGTTAGCTTTAAAGTTAACTTTACAAATAAACAAAAATTAAACCCACTTCAAAAAACTTCCAGGCACTACAAAGTAAAAAATAACTGAACAGGGGTTTTTAGTTTTTATTTACTATAGATACTTAATTAGATATCTATGAAGTCATAGGTACATACGCCTATAAAATTTTGTATATTTGTTTGGAAAGCTTAATAAAATATCATATATGAATATTTTGCACTCCCAATAATATTAAATACATACGTGTCGAGTTGATAACCTCCTTTTTTTGAAGTCGGTCAAGAATAAAATTGATCCCTATAAATTCGCCTACCGTTCCCAGGTAAAAGATGATAAAACAAACAGATAATCATTATAAAAGATATACGATGTAAAAAGATATATAACGTAGAGGTAAGATTTACCTATATTAATTGAAGGTAACTTATACCCAGAATTAAAACATAGTTTATTTTTATCAAAACACCTACCATGTGCAACTACCGTGGTCAAATCTAGTCTATACATATAATAAAACAGTAACTTAGCGATTTCTGTACATGAAATATTTTTTTTAAAAATCTGTAACGTATAATACGTACAAAATATAGACCCCAATATAGGCCAAGATAATCTAGATAGAATATAGGCAGTGGTAGCCCAGTGGCAACGTGCTTGCTTGGGAAACCGAGTGAAGGGAGTTCAAATCACGGATCTCGCACCTCTGATATTTTCATGTGTGAATCATTTCCAACATGATTACCACATGTCTTAACGGTGAAGGAAAACATCATGAGGAAACCTATGTCTGAGAGAATCTAGCAAGTTTCCAAAAGACATGTGAAGTCTGCCAACCCGCACTTAGCCACCATGGTGGACTATGGTCTGATTCCCCTCGCACTGAAGGGAGGTCCGTGACCAGCAGTAGGACGATAAAAAAGGCTGAATGCATAAACCCCAAAACCATATATTAAATTTTTTGTCTGTATGGCTGTTTGTGTGTTCGCGTTTCACGCAAAAAGTACTGGACCAATTTTGAGTAAACTTTGTGAAGTGATAACTTGTCAAAAAAACTGTCGAAAATCTTTCATTTCCACACAGAAAAAACTTTTTTGGTTTTATTGAGTCGTTCTTAGAAATTTACATGCTTAGACATGTTGTAGTGTATATTATGTGTAGCACGTTGGCTGAATCTTAAGAGATACATTAAAACAGTCTACTAGATAAGGCTTACAGAAAAAAACTGCAATAGCATAAGTTTTTCTCCTAGGGTACAATCCCAATAAGTACCTATTCATTTCTTTTTAAAGCGTACCTAGGGACGCAACCGAGCGAAGCGAGAATAAGTCACTAGTCTTATAAAAAAATCAATAATAATCTATAAAGAAACAACGAAAGAGAAGTTGGCTTAAATAATTTGCAACTTACAAAGTTATATTAACAAATTCATCCCCATTCGTAAAATACCCTGCCCAATTGAATTATCCAATACGTCTCATGAAATTTATAGTTACATAGACGATGGTAGCAAGCAATAAGAAGCAAATCGCACCCTGAGCTACCGGCACAAACACCTCCTAATAAAAATTCCTGCAAATCAATACGATCTTTTTTACGCTTTTTCTATTGTATTTTATTTTGTTATACGCCTCTGTGTCGTGTTAAAGGAACAATTCTGGGATTTAATGTGGGTTCGGCTAGTTTTGAACGTTGCGTATTAGTTTTTGTTGAAGAATTTATAAATTTTTACTTTACTGTGATATTTTTATTTTGTTATATGCTTAGAATTTTATATAAATGATTATAATAAGATTTAAAATTATCATGTGTATGGATTATTAAGTTATAAGCAATAATAAAATTGCGTACTCTATTAATTTATCAACTTCAAAAACATATACCTCTGTATTTGACCAACCATTTTGAATGTCAATTCATATAATACTACAAAAAGCAACTAAAATAGAATTTTCAAAACTCAAAAGGGATGAAAAAGTGTGGAAGAGTTTAAAAGGTTTTATAAAAAATAACAACAGCGTCATAATACTATGTATTTATTTGTTATTTATTAAAAATAAAATATTATAAAAAAGGAGTTAAAAATAAAAAAAATATAAAATTTCGAACAATTAATATCAAATTAATAATGAAAATACGACTTCCATTTTCAACTACGACACACGTAGATAAAAAGGTTTATATGGGTGTTGATTTGTTTAATAAAGTCCGATATACATTTTTTTAGAAACTAACTTGTTATTTGAGGAACATCACGTCAATATCCATGAATTGAATAGACCACAAACGTAAAGGCTAATTGGAAATATTAAATTATATAAATAAAACGCTCCAAAACTAGATGGACAAAATATTTATGAAAATTAATTAGGGCTTGATGATTTTAACTTGAAATTTTATATCAGTGTCTGCCTCACTAACATATTGAACTAACAGCCATACGAATATTATAAATGTGAAAGTGTGTTTGTTTGTTTGTCCTTCTTTCACGGCAAAACAGAGTGGCGAATTGGCGTGATTTTTTGTGTGATGCTACATTTTACCGCGGAAGATTATCTCAATCCCACGGGAATACACGTTATAATACAACCCACAACCACTCCTCATACCTATTTATATATAATAAATCTTTTCCATACTAACCGTTAAAACGCACTTATTGACGAACCCGAGCGAAGCGAGGATGAGTCGCTAGTATTAAATAAAAATAAAAATTATAGGAGCCAGTATCTGAGTTGTAATTTGTAGCAAATTGTTTGAAAAGACAATAAAATAATGATTATACAATAGCAAGTATCAAGATCTCTTTTATACTATAGTAACAACAGTAAATAGAATACACGTTGAATTCCGTGTTCTATCTTTGCGATTTGCATGTTCCATGCATGTGTGAAATACAATGTAACAATACACTAATATGTGTGTGTCGTCGTTTATATAATTTATTGCAATGTCTGTTCATTCAAATCTTATGTTTAAAGGTTGGTTGAAAAACATAATAAAAAATCACTATATACCTATATATATGTACTCGTATATAACATCCCTGTTACAATATCATACATTATATACGAGTAGGTACATAATATGTAAATGCGAAAGAGTGTTTGTTGGTTCTTCTTTCAGTGATCATTTTATTGACCTAATGTTTTTGCAGAGGTAATTTATAACCTGGATCAAATGTATCAAATGAGACTGAAGCAAGACTTATAGGTTTTATTAGTAAGTTGTATGGTATAAATGTAGGTTACAGATTTGATTTTAAAATGGTACATTTATTACTATTTATTATCATCACAATTTTCAATAAAAGATCTTTTTCTACTTCTCTTCAATACATATCGCTCAAGAATAAAGTATTAAAGGACCAGTTTAAGATTATAGATTAATATACTATTAAAATTAACTGTACTATAAAAATATATATTACTATAAAAATATATACCTATTAAATTATATATTATACACAACCTATAAGTTATAAGTATAAAGTTTCATCAAAATGAACAATTTAAAACATAGCCGCGCTAAAAATATAGTCATCACAATCGCAACCGCTGCCCCAGTGTGCGTTTGCAAATGATTACAAACGTCTGTGTAGGTGGCGATTGACATAAAGGAGCTAAATGGTAGGGTCTGAATCGTTCCAACGCTTAGCGCTATTTATTGGCACGTACGGGATACGCAAAAATTCCAATAAAAAGTCCCCGAGCTGTGGAATGCAGATTGAAAAGAATAATGTTTAATTTGCCCGATCAACGGACCGACTGATTTATAGATTTAGCTCTGCGATTAGAATTTGTTTCTCGAATGGACACATGTTTTGGTAGAAGGCTACCTAGAAGATATATACGGAACAATCTAACTTTGGTGGTACTAAGTCAGGTATTGCGTTGGAAATTACGTCGTTCACTAATAATTTTTTTTAATATGCGCATAAGTTTATTTAACATAATTGAATATAAATAATGTTAACTTAGTGGTAGTCCAGTCGCGATCTAAACTCTGCACTCGCTTGGAAATATAGTAAAACGGATTCAAAACCCAGGTCTCAAAATTTTTAACATTATTACTACTCGCCGTTTTCGAAATCTGCACGTCTGAGAGAGGCTTACTAGTTTTAGCAGTACATGTGAAGTCACTCAATCCAGACTTAGACAACGCGGTGTACTGGGCATTATCATCTAAAATAGGGACCGTGCCCAGCAGTGGGACTTTAAAAGGGTTGAATAATTTAAAAGGCTGCATCTGAGTAAATTTATTTGAATAATAAGTTAAATATATTACTTTCTTGACTTATTATCGAGTAGTTTAAAAATATATATAAAAAAAATATCCCAACAAAAAAATGTGTAAAAATCGCATTAAGCTATTTCTTTAAAATATTCCAGTCCATAGCAAGCACTTTTGTATAAAGTCTCGTTGAACAACGGGGGTTGTGCGGTTACAACAGTTAAAAGTAAGAGACGCCACGTGAGTTAGCTACAATTTATATGTAAATCAGACGCGGGACAACATAGTCTAAGAGGCTACCAATTCTATATCAGCCTACACTGATACATATTAATAATAATAATAATAAATCCTTAAGTCCTAATATATACATATCACAGATGTTAGTGCTTAAAAATGCGGTGAGCATATAATTTACTTCAAATAGGGCTAAAAATTTCTTTGAGACTTTATTATAGAAAAATTATTTTGAAATAATAAAATAAAAAGGTGACGACGGTGAAGTAATAATATATAAATAAAATAAGTCGTTCTTGTAAACGTTTTTTATACTTATAAAATATTTTGTTAGAATCTAGAATCTTATCTTTATGTAGTTATTAAACTTAGCCGTCGATATATAATTTTCACTTTAGTCGAATTTTTTTAATAACTAAAACAAAAACACAATAAAAGCTGCAAATATTATGAAATAATGACTACTATCACAGTAAAATAATTATTTAATATGTTAAGTGACACCCAATTACAGTCGGCTCATGGCCTACGAATGCGAGTCGCGTCAGTCTCCCGAGACGAATCTAATTGCATTTTGCTGAGGTGAGCTCTGCACACTTCACTTACTTTTTACTGCCATCTGCGCCAGATAATCAGATAATTTTGGGTGTGTGCGAACGTTTAGATGTTGAAGCTTGGCATTACTTTGTTCGAATTAATGTGTATTGTATTAATTTAAATACTAATTTAGAACTAATGTTTTTTTATCCAAGATACCACTGGACTATAGTCCAGTACTCGGTTATTCTCGCTTGGAAAATCGAGTGAAACAATTGTCAAATTTTTCAATTCATTCTTTGTTGTTTGTTGAAAGTGAAACTGTGTCGAGTGAAATACTGATATTTTCATGTACGAATCATTTCCGACATGATTACCACATCACATGTAACGATGAAGGAAAACATTGTAAGGAAACCTGCATTTCTGAGAGAACCTAAATCAAAGTAAAAAGTCGTGTGAAGTCCGCATACCCGGATTTGGCCAGCGTGGTGGAATATGCCCCAATTCCCGCGTATTGAAAGGAGGCCCGTGCCCCAACAGTGGGACGTTAGAAAAGGGCTGAATACATATTCCAAGAATATTGTATATTTCTATACTAGCGACTCACCCTCGCTTCGCTTGGGTTCGTCCCTAGGTATGTTTTAATTTATTTTAGCAGGACTCTCATTCTTTTTCGAAAATAAAAGTAGCCTATGTGTTCACGCCTTAAATCAGATGTGGACATACCGCCTCACATCACCCGCATCTTATTTTTTAACTGTAACCGTTGCTATAGCGACTTGTCAATATATATGTCATACATTACCCTTATAGACTTTAATAATTAAAATATGTAATTAAAAGATACAAAAATAAATAAACTTTTCAATTCATCTGAAACACCTCCGCCAGCGAACCTTCCCCACCAAGTGGTCCTTCGAGCCGGATTAACATAGAAGACGGAGACAGCGGGAAGATTATTCAAAGGCGAGCGTTATTGTTCCTATCGTTACATTAATATAAGGGAATTTTATATTCCCGCAAACATTATACGTTATCTATTTCTTAATGATAATTCAGCTTATAAGACATTATGTCTACATTAATTGAGTTAAGAAGAAAGCGAGCATCATATAAAGCAAAGCTTACTCAATTCGGCTCTTATGTAGAGTCCATATGCGCTTGTGAAACGCCAAATGAATCACAAATATGTGATCTTAACCTTAGATTATCAAGAATTGAAGAATGGTATGGTCAATATGATGCTTTACAAATTGAAATAGAGAGTTTTCCAAACATTTCAGAAACCGAGTGTGAAAAGGAGTATGAGTATCATGAGAAGTTTGAAATCGAGTACTTCGCTACTGTTGGCAAAGCGCGAGAGTTGGCGAGCAGGTTTACTTCTGCGCAGCCGGGCAAGGACGACCAGGGGTCGGTTGACTCTCTATCTGGCACTGTGCTTACGGCGGTTAGGCCTAGTCTTAAGTTACCTACGATACACCTACCTACCTTTTCGGGTCGTTATGACGAGTGGTTGAGATTTCATGACACCTTTATGTCACTTATACATTCCAATGATAGTATACCGAAGATAAATAAATTTCATTATCTACAATCATCTTTAAAAGACAAAGCCGCAAACGTCATTACGTCTTTAGATTTCTCCGCCGACAATTACGACATTGCATGGCAGTTATTGTGTGATCGCTTTCATAATAATAAGGTTCTAATAAACAATCATATTCAGGCATTATTTGACATTGAACCCATCATAAGAGAGTCATCTGTCGCGTTAAGGAATGTGATTGATAGCATTAATAAAAACCTTAGGTGTCTTCAAACTTTAAACATTAGTACACAGAACTGGGATCTACTCATAATTCACATGGTTTCTAGTAAATTAGATAACGTCACAAACAGGAAATGGAGAGAATATTTAAATGAGTTAGATAAAATGCCAAATTTAGAAAACTTTATCAAATTTATACAAAATCGCGCAGGATTATTAGAAACCATAGATCAAATACACGTTAAACACAGATACTCCGAACCAATTAGGTCCCGTGCACTAGTTGCAAAGTCTGACGTACAAACACAACGTTCATATATGTGCCCTTATTGCAAACAAGATCATGCTATTTACCTATGTTCTAAATTTAAGGCTTTAACTGTTCAAACCAAAATAAATAAAGTAAAGCAATTGAAACTTTGCCTCAATTGTTTGCGTCAGGGACACGATGTAAATCGATGTAGGTTCGGTCCATGCAGAGTCTGCGCTAAGTGGCATAACACTTTATTGCATATTGACGATTCAGCACCCAATACACCAGAACAATCTGCCGCTACCAGTTCCACCACCACAAGCGAGAAACGCGTCATGTTGGCGGCTCCGGCACCTGAGGACGTCGAGTCTGATTTGCAGTTTATTAACGATGATGAATCAAATCAAGTTAATGTTGGTTTGTCATCCACTCATAATGGTTACACTCTTCTGTCCACAGTACTTATTAACGTTCTTGGTGGCGATGGTAAATGGCACACTGTTCGCGCCTTACTTGATAACGGTAGTACGTCTAACTTTATTACAGAAAAATTAAGTAAATTGTTAAAGATTCCTTTTCATTCAACTTCGGCAACCGTCGAAGTATTAAGTCGTGAAGCGATTTGCATTAATAAACGTTCTATCGTTACCATATCTTCTAGGACTGAAACGTATAAAACAGACATTTCTTGTTTTATTATATCATATATAACTCAAATGCTGCCGGCCACGTATTTTAATATTAAATCATTAAATATTCCTAAGAATATATGTTTAGCCGATCCAAACTTTAACTCACCGTCTGAAATAGACATGTTACTTAACGCGGATGTTTTTTGGAATACATTAGGTAACGAACGTATTGAGTTAGGTCAAAATAGGCCGATCCTTAGTAATACGAAATTTGGTTGGTTAGTGTCTGGTGCTATGTACACACAATCAAATATAAAAAACACGCGCGTTAATACAGTCCATTGCAATTTTGTAAACGAACTTGAGCTTCAACACCAGCTTAATAGATTTTATGATTTAGAATCCACATCTTCACCTCGTAAAACAACAAAAGAAGAGGACGAGTGTGAACAACATTTCGTTACGACAACCAAACGTCAAAAAGATGGTCGTTTCGTTGTGCGCATTCCCTTAACACAATCTCCGGAGGTATTGGGCGATTCGTATGAACAGGCATTGACTCGATTGCAGTCTTTAGAAAGAAAGTTTAAACGTTATCCATTACTTAAACAAAGATATTGTGACTTTATACAAGAATATATTGATCTTGGTCATATGTCTGTAAATACGAATTACTCTAACGAAAAACACTCATATATATTACCTCATCACGGTGTTTTGCGTGAGTCCAGTCTTACAACGAAACTAAGAGTTGTATTCGACGCCTCCGCCAAAACTACCACAGGAATATCATTTAATAATATCCAAAGTATAGGTCCGACTGTACAAGACGATTTAATTTCAATCTTAATTCGTTTTAGACAACACAAATACGTCGTTACTTCTGATTGCCAAAAAATGTACAGATGTGTACTTGTTGCAGAAGTTCAAAGATATTTACAAGAAATACTTTGGCGTTTTGACGCTAGCCATGAAATAAATGTATACAAACTCAACAACGAATCTGAGTTAAACTCTGCCACGAATACATTATGCAAATTAGTGCAACTCGACATGTTTTCAAATGAATATACACTTTTACTTAAAAATAAACCCCTACCAATTAAAACACGCACATTAAGTTTAAATCCGTTCATATCAAATGAAAAACTAATTCGAGTTGGCGGTAGACTATCAAACTTTAATTATGATTATGACACAAAACATCCTGTTTTACTTGATGCAGCACATTACATTACAAATTTGTTATTTAGGCATTACCACAAGATCTTGTTACATGCAGGACCTCAACTGCTTTTAGCTACATTAAGACACAAGTTCTGGGTAATAGGAGGTCAAAATCTAGCTCGAAAGGTAACACATGAATGCCATGCATGTTGTATATTTTCAGGCAAAACGATTCAACCTTTAATGGCTAGTTTGCCAAAAGAAAGGCTTTATAGTAAGTTTCCCTTTTTTAACACTGCAGTAGATTATGCTGGTCCTATAACTTTAGCCGACAGAAAAGGTAGAGGGTGTAAATTAATAAAATCGTATATCTGCGTTTTCGTCTGCCTAGCCGTAAGAGCAGTTCATATTGAACTAGTTACAGACTTAAGCTCCGAGGGTTTCATAGCTGCATTAAATCGATTTATAGCTCGCAGAGGTAAACCTGCAAAAATCTTCTCAGGGACTAATTTTCTCGTGGCTAGTAATGAGCTCGCCAAATTTCTCAAATCGAAAAGTAATGACATTAGTTCTTATGCGGCTGAGCACTCGATCCATTTCAAATTTTCTCCGGCTTATAGTCCTCATTTTAACGGCCTCGCCGAAGGTTCAGTAAAATCAATAAAATACCATTTAAAAAGAGTGTTGTCTCTAGCACATTTGACATACGAAGAACTAAACACGGTCTTGATTCAAATAGAAGGAATCCTCAACTCAAGACCTATAACTCCTTTATCGTCCGATCCCAGTGATTTGATTCCGTTAACTCCTTCTCACTTCCTGATTGGTCGGACTCCAATTATGCTGCCCCACTCTCAGATTGATTTGATAGGAGAGAACCAGATTTGTACGCTGCCTCGCTACCAAAAAGCACGAGCGCTCGCGCAACATTTTTGGAATAGATACTATAAAGAGTACATCTTAGAGCTCCAGAAACGCACTAAATGGCGGCGCACAGACAGTCGAGAGCTACGAATCGGAGACTTGGTCGTAGTGAAGGATGATTATCTTCCGCCAAACTGCTGGCTGCTTGGTCGAATTATAGGCCTACATCCAGGGCCTGACGGCATAGCTCGTGTCGCCGATATCACTACTTCTTCTGGATCAATTCGAAGAGCCTACAATAGAATTTGTCCTTTGCCTGTCTCTGAAGATTAACTTGGATCCTGAGGATCCAAGCCCGGGGAGCATGTTCACGCCTTAAATCAGATGTGGACATACCGCCTCACATCACCCGCATCTTATTTTTTAACTGTAACCGTTGCTATAGCGACTTGTCAATATATATGTCATACATTACCCTTATAGACTTTAATAATTAAAATATGTAATTAAAAGATACAAAAATAAATAAACTTTTCAATTCATCTGGAACACCTCCGCCAGCGAACCTTCCCCACCACTATGTTACTCCCTATACCATCAACTATCTTCCAGTGAAAGTCCCGTTAAAATTAGTTTACCCATTTTACAGGTTATCAAGAACAAACGCACAGACAGACAGACAGACAGACAGACAAATATTTAAAAAGTTGTGTTTTTCTTATAAGTACCGTATATAATTTCATATGCATTTAGTAAAACGCTGTTATTTTGACATTACTAACAGACTCTTCAATTTTATTTATCTGTATAGATTAGTGTTATTAGATTAATATTTTTAGTATTAACACAGATCATATAATACTATACTAGATTAATAAAAAAAGAATGCAATTTTCATCAATCGAAAACTGGGGTATATTATATAATATGGGATAATATTTATCAGGAAATAGTGTAACCATTATGGTTATGGTGTAATGATTACACCATTTCTTGATAAATATTATATTTACCAATATCTTATTATATTTCAGCTGATTTCAATACGCAATTCTAAGAATTACACATAAAAATTAGTATTTATACCGAAAAGGAGTAGAAAAGTATGATTATATTGTGTAACCATTTAAAATACAGAATCCTAATAAACGCAAACAACGACACAAGATAAAGTACTCTTAACTAAATAAAATTAATTATTTAAATAAAATTTTATTCGTTAAAAATTATTCAATCACCAAATATTTAATGAAAAACATATGAAAAATACATTTTGTCTTTCTCTCACATACTAAAAAAATCGTATAATTATGTCATTAAACTACACAATCTCACATATACAGACATACAGACATATATATCACACGATCTGACCCCAGATAGTTTATAAGTTCAAACAAAAACTACGTCAAAGTGATGTAGCGAGTGGACATGCGGGTTTTGGGATTACGCGGCTAAGCGCATAGTTGTGACACATGCCACCTGGTATTAACCGGCATTACTCCGACATGGGGCTGATATGACACATTCGATAAATAATTTCGCAACCGTCTCCTTAACTATGTTGATATTCGTGTAATTTAGTATTATAGATGATGCGAGCGTTTATTAAAAAAATTAACGTTTGACGACACGTTTGGCTCAGTTTGTAGTGACCCTACTTGCTGTGCCAGCGCTCGCGGGTTTGAGTCCCGCTGGAGGCATTCATTTGTGTGATAACGAATGTTTGTACTCCAATCATGGGTGTTTATATTTATAATATGTATGTATTTAAAGTTATAAATGTGTAGTGTATCAACTATCTGGTATCCATAACACAAGCCTCGTAGCTTACTATGGAACTAGATGATGCTGTGTGTTAATGTCCCAACGTATAAAAAAAATTGTCGACGTTTTCGACATAGTATTTAGAAATATTTTTTCTACCCGTTTCTCTAGCCATTGCGAAAATTATATAAAAAAGTTGATGGTATTTGAAAGGTGTTTGCATTTAATATGCGTTGATCTTTTTTCCTCTTTGTGTAAGAAACTAAAATGCGAGGACTGAAACTGAAGTCCATTTTTGTTAATTTGGATTTTTTTTACTATAACAACTGATAAGTGTGTATGATAGATTGGACTTGATAATACTTCACTAAATAATAAAATATAAATTAATTAACGAATAAAACTTAAAATACCGAAAAAAAGCTTGGAAACATACCTATGTATAACATAAATTAGATAGAGTTTGTACGAATAATGGCCATTGCATATACGAGAGCTTAATTAATATATATGTATATCAGGACATTAAAACACAGCGCCATCTAGTTCCATACATTATACATATATAACTTTAAATACATACTCATACATATTATAAATATAAACACCCATGACTGGAGTACAAACATTCACACAAACGAATTCCCCCAGCGGGATTCGAACCCGCGACCGCTGGCGCAGCAAGTAGGGTCACTACAAACTGAGCCAAACGTGTCGTCAATTGTTCTTTCATTGTCATTCAGAAAGTTGAATAAGAGAGGATCTCTAACTTTTTTTTTTTAACATATACACAGACAGGTGATTAAAGTTCTATTTATTAAATAAAAGTATTATTATAATAGCGGTATGATATCATCTGACCACTTCTTTATCAAATTGTATGGTCAATTTCGATCATTTCTTTTTATAATTCACCTGATACACGTATATAAGTAACTGAAAACGCATGCCTCTTAACAAATATACTATAGAAACACAAACACAAAATTCTTAAAGAAATCCAAAAAAAAAATGTTATTTCGACAATATAAAATACATCGTCTCATTTTCATCAAAACCTCTCATCGGTTCGATAACAATCGTTCATAGAAATGTCATCTTTCCAACAATAACATGTCACAACGGCACTTGAACGAGAAATATATCCGTTAGTGGACGGTATAATTCAATTTGCTAAATTAGATTTTCCTTACCTGCATCGCCCCCTGCCCTCACGTCACATGCTGTAAGAAAATTATAGATAGCCAACGTTTATCCAACATTTTAGGGTTCCGTAATAATAACACAAAACATGATAAAAAGACTCTTACCATTACTATAAATGAAAATGTATTTTTTGTATGTTCGTTTACTTTTAAGTTTTTTCAGTATTAAATTATTAGGGCTTTTTACGTTGAAAAGACTTGGTTACGTTGCATTATGGTTCATAAAATTCTTTTCGGAGGATACCTGAATTTTGTTTCTTACTAATATTTATCTCACTTCTTACTAATATTATAAATGTGAAAGTTTAGATGGATATTTCGATGATTGTTACTCAAACACGCCAAAACGGCTGAACGGATCTTAATGAAATTTGATAAACAGATTATATAATTTATATAGTCTGAAATAGCACATAGGCTACTTTTAATCCCGGAAAAATGTACAATTCCCGTGGGATATATTAGTTTTTTTTTTAGAGGCGAACCCGAGCGAAGCAATGGTGAGCAGGTAGTTAATTCATAAACGAAGCATGGGTTGGTTATTTAATTTTACCTTGTTCCCTAATTTTTATTATTTTTAGTAATTGACTTACAAATACAATTTTTAAAGTATAACCCATTGTGGTAACCACAGTATTCAGCCAGAGACTAGCAGAGTTATTTGCGGGTAAATATTTTATAAAATTTATTTAAATAATTGTATTAATCAGACAAATATGGCACTGATTTTATAATTTATCAACTTAATTAACATTATTTTAATTTAATCCAAAAATATCAAATAAATTAACAGGCTCCAATTCACTACATACACTACTCTCTTAGAGTTCTAGCTTAAATACAGGCTTTTGATAAAGAATTAGTTAAAAGGACATTATTTCTATGACAAATAAAAAGTGTAAAAAAGCAGTGAGAAAAAAATGAAAAAATATATCTTAAAAATGAGAACTATCACCAAGTCATAAGTAGGCTACATACTAAGATACTACAATTTGTGTCATCTCTAATATCATTTTTAGTAATTGAAAAAATTCAATATGAATTATAACAAAATTAAGTTTTCTTTTTACTATAAAATGTTGATGACGTGTTGTCAGTACAACTTAAAAGATACAAAACGATAGCTTTTACACTTTACGACTAAAAATATCTTACATGAAAAAATAATTTAAAAGCATTTTCTTTGAAATAAAAATATACATGTCCTTGGCAGTATGTGTCCTTAGAGCTTAATTGAAATGTATAAAGTTAATTTAAAGAATAAATTATAAATATAAATAATATAAATATGTTGGGACATTAACACACAGCACCATCTAGTTCCATGGTAAGTTACGAGGCTTGTGTTATGAATACCACATAATTGATACACTACACATATATAACTTTAAATACAAAACTATTACAAATATAATTACCCAAGACTGGACTACAAACATTCATCCCCATCACAAAATAAATGCCCAGCGGGACTCGAATCCGCGACCGCTGGTAAGGGTCACTATAAACTAAGCCAAATGTGTCTTTAAAAATATTTTATTCTACAAAACGTGTGCTTGTTGAAAATCCTTATATATATCTACTGTGACCATTCTACAGGCGACACCTTATTAGTGTTACATGATTTATAGTTAGTTATATATTTTTTTCATTTTTGTGTAATTAATTATTCCCGAATATGCATCACGAATATGTAAGTAAAACTAACCAATACAAGTAGTTTAGAAGGATAACAGCGCTTATTTCAATATGTTTAAATGAACTTATTTAAATGTATCTAAAACTACACGTTAATTTTCATCTACATTTTATATACTTAATATTATAAAGAGGCATAGGTTGTTTGTTTGTTTGATGGCACTATTCTCAGGAACCACTAATTTGATTTGAAAAATTATTTTTGCATTAGATAGCACATTTATTGAGGAAGCCTATATCATTATGCTATTATCCATAGTAGCGGAGCAGTAATCATAAATAAATGTACAATCATAAACAAATCGGGCAGACTTCCATATAATATTGTAAAACTGATATTTATAATCAAACGAAAATTTGGGGAAAAGCCGCGGGGTGCAATAAGTTGTTAAATAAATCTGTTGTTAAAGAATCCTGTAAATCTTATCGTAGTCGTACATGTTAAACCAAGACGGTCACTGGCGCATTTCTAAATCAAAACACGGCCCGTTACCCCGGAGAGTGACTTGCGGAAAATTGGAAAGAGAAACAAGGTGAAAAATATTATTAAGTGGATCTCCGCAGCATCCTCTCACCGCTGCACTCCCGGGACGCGTTACGAGATATTGTTTACTGCTTTAACAAAGTTTGATGGACTCGCTGGCTTTTTACTCTGTCTTATCTACTTAACTTAAATACCTGCTTATAGTGATACTTCTTTGAAACAGTCTAAAAAATTACGTTTACACAATAACATATTATGGTAGCCCAGTGGTTGAAATTTTACCGTAATTCATTAAATTTTAAGTATACATAGCTGATAACTTTGATGATAAAAGCGAACAGCTACTAAAAATATAGAAAGAAATTGGCGTATCTTAAATATTAAAGCTCGCAAAAGTTTATTCTACCCTGCTAAACCCTAAGCTTTCTACAATTTACCTTCAAATTCATTTCCCCGGCATGTAAAGGTACATCCATTCATTGACAGTCAATTGGGCCTACAAATCGCTCTGCGGCGCCGTTACGACGGCCTTTTAGCTGGGGTCCTTGTGTGGAGGACACGATTTGCAATGTCGTGGCTTAAAAATATACGGTTCAACCTGAAATGTGAGTAATATGGGTCTTTTGCTAAGCTTTGTTTAAGAGGTGTTTTTATAAAATATAGATAAGAGCAATGAATTGCATATCTTTATATGTAAAAATCTCATGTGCGTGTGTTCGTAATTTTTCACCTAAACGTCTTGACAGATGTTACTTATGGGATCCAAATTTTTTGCATGAAGCGACAGCTAAAACTATTATATTATTTATCAATATTTATTATTCTTTGTATATTGTATAATGGATTTATGAAATTATAAAGGACTTTTCTTTAAGAAGCTTTTTAACTTATATCTTAAGTATAAGCTAAAAAAAAAATGTTATATTCAATTTTTAGTAGATTCTTTAAAGTATAATAAATAAATTATATGACAACTGAAAATAATTCCTATACGCATTCCACGAGACTAAACATACTGAAATAGAAATCACAAGAATTCAACGTAAAATTTGGACCTGTATTACATGCATAAAATCAAATATTTTATTATATATTGCAATCAATCTACACAGCCCACTAGCACAACTCATTAGCCAGCTATAAAACCATATCCTTTAACTTAGAACAAAATTTCCACCAGTTAATCTTTCCCGCAACATTTCCTGCGGTTGGGAGTTTTCTTTCATCGTTCCGTGCAGGTTTTACGCTCGATCGGACCACCTCGCTTCACCTCTATGCCCTGCCACTCTCTGATAGCACCAATTACCGACGGCCGATAGAAATACTTAGACGGATAAGCCATTATTATTAGTATCGTCAAATAAGGTAAAAAGGCAAACCTCGATGTGAAAAGTTACATACGCCTACGTTTTAGCATATTTAAGTTTATATATAATTAAGAAAAAATTTGACAACGTCAAAAGAAAATTCATTGTGTAATCAAAATTTATTTTAAAATATATCCGAAAATAACATTAAAAAATTAAGTAATAGTTTAAAAATGTTTTAAAAGACAAAAATATCGAAAGTGCATGCTATATGACTTCCGCGATACCATTCAGACAAAGAGAGACGATTTCATTCCCAGGCATTCCCGAGGAGGGTTGACGTCAGGCAGGCGGCTGGTCGTAAACTTTAGCCAAATCCTATCAGCAGTACAGAAGATGTACTGCGCCGACCCCAAGTAAAACAGCTCAGAAGGGTTTTCTAGGAAGACAAATATTTGACAATTAACAATTATATTTCTCGCTTTTTCTGTATACTCATTTTACATTTATATTTTATATTCCTAACTCATATAATGCGAATCACCGACTGTCCACTTGACATATCAAACATCTATGTTCAAAATCTACGAACTGGCACATAAAATAACTAAATGTTACAGTCGGCCATCCGTTACAATAACGAGTCCCTTCGTTTTAGGCCACACTAAGTCAAAAAAGTTTCACAATTCATTACAATTCACTCATCTTACATTAAAAAAAGTTTGTTGAATCCTGCTACTCTCTATTTCTATCTCTAATCTGTTTGTTGTTAACAATAATCAAATATGCTGTTAGATTTTTATCGGTAAATGTATCTTCAGTAGAGGCGTGCACCCAGTGGTACAATCCTCATCTTCACTCTGTGAATCTAGTCGCTAGGTTCGATTTACTATTTCTCTTAAGGCGAGAGAATCTTAGACTGCCCACCCCCTTCAGCTCGGCAGCTAATTTATTTATGTGTCGGTCCAATCTGACTTGATAATTATTGCTGTTTAACTCGACATCTTCCTTCACTATTTGCAGATTGAAATCTAGGTAAACATATTTATTACTTATATTTGGTGGAACATTGATCATGGTTCTCATTGTTTTGCTCTGAAACCTTTCGAGTATTTCAATATTACTATGGCTGGCTTTACTCTAGAGCTGAATGCACAACTCCATATAGGCTTTCCGCTTTAGTATAGCTTTTTAGGTATTAGATAGCCATTTTACTGTCATTTGCCAACGATGACTTACGACTGATGAGCCCATATATGCTGCGGAATTTGTGTCTAGCTGTTTCCTTTTAGTCCATATGTGTTTGCGCCAAGTGAGTCTACGGTCGAGATGTATACCTAAGTATTTGGCGTCATCAGATTGTGGGATCTCTCTTTCACAGAAGGGTAGGTTTTCCTTCTAAATGTGTAAGTTGCTTGAATCGGTTTATTTGTATTGGCTTTAATGCGCCACTGCTGGAACCATGCTTCGATGAGAGTCAGGTGTGATTGGAGTCTTACAGATCGGGTCTCAGGAATCGGGATTCTCATGGGTCGAAAGAAGTGAGGTATCATCTGCGTATATCGCTGTAATGGTATTGGCGTAGAGGGTAGATCTGATGTAAATATTAAATAAAGAACTGGTCCCAGTATGTTACCATGACCTAAGGTATTTCTCTATTTCATTTTCTAGATTTTGATTGTTGCTGGGGAGTGGTTCGAAGTCTGTATGTAGGTGATTAGCGTCGATCTTAATTTTTTTTTTCACAGTCTGAGCGGACACAAGAACCCGTTTGTGTTCTCAATGATGTACTTTGTTGTTTTGGACGCTTTAGGATTCTGGTAGGCTTCCACAACGAATAGTTCGGGTCACTAGTATGTGTCAGTCTTGCGAGATATGATTGTAGGTTCTCATTTTCCACATCTTTAGTTAGCGTCTTTAGTTCTTGTGAGGCTTTATTGAAGGCTGTCTTATCTCTAAGATAGTGGGTGGTGTGCCATACTCCCCGGAGTCTACGTCTTTTGTTGATACAGTTCTTAATGAACGCGGGGTATACATGTTCTTTTGTAGTTCCCGCTTTATGATGGGATGTAGATCTGTTCGGTACGTCATGAATCGATCGGTTTAATCCTTCTATTGCCTGATGAAAAAAAGGTCATTGTGAGTCACGGGTAGGCTTTAAATATACTAGAGGAATTACTCCTATTCTTTCACTACCATTTTGCTTTAAATCTCAGGGCATAATCGCTATAGCTATCCTGTCACTACAACTTGACAAGAGGATAGTTACTTCTATTCTTTCACTACCATCTTGCTCCAAGTCTTATGACCTGATATCGCTATAGTTATTATATCACTAACTTCAACTAGAGGATAGTTACTTCTATTCTTTCACTACCAACTAGTCGAGCAACCAGTCATACATAACACTCATGCTCGGCGCACATCCGCTCGAGCTCTTTGTTATGCAGACAGGTTCACTACCTATTTGTCTTATAGTTATTATATCACTAACTTCAACTAGAGGATAGTTACTTCTATTCTTTCACTACCAACTAGTTGAGCAACCAGTCATACATAACACTCATGCTCGGCACACATCCGCTCGAGCTCTTAGTTATGCAGACAGGTTCACTACCTATTTGTCTCTACAATATTAATAAAAATACTCCTCCTCTCCATCAAAAGTCATACTCATCAAATAAATAAATAAACAGAACTTCCCGTGTTTAAAGTTTGGCTAATGGTGATCACTACAGCTCTGCCTCCTACTTCGCAAATAGTGAACACTATCTTGTCGGCTCTCGTGTCCGATCGGGCTTCGGCTGCAATGCTCGCCCTCACAAGCTCTTAGCTTCTTCTATCTGGTTACGTAAAACATACAGGGGACGATTTCTTATCTCCGTCGCCTCATTTCGTCAAATTCACCTCCATCCATCTAGAACTTGTACACACAAATATCATTAGTTTATTTTATTTTAAAACTTTGTTATATATCAATTGAAGTGCTTAACAAATAAAAAATAATAATTAGTAGTATTTCATAGATTTGTTCAAAAAATAAATCTATGTTCTTACACTTTTTTTTTAATTTTTATTTTTCATAGGGGTTGATTGTAAAGACCATGCCACCCTTATAGGAAATACATTTTTTTTTATCTATTCTACCTTTTTAATACTAATTGCACAATTTTATACGGCATCTTTGCTTGACCCAATTGGGGTGTTACAACACCAACATCCATTTTATTTAGCTTACATGTTTCAAAGAAACATATTCTGCCTGCCTCATTCTGAACACATTTCATTAAATTATGATTAGTATCTTCCACAATCCCACACTCAGCGCAATCTGTCGAATTTGACTTACCCATTAAAACCGCAAAATAGTTCAATGGAAGGTGACCCGAACGAAGCCTAAAACTAGTTTCAGTATCATATCTACTCATATCGGCCTAGCTGACTCATGAGAAGCGTCATATATATATATATATATATATATATATATATATATATATATATATATATATATATATATATAGATAGGTTGAATAGTTTTATACCCAATACTTTTATGTAACAGTTTTTCACTAAGATATTCTTTCCACGTTTTCTAATCATTGTATTTTTATTAAAAACAAAACATCTGACCAATATGGTAAGTATGTAGTATACACGGAATACAGTCTGTTATGGCTTCTCTTGCAAATTTATCTACTATTTCATTATTTTCTAGGCCGACATGTGAGGGTACCCACTGTAGTACAATTTGTTTATTTTTACAATAGAGATTACTTAATAACTTAATAATTTCATAAGCTATAGGCATTCCTCTATAGGCTAGAGTACACCGATTCAAATGTAAAGAGCACTTTAAAAATTAGCCAGTAATACTTCTCGTAATCCCAGAAATCAATATAGGACAGAGCTTCAACAGTAGCAAAGAGTTCAATATGCATAATCAAAAATTTAGAATTTAGAGTTAACTTATAATTTTCTTAGATTGCGGGTCCCAAAAAGCTGCTGTAGCCCCACAATTATCCGTTGAACCATCATTATAGATTTTGTAAAAATCAAAATATTTTCCACTAATGAACTTTATGCAGACCTCATGCAATGTGTGGAGATTATAAAACTGTTTTTACCTATTCATAATATCAACATCTGTTCTTATACTTTTCGATAAATCTATTTTATTAACCCAGAGTTCAATGAAAACATTTCCATCCGTTCACTAGAAAAAATATTGGTTGATTTATAAGCTTCATGAACTTTAAGTAATAAAGGTTTTTATTTCATGTGTTCTCTATAAGTATCTGTAATATTTGTGTGAAAACTATCTAATACGTAAACTATATTATTGTTTTTAAAGGAACTGATTTTTACCAAAATTTGCCTGCAAGGTACCTAATTCTACGAATGTGGAGTGGAGGGTGATAAAGCTCACATTCCATCACGTGAGTGGCAGTGGTTTTGATGTATCCACCGATTATTCTCAAACATTGGTTCTAAACTATATCCAACGTTTTAAGATGAGTTTTGCAACTATTAAGTTAAAAGAATTTTTTTATTCTGAAAAAGGACAAAGTCACTTACATGAGAACAACGTAATTACATAAAGTAAAAATTATGCAAATAGTCGCCACATAAGTAGGTACTCAGTTAACGAGACATAGTTACAGATGTATGTATATTAAATGTTATTAAATTGGTTATTTTCCAAAATATATTGTGAGAGCTGAGATTTAAATCCGTTAATTGAGCTTACATTTTTTGAAAGTAGATAGTAATTTGTTATAGAGTTGTGATCCTTCAAATGTAATATCCTTCTTTGCATAATTTGTTGTAGTTTTTGGGAGAACTGGTATAGTCAATTTTACTACGAATTAATGAAATATATAGACGTCGCATGTGCACTGGATGAATACCCCAACTAGAACTGCCAAGATCTTTAAAACTTTTAAACATCTAGATAAATTAACCTTTAATTCATCTATATGCTTTTTCTATTTTAGTGACTTATCCAGCCAAACACCTAAATATTTAATACTATCAACTTTTTCCAAAGCAATGTTATTAATTTTTAAATTAATTATTTATTTTCTATAGTCAGACATGAAAACACAAATCTTTGTTTTCGATGGCGATACAGTCAACCTTATATCGGATAAATGACTATTCAATTCATCTAGCGTTCTCTGCATACGTATGGTCCCTAAGCTAAAGTTATCACAAGTTATTTATATCACAAAATCATCAGCATATTGGGATATTAATACATTTTTTAATCTTTTTGCATAAATTCATAGTTGCTATATTGAACCCTAAAGGTGATAAAAGATCGCCTTGGGCTAAGTTTTCCTAGAGACATAATACGAGTTATCAATTAAAATATTAAGATTTCTTTCCTTGAAAAAATTATGTACGTAGGTGCAAATATTAGATCCGACTCCCATTTCCTCCACGTTATGTAAAAGACCTCTGAGATTGTTATTATAAGCATTATCGATGTCTATAAAGCGTACTATAGTGTACGTCTTCCTTAAAAGAAAACTTTCTCTATTGTCAATACTAAATCACTGAGATTATCAAGTGTAGATCGGAATTTTCTAAACTCATTTATCCGTTTTTAAAAAAAAATTCAAACTTTTCTATAAACCATTGTATTCGCTTCAATAGAATGTTATGAAAAGCTTTACAAACGCACAACATCATTGAAATAGGTCTTAGGGATGAACTAGAACCAACCCGACCAGGTTTCGGAATAGGAACAACTTTAATGTCTCTCTACTGTTTTGGTATAAATTCAAGATTCAGAAATTTATCGTATAGTAAAAGTAACACGTTTTGGCATTATTTGGAAGGAACCTAAGAATGGAATATAAAATATTGTCACATCCAGGAGTAGTATCTTTTGAGCTAAATGACTTTTCAACTTCTGTTTTTATACAATATTCAATCTAAGTTAATATGTATTTTATCGCCTTAATTCTATCTCAACACATCATTTTCTACTTTCAAATAAAATTTTCCGTAGACATTTTTAATATACTTTGGATTAATCCATATACATCTAACTAATAATCACACTATTTTGTATTTTTTTTCATATTATTCAACTTAATACACAATTACCTCACAAATTGAAACATATTTTAGGATTTTGAATCCTTTCACTAAAAAAATCATATAAATTACAAAATAACGTAACCTTCAAATTGTCAGATGATCCGTGGGCGTTGCAAAAACAGTATATTTTTGCAGTAATCCCACTTCTGAGCTAAAACAGCTCAGAAGGGTTTTCTAGGAAGACAAATATTTGACAATTAACAATTATATTTCTCGCTTTTTCTGTATACTCATTTTACATTTATATTTTATATTCCTAACTCATATAATGCGAATCACCGACTGTCCACTTGACATATCAAACATCTATGTTCAAAATCTACGAACTGGCACATAAAATAACTAAATGTTACACAAGTGATTGGGAAATGGGCAGGGAGAAGAAGAAGAAGAAGAAGTTTATATATAATGCTAGAATGTCTCGTGCAAGTTCGTTTCTGAATTATAAGTCATCTTATAATGGTAATGACAATCGATTACAAGGAAATATCTTGTTTTTTTTTTGTAACAAAAGAGATATGGCGTTATCATAAATACTATAGAACATAAAATTCTTATAAAATAAAACTGATATGCTCAAATGTTCTTGAACGGAGCGCAAAAGAGTAATTTATTATCTTTTTGGGACTAGCCTTCAGGCAAAACTCAATAAAACTAGTAGAAACCTAGTAACATATTTTTACCAAATTAGTGCATAAATATTTCATGATTTTTATTTTTCCATTGTAGTATATCTTGTATTTATTATAGATTAAGTATAGTAAATTAGTCAAGATGATGTTTTACTACTTTTTTATCAAGCTACTTTTAACAGTTGTCATGTGAATGAAATCTTTGAAACGAATAAAATAATTAATAGCATTATTCTTAACGTTCATAGCAATTTGTAGCAAACATTGGTTGCCGATTAGAAAACATAGTATTAATTTACAGTATTTCAATTTATATTTAATTTTAGTTATTAAGATAATAGTAAATTTAAAGTAAGAGAAGTGGAAAAAAACTCCATGATGAAAGGTAAATGTCTGAGAAAACCTAGCAAGTTCTCGAAAGACATGTGAAGTCCGCCAACCCTCACTTGGCCAACGTATTGGACTATGGCCTGATCCCCCTCACATTGATTGACCGTGCCCAGCAGTGGGAAGTCAAAAAAGGCATTAATAATAAATATTTGAGGAACATGTCCACATAATACTTACACCTTTTATTCGTATAATAGTCGGTCAGTCCCTTAGACTTTGTTACTTCCGTCCGCATGCGCAGATAGTTTCGTATACATTTAATGTACTACGAAGTTCTTATGTGTTTCTATTAAAACTAGTAGCTTGCCTGACTTCGCTCGGGAAAATGTTGTAATACCCTTATACCCTATGTAAGCTTCAATTTTGCGAAATTCCGAAATGTATTTCATTAGTTTCGCTATATAGTATAAATATGAAAGTTTTATAGTTGATTGTAAAATAAAATCGAGCCAAGAATAGTAATTGGAATATTCTGTCAAGAAATTTTCAGTAACAGCCCAGATTTGGGTTCTTGGCGATGCTACACTTCCATGCTTCGGAGAGCAAGTAAAATCATCATCAGTCTGCGCTGGACATCCCACTGGTCATATCGAATTATCTTTCCAACGGGCATTGAGAGTGAAAGGAATAATATAGAAAGGAAATGTAGGAGCGCAGGAGAGCTCATGGCTAGTCTCAGTAATAAAAATCGGCTGCTAGAAAAATATTTGATTACCAACACAATACTCCACAGAAATCACGTAAAATAACTTGCAATTATATACATACTCTTATATGAATAAATAAAATACATTTATATAGTATGTAAGATAGTAAATAATCTCTAGATACTAAATGAATGTAAACAAATATTGTTACAAATACAAAAGAAAAATCTCAATCACCGTCCGACCGTGATGGATGAATTCGATTTGAAAAACAATTAGTTTTTTCCAATCGCCAGAGAACCTTTGTTCATGAGGTACAAGTGTCGAAAAAACATTAATTTTGCTGCCACCATTACTTTCCTTTATACCATTTCTATTGACAGATACATGATTATTATAAAATTATATACTATTAGACTTGTATGTCTGTGCATCCCATAGTAAATTCAGAATTCAGTATTTTTGCTATGTAATGAAAAGAGATATACGTTCGATTTTATCAAAAAATAAGTTAAATATAAAATGATCAGAAAAAGAAAATTGAACATGCTTATATATCCTAAATTAAAGCATTTGGACTGTCGAATATAGATAATACATAAACTTTTAGAAAGATTTTGTTAATTACCAATACTCAAAGAAAGATCTTCTTAACTGAAGAAAAGTTGGAAGAGGAGAGTGGAGTCTTCTTAAAAGAAGAATGATTAATTTGATAAAAGAATATATATTACACTAGTAATAGTCTGTGGTTCTAGTCTGTGGTTGAAAGTCGAATATAATTCATTAAATTCTAAGTGTTATTGATGTTGTTTTGTCTAAGTTACATAATAATATATAAGGAGCTTGAAACCTTCCTCAATAAGTATACTATGCAAGAAAATTTTCTCAAACTGGACTCGTAGGACCTCTTGGGTTAAAACGTAGATAAGCAAACAAAATATTCAGCTTTATATACATATTAGTATAAACTTTATAAATGTATACCTACTATCTTACTTTACGCTGCAGATTTTGGAAGCAGTGTAGTGATAAAGGTGGTACATGAAAAAACTGAAAAGTAGAGTCGCGAGCAGAATAAAATCGATTAATTTTAGTTTTCTGCATTCCCTCACCATATATACTTTAAATATGCCAAAACTCATACTCCACTTCAATAGGGGCACAAAGTTTTCACGTATCTATACAAATAAATAAAATCGAAGAATCTGTAACGTGAAAATAACAGCTTTTTACTAAATGCATATGAAAGTATATACGATACTTATAAGAAAAAAAAAACAATTTTTAAAATTTTGTCTATGTATCTGTTTGTTCCGGCTAATCTCCGAAAAGTCTGTACCAATTTTTACGAGACTTTCACTGGAGGATATCGAATATTATCAGAAGTAACTCAGGATACTTTTATTTTAGAAGATGAATTAGGGTACCGTGCAAACATTTAAAACCCATGAAATTGTAAAGAAAATCCGCATACTAAAATAAAGATTATATATATATATATATATATATATATATATGTATATATATATAATATATATGTATATTTATATATAAATAGGAGGATACATAGGAGTTTTCACGCTTCCCAACGTACCGAGTAACCGATACGTTGTGTGCGAGCGTCACCCGACACTACCTTTTAGCCAACCAAACAGTACAGGTGCTTACGTGGTTATTATTTGTGAAATAAACAACCGCTGTTTTTCTTACTAGATTGATTTCTCGTATTGGTTCAAGTTACTGTATTTTATTGTATTGACTGATCTTCTGTTTAAGGAAGGAAAATTTCTTTTATGAAATGTGTAAGTAAATAAGATTGGTAATAACAGAATGCTTTTTGTTGATTTCAGAATGTAATACTGTATTATAATCTATACATATAATAAAATTGTAACTAAGCCGAATCTGTACATTAAATATTTTTTGGAAAATCTTATTGAAATAAACATTATTATCGATTTAGAGGCCGAATCTATACTTCTTAGAATTTTTGTCTGTCTGTCTGTTACCGCATCACAGCAAAACCACTAGAGATATTGTGATGAAATTTGGTGTGGTGATAGTTGGTTATCCGGGTCAACATATAGGATACTTTTTACCGCGGGAAAATAACTCATTTCCGAGAAAAAATGCAAAAACTGCAATGCAAAATACTTTTAAGTATCCTAATATGTAAAATCTAAGAATTTGGTTTTTGGTCATCTGAACGCGGGCGGAGCCAGGAGTAATGCTAGTTAACTATATTATACAAGTAATAACTAAAAAATGTAAAATTTTTGTCAGTAAGTAATTAAAAATGTGTTTTAATAAAACACGTTTTAGCAATTTCCTTGCTCAATTTGCTTATAATTAAATAAATAAATAATATGTTGGTCCATTAACACACAGGGCCATCTAGTTTCACGTAGGCTTGTATTATGGATACCAGATAGTTAATATACTACACATAATATATAACTTTAAATACGTACATATTATAAATATAAACACCCATAACTGGAGTATAAACTTTCCTGCTCATCACACAAATGAATGCCTACAGCAGTACTCGAACCTGTTACCGCTGGCACATCAAATAGGGTCACTATAAACTAAGCTAAACATGTCGTCAATTATTCTGGAAACCTAAATAAAAACAATCTAAACTAAAATTATTTGTACAAAATCTTCGTATTAAGCTCCAACATGTGAAAAAGTCACTCCACAAATGGCTGTAACAATTTTACTTTTCAATATAATCATTTAAAGGATTTCCACGAGAGGATTGTTCAAGAGCCGTAGCACGAGAGCAATTTTTAGGGCAATTTCTTTCAATTTCGCCGCCATTCGCTATTTCCCGCTAAGTAAAGGTGCGGCCGCCGGGGCACGTACTGTGCAGGTAATCTATGACCACTTATGACTTAACTCTAAGCGTTATTTTACACCGTTTTCACTTAAATCACTTTTCAGTCTTTATTATTTACTAAGTTTTATATACATATAGTGATTTTACCTCTTAGTTCTTACTATAGTTGCTACCAGGAAAACTTCTACTTATGTATATGTACATAAATGTACATACTTTTAATGTGCTCGTACATAATGAAAACTAATCATGATCTTGGTTTATTGAAACTAGCGTTTTTCTGTGGCTCCGCCCGCATAGTACATTAATCACCAACATATTATATACTAAAACCTCCGAAACACGCTGCATCTTATGGTATGAGTATTATTCCGATCGGTTCAGTAGTTATCGCAGTATAACCGAACAAAAAAATAGGCTCTCTATTTATTAGTATAGATGAGCATGTAGTAATAAAGATCTATACGGAACTTAAAATACTGATGTATTTCTATTTGTCTATTAATATTTGTCTTAAGCGAAACTCGAACCTGTGGTCTTTTGTGTAGAAATATATGTATATTCCTCAAATTGTCACTTCAACATAAATTACTTAATTAGTACTAAAATTATGGCGCAACTAAAACTACAAGAAACACTGAAAGTGAAACGAATAATGTTAGCATTATAATCTAAAATAATATACAGTAAATACTTATCCAAACAAAATCCTAAAAACCACATTTTTACTTAAGATAATTAAATTAATAGAAATGTTATCAAACTTTATTCCAAAAAGCACTCTACTAGAGACCCATCAAAGGAACTGACAATAAAAATCGTCGTATTATTTAAAACTGTTCACTGCAGGTGACTGTTAGCAATTTTATATTTGCGGTTTTGTCAAGAGAGTTTGAATTTTATATAATAATGTTAAGATGTAGGGGATGGGGTAGCTACCCTCTTCTGTTGGAAATATCTGACGGTTGGTGACGTTTAATCTTGCGTAGCGGCCGCGTAGGTATCACTCGACGGACTTAGTGATGTCCTTTGTCGAAATTTTGTAATTAATTATAAAATATAGATAATACAAAAATAATTATAGTGACAGCCATATATTTATTCAGTTTAAGTATCCCAGTGCTGGGCAAGGGCTTCTCTTCAAGACGAGAGGCTTAGAATACGAGGAAAACACCGCGCAGACGAAGTATGGGTTGACGGGTTAGGATCGAAAACTTGTAAGGTTCTTTCAGACGTGCAGGTTTTTTCAGATAGTTTCCTTCATTAGCACGTGGTAATCTTACTGGAAATGATTTGTACATGAAAATATCAGAGGTACCCGCTTCGCTTGGTTTCTCAAGGAAGCACGTATTGGACTAGCACTGCATTAGATAACCATATGCTTCGGGATTATATCAAAAGTGAAGTATTAAAAGAACTGGAATTGTACATAATATTTGTAAATTGGATGTGACGATACTTTAACACGACTCATTGCATTGACCGACGTGCTCTCCGCGGCACGAAGGTGAATCACCTTACACCCAACTCCGGGATGTTCCTGAAATTTTTTTGACACAAAACCCTAAACTTGGCCCGACCTAGTACGAGTGCTAACTCGAATCCAGGACCTCCAGATCTTTCATACAAGCTAGCCATTAGACCATCGAGACAGTTCAAAATATACTCATACCAAAATGTTAAAATTATAAATCATTATTAGATGTCGATATGAAGCTCTACACAGCACTATCCACGCGTCTGCAGAAATTCAATTAACATTACCTCCAGTCGCGTGCACCTTTATTTCCGTTCGGAGTCACTTACTTACACCCTCCCTCCCACCCCCTCCTAAGGAGGTAAGACGCCGTAATGAGGTCCGGTGATCGTTTAGTTTGTACGTAATGGCTTACGTGAGCTCGGGACAGTTTGGGGCGGTTAAAATACTTGCTTTTTGGTTGATTTTATTAAGTATTTGCTAAGCTCGTTGTTAAAACTATTAGAGAAGGTATAATGTAAGTCTGATAATTAATTAATAGAAACAAGAGTTATGTTTTAATATATATGGATATAATATAATGAGAAAAAGAATATTTTCATGGAATATTACACTATTTAAAAGAAATAACATTTGATTGTTATATTCGATAACTTTGTACTACTGGCAAGCATAAATTATTTTTTCTACATACATATATGCACATATATTTACGTAAATGCATAGAAATCCTTTTAAAAAAAAGAAATGAAATGATCAATTAATAATATATCTTAATAATTGTAGCACATCTCTATCTACAGATAATGTAGCGTTACGTATCTAATTTATTACTTATATTATGGGATAATTGAATTTAAGCCCACCACGCCAGTTTTCTCTAATAACAGCTACCGTACCTTCAATTTTCAAACAGAATCTCCCAAAGCTTATCCGTATATCAGCAAATATGCAACAAAAAATTGCCCATAAAAACAAAATAGTCGTCTAGCTTTGACGGAGACGAATGTTCTCCGATGATTGCGAAGATAACGTGAAGGTGATCTCAGATAGGGTTGATAGCTAGTAAGGCGGATTTAGAATTAGATAGCTTTCGAATAGAATATATTTTAGAATATGATAAAACTTTGTCTTGAAAATATTTTCAATTATTTTTTACACTCTTTTATGAACTCTACATTTTATCATAGAACTCGAACTTTAAGTAACCAAATTTTTGATTGAGCATTTTTACTGAATTTATATTACGGAGTGTTGCTGAGAGATATATTTGCTAATAGTATACTACTATTTCTTACTCCTGTAAAGCTAACATTATTTATTTTGAAACAATTTTGAAGTCAGTGCACCTTTTTAGGCAAGTAGTAAATTTTATAATAATGTAAGATAATATATTAATTTAAACGTATTTGGTCAAGTCCTCATAATAAAAATCCAATTAATTCGCTTAGTATTCACTAAGATTTCTAACATTAATTTAGTAAATGATGGTTTCACTCAGATAAATGACAAATATGAATACACAACAACTCGCCCTCGCTCTGCTTGGGTTCGTCCCTAGTTACGTTTTAGCGTTTAGTATAAATACCTCCGAGATGAGATATTTTTCCACAGTAAAAAGTTTCCTATATTATCGTACCAAATTTCACCAAAATCTATCCTGTGGTTTTCTCGTCATGTTTTCCCAGATAGAAAAACAGACAGACAAAAAACCTAAAAACTATAAATTCAGCCTCTGTATCGATAATAATGACTATTTCAATAAGATTTTCCAAAAAATATTTAATGTACAGATTCGATTCAGTTAGAATTTTATTATATGTATAGATCATTAAATTCTCTAGCCCCTAATAGTTCCTATCCATATTTTAAAAATGAACATGTCTCAAAGTACTTTCTTTTCTGAAAGAACATAAAATACTCATGATTATTATTAGAATTTTTATAGTTTTTGTTTAAATGTTAAAGTATTTTTACCTTTACAAATAAATATACAAAATAAATAAAAACAGTTGAGTCCATTCTAACAAAACCTTTGGAACGTAATATCCGTGTGAGCAAAGGTGAAGGCAAGTTATAAAACTATCCTGAAGACACCATTCATCTCACGGGACTCGACCGGGAAAACTCGGTGTATTTCTGATTTCACGCAGATGCGTTCTAGTGTTGTGCTCACATTGTTTATGTTTATCGATTTTATTCACATTTATTTTAATCCTTTCTCATAGAAATATAAAGTAATTTTGATCTAATAGGTTTGATCTGAGTTGATCTAATAGAAGTTAGATGTTATATATTACTAGCACTGCCCGTGGCTCCGCCCGTGTTCAGGTGACTGAAAAGCAAAATCTTAGGTTTTACATATTAGTATACTCTTACAATGCAGTTTATGTATTTTTTCTCAGAAATGAGATATTTTCCTGCGATAAAAACTATCCTATATGTTGACCCGGATAACCAGCTATCATCATACCAAATTTCATCAAAATCTGTCCAGTGGTTATCTCGTGATGCGGTAACAGACAGACAGATAGACAGACAGACAGACAAAAATTCTAAAAACTATAGATTCGGACTCTATATCGATAATAATGTCTATTTCAATTAGATTTCCCAAAAAATATTTAATGTACAGATTCGACTTAGAAATTTATTATATGTATAGATATAGAAAAACATTATATATAAGTTACAAAAATAAAGAACCCAACTGCGTAAAAAGCTAACTAAAAAGATTAGAACAAGTTCGTGAAGGGACATAGTATTATGCAGTCGGGTAAAAATCGCATTTAACTATATTACATTGTATATTTAACACCTCCAGGTAAATTTCTAAGATATTAATTAAATTTCTAAGAAATCTATTGTTAACTGACATGCTGGTGTGTACGCGCTCGTCGAGGGAATAAATAGTATTACATGTTATATATAGTTTGCTTTATAAAAGACAGCACTAGTCACAGGAATCTGACAAATGGTCTGCAGTCAGTGGACCCGAGTGGCTTCGGTGTGTCTAAACACGCAATTTCACTCTCATTCTCGAAACTAATGTACCGGCCTACGTGTCATTTGTACTTGTTACAATATTCTACGTTGTATCGGAAAATATGGGACGGTTTTAGAAAATTGACAAAATATATGATCAGGTACATCCCATTACAGCTCAAATGAGATCAATATTACCAATTTACAAACGTAAGACTAAATCAAATATTACAGACATAACAAAATGTATTCAGCCCGATCTCAGTGCGAATCGTTATAATCTACTACGCTGTGCATGATAATATTGCCTTAATTTCGAGATGAACCATGTTTTAAAGTTGAGCAACTTTCGGTCAATACGTCGTAAGCCTTTGAGTGTCACAACTAAACGATATTTCTTATTTATGTTCTAAAGACAGATATCTCTGTTAGTTGTTATAGTATTGAGTTGTAACTCTGTTTTTTATATTGATGAATCTAGTTCCAGTTGGATATACGTTGTAAAAAGCTAAATTACGCTCGTATACACGCCCATGTCGAGGGTAGAGAGTGGGAAGGTACAAGCAATTATGTCACAAATAAAAATAAAAATACCAAATTAACATCATAAACATTATTTATTCTACATATAGTACATTTAAATAGACTATATGGATTAACATAATTCTCGTTAAAATTGTAAAACTGTAGCAAAATTAATATTAACTTTTCATTAAATAAGGCGGAAAAAATCCATAATGGAACACCTTAATCTTACAGACTCTCGTTGTAGAGTGATGAGATTCTGCGATATTAATTAGTGTAATCTGAGACGTTTCAGACGGACAATACGTTACTGGCGTTTTTGAATATTATAGTTGTAACTTCCAAATTTTCTTAATCGATCCAAGATATTGTTTGTAATGCTTACAAGAAAGCGTTTAGTTATGTTTATTTTTTCGTTATGTAAATATTTATAGAAACCATAACGAAGGTTATTCTACTTATTTAAGTTAAAAAGTTTTCACATGATGAACCGACTAGGAGATTTTAATTAGCGTCCGGCAATCCAGCCGGGCGTGAGGCCAAGAGACACACTGGGAGGCGGTGTACCATGCGGATTGCTCCTGGTACTTCTCTGACAACAGAGTGGACCGACCAAGTTGGAATTTGGAACAATCCCTTGGTTGGGTGGCCTACTTTGGCAGACCTGCCGTCAGAGTATTATGGTTGAATGCGTAAGCGATCCTGCGAAACCCCATGAAGACCGAGAAGGTTCTGTTGGATTTTAGTGCGTAGTACTGACTTTCTAGCCAGTGAGTCCTACATAACCACTTTTGTGTATAGGTGATATGCGTAATGCATTTCCCAACTTAAAAAGGAGTATTTCAATAAGATGAACAAGCTCGGAATAAAGTTAAAAAAAGACGAAGGAGTAATAGTGGGAAAAATTTCACACTATTATTAATTTTTCATCTTATCTACTATAATTAATAAAAACTAAGTAGTATCCATAATTAATATTATAAATATGGTAGTATATTTGTTTATTTGTTTCTTTGTTTGTCTTCCTTTCACGTCAAAACGGCTAGGCGGATTTTTACCGCAGGAGATTATCTCTTTCCCACGGGAAAACACGTTATAATACAATACAAAAAAATATTTATGATGAGAATTGCTTGAAACTTGGTATAAATGCTCTTCAACACAATTAATTAAATATATGTTTTAGCATTTTTCGAAATACATCCCACAATGGGGTAAAATAGCGGATGAAAGTTTGTATGAAACCTACCGTTTAGAGTTTTTTTGTAGTTTTAGCGCGAGCGAAGTGGCGGGTTCTGCTAGTATTATATATTTTTTATTCTAAACTAAAACTCTATACTTTAAAAGAAATTACAAACTATTGCATTAATCGCAGCGTTTCCCCTCTCCGTTTGAAACACCCAACCTACCTCTGACGGCAGCAGATTTCTGAACGCAGTCGGACTGCTCTTAATTAATTGGCTTGCATTCGTTTGCATGAATTAGTCAGGTATTCTGAACCCCAGCAATTTTTAACCACCCCTTGCAATCTCGAAAGGGCTGAAAGGTAATCGAATCATTAAACTGCCTTAAGGTATTCGGAGCTCGAGAGGACCCTTTAAAAGGAGTGAAATGTTTTCAAGAAGTTTTATAAATTACTCTAAAACATTTATCACTTGAAGAACTACTAAAGAATAATTGCTAATCTTACTTGTACAGATTATACTATACGAAATTTTAGAAGAGGAAAATGTCTATACATAAAAAAAGGTTAAGTTTGTAAGCTTAGTTGTAGTAATACGTTGCTATTGTGCCTTGTGAGTGTGCTTATGAGTTATGTTTTTAAACACCGAGGTAATTTATACCAAAAACGTTATTTTAAAGGAAATGGTTAAAGTTTTAGAAAAAAAATAGATAAAATATTCTCAGAACTAAGAGCAATATTTTCAGAGCCTATAGCGTATTTTACTCAATAAATAAAATAAAGTACAAACAGAAGAGTTTACTTGGTAGCAAGCAAACAAGCGCCGCCGCAAGTCGGGGCGGATCAGGTGGACCGGATTATTCCGGTTCAGGGCGGGCCGAACCGGATCAAACACGATTTTAGACTTACGCCGCAAGCGAGCTTATACGCTGGATAATGGATAGGACGAAAGGGTGCAAACGTTGAGTTATGTTTAAAGAGTGATTAAAAACAATACTTGCTACCAATTAGAGAGGTATTTACGGTTTGGAGAGAACTAATTGATTTTCATGTTTGGACATGAATGTTTGTTTGTCTGTAATATAGAGTATTTTTAATCATTAGGTTGATGAAACTTTGGTATTTTATGATAGAGCTGTGATATGAAATCATCAACAAAGAACAACAAGAATTAGTATTTTAAATGTATATATACATATGTGCGTGTATAAGTAGTTAAATTTTTCATAATGGGTGGCTGCGTGTTGAGTGATCAGTTAAAGTTTGTTCGATCTACTAGTTAGAAGAAGAACTGAACTACTAACAAATCAACCAACACATTTTAAAATTTATAACACAAGTTGCAATAAAATATCATTAACACCTGTTACAAAAAATATGTAGTAAAGTACTCCATTCTTTGTATCAGTCATGACCGCGGGGAGCTGTCAGAAGTTGCTGAACTTGTTGCGAGAATTTTCGTATCGCCTCCGGATTAACACCTGCACCGCAACCCAAGTTTTGCTTTTGTCTTTTTGTATTATCTATCATTTCGTAACTCTGAAGGAGATATTACTCGTAAATGTATGCGGTATTTTTATAGCAAAATGTTAACGGTGAAGTAACAGTAAAAGTGAAAATCACTGAATGGGTTTTCATGAAACTTTCCTATTTTACTAATCTATCTTTTCGGTATTTTATCAAAATAGCTATAGTAAAACTATTTAGAATAAATTATCAAAATTGTAAGGTATTTCTTTTAAATTTCTCTTTTCTTTAAAATTAATGTATAATTATGTGGATGGGCACCTTCAGTAATAGCTATATGATAGCTATGAGAGGTTTAAAAAACCGTAGTCTCTTCCGTAACCATGATTACTGAATAACATTCAAAATCAAAAATCCGTTAAAAAACCGAAGATAGTTTTAAATTATTTGGAAGAAAAAATTGGGTAAAACATATTATTGTATCCAATGTTCGTATTAAAACATCTCTAATTTATGTATACAGAAAGTTGTAACAAATTTGACAAGAAAATTCTTTAGGAGTCATCCCGAACGTGCCAAGGTAATGATGTCGGCGAACTTTCCGCGTGACTCCGCAAATTGAAATTATTTTTTCATTAAAACCGACAACTTTTGGAGTTCAGGTGAAGTTTCTTAAGCACCAAATTTACCGTAGTTACAGTTAAACGATTCTGCGAAAGTTCGACGCATGCCTGGACTGTAATCGGGCTTGATGTATTAGTTGCTGACCTTATCTCCTGTATGTTTTCTTAAAAATGATTTATTTATCGATATGGCGTAGGGTTAATATGAAATAATAACATTGTAACGGAAATTTCATTTAAGTTTTTTTATAAAAAAATTATTTAAGTTAAAAGTTGATCAAATTTACTGTAAAAGTAATTCTACCCTAAGTGTATTTTCTCCATGAAAAAAATATGGAAAATCGATTATTGCGATGCGATATTCAAAATTAACGAATAATTGATTGATATTTTTTTACATCACATACATGGTGTTATGTAGAAAACCAACAAAATGATACGTATCACTTTGTTACTATAATAACTACGCAGACCCCTCTTCTATATTTATCTATATGTAGGTACATACATAAATAGGTAAAGATAAAATAGTTTGGTACCTTTTGCACGTCTGTTTGTCAACACATCATTTTTTTGTTTATTGTAGCTAATGAAGAGGTTAGTGTTATCAATATATAAAATTGCAATTACTTAGTTTTTCATATAATGATTGCTTGAATTTTAACCACTGGACGACTCTAGCTATATTAATTACTAGCAACTTACCCTCGCTTCGCTCGGTTGAATCCCCATAAAAACTTTCATTCCCATTTTCACCCCTTTAAGGGATGATTTACAGGATAAAAAGTATCCTATGTCCTTCCCAGGGTCTCAAACTATCTTCTTACGAAATTTCATCTAAATCGGTTCCGTAGATTCAGAGATTACCAGCTACAACTTCACAAACTCACAAACTTACCTCTTTAAATATTAGTATAGATTCTATTCAAGCAATACGTAAACATAAAATGTCCACATAAAGCCGACAATATTGTCTCCTCTACGTCCAAATGCGTATCGCTCGGGGATAGCAAATCCCGCAGGTGAGCCGGGATTACGAGATCGGTCCTCTTCGTCGTAATGACGTATCATTGAGTTGAGCGCCATCGACAGGTGTCGCTGTGTTTAAGAGCAACGGAGCAAACGAGATTTGTGCGTCAAAGCTAAGGCTTTTCTATCTCGATATAGCGAAAGTTTTGTATTTCAGATATAAGTTAGTATAAAAAGGAACATTCCTTTCGAATTAGTTTTATATTCTTCTATTTATAATAATTATCGAGAAATATAAAACAGAGAAATATAAAACAGATTTTTACGTTAACAAAATTTTATTTATGTTGTTTCAATTTTATTTACTACTACTAGCGGTTCACCTCCGCTTTGCTCGGGTTCGCCTCTAGAAAAACAAAAACAAATCTATCCCACGGGAACCGTAAATTCTTCCGGAATAAAAACTAGCCTATGTGCTATTTCAGACTATAATCTATCCCTGTGCCAAATTTCATCCAGATCCATTCAGCCGTTCTGGCGTGATTAAGTAACATACATCCATCCGAACATCCAAACATCTAAACTTTCACATTTATAATATTAGTATAGATTATTCGACCCAACTATCATATACCCGCAGTATACGATTGAGCTAAAAATTCTATAAATAAATTAAAACTTGTATGGCTACTTCTATGGCTATTTTCTCTCAATATAAAAACCAAGGTAAATCTTCCCCACAACATAGTAAAAAATCGTCATCATTTTCATTTTATTATTTCAATTGCCACGAAAACTCTTTATAAGACTTCAACAGAAAGAAAAGTCGATGGTACAAAAAAACCGTTTAATAGGAAATTATAATACCATGTTAAAGCCTTTTCTTATTTAACATTTTATTTATTAGATTAGACAACAATAAACCACTCAATCGCTTCCCTCGTTAGCTGGCGACAGGTACGAATGGAATATCCAATTAATTTTATTTACGCCGGCTTTCAGCGTAATCTTCCTTTATTTTATAAACTACGACACGATACGATGCATTTGGCTATTGTACCGGTCGTAATTTTCTACTTTGATAAATTAATAATTTTAATCAAATGTTAAGTTAAAGTTTTATTTAATATTACTTAGAAATACTTATCTGTGTAATATTTTATTAACTCAAAACATTTTTAAGGTATTAAAAGTGTGAAATAATTATTATGATATTTTTAATGCAATTTTATAAAAAACATACGTTTAACGGTCTGCTTTGCTTAGGAGAGGCACTTCCCAAAGCAACGGCATAGAAAGGAAATATCTGAAAATATAGTTTTATTAAAAAAATACAAAAACAAAGCTATCCCTAAGGAAACGTATACTTTTCCGGGATACAAGGTAGTTTATGTGTTATTCCAGACTATAATCTATATCTGTGCCAAATTTCATCCAGATCTGTTCAGTCGTTCTGGCGTGAAAGAGTAACAAATATACATACATTCTTACAAACTTTCGAGTTTATAATATTAGTAGTAATAGTACAGATTAAATGAATTATTATAAAAAAAGTAACCCAAAAGACAATAATCGTATCCGCGTCGCATTCTTATCGTTGGGTCTTAAATGTATTTATTTGTACACGTTCAAAGCGCGAGAGGAATTTTAAAAGGATACTGAAAATTCTTAACTCTGTTAAGTTTTGGAAAGATTGTAAATAGTACCGTTTGGTTAATTATTTACTTCTTCGTTAAGCATTTATCATGGTCTTTGTTGAAATGAACGAGGTCGTCTTAAATAGTATTTATCTTTACGTATATATATATATATATATATATATATATATATATATATATATATATATATATATATATTTATTATATATATATATATAAATATATATTTATATATTTTTTATTATATCTTGTATATAAAAATAGGCAAAGACTACTACAGTTTAGTACCTTTTTTCTCCTCTGTTTGTCAAGCGATTTTCTTTTTTTTTTGTTTAGTAGCTATTGAGTACTCTAGTGTCATTGATAAAAAAAAATAATTATGGTCCAATTTCAATCACTGGGCAGACACAAGTATACTGAAATGTCCAAACAAAAAATATATCAAAAACAAAAAAAAAACCTAATATCGCTTATCTTCTTAGATTAGTTTTATTGTGTTTTATTTTTATAGAAATGGCGCACAATCGCAATATCTGACTTTGGATTTTCGTATAATAACAAAACAATCTAGCAAGCAATATCGTAATTTGCAACGGAAAAATCTACTTAAACTCTACAAAATACAGTAATAGTGTATGACGAACTGAAAATTAAGTGAAACACGCACTTTAAGTAATGCAAAAAATTCTCACCATGAATGTATTTATCTATTGAGAGAATCATTTATTTTGAAATCATTTAAACAGAAATCCAAACGATCAAACTCAACAAAAGCACCTTAAAAACCGCTTAATAAAAACCCCTCGCAAAATTAATTCTGCCCGAATCCGTCTCTTTGTGACAAAGAAAAATTGTAACGAATGAAGTGCCTGGAGCGACCTGCTCGGAAAATTCTCCATGTAGGAAATATTTGAAACTGAACTTTATTATGTAGGGTGTAGGACATAAATTCAATTGACAAAATATCTAAGGTGATTTTGGTGTAAGGTACAAGCTTTGAACTTTCGATGATATTATTCCGAATTTTTATTTTTGTTAAACAAAAGTATTACTTATTCTACAGTATACTACTATGTACGACTACCAGTCTATATTTAATAGGACAAGGTAAATAAAAATATTGATAATATAAGTGGCAATTATTATATATATATATATATATATATATATATATATATATATATATATACATATGTAGAAACATATATTTCGTTAAAGCTTAATATAACTTTTAATAAATAGTTTTACTTTATAATTTTAGAATACTGTAGAATTTTAACAGATTCAATATGTAACGAAAAAAAATTTACATATACACAAATATCAGTTCAAAATATAACTAAAAAATGTTTGGAAGTCGATCCAAAACTACGAGTACCAAAAACTTATCACACTATCAAATCCTGTGTAAAATATCACAAAAGTTTTTTTTTTTTATACTCTCAACTATACCTTACTTTGACCCAATCCCAAAACGAAAAAGGTAAGTCAGTGGCTGTCATTAATATAGCGGGATGAGTAATGGCTCGTTGTAAACGCGTATAATGCGTTGTAACCCTGAATACGCCATTTTAACGATTTTTCAATCGAATAATGTAAACGGTGCTTGACATTTTTTTTTATTTACAGTATTTATACTGAATGGTTCATATTACATTATTGTAAAGTTTGTGTGTGTGATTGTAAATATAAAATCGAGGTGCACTCAATAAACGGGATATCTAATGCAAAAAGAATTTTTCAAATCCGATCAGTAGTTTCTGAGATAATGACGACCAAACAAATAAACACATAAACAAACTCTGCCTCTTTATAATAGTAGTATAGATTAATACTTAATTTTTATTGATATATCTAGCCTGCGAGTGAAGCCACGAATGACAACTCGTGAATACATAAGAGACCTTATATTAGGCATTATTTATCTCAATATAAGAGTAATAGTCTCTCCCGTGACCATGGATGCTGTAAAGCATTCGAAACGTCGGGAACCAGAAATCAAAATAAATCCGCGAAACAATCCGAAAAGATAGTTTTATTTAATAATGTCAATATAAGAGGTTTAATTTTAAAGTCAAGTTTTTGTGATTAATCTTTGTTAAAAAAATTTAGTTACATAATATGTACGTACGTCTTTACTGATATTATCTCACTCTGCCAATTGGCGCTTTCAAAATGTGTGCACGTTACGCAAATTAAAATAACATCTGCCAATCACATGAATGCAATGTTACAAATGTCTGTCAAATACATATACTCGTATAGCAAACTAACAATAAATTACTCATAAGGCTATTGGTCGAGTAGATATTGTATTTGCAAAAACCCCACTTGTAATATACAAATCAACGACGAAAAACTTTCGCATTATAATACTTACTTTTATTATAAACTAGCAGAATCTTTGGCTACATTGGCTTCGCTCGCGCTAAAACTCCAAAAAATCTCTTAAAAAGTAGTTTCATACAAACTTTCACCCCATATTTATTATATAACTAGCATTGCCCGCGGCTCCGCCCGCATTCAGATGACCAAAAACCAAATTCTTAGGTTTTACATATTAGTATACTCTTACATTGCAGTTTTTGTATTTTTTCTCAGAAATTAGATATTTACCTGCGGTAAGAAGTATCCCGTATGTTGACCCGGATAACCAGCTATCACCATACCAAATTTCATCAAAATCCCTTCAGTGGTTTTTCTGTGATGCGGTAACAGACAGACAGACAAAAATTTCAAAAACTATAGATTCGGCCTCTGTATCGATAATAATGACTATTTCAATAAGATTTTCCAAAAAATATTTAATGTACAGATTTGGCTTAGCTAGAATTTTATTATATGTATAGATTTTATTATACCCCCTTATGTGATGAATTTCGAAAAATGCTAAAACTCCCCAAAAATAAGTGCAAGATATCCTGTAATACACAATCCTAACAATTTCTTCACGAAATGCCTCGCATTATACTTGCAATAGTTTCTAAAATGGAAATTAAAGCCGAATTCAACTGAAAACAATACTAAAACGGTGTGAAACAGGAAAGCGCACGTACATATTTATGCGTCCGACTCCGCCCGGAAATTATTGTCACCATTGCATTTGTATTTCGCGCACCGAGTACTTTATGGATGCTGTTTAATTTTACTTGTTTATGATATCTCACTTCTGTTATATTATGAAACTAATATTTTACTTCGTGCATTAAATAATTTTAATATGTGTTAGACTTTAACTAATTAAGGGTTGATTCTTTAATCATTACAAGAAAGTTATGTAATATGCATAAAATTAAATAAACCGTATACATGTGTAGATAGAATGAACAATTTAAAAATTTTGATCTTTTAATTTATAATATATTTTAATATTTCAATAAAAATAAATGTTCGTATGTTTGTCCTCTATGCGTTCTTAAATTATCGATCCAATTGTGATGAAACTTTGGTGGGTTATACTATTTATGCCTGCAAAGGTTCCTGATGCAAAAAATATTTTTTCTGGACCTTTTAAACTAATTAAGCTTAGGGTCACATCCGAGTGAAGTGACAGTAAGTCACTAGTATTATTAATAAAATATTTCAATATCAAAATTTAATTTAAAAAAAGATAACGAAATAATATTAGTCCCGCTGAGTTTCTTTCACCACTTCTCTATATACCTATCTACATATCGAAGGGAGGTCCATACCCAGCAGTTGGACGTTAATAAGGCCTAATTACAATATTGCTTAGTATGTATATACCTATTATATACCCAAAACTAAGACTATAGGCCGTAGTTAGTATATAATAAAGCATACAGTGCGCATATAAATCATATAATTTATGTTTTCAGTTTTACTGTTTATCTCCTCAGAGCAGACTAATGGTTTTGGCTCCAAAGTTAGAACAGCTAATACAAAAGGTACCTAACTACAATAAATATTATTTTGTGATAATATGATATTATTAAGCGTTTTGATTAATTATGGCAATCTCAATAACCGACACTGGTTAAATGCTTAGATACTCTTTGTAAAATATCCATTTACTAATACTAAAAAAAAATATTTCATATAAGTTTTAACTATTAAGAATCTTATATTTTGCTACTTGAACCTACCGGATATGACAAAATCTATACATAAATAGGGAAAGACAAAAGAGTTCGGTACCATTTTCTCCTCTGTTTGTCAACCGATTTTCTTTTTTTTGTGTTTATTAGTAGCTATTGACGAGTTTTGTGTTATCAATTAAAAAATAAATAAAAACAGTTATTTTTTTAATGGGTAAATAAATAGGTAAATTCTATTCATAAATAAATATTTTCCTCAAAGTTTTAATAATGGTTATAGTCGAATTTCGACCACAGCGCGAACATTAATTTAAATAAATAAGTAAGTTGAGAAAACTTATAATGCAATACTCAGTGCAGTTAGTGGTAACTTGGACTGTGCAATTTTTTCATATTGGCTGTCTGACCATCAATGGGACAACAGAAAAGGATTATATTATTTTAAATAAAACTATCTTTTCGGATTATTTCGCGGATTCATTTTGATTTTTGGTTCCCGACGTTTCGAATGCTGGTCACGGGAGAGACTAAGGTGCAAAATAAATTCGCGAAAAACTCTAAATAGATAGTTTTATTTAAAATGTCAAATATTCGCGTAAATCTAGGAACTATATTATTTTATAATAACGACTCTTAATTCTAACTGTTTTTTTATCTGTACCACATGGGTTTTGGTCTGTAATAAATGATTTATTATTATGTAATAAATAATTAAATAAATGGAGTTATGCCACTACAGTACAGACGTGCCAATATATAACGGCGCTAAGGTGAAGCAAAAAGTGTCCGGAATGCAACTAATTACGCAGACAATTGAACGTGTCGTTAATAATAATGATAGATAACCACTTCTAAGCCAACAAAAGATTTAGTGCGTCTGCCAACTCTACTGTGCCTTGTATAATTGTTTCGAATATAGCTATTGTTTTGAGCAGGTGCTATCTGCTTTAAAGTGTTATTTTTGTCGTTATCGAGAAGACGGATATTATATTAGTACCCTTTAGCTTATATATAGGGATCCGATAGTTAGTCTGTCGCAATCTCATGTGTATTTATTTATTATCTTTGTTGTAATAAAAAGTGCAGCACTTTAATTTTCTTCTCAAATTCTCAATTTTCGGGCGAGATTATCAGATTTTTCTGCCAAAAAAATCTTATAATAATACATTAAATATATTTTTTATAACGACTATATCGAACAATTAAGAAATATATAAATTTTCACTCATATTGTTTCACGCTATTATTAGAGATTAAAGTAAAACTCGGATATTTTAATTTTTTATATATTTATATAGTAATACGAACAATTTTTATCTTATTATTGGAAAATCATCCATTATAAAAACTACTTTGTCTATACAACTACTATAGGAAGTAAAATAGTTATACATACAAGTTTGTCAAGCAGCATCCATAGATCTCTCTAAGCACGTAACGAGGTACCTATGATGAACGAGTCTGAAATGAATCTTTTAATATTGCAACGGGCGAGATCAAATATTGGTGGCACACGTAACAAAAGGTCGCTTTATTGAAATCCAGCGTTCGGTGCGATCGTACCTAATAACGAATGCTCGGTTTTGTGGAGAAGGTTTTTATATTTTTTAATAGATTTATCAAATTTTATTTAAACGACGACACGTTTGACTCAGTGTGTAGTGACCCTACTTGCTGTACCAGCCGTCGCGGTTTTGAGTCCCGCTGGGGCATTCATTTGTGTGATGAGTACAATTGTTTGTACTCCAGTCATGGGTGCTTATGTTTATAATTTGTATGTATTTGAACTTATATAATATATGTAACATATAATATACGTAACAACTATCTGGGATCCATAACACAAGCCTCATCATGGAACTAGATAGTGCTATGTGCTCTTAGGTAAAATTAAAAAAAAATCAACTTACTAAGTACAAGCAAACTTAATTTTTTTAAGATATAGATCGATCATGCATAAGAAAAATAAAATTTAAAATTACTACTTGTGCAATGCAAATTGCAATGCATTTTTATAATTGAACCAGGATGAATTTGCATGTAAAAACTAGTTTTAACTTCTAAACTCAAGTTAAAAAAAATATACTTTTAATGTCTATGCGTTAAATTTATTTAAAAATAGAGGTACCTAAAAGGTAAAAGTACCTTTTACTAAAAAGGAAAAACGGTAAAAGTAATTACTTTAAAATTCCGTAAACATACCAACAAATTCAATACATATCTCGTAATATTTGAATTATCATTGTCTTATACAAGGTCAGATGTAGTTATCAATTCTTTTAGCTATAGAATGAATCAAATCAGTTGAGCCTATAAATAGGTAAATTCTAGTAAAGCATTTTAAGTAAAACAACAGAAGCCATTTCCATATTTAATAGTGCAGTTTTGTGTTAGAAAAAATATATGAGGAGTATCAGGAAATGAAACAAAGGTAGGTGCAGATTGCGATTGTCAGATCTGTACGACTTTTGAGATTACTAAAGCTGTGATTCAGTAATATTGCATACTATTAAATGCCAGCGACTTCGCTCGCGCCAACCACTTTTCCCCATCATTTTGTTTGGAAGTACGTAAAAACTAAACTGGCCGGCTGCTAATTACTCATCAGTTAATTTGTTACCATAGCTAATGATTTTACATTAGACTGTAACGATTTTTTATCCTATTCGGATAATAATACAAAAAGTCGCGTATAATAATATACCTATTCTAGCGTAATTTTGAAATACAAAAATTGAACTTAGATCATGTTCAATTTCAAACTGATCAGAAATACACTCAAATATCAATAGGAATGTAGAAACTAGAACTAATCAAACTATATCCATACTTTACTAATATTATAAATATCAAGTGTGTTTGTTTCTTTGTTTGTTTGTTTGTCCTTCTTTCACACCGAAACTGAGTGACGCATTGGCTTGATTTTTTGTATGGAGGTAATTGGAGGGCTGGAGAATGACGTAGGCTACTTTTTATCGCGGAAGATTATTTCACTACCACGGGAAATACCTTATAACCTAAACTAGGGACGAAACCGGCGATCCAAGCTAGGGTGAGTCGCTAGTTATATTATAAATGCAAAAGTTTGTATGCCACACATAATATGTACATAATATGTGTCCTTCACACGCTGAAACGACTGGCATGATTTGGATGAAATTTAGTACACAAATAAACTTAAAGTAACACATATAATACTTTCTTAGATTTACGCGAATATTTGACATTTTAAATAAAACTATCTTTTCGGATGCTTTCGCGGATTTATTTTAATTTTTTGGGTCCCGACGTTTCGAATGCTTTGCAGCAATCATGGTCACGGGAGAGACTGGTATTGACTGATAATTTTATTTAAAACATAAACAACTGTTAGTAATTAAAGCGAAATCACCCCAGCGGAGCAAGTATAAGTTGCTAGTAATTACATAATTTAACTTATTTATAACATTGTATGAAAGTTTCAAACCGTTGCGTCCCTTGTTAAATTAAATACGTATACGGAGACAATGCATAGGTAATGCGAAAACTTTGCAATATAAAAATCATGGAAACTCCACAAGTTTTGCGATTGAATAAAGTATTCATTAAAAGTGAAAAAGTTCGGCGGGTCAGGTGGAATCTCGCAAGATGTTTTATTTTCGGAAAATCCAAGTTTTAAAATGATCAAAGTTTTATATTACAGGCCCTTATTGGGCATTCTTAATTATAACGGAATATAATAGAAGACGTACACTTTTCGTTGGTACTCTTTTTAATATTTGAAATACGAATCGTTTGTAACGATTATATATAGCGTCATTCTGTACAATATGATTTTATGTTAATTATAAAATCCCAGACTGTTGTACTATTAGCAAAGACGAAGTTTGTCAGCAAATAGTTATTTGAAACGGTTGCTTTATTATTTTATCAGGCGCTATTACAGTGTACGTGATTCTGTGGGTGATAATTTTCTGTACTCGACTTTCTATAAATTAAAATACTATTTAAAGTCATAACATGAAAAAGAGGAATTAAAAAAGACACTAAGAATAAAAATCATAAACCCCACATTCACACCAGTTTTGTCAAAATTTGCAAAAATATCTGTTTATCTTAATTTAAAACGAATGAGAATACGAATAGGTTGAATGAACATTCAATCTTATTTTATCTTTTATCTCTTTGTCGAATTTCCCCGAAACTACTTGTAATTTTCAATTATAGCAATAATCTAGATTTGGATTAAAATATAAATGGTTTGTTTTAAGGTATCATGGCGATACTAGATACCTACTGGATTCGTTTAAAAATATTTATAAGTAGTCTACAGCTATTGGCGATTCGACACTTCAGTAAATATTATTTTATTCACAAACCAACATGTTTGGTTTACAATATATTAGATAATATATTATTATTATAAATTATTATTTTACAAATAGGCTGCCAAAATTTCAGACTTTGTTCTAATATAACTTGGAGCAATGATCATTTAGTCCGACAAAAAGGCGTCCGGCCGTATTCATATATTTATGTTTATCTATAATATGTATATAAAAATCGATGTGTGTATGTATGTTTCCTATGGACACCAAAATGGCTAGAGCGATTTTTATAAAATTTTTAGGCAATCTTCAGATTAGGCCAGCGAGTGATCGTGTGAAGTTTGGTAGCGATCGGAAACTTGAACGCGAGCGAGGCCGCGGGTACCTACTGCTAGTATTCTGTACTCCTTAGAAGTTAATTCTAGAACTCTCATTTATTATATTTATAATATTTTGACAACACGCTTGGCTCAGTTTGTAGTGTACCTACTTTCTGTGCCAGCGGTCGCGGATTCGAGTCCCGCAGGGGGCATTCATTTGTGTGATGAAGAATGTTTGTACTCCAGTCATGGGTGTTTATATTTATAATATGTATGTATTTAAAGTTATATATGTGTAGTGTATCAACTATCTGGTATCCATAACACAAGCCTCGTAGCTTACCATGGAACTAGATGGTGATGTGTGTTAATGTTCCAATATATTTACGTATTTATTATATTAACTTATTCATTATAATACGAAATAATAAAGTGTAACATGAAATATTCACAGAGCTGACGTGCCGGTGTTCGCGGTCGGCTTCTTTATGCATGAGAGCTCTTGTGATTCGGAACGCACGTCGCCGATATGTACACATAGAATAAAAGGAGTAGATGTGACATACTCGTAATTATAGCTATAAAATTTTATCAATAACTACTAATATATACCTATAAAACAAACAAACAAACAAACAAACAAACAAACAAACAAACAAACAAACTGATATACAATATGCATAATCTTAGAATATTATTTTATACAATACCAACGACTTATCCCAGCTTCGATCAAATGTGACAGCTGGTGACTTTTTGCCAAACTTTTTTTTAAATATTTTAAGCAGCATACGCCAATAAACTCAACGCCCAAGTCATTACGAATTAAGCCATTAAGTTCATTTAATATCTGACAGTAAACAATTTTTCAGGCAGAGAAACCAAGTAAAGCAGGTTCGAATCCGAGTCTCGCACTTCTGATATTTTCATGTGTGAATTATTTTCGACGTGATTACTTGTCATATGATGAAAGAAGCCAGAAAGGAAATCTGCGTGTGTGATGCTGAGTACAAACATTTTTTATAGAAATAAAATATAGCCTCATATAGCACTCGAAGGTAATGTAGGTTCCAATTACTAAAAAAAAAAATTCAGCATCGTATCAGTAGTTTCAGATGAAAACCACATCCTACGATACTACATCCAAACTCACAAACTTCTTCTTGTCATATTATCGTTAAGTGTAGATTGAAAATGTTATTTATGAAAAAAAAATGAGAAGTCAAGTACACGCTCGTGATCTTGAAAGCATTTATAAATACCTAATATTTAGTAAACCAAATTTATTATTTATTCAAAAGATAAACAAATTAAAAATATATAACATGATAATAACTGTAATAACAATAATTTTATGAGCCGTTAGGCGTAGAAGCCTTTTACCTGTGAAAATACAAGAACAATTCTAATAACTAGAGTTTAACCCAGTGGTTGAAATTACAATTTTACAATTTATAATTATTACACTATATGATATACTTTTAATTTTGCAATGGACCCACAAAACTGTTTGCACAGTTTGTCTGTGGGATCAGAGTCTCACAGTTATTAATCTTACATTATAATATTTAAGGATATTTATATATATTTTACATTTATATATATTAAATCTATATATATTACATTATGATAATTGAAATTCGACCATTAATTATATATTATTAATTTGAGTAAAACATATAAAATTAGCATTAATCTACCTATATAAAAAACCTTACTATTCTCAACATTTTTTTATTGATGAAAACTAAATCTCGTCAATAGCAACTAAACAAAAACAAAAAAAAATAAGAAAATCAGCTGACAAAGAGAAGAGAAAGTTACTGAACTGTTTTCTCTTTGCTTATTTATATATACAAATGTAACTATAGTTATTTAATACTAAATTATCCGATTTATCAAAAAAATGTGTTTTACTTTCATATACTTATTCTTTGAACAACTGGCCAGTACAGTGTACCTCGGAACATTTACATTTATATTGGCCTGAGACGCCCGCCTGTAAGAAGCGGACTCTTCACTGAAGAACGTATCGATTCAATTAGATTGTACCCACCGTTCCCTCTATTGTTTTTGTCAAAGGTTAACTCAGTTGATTGGGAAATATTAACACTTGTGACAGTGTTGTGGTGAAGTAAAATGTTTTCTACTGTCACATATAACAGCTATTGAATCAAATTATTAGTATTTTGTATTCAATTCTTAAAAAAATCTGTTGAGGAAAATAAATAATAAGGTTGAAACGTAGTTTCGAAAATGCAGTTAAAACTTTCGATTTCGTCTTTCGATTTGATTTAATGAAGGAATCTTGTATGTTGGCTAAAGAGGTTTGATGTCCATCAACTCTTGTACCATAAGTTGCCTTAAACACAAAAACATATAATCTCAAAGCCATTGTTTTGTAATATTCCATATTAATGTTGATTCGCGAACCAATTTTTTAGCGAACTCCGTACATACGACTATTGTTTATTTATTCTACAAAAATAAAAATGAAGACAGGATGTAACAACAGAGACTTACCTGTTTTAAACTTATCAAATATACTGAATAATTCAAACGATAGCGCAAAGTTTACCCCTCGGATGAGCTTAATTCAAACAACTGGGAAATTAACAGCCATGAAAATACGAGTCGAATGTTTTACTTTTGTTGAAACACCTAACAGAAATACATTTTAATTTTCAAACATTTGGTTCATTAAGAAACCTGTATAGAGATTAAAATGAATATTTTGGTTATTTACTTTCATACTAACTTTTCAAGCGTGTATTTTTTTAGTAATTTTTCTTTAATTAACACACTATTTCATAATACTTTCTTAAATTTAGGCGAATATTTGACGTTTTAAATAAACTGTGTAAGAGACTGTGTCTCCCGTGACTATGATTGCTGTAAGGCATTCGAAACGTCGGGAATCAAAAATCAAAATAAATATGCGAAAAAATCCGAAAATATTGTTTTATTTAAAACTATTTCATATGATGTATGGGAAAAGTTAGAATACTTAAATTAGTTATGAAGCACAAAAAAAAAAGAAATAAAGTAGGTATAATCTTTATTGAGCTTATCATAATATTATTTTCTGTCTATTTGTACCCACTTATCGCAAGAACATTTATATAGTGGAAATAATACTGTACCAATAGTAACGCATTCTACAACCGGAGCAAGTTAAAGATAAAAAATTAAGAGCAGGTTTATATTTCATCGATTTAATATGACGTATGAATTTCAGCAAAAATATACCTTTGTTAGAATATATCCCAGTGCGATAACCTTAGGATAAGGTGGGATTACAGCTTGAGATGCCAAGACATTGATTGATTTACCTACCAACCACTAGAATGATTCTGTTGCGTTTCAAAAATACGACTAAAATATATGGATTCTGAAAATCTTCCTTTAATAAGTTTTTTGGGGGAGATTTTTACCAATAACTAAACATATAGTTAAATTAGTATAGTTTTCCTATATAATTATTGAATGAATTACATAGATATTTGATACTCTTTATTTAATCAAAAAAGCATCTGTATTCCTGAAAAGCGCCTAATCTATATACCTATGTAATAAATAGGCTTAAAAAAGTTCAGTAATTTTTTCTTCTCTTTTTGTCAACCGACTTTCTTTTTTTTTTGTTAATAGCTATTAACAAGCTTAGTCTTAGTGTTTTAAAAATCTTTTCGGATGCTTTACAACCAACATTTGACGGTCACTTTGGACGGTCACGAGGGAGACTCCCATGACCGTCCAACGTGAGAAACCAAAATATAAAACAGAACCGCGAACAAATCCGAAAAGATTCATTTAAAGTGTTATTTTAAATTGATTCCCTTCAAGTTCTAAAAAAAGCAAAATAATGAAACCATATTCATTATTATTAGTCAGTGTAGGTAACATTTACTCACCGACACCCATCAACACAGTGGTCAAGCAAAAAGACGAAATCTCCGTAATTTCACAAATACACAGTCAAGCAAAAAGAGCAACAAATTTTGGTCCGCACGTGAGGAGAATCCAATCATTTTTTCTTATTTCGCCCCGATTGATTGGACGCGGGCATTTTTTCCATTTTATTCGTTTACCCACAACCGGCACAAACAATGCGAATGCAGGTGAGCTAAACGTTTTTCGATGCTTCGTATAAATTGTTATAGATTTGAGTAATTTCGCCTTTTTAGAAGAACATTTTTGACTTCTAATCAAACAGTCGCCATTTCCAACTTATGAAATCTGTTACAGTAGAATAAAAGATAATCTTTTTAACCTCGAATTTTTAGTAAACGATAGATAAAGGTAAGCGAGTTGGAATTCCAACTTGGAAACTTCAACCACTTCCTCTATATATCCGGGACTGGATAAAACATACTATTTTAATACTAGAATCTGGAAAATTTTGAAGTCAAAGGTTATTTAAAGTCTCAATTTCGCTGAACGCTTGAACAAAGTTGAAATCATAGTAGGTAATGAAAACTGCAAAGTTTGATGTAGCTGCTCGGAAAGTTGGATCGCTTCCGCGGACCGAAGGTGACCGGTGATTCATTTTCAAGTATAGTATTCCAAACTCACAGATAAGGAAGCCAATCTAAAAAGACATCTTACTTTAAAACTGTTGAATATTTGAGTGTTCAGACACTGAGTTTATAGTCTATCTTTGACCGACTTCAAAAGAAGGAAGTACTCAATTCGAGATTTTATTTTGTCTGTTTTGGAAAAAAATTGACAATAAGGATAAAAAACTTAGGGAAGTTAGTAATAATAGTCCCATTTTATTATGACACAAAAAAATTGGTCAAAAAGTGCTCAGGAAAAGGTGATGATTATTGCAGATTTTTTTCTGATATCACAACTATAACTATATTTTTCAATATGACCGTATGTGCTTATTGGCTTATAAATGGCATGGCAAAGAATTGTTATTTTTGGTAACCTTTAAAGTCATATCAGGGCTCGCTTATTTTTTGTTATCTTTACTTAGATTTACCCCAGCGGTAGGTGCCAACATCAAATCAAGATCACAATCTTTGCTACGCCACCAAAGTATTTTAATATATAAAACGTAAAGTTTATCAGTCATATCGAAAGTCCTATTTCAATCATTAATTTTAATATTATATTTTAATTTCTTTTATAAAATACTTCATGATTTAGCACCTTTCAAGAAGAAGCTTCTAGCTTCTTAATTGAAAGTAATTTTGGTGTTAGCTTCCTCTACAGTATACCGTCTATATGCCAAGAGACAAACACGAGGTGTCTGAGATGTTCAAAGGATAAAATTTTAATCAGAACCAGTTCATTCTGTTATAACACAGACAGATCTATTAAAGTTGCAAAGACCAAAGTTACTTATCGCTTAGTATTCCACTAGTAATAATGATGAGAGCTTTTTTACAAACGACGCTAGGTATGTAAATCTGAAATTAACTTTAGTTGGACGTTTTTAATGTTCATGAGGTAGGTATTATAACTCTTGAAAATATTACTTTGTATTTGTATGTATTTCACAAGAAACTCATATTTTCATTTGAACACTAGTGACTCACTCTCGCTCGGCTCGGGTTTGTTCCAAGATGCGTTTTAACGGTTAGTATAGATTTCCCTTATGGCAGTGGTAGCCCAGTGGTAACCCGCTCGCTTAGGAAACCGAGTGAAGCGGGTTCAAATCCCGGGTCTCGCGCCTCTGATATTTTCATGTGCGAGTCATTTCTAACATGATTACCACTTGCCTTATGGTGAAGGAAAACATCGTGAGGATACCTGCATGTCTGAGAAAACCTAGCTAGTTTTCGAAAGACATGTGAAGTCCGCCAACTCGCACTTGGCCAGCATGGTGGACTATGGCCTGGTCCTCCTCGTATTGAAGGGAAGCCCGTCCCCAGCAGTGGAACGTTAAATAGGGCTGAATACGTACATAGATTTTTCAGAGATGGGATATTTTTCCACAGTAAAAATCCTATATGTTGACACGGATTACCAGCTATCATCATACCAAATTTTATCAAAATCTGTACAGCGGTTTTCTCGTGAGGAGAAACCTCTCACGTTCCCCGACAGACCGACAGACGGGCAGACAAAAATTCTTAAAGCTATAGATCCGGCCTCTGTATCAATATTATTGATACAGAGATATAATAAGAATAAGAGATATAATGACTATTTCAATAAGATTTTCCAAAAAATATTTAATGTACAGATACGACTTAGATTTTTATTATATGTATAGATTACAGGTCAAATCTCGTGTTATTTCTTGTTAGACTTTCGAATATTTGTATAGTGCATACAAAAAACATGTAATAAGTTGTTAAAAATTGAGAATAATATTATATCACTAATGCCATGCATTACAGTTACAAATGAAGATAATATATATACTAATATTAATTCTAAATCACTGACTAAAAGACTATGTACTTAGTTAAGAAATTTCAGTTATTGGAAACATTAAACTTGCAAATAAGCTCCTTATAAAAATAGAGATCTTAGTTTTTTTTTTTGAAATGTGTAATGAATTTAGGTATATGTATTATGAATACCGCTTTTACACTACATAATATTTTTGCCTATACAAATAAATAATCATTTAAAGATCACTGAGAGATATTTTACGCCAAAAAAAAGTTTTTACTTACTATATTTTTTTAATTGCAAATTAAATTTACAATCATTAAGTTATTTTTTTTTTAATTTAATGTAACAATGCGAACGAAGTCGAATAAGTCTGTTTAACAAATGAAATGCATGCAGTTCAGTGTGCTACAATCTCTGCACCGGACATTTGGTAAAATGGAACTAAATAATGTTGATAAAATAATAAATATAACAACGGTATTAAATGTGCGTATTTTACGCTTCTAATAAGATTTTATTTCTTCTCAATATAGCTTAAATATTTTTTTCAAAATTAATAAAATATTACACTTTATAAGCGGAAAAACTTGATTAAAAGAATAGGAATAGCACCATTTAATTTTTTTAAGTTTACCTGAGCCAGTAATCGAACCGACTAAAATTTATTAATATTTTAAAAACAAAAGAAAGCTTCGAGTAAAACTTGATATCTTCAATATATAAGGTACGTTTCTTCTATCTCTCATTTGTTCCACCTGTATTTTGTTACTGACTTACATTTTATTTACTTTAAAAAGAAAATGAAAGAGGAAAAGGTTGAAAGTGAGGATATTCTAAAACCATTTAACCAAAACCCAAAAATTTAACCATTATTTTCATTTTAAAAAATAGTGTAGTTAGAGCTTTATAATAAAAAGTCGCATCACGTCGCAGAGCGTGGAAGGTGAGGGGTCCAATAAAAATGTATAGAGGGATTTGTAAGAGAAATAAACTCATTCTGACCACCGGCCGCCGCATCGCCAATTAATGAATTATTACGCTGCGCGAATCGCAATAAGCCGCATAAAAATATAGGTAAAGAATGATAAGAGTATTTGTTCTTATAATATGTTTCTATAACAAACATATGATTATTTGTTATGTAATCCTAATAATATTATAAATGGGAAAGTGTGTGAGAATGTATGGATGTTAGTTACTCTTTCACGCAAAATCTGCTGAATGGATTTTAATGAAGCTTTACAATAATATAGCTCATACATAAAAATAACACATAGGCTACTTTTTATCCCGGAAATATGTACGGTTCCCGTGGGATAGATTTGTTTTTGCTGGTAATATTATAAATACGAAAGTTTGGAATGGATGTTTGTTACTCTTTCACGCCAGAATGACTGAACGGATCTGGATGAAATTTCGCATGTCGATAGATTATAGTCTGAAATAACACATAGGCTGCTTTCATTCTGGAAAGATCCCGGATACGGATCAGACCAGTACGGATCCCGTAGGATAGATTTGTTTATGTTTTTCACTACAGACGAACCCGAGCAAAGCGAGGGTGAGATGCTTGTACTAGATAACTCGACAGACTGTTGTTCTGTTTCAATTTAAATAAATCGATTTGAAATGAAAATATCTGATTAGGTATCTATTCTAAATCAAAGCACCATACACGTCGGCAACAAAAATCAAATCAAAATAAATAAAAATATGTGAGAGAAGAAAGGTCAAATAACATAACTAATTTTACTAAGAATTGGTACCTTCAAAAAAAGGTATGTATATATGTATACCTGTTCCCTTCAAACTTATAACGTGAATGCCCATACATTTGACATGTATTTACATATGTTCGGTTTTTGGCCGTCAGATTAACTGTTTTTGTTCATTACAGCGGATTACGGACGAGGGTGGTCAGGTGAGTCTGCGCCCAATTTAAAAGGGTTAATTTAAAATCCTGTCACAGCTTATGTTAAATTGCTTTCATATACTTTGAGGATTGATTTAGCTTATTAAGTCATTTTTTACGGTGTTATAGAAAATCTAGCGGAAAATTTTTACTGTTTATTATGTAATACTAGCATTAGGGATGCCCTTTGTACTTATAATATTAAAGAAGCGCACTGAAGGGACGGTTATACCGACTTAATAATCAAATTATAAGTTAAGTCAGTAATTTTATTAGGTAGACTAGGTTTACTATATATCTATACTTAGGTTGAGTACTTTTACAAAATGCTTATGTATTATCGTCTATAGTAAGATAAACTTTCTGGATAATATTTCTTCCTATTAGTGAAAATCGTACAAAAATCTGCACAGTAGTTTAGATAGTTTAAGGACAAATGATGCGAGGATTGCCTTTAGAAGAATAATATGTAAAAGTTGATGTTACCAGCACAAAAATGATCTATTATAACTTTTTTTATGAACATAATTACATTATTTGAATACGTAAAATATTAACATAAGGCAGTGATAACACGCTCGCTTGGGAAATCAAATGGTTCAAATCCTGAATATCGCACTTAGGGTTTTTTTATTGTGCGAAAAATTGCCAACATACCTTACGGTGGAAAATATTATCGTGAGGAAACCTGCATGTCTGAGGGAACCTAGCAAGATTTCAAAAAACATGTGAAGTCCGCCAGCCCGCACTTAACTAGTGAACTATGGCATGGTCACCCTCGTATTGAAGGGAAGCCCGTGCCCAGCAGTGGGACGTTCATAAAAGCTGCTTACGTACAATGTTAACCAACTTCAAAAAGAAGAGGGTACTCGATTGGGTTGTGTATTTTTATGTGTGTATGTTTCACGATATCTAGGCCAATTGTGAAAATGTTTTTTTTTTAATAAACGGATTTTATATAAATGAAAAGATAATATTCTATACTTCTTAAGTAGTAATAATAACGATTTTAGTAGTTTTTAATTCGGTGTACCTTTTTTATTTAAAATATTAATATTTATTTGTAATATAGAACGAAAAAATAAAGACTCTCGAGCAAAACCTTAGTATGATAAAAATAAACACATACTTGGCCAATGACTTCATATAAGTTAACCTTAAGTTAAAAGCTCTTTAAGAAATAGTTCCTGTGGGAGTAAAGCACGACAGTAACTCAGGTGTCCGTAAGCGGCTCGCAGTGTGTACACTTTATCTGTATCTCGATTTGTTACGTGCTCGAGTCTTGCTGGATTACAAAACCGTATACATTTAAAGCAAATAAATAAGCACTAAAACATTTAGATATTTTTTAATTTTCTTGCTGGATTTTTGAACAAAATATATGAAGTTTTTAAGCTTTCATGGTTATTGAAAATATTTTTATGATGAAAAATTTACCATGTTTTTAACTTACTTTTATAAGTTCATTCCCATTTCTCCCTTTATTTCTGCAATGTTATAAGTCATGGTATCAGTATACCCGTAACTACATCTGACTTGACAAATCTTGACGAACTCTGTAGTTCTAAAAATAATTTCCTTCCGGATCTAATAAATCTATTATCTAATACCAAAAAATCGTTCGAAACTTTTAACTATGCATTTCAAAATTATTAAAAATATTTAACTTAGCATAACACAAAATATAATTGATAAAACTTTTTTTTATTTTATCCCAAGACAAATTATGACAGATAGAACAAACCCAAGTATCTTATAAGGGTTCCATTATTACTTATTTGGAACCCTAAAAAATGGGTTTTAATACCATAAATCCTTCATATTTAACGTTTAATCTCAAGAACACGTAAAACAATAGAAAATCGATACGAACATTATAAAACAGCCAATAGACCTGAAAATGATTAGTAAACTTTGAAGGGGTTGCTCGTAAATTCGGGGCAGGTGCTCTCAAACTTTTATCAGCTGGCTATTGAATCCGTAATCCTCCTTTATTACTTTCCGCAATAAAACCCGATAGGTAATTGTTCTGGAACAAGGGTAATAGGGTATTAATTTCTTTCTAGCTCTGTTTTATATGATGAAATGGAAAATGAAAAAAAATTGACCAATAAAAAATTTTTTACCATTAAAAAAAATATATTGAAATGTAATATTTTCAATAAATAAAAATATAATACTTTCTTTGATTTAGAAACGGCGGAAACAAAAAATCAAAATAAATCCGCGAAAAATTCTAAAAAGATAGTTTAATTTGAAATAAAAATATCTACTCACTACATCGCTAATGTTGTTTAATAGGTATTAGAACTACAGCCGTACATGCTAGTATTAAAACATTATTACATACATACTACAAAATATAAAAAGACTCGTACTCTAATTATAGATGACAACGATTTTAATTTATTTAGACCATAAAGCGTACAAGTAAGAATTAGGCAAATTAAAAAATATATGGCTAATTTGCTGTTTAGTTAAGGTACCTTATTATGTATTCAGCCCTTTTTAACGTCCCACTGCTGGGGGTGGGCCTGCCTTTAATACGAGGGGGATCAGGCCATAGTCCACCACGCTGGTCAAGTGCGGGTTAGCGGACTTCACATGTCTTTTGAAAACTTGCTAGGTTCTCTCAGACATGCAGGTTTGCTCACGATGTTTTTCCTTCACCGTAAGGCAAGTGATAATCATGTTAGAAATAATCCGCAAATGAAAATATCAGAGGTGCGAGACCCGGGATTTGAACCCGCTTCATTCGGTTTCCCAAGCAAGCACGTTACCACTGGGCTACCACTGCCTGTCAACCTTACTTACCTTATTAATATTATATTGTTATTATAATATATGTATATAATTACGTTATATTTATTAGGTAACTATGAATATTCGCTTTAAGCCTAAAATTAAACATAGAAACTGCAGTGTGGTAATAAGCAGTGTCATTAGACCCTTAATTTCCACAGACGATTGTAAAATTACAATTTTGATGATGATGATGATGTTCTTCTGACCGATTCCAGCCACGGCGACCAATCTTATTGAGACTAGCTATCTGCGCAGGAGATATTATAGTGCACAAGTGTACGCGCAGACACAACGTGCACTCTCTATTCCTCTCACTCTCTTACTCCGGTGGGACGACCACTCGACACGACCGGTGAGAGTTAAGGCGCAGGACCGACGGCTTTACGTGCTCTCCGAGGCACGGGGGTGAAACACCGCCAACTTCCCAACTCCGGGCTATTACTGAGGCTTACTATACAGAAAGACTCAGTAACTAAACTTGGCCAGACTCGGGACTCGAACCAGGACCTCCGGGTGCGCAGCCGTACATGCTAGCCACTACACCACCGAGGCAGTTACAATTTTACTTCTACTGTATCCCTGGAACAGTGAAATTAGAGGAAGGATGTTGTGAAAATACTTTATTTATTCTATTCTTAATTCCAGCGTATGCACGCTCCTTCGGTAAACTCGTTAAGGGCGATTTTTTCACTCTTTCGTTTCGGTTTTGTTAATTAGAAACCTGTCTGCTTCGTGACGAGCTCTCGGTTTGTGTAATGAAAAAAGGTATTTGGAAATAACTCTATTTTGTATAAGCAACTTTAATAAACTTTTAGGGTAAAACGTATAAAAATACCATCTTATTTCTAATTTTTTTACTTTCTTTTAGATCTTACTTAGGTACAAACATACATATGTATATTTTAAATACGTTAAAATAAAAAAAAAATATTATCTCTTTTAGTATGTATTATAAAAGTTGGGAATTGCGCATATATTAGACGAAAAGTATTGGTTTCAGCAGCCAATATATACAAAATTTGTATTTTTATTAATAAAAAAATCAGATCCTACAAGTAGGTTTTTGTTAATATTTATTTGGGACCTTTGAGGTCAAATCTTTTAAATAAAAATCATGAAAATCGATTCACAGTTGATAAAGATGCGCCTAAAATTTATTCATACAAAAATATATACATCTGAAATGTTTTTTTTTGAAATCGGTCTATAAACAGTGGAATCCAAACTATTAAAAGTTTTTAAAAAGCAAGGACTTTAGCCTTTCAAATAAAAAGAAAAAGATGTGTTTGCTGATACTGTCAAGAATAACTAACAGTCAGGTTTCACTTACAGCTTCAAACTATCTCTCGCACTTCACTGCTCACCTGCCTGAACTTTGTAACTTGATAAGCAGTTAACTTTAACTATTACTATTAAACTTACTAATCTGTTAAACATAACATTTGGGTAAAATTTAAACACATTTCTGTAGATTTGAGTATAAATAGCTTAAGATTATCAATAGGTACATTTTAATTATTTTGAGCGGAACCCTAATTCTTTTACTGAAAAAAGTAGCCTAAGTTACTCCTTATAACATCAACTACCTGCAAGTGAAAGTCTCGTCAAAATCGGCCCAGCCATTTCGGATATTAGCCGGAACAAACCGACAGATAAAATTTTTAAAAATTGTGTTTTTCTTATAAATATCGTATATAATTCCATATGCATTTAGTAAAAAACTGTTATTTTGACATCACAAACAGAGATACCTACTTCAATTTTATTAATCTGTATAGATGTATAGATTATAATATTATTATGTATTTCCAAAGTAAGACAGTAGAAACCCTCGAAAATAAAAGTGTCGTACCTCTGATATCTTCATGTGCGTATCATTTTCAACATGATTACCACTTGCCCTATAGTTAAGTAAAACATAGTAAAAAAACCTGTATGTATTAATTATAACCTAATTAGTTTTCAAAAGATAGTAAAAAACGCCAATGTCCCAGTTAGGTGGACTGTAGCTTGAGCCTCCTTGCATTGAAGGTAAATCCGTGCTTCAGCAGTACTTTAAGAAATCTCCGTCAAAAACATACCAAAAAATATATACGTAAAATCGAATAAGTACTCCCTCCTTTTGAAGTTAGTAAACAAATACAAGCAATAAAAATTATAAAATACTGATGTAACTCGACATTTACCTTAAATTTAAAAGCCATTTGCAAATAAAACGCCAACAAATCGTCGACTGCTAACCGTAGATGAAAACAGCTGGAAAATGGGTTGAAGGCTGAGATTTATTGCATCGACCCACGCCGAGTGATTAATCCGTAGGCTGAATGACGATGAAGTGCGTTTTTGAAGAGACCTATACGAATGATATATGAGTTATTTAGTTTTCGTTACTTACTTAAATATTGTATATAGTATATAAAATTGGAATTTTTCTTCTTTTAATTTTAATTAGCTATTTAATTGATTATCTAAGATAATACTGCATGGAGTTGCGTCTGTACCATAATGGCACATAAGCCATATGTCCAGGGCCCCTTGCCTCACTAGGGCCCTGACTAGACATGTCATCGATTTTTTTTTAGTTTGTTTAATTTTTTTTTATCATTCAAGTTTTTTCACCTTTCAAAAGGTCCTAAATTGTCGTTTTCTCAGGGGCCTCCACATGGTTTAAGACGGCCCTAACTGCATGGGTCATCATTTGTTCGATTGTTTATATTAAATTAACTTAGGTCCCAAATTAATCGTCCTAAACTAATTAATAAAGCTGAGAGGAACTAAGCTAGTAATAATGTAGATAAAAATAATCTATACATATAATAAAACTGTAACTAAGCCGAATCTGTACATTCAATATTTTTTGGAAAATCTTGTTGAAATAAACATTATTATCGATACAGAGGCCGAATCTACGAATACGAATCTACGTATATTTTTTAGAATTTTTGTCTCTCTGTCTGTCTGTTGCCGCATCACAGAAAAAGCACTGGAGGGACTTTGATGAAATTTGGTATGATGATAGCTGGTTATCCGGGTCAACATATAGAATACTTTTTACCGCGGGAAAATATCTCATTTCTGAGAAAAAATACAAAAACTGCATTGTAAGAGTATACTAATATGTAAACCTTAAGAATTTGGATTTTGGTCATATGAACGCGGGCGGAGCCGCGGGCAATGCTAGTATAATCTAAAACAAAATTTCTAAGACAAAAAAGCTGCAAGCCGGAGATAGCTTATAAAGTGGCCCCATTAAAACAAATGGTGATAAACAACGGTATCAACGTGTAAAGAATCAAAAAGAGACGAGTGAGAGATTCAGGGATATTGATGGCTTCGACGGATGCAAACTTGAGCTTTCAATTAAAAGCTGAGCAGCGCTGATAAACGACTGTCCACCGTGCAGTTAGATAACATTAACGAGTATTCTTAAATAACTATGCATTTTACGAGTTCGATTCAAGCGTGTGGTAAGATATGCATTTTAGATAGCTATTAGATGATCATAAAAATTATAATTCTGAATTAGATTCGAGGTTGAATAAAAAGAATTATAGAATTTTTGTAGGGATAAAAAATGTATTTAACTGATTATGTTTTTTTCCATGTTTCGGAAACTATGTAGAGTTCTGAATTTTTATAATATATTATGACCGATTTTTGAAAAAACTGTATTAGTATTTAGTGCATATATTCGCTTAAAATAGCTTATATAGATAAATAAAATATGTATATAGAAGGCTAGTTCTTTGTGGCGGCTACCCCATATCTAAAATTTGAATAGAAATTTTAGCAATTTTTAGAGTCAAAATAGATATTTTTACTATTTTTGGTCTCAAAATATTTGATAATAATGTATTATTCTAAATACGTAATTCTCACTGGTCGTGTCGAGCAGTCGTCCCACCAGAGTATGAGAGTGACAGGAACAGAGAGTGCACGTTGTGTCTGCGCGTACACTTGTGCACTATAATATCTCCTGCGCAGTTGGTTAGTCTCAATGAGATTGGCCGCCGTGGCCGGAATCGGTCGGAAGAACATCATTCTAAATACTATACATTACAATAATTATTATTGCATATATCAAAATGAACATAAAGCTGTTATACAAATTTAATTAGAGCATAGGAAAATGGAAATCGAAGTAAATTAAGAATAATCTATAAAAAAAAATCACAGTACAAGTACGTTGATTGGTGGTAAGAATCCTGTATGCAAACAAGCTCAGTTAAACAACTAATTTTACAACGATTGATAATTTTCGTTTATGTATTTGTCCAACTTATTTATCAAGCTTTCTATTAACACTTTCTTAGATTTACGCGGATATTAGATATTTTAAATAAATAAATATATAATATAATAAATATCTTTTCAGATTTTTCGCGAATTTATTTCGATTTTTGGTTCCCGACGTTTCGAATACTTTACAGCAATGTCGATGTTTACTCAAACCGTAACTTAAAAAACATATCATATTTAAAAAAATTATGTCATATAATAACAATTATATATGCATATATATAATATAACACAAAATAGGTAGAAACAACTCTAGAATATTCCATCAGGATAACTCCAATTGAAAAACGGAACGGTAGCCGAAGGTTTAAAAAGAAAAATGATTGTGAATAGCTTTTAAAGGTGGCTGGAGACAAATGGTAGTGTCGACGCGTTGAGCGATCGTTTCTGTTTAAATGTTTAGACACCCATAGTCCATACACCGACTGTTGGAATATTTCAAATAGTTTTTGTATCTATCCAAGTCTTTGTTATGATAAAAAATTGATATTTGAATTTGATATATCTATATGGTATCATTTTTAAATTATTTTTTTAAATGGCTCTATTGTTTTAGGAGTAAGGAATTTGTAATATTACAAAATACTCGTATTTAAGATGACTTCAGACTTGTCTTATAGTTCGCACATATGCTTTTGCTAGCCTTTATAATGGCTTGTGGGTCTGACTTTATTTCATTGCATTTGCCTATTAGGAGCTAGTATTTTAGATCTAGCTAACATATCAAACCTCGTCAATTTTCATGTGTCTAATAAGTGAAGGAAAATATTTTAAAGAAACCCGTACGTCTTCTGTAGATGAGTAAATCCGCCTAAGCATTTGAATAGCGTGGTCTAAAATGTATATTTCTGCCGTGGAATAAAAGTTATAGATAGAATAAAATTTTAACTAAACCTATTTATTTCAAAAGGACGTGTATAAAGCGTCATTTTCATAATAATTCAAGTTAAAATTAACTTAACGGGTATGAAAAGAATCTATTAATAGAAAAGATCTTTTACTTAAAAGCTTAATAATTATAAATATAAAAGACATATATATATATATATAGACTACATAAATGTAAATTAAACCACTCGTTTAAAAACGAACTTCGCCGCCATTCAACACATACCGATCAATCGGCATAGTCACTTCGCAATAAATCTCTTTCAGGCCATTTTCCACATGTTTTCACCTTACCCTTCGTTTTCGATGATTTGTCGTATTGTTGATGTTGATATGTGAATATTTTTTACCTAATTATGAGATATGAGTTTGATTTACGTCATGTATTAGTTGTTATTATAATTAATTAGCTTAAGTAAAAGTTTCTTACTAAATTTCCATATTGAGGACTTACACTAGGAGTACTGGGGTCTATTTTCCAGGGCGGCAAATTTTTGGGGGCGGCAAAATTTACAAAAAAATCGCGTAATCGTTTTTTTTTCATTAATTAAAAATTAAAAAACTTGAACTTGGGGCGGCGTTTCTTACATTGCCCAGGGGCTAAGGGGGGGGCTAAGGTTGAATCTGGCACTATTCAAACCCTTAGACCGTGATCTGTTATAAACATAGATCTAACTTTAATGCTATATTAAGAAGTGAATGTTTTCTTATTTATAACTAACAACTTACCCTCACTACGCTCGAGTGCTCTAGGTACCTAATTCTTTTACTAAAAGAAAAGTAGCCTAAGTTACTCTTTATAACATCAGCTATCTGCTAATGAAAGTCTTATAAAAATTAGTTCTGCCGTTTCGGAGATTAGCCGGAAGAAGCAGTCAATCAGACAACATTTTGAAATATTTTTTTATAAGTACCTACCATATATAATTTCTTATGCATTAAGTAGAAAGCTGTTATTTTGACATTACAAACAGACACCTTAATTTTATTTATCTGTATAGATCTATAGATACTATTCACTAGCGTTACTAACCAGAATAACTCTTTATGTCTCTAGCACCAATAGATAATTTGTATTCAGCCCTTTTTAATGTCCCACTGCTGGGCACGGGCCTCCCTTCAATACGTGGGGGGATCAGGCCATAGTCCACCACGCTGGCCAAGTGCGGGTTCGCGGACTTCACATGTCTGTGAAAACTTGCTAGGTTCTCTCAGACATGCAGGTTTCCTCACGATGTTTTCCTTCACCGTAAGGCAAGCGATAATCATGTTAGAAATGATTCGCACATGAAAATATCAGAGGTGCGAGACCCGGGATTTGAACCCGCTTCACTCGGTGTCCCAAGCGAGCGTGTCACCACTGGGCTACCACTGCCTTTATAGATAATTTATGAGGCATAAATTAACATTTATTATTTTAGTTAAACAATTCTTTATTACTATGAAAATAGGCTCAATAAAAATTCATAAGGCTAAATCATTTTTCAACGAAACCATTAGCCCCGTTCAAACTAAACTGTGCCCGGTGTAAACACGTCACCTGTCACGCGTCGCGTGATGTGACGGAGCAGAATCGCGTCATTGCTCACGAAACAAATGATGAAAGTTAGAACAACGTATATTAATATATTTTTAGAAATATTTTAATAGTATAAATAAATATCATGGCTGCAAAAATGTTTATTTGTTTTTAATCGTAATAAATATTTAAACACATAATATTCACAATATGGAGACGAAAACATCACCAGCAACTATCACGCATTCCTGTTGTATATTAGTATCTTTAAAAAAAAGAAACTGAGGTTACTGAGGTTACTGAGGCACTTATTACTAATTCTGAAAAAAAAAACAAAATCACTGATTAAATTAATTACCTCCTGTTTTAAAAGTCGGTTATAATGGACATGTTTCTAGTAATTGAGTACATAAGTATATTAAGTATATAGTTACTCCTATTCTTACAAGGAAGCAAATATTCCGTGCTGCTTTATTGCTATTATAATTTATTAACTGCCTCGGTGGTGTAGTGGCTAGCATGTACGGCTGCACACCCGGAGGTCCTGGGTTCGAGTCCCGGGTCGGGCCAAGTTTAGCTATTGAGTCTTTCTGTGTAGAAAGCCTCAATAGCAGCCCGGAGTTGGGAAGTTGGCGGTGTTTCACCCCCGTGCCTCGGAGAGCACGTAAAGCCGTCGGTCCTGCGCCTTAACTCTCACTGGTCGTGTCGAGCAGTCGTCCCACCGGAGTATGAGAGTGACAGGAATAGAGAGTGCACTTGTGTCTGCGCGTACACTTGTGCACTATAATATCTCCTGCGCAGTTGGCTAGTCTCAATGAGATTGGCCGCCGTGGCCGGAATCAGTCAGGAGAACATCATCATCATTATAATTTATAACGTAGTGCCTCAATTTGAAAAATCTATATATAAATAGGCAGAGACGGAATAGTCGAGTCCCTTTTTCACCTCTGATTGTATCACCTATTTTTATATTTTTATTTTTTTGGTTTAATAGCTATTAGCAAGCTTTAGTGTTATCAATAAAAAAATAAAACTAAGATGAATGTAACAGACTAAAAAAAAAATGTTGGAAAAATGTAAATTTATTATATTTTTTAATAATGATAATGTATATTAATACTTTCTAAATTAATGATATTTTAACGTACATAAATGTTATTTCTAGTCACTTATAAATAATTAAAAAATAGAGTATCTATTTTTTTTTTGTTTTTGTGTTTAAATTGCATCTAATAAGACTCAGCTCATCCATAAATTGCATTCATAGCTCCATGACTTTATATGAAAAATGAATAAAAGTCGGAACATTGACACATTGTTGAAGGGTATTGGGAGAAAAAACACGTAACGTATACAAATAAATTTTAATACTATGTTTTGCATGCGACTCCACTTTCGTTAGAAAGCATGTGTACGTACACACGTGCGCCCTAATCTCGTAACTACTTAACGAATTTGGATGCGCTTTTTCCTGTTATAATCTATATTACCTAGGCTACCGAGCTTCACTCGGAGTTTTTAGCCTAAAGTAGAATTTTCTTTTTTTTTTAAACTAAAAACTTGAATAAATATAAAAATTACAAAAAAAACAAAAGTAAAACTTTGTATTCGACCGAGATTCGAATCTGGACACCTGTGAATGTCGATGTTGCGCCTTGGCCGCTTGATTATGATGCTTATTGCCAGAGCGTGCGAAATTAATGACCATATTTTATGTGGAATAATGCAAAAGAAAACCACACGAAAACTCGAAAACAGGCGTATTCTCAGACATACACACAGACAGACTAATCTAGATCGATTTTTCACCCCCGAAAACTCCCACATACTAAATTTCAGCAAAATCATTGGAGCCGTTTCCGAGATTCAGATTATATATATACAAGAATTGCTCGTTTAAAGATATAAGAATAAGATTTCCTCAGAACGCTGTAAAATAACACTAGCATTATTGTGTGTTTTTAATTATTGTGTAAAATAACATTATTACTTATTCGAGTTATTAGTGAATTGAGTCGGCAGAAAAATCGCTGGTTGATTGCTTTATCATGCGAAATATAAGTGCTTAAAAAATGTTATTCGTCTATATTGTTTAGATTATTTTAAAAAAAATATCTTCATAAAAATAAATCATTTCATCATCACAAGTACTTTTGGAGATAAAAGCTCTTTATAGTACTTTATTTGGTTACATAAATACATATTTTAGGAGATAATGAATAATAAATCGTAACTACACACACGCAAACTTATCTACTGACACTGACCCACATCTATACATATAATAAAATTGTAACTGAGCCGAATCTGGACATTAAATATTTTTTTGGAAAATCTTATTGTATATAGGTATTATTATCGATACAGAGACCGAATCTATAGTTTTTAGAATTTTTGTCTGTCTGTCTGTCAGTCTGTCTGTTACCGCATCACGGAAAAACCACTGGACGGATTTTGATGAAATTGTATGATGATAGCTGGTTATCCGTTATTTTATTGCGGGAAAATATCTTATTTCTGAGAAATCAATACTAAACCTTAAAACGTAAGTAGGGGCAAACCCGAGCGGAGCGAGGGTGAGTCGCTAGTATAAAATTAAAAGTATGAGACTGAAATAAAAATTATTATGCACAAATATTAACTCATCTTTATCATAAAGTTAAAACAGTATACACTCGATAACAACAAAACTTAACACAAAATAAAAATCGACTTGAAAAAAAAACACCGACCGGTCATTGTGCTTTGATTAGTAACGACTGGCACCGACTTTGAAAATAGCTGATTAGATATCTATATGGGATATAGTTGTTAAATGAAAACTACCAATAACTTATTTTTTACCGTTTAGTGTTTTCTTTTTCAAAGTCGGTTTTGTTTATTTTTTCTGCATTTTTTGTGTAGACACAGTAGCAGTGAAGAAAGAAGAAACTATTTTACTACTGATATATATGTTTGATGCCAATTTTTATATTTATACTGAAAAACTATAATTCGCTTTTATTTGTCACACTAAATCCGATTCTAACGTGTTAGGCTTGTCAAATCAAACAAAATAAGCCCAAACTCAAAATATCTACTATTAGCCGTTGAAAAGTTCCTATCCACCTTTTGGCCTTACCATCAGATCAAGTAGATGATACCGAATCATTGCATTATCAATAGCAATAGAAAAACTTGCTAAGTTTCAAGTCAATATGACAATAAGAAGTAAGTAAAATTTTAATTAGCTATTTTTCCACCCTTAGAGGTGATATTTTTTTCAAATTTAAATTGAATCAAATTGGAAGTATATACTTTCAAACAAAAGAAAAATTGTCCAAATCGGTTAATAAATAACGGAGTTCTGAGGTATCACACATAAAAAATACAGCTGAAATGAGAACCTCCTCCTTTTTGAAGTCGGTTAAAAAGGCAATTTAAGTATGTATATGTATATATATATATATATATATATATATATATAATAAAGCAAATATTATTGACACATTCGAGTGACGGGTCACTGCCTTTCTAATCTCTATTGAATGTTGCTTCAATACTCATCTTCATTTGTACCGCATGTAAGTTTAATTTACAATGAATTTTATTTCAAACTTATATTCACACAGACTATTTAGTTTAACGTGTATAAGCATCGGTGGTTCAGTGGTAGAATGCTCGCCTGCCACGCGGGCGGCCCGGGTTCGATTCCCGGCCGATGCATACATATTTTTAATAATTATTATTTTTAACCAAAATAAATACATATAATAATATTTACATATAATAAAATTGTAACTAAGCCGAATCTGTACATTAAATATTTTTTGGAAAATCTTATTGAAATAGACATTATTATCGATACAGAGGCCGAGTCAATAGTTTTTAGAATTTTTGTCTATATATATAAAGCTGAAGAGCTTATTTGTGTGTCTGCTCGTACTAATAGGTGGAACTACAAGACTGATTTGAAAAAATCTTTTTGCATTCAATAGACTGTTAACTGAGGAAGTTTACATACTACCTATATAACTGAACACAACTAAAAAACCGTAACGTTAAAACTTAATAATTATAATCGATTTTCGATTACAGGGCGATCGCTAGTAGCTATATTATATAATAAAGCTGCGCCGTTTATTCAGATCTTAAATAAAGCTGATATGGATGCTACATATTGTAAACAGAAGTTTACTAAAACTTTTTGAATTTCTTTGTTTTCGGTACTTTTTAACGTCCCACGGGCTGGGTTTCAAGGCGAGGGGTATCTGGACATAGTCCACTACGCTCGCCAAGTGCGGGTTGGCGGACTTCACATGTCTTTCGAAAACCTATCAGCTTCTCCCAGGCATGAAGGTTTCCTCACAATATTTTCCTTCATTGTAAAATAACATTATTTTGTAAATATAATTTTTAAAAGTAGTTTAGACAATACCAATTTTGATAAAACAATGCCAACATTTATTAAAAAACGCAACTACTCGTTTTTAATTTTTTATTCTCAACACAAGGAGTGCCTTGGCTTAAAGCTATTTAACTTTTATAATTAATAACAATATAGAATACATTAAAGTCCAAAAGCTTAAAGGTCTAAGGTTTTACTATAAATATAAGTCTAAATCTCAAAATATGAGACTGAAATCTACGATGTATTTTTCCAAATAACACAAGGTGTGTTGTCGATACTCCACTCAATATCGTACGTGAGTCCGAAAATAATCTGTTTAGTTGCTGTTACCGGTAAATCATGTGTAAGCTTCTTAACCTGACTGGAATTTATTTCATTCAGTCCTTTTATTTATATGTTTTGTTGAAAATTGCTATTTTTAGGGTTTCGTTGCCAAATAAAAACAGAACCCTTATAAATTTTAGTTCATATTAGAGTTGCACGTCTATCCATATTTAACAGCGAGTTGACTCAGAAGTTTTTGCATATTTTACTGTCTTGAATATTTTAATAATTCTTTAAAACTCTTAATTTCCGAAAAATGTTAATTATTTTTGAACAAATACGAGCTCTGCTCGCGTTATCTTAGACTGTCGGTCTGTATAATAATTTTTTACCAAAAACTTTCACCCAAGTTCAAACCCCTTTATATATAATATAGAGATTTCCAAAATAATTTCTGTCTATCATTACACCAAAACTCTTTCTAACTACTCTTTTCTCTTTCAAAAATCTTTCATATTAAATCACTTATACGATGAATTTTTTACATCGCTTTTAAATACATTTAATGACATTTGATACCACAAAGTATTACATATATCATTAAAATGGCCGAAATTCTCGTACTTTTGGTCTCGTAAGAATCTTGGCACGGCTGCCAGATAACTTAACCTGGCTAACCTGCAACTTAGTAACAAGTTTCATTTATTTGTTTGAAAACTTGTGATTAAAGTTATTTCGTCCGAATACCCTGCGCGTGCTTTAAAGTTTTAAGGAATAATAAAAGGTTTATAGAGTGTTATTAAATTGTTATAAGCCAAATTATTTTATAGAGGGTTCTACGTGACGACGTAGAGCAGTTGTGTGTCGCTAGTCTCACTTGTTTAATTACTGGGATTCTATTTTAGCAAAGAAGAGAAGCTTCAACCAAGATCTTTGAAAATTAGCAAAGTATTTTATGTTCTGTATTCTATTCCTCCAGGTAAATTTCTAAGAAATTAATTAAAACTCTAAGAAATCTATTGTTAACTAACACGCCGGCGTCTCCGCGGTCGTTAAGGGATTAAGATGTATATTTTACACTATATCAATATTTTGCTTAAAAATCTATAATGGAGTGCCAAAAATTATTAAATGTTCATTTTTAAGACAAACTAGACTTTAGCCACAACTGTCAAGTGTTATCACATAAATAAATAATTTATAAAAATATATTTGCAAAAACTATTACAAAATGTTAAATTAGTTACTTAATGACAAAAAATAAAATTTATACTAAAAATAAAAATAATCCTATATTACTGTACTATATCTAAACGAAACGCTGCAGCGAGAAAACTGGCAAAATTTTAAAAACCTTTTTATTGACACCGCTTTTACAGTGGCATTTCGGAATTCCAATCGCGTAACAAGATCTGTCCACTCAATAATATTTACCCGCGCGACGGTGAATATTTACTTCTCTAAAACGCTAGCTGAAAACTTCCGAGTGAACAAACATCTCTAAATGTCGCTCGTAAACTTTAAATCATAGATGGATTTAGAAAAGGTATGTTGGACTGATGTAAAAAAATATAAATATATTGGGACATTAACACACAACACCATCTAGTTCCATGGTAAGCTACGAGGTTTGTGTTATGGATACCAGATAGTTGATACACTACACATATATTATTACTTTAAATACATACATACTGGAGAAAACATTGGTGCTCATTACATAAATGAATGCCCCCAGCAGGACTCGAACCCGCGATTGTTGGCACAGCAAGTAGGGTCACTAGAAATTGAGCCAAACGTGTCGTCAATTAAAAAAAACAAAATATGAAACATTAAAAGTAAATAACAATATAATTCGTATTAGTTTCAGTTCATTATCGGGACAGATGTAATGGAAAGCTCAAAATTATTGTTTGTGCTACTTTATAGCGGAAGTAGAACATTATAACCTGGAGTAACTCATAGGTTATTCATATTTATGTATCAAAATATATAGTCCACTAACGACTCACCCTCGCTCCACTCGGGTTCGTCCCTACATTTTAAGTAATATAGATTTTTCAGAGATAAGATATTTTCCCGCAGTAAAAAGTATCCTATATGTTAACCCGGATAACCAACTATCATCATAACAAATTTCATCAAAATCTGTCCAGTGGTTTCCTCGTGATGCGTACCCATACAGACAGAAAGACAGACAAAAATTCTAAAAACTCGTAGATTCAGCCTCTGTATTGATCATAATGACTATTTCAATAAGATTTTCCAAAAAATATTTAATGTACAAATTCGACTCAGTTAGAATTTTATTATATGTACAGATAACTACGTTGCTCTATGATGAACAAACCAACTAACACCTCTATCACGTTTATAATATTTAAAATCAGAATAACATGTAACATCAACAAAGATAATTTACAGAGTTTTAGTTTTACAAAATGAAATCAGAAGAGCGGGTCAACCTTCCAGGAACAAAGCAATGCGTCCCGCGGGTCCTCTCCACCGGATTGTTCTACAGTCGGCGATTGCTCGACGTTTATTGTTGTATCTCGTTAACCTGAGGGTATAAACGCTTGATTACTTTGTTACAAAGTTTTCCTAAATATATGTATGTGTCCATTATAACTTTAAGCTTCGGAAAGTTATCGCTAGGGGCCGCAGTGATTTAAAATAATAACTACTTATTTGCTACTTTTTCTAAATTTTCTCTTCCAAAGCTTCTAGGAAGTTGAGTTTTGAAAACATTATTTTTGAAAATATGCATTTGGTTATTTTTGTTATCACACAACTATTATAAATGCGTAAATATATCTATGATGTGTATATGTTTCTTACTCTATCACACTTAAACAGCTGGACAAATTTTGTAAAGCACTGATTGACTATGAATAGTATGAACTGGAGCAATACATAATATGCAGGCTACTTTTAGTTACAAAATCTATCGCTAAGGAAGCCTATTTACACCAGAAAGAAGGGAGAGAACCAAGAGAGTAAGAGTAAAAATATATTTTATTTAAGTTAATTTGTTCTGAAAAGAAGATTTGCTCTATGTGATTCATAAAGCGATTGGTTACCCGAAGTGAAGCAAAATTTCAGCCTCTCATGTCCATCAGTTTGGACAAAGTCTATATAGAATATTATAAATATTAAAAATATATACTGTATGTAATATCTTAAATTACATCCTGTTATTTCTCCAAAAAAGTCTTAAAAATCTAATATATTTTTTTCATAAATACTACAACATAAGGTTAAAAATCAATATTTACGAACAAACAGTCAAATTTAATTTATGTATCTACATAAATTCCAAACTAAAATACCTTTAATGAAACTTCATAATAACTTTCAATAACTAAGGGAAATATGGTTGCTCTGAGATGACAAATTGAGTTTATCAGCGGCGCGGTGCTCCAAAACTTAGCTAACTTCTGATGTATATGCACTACTACGAAATATATATCTAAATATATAATCAATATATCTTTTATTTTACTGGAAACTTGATTACCACTTGTCTTATGGTGACGGAAAACATCGTGAGAAAACCTGCATGTCTGAGAGAACCTACCAAGTTTTCGAAAGACATGTGAAGTCCGCCAACCCGCACTTGGCCAGCGTGGTGGACTATGGCCTAATTCCCTTCGTATTGAAGGGAGGCCCGTGCCCAGTAGTGGAACATCAAAAAGGGCTGACTACAAATACTTGCAATTTAAATTTTTTTCTTTATATGTTAAGTTACATCATAAATATTTATAGCGCAATATAACATTTGAAATATAATCATTATTCAAAATATACGACATATGTTATAGATTATAGATGTGGGAGATAAAATTTATTCACAACTATCTTCCTCAAAAAAAAAACAGTCGAATTGAGGACCTCCTCCTTTTTGAAGTCGGTTGAGAAGGAGTAGGTTCTCAATTCGGCTGTAAGTTTTTTTTTCATGTTTGTTACCTCAGAACTCCGTCATTTATTAACCGATTTGGACATTTTTTGTTTTGTTTAAAAGTGTATACATCCAGATTGGTCCCATTTAAAAAAGAAGGCGAAAAAAAATTATTTTTAAAATATACATTATATTATAATTTTAATAATGTAATGTATTTATGAGATTTTTTTTTAATAATAATGTATATATATATATGTGTGTGTGTGTGTGTGTGAGTGTGTGTACTAAATTTCGTCCAAATTCGTTTCGTCAAGTCATTTTAACATAAAGAAGTTTTAAACAGACACTTACACAGATACAAACTTTTGTATTCATAATATTAGTGGGGTAACCAGCTAGCTTTAACCTAAAAAAATGAAGAAAAACATCCAAAAAGTAAAAGTAATATATAAATTCTCACCTACCAATCATTTCAACACCTATTCGTCTAGATTTGTCTGGACCGCAGACGGAGCCGACGGAAAACATCATATTTCAAGCGTCTCAAACCTCTTTACTAGATCAACTTTCGACTTGAGCTTAATTCACATGTTAGATTATTCTACGTGGAATTTTCTAGACACGCGAAAACAAGAAAGTTTTACATCCAATAATATATAAAAGGTTTTACTTTTTTACGATATATGTACGTTTGTATGTACATATTATGTGTACCTATAACAATTCACTCAAATGAACAACACTTCTCTTGCTTACAGCTTTGGCTGTTGTAGAAAACAAAACTGTTCTTACCAAGTCTTATATATATTTTTTTAAATTATGCTTCTGCATGATAATACGAAATCTATCAGAATTTAAATGTTATAGATATAGCTTTCTTAAATTTTTACGAGTATTAGAATGAACAAAATCTATAGGTACATGTAATAAAATTGTAACTAAGTCGAATCTGTACACTAAATATTTTTTGGAAAATCTTATTGTAATAGACATTATTATTGATACTGAGGCCGAATCTATAGTTTTTAATATTTTTGTCTGTCTGTCTGTTTGTATGTCTGTCTGTTACCGCATCACGGATAACCCACTGGAGGGATTTTGATGAAATTTAGTATAATGATAGCTGCTACTTTTTACCGCGGGAAAATATCTCATTTCTGAGAAAAAATACAAAAACTGCAATGTAAGAGTATACTGATATGTAAAACTTAAGAATTTGGATTTTTGTCATCTGAACGCGGATGGAGCCGCGGGCAATGCTAGTATATTTATATGATTTTCATAACATGATGATAGACATGACAACGATTACTATGGCAACCTAATGCAAGCGGCAAATATGGCAACCGTGACGGTTTTCTTGGGACGCCTTTTCGTGCCTTGGAATTTTACTCTTTTGCGCGCAAAGAAGTATCACTTCAAAAAAATAATGACATTGCTACATCTAACTATTCTAGCCAATAGACACTCGTAAGGCGGGCGTTTATAACTGCGACACAATTTTATACTAATGTAGTTTTATCTTTCTTTTTGTTAGGTTTTAAATAAACTAGTGCAATCACCCCGTGGTTGAAAATCAACTATAATTTATTTAGTATGATCGATATTGAGGTTCTTTTTTCAAAGTTATATAGATAGCTTATAAAAACCAAAATAATTTTGAAACTGGCCCATAGATTCAGAGATTTGCACGTACAGACGAACAAACTTTTCATGTTTATATTATGTAAGTACTCGTATAATATTGATGAAGGTTATCTAACAACATGCTACATCTTTCAGCAGTGAAGTAATAATGATTTATAAATAAAATGCGCGATCGGATTCGTAGGTAAAAGAAAGTCTAATTTTGCATTTCAGCAGTCCTTCTCTATATAAAGTTTAACTATGACAAAGCTCATACTCCTCCGTACATACAAGAAGCTTAAAAAGGGGTTCAAAGTTTTTGCTTCACGCATTAATATATTTATATAGATAAATAAAAAATAATAAAATAAAAATAGACCAACGAGGCAGTTAACTAGTTTATGTAACAGATTCAAAATATTTTAATGACCTATGTACATCAATCTTTTATAAAATTAGTGAGGCTCGGAAAAAGTTTTTAGATCAAGAAGTCACTATCTGCCTCAACATTGAATGTACAATAGCGCTCTAAAAATATCGTATAGCTTTGCATGAAGGTGCTCATATATTTCCTGCCCAATGCAAATGAGACCATCTGACGTATGATCTGATATACCACTTTATAACTTGGATTGATATCACCTTTAAAACAAAAGCATAAGGTTGATTTTTGATTAATTAATATTTTTAACAACTTTGTACATCGTATGTGAGTGACATTTTTATTAATTCAAACGTTTTGATCTGTATTCTGTAGGAATAAGAGTTATATCTCTTTATTTTTATCTTATTATAATAATGTCAGGATTTGGTCTCACGTGGGTTTTTGAAATAAAGTGATGAGCCGTAACGACTGGCGTGTGAATTATTGGTCCGAGTTTTACAACCCTCGTGAAGGCTTCAGATAGTTTTGTGGTGAATTTCATTAACCTGTCAGCATCTAATTCCGTTACCACCAGAAAAATAGAATAGAGATACTTTCTTATTTATTTACAGATTCATCTTAGGATTTATATCTAAACTAACATTACCCGCGGCTCCGCTCGCGTTCAGATGAGCAAAAACCAAATTCTTAGGGTTTATACATTAGTATACTCTTACATTGCAGTTGTTGTACTTTTTCTCAGAAATGAGACATTTTCCCGCGTTAAAAAGTATCCTATATGTTGACCCGGATAACCAGCTATCACCATACCAAATTTCATCAAAATCTCTCCAGTGGTTTTCCTGTGATGCGGTAACAGACAGACAGACAAAAATTCTAAAAACTATAGATTTGGCCTCTGTATCGATAATAATGTTTATTTCAATAAGAATTTTGAAAAAATATTTAATGTACAGATTTGGCTTAGTTACAATTTTATTATATGTATAGATTTCTTGTCCTGGATCAAAAAATGGGGCTGATTTAGGTATTTTCAAATTACATAAAAACAACTGTCAGTTGCACGTAAAGGAGTAAAGACTTATTTATACTGTGATTATTTTATATCATAACTGGAATTTAGACCTACTTACATAGTCATGTAAAAATAGTTCTAACGGGCTAATTTATTAATTTCGCTAGTAATAAACGATATTGTTAAATAATGAATATAAGATTAATATTATATAAATTAACCAAGTACTTTTACCTAGAATTTGGGAAAATAAAATATTATTTATCAGTGCTGTCAGTAATTGGTAATTATTTATTTGTGACAATTTTATTTATAAATTGTTATGATCTGAAATTTTACTATAACCATATATTATTAGTTAACCTTCTAAGAAGAAAAAAATTATAACCTAAAGAAAACATAAAAGCAAGATACACATCCTACTATCCTACTAATATTATAAATGAGAATGATAGTAAGGATGTATGTATGTATGGATGTTTGTTACTCTTTTACACGAAAACTACTGAGCGGATTTTAATGAAACTTTACAATAATATAACTCATATGTCAGAATAGCACAAGTTAGGCTAATAGTCAGGCTAATATTTTATTCTGAAAAAAATAGCGGTTCCCTTGGGATAGATCTGTTATTTATTTTTCTGTTTTTTTTTAGAATAAAATATAAGATTCAAATATTGTTATTTAATTCAAAATATTTTATTCAGCATTAAATTATTACAATTTTTTACAACTGGCGAAAGAAACTCAGCGGGACTAATATTAACTCGTTAACTTTTTTTAAAGTAAGATTATAATTTACAATATTTCTATCATGTTGAAGTAGCCTGGAGGTCATCATTTCATTCCCAAGGTGTGCCATCTTCTATAAAATCATTTATTGTAAATATCTAGTATTTTTATATTAGAAATTTTCTATAGAACAAGCTGCCGCACCAAATCATAGCCTCTAATCACGGTCCCATACTTCATGACATTACACTCCATTGATTCTCTATGACGCATTTTATGGGTCTTACCTTCAAGAAAGAAATTTATTACTATCTACTTCACGCTTGACTTACTCGCCGCCCCGGCACCTGCCAGGTATGATTTAAAGTCTAGATCCAGACAGAAACTAAATTAAAATCTAGGCATCTCAAATTGAGAATGGACCCATAAATAAGACAAATGGCGAGAGTACATTTAGAGTATTTTTATTCGTAAAGTTTTTCTAAAACTTGTGCCAACTATTTTAGTTCTGTACGAAATATTTTTATAGTGAAGCTAATTAAAGACTTACCACATATGTTATATTTTATCACTTTCTTTTCTTATTATTATTTTTTAAACTACGGTAGGTACGTTTTATATAGATATAAATAATTATTAGCCAACGTTAGCTATGAACATTTTAATTTTTTTTTCGTTAATTTTTCATTTTTTCTTTTTATTCAAACCTTCCGTGGACCTTAAGGAACATACGAAAAAAAAATTAGCCGAATTCAATTTTATTAATATAGATATTCTTTAGTACAGCAGTCACAAAACTAAGCTAAGTGATTACGGGTTCGAACTCCACACGCGGTAAATTTCAGCCATTTGTATATTTGTGTAGGCGGCGGTATTCATCGAAGGTCGTCTTTCTCATACCCCCAACACTAGGCGTCAGCTATATCCGAAGGGGATCTATTTACTCCATTAATTTTTTTATATTTTAGATCAAAATACAAAATATACCATATTCAAATACAAGCATATTTAAATCTTCATTATTTATACTTTTAGTTATTATATGTATAAGACCTAGAGACATAAATATTAATCCTGAACAAAATTCAAATTCGTAACCCCAACGTTCTGGCACTTAGATAACTACGATAGACTGTTGATGTATACCTATAGTATAGGGTTCATCCCTAGCATGCTTCCCAATACCAAATTTCATCCCCATTTTCCCCATTTCCCCGGAAATCATCCTTTAAGGGGTTAAAGGATGATTTCCGGGATAAAAAGTATCCTATGTCATACCCAGGGTCTCAAACTACCTTCTTACCATTCATCTAAATCGGTTCAGTAGATCCAAAGATTACCCCCTACAACGTCACAAACTTACAAACTTTACCTCTTTATGATATTAGTATAGATGTAAGGATATACATATATAAGGAAATAAAAAAATGTCATAACACAAAAAATATTTTACTAGGAAATGTACTACTACCTGTTATTTGCGAGTATGTGGATCTTTAGGGGAAAATATCATCAGCCTCAGAAATAGTTTGTCGAAGTGTATCGAAAGTATTTAATTACGTATTCTATAATGAATGTAGCGACGATGGCAGGTAATGGAAAAAGTTTTATTGATGCGGTTACAGCTCGTAGCTATTTGCGTAGACCCGCTACGAATCTCTCTGATATATAAATAATAGATGAGATGAATATCTCTATTATTAAATAATAGTGCATTTTTTGATTTTATAGATTTTTAGTGTGAATTGTTGTTTCTTCGTGTTCAAAAAATTTACATTTATAATAAAAATGCAAAATATTAATTTTTAAGTAACTTTTTTCAAAATGCTTGATCATTCAACGGTTACTAAACAGCTAAAATTTAATAAATAAACAAACATTCGTTATTTTGCACGTTATTTATACTTTAGCGTTAAAATAAGAATAACCGACTGTCCTCTTGGACTTGCATATATTGTATGTAACTGATATAAGAGTATATTGCTGATACTGCTCACTTTATTGGAAGTCATGGGTTCTATTATTGTAAAAAGCTTTTCTATTTCCATATAAAGTTTGTAAATAACGATTATGATGACGTTAGTTTACGTAAATAAAGCTACACCCATTTAGCAAATATTTTCTTAAAGTTTAAATTACCTCTTATAAGGTAAACAACGTAATGTAGTACAAAGGAGAATATCACTCATCAGCAATCCAACAGTGCTAAACAAAATTATATAAGACGAGGAGTAATATATTAAAGCGTTTTTTTTATTTTCTATGCATATAATAAAATTATAACTTAGTCGAATCTGTACATTAAATATTTTTTGCAAAATCTGATTGAAATAGACATTATTATCGATACAGAGTCCGAATCTATAGTTTTTAGATTTTTTGTGTGTCTGTCTGTCTGTTACCGCTTTACGAGAAAACCACTAGACAGATTTTGATGAGATTTGGTATGATAATAGCTGGTTATCCGGGTCAACATATAGGATACTTTTTACTGCAGGAAAATGTCTCATTTCTGAGAAAAAATACAAACACTGCATTGTAAGAGTATACTAATATGTAAAACCTAAGAATTTTGGTTTTTGGTCATCTGAACGCGGGCGGAGCCGCGGGCAATGCTAGTAAAAATATAAAATTCTACTTCATTAGCCTCATGTAATTGTGTTTTGTTAAAAAAACATTATTTTGTAAAATATACAGGTACATTAATATGCGTCTAGCAACCTGTATTACGAGCTGCTCGTCTGGACTACTAAGAAGTCTCTAATTTCTTCCCATTTTCCGATAGTACGTTTCTTATAAAATTTTACATTTTAATTTCAATTTTATATAAATAAATACAACCATTTTTGTATACAAAAGGGTGTGATACCTTTATATAATTATTTATTACATTAAAAACGTTGTTTTTTTGGCCATACATTATTTTATTAGCGGTACTTAGAAGAAGGCCGTGATCCGACAGTCTTTTTTTTGTCTTGTTAACAGATGTGCTTATTATGCCATTGTACTTAAAGCTATACATATAATATGGTTATTATTAATAATATAATAAATTGTAACTAAGCCGAATCTGTACATTAAATATTTTTTGGAAAATCTTATTGAAATAGGGACTTACCCGAATGTAGCTAGGATAAGTGGCTAATTAGAACTATTTTTGTATTTCTTTCCTTTATCTGTCTTTGCTGTATCTCTAGTTATAAAGTTAATAGCCATTTATCTTACCTATCTTTGGAGCAAAGTGCAGGAGAAATCAAAAACGAGTTCGACCCCACTATCATTAACAAACAGCCGGCCTAACCCGCCGTCGCCGCGGAGTCAATACTTCAATATTTACGAGTTCGAGTCCCCATCATGATTAGGGGTGTGATAAACATCGACATACTATATCTTGTGAGGAGTAATATAATAACGGTCACTCTCATACTCCGGTGGGACGACTACTCGACACGACCAGTGAGAGTTACGGCGCAGGACCGACGGCTTTACGTGCTCTCCGAGGCACGGAGGTTGTTACTGAGGCTTACTATACAGAAAGACTCAATAACTAAACTTGGCCCGACCCGGGACTCGAACCCAGGACCTCCGAGTGTGCAGCTGTACATGCTAGCCGCTACACCACCGAGGCAGTTAAATTATATAATATGAACAATAGTAATGTTAAAAATATATTTTTCTTCAAAACATTCCACAATTTTTTTCCAATTCATATCAATATCGAAAAAAATTGGTTATTCAATTGAATAGTTTTTAGCACTTCTATAACATACCTGTAAAATAAAAAAATATATATGATATTTTAAAAATATACAATGTTTATAACAATGATAAATAATAACGATTATTACCTACATCCAATAACATAAAAAGAAATTTCAAAATATCGATGTACACTCAAATAGTAAAATACATCACTAACCGCTTAGTGACCCCGAGATTTATGCGTTTAGACAAGTGCCCTCGGTCAGGTGCGCTGATTTACGGCCACCATTGATGACGGGGCGACCCGAGGTTTTCTTTCTACTACATCGCAAATACTAAGTAATGTATATACTTATATATACAGATTTTCAAATATTTTTTAACCTCCGACGCAAAAAGAGGGGTGTTATAAGTTTGACGTCGATGTCTGTCTGTCTGTGTGTGTCTGTCTGTGGCATCGTAGCTCTCAAACGGATGGACCGATTTCGATGCGGTTATTTTTTCATTTGAAAACCAGTTTCCTTGCGGTGGTTCTTAGCTATGTTTGGTTAATATCGGTCCAGCAGTGTAAGAGTATCAACTTTTTTCCAAAATGATGGCTTTTATCCAAAAGGATAGGCATTTTGACGTATGATTACTCGATTAAGTGCTTCACTCGTGCCAGTGCAATCGTTAAATGATAATTAATTTGCGTAGGGTTTTTTTTTATTTTTAATTTATAATTATGTATATAATTGATATAAAATGTAACGGTAAAAAAACCTAAATGACACATCATTGTGACCTTTTTTAATAATTTCATGACAGTATAAAACTATAAACTATAAGGTTTTGCTTTGCTTAATATCTGGAGTAACTTATGCCATTAAGCGACTACCTTCTATTAGCAGAATTATTATAGCAAAAATTTTGATCCACATATCTTTTACACCTACTATAGTTTTCATCTGCGGCATTACTTATCAGTTTGTTATATCAAGAAAAGTATAATTTCGCATGAATTAATCTATTGGATTCCAGATATTATCTTCTACATACAAACAAATTTTTTTTTACTTATTAATAGCAGACACTACTTTATCCATACAAATAAATAAAATTGAAGTGTCTGTTTGTTATGTCAAAATAACTACAGCTGTTTACTGAATGAAAAAACACTTTTTTTAATTTTTGTCTGTCTATCAGTCTGTCTGTTTGTTCCGTCTAATCTCCAAAACGACTGGATTAATTTTGACGGGGCTTTCACTGGCAGATAGCTGATGTTATAAGCAGTAACTTTTACGTCTACTTTTATTTTGGAAAAAGAACTAGGGTTCCGCTCAAAAAAAATTAAAACGCGCATAAGCAAAGCGAGAGTAAGTCGCTACAAATTTTAATAAAATTGTCAAACTTAATCAAACAACAACTAACATTTAATTTTCCTAAAGCATTTATTTTTATTTCATATAAAACAAAATATATTTCCAAGTAACCAACCTGTCGTATTATGCAGGTGTTAGCAATTGGCTCACGTCCCGTCGAGGCGATAATTAGATGGTGCTCATTAGGCCCCTCCAGTCTAATAGGGTTACGACACTTACTGACTTGGAATATAAAGAACCGATAAATAGAGATTGGCTGTCTGTGCATTTCTCTTATTTGATACTAGTTAGGTTAAGAATATAGTCGAGATTAATACACCTTGTTTGTATTGATTTGAGGTAACCTAGTAACTAAATGGTAGAAAAATGTTTTTTTTTTATAAATTTTGACATTAAAATTACAGTGATGCAAAAAAATTTTCTTGTAGGTATGTTATGCAATACAATGGTGAATAAATTGTATTTTTAATTAATATTAAAGTATTATCACAGATGATCCTATATAGATTCAAAAAATCCCAGTCCTAAGATGAATTTTAGGTAATTTGTAGTAAATGTACCTTTTTAATTAAAAAATAATATTTTTTCTTACAAATATGTATGTATATTATATTAAGTCAAATATAGTAGTGTACTTATAAAAGCGAATGAAAAGTAGTAAATTCAATCGTAAATGGAAATTGTTACTTACAAAACGACAACGACGGCATCATAACGAGATCGGGCGTGTAAGTATTGTGAGTTCATACTGAAAATTACAATTTTGTTTTAATAATTTATTATTAGGAAATATAGCTCAAATATTATTTAAGGAAAGCGCAGTGGTAGCTCAGTGGTAAAGCGCTCGCATGAAAACCAAATAGTGAATCATTATATATCAACACGATTAATACTCTTCTTACATGATGAAAACTGCATTCCTCCTCCGGAGGAGTCAGACTCCTCAAATCCGCCAACCCGTACTAGGGCAACACGTTTTACTATGGCCTGTTCCTCTCACATATTTCAAAACAGAGAAGCCTGTGTCCAATAGTACGACGTTAAGACTAAGGGGCTGACTGATTAAAAAAACCTCATTATTGCTTATTGATCTTATCAACTAAGAAACAAATTTTGTACCTCTTTATAGAGGTTGTAACTTTTATAAGTTACAACTCTACCCACAAAACGGGTGTATCAATAGAATATTCATCTCAAAGCACCCCACCCAAAGCGTTATAAGTGAGAAAACACAATTTATTAATTTGCAAAAACGACAAGCGTCACCTGTCACGCGACGTGACACGAACGCCCGGGAAACGTGATGAACAGTGGAAAATAAAAATTACGACGTAACTCGAGAAAAAGGACGCTTAATGTTAATCGAGTCGACGCGCTGTAGCCAGCCGTGCTAGAGACGAGGGAAGGTGACTGAGTAATGCAGTTTATAATACGTGCTAAAGTATGTTTCAATAAGACATATTTGACTGATATTTTTAATTTTCACACAGAAATATTGGCAAATAACTGATGTGGCAGTATGGGATATGAGTTTCACTGTTATTAATTATTACGTTATACCTATGTCAGGCGTTCGAATTAGTGTATATATTTATCTAATTTGACTTATTATCTCTTCATATAAATAAATATAGTAAAAAAGGAACAAGAGTATCATAGTACAAGATTTTCTTGGTTTCCTCGTCTCATAATTCATAAAAAAATATTAAAACTCATTATAAATCATATAGGTACGTCGTACATACATACATACAAAAGTATATTTACAATATATCTATCATAGAATCTTCGAATTATAGTGATAAAAATCTTACCACATTATAACAGGCCATAATTTCACGTAATATATAACAAAACACACCCTAAACTGTCAGAGTCCGACGTGACATGTCACGTGACGGCGACAGGTAGCATCGCTCCAATTTTTAACCTGACAACATTTAAATTAAATTCCCGCCCAACGCACCGCGACACTTTCACGCTTAATTTAGGCAATTTCAGATAATGCTTATCTGGTACTTATACCACTTGCTTTTGTGATAACTCTTTGAATTATAGGGAAATGTTGAGATATTTCGCTCTGTGTTTTCATTTAAAATAGATTCAGTTCAAAGTTAACAAAATAAAAGTGAAATGGCATTTGAATTTACTTATTTTGCTTTGAATTATAATTTTTTAGTCTGTTACCAATTGGATTTAGTGAGATTTTTATAGTTATTACATACTCGTACAAACATACATATTTTTAGTCTGATATATAAAATGAGTGTATTCCTTTTAAATGTTTACTGCTATATTTAAAATAGTATTTATAATATAGTAATTATAATAATTAAACATAATTAAATATAATAAACATAATTAAATATAATAAACGTGATCGCTTCATCTTTTTAATATTAGTTCCAAAACAGACAGGATTTTCATTCATTTTCGCCACACGTATATGTGTAATTTTATAAATTTTATGGAGGTATATATTTCTTATTAACCCCTAGCCTAAAGAATTATAAAGAGGGAGCACACCAAAAAAAATCAAAGTCAAAAATTGTAGCCTTGTGTTGCCATGTTTGCTTTAATTTTATGAATAAGGGAAATTTTATATCTATAGGTATTAATCGTTAATTTACAATTTTTGAAAAAACAATAATATATGAATAATAAAATAATACTATATTAATTTTAATGTCTCTACTATAAAAATTCTTCTAGTCTCTTGCCCTTAAAAAAATTATTTATCACAGCAATGAGTATTCTATTAATATTTTTATACTATTTTAAAACATCCTTGTTTGGCTTCTAGTTTAGTTCTATTGCACTCTGTCTATAATATTTTTAGTCTAGGTATTTACAATAGTTAAAATAAATAAATATAATCGAATTTATTACTTCTATTGTGAAATCAGAAAAATTAAATTATTTATCATTTTAATCAGGAGATGGATAAATTTATGTGTTATTTTTGTAAGGCTTGTTTGTCTCAGTGGAAAGTTGACGTAAGTTTTTCTGTTAACAACACACTTTTGTTTAAATGAATGGATTTTTTCTATACTTGCTTAAATAAATAAAATGGAAATTGAGTGATTTATGATACCTGACCTGACCGTGTTATTACTATGTATATGTATATATACTATTATAAATGCGACCGTTTGTATGTGCGTGAATGTTATGTACATATGTTACTCCTTCAGGCTTAAATGGCTACACTAATTTGGATGAAACTTAGTAGGTAATAGATATACAGATAGATCATAATATTCACAGTGTGATAATTTTTAAGTGAAATAAAAAAAGAACCTAACTATGCGTTAATTACTTTAAAAATGATGATGAAGAACTTATTACATTTTCACGTTCCATAATTATTTAATAATAAATATAAATAAATATGTTGGGACATTAACACACAGCACCATCTAGTCCCATGGTAAGCTACGAGACTTGTGTTATGGATACCAGATAGTTGACACACTACATATATACAACTTTAAAAACATACATATTATAAATATAAACACCCATGTCTGAAGTACGAACATTCGTGCTCATCACACAAATGAATGTCTCCAGTGGGACTCGAACCCGCAACCGCTGGCACAGCAAGTAGGGTCACTACAAACTGAGCCAAACGTGTCGTCTTATTATTTATTATTTATTATTTTTATTGTTTATTATTATTGATTATTTAATAACGGAACTTAAACGACCTGAAACCTTAAAACCTTATTCCCGACGTTTGGCTTGCACCAGCCGTGGTCACGGGCAAACTTCGACATATACTTCTAATTAGAATTACTATTCATGTTCCTTCATAGAAGGACATACTAACAAGAAAAATTATATTACTAGTTTTATATGACCTTGCTAAATTTCATCAAAATATGTTCCGCAATTTAACAATGAAAAGATAACAGACAGACAGACATTCACATTTATAATTAAAACAAACTTCAAAAGTACTTGTAATAAGTCTAATTAAATAAAGTTTATTTCATTCATTCATTCATTCAGTCATTCATAATATTGATATTATGAATGAATGAATGAATTTTAGAGATAAATTAATTTTAGACATAAATATTTTAGAGATTAATTAAATAAATATTTTAAGATTACATAAAATATTAGTACACATTTTCGCGCAGGTTGTCTTCCCCTTTGCCGTTTATTCCAGTATATTGTATCGCAAAGTATACGCAGGTTACTTTGGCACGGCTCCGAGATAAGATGCTCGTAGGTGTACTGTTTCTTAGCAAATAAAGAAATTTCACATGGAAATTTATGAGCCTGGATTATTGTCCCGTAAAATTTTCGTGAATAAATATTTGTTTAACATTTTTACTTGTTGTTGTTTGCTGCAAGAGATATCGTATTTTTGCCTAAACTATAACAGGTAGTTTGATTATAATTGAGTTTGTTTTTCTTTATGTACGTTATAAGAACATAGATGGCAACTTACGTAAAAATAAAAAATCCAGGCTAACAAATATATATGTAACCGAAACTATTGAATATAATACTTGCTTAGATTTACGTGAATATTTGACACATTAATTAAAATTATATGACGTTGGGGACCAAAAATAGAAATAAATCAGCGAAAAACTATTTATATTGAATATAATTTGCCAAATCAAACTTTAATGAAGTAAAGTTGTACAGCTTAATAATAGTAATAAAATAATTTAAAGTTCAGTTCCTTAAGTGCTAGTGAAATTTATGTTTAAGTTTTACGTTACAGCCGAGACATTTCTTCCTGAACTCAGCATCCCTGACAAATACATACAATACAAACATACATACATTCCCCATACAAACTAAACCCACAACCTACGCCAAAGCGACACTAGTCGTAACACTAAATTGCACCACAGAACCCTTTATCTTTCAAGTTACAATACTACACAAAACACATTTTATTAATATACCACTACCATTTCGCCGCGATTTGATGAATGTTAAGAAATATATTTACATTTTAAATAGAACTATCTTTTCAGACTTTTTCGAGGATTTATTTAGATTTTTGGTTCCCAAAGTTTCGACTGGAAGAGAAATCGGGGTCGCAGGACAGACTAAAGTCTCAAAAGTACGTAGCGTCGGGAATCGAAAATCAAAATAAATCTGCGTAAAAATCCAATAAGATCATTTTATTTAAAATATTTGAATGTATTTAACATATTATATTGACTTCACACGTCGTGCGTAAATGCATTTCCCAACGTTAAAAAAAAAAATGGGTAGATTTTTGTAATTTATGTTTCTTTCAAAATCGGTTCATAAGTGTAGAAAACATTCATTGACATACACACAAAAAATACACCCGAATATCATACCTCCGTTTTTAGAAGTCGGTGAAAAAATAAAATCAAAAACCTTCATGTTCAAAAGCCATTCCAACCAGTCCAATGTAACTTATGGTATCTCTTAGCACAGATCCATATCGAAGTGTAGCAAGTAGCAAATCAAGTATAAAATATCTTTACACTTGTATTCCAGCGTCTAAGTGCCTGCTAACTGCTTCGCACGTGAGCCTTTATCTTTGGCCGTCTGCCGGTGTGGGGTTACTTGTACTACTTTATTGTGTATATTGGTACTTTCTTACAAAATTTAAAAATTTTGTTTAAGTGGTTTGATTTAAGAATGTCTATTTTACTAATTTTACTAAGTTTTTTTTTTATATAATATGTATAGAAGTCTAATGATTAACAATATAAACATCCGTAAAAAAATTTGTAATGAAAATTGCTTACATCATTGTAGGAGATATTTTTTTATTTTTAAAGTACATCAATTTTTATAACTTATCTACATATGTCTTTGGTGAACTTGGAATTAAAAAAAAATATGATCTGTACACCGTATAGCATTTGTTTAAGAAATATTAAAAAAAAAAGCAAGAAAGGAGGAAAATTTATAAAACTTTTCAAGTTCTACAATTTATTAAAAATATCGAAGTACAAATACCGTAAATAAATGAAAGAAATGAAAAAAAAATCTACACCAAAACAGATAATAGAATATAAATAGCGTACATAATGTTTGTGGTAGAGAAAATTTCAAAGGAAACATAAGCAAACAATGACGAAAGTATAAGATTCCATTAAGAAAACATTAAAGGCATATCAGGGGGCTTAGATATTAACCTTTATGATCTAATTTGGCAAGGTCTCGCTATTTGGCAGACTCGGTCCATACATTCAATGTTCATACAACAGGTACACCGGATAATAGCAAATGCTATAAGAATATCCAATGGTCACAGCTGCCAAGTTTTGAAATTACTTCGAGCGTGATTACAGTGAACATAACGGAACGTAAAAGTAATGCCTTATGGTACATTTGTATGGATTTTCTTATTAGAATTGTGTGTTACCTGCCTTATTGGAAAACTGTGCCAAATTAAATAAGTGAAGGAATTTGTACATAATAAATAGTAATACATATTGCATACATATAAAGACATCGCTCTCTCTTCCAATTAAAAAGTATTACATATTTTATTATCTAATATATATATATCTCGTGTCACGGTGTTTGTGGTCGCAATCCTCCGAAACGGGTCAGCAGATATAAATGTTTTTTTTTTTGTATAATTGGTACTCGTAGGTATGAGAATAGGGTGTAAAGTATTTTTCATCCTCGTACCCCCACTTCCCATTTTTAAATCGCCATTTTAGTATGTTTGTATGACCAATATCCCAATAATTTAATATTATATAAATACTTATCAACGAATCCGAGCGAAGCGAGGGTGACTCGCTATACAACATAAAGCAAACGAGTTTTTTTTTATAATAATGATAAACCATATATTATAAAAATTTAAACCTATGACTCAAAAGTAAGTAAATTTTGTATTTAAAATTAACATTCTACTTCTACTATTATTATGATATCTAATCACCGCAGAAATCAACTCGAATTTGATAGTTTTTACCTTATATTTGTATTAGAATGTCCAAATTTTAAGAAAAAAACAAATATAAGTAACAAATCGATATGATTATTTTGTCCACTTTATAGATACTTATATCTTACTCGTTAAAAAAACATAATATTCCTTTGCAGTTAGTTACATAATACTGTACATATAAACGTGAATAAAAATAAAAATACACAGTGACAGGTTACTTTGGCAGGGTTCCTACAGCGCTACTTCCTTTGCAAGATAGGTGTGTCGGGAGACACGACTGGTGGAAACGCCTGGAAATATGAAAGTTTCAAGAAAACGTTAGAAATGAAATAACTAATTTTTAATATTTAATATGTTGGGATATTAACATAGAACACCGTCTAGTTCCATGGTAAGCTACGAGGCTTGAGTTATGGATACTAGATAGTTGATACACTACACATATATAACTTTAAATACTTTAAGCTCATTTAATGTATTTAAGACTAAGTTATCGGAATACATCATTCAAAACTACCTACCTTGATCAATAATTAATACATTAAATGAGTACTAACTGACAACTGTCTTTAATCTGACTATATATATATATATATATATATATATATATATATATATATACACATATAAACTTTACGATCGACACCTATCATTAACTAAATTTATGTTTCCATGTAAGCGGCAATGTGTCTTTTTTATGGAAATAAATATCTTTAAACTGAAATACATACATATTATAAATATAAACACCCATGACTGGAGTACAAATATTCGTGCTCATCGCACAAATGAATGCCCCCAGCGGGACTCGAACCCGCGGCCGCTGGTACAGCCAATAGAGCAACTACAACATACATACTGAGCCAAACGTATCGTCAAACTATGAGAATAGTAGTAGTATAATTGAACGTTACATGCCTGTCAGTCGGAGAGATATAGGGTCACATCTTATGATATTATAACTTAGGATATAATTTATCCTTATATTAGACTAAAATCTTATACGGTTTTATACTAAAGTGGACAATTTTTCACAAATTATTAAACATCATAGATTATTAAGAAAAGAAGCAGAATTTTGATTGGAAAACAAGGATAAACAACGTGTTCAGACTTGTATTATTATTTTATTGACAATGTATTATTATTTTTTTAAATCAATATATAAAAATATGAAAAGGAAACTGTGTGTATCTCAATTAATATTTACAAAGCAGCTAACCTTAGGTTTAGACAAGATGACATTCTAGAATCGATTACGAATATGTCACGTTACACGTTATGTCAAATTTCATTAAAGCTGTTACCTGGTCATGTTCAAATGGATTTATTTAAAAAAAATGTATATTTCTAAACTTAAAAGTTCTAGAAGCTCCAATAACAGGCTGAAAGTTTCAGTTATAATAAATAGTAGTTGAAATATCTGCATTGCGTAGCGCCACTTAAAGTTTACGATTGAACGAGCTTAACTTATTGAGCCAGTTGGCAAAGAGCTGTGAAGTCAATTTGCTTAGAAATAATGTGCATACTTGTACCTAATAAAAACTATTGAAAGATAAACTACCTTGGCTATTTGAAGGTTAGATTAAATTTGGCAGCGATTCCTCGCTCGCCTTCAACAACAGCCGAAAAAAAATATTTTTTACTGTTGAAAATGTATTCGTACATGTCCCGTTTTTCTTGGGTATCTCAGGTTTAACGTATCTTCTCGACCGACTTCAAAAAATGGGGTATATTTGTGTTGTACATTTTTTTTAAATGTTTATCGATGTTTAAGGTAAGGGCTTGATTCATCGCGCTAGTTTAAATTGCATTTCTCTAAGAGCAGTCAGATCCCTAAGTGGTCGAATATGATTTTATTTCATTCAGAGCGTACCATTTTATTACTGTGTGTACATTAGTAACTCGCTTTTGTAAACTTAAGATTTATTTTATAAGTCGAAATCAAATTAGCTTTAGAAAAAGTCTGATTAAAGTAGTTTTTACTCAATAAGTATTGCGATTGCTTAATTAAAATAATAACAAATCTTAACAAAACGAAATGCATAGACGAGGTCAGAATATAAAATATGTACTTTACAAAATCCAGACGTAAATAAAAGTGGAAGGCAGTGGTAGCCCAGTGGTAACGCGCTCGCTTGGGAAACCGAGTGTAGCGGATTCAAAACCTTGGTCTCGTGCCTCTGATATTTTCATTACTAACATGATTACCACTTGCTTTACGATGAAGGAAAACATGGTCAGGGAAACCAGTATGTCTGAGAGAACCTAGCAAGTTTTCGAAAGTCATGTGCAGTCCGCCAACCCGCACTTGGCCGGCGTGGTGGAGTATAGCCTGATCCCCCTCGTATTGAAGGGAGGCTCGTGCCCAGCAGTGGGACGGTAAAAAGGTCTGATGTTATGTTGATGATGAGGGCTGAGTTAAGATGTAGTGTTCTCACTCAATACTTTCAGTCGCTTCGAAATTCTTTTAACAAAAACAATTTATTCATATTGCCCATATCGTAAACCTAACAAAATAAAGGTAAACAAGAGGACGGTTAACGTCTAAACGTAATTTGGTAAGAAAAAAACACTGGCCATTACTATCCTTATCTTGGGTAAGTCAATTTTCCCTATTCCACCCTAAGCTTGCCACGTTCTATTAATCATTGACATATAGGATACTAAATCTTATGCTGTAAGTAATAAGGGTGTATCGATGTGTATGAATATGTATGTAACGATTACATTGTTCAACCTGGGTATGTGGAACGTTGACAAGGTGGACGCTGATCGTATAATCCCCATAAAATAAGGTAGCGAAAAAAATTGGGGGCACACCGAGAGTTACAGCCTATTTAATAGAAGGTTTTCTATTATTTGTATTCGTGCATACAGCTTAAGCAATAGCTATTCTATTGCTGTACAAAATATATCATTCTCAAATATTTCGCTTTTTATTAACGATATCGATTATAAAGAAGCCACTTGGCTTTGAATTTTGATATACATACGTATAGGTGTATTTTCGAAAAAAAAAACGCAATTTTTCACAAAGAAATTATTTAGAGCCTTTTTTAACTGTTCTCATACTGACAATATCATTAAGCGCCATCTCGTAAATTTTTGTGATACTTGCATTATCGCCAATTGATAACCTACTGAATGACCACCTACACCGAGCGAAGCTCGGTCTCACAGACTCTATTAACATGATTACAAACGTTAAACTCATCGATAAAGTCAGTTAAATTTTATCCATTCTTTATATCTAATTCCATAACATATAATACTATACCATAAAGTAGACATAAAAAGTTAAAAAAATATACAAAGTAAATGTATCTAATAGAAAGCACTCGGTGTATTGTAGGCGAGTAAAATAATCCGATGCGGGACGGTATCTGGTTGTTCCGAACGGGCGCTTTACGAGGTTCGACGTAATGGCCAATCGCACCTCGCTCTCTATCGTTTTCCTATACTCGGTAACCCGCACCTATGAAGAATTTCGTTTGATTTCAATATAGCTTCAGCAAATGTAAATTTCAGGGCTACTTAGCAAAGGAATCTTGCCCATGCCAAAGTCTCTTACGTCCTTTATGTATAATTCACAAATTAAACTAAATTAGTGAGTAGGTATGTTTGTATATATTTTCATATCATAAATCTCATATTATAATTTAATAATATAAATCATAACTGAAGCTAATAAAACTATTTTAATTATTTCAGCAAAGCCATTTTGACCCATAAAGTATTATAAGATATAAGTTATTTCGTCGTGCTTGGACAAATCCAAACCAATTTACCGAAAGAGTTTTTTAAACAAAATTATTGAGTTTTAAATATCAATAGAATTACTATAAAATACACATTTTCCTTTAAAACCACCAAAAAGATTTATTTTATCTATATGTGTATACAAATCTTAGAAATTAAGCTTTGTTTTATACTTATAGGAAAAAAACTCTCTACTGGAAAGAAAAAATATTGTAATTTGAAGCATTAACGATTTCAATGTAATACATTAAGAAAATCTCTATAAAAAACAGCAAAGAATCCATTACCTCTATGCTGCTTAAAAAACACCAGCACACTTTCCACATAATATTAGCGAGGATGATGCCTAATATAAATCTGATATTTCTTGCCACTTTGCCGTCAGGTCATTTTAATTTCTGATGTCATATATATTTTCCCCAACATTTCGCCTTCGCTCAGGTGAACGTAAATCACTCGTCTAGACGAATTTTATGAGTTTGCTGATACACGCACAGTAGTATAAGCACTTTGTTGTATTGCCTTTTTCTTAAATGTACATGATTGGCCCGAGGAAGTCTAGTTTTTGATCTCAGTTTATGAGATGTTGTCCAATCAAGTTTTATTTATGTGGGTTGTTTATTCGTTTACGTATGCGTACATTTTATGTTTCCATGAATCATATTATTATTATAATTTATTGTATAGTTTTAGGTTTGCTATTGTTTTGTTAGTAAAATATTTTGAATAAGAATTCAAGTTTTTTTTCTCAAACAGATAACAATTAGATGAATCTTGTCACTCCTCTCTGTTTGTCCGTTTGCTTGTGCACGTGTATCTCGAGAATCTCAGCGCCGATATTATCTTTTTAGTTCAGAAACATTATGTATATCCATACGTACTAAGGCTGCAACTAAAATAAATTAAGTCATCTTAACTACATGCATAATGATCATCAGTATCATCCACAAGCTCATATAAGGTATACGTATTAGATTACTTGTACAACTAATCCCTCCACGACCGCGGGCGCGCCGGCGCGGGCGTGTCAGTTAACAGTAGATTTCTTAGAATTTTAATTAATTTCCTAGAAAGTTACCTGGACGTGTTATTAACACAAAATATACACTTGTTAGAACAAGTATATAATAATTATATAATTATTGTATGCAGGATTGTAGTCTAAACCAGTTTTTGAGAAGTTATGGCAAGGACATAAATTGCATCATAAAGGTTGACTTAGACTATCATTTATATTCGTACGGCTTGCCATACGAGCAGCGGGAAAACGTTAGTTTACTATAAATCTCCACCTGTTCAAGTTTTTCTTACTATAAGTCTTCCAGGTGGAAATATACCAGCTGGCGGATTACAAGAAGCAAATCTACATATATTACCACATCCGGTTGACCGTCCGAGTCGCTATTGATACACAAAAAGAACTAAAGACAATTCAAAACTAACAAATCTAAATAACAAATTCTAGAAGGGGAAAGAAAAACAATTTTAAAACAAAAGAAATCATAGATCCATCCCACATTCACAAATTCCATGCACACTGCTCGCATAAACAAGCTGGACGTCACAAGGTGTGCTTTATAAAAAATAAAGTGCGATTTATTAAAGGGTACGTTTTGGGAGGCGGCTCACGTACGAGCGACCAGATTTGAGATCCCGCGAAGGTATGTCCCGATATAAAGCTTACCCTCTTCTATATGATAGTAATACTTGTATTGAAAAGATTTTTCTTGAGCCTATTTATGATCACGTTTATTTTTTATGAATTCGTCTTCTTCAGGATTTGTCTTTGATAAATATTTATTATAAGCTAACAATTTACCTTGGCTTCGCTCAGGTTGTCTTTGGGTGCATTTTTTATAATCTATACATATAATAAAATTCTAAGTCAAATCTGTACATTAAATATTTTTTAGAAAAACTTATTGAAATAGACATTATTATTGAAACAGAGGCCGAATCTATAGTTTTTAGAATTTTTGTCTGTCTGTTACTGCATCACAGAAAAACTACTGGACGGATTTTGATGAAATTTGGTATGGTAATAGCTGATTATCCGGGTCAACTAATATACTAATACGAGTATACTAATATATAAAACCTAAGAATTTGGTTTTGGTCATATAAAGGCGGGCGGAGCCGTGGGCAATGCTAGTATTAAATAAAGACAGTAACACCTTTAGGCAAAATTTATTACTAAAAGTAGTCTCCAGGTGGTGTTACTCTACTGGTTTAGTCTCATGTACAAGATAAGAGTATGATTAGACGTATAGTTTAGTATGTCCTTGCCAAAATGCAAAGTGTTTATAATTTATATCTGAACATGTGCATAACATAGCCATTCTAAATTGATTGATCGATCAATATGGCCGAGTGTCAAGGCATCAAATTAGGAAATTGATTTAATACCAAAGACGTCAGATGGAGAACTTTATAAACATAACATTTTATTTAAAGTTAATTTATAGGTATACTAGCATTACCCGCGGCTCCGCCCGCGCTTAGATGACCAAAAACCAAATTCTTAGGTTTTACATATTAGTTATACTCTTACATTGCAGTTGTTGTATTTTTTCGCAAAAATGAGACATTTTCCCGCGGTAAAAAGTATTCTATATGTTGACCCCGATAACAAGCTATCACCATACCAAATTTTATCAAAATCCCTCCAGTGGTTTTTCTTGATACGGTAACAAACAGACAGACAGACAAAGATCTAAAAACTATAGATTCGGCCTCTGTATCGATGATAATGTTTATTTCAATAAGATTTTCCAAAAAATATTTAATGTACAGATTCGGCTTCGTTACAATTTTATCATATGTATAGAAAATATAAATAGAGTCCATTTCTGTATATTTCTAATATAGAGACCATGATATCACTTTACCATTTTTGGTTATTTGCGATTGGCATTTAGAATTGTACAATAAATAATAACTATTAATTCTATTGTGGCAATGAACTAATATTTTTATGTCTAAACGAATATACTATTGAAATTATAATATTTATTGAATTACTAGCAAAACCCGCGACTTCGCTCGCGTACAACTACAAAAAAAACTCTAAAAAGGTAGTTTCATAAGTTTCATACAATATTTGCAACTCAAAACTATTTAAATCCCGTAGAATCAATACATAAAATTGTTGTAAGAAATTGACGAACTTCCTCGTATTAGCGCATACTGGTTTCTATGAAAAATTTAAAGTCCATAAAAACGATAGAAAGCAAACAGGGAGGGGCTCGATCATTTTTTTAATATATTATTGTACCTATATATACTAACGAAACGGATACTTGTGTCTGCGCACACATTTGGACACTATAATCTCTAATGCATAAATGGCTAGTTTTAGTGAGATTGGCCGACGGAATATTACCATTACTGATGATGATGTTCTCCTAGCCGATTCCGGCTACGGCGGCCAATCTCATTGAGATTAGCCAACTGCGCAGGAGATATTATAGTGCTCAAGTGTACGCGCAGACACAAGTGCACTCTCTATTCCTATCACTCTCATACTCCGGTGGGACGACTGCTCGACACGACCAGTGAGAGTTAAGGCGCAGGACCGACGGCTTTACGTGCTCTCCGAGGCACGGGGGTGAAACACCGCCAACTTCCCAACTCCGGGCTGTTACTGAGACTTACTATACAGAAAGACTCAATAACTAAACTTTGGCCCGACCTGGGACTCGAACCCAGGACCTCCGGGTGTTCAGCCGTACATGCTAGCCACTACACCACCGAGGCAACCATTACATTACCATTACTATAACCCTAGTGAACATATAAACTGATCAGCCCATAGCCTCATGCTACGACGTAGTACATCTACACTATCCTTCGCGAGATCCTTCCATCCAAATATATTAAACAATATTAAACTATATAGCGTATAATTTATAACACAAACACATATAAAATCAAAATAAAAATCGACAAACTATTCGCAAACATCAGGTGCGTGCCAGATATCAGCCTTTGGGAATATTTTAATACAGTGCCAGCAGACCCTTCGCAATCATTTTATTTTCATACCGGGTCTCGGAGGCCCAAAAGGTCTACCTCGTGATTTGCCATTCAAAGTGTGAGACGTGACAGCGCATCAGGTATGGGGATCCCTACAAATCCCAATAAGTTTAAGATAATACGGCTGTTTGATAGATAAATCGGTAGAATCTATATTATTAAAAAAAATTATACGTCCGAACGTATTGGTAGCGACTACATCTACTAAAGCAATAAAAGGTGGTATACATACATGTATACATATAAAAATTGTAACTGAGCCGAATCTGTACATTAAATATTTTTTGGAAAATCTTATTGAAATAAACATTATTTTCGATACAGAAGCCGAATATATAGTTTTTAGAATTTTTATCTGTCTGTCTGTCTGTTACCGCATCACAGAAAAACCACTGGATGGATTTTCATGAAATTTGGTATGGTGATAGCTGATTATCCGGGTCAACATATAGAATACTTTTTACCGCGGGTAAATATCTCATTTCTAAGAAAAAATACAAAACTGCATTGTAAGAATATACTAATATGTAAAACCTAAGAATTTGGTTTTTGGTCATCTGAACGCGGACGGAGCCGCAGGCAGTACTAGTTTTAAATAAAACTATCTTTCGGTTTTTTTCGCGGATTAATTATGATTTTTGATTCCCGAATCATGATCACGGGAGAGACTAAGGTTTTAGACATCTCAAAGGCCATTATATCATATTTCTTCTTACAGGCAGTGCCTCTACCCACAATTTTAAAAATGATTTCAAATATCTAAAAATGGCACCAAAATAGTACCATACAATCTTTGTTGATTTTAATTCTAAACATTTTAATTTTTGCTGTTATTATTAAAATTATTACATTTTTTTTTAAACTTTATTAACTAATAAAATTATTTAGTGTTGCTATTATTAAAAAATATATATTTAAAAACTATAAAAATCATGTAATGAAATCCAACGTAACATTATAATATGACCATATTATTAATTTTAACCAATATGTACATTGTACAGGTAAAGGGTAGTATAGTACGCATTACTTAGCATGAATTAAATTATCTACAGCTTCGTTGTGATATTGCTTAAAGCTATCTAATACAGGCTGTATTTTTATAAAAACTAAAAAACTGACTTCCAGACACTAAAAATAAATCAATAATTAAACTTTAATTTGCTTTAGATACCTAATCAGATATTTTCAATGTCAAAGCGAGCCGATGGAAAGCTGAGCGATTTATTCCCCTAAGGTCACAAACCTCTTTCTTTTGGAAGTCGGTTAATAAAATAGACAAATACCTATAACTTTATCAAACGAAATTATTTCGATTTATACTTATCAAAGATTTCGTATGCCTATATATTTGTAACTTTTAATTTAATAATAGTATAAATAAGATAAGTAAGCAAACAAATTATGTGATAGTAATCTCACTGTATTTGTAGCTTAAATTAGTTATAGACGTTGTATATTTTAGATAAGGATTCCCTTAACAAGGTGAACTATATGTGAATATATATATGTATATATATACATATATATATATATATATATATATATATATATATATATATATATATATGTGTGTGTGTGTGGGCAAAGGTGGACTTATCTCTATAAGAGATTTCTTCTAGTCAACCCATGCATGTGGGAAATAGTGTTAAATAGCGGGACAGAAAGAGAAAGAGCAGATTTTCATATCTTTCTTCTTTTTAGATTAAAACTACCTCTTTGATCACTTAAAGTATTAAACTATATTTTTTAATTTATTATTATTTTTAACAGGCATATGTATGTACCTTAGTTATAAACCTACTGATATATTAAATTAATAAAATTTATATATTTTATCAAATAAACCAGCCTGTATAATTGGTGTACCTTCAACTAGGTGCGTTCCCGGAGGATCTGAATAATTTAGAGCGAATAATTTTGAAATTAACATTTTTAATCTCAGAGATGTTGTTCAAATAAATTACAAATTCTGTTATACTGCAGATTGTTAAAAAATAAACAGGCTATGTTCAAACGTGTTGGTCGCTGTAAGCCAAGCCTAACTAGCCTCTAAGTAGTGAATGATTTGAGGGGTAACTAATTCGATTCTTAGTCAAGACATTTATTTGTATTAATTAGCATTACTATTTAGTTACAGTAATAAAATTAGATTATTACATACTATACTACCATACCTAAGATATACATACAATTTTAATTTGTTTCTGTGCTTTTAAAATTATATTTAGATGTAGCCAAAGCCCAAACAAGTATCTACCATTAAAAATATCTATCTGTCTGTGTATAATGCACACTCTATTGAAATGAACTTTATCTTATCAATACAATGCGAAACTGTCACTAGTTTGTTTGGGATACTTTGTCAAATGATAAAATTAGTTGCATGGCATTAGTTTTATCTAAAATTTGCATAATTATTTTAATTCTTTGAATTGTCAACTAAATTAAAGTTACCAATAAAACACCTATTGTTTAAAAGAGATAAATTAAGTTTTATTTAAAAAAACCTGACATCAAATATGGAGCAAATATCTACAACCTCATTTATTAGCTTCATTAAGCCCCATAAATACTATTATATATAGGCAGTGGTAGCCCAGTAACGCGCTCGCTTGGGAAACCGAGTGAAGCGGGTTCAAATCCCGGGTCTCGCACCTCTGATATTTTCATGTGCGAATCATTTCTAACATGATTACCATTTGCCTTACGGTGAAGGAAATCATCGTGAGGAAACCTGCATGTCTGAGAGAACCTAGCAAGTTTTCGAAAGACATGTGAAGTCCGCCAACCCGCACTTGGCCAGCGTGGCGGACTATGGTCTGATCCTCCTCGTATAAAAGGGAGGCCCGTGTTCAGCAGTGGGACGTTAAAAAGGGCTGAATATAAATACTATAGTAATATTCCAAACTAGAACATATTATAACTCGTAGTTAAAACGTGTAATACATCAACGTGAACAAAGCACAATTAAACAGACTGTCGCTAGAAAACGCAGTGACCGCGCGACCGCGACACACGCACCCATTATCGTATTTCAACCGGTCATTTGTCCACTGAATCACTCACCTGACCATGCCGTGATATATAGCCCCCTTTATTGCCTACCGTTTTAGTCTGACACGCTACTACGGTGCACTAAATAGCTTTATACTGTTATGTATTTAATATTAGGCAAATTTTACGTAATAGGTAGTGGTAGCAGAGTGGTGATGAGCTTGCTTGGGAAACCGAGTGAAGCGGGTTCAAACCTCAGATTTTGCATCTTTGATATTTGCATATAATAAATAAATAATAAATAAATATATTGGTCCATTAACACACAGCACCAACTAGCTCCATGGAAAGCTACGAGGCTTGTGGTATGGACACCAGATAGTTGACACATTACACATATATAACTTTAAATATATACATATTATAAATATAAACACCCATGACTGGAGTACAAGCATTCGTGCTCATCACACAAATGAATGCCCCCAGCGGGACTCGAGCCCGCGACCGCTGGCACAGCAAGTAGGGTCACTACAAACTGAGCCAAACGAGTCGTCAAATATGCAAATCGTTTTCAACATTTTTTCTCTTACCTTACAGTGAACAATATCCTGATCAATCTCATATTGAAGGGAGGTTAATTAGGGTTGAACATCCCCTAAATGGGATAAATAGGAGATTCAAATGTGTATCAAAGTTTAATTTTTGTGAAAAACTAATTATTTTTCCGTCACTGAATACATTGCAGTGTATTTGAATGAATGTGATTAAGTCTAGTTGATATCTTTATAGGATCTGTACAACATTAGTATGGTCTATCATAATATTAACAAAATTTGAGTGTTGTATACTATTAAAAATAACTGCCTCGGTGATGTAGTGGCTAGCATGCACGGCTGCACACCCGGAGGTCCTGGGTTCGAGTCCCGGGTCGGGCCAAGTTTAGTTATTGAGTCTTCCTGTATAGTAAGTCTCAGTAACAGCCCGGAGTTGGGAAGTTGGCGGTGTTTCACTTGTGTCTGCGCGTACACTTGAGCACTATAATATCTCCTGCGCAGTTGGCTAATCTCATTGAGATTGGCCGCCGTGGCCGGAATCGGCTAGGAGAACATCACTATTAAAAATATGACAAAAATATATTTTTTAAAGTCAATATTGAGTTCGAAGTGAGTCTTTTCAGCAGAATTGCATAGAGAGTTGTAGCTCAGCTGGCGTAGCCAGCGGGTTAGTTGAAGTAGAAATAAATACGTTTTTAAGACATCTTCAAAGCATTATTGTCTTCACCCAAAGCTGCAGGTTCGAGTTCCGCTCAGTACGAAATATTTATGTCAGTGATACAAGTGTTAGTTGCTGAAATCATTTGGCGTGTAGATTTGTTTATTATTAATTTATAATTTACAAGCCTCGTAGCTTACCACGGAACTAGATGGTGGATGGATGGTTATTTATAATGATATTTATAATGATATTTGCAATTTTGAAAGAAAACTTTAAATTGCATGCCTGATTGCCACCGACGTGGTATAAAAAATAAAAAAATATATAAAACTAGCGACTCAGCTTCGCTTCGCTTCGAATTCGTCCCTAAACAAGAACAAATCTATACCACGGGAAACTTACATTTTTCCGGGATAAAAAGTTACCTATGTGCTATTCCAGACTATAATTTATTTTTATTCCAAATTTCATCCAAATCCGTTCAGCCGTTCTGGCGTGAAAAATCCGTCTATTCTCACAAACTTTCACATCAAAATCAGCAAAAAACAATTCAGCAAAATTTTTTTTTCATATGTTCCTTTACGTACACAGTCGTGTTAGTTACACCATTTATAACTCAAGAACGGCTGGACCAATTTTTATGATATTTAATTTTTTGGATTTCTCTTGATCCGGCATAGGATAATAAGTATTAAAACATCAGAAAAATAAACAAAAACAAAATTAAAATTTATATGGCTAACGCTAGTTAATAACTATTTATATCTATTTAAAACGTACCGCTAGTGTAGCTATAATATTAGTAAGATTGTTATTAAACTATACTGTAGAAAACTGTTAAATTATATACTTATTACGTGATAATTCTATTTGGATCATTCAATTTACAGACACCTCAGATTGTTAGTCATTTTAAAGGAAAACGGGTAATTTCTCAGCGACAAAGCGGCACGAACAGGCGTGCGATGCGATTTGTATGCTAATACACGCTTCCGCAGGTGTGCTTGGAAAAAATATACGAAGAACCAATAGCAGCAAAAAACTTTAGACACCTACAAAAAAATGTTATTTATGCTTTATCATTCAAATGCCTCATTAGTATATTGGCTAGTATTTACGACTAAATATCACCTGGGTTCGAATACCGAGTCAGATCAAGAATTTATTTACGGATTTTTTGTAATAGCCCAGATTTGGGAAATTGATGATGTAACAGAGAGTACACTTGCACTAAGTTACATATTATACTTATGTGTATATGCAACTTAGTCCAAATACAAGCACTAGAATATCTCCTATGAAGATAATAATAATTATTATATATTTATGATAAATGATTATTATGTTATCTAAATGACACTAACACAATTTTTTTATTGATAAACACTTAAAATTATATACCTAGTTTGGACCTTTGTCCAAACTATATATATATATATATATATATATATATATATATATATATATATATATATATATATAGGTTCTTAAAGAAGAACAATGAAAATCATCTTTTTTCTTTTAATCTGAACTATTTCCAACTCTTACCATTAACCAATACGAACGAATAAGATAAAAATTCCAAGCATTTACACTCATTTAATTTTATTTGAAATCCTGTATTGGCTTTTATTCGAGCTATGCATTTAATTATGTCAAAGTAGTCATCGAGAGCCGTGAGTGAATACAAATTCGTTGGAAGTTCGAACATGATAACAGTCGAACTGCTACAAAATAACGTGGAAAGTACTAAAATAGATATTAAGGTGGACTCCCTTTTGTGTAGAGATGCGAACTGTTTTTGAAAGCAACGTCTAAATTCTGTTCTAAATCGATAGTCAATATTATAAATTTTGTTTATTTACCGACTTTAGAAGAAGGGAGGTACTCAATTTGTATATATGATACGTAATAACTTCGCAATTTGCGAACCGATTACTATGATTATTTTTTAATTCATACTTAAAGTTTCAAGAGAAAATTAAGCGTTAGGACCAAATGGTTACTTTAAAAGTCTAAATTTTTTAGTCAAACTATCCTTTAGTCATTCAAATTTACTCTGCATTCTAAACTGGATCGAATCTATTAAAATTTGCACTTTGGGTGATTACTTTTACTGCCTCGGTGGTGTAGTGGCTAGCATGTACGGCTGCACACTCGGAGGTCTTGAGTTCGAGTATCGGGTCGGGCCAAGTTTAATTATTGAGTCTTTCTGTATAGTAAGCGTCAGTAACAGCCCGGAATTGGGAAGTTGGCGGTGTTTCACCCCCGTGCCTCAGAGAGCACGTAAAGCCGTCGGTCCTGCGCCTTAACTCTCACCGTTCGTGTCGAGTGGTCATCCCACCGGAGTATGAGAGTGACAGGAATAGAGAGTGCACTTGTGTCTGCGCGTACACTTGTGCACTATAATATCTCCTGCGCAGTTGGCTAGTCTCAATAAGATTGGCCGCCGTAGCCGGAATCGGCTAGGAGAACATCATCATCATCACTTTTTTTACTTAGATAGATATATTTTTATCTAAATGGGCTAAGACAAACATTTATATAAGAAATTCTAACAATTCGATATGTGTGCTTATCCCTCACTAGTATCGGAAAGGAAGGAAGACAGTGAAAGTGAATTCCTTTCACCTGATAGAACGGTTATTAGCCAATTCGATGCCCATTGCCATCCTAATAGAGGTATAATAAAAGGGCCCTCTCTATTTTTTTTCGTTTATTTGCCGAAAAGGTAAAAATTTCTTTTTCGATTTGTTACAACGGCTCTACGAATTTTCTATAAGTTAGCCTATTATCTGATGAAACATCATTTGATTTGCTACGAAAAGTAAGTAAATATGTATATGAAATTAATGAACTAATTATATAATACATTATATATGCATAAGTTTTGATTTTATGTTTTAATTATTTTCCGTGACTTTTGGCACCATACAAAGAAGGCTAAGTAAATATATATTGTTTCTGCCTCTAAGATTAGAGAACTCAGATGAGTTTACTGAAAAATTTGTATTGATGCTCTTTGATATGGCACTTAATTTAGTATTTTTAAATGTGTATAAAAATATTATGGTTAAGAGCGAATAGTTTGTTAGTATTATACTCGCTTCCCTCGGGTGTAATATCTTTCATATTCTATATAATTCAGTAATACATTATTTTCATATAACTCTTTGGTTGGTTACTGTTGTTACTGGTCTTTGGTTTACACTGCGTACGCCAGTAAAGCTCCCAATCGGTATTATTTTTTAAATATCTTTAACAATCATCGTCGTATATCAGCCAATTCACACAAAATCGTATGAAAATCCGCCTTCGTAGTTTTTGAGTTTATAAGGTTCCGACAGACAGACACGGCGGTTGAGATTTATAATATATATTTTATATATTAACTTCCTTATTAAAATATAAAATATATATTATTACAACCATTGTCCGCGGCTCCGCCCGCGTTCAGATGACCAAAAACCAAATTCTTAGGTTTTACATATTAGTATACTCTTATATTATAGTTTTTGTGTTTTTTCTCAGAAATGATATATTTTCCCGCGGTAAAAAGTATCCTATATGTTGACCCGGATAATCAGCTATCACCAGACTAAAGTTCATCAAAATCCCTCCAGTGGTTTTTCTGTGATGTGGTAACAGATAGACAGACAAAAATTCTAAAAACTATATTTTCGACCTCTATATCGATAATAATGTTTATTTCAATAAGATTTTCCAAAAAATATTTAATGTACAGATTCAGCTTAGTTACAATTTTATTATATGTATAGATATTAATGACCTGTCATCATAATAAATGTCAAATGCTACGAATAAATATAAATTATGTTTAACTCTAACTTCGCAATTGTGAATTTAATGAAATGTGTCTGAAACTGCTATTTCTATTTCGAATTTATTAGAACAAATTCAATTTTAGCAAGTAATTTTCATCTAAAAATTTTCAATATTTTTTTTCTAAATATAGCCGAATTTAAAAATATAGCAAGATTATATTGCAATTAATCTAAAACTTTTAAAGATACAATTATATATTAGATAGCGCTAATATATAATGTGAGAATCATAATGTGAGAGAATTTATGGAATTAATATTATAAATAAACAAGAAATGAAATTAAATATTTGATAAGCCCCCGACACAATAAGCTATTCATTGAGGCCAATTTAATAAGCATAAACACAATATCTCTCAGTATTTTAGTAAATAGTTGAGAATCTTGCAGATTTCTGGTGAAGCTGCATCAGGCCTAAGTTACCATATCCTTGCAATGTCATTGAAATAACGGGATACAAATTTCGAATGGATTAGATCTGTGGAAGTTGCTCATATTCTTTTACCGTCTATAAAAGAGTTGACAAAATATGACAAACCACTGAATGCAGTATCTTGATTTATAGCGAAGAATATTCTCAACAAAGTCACCTTTCAAACAAAAACAAACTAAATGAAAATCGGTTCATCCACTTGGGCACTACGATTCCTTAGACAGACACGCTAAAACAGATACACGTTAAGCGTATACACACCTCATTTGCCTCGAATCAATATCCAACTAACACAACCAAACAACCAATACTTTTAAAAACAAAATATTATCCTCTGATGCCTAAAAAAGAAGAGCCTTGCCTATATTTACATGTTATCGCTGATGTACAAAATTATTTCTTTGAAAAAATGTCTGGAAACCAAATACATTTTCCCTATGCCGCCATCTGCACGTGATAGTGCGCGTTAATATTACAGGTGCGCTTGATCTATGGACCGGACGTGTGTGGACGGCGTAAGTCACAGCCTTGAAGAATAAATTATATTTACCAGCAATGTATAAAAAAAAACTTTTAATATATGATTTCTTTATTTAATATACTTACCTGACTTACCCTCGCTGGCTTAGGTGCGTGTCTAGGTACGTTTTAATTTTTATGAGCGGGACCCTAATTCTTTTTCTAAAACTAAAGTAGCCTAATCTATTATTTATAACATCAGCTATCAGCCAGCGAAAATCCCGTCAAAATCAGACCAGCCTTTTCGAATATTAGCCGAAACAGACAGACAAACAAACAAAAAATTTGAAAATGTGTTTTCGTATAAGTACTGTAAAAAATTTCATATGGATTTAGTAAAAAGCATTTAACATTACAAACAGACACTTTAATTGTATTTATCTGTATAGATTTATTAGATAATGACAACATAGCGATATGTAATTATTTAAAGAAAACACTTGATATAGAGACAGCAGTAGCCTAACTAGTATTTAGTACTTCAGACTTATAACGTACAATGTTGTAGAGGTTTGTTTTCTAGCTTTTTATGTAAGGAATCTTTCAAGAAATTTTGCTATCCTTATTTGATAGACGATCTCTATACTGCAAGAAAGATGAAAAAATCAACAAAAATATTTTCGCATATATTACATTAAGTACTAATGCCATAATATTGACGGCACGTTTGGCTCAGTTTGTAGTGATCCTACTTGCTGTGCCGGCGGTCGCGGGTTCGAGTCCCGCTGGATTCATTTGTGTGATGAACACAAATGTATGTACTCCAGTCATGGGTGTTTATATTTATAATATGTAAGTATTTAAAGTTATAATATATGTGTAGTGTATAAACTATCTGGTATCCATAACACAAACTTCGTAGCTTACCATGGAACTAGATGGTGCTGTGTGTCCCAACATATTTATTTATTATTTATATTTATTTTCAAATAATTTTGACAACTTACGTATATGACAAATTTTTTACCGAATTGAAACCAAGTTATTTATTAATATTATTTCAAAAAATTTGATTCTATAGGGATTTAATTAGACGTAAAAAATAAGATATATGTCACAGTTTCTGCCTTATACCACATATGTAGTAGACGCGTTGCGAAAGAACAGCGAAATATTTGTTAAAACAACTCGTCTCGAACGCTTATTGGCGTATGGCGTTGGCGGTGCCCGTGTTGCGTGATTTATACATTTCAATAACTTTATTTTAATGCTACACATGAAGAAATATTTAAATGGCGATCCAAAAGTCATACACTATCTTAAGATAACTTTGTCTACAGTAATATTATAAAGAGGAATATTTGTATTTTTGTACGTTCTCTTTGAATAAAATCAAAAATTTTGAATTGAAATTTGTTAAGAAGATAGTTTGTGACCCTGGAAAGGACAGGATAGTTTTTACCCAGGAAATCATCCCTTAACGGGGTGAAAATGGGGATGAAAGTTTGTATGGGGAATGAACCCAGGGACGAACCAGAGCGAAGCATGAGAGAGTCGCTAACATATAAATACAGTTAGAAGCCTTTATTAAACTTAATATATTAAAGCTATTTGAGTGGCACTGGTAAAAGGCAGCGGCTCGCTCGAATCTTACAATAAAATCTCGAAGTAATTGTGGTAATCAACTAATTAAAGTCATAAATTATCATATAATATACTATCAATAGGTACTTTATTTTTATCTTAAAAATGGGGAGATCTAAAAATATTAATTCAGTTGTTTCTTTATCCATATTTTTGCCGCTTTTATATGAGTTTAGTTTGGTATTGCTAAGATATTTCTCAATATAAACTATATAAAACGTCCATACAAAAACATAAATACTGTCATTTCATACGGGCAATTCAAATATATCTTAAGATTCGTTAAAGCCTTATTAGAAATAAATGAACGAGCAACGCCACGAAAATAAGTTAGTTCGTGAAATAAAATAAAATTTATACCGAAGCCATAGTCGTTTTCAAACGCTAATATCCAAGGTATCGTTTTCGCGTTATCTTTGCAACGCGTTTTTACGATACTTAGCAAAGTTTTTTGCTGTTAACGGCTCGAAGTTTCAATTTTCCTGTCATTAAACGATTCTTAACGGTTCGTGCGAAGAAAAAACTGGAAACAATCTAAAATACGTAGCTTTTAATCGATTGGCAAATTTTGTGACGTCTGTTCTCTACACAAAATACAGACTTATGTTAAATAATGTAAGTTTATTACTGGATAATTAATTCTCACTATGTGACAGATCTATTATTTTTAAATCGATTCATTTGACTAATTTTAATATTTAATACAATAATTTAAACTTTAATTGTATACGTACTGAATTTTGATCTGTTCATCCCTTATACTGCAGAAGGACTGCCTGCATCCTCTCTTCCCACGGCTATCAACTAGCTAGCTTTGTAACTAAATAATCAAACCGTGGTAGTTGATTTGAACATATTCGATTGACGTATCGATTTCAAATGATGCAAATTTAGGTGACAATATAATTATTTGATACAATAAAGCTGATTTGTTGGAATGAAAATGAATAGTAACTCTGTAAATTTTGATTAAGATTTCAAATCATACCAAAAACTATTTTAATTAATTACTATTAATATAATAAAAATTCATTATTAACAAGAATTTACTATTTTTTACTACTATCATGGTCACGAAAGAGACTATGGTAGACATGTTTGCTGTAAATCTTCGAAACATTGGGAACCAAAAACCATAAAGAACTCCCCTGAAAGATCCGAACAGATAAATAAATCTAAGAAAATATTGTTTTACCAAAAAAGTGAAGTAAGTAGTGGAGAATACTATCAGTCCATTAGAAAAATTACGTTACCTAAAGCTAGGTGCACAACACACGTGAGTAATAATAGTGCATTAACACCTCGTATCAAAGCGTCTTTGAAGTCACTGATGTAATCTCGCTCTTATATTCTCTAAGTACTGCGCCGAGCTTGACACGTACTCTACTAAATACTATACCTGATTTATTAATTTAAGCAACTTTCAGTTTATAATTTTACTATCACAATATTTAACACTTAAACTGGCTATCTAGCAAAAAAGTAATTAGGACAAAATACACTCCTTAGTTTTATATTTATTATGAAGTACATTATATATAAGTTGATATTATTTTTAACTTATACTTAAATAAAAAAAAGTAAATCAAAAAAAAATATGTATTTCTAATTAGTAATTACTCCTAACGCTCATAATTCTCTATCGGTTATAAAATTTACATAGACGAATGCAAGATGCCACAAAAACTTGTTTGGAATATTAAACTATTTCGTTGTATTGAAGGTTAAAATTGATATCATATTATTTACTCATCGCCAAAACAAATTTGAATGAACAAATTTTTGTATTGAGGATCTAACAACACTACCTGATTCGAATAATTATTGGGATAAATCCTATTATTAATATTATAAATGCGAAAGTTTCGATGGATGTATGTTTGTTTCTCAATCACGCCAGAACGGCTAAACGGATCTGGATGAAATTTGGCATAAAGATAAATTATAGTCTGGAATATCATATAAATTATTTTTTATATCGGAAAATGTACAGTTCCTTAGAGATAGATTTGTTTTTGTCTAGGGAAGAACCCGAAGAGAAGAGAGGTTGAGTTTTTCACAGAGCAAGGTACTAACCGTTAAAACGTACTTAGGAATGAACCCGAGTGAAGCGAGGGTGGATCGCTAATATTGAATATATATTATAATACATCATGGCACATAGTATCACTACATAGTATAAAACAAAGTCGCTTTCTCTGTCCCTATATCCCTATGTATGCTTAAATCTTTAAAACGCATCGGATTTTGATGCGGTTTATTTTAATAGATAGAGTGATTCATGAGGAAGGTTTTAGTATATAATTTGTTAAGTTCTTGTATACATTGGCTAAAATATAACGATATTTGTTGGAGGTGTCGGTAAAAATAAGACGTCTGGGAGCTTTCAACGAAAATACTGCCTAAACCCTTTGAGATATAACAAAATAATGTATGGTGGAATTGTGTATCTTATATAGGTCTACAGAAAAGTCCACGATGGCCTATGTCTATCTCTTAAGGATAACATACTATATCCATTTTAATTTAAAACGTACCTAGTAATCAATCGCTAGTAATAAATTATTATAAGTTTTCTTTAAACTAAAAAGACATTTCTACTCGATTTGTAAACTGTAGTAGAGCATACTTTTGCAATTCACACAGATCTATTTCCACAATGCGACTCCTTTTTCTGTCTTTTGTGCCGTTTCCTTTGATTAACTTTGATGTAGGTGAGTACACTAATGGATTGTTGCTCTCAAAGGCTTCACCTGAATGTGTTGTCTTCATGTTGGTTAGAATCATGCTTTGTATTGTGCTAAGTAAAATTAGACCCTTTTTTGTCTAGAAGTATTGATGTAGGTTTACTTATATAAATATATGTCGAAGCGCTAATATAAATGATTTTTGTAAAATTAATTTGCTAAAACCTGCATGCTTATAAACTCGTTTTATAATTTACCTTACCTGCTTTACCTATAGTATTTGCTGTTCAGGGATTTTTTAGGATATCACCTAAAACAATATTCATGTATAAAAAAGATAAAATAGAAAAATGTCAAGTCAATGTACATAAATATTGATCATGTTCTGATATCGAATCCCTGATCTCCTTTCAGTTCGGTTAAAAAAATTAAACAAAATATTGGGATCCAAAAAACATATATAATAGCCTAACTTCATGCGAGTCCAACAAGAGTTAACAATCTAGACTAGATCTATTACGCCTTAGGGAGATGAGCGCCTTGAGGCTGGAAGCCTTTTTCGTTGGAGATGTACTTGACTTCGTATAAGACGCCATCGTTGCCGACGTAAGAGAAAACACCACGTACTTCAATAGCTTCCGTTTCAGTGCCTGGGTTCTTAAGGACAGCCTCCTCTGAAGCGGACTTGCCGTCGCTGGACACATATCTGTTGATAGAGAAAAATATTGAAATTAATAATTAATGTAATTTTTTGCTTGAGGCTCTATATGGTAAGCCGGTAATTGACTCATTTAATCCCATGTTTTAACAGGTATAATTTTGTATAAAAAATATTGAGTTCTAACAAAGAAATTCGTTACAGGTTAATCGTTAAAACAGCGATTTTTCTCAAGCCTTGAAGCATAAGAAAGTTTATTTTAAATAACTTTACTCGTAGGAAAGGATTATAGGATAATTTCTAAAAGCTATTAGTTACTATATTATCAACTTTTTTTTCAGAAATTATTATCATTTAAATCTGCAATTACTGTTTATATAATACATACATATAATAAAATTGTAACTAAGCCAATTCTTTACATTAAATATTTTTTGGGAAATCTTATTGTAATAGACATTATTATCGATACCAGTTTTTAGAATTTTTGTCTGTCTGTATGTCTGTCTGCGACCTCATCACGAAAAAACGACTGAAGGGATTTTGATGAAATTTGGTATAATGATAGCTGGTTATCCGGGTCAACATATAGGATACTTTTTACTGCGAGTAAATATCTCATGTCTGAGAAATCTATACTAAACGTTAAAAGCAGGGACGAACCCGAGCGGAGCGAGGATGAGTCGCTAGTTACTAAATAAATAACTATCAGTGGAAACTTAGCTGATGTACGTATTTTTATATATTAGTATCTTATAAGTACCATCTCATTGTTTGTTTCCCTAATAAATAATAAATAAATAAATAACTTGTTAGGTAAGTAATCATAATTATATAACTTCGCTAAAACAATAGAGCCTTCATGAGCTACAATCGAGAGTGTACCAAATCACGGCTTCACTTTGAAGAGAAAACAAAACCGTTTCACTTATACTATCATTGATTGACAAGAAATTACACTACTGTAATGAAAATGAAAGTTTGTATGTGTGTGCATGTTTGTTACTCCTTTACGTTGTAACGGCTGGACGGAATACGATTGTTATTTATATTTCATAGTTATTGTTCGTAATAATATTTGCCAAATTGAATCGCAAAGATATCTAATATTAGTGCCTTTAACAAAAACCTTAATTCTTACTTGTAATTGTATCCATTGACGCCAATGTTGTCAAACTCTTGACTCGTGATGACAGCTGATTTGGAGTCTACTGGGATTGTGGCGGCGGAGGCCACAGCCACGCACAGAGCGAATACGATGAACTGTAAAATATAAACAACATCGAAACTATTTATTTCAATTAACTAACATTTTTACCGTAAATACTTTGTTATTTGACAAATTCCTTTTGTATTTCTTGTTCTTTTTTTGAAGAAATAAATCATGAAAGTGTCCAATTTAAATAAATCAATATTAAAAAAAACATTTTTGAAAACAATCTTTTATATCATATAAATTGTGTAATGTAATAAATGGGTTTCATTTAATTTAAAGTAAAATTTTTATTTAGGTATTTATTTAGATATTTTTTACCCACGACGGAACGGACACGGTTTATGCGTTTGGGGTGCGAGGATGTTTGTTTGTTTGTTTGCTTGTGCAAATACATGTTGCCATTTTTCTTCAAAACTGACTAGTCCGATGTTGATGCAGTTTTCAGTTATGGGTTTGGGTTTGATTGGTGCATGTCCTTAGATAGGTGTTACGGTTACAACTCATCAAGGGGCGCTGCAGTAAACATTTGTTTGTGCAAAACCAAAACTACTAGTCCGGTTTTGATGCAGTTTGTGGTTGATTAGGGAGGGTTCTTAAATAGATGTTACGGTAGTAACACACTAGAGGGCGTTGCAGTAATATATTTTATATTAGCTACTACATATTAAAGACATTTATGTCCAAAAACTACTAGTCCAATTTTGATGCAGTTTTCAGTAATGGGTTTGTAATTGATTAGTGAGGGTTCTTAATTATTTGCAAATACTGATCTAATGTACATACCACTAGCCATCACTATTTAAAACTTTAATCATAAATAAAAATAAGTATCATAATCAACTTCTAAAGGTCCCTGTAGGGTAAACTGTAGGGGCAACGTGCGTTCACCTTGTCGTGGTGGGGGGGCTCAGTAGTGCCCGGCAATCCAACCGGACGCGAAGCTAAGAAACGCACAGGGAGGTTGCCCACTTCGGTGGGCGGTGGGAGGCGGCCCTCTTCGGGGGGCGGTGTACCTTGCGGGTTGCTCCTGGTACTTCTCTGATAGCAGAGTGGACCTTGGAGCAACCCCATGGTTGTGGTGGTCTGCTTTGGCAGACCTGCCGTCGGGGCGTCGTAGTTGAATGCGTAAGCGATCCTGCGACGCCCCATTAAGACGGGGGAAGGTTTTGTTGGGTTTTAGTGGGTAGTACTGGCTGTATTACGCCGGTGAGTCCCACACGTCGTGCGTAAATGCATTTCCCAATGTTAAAAAAAAAAAGGGGTAAACTGTAGGGGCACGGCCTACCCATTAAGGTTGTAAGTATAGCGCTAAAAATCTCCAAATATTCACGTTACTATAATGCTGCAAAACTAGTTCATTTAATGGCAGCTCCGGACGGATATTCTTGGTTTTTTTTTAATTAAGTTTATAGGTAGTTGAATGTTATTGCTACTTCTACAATCATCGAGAACCAAATAGGTAGGTACGTAGGAAAATGCTATGAAAATTGATACTCTAATGCTTACATATATGGCCGACTCCGCGAGAGATCAGCTCTACTTATTAAATCTTTTTACATTTATTATCTCGCGTTACATTTAATTTTTATGTCGGGTTTTTTTTTAATTATTTTATCCTTTTTTAATTACTTTTTAACCCTCGTAGGTTTTTTTCAATTTTTTTATTTTGTTTTTTATTCAGAAAACCTTTTCATTTGATATCCATATCATGGGGGTGCTTAGAAAAACATAGTCCGCCATCTTTGGGAGTCCGCCATATTGGATTTAAAATGACGTCCCTTATCTATTCATGCATTGTCATCCAAACTAAACGTGTATGCAAAAAGTTGAGGATAACTGGTTTAAAATTTAGTTACAAGATTTGACTCGAACAAACATACATACAAACATTGCAAATTAAATAAAAGCTTGTAAAAAGGTTCAACAAAGCTAATAAAATTATTATAAATATAATATTCGATGCACAATATAAAATTTTACATTACTTATGATATATTTTTTTATTTCATTTAGATTTAGGTATTTCCTTCTCTGTCATACAGAAGGAAGATATAAAATGAATCTTATTATAGACTATAAATAATCAAGTCCCATCAGTTGAGATATTTTTGAAACTGAGTTATAATATTAGTAATTCATAACACCATACAAATTTTAGGGAATTACCCAATAAATTCGAATTGTAACAAAAAATGTAAATTATTTCTGCGAAAGAATTGCAATACATGATATTTAATTCGATTTCAAATCAATAGGTCAATGGTAAAAAACTCACGGATTTCATTTTAGCGGTTAGATTTGTGTGCTTTGTGCCTCGAAGTCCGTTAGAGGATGTGCTAAAGACTGTGATTAGAATTAAGATTTTGCCATTTTATATACCTCTTCGTGATGGCTAGTTTGCATATTGAATGCCTTTGAGCATTTGAGGAGAGATGCATTCTTGTTTTAGGATTCATTTTGCAACCTGACTATGGAACATAGGTCTGATTTTTTGTATAATAATTAATAGGTAAATGTATAAATTAAATCGCTAATATATATTATAGGGCCATCATATACCCTCTAGAACTTGATAAGTTTCTAAATCTATTTAGTACAAATAAACGTAACCCAGCTTAGACTGGAATAAGGTAAAAAGGTAAAAATATTTCAATTACCTAATTAATTTTTATACAATATTACTTACACAATTGGCCCTAAAGAAATATATTCAGAATAACAAAACAATACTTGTTTATAACAATTCTTAACCTGCGTTATTTAATAGCAAACATACATTTTTTGTGTACGTTTTTTATCGTTCTGTTTTGCATTTCTAACAACCTGATAATGCTTTAAAGAAATAAAAGCTGTTTATAAGTAATTTAATTTTATTTTTAATTTGAAAATAGAATAATTATCTATACCAAGACTATAAAACAATAAAGTTTGTAAGTTTATATGTAACGGTCAAACTAGAAAATAATCGCCATAATCAGATTGGTATCTGTTTTTTGTTCATATTGTATTAATGTATGTACCCGTTTATTTAACGTTAGGAAATGCTTTTATGAATACCACCTCCATACATACAGGTGGTTACGTAGGACTCTTCACTCTATATTCGAAGACCCAACAGACCAATCCTCGTCTTAATGAGGTATCGCAAGATCACTTCGCACTGAACTACAACGCCCCGACGCGACGCGACGGCGGCCTGCCGAAGTAGACCTGTCAAGGGGCTACTTCTACAGTCCACTCTGCTATCAGAGAAGTACCAAGGTCCAAGGCATGGTGTACCATAAAGTGGGACCGCTCCCACTGAATCTCTTGGCTTCGCACCCGGCTGGATGGTCGTTAATAAGCCACCTGAACATAACAGACACATCGAGGGGGAAGCAGGTACCCTATCCCATACTTATATAGGCTATTTTATGTGTCGATGGGTGTGTCAGGTGGATAATTAGCACAATGGAATAATAGCAGAAGCACATACGGGTGGTTTTTAGAGTGATTATGTGAAATTAGCCGGAAATGTTGTCTTCAAAGTAGCGACAATTAATTATATGCATTTATTTTTATTTAAACCTCAACCACAAAGTTTTAAGTCCGTGCGATAGTTTTTTTTTATATTCAATTAACAGCAACAAGGTACGACTATTTTCGATGTTTATTAATTAATTAGTTTATATAGATAATATGAAACTACAAATAAAAATATCGATGCACTGAGTATAATGTCCTCCCGACTGATTCCCACCACAGTCGTCAATCTCATTGAGACTAGCCATCTGCGCAGGAGATATTATAAAGCAGCGCGTGTGACAGAGAGCGCAGACACAAGTGCACTCTCTATTCCTGTCACTCTCATACTCCGGTGGGACGACTGCTCGACACGACCAGTGAGAGTTAAGGCGCAGGACCGTCGGCTTTACGTGCTCTCCGAGGCACGGGGGTGAAACACCGCCAACTTCCCAAGGCCAGGCTGTTACTGTGACTTCCTTAGCAGAAAGACTCAATAACTAAACCTCTAGATGTGCTAGAAAATAGTTAGATTTTTATTATGTAATATCTTTTGTAATTTTTTTGTTCACATTTTTCTTTTGCTATAAATTTTACTCATTCTCTTTTTTTTCATTACCCTTTCTTAAAGAACGATTTAATATATAAAATAAAATATTGTAATTTGATTTTTTTATATTAAATTGAACAGACAGACAAAATATACTAAAAATGCTTATTGTGACAATTAATAAAATTTTAAAATATGATTTATTAAAATTAAAATGTTTTTGTACTTAAAATATTTGCAAACTATTAGAAAAATCCTAAAAAGTAGAAAGTGCAGAGTATATAGAGTAGTTATGTAATATTAGACAGTCTTTATTAGCGTTCCGACCTTGGCATTCACTTTCGCGTTAGGTCTGTGGAGCACCGCGCTCGATACGATCGTTTGCATATCCAAATCTGCATCTTATAATATTACAATAATATTTTCATTATTATTTTCTTTACATTTATCAATTGCGCTTATTATTGTGTAAACTAATACTGCAAAATTATATTTTAAAAGTTTAATCGGTCAGTGGACTTAGTTATGGTCTTCCTCTTCATCTTGCTTGCAGCCGTATATGCTAAACACTATACCACCGAAGCAGTGGTTCTCTTGTATAATATACTATTAAAATCTTCGAGGCTTACCAATTTTTTTTTTTGACAATTTATATACGAATACGAGTATATTACAATAGGTCAAGGAAAGCTTTTTTTTAGTTTTTTTTTTAAACTATAATTATTTACATGAACTAACCGTCAAAGCTCACGATAACATGTTAATATCTATCACGTTATAAAAAGAAAACCCATCCAGGAAAAATAATAATAATCGGAACACTGAAAAGGACTGCCCCGTGTAGTGTAGCTTATATTGAAAAAAAGAAAGCTAAAAATAAAGAAAGTTTCCATTTTTATTATTCTCTCAACATATTTTTTTTTTTTTTTTTTTTTTTTTTTTTTTTATTTATTCAGGTAAAAACAGTCGTAAACAAAAAATCTAAAACAGTAAGGATACAATTAGACCTATATTACCCTAAATTATTACAAATGAACTGATTTGTCATCAAAAGTGACGGATGCTAAATAAGTATGTTTACCAAAATAAGTGAAACTAAATTAAATAAAAAAAAAATATTAAATAAAACTAAATTGAAGCTACTAAAAAAGAAACAAAAATACATATGTCTTATACAATATTTAGAAATAAATAAGTTTATACAAAATTTCCGAAAAACTAAAACATTGATTGGTTTGTACCTACTGGCAAAATATAGAAAGCAATTATAGTAATAGTAACAAATAAATTTTAATAATATTATCATAGTACAAACTATAAACAATAAAAGCCCATAGTTAGAATATTATACGAAACACTTGCTTTTTATACATACTTAGTTTACACGAAAAAATATCAACAACAGTTAAATTATTATTATAGAATGAACAAGAACGCCTGAGAAAGGTATTTTTTGCATACCTAGTATGATATGAAGGTATATGAAATGTATCTTTGGAACGAGAGGAAGAGGAGCGGGGAATTTTGAAAGAGATGAGGTTTAATAAATCTGTGGAGTTTACATAGTTATTAACAATTTTGTATAAGTATATGGTATCTAAATAATTACGCCTGGAGTGCAAAAGCTGCATATTATGTCTTGTCAAACTCTCCTCGTAGTTGGTATAATAAAAACCAGTACGATAGTCCAGAGACTTCACGAACTTCCGTTGCACTTTTTCAATTCTTTGGATGTGTACCATATATTGAGGACTCCATACAATACTTCCGAATTCGAGAATGCTTCTCACATACGCGTTATATAGTATTTTTAGTGTATTACCTCGAGTAAAAGGTTCGCTTAGACGGAGGATTAATCCTAAACGCTTAAAAGCTTTAGCTACAATTTTGTCAACATGAAGGTTAAAGTGCAGTTTGCAGTCTAGCGTGACACCAAGGTCACGAACTTCGGTTACTCTGTTCAGAGTATTTCCTAGTAATTTGTATTTATAAATATGGGGCTGATGTTTTCTAGAAAAAGTTATTACGCAGCATTTATCAACATTAAGGAACAAATGATTATTATTACAATATTGCTCAAATTGATATAAATCTTGCTGTAACTCAAGACAATCATCATCACAACGGACAATTTTATAAATCTTGGTATCATCAGCGTATAACAAATGATGAGAGTTTCTAATGCAAGAGTTCATATCATTTATATATAAAGTAAATAAAAACGGCCCTAAATGAGAGCCTTGAGGGATTCCAGACGAGATTTCCACAAAATTAGAGACATACCCCTTGAGTGCAACAGCTTGGCTACGGTTGTTTATATATGAACATACCCATCTAAGAAGATCGCCGTGTATACCAATTCTCGAAAGCTTCCTTATTAAAACAGAATGATTAATCTTATCGAACGCTTTCGAGAAGTCAGTATACACTGCATCAACCTGATGACCTACATCAAGAGCATTAAGCAAAAAGTCAGTGTACATCACAAGATTTGAATTTACACCACGACCACGATAAAATCCATGTTGTTCGGGAGCTATTACATGATACAAGTGAGAGGTAAGTATATTAGTTATAATTTTTTCAAAAATTTTACCAAAAATGTTTAACTTTGATATGGGTCTATATTGCTTTACGTCGTGTATATCACCCCCTTTAGGAATGGGGGTGATGATAGCTTTTTTCCATATACTCGGGAAACAGCCTTCAGTTATGGACTTATTGTAAATAATAGTAAGTGGAGTTGAAAGCTCTTTACAAAGTTTTTTTATTAAAACTGGGTGAATACCATCATGACCGGCACCTTTATTTACATTAACTTGCTCAAAGTGCTTTAAGACAACTTCACGTTGAATATCAACAGTCGATATATTAACTGAAGACATATTGACCTCGTCATCAACGGCAATGTGGCTGTTAATTGTGTCAGTTTGAGGGACAAAAACTGACTTAAAATATTCGTTAAACATGTTAGTGATTGTTTCTAGGTTATTGGAAGATACATTATTAAATTTCATTTCGGCAGGAATATTATTGGAGCCAAATTTAGATTTGACAAATGACCAAAAATATTTTGGGAAGGTTGAAATCTTATCTTCAGAGAAAATTATATATCGTTCGTAGCATTCACGTTCAACTCGTTTTTCTCGAGAACGTAAGGCAGAGTACAACTGATAATCTCGGTCATTTCGGTATTTTTTTCCATTTAGAATGCTTATTCATTTTTTGTCGTATTAATTTTATAAGATTACGGGAGTACCAAGGAGGGTAATTAGAATGTGATTTAACAGGTTTTTTTGGAATATACACGTCGATTAAATTCTGTAAAATATTATAAAAGTAACTGACGGATTCTTCGGTATTTAAGGTGGCTAGATCAGCAATCCAATTGACTCGCGATATTTCTTTGCCAATCGCTTTAAAATCAGCCGCATGATAAATTAGTTTGAGACGCGTTTTTACGTTTTGTATAAAAGCATGCGTTTGTAGATTGAGAGTTATATCTAAAGATTTATGATGCGCATCCTCTGGGGTTAACGGTGTGGTAGAATTGGACACAGTGCACTTATCGCTACTAAGTACTAAGTCTAAAACTCGTCCGTTGCTATTTACACAGCCATTGTATTGCCTAAAATTGGATAAATTCATAAAATCGCACAAGTCCCCCGCTAAGCCGTCGCTATTTGTACTTAGTTTAAATGATTGAGTCGAATCGTTAAAGCTATCCCAACTAGCGTTAGAAATATTGAAATCTCCAAGTATTAGAAAATTATCATTTAGATTATTTTGCAAAATGTCAAATGTGTTGTCGTAAAAGTTTTGTAAAGATTCAGAATGATTGTTACCGTGCGGGAAGTAACAGCAAGCTACATGCAAGTTGGAGGAAGCGTTAGCGGCGCGACAGGGTCGGGGCGCGGGGCGGGAGGGGCGCGCGGCCCCCACCGCAGCGGTCGTGGCGGCGTCAAGCTCGAGCGTCACCCATAGCTCCTCGGCGGCGGGCCTCGAGCGCCACTCGGGCCGGGGCCGCGCGCGCAGTTCGCGTCGTGCCGCTATGAGCACGCCGCCGCCCCGCGCGCCCTGCCCGTCTGTGGATTTCCTATCTTGCCTAAAAACAATGTATTTGGTATGGAAGTATTCTGCATCGTGATAATCCGGAGTTAGCCAGGTTTCGGTCAAGACAATTAAATCGTAGTCGCTCTGTAGAACATTAGCTAAGAAAGAGTGTGATTTAGTGCGTAATCCTCTTACGTTCTGGTAGTAAATTGATAAGGAATTAAACGAAATCAGATTGAATATATAAAATATACAAACAAGACAATTATGATATATAAATAAATTATTATATAAAAAAAATAATAATATTGTGATAAATTCTGAGGTATTGTAAAGTACCTTTCTCGGGCTTGTATCGTTAAAATCTATAAAAAAGAACATAAAGGACAAAAATATAAAACAATATGATTGGCAGTATGTAATACCAATTAGTATTTCTTTATAGTTGTTGATAAAATTCGTGGGTACAATATATACAAATAACTGGTGTATGTGAGTGATTTTTGTTGTATCTATTGCTATTGATAAGTGCATGTATTTCTGCATAATGAATATCAGATAATAATGAAATAAATTAATAACAAAGACGTTATGCGTTCGGAGTAAACATAAGAAGCTTATTTTAGAACAATGCGTAAAACATAAGGGAAAAAGAAAAAATAACATTATAAATATTAATAAATCGACGAACAACGATGACACAAATAGTCATTTAATTTTAAGTAGGTCACTCTCGCACGAAATACGTATGATATTAGAATTATCATTTTTACGAATAAGTATCTTGCTGTCTTTAACCCACAAGTATGAATAGTTTTTTTCGAGTTTAAGTTCGCGTGCTCGCTTTAGTAGTAGTTTGTTCGTTGGAGTGAGGTGATCACCAATGTACACGGTGCTCGCCGGGCCGGGCAGTCCGATGTGTGCGGTGGTGAGGCCGCGGCGCGCGCGCGCACGGCTGCGATCAGCTGATCCTTGCGCCGCCGCTGGCAAAACCGCACTATAATAGACGCCGGCCGAGTAGGTTCATTGTTGCTTTCCGTCCTACTCGATGGGTATGGACGAACTCGATGTATAGAATCGATATCATGATCGCTCAGTTGAAAACCCACAGTTGCGCATAAGTCATTTAATATTGTATAGACGTTTTCACCTTTCTTTGTCGGTATACCGGAAATTTCTATGTTGTTCTGTCGCGAATATTGATCGTGTGAATTATTTTGCGCTTTTAATTCAGCTATAGTTTTTTGTGTCGATAATAAGTCTTTTTGCACAATGGATAACGTAGATAGTTTTTGCTCTGAAGAGGTCAATCTACGATCGAATTCAATAAATCGACCTTCCATTGTGTCAAGTTTGCTGCTCAATTCTTTTATATGTTGCATGGTGCATTGAATATCAGATTTTATGTTAGTAAATTCTACCTTCATCGTGCTAAAATCGTTACGAAAACTTTTTATCTCTTTTAACACGTCTGACAAAGAGGGGTGTGTCTCCGTGAGTTGAGGTGAACGGCAAGTAATGCACCGCCAGCCGGCTTTTTTTTCCACTCCCATTTTTCTGTAGCTAAGCTCCGAAACCCCGGCACAAACATAGTGGTACTGTCCACCGCACTTATTGCACAACACAAAATCCTCAACAACATCGTTGCACTTTGGGCAGATCATATTATTAAACTTTAAAGTTCAAAAAACAAATATATTAATAATTTGTAATTTGTAAGTAGGTAAATGTAAATAAACTAAGGAGCTGATTTATTGCATCCGTCACTTACGAGAGCGACAACCGGACTCCTATATCATATCTTATAGAAATGTCAAAGAGTTAAAACATATTAGAGAATACAGTCAGTCTTTAAATGTACAGGTTGTTTGAGATAACGTAATACTTAGTATTTACTAATAGGTTGGGGTCATACGATTCGATTGTAAGTCCAAATAGAATATCGTACGTAACCCTTGTACGCTTCACATTACGTCACAAGTAAGTGTGCCGTGAGGTCTCCACCATACAATACATATTGGTATTAATATATACATACTAATGTTCTCTCAGATGTATAAATAGAATTCACATATCTATGTATACAAAAGAACAAACTTATTCCTGTACTAGCATTTCCCGCGGCTCCGCCCGCGTTCAGATGTCCAGAAACTAAATTGTTAGTTTTTACATATTAGTATACTCTTACATTGCAGTTTTTGTATTTTTTTTCAGACATGAGATATTTTCCCACAGTAAAAAGTATCCTATATGTTGACCCTTTTTTTTTTTTTTTTAACGTTGGGAAATGCATTTACGCACGACGTGTGGGACTCACCGGTGTAATACAGCCAGTACTACCCACTAAAACCCAACAAAACCTTCCCCCGTCTTAATGGGGCGTCGCAGGATCGCTTACGCATTCAACTACGACGCCCCGACGGCAGGTCTGCCGAAGCAGACCACCACAACCATGGGGTTGCTCCACAGTCCACTCTGCTATCAGAGAAGTACCAGGAGCAACCCGCATGGTGTACCGCCCCCCGAAGAGGGCCACCTCCCACCGCCCACCGAAGTGGGCAACCTCCCTGTGCGTTTCTTAGCTTCGCGCCCGGTTGGATTGCCGGGCACTACTGAGCCCCCCCACCACGACAAGGTGAACGCACGTTGGGGGGGATCCTATATGTTGACCCGGATAACCAGCTATCACCATACCAAATTTCATCAAAATCCCTCCAGTGGTTTTTCTGTGATGCGATAACAGACAGACAGACAAAAATTCTAAAAACTATAGATTCGGCTATTTCAATAGGATTTTCCAAAAAATACCTAATGTACAGACAGAGTATATATTTTATTTATATTATACTTTATGACGTATACTGCAAAAAAAGTGCAGTACAATGCCGTGTTAACCCAGTCTGAGTCGCTAGCATATATGTATATAAAAGGCTTTGTCGTGACTGATGGATCTACGGACAACCTAACGCTTATTTTTGTAAATACTAAAGTATCTATTGCGTAAAATTTTTATTTTAGTGTGTAAATATATTACTCAAAACAACACTATATTTGGCACTCTCTTGATCTCTTGATGCGCGAGTCAAAATCATGCTCACACTTTTGAAAATCACTACAGCCGTCAAATTATAAATATTAAATAAATAAAAATAAATAAAAATAGCCTTTATTAACTTACTACTTTCGTTAATATTTTTCCTTCTTTTGACCACAACTACTTATACAAATCTTTGGGACTTTCTGTATGTGTATTTATAAAAATATGCTTAGTCTGTTTACTTACCTATATGACTATCTATATATCTACATAACTATACGTATACTAACTTTTTAAATCTTTAAATCTTTATTTCTCTATCTATATGTGTATATAACATAGTTATAAATTAAAAATTTTAAAAGCCCTCTACGCAAATTAATTGTCATTTAACGATTACACTGGCACGCGTGAAGCACTTAATCGAGTAATCATACGCCAAAATGCCTTACATCATATTGGAAAAGAGTTGATACTGTTACACTGCTGGACCGATAGTAGCCAAATATAGCTAAGAACTACCACAAGGCAACTGGCTTTCAAATGAAACAAACCGCATCGAAATCGGTCCATCTCTTTGAGAGCTACGATGCCACATACAGACACACACACACACACACCTCTTTTTGCATCGGGGGTTAATGAAATAATCCTACTAATATTATAAACGATAAAGTTTGTAAGAATAATATGTATGGATGTATGTTTGTTACTCTTTCACGCAAAAACTACTGAATGGATTTTGATGAAACTTTGCAATAATACTGCTCATATAAAAACACATAGGTTACTTTTTATCTCGGCAAAAAGTACGGTTCCCGTGGCTTAGATTTGTTTTTGTTTATTCTAGAGGCGAACCCGAGCGAAGCGGGGGTGAGCCGCTAGTAATTAGTATATGTTAGTAAATTACAAATATTAGTTATAACATAAAGCCAAAGACTTTTTTTGTAGTTTGAACGCGGGCGGAGCCGCGGGCTCGAGTAATTAATATTTAAAAAAAAACTGTTCATTTGGCATTCATTTTCAATGTACCCGAAGGTCGTGGCAGACACAACATCTGTGGATTTTTTCATATTCCTTTTTTTATAATTTATTATATATATATATATATATATATATATATATATATATATATATAATAACTCTCCGACGGAACTCGGAACGCCTGTGAACCTTCCACGGAACCCTACGACGGTTCCCCGGACCTCCATTTGGGAGGGTCCTTCAACAGGACTAGGTTTTCACAGATTAAACGTACGCCACACAGGGTATCCTACTGCGTCTCGGCACTCAATTCCCATTGTTTTATTACTCTAGTCTTAGTTTAAAGAGTATATTTGTATCCATTTCTTGATTACCAATTAAATAAATAAATAAATATAAATTATGTATAAAGTAATATGATAAATAGAACCAAGAATTTTTCCTTTATAAAATGTATTTGCTTCTATTATAATTATTATTTCTTTTGAACATAATGAGGACGATTCAATAAAAACTGAATCATTTATCACAATAATATAAATGTGGCATCACATAAAAGATGTAACCTAGATAAAAATACATTTACATACAGTCAATAGTGTGTTGTGAACCTTAGATAATTAAAATATATTTTTTTTTATTTAAAAAACTTTTGTTTTTTGCTCCACCTTATTTACTTGTATAAATAAGAATATAACATTTAAAATAGGTAAATCTCGCGACAAGCTTTTATATCATATAAATTGTGTAATGTTATAAATTGTTGGATTTAATTTAAAGTTTATTTTCTTCTTTTTAGAGCATTTAAATAAAAGCTTGTTTTTTTAAATATTTTTTTACTATTAATTTATTATATTGTAATAGACTGGTAAAAACTAGCCAAGTCAAATCTTGAACTTCAATTTACCCTAAGTTATCTACTCTGTATAAATAATTCGACTGTTCAAATTTAAGAAGTTCTATTTTTAAATAGCAAACAATTTTGTAATAGAAAAAAAAACCCAGAAATTGTGTTTAAATTTATTTTAGAATGTTGTATGTTCTTATGAAAAAAAATCAGGATTATATACAGAATTTGGCACCCATTTAGATCTCAATTCTTTTGTCGGTGAAGTTGACAACCATGCATATTCTTAATATTAAACTTGGCTCCCATTTTCACATTAATGTTTTTGATGGGATATCATGAATTTTTCTAAAGAAACTATTATTATTCATAATTTCAAAGTGAGATGTAAATTCATTCTTTTTTTCATAATTTTGCGACTATTTCTGCTGAGAAACCGAACCTTTTCTGCTGAGAAACAAAAAGTTTTTGCTATCCCTATGATTGCTCTTGCTATTATATTTCAAAAGGCACTAGGTGTTAAGCTATTGCTGTTTTGTTTTGGAAGGCGCAAGGTGTTAACAAAAAAATTTTTTTTTTCAAATTTTAAAAATTTCTGTTTTCATATTTTCCCTTTGTGCAGACGATTAGCCATCTCCACATTAAATTTCAATTTTCTAGATCATCAGGAAGTGGGTTAGGTTTTACTATTATATGTCAGTCAGTGATAAAAATGCCGATTTTTAGACGTTAATATCTCAATAACACTTTGAGCCGTATTTATGAAATTGGGAATTCTAGTTAATCTAAGGGGATTTAATAAATGAACCAAATTTCACAAATTTATTTTAAATATATTTTGAGTTACTACGAGATGAAAAGTGGCTCCAAATGGTTCGTGTAAATATACACACTGTGCTGCGTCGCCAGTTCCTTTGGCTTGAACTGGGCTGGTCAGGCTACCGCGTGTCTTGACGTATAGCAATGAACAAATTCTAAAGAATTTAGCCATCAATGGTGACTTTTTCATGAATAAATTAAAGTTAAAAAAAAGATTTGATATTTCTTTTTAATAAAACTCATTTATTATGTTAGCTCTTAATTTAATCGCATTACACTGGTAGCCCGGTGGTAGCGTTCTCGCTTGGGAAACTTTGTGACACGTGTTCAAGATCCGGGTTTCGCACATCTCATATTTTCATGTACAAATCATTTACAACATGATTACAACTTGTCTCACGGTGAAAGAAAACATCGTGAGGAAACCTGGATGTCTGAGAGAACCTAGCAAGTTTTCAAAAGACTTGTGCAATCCGCCAACCCGCACTTGGCCAGCATGGACCAGACTATGGTCTGATCCCCCTTATATTAAAGGGAGGCCCGTGCTCAGCAGTGGGACATTAAGAAGGGCTGAATACAATGGCACTGCCATAGCGAATTAAGTTTTTATGACATTTTATTGTTGACAGAAAAGTAAAATAACTAAGTTAACTGTTTGTTTTGGTAATTGGTATGACAATATTTTCTTTATATAGACTGTAATATTTTCTTTCAGTTTAAAATTGCTTTTGTGTATCATCAGAATTCAGAACCCAAGTGACCTCTATGCTTCTCATTAACATCAATAGATTTAAATAAAGGTGATTTTTTTTAATAATCTTTATTGCTTCTGAATTAAGCCTATATTAATATTTTTAATGTAATTTGTTTTTGATTCAGAAAATAATTATTAAAAAGTACAAAAATATGTGGGAAATTCTAAGTAGTTGAAACGCAACGACATTGGTCAGGTTATCTCTACATATAATAAAATTGTAACTAAGTCGAATCTGTACATTAAAATTTTTTTAGAAAAAGTAATTGAAATAGACTTGATTATCGATACAGAGTCCGAATCTATAGTTTTTAGAATTTTTGTGTCTGTCTGTCTGCCTGTTACCGCATCACGAGAAAACCACTCGACAGATTTTGATGAAATTTGGTATGATGATAGCTGGTTATCTGGGTCTACATATAGGATATACATAAGGACTTTTTACCGCGGGAAAATATCTCATTTCTGAGAAGAAATACAAAAATTGAATTGTAAGAGTACACTAATATGTAAAACCTAAGAATTTGGTTTTTGGTCATCTGAACGCGGGCGGAGCCGCGATCAATGCTAGTGACCTATATTCATGACACGTGTCAAAGTATATCATAACAGAGCGATTAGCGACTTTGTCGCTTACAAATTGAGTTATCATTTCTTTGTGTATATCATACTGTGACGTCACGCCAAGCGCCTGAAATGGCGAACGTTTAAAGTATCTATATCGGTACGATATTTAAAAAAAATATACTAAATTTTAGCTTTTTGGAGCTGTTTTTTTTTCAATTATATAAAGATATAAGATATTGTATAAAAAGTAAAAAAAAATCATGCGTATCCCCTATTCAGCTTTGGTTAGACTAGAATGAGATCGAAAGACATGAATATCGAAAAAAACTTTTATATTTTATAAAATAAGTAAGCTAAAAGAAATAATTAACAAAAATACATTAAAATTAAATATTTTTCGCATAAAGGAATATTTTTTAAGTGATGCAATCTTGGCATATATAAATGCAAACAAACATAAGATTTTAGGCTTCCAAGGATAGTGTCATAAGAATTTTAATCAGATTGCTGACGAGACGAGCAAAGAAGGTCAGAAAATTAGCATATTATATGTCAGAGGTATATTATATTATATGGAAAAACCTTTTAGATATTCATATGCAATAGGCTTGACTAATAGTAGCCAACCTTCTTTAAAGAAACCTCTATATTATGCAAAATGTAATTCGTTATAGATTTTGAAAAGCACAAAGGTAAATTGAAAGATATTTATTATTATAACATGTTTATTAACAAATATACAAAATCGGGAATGTATCACAGAATCGCTCGAACGATTGACTCACAAAAGGAAAAGGGAGGGTTACGGGACTGAGTATTTTTGGACTAGATAAAAGTTTAAATTAAATTGATTTAGGGGGCTTGGGGAAAGTGAGCGCCATTAGGATGGAAACCGTCCTTGTCGGCGGTGTATGTGACTTCGTAGAGGATACCATCGGGACCGTAGTAAGAGAATGCCCCGCGAACTTCGAGAGCTTCAGCATCTGTTCCAGGGTTCGTCAGTGCACCGTTCTCGGACGCTTGGATGCCGTTGGAGGTCTCAAAACTGATGGAACAAGTAAATTAATTAAAATCGTAAATACTTTACACTTATGTACACCAAGTATATAAAATGATTAAAAGAGAATTCTAACATTTTATCTGATCACAATAATTTTAATTAATCATTTTAGGACATAGTTAAGGCAATTTTATTTATTGATCTTATAGAATTTTATAGGGGTTTCAGAACATACCCATAGCTGTATCCATCTATTCCGATGTTGTCGCTCTCGTAACGGACGATTTGAGCGTCGCGATCGTTGGTTTGTGGGGGGGCGGCGAGGGCGGTAGCCAGGACCAAAGCGAATACGATGAACTGTGAAAAATCCAAAATTAATATCTAGAAATCCAATCACGAATTTTAAACACCAATTGACTAAACACTTATAAAACGTACCGATTTCATTTTGAAAGGTTTTGTTGTGTGTTATTGCAAAGCAATCGAGAGAATGATGCTCTTCGGTTGAAGATTCTGGTATTTATAGAAACTCGAGTACCAGGCAAGGACGCGTTGTGACATTTGAACTCAGAGGCATCTTCGGTCAAATCTTCTTTAACCAAATGCTCTTTGATATGTCCGGTTGTGGTCTAGCATTTAGGTTTTTGAAGGATAAAAAACTATTTAATTATAAATTTACTATAAAAAAAATTATGATTGGTTTCACTCGAGGTTTATCGTGGGTTGTATATATAAGTATTACATAATATTTTATGTATAGTATAATAAAAATCTTTCATAATAATATGGTTTTTTTTAATTAACATACTATGCAAGTATTTTTTTTAAATATCTTAACATACGTAACATTATAAATAGGCTATATATAAATTTAATTTAAAATGTAAAATCATATATAGAGTGATGCACTCGTGAGCAAAACCTTAGGTGTTAGATGGTTATATGACATGTGTGATATTTAAATTAATTTCAATTAATTGTAAATGCCTTTCACTAACAGGTGATAGGTTGAGCGTACAGTTACCTATAGCTTTAGTTTTACATATTATAAAATATACTTTGACCCACATCTTAGAGACGCAACATATACAATACATTTTAATATTGAAATATTTAAGGCAGTGGTAGCCAAGTGGTAACTCGTTTGCTTGGGAAACCGAATGAAGCGGGTTCAAATCCCGGGTCTCGCACCTAATATGTGAAACCATTTCTAACATGATTCCACTTGCCTAGTGATAACGGAAAATATCGTGAGGAATCGCACTTGGCCAGCGTGGTTGGACTATGGCCTGATTAATTATGAAAAATTACTGAAGTATAATAAATTTAGGATTTTCTAATAATTAATTAGCCCTACAAAAGAATCTAAAAGTCAAATGCTTATAGTAACTATTTGATATTTTAATTACGTATTAAAAAACGTAGGTATATTATATTTATTTTTTTATTATTACATGATTTTATTTAGAACAATTATTGTTGTATGTCTTTTCAACAAGTAAAGTTTTAAAGATAGATTTTTGAAAGTGGTCTTATCTTAATACTTTCTTAGATTTACGCGAATACTTGACATTTTTAATAAAACTATCTTTTCGGATTTTTTCGCGAATTTATTTTGATATAGAGATCTCTCTCTCGTCTCTCCCGTGACCATGGATGCTGTAAAGCATTCGAAACGTCGGGAACCAAAAATCAAAATAAATTCGCGGAAAAATCCGAAAACATAGTTTTATTTAAAATGGTCTTATCTTGTTTTGATATAACCCGAGCTCATATAGGCAAAAAAATCATAATCAACTTGACTACCGCTTACTAATACTATGAAGGAAAATGGTTAGGAAGTTTGTATGTATAAGAAAACCTAACTAGTTTTTTTTTTTGTAATACGTGCAAAGTCCTTCAACCTGCATTTACTAAATGAGCATCGCAAACTATGGCATAGGCCCCTTTGGTGTCATCGCTGTATTTATTTTAATATTAACAAAAACCCAAATCAATGATATCAAAAATCTGCCCGTCTATGATTCCCGTGATGCTGAATTAACTATTATTTTGTCTGAAAAAAATAAAAGGTTTCCGCGGATTTTTATCATATTAAGTGACATGACAGCAACGAATATGTTCAATTCGAAAATCTTTTTTATATTCGCTTTAATACTTATCCAAGTTTAGAAATTGGAAATGTAAAGTTAGAAGCACAATTTAGAATATTAATTATCTGATATTTCATTTTTGTTATGATCCCACGCGGAGATGAACCTTTATCAGTTCTCCTCATTAAGTAATGATACCTATTTATTAAAGTAATATACGTACTGTGCATTTCTCAATTCTTAGTGTTAGACAAGACGGGTTAGAAAGCAGAAGTATATACAGTATAAACCTTACATTAAAATAAATATCATCCCATATCTATATAATATAAATAGGCAAAGTCTCAAATAGGCAGTTTAGCACTTTTTCTCGTCTGTTTTTTAACCGTTTTTTTTGTTTAGTATCTATTGACGAGTTTTAGGTTATCCAAAAAAAATGGAGACAGTTCGTTTTTGTATAGATAGATATATTCTATTCATATATATTTTTCTAACATTTTCAATAATGATTATGGTCGAATTTCGAGGACTTTATAATTTTGTGTGAGCGATGTATCTATTTCAGAAATGTAACTGTATAATGAGGCAGAACACCCTAAGACCTGCATCATGTAACGGGATAAAAACTAGCACTATAATTTAGTCACTAATAAGCATACGTAAACTGGCTACCCTCCTCGAGTACCATGGTTTTTTACCATTAAACTCAATCGAAAATATATTGTTGTTTTACATAGATTGCGTTCGTGACACTATCCGCCAAATAAATTTGCGCACCTTATGAAAAAGGTAAATTCACCCTTATGTAGTAGTTGTAACATGATAGACGATGTTCAACACATCCTTGTAGAATGTGTTAAACATCAAAGGTAGAGGGAATCAATAATGCAAAAACTTAATATTAATAGATATGATATTAGACCATACTTAAGTATATTAGCGAACCCATTAAGTATCGATGTTGTTAAAATTTTGGTGGATATGGTTTTGCAACATTGAATCTATTTCCTTTTTTCCATAATATTCATGTGATGCTGTACTTAGGTTAAGATACGATGGGGCTGAGATGTCCGAAAAGGATGAAAGTCCCTAAATAAAAATAGAGATAAAAAAAGTGGCTGGCAGCGGTTGGATGCGTAGACCTGAAGATCGAGCTCAGTGGCGTGCCATAGGCATATGTCCAGCAGTGGACGAAAACAGCCTGAATATGATGATGATGACGCATGTTTTGCAAAATTCGTTGAATCTTATCATCATTTTTATCTGTTCCGTATTAGATATAAATATTTCATTATGAAACTACAAGGCCAGACGGATCGATTAAAAATTTAAAGTATAATCCTCAATATGCGTAGGTTGGAAATGTCGGTATTTTTGCATAGAAATTATATAGATCATGTGTCCTCGAATATTTTATATATGTATAACTAGATATTTGGCGAGACTTTACCTATAATTTATGAATCTATCTATAATAAGAGATATATTTGGATTATATAATAATCCATATTATTCTCACTCAATGAATACTGTATGTTAGTATAAAATTCTTAATTCATTATGACCCTAATTAAATTAATGAAAAAGTATAAACTAATAATTATAGATATGAAAATTAAATTTTATGATAATCTCAATGACGATACGTTAATTACTTATAAATATATCCGGTAGCTTTGATGTGGTGTTGTAATAATATTTCACGTTTGATAAAACTCCCTTTTATGTTCGTCTCGGTGACCATAATAGTCAGTACCGTTCTAATATGAAAGACTTAAATGATTCTTTATTAAGGAAACCTCAAAAACAATCCTCATTTACATACTTTATTTCTTCTTCTTCTTCTTCTCGTTTCAATGACAAGAATGCCATCATGGTGAAAGGATTAGCCAAGCAGCGTTAGTAAATTGCTTTATTTACATACTTTATTACTTCTTCTTCTTCTTCTCGTTTACATACTTTATTACTTCTTCTTCTTCTTCTTCTTCTCGTGTCAATGACAAGAATGCCATCATGGTGAAAGGATTAGCCAAGCAGTGTTAGTAAATTGCTTTATTTACATACTTTATTTATCCTGTAAAATGATTTGAAACAGTTAACAGAAATAAGTAAGTTGTCTAAATTCATGAAGACGACTTCATTTATCAATTTCATTGATCTACAGACTTAATTCATAGATCTGTAGAATATCGCTACTTTTTAGTGAAATATCGCGGTCCCACTTATTATTGTTTGATTTTTCATATAATAATAAAACGGGAAAAAACCACTAGTTAAGCTTACTATGTACTATATTAAATCATAGCTAACATCTAGTTCGAGTAAATGCAAAGAGAGCAAGCCAAAAAAATGACGAAATCTCAAAATATCCATAGAAACACTTCATTAGTGACAAATCGAAGGTGTGCCTATCAGGCCGTAATGCATAATACCATCCCACGTATTAAAACTCAAAACAGTTTGTTCAATATCATGTTTTGTTTTAAATAAAGTATAATTTAGTTTATTGTATATGACCAAGTTTACTCGCATTTATTTTATAGTAAGTTTTTACTATTTTTTATAAAGCTATTAGCGACTTAGTCTTGGCGACTTTTTGGAAAATCTTATTGAAATAGACATTATTATAGAAACAGAGTGCGAATCTATAGTTAATCGAATTTTTGTCTGTCTGTCTGTTACCGCATCACGAGAAAACCACTGGACAGATTTTGATGAAATTTGGTATGATGATAGCTGGTTATCCGGGTCAACATATAGGATACTTTTTACTGCAGGAAAATATATAATCTCTGAGAAATCTATACTAAACGTAAAACGTAATTACGAACGAATCCGAATGGAGCGAGGGTGAATCGCTAGTACTAAAATATTTACATACAAACACAACCTTCTAAAATATCTTAGTATTAGATAAAAATGTAAATTAAATCTGTTTAAATATGCATTTACGTTTATTTTAAATTTTATGACAGCTTATTAATTAGATGTTTTGACGGCACGTTTGGATCAGTGACCCTACTTGCTGTGCCAGCGGTCGCGGGTTCGAGTCCCGCTGGGGGCATTCATTTGTGTGATAAGCACGAAAGTTTGTACTCCAGTCATCGGTGTTTATATTTGTTTATTTATGTTTATTGATCCACAAAACAATAAAATTTATGATATATATGTATGTATTTAAAGTTATATATGTGTAATGTATGAACCATCTGGTATCCATAACACAAGCCTCGTAGCTTATCATGGAACTAGATTGTGCTGTGTGTTAATGTCCCAACATATTTATATTTATTTATTTGCTTAAACGTAAACAAGTGTAGACACGTCAGGCGAACAACACATTTAAGAAATCTATACATATAGTACCTAACGGCATTGCATGTAAAATTAATGTTCAATTATAAGTTCTTGTATAACTATCGCTTCTTTTTATTGGTATTGTACATATTATGTTATTTTGAGAAATGTTTCTTCAATCCTTTTAGGAAAAACTATTTGTATGGGCTTAATTTAATTAATTAAATATTTCAAAACTCCATGATACCAATTACTTACAATATTACATATTAATAAGCCGATGACTTTGAAAAAGGTTATATATTATGCTAATTTAATAAAGTGTTTATATATTTAGTAGCTGACGTTGATAAACTACGATTCAAAGATGACCGTTCAAAAGATGGCAATGTAAGCAATGTTCAAGATTGTGACTTAACCTCTACTGGTAACGGTACCAAATATGGTAAATATTTACTACACTACAAATAAATATATTTTAAAGTAATATACGTCTTTTTGGTACTTTGTAAATTACTTAAATTGTTTAGCTTTTAGAAGCTTTTTCATTAGAAATGGATTTCTGTAGCATTATCAGCCTGTTTATATAAGGGGAACACTATTTCTTTTACAAAATTATCACTCCGTACTCGGAGTGTACATCTGAATATTATATGATTTATTTGAAACTAAAACTTAAACTTCTGACTTAAAATTAATCATAATTGTTAGCTATTGAGAAAAAAATCTTATAAATGGGGATGCCTAATCCCTCCACGACCGCGGACACGCCGGCGTGTCAGTTAACAATAGATTTCTTAGAATTTTAATTAATTTCTTAGAAATTTACCTAGAGGTGTTCATGTTAGATTATTCAGCTTCATGTTTAAAAAGTTCAGGCACAAAGAAAGACAAGAAAATTAATCTTACAGCCTCTGTGACTAAGGTCAATTATATCAAACTAACATAGATAATCAATATTCATTACAAAAAATAAATTACTTAGAGCTAATAAATTAATATTCAATAAAAACCGTCTAACAGGTAGTTGTTACGTATTTTTTTAAACGCGCCATTTTTTTTTTGAAAAGTTTTATTTAATACGACTTATATTTTTTACGCTATAATAGTCTATGAATAAATATTTTTAATAATTAAATATCTTTTTTATTTAGTGGCTTCTAGAAGTGCCTTTGGACACAACTTACTAGCTAATGTCGCGTAGAATGAAGAAGACATGTTATATCGCGAATTTATTTTGATTTTTGGTTCCCGACGTTTCGAATGCTGTAAGCAAACATATTTTCAGAAGAGAAGTTTTAGACATCTCAAAAATAATTATATATATATTTGTTACATTTCATACATTGATTTTCAAAAATACCAAAAATTGCACCAAAAAGTAACTTACAATATTTGTTAAATTTAATTTTTAACAATATTTATAACTTTAATAAGTTTTATAGTTGAATATTTAATATTAATTATTTAATTTTAATTGCTGTGATAATATTATTACTACTTTCTTAGATTTACGCGAATGTTTGACATTTTTAAATAAAACTATCTTTTCGGATTATTTCGCGGATTTATTTTGATTTTTGGTTCCCGACGTTTCGAATGCTTTACAGCATCCATGGTCACGGGAGAGACTAAGGTGTTACATGTCTTAAAGATATAGTTGTTACAGACAGCCTACCCACAATTAACAAAATGAAAATTGCACCAATTACATTACAATATTTTTAACTTTAAACATTTTTTATAATTTTAATTATAATTGAATATGGAAAATTATTTATTTAATTTTTGCTATTATTTTTATAATTATTACAATTTTAAAAATATTAATTAGTAATCTATATTTAGTGTTGCCATTATTATATTTATAACCATAAATAAAAAATATAAAAATATAGTATTAATTATTAAAGCCATATAATTGTTCTATGTGTAATTTAAAAAGTTAAAATTAATTACGGGTAATCATTTTAATTTAGTTTGCTATTATTTAAAAACAACTTACTAAGCAACACTATTAATATATACTTTTACAAATGAAAAATATTAATCTGATAAGCTGTCATTTTGATCTACACAGTATGAACTTACTACATCTGCCTGTCTGTTATGTTTATATTTATTATTTGATTTTATTATATTAATAACAGGATCCCATGACGATGGTAGTACCCAGCCATCTTCCCTATTGAAATTTGGATGTTTTTTAATTTCTATGGCTTCTCGAATCATTCTAGGGCGATATCGGTTTTCTTTCGCCAGGATTTGAGGTCTATCGAAACGAATATAATGGCTTGGGCGGTCCTGGCTATGTTTGCAGACAGCAGATGTTGTATTGCGACGGTGCTTCACATCAGCTATGTGTTCTTTGACCCGGGTTCTAATGGATCGTTTTGTTTGTCCAATGTAAGAGAGCCCACAATCACAATCAAGCTTGTAGACTCCTGCATCTTGTAGAGGGATGTGGCACTTGACAGGTGGTAAGAACTGACTAATTTTCTTTGGCGGCTTGAAGTAAGTTTTAATTGAAGCTCGCTTTAGAATGTAGCCAATCTTGTCAGTGACTCCTTTCATGTATGGCAAGACTGCAGGGACGCGCTCGACTGTGGCTGGTTTCACTCGGTCACTGTGACGCAGGCGCGGCACTTGCAGCTTGTTGTCAAATCCTGGCGAAAGAAAACCGATATCGCCCTAGAATGATTCGAGAAGCCATAGAAATTAAAAAACATCCAAATTTCAATAGGGAAGATGGCTGGGTACTACCATCGTCATGGGATCCTGTTATTAATATAATAAAATCAAATAATAAATATAAACATAACAGACAGGCAGATGTAGTAAGTTCATACTGTGTAGATCAAAATGACAGCTTATCAGATTAATATTTTTCATTTGTAAAAGTATATATTAATAGTGTTGCTTAGTAAGTTGTTTTTAAATAATAGCAAACTAAATTAAAATGATTACCCGTAATTAATTTTAACTTTTTAAATTACACATAGAACAATTATATGGCTTTAATAATTAATACTATATTTTTATATTTTTTATTTATGGTTATAAATATAATAATGGCAACACTAAATATAGATTACTAATTAATGTTTTTAAAATTGTAATAATTATAAAAATAATAGCAAAAATTAAATAAATAATTTTCCATATTCAATTATAATTAAAATTATAAAAAATGTTTAAAGTTAAAAATATTGTAATGTAATTGGTGCAATTTTCATTTTGTTAATTGTGGGTAGGCTGTCTGTAACAACTATATCTTTAAGACATGTAACACCTCAGTCTCTCCCGTGACCATGGATGCTGTAAAGCATTCGAAACGTCGGGAACCAAAAATCAAAATAAATCCGCGAAATAATCCGAAAAGATAGTTTTATTTAAAAATATTATTACTTTTTTTTTTAAATTATTAATTAATAATAATCTTACTTAGTGTTGCTATTATTTATTTATTTTTTCATTTCATATTTATAATATATATGTAGGTACGTGTAGTGTATCAACTATCTGGTATCCATAACACAAGCCTCGTAGCTTACCATGGAACTAGATGGTGCTGTGTGTTAATGTTGCAACATATTTATTTATAAACATATTTATTATTATTTAAAACTAGCATTGCCCGCGGCTCCGCCCGCGTTCAGATGACTAAAAACCAAATAAAATAGCGCTATTGTTTTTTTTTTTTCAAGATAAGCTATTTTTAATAGTTTTTGCCTTATTTAGTAAGTTACCTTGCTAAAATATATATAGTATCATCGTAGTTTTATTCTAACCAGTTTTTGTATTTCTTCTCAGAAATAAGATATTTTCCCGTGGTAAAAAGAACCCTATATGTTGACCGGATAACCAGCTATCATCATACCAAATTTCATCAAAATCACTTCAGTAGTTTTTCTGTGATGCGGTAACAGACAGACTGACAGACAAAAATTCTAAAAACTATAGATTCGACTTTTATATCGATAATAATGTCTATTTCAATAAGATTTTAGAAAAAAAATATTTAATGTACAGATTTGGCTTACAATTTTATGATATAATCTATAGATATCAAATATTCGCGTAAATCTAAGATACGTTATATTTAAAATGACCGGTAAAAAAGAGAAAAAAAAAACAAAAAACATTTGTAGAAACAGAGCTTTTTGGTGTTACTTGCAACAAACAACACAATATATATATACAATAACAGTAAGATAAAAAATAGTAGTAATTGTTAGTACCTCTAATAAACATATTTTACATACATACATGCCATTAATACAATTTAATTTTATTACTTTTAACATATGGACATAGAAATCTACTTAATGGACTAAACACAAATAATTTAACGTTAATCGGACAGGGAACTTTAGAAGTGTAAGGTTGCATTTTTATATATGAGCGTTTTAATGGAAAATTATACATTTGATTAATTTGTAATGACTTACTCGTATGTATAAAGCATTTAGTTATACATATAACTTCGGCCGATAGGAATGTATTTAAAAAAAATTCGGGACGAGAATATTCATTTGTTTTCCCGCGCTTTTGCACGAATATGTCGGTACTACCCTTTTTTTTTGATGACGCTGGGGAAACCCATCATGGGGACCCTGCCCGCCGTCATAACGGACAAGGTACTGTGAGACTCTTACTCACTAAAACCCACAGCGGAACCCTTCGCCGCAGTGCAACGGGGTGTTGTAGGATCGCTTGATGTCGGCACCACCCTGTAGTGACCACCCTGTAGTGGGGTGTTGCAGGATCGCTTGATGTCGGCACCACCCTGTAGTGACCACCCTGTAGTGGGGTGTTGCAGGATCGCTTGATGTCGGCACCACCCTGTAATGACTAGTGATGAACTGTTTGTAATACTGAAAATTATTGTAACTCATTATTTAAAAGAGCAACTGTTGAGTTGCTCGCCGGCTCTTCTCATTTAAGTAAAGAGCCGGTGTCTTCTCAGCAGAACTGCTTTCTGAGCCGGTGGTAGCTTCCACATGGACAGACGTACTGAAGATTATAAAAGTAATGAATATAAGAATCTTATGCAAGGAATATCTCGAAGTTTTATTAGTGATCCTACAGAAGAAAGCTTGTCGTATGTAGTCGTGGAAGAGATGACATTCACACAGGGAGTGGTGATGAGTGTGATCTTTGACTTTGTATATAATTAATAGGTATAAATACCAATATGTCATTACTGAGGTCAACTCGTCAATAATATGTTAAATGTGTTTTTGTGAAGAAAATTAATTATCAAAGTTAAGCATCGTTATAATATTTTTTACGAAAGTGTGTATATTAATCGATTAGTATTTCTTTCAGCAGTAACAAAGTAACAGATTGACATATTTTTGTGGATATGCAAGTTTTTTTCCAGTACATGAGTTGGCTCCTGTAAGATGTAATGTAACAACTGACTTAAGGTACAACTTGTACTTTTAGGCTATTATAGACCATCTCGTTACGGTCTTTAGGAAAATGACGGATTCTTCAAAAAATTACGCGAACGTTGACGCGAATTAGGGTTATTATAAAATTATATGAATACATAGTATCAACTATATATTCATCTTACCTGTAATCGCAAGGCTAATAAAAATGCCCAAAGCCCAAAATTAGTCTGACCTTTCATAAATTGACTTGGTCTAATAAGCGCTTTGTCTACAATATTAAAAATAATAAATAAAAATAAAATACGCCAGGCTATCGAGAAACTAATAACTACGAGTAGAAGAATGTGAAATCATATTGAAAATAACGAATGCACGCAAAAAAATCAAACGTGCGAGATCCGGGGTATGGACCTGCTTTACACTATTTCCAACAGCAAAACAAGCTACCACTACAATATCTATATAAGAAAATAATTATCTGCGGGACTAAACTACAAATAAAGATGTTTAAAAATACTAAAACGAAGTGTTACTATTATTATATTATCATGAATACTTTCAGTCCCATATAAAACTGTTTTTTTTTCTAGGATTTAGAATAACCCTGTAGGAAAATCCTGTAAACTGTATTTCTAAACAATTTTAACATCGCAGGACATCGAATAAATATATATATATATATATATATATATATATATATAATGCAAAGTTCCTCATGCAGGTTATTTGGAAATCGTATTACCGAAACGCATTTTATTTATGTACTTTACTAATTTTAAGAGATGACAGCATTATGCAATTTATTTATTGTGCGCCCACGCAAGTATCTGTATTGTGATCTAAGATGGCACGATTTCTTCACGAGCGGACTCTCCGCGTGAATCACTTTTGCATAATATCACTAAAATAAACGATAAGAAATGCTTATTTTGCAATCGCTCGTAATTTTTTTCTTAACATGGTTATGACATGTATTAAAGTGTTAAAATTGCTACCACAGGATGTCACGTCTTCGGTCAAGGTTGCTTAATCAAAATTAATCATATATATATATATATATATATATATATATATATATATATATATATATATATATATATATATATATATATATATATATATATTAGCTAACAGCTTACATGTAGAAAGTATACGAGGTGCATAATGGTGTATTAGACATAATTCAGAGTAAACTAATAATAATAGCGGCACTTAGTGTTTATGAAGAGAACAGGAACTGTGGTATTTGTATAGTGATAGCATTTGTAAGGTAACTAACAGCCTGACGCGGCTTCCCTTGACTACGTTCATTGTCTTCTCTCTTATGAATTATTTTTCAATTTTTATTACGTGTTTCATTCAATATGTCATATAATTATTAAGTTTTAAATAGGTACATTCGGCCAAAAAGTGTTATTTTCTATTTTCCATCACAACTTTTTCTTTAGAAGTATCAAACTCATCGATCAATTTCGATGTCATAATTTAGAGAATTTTCTTATTATGACATATCCATATAATATGTTTATAATATTTAAAATAGTAGAGAAAAAGACATGCTTTCAAATTAGTTAAAAAATGCTGTAGGGGCTGATTGGTTCTCCAACGAATATGTGTTGCTTCTCGTACTTCTCAGAAAGTAAAGTGGACCGTGACCCGTGGTTCTTGTGAAGGCCAGCCATCAGAGCATCGTGGTTGCGTGTATTAGTTACTTGCGACGCCCCTTTCAGAGTAGAAAGGTTCCGTTGGATTTTGTTGGTAGTACCGGCTTTTCTAGCCGGTGAGTTCCACATAACCACGTGTACATATGCGTATGTGTAAATGCATTTCCCAACGTTGAAAAATGAAGGCCTGATTGGTTGCTAATGACTGTCAAGCAGTAGTGTAAACTATGCAATACCTGTATAAATTATCTCCATCTAACTCAATAATTAATATTAGCAATCGGTCAACATACTTTTAATAGATCAGTTAAGTATCTTTAAAAAAAACACCTTCATAAAAGTTTTACATTCAATCTGATAACGTTATTGCCGTACAGTAATTTTCTTGATTTATAAATTTAAGAAAACTATCGTCGCACATAAAACTCTTTGACCTCAAATACCGGGATCGTACAAGTCATGCTTATGAGTAACATTAAGATGTAATTGTATATAAATAATATGTCAAGGAGTGGGAATGAGTAACTTTAAAAAAAGTCTTACCTTTAAAACTATAGACTATTATTTATAACTGTTTCTTACAATTATAAAGCCTGGTTATCTTTATATATATAATTCTTCTGTGAGTGTGTATGTCACTGAACTTCTCTCAAACGACTGGACCGATTTTGATGAAATTTTTTTGTGTGTGTTCAAGGGGATCTGGGAATGGTTTAGATTCACAATTGTACACGGTAGGTGGCGCTGCTGTCGGTGTGACAAAGGGTTTGTTTTTTTTAGTAGTTTGATCGCGGGCGAAGCCGCGGGTACAGCTAGTTTTAATATATAATAAAACAGTCATTATTTGATTTTAATGGCCACACTGATGACACGAATGCACAAGTTATGATACCTTTATAAATCAGGCAATAGGGTATTGGACTAGTACTAAAATGATGTGTTTTATTTATAGCGGTAGTTTATGGAGCAAGAATTCATTATTAAAAGGAATAATTAAATATTAATCATGAATGAAATGATTTCTTCATTTTGAACAGAATGAATTATTATTTTTAATATCATAATCACGTGACTACAAACGCCAATTACATTGAGTGACGTCACTTATCATTGTCACTAGTGTCTAGTATAGTATTATATAATCTGTACTAGTTCAACTCAATAAAAACTCAATTCTTTGTAATCTCAAAATTTTAATCGTTTAAGTAAAGTAATATTTAAATTTACTTACCTTCCCGGTCAATGCCATATCGAGCAAAGTCCGAGCTGAAAACTCAAATTTACCACATGTCGATGTCATGATGGTGGCGGAATTTTTCTATAAAGCCCTGATGTAAAACTGTCATATAAGTACTATTAGACAAATTAAATGTTTAAAAATCTGAGTAGTCTTAACATAATCCAAGGAACCTAAATAATCTCTAACATCATAACAAAATACAGATTATTAGCATACCTACAGCAGTGATCAGTGCCGCGTCTGGCAATATGTAGGTAAGTATAGTTCAATTAATATATTTTTATACTTTAGGTAATGCATACTTACATAAAAATTATCTTCACAGATGAAATCACTGATTTTATGGATTGGTTTTACCAATCTCGCCTTGCCAAATTCATCGACTTGTTTCGCACATTTTTATCAAGAGGTATCTCGTCAAAAAAACTTTTAGCTTTTCATTAGTTAACGCATTCCTTACCCTACCTACCTATTTTGACATATAGCTCTAACACATTTTCAACGTCAATATAGTTACCTTCCTTATTGTATAATACGAACTTTGTAAAATTTCGTGACTGATTCCAACCTCATAAAGCATGAGTAACTATTTATCATATTGATGCTAGTAATACTTTCGAGTACCTTAATATCTTTATATAAAATCGAATAAAATAATCTATAAATAAACATTGTAATAAAATTGTAATGAGGTTTTATACGTTTTTATTTATGTTTAGAATTTCTTGGAATGTCGCTTACGAGTTTAATTAAGTTTCATAGATTAATTTTGTCTGTTTTTGGCGTGAAACCTCTTTAAAATCACACCGAAACATACGGGTACCAGTTCAGCAAATTGGACCGTAACGAAGTAGGTTGCATTAGGTTACCATAGTAACCGTAGTTATTCCCCCCAACGTGCGTTCACCTTGTCGTGGTGGTGGGGCTCAGTAGTGCCCGGCAATACAACCGGGCGCGAAGCCAAGAAACGCACAGGGAGGTGGCCCGCTTCGGTGGGCGGTGGGAGGCGGCCCTCTTCGGAGGGTGGTGTACCATGCGGGTTGCTCCTGGTACTTCTCTGATAGCAGAGTGGACCTTGGAGCAACCCCGTGGTTGTTGTGGTCTGCTTCGGCAGACCTACCGTCGGGGCGTCGTAGTTGAATGTGTAAGCGATCCTGCGACGCCCCATTAAGACGGGGGAAGGTTTTGTTGGGTTTTAGTGGGTAGTACTGGTTTCGCCGGTGAGTCCCACTTCGTGCGTAAATGCATTTCCCAACGTTAAAAAAAACCGTAGTTATTGTCTGAAAAATTATATATATATATATATATATATATATATATATATATATATATATATATATATATATATATATATATGATATTATTTCCGTTGCTATCTTCAAAGATAATTTATTAATTTTCAAATAGGAAAAATATTTGTCATTAAAAACAAAAACACTAAAAGCGACTCGCTGAAATAGACGTTTCATGTTAAACCATCGGCGGTGGTCAGACACAGCCCCACCCGATTTTTTTGTATTTAATTCTAATGTAAATAAAATAGATTTATCTATGAATTTTTAGTTTACGTGGGAGATACAAGGCCTTATTTCATTCCATTGGAGTCAAATTTCAATGATATTTTGAGAATACATAATATTCGATTTTTACATATTGCCTACTTATTGACGAGGCTTTTGTTATGATGAACACTAACGATTTATTTTATTGAGGAGTCGAATTTGTGACCTCAGAACACAATATCAAAATCATATAACCAGTTATTACGAAACTTCGCGTTGTTTTTTTATAAATCGGAAAGTTTGTGTTTGTGGTGAATCGAATGAATAAGAGAGTCAGTGACTGTGTCTTGCTGCTCCTTCACACTGTAATGGCTAGAAAAATCTGAGTCAAAATCTTATTATATTTATTATAATCTATTTTCACCATTTATTAGATTATAAAGAAGAATAATTTGCCTAATAATACAGTAACAAACATACATACATACGTCATTCTCCAGTCCACAAAGTATCTCTATATAAAATACAATATCTACTCGTTGCTCCAATATTACGTGCAAGAAGGACGAACAAACACACATTTCTTTTCATAATATTAGTAAGATTTGAAGTAGTACATTATAATATACATATTTAACAAGCCTGAAGTATTTAAAGGTAATAACTTCAAATTCATTGATCAATTTATTGATGTCAAAATGCTATTCAGATATGAATCTAAGACTAATATTTATGCACTCGTCCAGTGAAAGCGTGACATTTGATTTTGACGTGCTTAATGCCAAAGGTTTCGTCAGCGTGTCGCAAAGCACTTGCACACCCTCGTTATTCTCGTGCATGATATTGTATGTAAACCTATTTTTTCGGGTCTCCTTATTTATTTATTTTTTGGTTATGGTTAGGGGAGGGACTGCTGAGTTAAATTCATTGCAAGCCTCCAGCCACTTAGAGACTATTACATATCTATTTTTATTTATTTATTAGATTTAGTCTAAGTTTTCAGATAGATTCATACGTTTATTTAACTTTAGGTCATAAATAAATGATTTTTATTATTTAAAACTTTTAAATTAAAAGTATGCTTTATAGATTTAAAGCTAGTAAGGTAATATATTCGAGGCTATGAAGTTTTTATAACTAAATTATAGTAAACCAATATTCCCAAACCGGCTCTTGTAATATATTTACGTATATATGGCCCTTGTTATATGTATAGATTTATATAATGCGATCTAATTATGTATGTATAACATTTGAGATGAGTGATTAGCATAGCTGTACGTCGAGTCCATCACGCCATCACGCGCAGTGACAAGGTCTTTAGACCAATATAATTTATCAATTATACTAATATAATTATAACATATCTAAAAATTATAGTTTCCGTCTATTCGTAAAGGTTAATTTTAATGTTGTAATGTATTTATCTTACTTGCGTAGTTTTATTTTATATGTCTTTTCGAAATTTTCCGCGGATTTATTTGAATTTTTGGTTTCCGACGTTTTGGGTGCTTTATAGCAATCAGGGTTAGGTCTCCTCCGGAACCAAAAAGAAACATCCGAAAAAATAATTTTATTTAAAACTTCAAATATTCGCGAAAATCTAAGATAGTATTATACGTACCTATTTAAATTTGTAGGTTTTTTGTGAATTAGAATTACAATGAATTACATTTTACTCCGGGTCTACATATATGTATACTAAATTTCATTCAAATCAGTCCAGCCATTTTGATTATAAAGAAATAACAAACACATACACATACATACAAACAAATACCAACTTTAACATTTATAATTGCAGCACGAAGAACTTATGTGATCATAAAATATTCGAGATGATCTGTTTTATTTGCTTACTTTTTATTTAATGAAAATATTGCGTGTCATCTATTGCATACAATTATTACTAATTTTAATGCAATAAAGCTGTAGCGATATCTTTCAAAAGCTATACTCAATCACGAATCAATGACGAAAGCTTATCGTTAGTCTTTTTCTTTGATATTATGATACATGTATCAATTAATCTATACAAATAAATAGGAGAGATTTTTTGTTTGTTTATACCAAATTAGCTCCGAAACTACTGAACCGATTTAGATGGAATTTACTAAGAAGATAGTTTGAGACCCTGGGAAGGATATAGGATAGTTTTTATTCCCGAAATCATCTCGTAAGGGAGTGAAAATAGGGATTAAAGTTTGTATGGAGAAGCAACCTACGAACCCGAGCGAAGCGAGGGTGAGTCGCTAGTTAAGTATGTATAAAATTCAAGCACTTTATGTTATAGATATTGACAGTTCTTTTTCTTATATAAAAGAATTCAAGGCATTTTGGACAGAATTTCATCACAAATTGCTTAGCCTTTTAGCCTCAAAACCAAGCAGACGGACAAATAGTTTTTCACACCACAATATTAATATGGATATAATGTATTCAGTAAATCCAAAACATAGCTAATTCATCAAATTTTATTGCCACCGTCTTCCAACTCATCTCAAATGTCATAAAATTAGGTAGTATTATAATCATTAATCATATCATATCAATAAATACTAATAAAATTTAGAAATATAAATTGCGACGAACTTATACAAAAATACGCATAAAAAGCCTAATAAAATGCTAATAACACGTTCAGGAAATAGAGCACGCAACAAGTTATGTGTCTCTTGATAGAGTTGAAATTGGAATAATAGTATACTAATTTGTATTAATATTTTATTTATATCTGAGCTGCCTTAATGGTCTGGTGGCTTTAACGGACCAAATGGCCAGACAAATGAGAATTATATGTTATTTTTCATTATAACATTCAACAAAAGATCTACAGGTATAATACAAAAAATTATTTTATTATATAAGTATTAGTTATGTATATTTTATTAAATAAAAATGATAATTTAGTTAAATTTTCAAAACCACATTAATTAATTTCCGTATTATATGATTTAAGGTCACAATAAATACTGACAAGTTCATAAATTAAAGAAGTCATAAGTGTTGTCCTCTTTATTTTTTCCTTGACTTCACTACAAATTATATATGTAGATATATATGTACATATAGCATACTAGTGATTACTCTAGCTTATTGGGGTGTGTCCCTAGGTGCATTATATAGTGGCTAGCATGTACGGCTGCACACTCGGAGGTCCTGGGTTCGAGTCACAGGTCGGGCCAAGTTTAGTTATTGAGTCTTTCTGTATAGTAAGTCTCAGTAACAGCCCGGAGTTGGGAAGTTGGCGGTGTTTCACCCCCGTGCCTCGGAGAGCACGTAAAGCCGTCGGTCCTGCGCCTTAACTCTCACTGGTCGTGTCGAGCAGTCGTCCCACCGGAGTATGAGAGTGACAGGAATAGAGAGTGCACTTGTGTCCGCGCGTACACTTGTGCACTATAATATCTCCTGCGCAGTTGGCTAGTCTCAATGAGATTGGCCGCCGTGGCCGGAATCGGCCAGGAGAACATCATCATCACATACAGGCAGCGCCAACACTTTGCTAATATTACTCACAATAGCCTATGTCATAGTCCTGTTCATAATCTATCCATATACCTTGTCGTGGTAGAGGAAGCTCATTAACGTCCGGTAATCCAGCCTGGCGTGAAACAAAAAAGCTCACTTGGGAAGCGCGGGTTATTCCTGGTACTTTTCTAATAGCAGAGTGAACCATGGGCGCAGTCCCCTGGTTGTTGCGGTCTGCCAGACCACAGCAAGCGGTCGGTAGACCAGCCATCAACAGACAATCTCGATAGAATCAAATTAATGTCAAAATAAAATAATAACATCCGTTTTTTACAAAAAATATAATATAGATATAAGTATGTCACATAAGACAAACATTTTAAAATTAATCAAGATACATAAATATATGTAAATCTTTTTTTATGTTGGGAAATGCTTTTACTCATATCACCTGTACACAAACATGTGGTTATGTGGGACTCACCTGCTAGAAAAGCCCGTACTACCCACTAGAACCCAACAAAACCTCCCCCGTCTTAATCGGACGTCGCAAGATCGCTTACGCATTCAACCACGACGCTCCGACGCCAGCATATAATCTTTGTAATAACATGCCCTAATAAAAATAAGCCTATTTTGCTCTCAATAACATAAACCTATAAAAAATCGACAAAAAAAAGGACAAACAAACATGTGTACTGCATTAACATTTTCACATTTAATTAATTTTCTTATTAGTAAGGATTGTAATTTCAATTATATAGTAAAGGTTAATTTTAATGAAATAGCTAGCTTATTTTTACAATAGTTATAATAATTAATACGTAAAAATTCTAAAGCTTCTCTAATGTCGTAAATCGGTGTCATAATTCAATCAATAGCCCTCGTTACTTCGAACAGTCACGAACAGGTTTAATTCTCAAAATATCAAACTTCATTAAGTTTTGATTTTGCCGGAAACATTCACGCATTATATCTACGCACTAAAGGTTACTTCTTTGTATTATAAAATACTCAATTTTTTATTATCTAAATTAGAAACATAAACCATCTAGTATATAATATTTATAGCTCAATGATTCATTTTTCTTTATGTAACCGTTCTGGGAGTAAAGTTTAGAATGGAAACTCATATCCTGGATAAGCACTAAACATACTTATGTACTTTTATCGATAAGTCTTCCATTCGAATAGAGTCACAGGCTAAACCTAGTTATCTCCGATTATGTATTATCATCATATGTAAACCCGACTAAAAAATTGTTTGCCTCTGTTTGTACTCTCATAATATATAATTAACAGATATTAATAGGACTTTTCTTGGGGAATTGAAGATTGGGCAAGAGTGACATAAGTTTTGCCCGGAAATGGGAAGAAAAAAAATTGAATGATAATGGTAGGTATATGGTCCTAATATTTTTTTAAGGACAGTGGAGCGTTGATCAAAAGTTACTTTGACCTATTTAATATGTGTATTACTAGAGATTTACCCTTGCTTCGCTCAGACGCGTCTCTAGTATAAGTAGGATATCTATAACCCCAGGTTATAATCTATCAGTGTACCAAAATTCATCCAAATCCGTCTAGCCGTTTCAATGTATGAATGAGTAACAAACACACACTCATACAAACACAAACTTTCGTGTTTATAATCATCGTTCGATAATATTCTAATTTCTTGTTAAACCATTATAAACGGTACTTTAAACCAGTCCAATCAAAATAGAGGTAACTTCGAGCAAACTGCCTGTGGTCATTGTACAAATGCCTATACAGGTTCTAGCCAATGACATTTAAAATTACATAATATTTATAGCGCGATATGATTATGTATGTATGTATATGAAGTCATTATATATATGGTGAGTGAGAAAACAAAAAAAAACTGGTCAAGGCATTATAAGTCATCACAATCGTTAACATATAAAGTTATTTTTAAAGTTCAAACTTAATGGATTTTTATATAAATTAATATTTTCAATAAAAACATATTTCTTTTGTTCTGTTCATTTTCGTACAATAGTAGTAAATTGTAACTATTTTGGGTGTTTCTACAAGGCTGAGGTCACGAGTTTGATTTCGTAGATTCTATAAAAGGGGTTATTTGAAACTTTGACTAATTTAAAAGGTTATTTCAAAATATGTAACGACAGAAAAATCGTCAGTTCAGATACTACTCATAATTGATCATTTAAAATGTGTAGAATTAAACTTGATTTATGAAATTGATTTAATTTTATATAACCAGAAAGATTTTACACTTAGCCTTTGAATAACCAGACGTAAATATATAATAATTTACGTATAATGACACATCTTATTCTGTCTCGTCGCAAATTCAATAATTTCCATATTATAAAAATATTCTTAACAAAATCCAGTTACGAATAAAATATTATAATTACAAAACTACAATCAGCAATAATGTCCAATTAAGGCAACCATTCGTTAGTCGCTAAGCTTATAAATACATTTTAAAATAAAACCTTACATTCACGATACTAATCAAAACAAAATCAAATCAGATCTAAAAAATTACATTCTTAGAGTAAACGAATATTTTAACTGATTATTTAAATTAGCCAGCCAAATAAATCTGAAATATATTACAAATTAAAAGGTAGTTACTAAAAATTAACTCTTATTAATCAAATTAACAAACGTAAAGCCAAAGCACGGACGTACAGATGTAACAGTATGAAAGTTTACAATCGCATCGTGCATAGGCGTCTTTATTAAAATGTCGCGGCGTGACATCTTGTACTTGACATCAGCAGACGCGCTCACCTTGACACGCGGCGAATGTCGCACTTGCATAATTATGGAATAAAAATAATAAAATCGTTTCTACCAACTGATGGCATATTAGAATGAGGAACCATTCACCGGTCGCGTGATCGCGCCGCTTCCATTGCTCCATACGTTACGATATGTCAATATTTTAATTTTTCGATAGGATTTTGTAAATAAAGTTTTGTTTAAATCTTTATAAAACTGGCAATTAATTGTTGTTGTCCTTTATGATTCATAATATGGCTTTTCATGTATTTCATAGCAAGTAACTAGCTTTATTTATTGCAGGGAAATTATTTTAGTAATACTTAGCTTTTCAAACAAACTTTAGCTAAACAACTATAACTTCACAAAACAATATAAATATATATATATATATATATATATATATATATATATATTATTTGTTTTTATCGTCCTAAACATATAAATATATAAGGAAACAATGGAAACGTGTAGTGATTGACACAGACTTGTTATGTCCGGCAAAGCCAAGACGATTACGATAGACAGTCGTTGCCCTACATTCACGCACGTTGGCTGTTAGCTTGAAAATATTCATCGCTGCTTCAACAGTAACGACAACCGTTAATCGAGAATATTTATTTTTAGAGGTTTCAAGTATTTTATTATTCTATTTTATTTATATGTAAAGTAGTACATAAATCTATTAGAATCTTATAGTCCACCGGTTCTAGCTTATTAATTATAAAAATAATTCATATATATCTATTTCCCAGTTTTTTTATAAATAAACAATTATTATTTTTCTAAAAAAAATATTTTCCACGTAGAAAACTCACTTCTTTGACTTCCATAATATTTTGTTTTCATATAAAACTTACAGATCACAAATTTTCACGACTATAATAATATTAGTGTGATGATATAATCGGCAAATATTATTAAAAGTACTTTATTATTACGTTTTTCCCAAACTTCATATATTCATGTTTCTTTTGATTAAAGAAAATAAGGTTACATATATTTTTTCTCGATGTATATTGTTATTTACATTATTTATAACACAATAAATATAACAAGATCTATATAAATAAAAATTAAATACTGTTCGTTGGTTAGAGCACTACGTGAAAACGGCTGGATCAATTTAGTTATTTTTTTAAATGTCCGAAATAACCCGAATATAGTTTTTGTTAGAAGAAAAAAAACGTTGGCCGAAAAAAAAATCAAAAAAACAAAGAGAAAACTGAAAGTGCTTTTCCCTACAGGATTTTTGTTTATCCCAAATATCCCAAATGAGTTTATTAAAATATCTAGAAAAGAGTATAGCGTCAGATCCCAATAACCTATCAATCTTTTATAAACCTTTCTTACTAGCATTAAAAATTTGACATAAATGTACGGAGATAGTATGAAATAGGTATCCAATTAGGAAATCACAGATATAAAGAAGACGACACGTTTTGCTCAGTTTGTAGTGACCCTACTTGCTGTGCCAACGGTCGCGTTTTGGAGTACCGCTGGGGGTATTCATTTGTGTGATGAACATAAATGCGTGTACTCCCGTCATGGGTGTTTATATCTATAATATGTATGTATTTTAAGTTATTGTATGTGTAGTGTATTAAATATCTGGTACCTATCCATAGCATAAACCTCGCAGCTTAATATGGAACTAGATGGTGCTCTGTGTTAATGTTCCAACATATGTATTTATTGAGATCCGCCCTAGGAATATGGTGATCTACGATCATTAAGGTTATCTACTAATGACACTTAATTGAAGTAGTGCGTCGTTCAAATAATAAATGCCGAATTCCGATTACAAAATCGTGTTTGGAAATCGATTAATATTAGCTTTACTACGTAACTATATGCATATCAAAATATGGATATGAGTTAATAAAAGTCAGCGATAAATAATTTTTGATTTGTTTTATTTCATTATGGATATTTCATTATTTTTTTCAAAGGAACATGAGTACGTATTTGTCTTAGATAAAAGAAAATTTTAATAAGTTGAATAAAAAAAAACTAAAGTACAATTTTCTTTTTTTTTAACTAAAAACTTGAATAAATATAAAAAAAAAGTAAAAACTTTGTATGCGACCGAGATTCGAACCTGGACACCTGTGATTGTACCTTCGCCGCTTGACCACGATGCCCGACCTTGCAAATTACCGACCATATTTTACGTGGAATAATGCAAAAGAAAACCGCATGAAAACTCGAAAACACGCGTTTTCTCAGACATAAGACTAATTTAGATCGATGTATCGCCCCCGAAACCCCCTGTATGCTAAATTTTATGTAAATCATTGGAGCGGTTTCCGAGATACATATATATATATATATATACACAAGAATTGCATTAATAAAGATATAAGATATGTTATAATATTAGCAATTAATTTATCGTTTACATAACTAATGAAATGTCAAATGCTGCGTAACAGGATTCAACTGGTCCTGTTAATAAAAACAGATGAGATCGTACTCGAAGTCAGTAAACTGTTAACATCGTTTAATTCTTGCTCCTCAAAAACTTGTGTAAAACTGTGTTTAACTTGAGTGTATTAAAGTTTGTTTACTTTTCTGGACATGCTTAAAGGACTATATAACCTGTTAGCAACTTTTAATGTGTTAATTGTGTGTTTTATATCATAAATAACTAAATAATTAAATCTGTTCACTGTCAACTTAAGTTTTTACAAACTTGTTGTTCATAACGCGTAAGCGACGCGTTCTGCATGGCGCTTACGACATTTTTCTCGCGAGTGCAGTCCTCATCGACGCGACGGAACGAACTACAGTGGCCTACCGTGCAAAGTTTTATAATAATCGCTAAATCGTTGGAAACAATCTATTGTGATTTTTACCTTTTGGGCTGTAAAGAGATTAAAATTTAAAATATTATTAATAATAATAACCTGGGATCTCGGATTGATAACGCCCCTAAAACAATAATTAAAGTACAGAAAATAAAAAATAATTAATTGATTAGTAACATAAATTGAATAAATAAATATGTCCTTAAAATTAGTAAATTGGGGATGTTGTTCTCAAGAAGACAAAGATGATAACGAAAGATTCATAACTTGTAACAGCTGCAAAAAATCCTTTCACTTTTTGTGTTTGTCGATACCAGAAATACAATCAAATACAGACATTTATAATAAATGGAAATGTCCTTCGTGTTTGAATCGGATGCCTAAAACGTCTAAAAAGGATTCTACCCCTGTTCGTAATATCTCCACAACACGAGGCAACAAGAGGCCTGCACTGAACTCACCACCAGAAGAACACAGCTTAACCAGTGACAGAGTACGTGCTATTGTTGAAGACGTAGTAAAGACTGAGTTGAGTGCTATGATGGAAAAGCTAAAGTGCAGTATGCTCGACATAATAAATAAGGAATTGACACCAATTAAAAAAGAAATAAGGGATATGAACGAGTCTATGACTTTTATCAACAGCAAATTCGAATTGATCGAAGCCGACCAATTAAACGCGAATAAACTCCTAAAAAATATACAGGAAGATAACAAAAAGTTGGAAAGCACAGTGGCAGATTTAACACAACGTCTGAATTACTTGGAACAGCAGTCTCGTTCAAACAACATTGAAATCCAATGCGTCCCTGAAAAGAAAAGCGAAAACCTATACACTATCGCGAAGGCCTTATGTACAGCTGTCGGACATGAAATAAAGGAAAAAGATATACTGCATTGCACCCGTATAGCCAAACTTAATAAATCCAGCACTCGTCCTAGATCTATTGTCATTCAACTGGCTTCTCCCAGGGTACGTGATGATCTCCTCGCATCAGTTATTAAATTTAATAAAATACATGCTAATAGTAAGCTTAACGCAAGCCATCTGGGATTTCTTGGCAATAACAGTCCAGTCTATGTCACAGAACATCTGTCTCCAACAATTAAAGCTCTACATGCCGCAACAAGACAAAAGGCCAAAGAAAAAGGATATAGTTTTACTTGGGTGAGAAACGGCAGAATTTTTGTCAGAAAGAATACCGACACTGAACATATTCTTATTAGAAATTTGGATACCTTAAAAAAATTAGCCTAAAATTTGCATTTCCTATGTTGTCTTCATTATTTTTAAGTTTATAATGCATGTCATAGTCACTATTTTTATTCAAATTCAATTGTCTCCAGTTATATTATCAAAATAGTCGAGGCTTAAAAACGAAAACACTCGACTTTTACCGTAACGTTTGCTGTCATAATTATGATGTTATTGTTATATGCGAAACGTGGCTTAATAACTCAGTGCTTAATAGTGAACTATTCGATGATAGGTACGTTGTTTATAGAAGAGATAGAGAAAGTGTATTATATGGGCGTGGCAGAGAAGGCGGTGGAGTATTGATAGCTGTTAATAAGAAGTTTAATTCTAGGCGTCTAATGGAATGGGAAAGCGATTGCGAGAATCTATGGGTGATGATAGATATCCCAGTTATGCATGGTATTTTTAAAATTGTTCTTTGTGCAATTTATCTACCACCACCTGTTAGTCCTTCAACTTTGGATTATTTTTTAGATAATTGTAATGCTGTCTTTGAAAAAAACTTGGATATGAATGTATGTATAATCGGTGATTTTAATTTAGGAACACTTGATTGGAAGTCATTAAATGTAACAAGCAATACTCGAGCTTCTAAAAACACTAGTAAAACTATGATTGATTTTACAAATATTAATAATCTAAATCAATACAATGACATCACTAACTCCGCTGGCAGGACACTAGACCTAGTATTGTCCAATAAATCATGTAATGTTAAAGAAAGTATAAATCCTTTTAGTATCGTTGATATATTACACCCACCGTTAGATATTACAATATGTTTGGATAGTGAATTAAAGTTATCTTATAACACTGTACAAAGACATAACTTCTATAAAGCTAATTATGTGTTGATTCGTGAATATTTGGGAGATCTAAATTGGGAGGATTTATTTTCCGGAATTAGTGAAGTAAATGATATGCTAGAGATTTTTTACAATAAGCTACGTGAAGCGATTACAAAATACGTACCATTATGCAGACCTAAGAATCAAAAACACCCACCGTGGTTTACTTATAAGCTTACTAAGGCGTTAAAAGAAAAGAATAAGATCCGTATGCGCTATAATATATACCAAAACCCGCGTGACCGTATTGAACTAAACTTACTTCGTAAACGTTGTGATAGGTTAGCAGTAGATTGTTATCACAAGTACATAAGTAATATTGAAGAAAACATTTTAAAAGATCCAGATTCGTTTTGGACCTATCTTAAAGTAAAACGCAACGGAACTAGTACCTATCCTCATAGGATTTCAGACGGGGTTACGTCTACCTCGGACGGTGCCCAAATTTGCGAATTGTTTGCTAAATACTTCTCATCGGTATTCTCCAAGGATGATAGTAATTATGCAGGATATGAATACAAGTACTTGAAATCCATAGAGCAAAATAGTCACAATCTTGTTGTATCAGAAATAGGTCAAAATGAATTATTGGATAAATTAAAGCATTTAAACTGCAAAAAGGGGGCAGGGCCTGACTTAATACCGCCTATCTTTATTGCTTCATGTGCCTCTGAACTGGTCTATCCACTAAAATTAATTTACAATAACTCTTTGGCTTCTGGTGTTTTTCCGTTGATATGGAAAAGTGCTAAGGTAGTACCGGTTCACAAGTCTTCGAACAACGAAAACGTCTGTAACTATAGACCCATTTCTATTTTGTCAGCTTTTGCAAAAATATTTGAATCATTAATTTATACATACTTTTATAAACATCTAAAACTATATCTGAGTGATCGTCAGCATGGTTTTGTTAAATATCGGTCTACAGAATCTAATTTGGTCCCCTTTACTGAGTTATTGGTTAGAGCAGTTGATTCTGGCTTTGAGGCCGATGTACTCTATACTGATTTCAGCAAGGCCTTTGATAAAGTTTCCCATGAAATTCTTCTTTATAAGTTACGAGCCTACGGAATATCAGGATCTTTATTGAAATGGCTACAGTCATATCTAAAAGACAGGTCTTTTTATGTTGCAGTGAATGGATATCAATCTTCTACTCATGAAATTTCTTCTGGTGTTCCCCAAGGATCACATTTGGGTCCATTACTATTTAATTATTTTATTAATGATATTCCTGATTGTTTCCTTTTTTCTGAGGTTTTCATGTATGCCGATGATTTGAAGTTTGTTAGAGTAATCCGATCTGTTGATGATACTAGGCTTTTGCAGAGGGACCTAGACGCACTAGTTAGATGGTGCGATGATAATAAAATGCACCTGAACCCTAAGAAATGTCTGTATATGAAATTTAGTAGGAAATATAATAACATTGTATCGGAATACTATATTAAAAATGTAAAAATTGAAGAAACGACTAGTATGCGTGATCTTGGTGTACTATATGATCAGAAATTAAATTTTAGTACGCATATGGATGATATAATTCAAAGAGCCTCTAGAATGCTAGGATTTGTTTTAAGGAACTGCAAATCTTTTAAACACATAAAAACAAAAATATTACTTTATAACACTTTAATTAGAAGTATTTTAGAATATTGTAGTGTAGTTTGGCGTCCTCACTATGCTACACACACACTCCGTCTTGAACGCATACAGAAACGTTTTCTCTGGCATTTATCATATTCTGTAGGCATACATAAAAGAGTAAAATCATATAAAAGTCGTTTAGATCATTTTAACATGGTCTCCCTATCAACGCGTAGAACAATAACTGATGCAATGTTTGTATATAAGATTATAAACAATCATATCGATTCTCCACACTTGTTACAGTTTTTTAAGTTAAGAGTCCCATCTAGAATTCCTCGTCAACCCATTACGCCACTTTGCCCACCCCTAAGTAGAACCATTTTAGGTTCCAACTCCCCCTATGCAAGATTATGTGAAATTATTAACATTTGTAGCGGTAGCATCGATCTATATCATGATTCCGCTGCTAAATTTTACAAATCTGTTGTTAATTATATAAAAGAATAACAATCTAATGTTGCGTTTCTTGGTATGGTATGGTTAAGTTAATTTTTGTGAAAGTTAGGCATTATTTTTACTGACTTCTTTGTTACCATTATAATCAATTTGCATGTGGAGTTTACCTTTAAGTAATTGTTACACTATTACAAGAACATCTAAGATTGTATACTAATTATATAAACCGTGTAAACAATTGTTGGTAAACCTAAATAAATAAATAAATAAATAAAATATGCTCTTTATGAGACTTGAAGCACTGACCTCTGGTTAGTCTCACGATTTTATTATTTATAACGATTATCTACTAATTGCATCCGTGTAGGCATATAATCGATTTGTCATAAAATTTTATTAATCGATTTTATGGCTCAGCTAATTCAACTTTGACCAAATAGTTATAGGTTGAAATGTTTTTATAATAATTATTATTTGTAACGTATGAAAAATTAAAGTAGTGAAAAATAAAAAATCATACAATTAATGTTTAAATAAAAATGCCACTACTTCTGTCAGTTCGTGCGATTATTTAATATATTTAATTATTTTACGGTGTTACTATAAATAATTCTTCTGTACGTGTGTATGTCACCTAACTCCTTTTAAACGGCTGGATCGATTTTGATGTTTTTTTTCTGTGTGTTTGAAAGGTTCTTTGGATAGTTTATATTCACAATTGGATCCGATTTCGCTGCTGTTTGGTTCTAGATTTTTTTCTATTTTTCGGTAATCAGCTGTCGAGTCCGCTAGTTTATTTATATTATATTAAAAGATGTAGGTAGAGAAATCTCAATGATTTTAAATCAGCGAGATGCATTTAAGCCTAGGATGATGCAAGAACGGAGCATTACTAGATTAATAAATCTGGACATTCTAATTTTGAAAAACACACTTATGAAAGCCATTACGATTGCAAAATATACTTGCACGATTGTTCGCAACACAACGAACTCTTATGTACAAAAAACATTAAATATATATAGATAGTATATAAATTATTTTAAATTAGGTGGTTCAAAGAAAATGATCACATAACGAGCATTCGAAATAAAATTCGCAAAAATCAAACGTAAATACAATGTTAATATGACAGGCATTGTTAGGCGAATGTAGTAGACACGTCATGTAGTATCAAAAGTCGGCTGTGCCTTTGTGGCAGTCACGCGCGGGAAACATCAAAGATGTACGACTAGGGTGACTGAGATTTTAAGATTATATTGTAATAATAAATACAAATATAGTTTGTCATGGGATGGAACTCTTGCCATTTTAATGGCGGAACTATTTCAAAAATGTTTTAGGCAACATATTATTGTTACATTTGTATAAATATCCTATATCCATATTCCATACATGCCACTTCCAACGTGCACCGCAACTTTAAAAAAAAATCTACAAAAATGATCAAACCTCCTTATAACCTTATGTTTATTTATTTACATATAAATGCTTAAAAATGTACAATATTTACATATTATTTTTATACTAATCTATAATTTAAATTCAAAACATTTAAACATAAACATATGACCGTTACCTTGCAGGAGAAAAAATAATAATTTGACAGGTACTCAAATGTCATTTTCCTTATTATTAATACTACATTCAACAAAAAGCCTTTAATGATTTTTTTTTGAAATTATAATAAATATTAGGATAAAATATATAAAATATATAAAATTTAAAGTACCCATGTTAAACTAAAGGGAACATCCTACAAAATCATGAACCTTTGATCAGCGTCCTTACTAGCTAGCACCGACACCAGAGCAGTGTATCTAATATAATACATCTCTATCGCAGTAAGAAAATAGATACAGCTAGTTTCAGTTAGAAAATACATGAACCCTGAATGAAATATCAATTTTTAGGATTTCGATAAAATAATTTATTTAATTAGAGGGTTCAGTTAAGACATGGTAAAGACATGGTTACATAAATACATCACTCACATTGTCGTGGTGCGGCTCATTAGCGTCCGGCAATCAAGTTGGGTGTGAAGCCAAGAAACATACTGAGAGGTGACTTCGGTGGGTGGTGTACCTAGCAGGTTGCTCTAGGTACTTCTCTGGTAACAGAGAGGACCGTAGAAACAACATCTTGGTTGTTGTGCTTTGCTTCTGTAGGCCAGCCGTCGGGGTCGTGGTTGAATGCGTAAGTGATCCTGCGTTCCATTATAATGGGAATGGTTCCGTTGGTTGTTAGTGGATTGTCCTGGCTTTTCTAGCCGATAAGTCCTACATAACCACCTGTACGGACACAGGTGGTATACGTAAGTGCATTTCCCAACATTAAAAAATGGGTTACACAAATACTTTTAATTGAGTTACGAGTATAAAGGAAGAAAAGGTTTTTACTGAATTAGAGTTTAATTATAAAGAATTAATTGCGGAAGTAAATCAATGATCCTAAAAATTTGGAAAAACTTGCTATCCTTCCCGACTTGTCCGAGATGTAAGTTAATGTAAATTTTATCAAAAACATGTAATTTTCTATATAAACTTGACATTAAATCTTTAGAGTTTGAATAAATTAGTGCTATATTATTTAAATATAATAGAAAAAAGGTTTCGCATAACTTCTACCGCATTTTTGTTGACAGTTCGCAAATATCTGAAACTCGAAACACCATGTTGCAGGTGTCAGTTATTAGATCGCAAACTTTCAAAGTTTCCCTACTCACTGTAAAAGCTAACTCTCGTCCGTAAGAGCTCTTTAATATAAGCTCTAAGTGGCTTAGTTGAAAGTTGCAACTTGTTTTTCTATCAAAATGTTTAATATATATATATATATATATATATATATATATATATATATATATATATATATCTTTATATATATAATTCTTCTGTGAGTGTGTATGTCACTGAACTTCTCTCAAACGACTGGACCGATTTTGATGAAATTTTTTGTGTGTGTTCAAGGGGATCTGGGAATGGTTTAGATTCACAATTTGAATAATAATTTTCATCAAAAAAATTATTAAAAAACGTTTGAAATTTTCAAATTAAAGACGTGTAGACAGGACAACGTCTGTCGGGTCCGCTAGTATATATATATATATATATATATATATATATATATATATATATATATATATATATATTTTGTTTTTTTATCGCAAACAAAAGTAGTGTAACAATGACATATAAAGATAATAATTTATAACTTTTGTGAGATATTATTCCATACAGGACAAAAACCTGTATTATAAATTGCCACTTATTTCTTACAAATGTACTTTGAGAATATATTATGACCATAAATTGGTCTCTTTGAAACCCTTATCTATATACTAAACCTGTTAAAATCAATGCTTTACTTATTTCTGATAATATCAAAAGATACTAACTAGGTGTTTATTTACAAATATAGATATAAAATTTCCAAAGCATGCAACATATACTTTTAATAAGCTTAAAAATATATGTAACAAAAAGACAGCATTTTACGATAAAATAACAACCTAAGCCCCTATAAAAGGCGAAGAATTTCATCACTATCGTTATCCAACCAATAAAGATATGAGGAACTTTAATAAATCCGAAGACCCCACCTGGAGCCAAGAGCTATGATGGAGGGGACATCAAGACTCATAAAACTTATGAATTTATGGCAAAAAAACACCATTCGACGGGAGACGACGCGTGAACCCGCTTTATATCCCCAATATATACATTGAATGAATTGGATAATATTAGTTGTTTATGTGATGGTGAGAATAACAGCGTGCTAACATAACGATTAAGGTCAACGTGTCGGTAACAGAATCGTATTTTCGCGTAAAAATATAAAAAATAAAATTATACGCTTATAAAAAGGTTATTTTTTACATTCTTCATTCACTCATAACTAAATTTGTTTCGTTATATCATGAGGTAAATATTAAAGAGCGGGGCTATTTAAAAAGTTTGCCAAAACAATAAAATCTATACATATAATAAATCAGTAACTTAGCGAAATGTGTACATGAAATATTTTTTAAAACAAGGACTGTTACGTGTTGTGTACAAAATATAGACCCCAAAACAGTCTGTTTGTTTGTATATCTATTTGTATGTGCGCATTTCACGCAAAAAGTACTGAACAGATTTTAACAAAATTTATTACTTGGGTCAACATTTAGGATACTTTGTACTACAGGAAAATCTTTTATTCCCACGGGAAAACACAATAACTGGTTCTATCGAGTCGTCCTTCATTTCTATGGCTATGGCTGGCTTAATCTTAAGAGATACATCAAAATAATATATTAAAAAACTATAGGTCTTATAGCATATGTCTATCTCCTAAGGTACGCTCGCAATAACTATTTATATCTATTTAAAGCGTACATAGGGACGAGCGAAGCGACAGTAAGTCTTAGTAAGTCATAAAACATTCATAGTTATGCCTTAATTACTAGTTTAAACATCATCTCATATTATACACAAAATAAATCTGTTTATTTTGCTCGTAAAATGAAATATTTAGCTTTTTTGCTCTCACTGCAAGCTTTCCAAAGCTTCACTCAGAAAGTAATAAATAAGGCGAAACAACACCTTGTTAGCGGCGTAATTAACGAGGAAAAATAAACCACCCTACTATCACCTACCTAGACTATTTATTTTGCCTCAGTTGATATTCATCTTTCTTCAACGAGCAACTTTAAGCTCATTTTACACAATCCCGAAAGCATCTTTAATAATAATGTATTAAAAATAATTTTTACGCTACAACAAGATTACAGAAGCAAATTCTTTACTTTTTAATAGATTTCAAACAATTTAAGCTTTTATTTATGTATCTATAAAAACTTGTAATCCTAAGAATTATTCAACAATTTTTGAATATTACCAAGGTGTAATTGAATTTTACAGCTTTGTAGATAAGAATGGCAGTCCAAAAAACTTTAAAAATTAAAACTCTTACACTTAGCCGCCTAAAGCTTACTTAATGATATAATTTAAAATAAACGTTTGGTGACGCGTTTTTTATATATTTTACTCATCATAATGAATCTAATGAGTAAAATCGACGATCGGTACGCCCGATGGTACCACCACCGGGTGGTGTCATCAGGACTTCAAATACTTACAAAGCCATTTGATACATTGAAATAAGTTAAAATTAAGATTCAATAATATTTTATTGATTACTTTAATTTAATTAACTAACAACTTAATCATTCAGTCAGTTAGCGGTCAATAAATCGATCAGTCTACCATTCAGTTGATCGGTCAGCCAGTTGGCCAATAAGGGCGAATTCACACTAAAGTGCCGATCACAGTTCGATCTCGACCAGTATTTTTTGTATAAGTGACAGTCAAGTTCCGGTCAAGTTGCACACCAGTAACGTTACTTGTATAAAAATACTTTACCAGACCGGTATCTGACCGGAAACAAACGTCATAGTGTGAATGAGCCCTAAGTCGGTCAGTCAGTCGGTTAGTTAATTATTTGCAAGTAAAATTAATAAAATAAGTATATTTAAATAATTCATGGGCTAATCGAGATATCGAGACATACAACAAAAACAGCCAAATCCAGACTTTTTTAAAGCACTAAGGGCATTCTAATCTTTCAAAACGTCTCGCCTTGTTCTATAATGCAATAAGCTATCCGTTATTATTTTATTTTAATCCTTTAAACCTACATATACATACATATATGAATACCTTCTAATAGATCAAAGATCAATGAGTTGAACAGGCAAGGTAAATTGGAAAAGTTTCGCAGTTACTGATTCGAAGTGGCGTAATTAACCCTTGAGAGTTAGTTTGCACTTCTTAATCTATCAGGTACCTTATTGAATTACTAACTGCTGGCGTCGTCTTCCTAATTCTCATTCACTATATAAAATAATTTATTTATACAGCTGTGTATGTCAAACATATATGCTTTTTATATACTATGTTATATATTACACCATAACACTAGCGACTTACCCTCGCTTCGTTTTTTTTACGTTACGTTATTTTAGCAGAACCCTTATTTTTTTTCTAAGATAAAAGTAGCCCGTGAAAGTCCCGTTAAAATAGGTTCAGCCGTTTTGGAGATTAGCCGGAACAAACGGACAGATAAAAATTTCCAAAGTTCTGTTTTTGCTTATAAGTACCTACCGTGTATAATTTCATATGCATTTAGTAAAAAACTGTTATTTTGACATAACAAACAGACACTTCAACTTTATTTATTTGTACCTATAGATATCTATCTACATACATATATTTTTCCAGATATTTCAACAATTTCTTCCACATTCGGTATTATTTCTATTTTTCATATTAACTTCGACATCTCTTACAAAACTAATTAATATTAAACTTTCTAATTCCTTCCAAACATTCTTATTTTTTTCTATATCATATAAGCAAAAAAAAAGTTAATCGAGATCAGTATATTTTCTCCACTCAGAGCAACTTCTTCAACAAAGCATTTACTAATACATCACCATGTTTCTTTACGATGTTAATTTTATTAAATAAACATAAAATATACCATTCTGCGAGCAAAGTTTCTATAAATTAGTGAGGGTCGCTGAATCACCTGTGGGATTGTCGCGACGAATAAAATTAACTGCCGCCCATTTATGTGTCTGTATGTCGTAATTGCTCGTTCATAAAACATTGTTTTAAATAACAACACTTAAAAGCATTTTCCAAACATTGTTTTTAAAAATATTTTATGATATAAATAGCATTATTTATTTCATCCAAAAATTATACTATTGGGTACCATCAACCAAGCTCATTACGAAAGACGTAACTTCTTACTGTCTATTTCTATAAAGCAGAGGAAAGAGAGAAATAGCAGATGCAGTCATTAAAAAGAAATTCATTATAAGAATTACAGTGAAACTAGAATCTTATATATATATATATATATATATATATATATATATATATATATATATATATATTATATACATATATGATGATGATGTTCTCCTAGCCGATTCCGGCCACGGCGGCCAATCTCAATGAGATTAGCCAACTGCGCAGGAGATATTATAGTGCTCAAGTGTACGCGCAGACACAAGTGCACTCTCTATTCCTATCACTCTCATACTCCGGTGGGACCACCACTCGACACGACCGGTGAGAGTTAAGGCGCAGGACCGACGGCTTTACGTGCTCTCCGAGGCACGGGGGTGAAACACCGCCAACTTCCCAACTCCGGGCTGTTACTGAGACTTACTATACAGGAAGACTCAATAACTAAACTTGGCCCGACCCAGGACTCGAACCCAGGACCTCCGGGTGTGCAGCCGTACATGCTAGCCACTACACCACCGAGGCAGTTATATACATATATATATATATATATATATATATATATATATATATATATATATATATTATATACATATATGATGATGATGTTCTCCTAGCCGATTCCGGCCACGGCGGCCAATCTCAATGAGATTAGCCAACTGCGCAGGAGATATTATAGTGCTCAAGTGTACGCGCAGACACAAGTGCACTCTCTATTCCTATCACTCTCATACTCCGGTGGGACCACCACTCGACACGACCGGTGAGAGTTAAGGCGCAGGACCGACGGCTTTACGTGCTCTCCGAGGCACGGGGGTGAAACACCGCCAACTTCCCAACTCCGGGCTGTTACTGAGACTTACTATACAGGAAGACTCAATAACTAAACTTGGCCCGACCCAGGACTCGAACCCAGGACCTCCGGGTGTGCAGCCGTACATGCTAGCCACTACACCACCGAGGCAGTTATATACATATATATATATATATATATCTTATAAATAGGTCAAAAATGAACACTTGTAATTGACGTCACTCTTGTCATGCTACAAGGTAGACTGTTTATGAAAATACCGTGACTGGCTCAACGCGTTTTCCGTCGTTATAAGCCCTTGTACTGTCTGAGCGGTGTGTCTTAAGCAATATAAGCTTAGGCAAGAAAAAAAATTGGACCTAAAAGTACTTTTTTTTTGAAGCTTTAATAGAACACAATAAGACCCTTTCTTTAAATTTTTTAGATGTTTTCCGATACATATAATGATCTAATTACCCGTTACTGGACTGCTTCGAGGATTCGAACCCAGTGCCTCTGTTCAAAATCGTATTTTACTAAAGCAAGGAACGAGTTAGCCATCATATTATGTTAACATGCATATTGGACAAGCCCCTTACTTTTACAAATTAATTTGTACGTATACCCCATAACATATACCATGTATAGTTACTTTTTGCATAGAACCCTCCGACATAAGCAAGGGAGCAAGGTAATGGGCCGGCGCCGCCTAACTGTTATTTTCGGCTTTTAAAATAAACAGGTACTAACAATATATGTAAGGACTTCTACTGGCAGTATTTCGTAAAAATATGTTGAGAAACTCTTTAAAAGAGTGTACAGCATTCTCATACAGGCCTTTTTAACATCCCACTGTTGGGCATTACTTTAAGTTGAAAATGCAAGGGACGCAACGTAGTCCACAAAGCTGACTAAGTGCGGATTGGTGGACATCTTACATTGGAGAACGAATTTGGTTCTCTCAGACAAGCGGGTTTCTTGATTATTTCTTCCTTCATTGTGACCATGTTGAAAATAATTCCCACATAAATGTATCAGGGGTGCAAATAACGGGGTTTGAACCCGCTTCACTTTGTTTTCCAAGTAACCGCGTCACTACTGGACCACTGCCATCAAATATTAATAATTAATTATTTATATAACCATTAGTTATATAACCATTAGTTGTATAGGTAGCTGTATTTTAAAATCATTCACAAAAATTTAACTTTATTTACTTTAAATTCATAGATTTGACACAAAATACCAATTCTTCTTAGTCTCGGCTTTGTAGGTACCTCCTATACACTCTTGATACTGCGACACTAAATATTGTAAGCCTTATTTTCTCCGATACCTATCAGGTAGTCGACGAGGCGCCAAAAAATTTATGTTTCGTACTTTTTTACCGAATTATGTTTTAAAATTTATGACACTAAAATACGTGGAGCTTAAAAATTCTTGCGCTATCTCCTGGCCGCCCGCCAAACTACCTGCGCAGTAAATTATGCAATCTGAGTCCAGCTCAGTTATTAAGACCTAGCAATCGTAAATGTCTTATTTATATTGTATACGTTGTAGAACCTCTGAAGTTGATTTCGCCTAATAAAAATTATACCGCTGTAACATCATATCTGTACAAAAATAACAAAATTATGCCATTTGTATACATTTGTTAGTTAAATTAAAAAATAGCATTATGATACATATAATAAAATTCTAACTAAGTCGAATCTGTACACTAAATATTTTTTGGAAAATCTTATTGAAATAGATATTATTATCGATACAGAGGCCGAATTTATAGTTTTTAGAATTTTTGTCTGTCTGTCTGTTACCGCATCACGGAAAAACCACTGGAGGGATTTTGATGAAATTTGGTTTGATGATAGCTGGTTATCCGGGTCAACATATAGGATACTTTTTATCGCGGGAAAATATCTCATTTCTCAGAAAATATACAAAAACTGCAATGTAGTATACTAATATGTAAAACCAAAAAATTTGGTTTTGGTCATCTGAACGCGGGCGGAACCGCGGGCAATGCTAGTGTAGAATAAAATCTTTCTATCAAAAGTGAAAGGTAAATGTTATATTACTGGTATACCTTCACTTCACTCGTGATCCCTAGATAAGCAGAATCATATCTGCATCTCTCCCACGCTTGGCTTACAGGCCCTCCGACGCTTGAACTTAAGACATGACGGGTCGGGGTACCTCATACAAAATGTTCATCCCTCATTTAGAGATGGCCTTTAAGTTTTAATTTTGAGATAAGAGGTAGCTTATGCCCTTTCCAATATTCAATCTATCTATATCTCGAAATTCATCAAAGTTGGTTCTTCGGCTTAGGCGTACGTTAAGTAAAAACACACAAACAAACATAAAGACAGATCGACTTTTTCACTTATAGTATTAATTTGAATATATTTTAGTTTTTATTTCTTTAAATACAAAGAAATAACAAAGTCGTCATATTTATTTCTGAACGTTTACAAATCACATTAAAATGTATTAATGCAAAAACAAAATAAACATATTTTTTGTCAGATAATTCGCAACTCTAATAAAATAGTGGCGCGCCCGCGGGCCGGCGATAACTGCGTAATATGTGGTAATGGTACCGTACTTTAGATATTGTTATAAATTCAGTCATAATAAACAATGGTTTTATATTCACTAACAAATTTAAATTAATATAGCCTAAGTTGTGGGTTCTAGGTCACAGGTACAAGTATTATTATATCTATACATATAATAAAATTGTAACTAAGCCGAATTTGTACATTAAATATTTTTTTGAAAATCTTATTGAAATAAACATTATTATCGATACAGAGGCCGAATCTATAGTTTTTTAGAATTTTTGTCTGTCTGTCTGTTTGTTTGTTACCGCATCACAGAAAAACTACTGGAGGGATTTTGATGAAATTTGGTATGGTGATAGCTGGTTATCCGGGTCAAAATATAGGATACTTTTTACCGCGGGAAAATATCTCATTTTTGAGAAAATATACAAAAACTGCAATGTAAGAGTATACTAATATGTAAAACCTAAGAATTTGGTTTTTGGTCATCTGAACGCGGGCGGAGCCGCGGGCAATGCTAGGTATAAATATTACATAATATGTAGGATATCTCAGGAAAAGCCAACATCATGTTTCAAAACTTATATATTTTAACTAGATTTAGTTACAATTTATTAGAAAACACTTAATCTTAACAATTTCTTATTACTTTTGCTCCAGTAAAAAATCACGAATCGCATCCACCCCTGTCAACTCCCCGCCGACCAATCCCCTCTTTTGTTTATTTCTTCATTCTATTTTTAATTGCATTTTTATTAATTTTTTTCGGCCTAACCAATCTCGTCATTTTTAATTTACAAAGGTATCATAATTTGTGCATGCGCGCCGTCAGTATGGCCAATATAATCAATATTATATTTATTATTCATTAAATTAGCGAAACCTTGATGTTCTCCTGACCGATTCCGGCCACGGCGGCCAATCTCATTGAGACTAGCCAACTGCGCAGGAGATATTATAGTGCACAAGTGTACGCGCAGACACAACGTGCACTCTCTGTTCCTGCCACTCTCATACTCCGGTGGGACGACCATTCGACACGACCAGTGAGAGTTAAGGCGCAGGACCGACGGCTTTACGTGCTCTCCGAGGCACGGGGGTGAAACACCGCCAACTTCCCAACTCCGGGCTGTTATTGAGGCTTACTATACAGAAAGACTCAATAACTAAACTTGGCCCGACCCGGGACTCGAACCCAGAACCTCCGGGTGTGCAGCCGTACATGCTAGCCACTACACCACCGAGGCAGTTAATCCTTACACATATATGTATATACTGAATTGCTGTCTGGTGATGTTGAAGAGTCATGAACCCACTATTATTATATGCAACATCTATATGTATATAAATATGCAAAGGCAACATAAGTAGTTCAGTACCTTTTTCTCCTCTGTTTGTCAACAGATTTCCTCTTTGAAACTTTATCAACTAAGTTTCTTCTCTTGGCAGGTTTGGATGGGGAGTAAATTCATGTAAGTTGTCATCGACATGGTCACGTGACGTGTTAACGCTAACACTCAGAGTGCCGATAGATGTCAAAACCAGATAAATGTTAATAATTTTAATTTAAGATCAAACAATTAATTTGAATGTCCAAAAATAACAACTATTTGTTTATAGTTTTAAGATTTCACTTCTTTTGGCAGTCCTCATGCTGTTTTTTTTTTTTTGTTTAATAGCTATTGACGAGATTTAGTGCTATCTGGACAAAAAATAGTTGTATCTAAATATAATATTGTTAAATCTAATCTAAAAGAAAAGACGGGTTATAAAACAAAGTCGGGTTTGTTACAACACTTATAACTCGAGAACTGCTGGGCCGATTTTTAAGATTTTTGTTTTGTTGGATTTGTCTTTACCCTGAATACCAGAATAACTATTAGAACATCGGACAAAATCACGAAAAAAATTTAGAAAAAAAATATATTCCATACTAAGTGTCAAAACGTACCTAAGAACGAACCTGAGCGAAGCGAGGGTGAGTCACTAGTCCCGAATATAAGTAACTTTTATTACAATTCTTATTCAAATCTAATAAACTTGTTATAGTGGTAAAAAACAAATAAATACACTCATTAGTGTGGTTTCTGTAAACATTTTTGCTTCTTTTCTTGACCACGGAGTTTTGACCACTTCAAGTACAACTCATGAGTTTTTTGTTCGGATATCGCTATAATTGTTATCATTTTTAGCTGGTATGAAGAGATTTTAGAAAATAAACCCCTACTAATTATTATGTAACAGCTTACAAATTTTAACATGGAAAATCTAAAAATATAAAGATAAAATGATGTCATTTTATCGTTAACTAGCGAGGACATGTCGACTCACTCTGATATGACTCAGAATACTTTATTTCTCCACCTTGCGTATAGACCAGCTATACTCAACCTGCGGCCCGCGGGCCGCATGCGGCAGCATCAAAAATCGCATTATAACATATCTTTGTTAAAACAGTAACTACATCGTTAACTTGGAATTACGTTTTCATTAAGACCTAAATTATTTTTGCTTGCGGCCCTCGACACCATGACTGAAACGTGTTTGTGGCTCCTATAAAAAAAGGTTGAGTATGGCTGGTATAGACTATTAAAAGCTTATTTTCTTTTTCTTTGATTTTTTCTATAATTGCATGAAAAAATATTTTGTGACTTGCGAATTCTCATGTATGACTGAAAATAATACAAATTTTCCCTGTAAAATTAAATTATCTTTTGGAGTATCTTTCACAATCGCCTGCCGTTAACTCTACAATTAAATTCAGGGATTCGATTAAAGAACTTTAGTGACCTGTCCTAGACTCACTCAGACAAGTTTCTAAGTAACTTTTTGTTTAAGACTAATTATAAGTATATTCTACGGGTAGGTACCGCTTTAAGTACCGGAATGAAAAAATAGCTTATATCATAACTTCTACGTATTTCTCTGCTGTTGTATAAAAAAAGGCATCAAACTGTACTGTCCTATTATTATTACTTCAAGTCTTCTTCTTCTTCTCCCTGCCCATTTCTCAATCATTTTGGGTCGGCGCAGTACATCTTCTGTACTGCTGATAAGATTTGGCAAAAGTTTTACGACCGGCCGCCTGCCTGACGTCAACCCTCCTTGGGAACGCTATGGTCTCTCTTTGTTGAATAGTATCGCGGAAGTCTTGTAATATTCACTTTCGATTTTTTTGTCTTTTATAACATTTTTTCTACTATCAATATAAATTTTTAATGTTATTATAGGATATATTTTAAAATAAATTTTGATTAGGTACACAATAAATTTTGTATTATTACTTCAAGTATATATATATATATATATATATATATATATATATATATATATATATATATAAACGTGTTTATGTTTTGTTTAGAAAAATCTAATTTAGCATGCTCAATGCGTTCTTTCGGAAACATCTTGTTTTATTTACGAGATTTGCTTTGAATGCCGGTAATTTAAAGACAGTGAAATATTGTTGCTTAAGTTTTAATAAGGCTGACCAGTTTACAGACAAGGCCAAGTTAGATCTGACGATTTTTTGACTCTTAAGACTTTATTCAATTCATTTTACGACAGTAATCACTTTTAAGTAACACGATTCTTTCATTTATATCTAAGACTAAATGGAGTCATACAGAGAGGGTAACTGGTAATATTAATTTAAAATTGAATCAAAATTATATTCAATATCATAGTTTTATTACAAAACTAGTTTTCTTAAGCTACGATGAGACTTAAAGGTTAGGTTAAAAGTTTGTGAAATCCCACAACATAATTAGTGTTGCACTGATGTAGTTATTATGTTATAAGTTATGCTTGTTGTACCAACTTCTTAATGAACTTAGGAAAGATATAAATTATATGATTAATTTTTATTTTTAAAGAACCGCCCATTCCTCTTGATAGAAGAACAAGTCAATAATACTGCCAAAAAAGAGCATCGACGTGTTCTTTTATATGAAGATAGCTAATATTGTGCTCGATACATTATGCAATAAACAGAATACTTATTAATCAGTCAAGAAATCGATTTTTTGAAACAAATGTTCAATAACAAAAAAAATATCAAACACTTCCATATGGTTACGCTGTGTCTTACATTGATGAAATGGTTATTCCTAGCGAGATTTGAACCGTCATCACTGACGTAGAGAAAAGTGCTTTGACCACTTCACTAATAGTAGTACTAAAATACTTTATTATTACATACTAGAGGCTCACCCTCGCTTCGCTCGAGTTCTTCCGCAAATTTTTGGTGCCTTAGTAATCTATATATCATTATTGCAACGATCGTGAGAATCTCTAATTTTTTTGAAAATTAAATATGGGCCATGCTACTCGCTGATAGTGTATGTGGCTTTTGGTAGGTGATTTTTTTTTTAAAATGGGTCCAGTAATTTTTTATTTTATCTATTACAAACAAACATACAAAAAAACATGCTTTCTTTTCTTTATAATGTTTTATTTCTAGTACATTTGCCAAGTCCACATATTTAATAGTACTCACTTATATATTTATTGTGTCAAAGCATATTATTATGTTTTTCTAAATACTAGCCAGCACATGTATTTAGAATGATCTATATGTAAATTCCTTTTACTTTTTCCTAGTATTAAAATATATAATGTAATGGCACTTTTTCACCGGAAGTGCCGCCATTTCCGTCCACCTGCCGCCGTCCGGTTTCCGGTTCGATCCTTGACCGCTAGAAGTGGGCAATTGTTGACACAGCTCTCACTTGAAAATCTTTTTGTTTGTGAGATTGTAATAATATATACATAATTTCTTATTTCTAGTGCATATAATATGAGAGCTCATCTACGATTTATTAACGTCCTCCAGACCGATTTCGGACACGATGGCCAATCTCATTGTAACTAACCATCTGCGCAGGAAATATTATAGTGACAGGAATAGAGAATCCTAGTCCCCAACTCTGGGCCGTTACTGAGCTTTTCTTAACTAAAAGATTGAATATAAATAAACTTGGCCAGAACCAGGCCTTGAAGACAAGACCTCTAGATCTCTCAAATTCAAATTTCTCTGCCCTACATGCTGGTTACTAGGCTACTGAAGCAGATACATAATTAGCAAAGATATCGCCAAAATATTTGAAAAAAAAAACTTCATATAACTGAGTACTTACTTCCTTCTTTTTGTCGCTTATAAAACTTCAGTTGTAATTCATTATTGAACTTAAATATCACACTTAATGATAAATTCAGAAGAGAGCTACAAAGCAAATATGTTTTTCAGTAACATTCAACATAATCTCGCAAGCACATTAAAATACTCATATATCCTTTAAGTCGTCTGCAGCGGAAGGCGATAGGAAGTCGCCGTGATTTGGCTCCACACCCGCACTATCTCAGGTGTGAAATGGAATAATATTTCGCCCTTTTTTACTATATGTGTCGTTATACTACATACATAGCGTACGAGCATATGGCTGAAAAAAGCGCTGTTAGTTTCATATTTCGTAAGTACCAAATTACTACGGCAACCACATCGTATAACGATACTGATGGTATATTGACCTTTGCTTTGGAGGGTTCCGGCATTTCTATTTACTTAACAAATCTAATAGAATGAGTACTGCTCTCTTACTGTATTCTGTGAGAAACTATATAGTATAATCAAGTCTTAACAAGAAATATACTGAGTTCTGCCGTTTCGCACATGAGAATGATATAGGAAGATGCACACTTTTGTAACGGTTTGTATCTCTTCTCTAAGAGCACTACATTTAAAGGTATACCAATTATTTAAACAGTTTTATTCTAAAAAAAAGTTTGTTAATAGGCTCCAGATGAGAAAGAAATATTTTAAATTCCTAAATTCGCTTGTTGTGTACAATTTTGACACTTTCGTTCAGAAATAAGTAAGTACAGTATTTAATAAGATAATAAGTATATTTAAAAAAAATAATTAGATCAACTGTATAGTAAAAAAGTTATATTAAACTTAAACTATAACCATAAAACACAATAATGGCGTTCAAAAAGTCAAAAGGCATTAACAAATTCCGTTAAAAAACATAGAAGTCCGCAATACGCAAACATAAATACATAATAACCGTTAGTTTTTCACCCTGATCATGGACGTGAAACATTCGCGACGTTACGACGCAATGCAATGGCAGGGAGCAGCCACTAGGTACACAATTTCAGCATAATTCAGCTGTAAAACACGCGTGCCTGGAGTCGCGCCAACCTCCTACCTGTTTTGTATTGTTAATTTTCTATACATTTTTTGTATTATAGAGTCCCTAATAAAACTTCGAGATATTCCTTGCTTATATTCTTATATTGAGTACTTTTATAAGCGTCAATGAGTTACATAATTTATAATCATAATTTTCAGTATTACAAACAATTCGTAGTGACCTACAGGGTGGTACCGACATCTCTGTGCAAAAGTGCGGGAAAACAAAAAAATATCCGCGCCTTTTTTTATTTTTTTTAAACACATTCCTATCGGCCAAGGTCACATGAGTAAATGCTGTATACATCAATATATACTATAACATTCAATAGATTAAAATGCAACCTTACAGTATTATAAGTTAGTTGGCAAAATATTTTTACCTTTCAAGATGACGTACTCGTATCTTACTCAGCCTAGTAAGAAATTACTCATAAAATAGTATTCTCACATTCTACATATTGAATGGCGATTTATAAGTCCAATCGCAACCAAAAATCGAAGACGCTACCTTCGATGCAGTAGACAATACTAGCCTGATACATTATATCACGCACTGCCACAATGGAAAAAAATGGCTACAGAACCCTAAAAAAGAAAGGTACTCTACTAAAGGTAATACTAGGTATATCTCTTGTTTTTTTTTTGAAGTCGGTAAATACACTTTACGTAACATCGTCTATGATAGTGCATATATCTGAAGTCCTTGAACTTTCATCAAAATACATATATCTAATGGTGCGTCCACACGATACAGACTTGGTACAAACTTTTGACGTACAGACTGAAAATTCTAAGTGAAAAAGTTCACGAAACCATAAAAGCATAACTTATTAAGTGCGTACATACCTAAGTAGTAAGTACACACACATTTGAAGTGAGATTTCTTTAGAATCGTTGTGATTTGAAACTCAATGAAACGGAAATGCAACACAAAAAAGAGACAAACGCATAAATATATACAATTAAGCTGGTGAGAGAATAAGATAGAATACATTGCCATGTTGCCATGGTAACCGTTGTTATTTGAGATAGAATAAATTATACATGAAGAGAAAAATAATAAAATTAATTACTGAATAATATCTAATGTATATTTATGCCAAATAAAACTTTGTAAAAATATTATAAAAAAATAAACCTTACAATTATCCTACTCCACTACTCCATAATCATGTACTACCTTTTTTTTTTTTTTTTTTTTTTTTTTTTTTATCGTCGGGAAATGCATTTACGCATACCACCTGATCCCCCAGGTGGTGATGTGGGGCTCACCGGCTAGAAGAGCCGGTACTACCCACTAAAACCCGACATCCCTTCCCCCCGCCTTGGTGGGACGCCGCAGGATCGCTTGCGCATAACTACTACGGCGCCCCGGCGGCAGGTCTGCCTAAATACTAGGCAGACCACCAAACCAATGGGGCTGCTCCACAGTCAACTCTGCTACGTCAGAGAGGTACCCGGAGCAGCCCCATAAAACCAAAACACCGCCCACCGAAGTGGGCCACCTCCAATCGGCTGCAGAGGACAGGGAGAGCGGCAACGAAACACCGACACTCCTCTTCCCCTGCAGCCCCACCGCGTCCGCCATCAAACGGTGGCGGCCCCGTCTAGGCCGCGGAAGGTAGGGAGAACGGCGCACCGAAATACCGGCACTCCTCTCCCGCCGCGGCCTACCCCTCCGCCGAATGCGGGCCTGCGACCACAGTCCCGCAACCGGCACCCATCATCCGGTTGTGGGACCAAGCGGTCCCACCACCGGTGGCCGCAACGTCTTCGGCCCGAGGCCTAGACGAGCGGCCCCATCCAAGCCATTTGGTCCGCGCCGGATTTCTCCTCCGGTACCACACCGCCCCTCTAAGCGGGTGGCATGCCCCTATCCGCCACCTGGGGACGCGCCCGGTAGGAGTTGGCTTCTCCCCCCGGGAATCATGTACTACCTACTCTATAATCATCTTATTCTCTCGTAAGTTACTTTTTACTCTTTCACTTCTACCATGTGAGAATTTGTACACACACGCACTTTTTTTGGAAAGTTTTGCCTCGTGTAATCTACCTATTCATTTCTTAATTATTGTTTGATTATTTACTGATTATTTACTGATTAATTTTTTGACTCCAAATAATACGCAGACTCCGACTTTTTCATGTATAAGGTACCTCTCACTTTTACAGCACCAACATTTGTCTGCAATGCTGTGTTGCACAGACAAAATTCTATAGAAATCTATAAGTCTGAACTAATTCTGTATCGTGTGGATAGACCATAAGTGTTAATTATAAATCGAGTGCAGATTTTATTACAGTTAGAGGCACGATTTTAGATAGATTTGCCAATATCCACTAAAATATCGTTTATGTCGAAAATAATTACTGCAAATTAATATTAGCCTATAAAAATAGTATACAGAATATATTTGATTATGTTTTTATAGTTTTTATTTAATTTAAAAGACGTAGGTCATATACAATTATTTAATGCTTACGGTTACTGGCCGTTACATATTATAAAAATATTTTAAAAACCGAAAAAATATTTTAAAAACCTTGCACTTAATTCACCCTATTAACATTGTCATCGTGTCCCAAGCACGCTGGGTATTTTATCGTAATTAAAAAATATATACATACATAGATACACTGTTGACTAGAATAAAAATCAATTATGATATTTTTTCTAACTTAAATATGAGGCATGAAAGAAAGTAATGGCAATTTTATATAATTTTTAGGATATTCACAAAAAACTGTTTAGTATAATAAAACGTGATGTAGAAATAAAAATAGCTAAATGAATTTAGGCAGGTAGAACAAAGCGCAGGCTAGTGCAGTAACTCAGTGCGTGTGCGCGACACGACAGCGTTGCTCGGTGATTTACTGCGGGTCAAAGATTAACTACGCCTCCATTTTGTATTTTAGTTTTGACATTTACAATATTTGTCTATGACGTTTTTAAATATTATTTTTGACTGAATGACGTAAATATGAGTAGAAAATCTATAGCCGATTTCATTTAACGTTCTATTTATTCGCCTTAAAGCCTTTAAAGATCTAAAGTAAAAGCGTAGTCTTTCTAAGTTGGGTGAAGTAAATAGTATTCTTATTAAAGCAATTTAAATTTTGTGCCGCACGTGGGAGCAGCGCTGGATTTACACTAGAGGCACTCGGGGCTAGTGCCCAGGGTGGCAAATTTTGAGGGACGGCAAAATTCGAAGGATATATAAAAAAAAACTTCGCGTTATCAAAAAAATAAATTATTAAAAAAAATTAGCAAATTTTTTGCATTTATTAAAAATTAAAAAATTGAACTTTATCGAAATTTTATCCATTTTATGCAAAATTTCGATAGGGCGGCATTCTTGCATTGCCCAGAGGCAGCCCTAAGGTTGAATCCGGCACTGCGTGGGAGATACCGTGAATCAATATTATTTATATTTACTGAAAGGTATCTATGTTCATTACAAATATAGACACCCACGGTATAGCTCAAAATACAAGTATAGTACTTTACTACCACCACACATACGTAGAGAAATAAATATAAATATGTTGGGACATTAACAAACAGCACCATCTAGTTCCATGGTAAGCTACGAGGCTTGTGATATGGTTATCAGATAGTTGATACACTACACATATATAACTTTAAATACATACATATGATAAATGTAAACACCCATGACTGGAGTACAAACATTCGTGCTCATCACTTAAATGAATGCCCCCAGCAGGACTCAAACCCGCGACCACTAGCACAGCAAGTCGAGTCACTACAAACTCAGCCAATTGTGGACTCTGTTCGTATGATATATACTGTTGCATAAAACGCAACAGTGGACACCGGCGGGCCGCGGTCGCAGCCCCACCATCGACAGCCACGGCGAGCGGCCATTACACGACGGAGCACTTCACTTCCTTTTGAGACCCGTGGCGACAAGACGACTTCATATAACTAAATTCGTCCTCCCTATTCAATTGTAACGACGAACGACGATTGTACCAGCCTAAAATATAATTATTATACAGTCCACTTTTTATTTTAACGTCCACCAGGACCCTAACAATGGTCCTTCGAGCCGGATTATTAAAGTCGGCAAAGTTCAACTTACGAAAATTGAGATCGAATAGTAATTTAATTTTAAAACAATTATCTCCTTGTGATGTTAAAACGGTTAATGTCTTAAATTTTTCAGAAAGTAATAAAAATGTTCCTTCTAAAACCTTAGGCCTTAATTGGATGTGTGATTCGGATATTTTGTCATTTTCAATTAATATTGAACTTCATAAAAAAGTTACTAAACGCCACATTCTTTCAGTCATTAGTCAGATTTTCGATCCACTAGGCCTTGTGGGTCCTTGCGTAGTGGAATCTAAAATAATAATGCAAATGCTATGGCTCAAGCAATATGCATGGGATGACGAAGTCTCAAATGAAATTAAAAATCATTGGTTGGAATTCGTTAATACTTTGCCCTTTCTTAATAAATTAAAAATTCCACGTTGGGTTTTTAGTGATTCTAATATTTATGAAATTCACGTTTTTTCAGACGCTTCAGAACGAGCATATGGTGCTTGTTTATATATTCGTTCTGTACATAAATCAGGGCTAGTAACAGTACACCTCTTGACCTCTAAAAATAAAGTAGCGCCGATAAAGCCCACGACAATGCCACGACTCGAGCTTTGCGGTGCCTTGCTAGCAGCAAGGTTGTGTATGAAGGTACTCTCTTCTTTAACACTGTTTATAAGTAGTTGTAGATTCTGGTGTGACTCAACTATCGTCTTAGGATGGTTGAGGACATCACCGCTTCATCTGAAAAGTTTCGTACGAAACCGAGTTAATGAAATTCAGGAGAGCACTGAAAGTCATACGTGGAGCTACGTACCGTCGAGGGATAACCCGGCGGATCTTGTTTCGCGTGGGGTGAAGGCTGATTCCATCAGTGGTTCTTCATTGTGGTGGTCGGGCCCCACATTTTTGTTAAAAAATGAAAATGAATGGCCAAAAACTCCCAATCTTACTAGGAAACAGTATTTACCTGAGTTGCTTAATTGTTCTTTAGTACTTAACAATACTCTAAATATTGACTTAATATGTCGTTTAATTAATAATACATCTAAATTTACTTATTTATAACGATCAGTAGCATATATACAGAGATTTATTTACAATTGTAGAAATAAAATAAAATTAAAAGGTTATTTATCTATAACAGAGCTTCAGAATTCCTTAAATTTAATTATAAAAAAGGTTCAATCAGAAATGTTTCCTGAAGAATACAGTATTTTGAAAAAGGGCGATACTTTGCCTAAAAAGAATAGACTTGCTTCTTTAACACCATTTTTAGATTCCAATGATATTATTCGAGTTGGTGGCAGACTTAGTAATTCCCCATACTGTTATGACACTAAGTATCCTATTTTAATATGTAGTAAGCATCATTTTAGCAAGGTTCTATTTCATTATTTTCATTTAAAATATTTACACTCTGGCCCACAATTACTACTTGCAAATATAAGGCAAACCTTTTGGCCCTTAGGTGGCAGGAACTTATCTAAGTCTATTGTTAATAAATGTGTTCGATGTTGCAGATATAAATCCGAAAGCATTCAGCCTATAATGGGACAGTTACCTGCATCCCGAACGGAATTAGAATTCCCTTTTTTACATTGTTCCGTGGATTACGCTGGGCCAGTGTTGATAGCGGACCGAAAGGGGAGAGGCTGTAAATTAAATAAATGTTATTTGGCAATTTTTATTTGCAATGCTGTCAAAGCCTGTCACATCGAGCTTGTTACAGCACTATCGACAACTGCATATATAGCCGCTTTAAATCGCTTTATATCGCGCCGTGGTAAACCTTCAAGTATTATTTCCGATAACGGTACCAATTTTGTCGGCACTTATAACGAATTAACTAAATTCCTGGCCCATTCAGACCTAGAAGGTAGTATTGCACAGCAAGGTATTGAATTTAAATTTGTGCCTGCCTATAGTCCACACTTTAATGGATTAGCTGAGGCAGCCGTTCGCTCTACTAAGCACCATCTTCGTAGACTGCTTCAACTTACTAATTTCACCTTTGAAGAAATGGTTACTTGTCTTACGCAGATTGAGGCAATTTTGAACTCCCGTCCTCTCACCCCACTTTCCTCTGACCCTCAAGATTTATCTCCTTTAACTCCTGCTCACTTTTTAATTGGACGATCATTAATAACTATACCTCATCCACAGATAACAGCAACCAACATCAATGCTCTCAAACGATATAAAAGAATAGAGCTCATTAAGCAACACTTTTGGCAACGCTTTTCCTTAGAATATGTGTCTTTGCTGCAGGCGAAGGTAAAGTGGAGATCGTCGAAATCAGAACTCAAACAGGGCTCTCTTGTTGTTATTAAGGATAAAGCCCTTCCGCCTCTTCTTTGGTCGATGGGGAGAGTAATAAGACTTTACCCAGGGAGCGATGGCGTCGTTAGAGTGGTTGAGCTTAAAACGAAATGTGGGACAATTCGTAGAGCCTTTAATAATATCTGCCCCCTTCCAGACTTTGAAGACTTCAACCTTCAACCGGGGGAGCATGTTGCATAAAACGCAACAGTGGACACCGGCGGGCCGCGGTCGCAGCCCCACCATCGACAGCCACGGCGAGCGGCCATTACACGACGGAGCACTTCACTTCCTTTTGAGACCCGTGGCGACAAGACGACTTCATATAACTAAATTCGTCCTCCCTATTCAATTGTAACGACGAACGACGATTGTACCAGCCTAAAATATAATTATTATACAGTCCACTTTTTATTTTAACGTCCACCAGGACCCTAACATATACATATATGTATATTAAAATAATATGTGTATAATAAATAATAAATTATTTATTAGGTACACTACGTCATTATTAACCACTTTGAAGATGTATGAAATAGAAAGCATCAAACGATGATAGTGTTACAATCTAATGCTTATATGTATGTACAATTGTACATATCTGCAAAGGGTGATTCTATGAAAACGCACTGTACAAATCAACGAGACGCGTATGTCAGAGCGATATTACGTTTCTAGATTTGTTGTATTTTTGCTCGAACAATACAATTCCTCCACATATATTTTAAGTGGCACTTTCAATAGAAACTGCATGAAAAACTGTCATTGAAATTCGTAATTTTTTAATACGTATTTTAAACTTTTTAAAGCTCAATGCAAAATAAATCAAGGAAATTCGTTCTTAATATGTATTATTTAAACCTAATCAATTCCAAAGAAGGATACATAATATTTATAAACTTACATTTTTCATAACAAAAAAAATGGGGTAAAACTTCTTTGGCCAATATCGCTATTAAATATTTGAAAAAAGGATATAGGAAAAAATATAATATTATATATTTGTCAGACAATGACAACGGTTACCATGGAAACATGGTAATGTATTCTATCTCATTCTCTCGTCGGCTTAATCCTATATATTTATGTGTTTGTCTCATTTTAGTGTCGCATTTGCGTTTCACGGAGTTTCAAATCACAACGATTCTAATTCTAAAGAGGTTTCACTGCAAAAATATTTTTATAATAAATATAGTAAAACATTTAAATGAAAACATTTTCCACTAATTCCTTGTACACCTCAAATTTCAATGAAAAGGTCAAGCACAAAGGTCTGACGAGGTTACCAGCCCAATAGATATAGCACGCTCGTCTAGACTGAGTAATCCCCGCATACCTGCGTACAATGGCCGGACTTCGATAAAAGAGCATTTTTCTTACCAACAATAGGAAAAGCGTTTAAGTTATTTCTAATGCGAACAGGTAGCGCTCCGTAAATATCTCGTAATGGATGGTCATTTTGAAATATATATTTCTGTAAATTTTATTCATATAATACTTTCTTAGATTTACGCGATTATTTGACATTATAAATGAAACTATCTTTTCGGATTGTTTCGCGGATTTATTTGGATTTTTGGTTCCCGACGTTTCGTGGTACGGACGTGGGTAGGCTGTCTGTAACAACTATACCTTCGACACATCTAACACCTCAGTCTCTCCCGTGACCATGATTGATGTAAAGCATTCGAAACGTCGGGAACCAAAAGTCCAAATATATCTGCGAAAAAATCCGAAAAGATAGTTTTGTTTAAAATTTTATTCATGTGAGTACTATACAACCTAAATAACGAGACTGACGTTGTAAATAATATTTTTATTTTATATACTTAGATTCACTTATCGAGCCGTAATATCTTTTAATGGATGGTAATTTTGAAATCCCCTTTGTGATAAATTTTATACATTAAGAAAAAATGCTTTTGCAATGCTTTTTTAACAATAGAAAGAGATTATCAAGGATGTTACTTTCTCGTTGGTGTGTAGATGTTTTCTTTTTACTCTTATTTAGTTTCAAATATTGTTTAAATAAGTTTACTATTTGTAATATAATAAGCATCATAAATTGATATATATATATATATATATATATATATATATATATATATATATATCAATTGGTGTTCGTTAGTCTCGCTAAAACGTACCTAGCGAAGAACCCGAGCAAAGCAAGGATAAGTCGCTTTTTATTAATATATTCTGGAAATTCTTCCAAAGAAAATTTTTTTTTCCTAAATTAAATACAATCACTCATTTAATTTTTATTTAAGCTGAGTTTTATATAACAACTAGCGACTTGCTCTCGCTTTGCACGGGTGCGTTCTTAGTTACGTTAATTATTTCGAGCGGAATCCTATTTTTTTTCTAAAATAAAAGTAGCCTAAGTTACTCCTTATACTTATCAACAAGCTGCGAGTGAAAGTCCCGTCAAAATCAGTCCAGCCGTTTCGGAGATTAGCCGGAACAAACAGACAGATAGACAAAAAATTTAAAAATTGTACTTTACTTATAACATACTGTTTCAGAAGCATTTTCTTTCAATCAGATAGAGCTTCGGTATTCTAATACCAGTATATACCCATGAAAAGACATTTGATTTTTACGTACACTTAAGACTAAAGTTAAGTAAGTAGAGGGCAATAAAGCTGCTTAAGAGAAGCACCTGGATAAAGCGGGCAAGCGTGGATTTAGCTAATCTCGTTACCACTGAGCGGCGTCTCTATCTCAGAGCTTAATTATCTTAAAGAAGCCTCTACTACTTAAAGGAGGGTTTGTTGTGGATGGTTCAAGCAACAACAAGATATTAAAAAATAAGTATTGTTTGTGGTTTCGGTTGCTCTTTCGGTTTCGAAATTAAAAGTAAGGTATTTGATTGTGATATCGTATATTTTTTTATTTCTTGATCTGTATCGTATATTTAATTTATATATGTGTCGATTTTTATACTAAACTATATTGCCAAGAAATTTTATATTTGGTTCTCCCAATCAGCATCACAAGTTTTAAAACCTAAGAAGTAATTGTACCTACTATAAATACAAGGATATAAAAAATAGTTTAACTTAGATATATTAATTTAATCTTTTAGTACCTATTTGCAAATAAAACGTTTTTAAAAGGAAAACGCAAGAATATTGCCAAAAATAAGTTTAATTATTGCATCAAATCGTACACACCGTAATATGGAGATTGAGATTATTTTAACGTCTTCAAATCACTTGGTCATATAATTCAATTAATTTTTCAATTAAAATATCTAGCAGCTATCAAAAGTGCCAATAAATCTATCTACCTATCTATCTAGCACTAAGTCCAAGATAATGTTATCCGAGTAATCTTGTTAGTGTCGTATCGTCGGAGCGCCGACAGGTAGCAAGTGTTCCTAATGGATCGTCGATTTAAAGCTATTAGACACTTAGTACTTACTATCAAAAGTCTACTCAAATTTATAGATTTGTTGAATGTAGATTTTTCTTAGTTCACCATTCATGAATTAATTATAATTAAAATATATGTATAAGGAATCATCAAAAATTGCTTTATTTTCTTATCCGTATTATAACATAAATAATTATATATAATATAATTCTGTTTGTTGGTTTGTTTGATTGTTTGTTTGTTACCATTTCACGACTAAACAGCTGAACCGAACTAGATGAAAATTGGTATGGAGATAGTTTGAAACCCTGAAAAGGACATGGGACGGTTTTTACCTCGGAAATCATCCCTGAAAAAGGGGGTTGAAAGTTTGAATGGGGAATCAATAATTTCTCAAGTAAGGAATATAAAACTCATCATGCTTATGCATATATAGTAATCTATTCCATTCTAACCGTCAAAACGATACGTTCTAGGGACGAACCTGAGCAAAGCAAGGGTGAGTCGATAGTATTTCTTATATTTGTAATGAAATGACGAAGCAAAGTGATATTGGTAATTTAATTGTGAAACATTCGTCTCAATGATAATCTATCTCAATCAGACATATTCCTTTGAAAGATTAGTCTTTACGGTAATAAATCTATACATATAATAAAATTCTGACTAAGCCGAATCTGTACATTAAATATTTTTTGAAAAATCTTATTGAAATAAACATTATTATCGATACAGAGGCCGAATCTATAGTTTTTAGAGTTTTTGTCTGTCTGTCTGTCTGGATTTTGATGAAACTTGGTATGGTGATAGCGGGTTATCCGGGTCAACATATAGAATACTTTTTACCGCGGGAAAATATCTCATTTCTGAGAAAAAATACAAAAACTGCAATGTAAGAGTATACTAATATGTAAAACCTAAGAATTTGGTTTTTGGTCATCTGAACGCGCGCGGAGCCGCGGGCAATGCTAGTATTTTAATATTTTTATCACTCACACTAATAAAATTGTGCTTCTCTACCATTTCACTACAATATACCATAAAAATATAAATACAATACTTTGCTAGTTTATTTTGTGAAAATGACATATTGATACAAGAAAATGATACTTTTGGGTTATTAAATTAGCTTTTTTTCTTATATAACAGAGCTATCATACCAATGTTATAAAGTAATGTTGTAAATGCGAAATTCTGCAAGAAAGCGTATTTGCTTTTAACCTCTACAGGTTATAAGTGATAACGGCTCTATGAATGTTAATGAAATCCAAAACGGAGATAAATTAGCTAGACGTATTTAGTAAACACATAATAAATTCGTTGGCTTACTATTACAAGGTTCTATGTTAATTTTAATGAAGTTTAGTAATTTTTACATAGAACTTCCTTATTTTGTTATCGTAAAAAAAACAACATAGAACTATGTAAAATTGAATATATTGTAGTTAAAGTGCCGCTATCTAGTGGTTTGTTTTTGCAACACTGTAGCTAATGACACATAGAACCTTGTAGCATTAATAACTAAATAAGTACTAAAATTGTAACATAGAACCTTGTAATAGTGAGCCAACGAATTATGTATACTTTACTTTAGTATCCGCCATAAGAATTAAGAAAACAAACGTAATCCCACAGCTTGCAATCTCAATATACTATATTCTGTATTCAGCCCATTTTAACGTCCCACTGCTGGGCACGGGCCTCCCTTCGATACTATCAGTGGATCAGACCATAGTCCACCTGGTGGACTCCACCACGCTGGCCAAGTGCGGGTTGGCAGACTTCACATGTCTTTCGAAAATTTGTTAGGTTCTCTCAAACATGCAGGTTCCCTCACGATGTTTTCCTTCACCGTAAGACAAGTGGTAATCATGTTAGAAACGATTCGCTCATGAAAATATCAGAGGTGCGAGACCCGGGATTTGAACCCGCTTCACCCGGTTTCCCAAGCGAGCACGTTACTACTGGGCTACCACTGCCTGCCAATATAAATAATAGGATGAAAATTCAAAGCTCTCTGATATCAAAGAGATCCTTAGAGATACCCATCTGAAGGTGCTTTCAATGAACACTGAACATAATAGCAGTAATCCTGACGGATAGGGACCTGAGGATCACAGTCATTTATCAAGCACGTGTGATGGATCGCCGGATGATTTGTTTATATGTAATAAAATGTGATAGCAATTGCTAGTTTGGTATATTGATATCAATAATCTATACATATAATAAAATTGTAACTGATCACTGTCTATGTCTGTCTGTACATGGAAGATATTGGAGAAAAAACTATTATATTATAGGTATCTTTTTTATATCTTTATTAGCGTGATAAAATCTAAAACAATGATTATTAAATTTCTTGTCTGTTTGTCTGTGGGTTTGAGCGCGTTAACCACAGAAACGGCTGAACCGATTTGGGTGCAGTTTTCACTAATGTATTTTAGTAATCTTCACTTAATATTTAGTATCTGTTTTATTTCAATCGGTTCAAAAATAAAATAGTTATTTCAATGTAAAGAAACACCTAGAAAACTCGAGTGAAGGAAGGAGTTCAAGTATACTAACTAATACGTCGGGTAATTTTTCCATTCAATAACGAACAAATTACGTCTTCGCTCGAGTGTCTCGTCAATAGTAAACAGCTTATATCATTCCTTACATCTATCCAGCAGTGATAGTTCCATTAAAGTCTATTTAGCCATTCCTGATATTATTGTATACAAACAGACAAAATGTTTGTTTGGTTTTAATACGTTCAATCAATAAGCTATAAATTTAATATTGATTAGCTATTTTGAGACACACACAGAGAAATACTTCATTTGATTTATGTTAGTACTTAGTATAGTATCGACTTCATGAAATTTAGTTGAATTTGGATAGTTATAGAACAAAAGATTTCAGAAATGGCTTAAATGATAAATAAAGAAGAGGACACTCTCAAATTGTTATCAAGTTAATAGATAACAAAGTCATTTATTTTGTTTAAATGACCTACTATTATAAATGCGAATGTGTGCGAAATGCTATGCGTGTGTGTGTGTGTGTTTGTGACTATTTTACCCGGAAACGACTGAAGGGATTTGAATGAAATTTAGTACATAGACTATGATCTAAACGTAAACTAGGTACTATTAAGCACTTAGAGAGGCACCCGATTAAAATAAGAATAAGTTACGTCAGTTAAGGCTATGTTAAAAATTCAAAATAGGTTAGATATATTTTTTTAGAATAAACAGTATTTAATTTAAAAGAATACGTAATAAGAAGAAATAATGTAGATTGTTACTGATATATAAAAAATTAAAGAATAATAAGTAAATCTAAAGAAATATATAAAATTATACATGAAATATAAGTTTCATTTAATTTCCCATTTTGAAACAAGTGGTGACTAAGAAAAAAATATATTTTAAAAATTGGAAAATTTAGCAAGCTAGTTGACAATTTTTACAAAATAAGGATTCTTAAATGAGAAAATTTAAGGTAAGAGCAAAATAAACAGCAACTATTGTAACACAGATTCAGTAACATCACCCTAAAAAGCTCGTTTAAACTTGCCACCGCATATATTAAACTAGCGTAATATATAACTTCGCACAGATTCCCAAAACGTTAAGCGGAAATATGAACAAATATACGTTATTCAGAATAACTCACATAAATAATGCCCTATTGCAATAACGGCGGACGTTTGCGCAAAATATTAGCATGTAAAGCAGGAGCAATCCACTTATGAGACTTTTACCTGCACTGCTCGTCTGTTACACTACCGCTGGGGCACAGGGACGTCTGTAGAGCGGTGTTGACACTATATTTATTTATTTTTTTCTTCACGTACTTATTTCAAAGGTTAACATAGAGAAACTAATGATTATTTTGACATCTAGAAGAAATTAGATTTCATGAATAAACTCTTTGTAGTTGCAATATACATGGTTTATTTTGTACATGCTATATAATATTTAGTGACGATGATGGCCTGGTTTTTTGACAACGAAACATAACACCCTTACTTAATAAATCCATATCTGCATATAGATATTAATAAGATTTAATATACATGAATAACGAATATACATCATTTAGCATTTTTCGAAATTCATCCCATAAGGGATAAATAGTGCATGAAACCTACCTTTTTAGAGTTTTTTTCTGTAGTTTTAGCGCGAGCAAAGCCGCGGGTGCTGCTAGTAGTTACTAATTTAAAAGTTTAGTTAAATACAAAAAACTAACAGTACAATGAAATATGTCATGTTCATTTGCTTTAGAATAAATAAATCTATCTTAATTATCTTGTTTTAATCTAGATCGGTCGCTGTACTGACTTCAAAAGAAAATCTGAGCTAAGTTAAATACAACCTAAACACCCCGTCCTTTGAGCTTCTATAATATATTGATTATAAGATTCTACATATTGAGTATTTTTAGACTTAAATAAAATACTTAAGTTAACAAGAATATCAATGATTATAGAAATATGAAAACGTAATTGAAATACGATAGTGAATTTAAACAATTAAATGAAAACGTCTCCACTCTTTCTTCACACACAATTTGTCGAGGACTTACCTCTTCATAAAGAGGGCTGGTATTTTTCTTTATGTTCCGGATCGAGAAGCTCCTGAGAGGTTTACGCGATCTCAAGATGGCTGCGATCTTTTACGACATTATCAAACTTCCATTCACCGTGTATTAAGTTATTGATAGAGCTTTGCGGAAACCAGAAGATAGGGGCATTTGAATATAAATTTATACTTTTCAGATGGAATTGGATTGGACGTTGAGTTATTATATGTTTAAGCTCTACTTTAAGTTATAGTCCAAAGCTTTAAATTTCTTTTTTTTAGTAAACGGTAATTTTCTCAAAGTAAAAAAATATCATTTTTTACTTTGGTACTATATCTGTTACTCTTTTAACAAATATAACATTTGTTAAAAAAAAATGTAATAAAAAAAATAATTCAACTCAATTTTCTTATAAAACAAAATATTCCGTTAAAATACTATGAGTACAAATAACAAATTCTACTTACTTTATTATATATATATATATATGCTAGGTACTTACATTGTATAGTTGAATATACATACATATATAATTGATTAATGACTACCACTGACTTAATTGATTGTTTCGATTATTTTTGCAGTTTACGTTAAAATGTACGCATTTTTTATGATACAATTCTAATCTGGAAGCGTTGCATTCCTAGCGACGTTGCGATGGGAAGGTTGCAGATATAAATTATCATTAGTGTACACAGGCAAGGCGGATGCACCGCACAAGGAGCTCCCAGACACTGATATGGTATTTCTTATTCTAACAAGTCAATATTAGTCCCACTGAGTTTCTTTCGCCAGTTCTTCTCAGTTATGAGGCTTCTTCTTTCCGAACTGGTAGTAGACTCATGACGTTCAGTAAAAAATTGTAATAATTTAATGCTGAATAAAATATTTTGATTTTGATTTGAAAGAAAAATACACATAAAATGATTATTTTAAAAATGACAGTAAATTTTGCCCTTTTCAGAGGTTATTTTATAAAGTAGATTTAAAGATTAGTGTATTTTAGTACATTTTGTACATTTAAATACATAATAATTTGTTTAAATATAATTTAAGAAATTATTATTATTATAAATTAATATAATTCAGCCCTTATTTAAGTCCCATTGATGGGGCCCTTTAATACGAGAAAAATTATCCACGCTGGTTGGACGTGAAGTTCTTGAAAATCAGCTTTTCACTTACATTTTTCTTTATCATACTAACAAGTGACAATCAAGTTGAAAATAACAATAAGTACAAAAAAGTCTCAGAGTGGGATGTGATCATTGCTAAACAAAATAATTTAATTAACAATATTAAAATTTAAAAGTACCGCATCAAAACATCGTAGCGCAATGCACGGCGCATAGACTGCACTTACGGTGAAACAGTACAAATTGAAAACTCAACCGACGGTAAACGACGCGCGACGTTGATTTGTCGACTGCTCGGAACCTGCTTCTGTATATATTGTGTTCTACTGAATTTATTGTACAAGAATTAGGTTATTGTTGGAAATAAGAAAACTTAAAATGAAAACGCATTTGTACAGAAAATTCATAAAAGTCTAATGAAATCTCATGCTAGTTTTCATACGAAATAAATTGTAGTTCGTCATGTTATACAGACAACAAGAATTTTCAAGATTTTTTTCTTTTTTTTTCCAAATAAAAATATTCAAATACATTTAAAGTGAAACGCAACTGTTAACAAAGTAGAGATGATTCTATATCTGATCTATACCAATTTCATAATGAATGTTTGTTTGTTTGAACGCGCTAATCTCAGGAACTTCTACTACGATTTGAAAAATTCTTTTTACATTAGATAGCCCGTTTATTGAGGCAGGCTATATAGAGGGAGGGGACCCGTAATCATAAATATCAAGAAATCGGGCCGATTCCCATATATTATTGTAAAACTGTTATTTATAATAAAAGAAATTCAACGCGGGTGAAACTGTGGGGCACAGCAAGTATTATATAAGTAGACTAGTTCAGCTAGTTTCTTATATGGGGAATATACATGTACCACAAGTAATGTAAGAGATGTAATGTTAAAACTTATTTGAGTATGAATTACATAAAAATAATGTTCAATAATATTTATATATCCAATTATACAAGAAAAAAAAGGGCCAAATGAGAATAAGAACTATCTTACTAGAGTATAGCTCTCATACAAATTACAAATAACATTTATATTTACAAGTTAGGATCAAGGTAAGCCATTAATCTCGCGGTGTTTCCGGCGCTCCATCACTCTGTTATTAAGTTCGGCTTTCAGGTACGTTTTTTATCTGAAACTTGGGCAACTCAGAAAGTAATCGACAGAAAGAATTAATGTGGCGTCACTAACTCGCCCGTCACCTCTGACTTTTAAAAATCTCTCTTTCTTAATTTTTACATCATTGCAAGGTGTTAGAATGTTAGTGATGGGCAATTGCACCATATCGATAATAATTTTATTTTATAAAAAAATATATGTCAAAGTTACTATAAAATCTGAAAAATAATCTGAAAAATCCTTTGTACTCGTATAGTGTATTAAATGATTTTATTGAGAGTTCATTAAATTTTAATAAATAAAAATTTATTTAAATATTTCATTAATCACTGTGACTATTCCCGTTCTCTATGCACCTCACCAGAGTTACCAAATAGATATAAAGAGATTTGCAGCGCTACATGTGTATGCAGATGTAAGAGCAACACCAATGCGACGACGTTTGGCTCAATTTGTATTGAACATTCTTGCTGCGCCAGCGATCGCGGGTTCGAGTCCTGCTGGGGGCATTCATTTGCGTGATGCGCACGAATGTTTGTACTCTAGTCATGGGTGTTTATATTTGTAATATGTATGTATTTAAAGTTATATATGTGTAGTGTATCAACTATCTGGTATTCATAACACAGGCCTCGTAGCTTACCATGAAACTAGACGGTGCTGTGTGTTAATGTCCTAACATATATATATCAACTGTCTAGTACCCATAACACAAGCCTCGAAAACTTACCATGGAACTACTTAGATGGTGCTGTGTATTAATGTCCCAACATATTTATATTTATTTATTAATAATTACCTGTCGACGATATGTATTACTAAAAACTAAATCATTTAAACATTACAGTTATCGATATTCATAAGAACGCGTTTCTTTTCAAACGTCTACGTAGAAACCTATTAATAATTTGCGGGTGGTAAAGTTTTTAAAGTGTTTTCCTCCACCTTGTCGGGATGTCGGGTGTCGGCCGCTCCGACCATTAATTACGTGCCTGAACCTGATGATATTGTTGAATTTTTTATGAAGGGCCAAGAAGGGGATTGCGCATCGATTATGTTGAGATTACAGTGTTTTTATTATGAACATAACTTTAATCAATTTAAACATTATTCAGTTTTAATTTAACAATTAATGTAAACAAGCAAAAGAATAAAATATTATAATATTATGTATTATTTGATTATTTTTTTCTTGAAATGCTAGGAAAGAGCAAACAAGGAGCAAAATCTAAATTTTTAATACGAAATATTAAAAAAAGTGTTAGAAAATTCTAATATTTGAGACTACACTAATCACTACAAATTATAAACAATGTTGAAAAACTCCAATAGAATCCTATCAAAAGCGACCAAAGCCTAATAGAAACCAATAAATATTTACTGGTTTCTAAGTGGCTTTTGTCGCTTTTGATGGGATCCTATTGGAGTTTTTAAATAGAGTAGAGATATTTGTTTCAATAGTATGTTCATATTTAAATATTTTTCCTTATGAATTTTGAAAGTCACATTTCTAAACAGGTAAGTCTATTACAGCGTTCCCTTGATTTTCTCATTTTCATAATGTCACAAGCATTTCCTTGAGTGAAAATTAAATCAACAATAGTATAAATAAAATGGTATAATTTGAACCTAATGAAGCAGGTATTAAGGGCGAGCGCCAAGACGGAGTTCGTGAACGTGACAGGGCGACGAGGTGCTCTTAAGGTGTAAATGGATCCTTCAAATTCAAAGAAAACCTGTTTTGTGGGCATTGTTTTCAATTTTCTTTAGAATTAAGAAATAAAAATCATATTAAGCAATTTTTTTACTTATGTTCTGACTCAATATTTTCTCGTTGTCAAAATTTGTACCTGTATAAAAATGTAACATAAAACTATAAATTTAGCATTAATTGTTGTCTGTGTTATTTTGTGCTATGGAACTTGCATATGTTTATACTTTTAAGTTCAAAATCACTCAGTACACTTTCTTACTAATAAGTTGGGTACGAATAGTTCACATTATAGCAGTCCAGGGTAAGAAGTTGTAATTTTTTTCCTTCGTCTGGCACATTCCATGAATAATTAAAATATATCCACACAAAAGAGTCTTATTTTAGTGAAAATATATTTAGTACGACATTAAAATACCTAATGAAGAATGAAACATTTTCGCTACTAGTCTATATACCGTTTTATAGTTTAAAGGCGATTCAAAGCTCTTTGAACGTATTTATCTCCTTCCTCTAAGTTTTGGTATAGTAATAATCTGATTATGATCGTATAATGCCTAAACCTAGCAATAGCGGCAGTCACAAAAGCTAAATTCAAAAAAGCTCGAATTTTACCACTATATAGCTGATAAAATATATTATAGTCAAAACATAAGTTCAACAAGTTTATAATGCCTTAAGTAACACCTAGACGCGTGAAAAATGCCGCCGTCGTGAAACTGTCGCCTCAGCGGCAAAGTTGTAATTTTTATCCCCACGCAGACCTTTATCAAAGTGTTTTATAAAAGAAATGAGGTGAGATTTTGAGATATAAAGTATATTATGGAGAATGGATATTCTTTATATATTTTTAAGAAAAGCATATATTTATTGTTTGTGTACTCTATAGCTGAGACAGTGTAATCATTAGTTATTCCTTTTTCTAGCATAAGTATATATATATATATATATATATATATATATATATATATATATATATATATATAGTTATGGACCATCTTACTGGTCATGTCACAACACTTCATAAATAACTCTTATGATATAAAAACTATTACAATCCTTCGCTATTTGAAACCGCCCAAAACCAATCTAAGAACCCACTTTAAACTTTTTCTTACTATAAAACCTTAGTCTTCCGTGACCTTGATTGCTGTAAAACATTCGAAACGTCAAGAATCAAAAACCAAAAAAAATATCCGATAAGACAATTATATAAACCCATTTTAGTATATATATAAACCTAATGTCTAGTGTTGAACCATTTTATATTATTTTACAGATTATACGATTTAAAAAAAAGAAAGCTTAGAAACAAAAAATGATGAAATAACCGCAAAGTTAAAAAACTTTGAATTTATTTACAACATAAAACAAAATGAGCGCCATTATAATTAGAATAATAGTATTAAAATGAGGCTAACTTTAATAATTTTAAAACGAATTAACTACATTAGGCATTTTTTAACGTCCGCCAAAACAGGATGTCGCCCAAAGCGCTTCCGGCCGATAACAACATCCTGTACGAAGTTTCGCCAAGTTTCGCCAAGTTTTGCAAAGTTCGCGAAGCAGGTGCTCGTTTCGGATAAAAATTTCCACCTTTTGTTGGCTGAATCTTTTTATGAGAATAAGTTTTAAGACGGATCTGTTTTATGGAATTATTGTCAAGTAATATGCCGCGATGGGGAAAGTTTTCAGCACTTTATTTTTCGCTGAATTATCTTTTCTTCCACTCTATGAATTTTAAATGACATTTTAAAATTTATATTGAGAATCGCATCAAAAGCACTAAAAAGTGGACAAATATTAGACACATTTAAGAAAAAAGTAAAAAATTAATATTTTAAAGGTTTAACAAATTAAACATTTACAACCCGACTACCCCAATTATCAATTATAATAATCAATTTCGTAGCACTCAGTAAGTAGATAACTCTCATCGATCACGTGACGGGCTCACGGCTAATCTGACTCTACATTAAACAACAATTTAGACTCAGGTATTATAATAAATCTTCCGAATCGCCCAGGGGCCACCCACTCGGTACTCCAGCATGCAAATTTAGAAAACATATCTATTATTGTAACTTAAACCTTATCACTTTGTGCTTAGGATGCGGGTATTTGTAAATGAATGTGTAATTGTGTGTAACGGCCGTAGGGCCGGTGTGTAGCGAGATATTAATCCGTCAGATCGTGATTAGATTCGGTGGCACGTAGTAATATATTCCAAGGTGTCAGCTTTAGAGATGTCAAGTGTCGATAGTGCCTATTAATAATCATTAATTAATCATTATAATAACCTTATTGCCTTATACAAAATCCCTTTATAACAAAAAATTGAACCTACGAAGGTCGTAGGTACCAAATAAGTATTGTTTTTTATAAAATAAAATTTACAATCCATGGTAATATTATATATTTGTACTTTGAAGATATTTTTTTAAATAGTTATATTATAGGGAGTTATTGCTACATGTGCTTAAAGATTAAATTTACTTTAGAGGATAAAAAGCTGCCCTTAAATAGGTTTAAAAATAAATAGGTATTATTAAACTATTTTTCGTTATTTTAGATAGTATTGCAGTTTACTAAAAAAAACAAATTTATAAAATAATATCGATACAGGTAAGCCGGCACTATAATCGCGGTGCAAGCGTCGATAGTCGGAGTTCGTGCCGCGGCAAGCGCCGGCCGCCTTAGCGACACCTTTAGATATCAATAACTTGTACATAAGTGCTTCATGCTTCTTGTTTATGGTGTTATGGCTGACCGTATGGTGATATGGAGGCTTTCACTTTAAAAACACTGTTACAAATTATAATAAACTTGCGCTATGTATAAAACGTAAAGAAAATAATTACATATTTCTTAATATTCTTTTTGTAAATATTATGTATATATTATGTATATTGTAAATATACTTGAAGTATTACAGTCCATACTATATTACTAATATTATAAATGTGAAAGTGTTTGTTCGTTTGTCTGTCACTCTTTCACGTCAAAACAGAGTGACGGATTGGCATGATTTTGGGGACGTGGAGATAGTTGGATGGCTGGAGAATGACGTACTTTTTACCGCGGGAGATTATCTCATTACTATGGAAAAATACATTATAATACATTCCAAAAAAATATTAATGATCAGAATTACTTGAAACTTGGTATTAATACGCTTAATACTCTTCAAAACAATTAAATAAATACGTGTTTTAGCATTTTTCGAAATTCATCCCATAAGTGGATAAAATAGGAGATGAAAGTTTGTATTAAACCTACCTTTTCAGAGATCTTTTTATAGTTTTAGCGCGAGCAAAGCCGCGGGCTGTGCTAGTATGTTATAAAAAGAGGTATGCAAAAGTCATTAAGATATGAGAAACCTTTAAAAATACCTTCATTATTAAGCAATAATTCGTGCCATTAATCATGTATTAAGTACTAAACGTATATTTAATTATCGATTTAGTTATTCTAACTGCAACATGACAGGTTAAACTCCACAACTTTGAATAATATAAGATTGATGTTTGACGCGTATTATGTGTCAAGGTATGTACGCACATACACCGACTCGCACTTTACTTTATTTTTCCTCTCATTAACTACTTCTGTAAGAGAAATAGCATGAATATACGATGTATTTTTGTATTTATATATATATATATATATATATATATATATATATATATATATATGTATATATATATATATATATATATATATATATAGTTAGTATATATATGTAGTATGCATATATGTAGTATATATAGTTTATTTTTGTTTATAAAGTTTTGTTTTGTTGTTTAAAGTTTTTTTTACAAGCCGGAAAATAGCATTTAAAAAAAAGGAGATATTTATTTTTAAATATGATCCAACCAAATATCTATCACATTATACCTTTTCTTTTAAAAACAACAAGAAACCTCAGTTTGATTTAATAATGTGTTACATTGAAATCGAGTATTGAAAGAGTCCCCTATAATCAAATGTCATTTGGGCAGGATTATAGGGCGGCAGCGCTGGGCGGCGAGGTAGGGCGGCGGCGCTACCTTGCGTACATAATTATCCTCAATTCGTTTGTGTAGGTGTTCGTGAATGAACTCAATATGAAGCAAATCTATTATTAGCAATCTATTGATACTCTACCAACGTAATTGGCAGGTTGATTGTAAAATTACAAGGTTATATTAGAGTTGTATCATGCGGTTACATTAAGGTTTTTTTGGGGACTAAGCTTAAATACAGTACATGAAAGGGCGTGCTTAGGCTTACATACAAAACTGCTTTCGTCGGTTCGTTGGTTTAATTTTGTTGGCTAATCTATCTAAGATTGGCATATTTTTTGTATGGTGATAAATAAGCCGGGGAGTGACATAAATTACTTTTTATCCTGGTACATCAAGATATTAACATGAGATATCTGATATAGTAGGGATCTAGTATCCTTTAAAGCGTAACTATATAAATATTTTTTTAACATTTACACCAACGATTTTACTAACTAAGCCGATTCTGTCATTTGAGTCAACATTAAAACATGGCAATAACATAAACATGTATGACAATGTCAAAATTAAATATTTTTCGAAAAAACCTATTGAAATAGACATTACTATCGATAAGAGGCCGAATCTATAGTTTTTAGAATTTTTGTCTGTCTGACTATAACCGCATTACTAGAAAACCACTGGGCAGATTTTGATGAAATTTGGTTTAATGATAGCTGGTTATCCGGATCAACATATAGCTTACATTTTACTGCAGGTAAATATCTCATCTCTCAGATATCTATAGTAAACGTTAAAACGTAACTAGGGAAGAACCCGAGCGGAGCGAGGGTGAGTGATGAGTCGCTAGTTAATAGTAATAAATATAGCCTTAAAACAACACAATCATATACCCACTCTAACTATAAATGAACTTAATTATCCATATTATATAACATAAATACAATACTATTTCGACTCGAATGTTACTTAATCCATTTGAATACTTAGAAAGGGGTGGAAACTTTTATATTAACAAGCATTAGGCACACACTGGACCTGGATTGTTTCGAAGTACCAAAAAAGCATCAGCAGTCGACAGTTCACCGTCCACCAACTTTCACGTCATTATCAACTTTGCAATCCGCTTAAACTGCTAAGCGTTGGAAATTAGTTACAAATTAAAATACGCCGCCACCTGTCTTCGCCTGAGCCGATTATATACCGCTGACGAGAATTGTCGGGCTTGAAGCAGCGAAAATTGTGCTTCCAATCATAACTAAAAGATATTATTATTAGGCAAAAGCCTCTTCAAGTAATTATAATCTAAATGGCACACGTTTTTGTAGTTTATGTCATATTTCTACTGCTAAAGAAGTATACTTTTACTCTAATTAAACTAAATTATGTTCGTTTATTACAAAGTTTTGTTTAAAACGTAGGTATAGGGCTTTTTAGAAATAGTTTTTTTTTCAGCTAACAGGTCCGTCCGTGTCTTTGTGATGCGTTGATGTAGCAACGCCGAAAACTATCTGAAATTCATAAATTCGATTTCTTTACATATTTTTATTACATGACGAAACTTCATATTTTACGGCCTCTGTATCGATAATAATGACTATTTCAATAAGAATTTCCAAAAAATATTTAATGTACAAATTCGACTCAGAATTTTATAATATGTATAGATGTTAACAGTAATTTTTGTTTACCAAATCTTAAAAGGATATCAAATATAACCAACATAAAAATTAATTTTATACAAAAGATAGATGTCTACATGAGATTATAAGACTGTATTTCTTAGACATAATTTACCTCCTAAGCTCTAGAATAAATTGGGGCAGTTAAAAGTCTTTGAACAAACAGCAAGTGTACGCTTGGTAGTGCGAACCACAATTTTTCTCGCGGGACCCATAATGTTGACCACCTTAACAGGTAGTATAACCATGACTTTTTACAGTCACCCCCCAAGCGACACTGAGTCAGCGGGCTGTTGACAACGGTTATTGAGTCTTTTGAGAGAGGTTCGTAATTTGTTTACATTACTTGCTCTTTACAACAAGATTTTGAATATGAAAATATAGATAAACGTCTAATGTTTAAACGATAGGTATTTGTTATTAAACCTAAGCATAGGTACAAAATTATTATGACTATTAGAATATCTACTCCTTCGGCAAAGTTCTTATACAACGAAAAATATTTTCCATACTTTTCTATTTTGAAACAATTGATTTAAAAAATACAGATTGACTTACATAAATGGCATTTGGCAATGGCACTAATTTGATATTCTCCATTTCTTACGAATAAGCCTTATAAATAATAATATATAACACATTAGACTCGTTCCAGTCGTGCAGTTTTCAAGAACTTTAAAAGAAAGTAAAAAGGGGCTTGCGCATATGGGAGCTGAGCGGGCTGACCCCGAGGTTGCAGCCATGGTTGCCCTCTTCAAAAGCCAGCTCTGTCTAGGTCCATAGATTTAGTCCGGGATCTGATCATTAGACAGACAGACATATAAATTTATTCATATGGATACATATATGTAGACTGGCATAAAAAGACAATAAAAAGAATTAAAAACTCTCGAAACATAAAAAAATAAACGACATTAACCCATTTTGTCATCCAAGCTCGTTTCCCTCTCACAACGTGGTATCGACACAGTTTAGACACAATCGCGGCTAAGCACCTGGCTCGTGGCACTTAACCCGTTTGCAAAGCGCTGACTGCCACAAGCACGTCGGACTCTTTTACGTGAGGAAGTCAGATAGGGTTGTTAATATGTATGTATCGATGACTTATATTTATTGCAGCTTGACAGATGTTATTCTACATCGGTAATATAAACAAAAGTTTAAATATTTTTTTTTAATATTTTTTTCAAAAATGACGATAAGATTGGAGTTATAATAACTTAAGAGCTTTCTTATGACTTGTCGCCTTATCCCTCAATGCAAGGTCGATTAGGTCATCGCGCTGGCCAAAAGTGGGTTGGAGGCCATCATATGCATTTGGAAAACTACTTAGGTGCTCTTAAACATTCAGATTTCTTCATGTTTTCTTTGACAGTATTAACAAGCTAATAAAAAAACAATATGACTCGAGACGCGTAGTTTTAGTCTGGTTTGGTGGACTGGCATCAGTGTGGATTAGCTTAACTTATTATCGTCTAAGGAATCACATCCCAAGACGCTCAGTTTGTAGTGACCCTACTTGCTGTGCCAGCTGTCGCGGGTTCGAATCCCGCTGGGAGCATTCATTTGTGTGATGAGCACGAATGTTTGTACTCCATTATTATATATGTGTAGTGTATCAACTATCTGGTATCCATAACACAAGCCTCGTAGCTTACCATGGTACTAGATGGCGCTGTGTGTTAATATCCCAACATTTATTTATTTATTTATATATTTTTCATGTATATAGTTAATTAATAATTAGAGTTTTGTAATATGGTCATGTCCAACAGTGGACATCTTTCCACTGAAATAACGAAAATATTTGTGATAGTGATGATGATGTTATAGTCCTGAAAGAAAAATAATGGGAAGACGCAGCGTTTGTATCAAAATCCACATTTAATAATGTTCCGGAATCCTCTTATGAAATCTTTATTTTTTACTTTAATTCATTTTGGTATTTTATCATAATTTCTACTGTAAAAATATCAATCCCTAGCAAGTATCGAGTGTAAGTGGTCGTGAGGCGATATATGCCCATCGAGCACGCGCTACCTCCGCTCGCCTCTAGAGCTGGGTCACTGGGCCAGGTGGCGTCCTTGCTATTTGTTTTTTCAGTCTTCGATCTTGAATGAAAAGCAACTCATTGAAAATTTTATTATGGCTACATCATATATTTTAAACTATACTTTTATTCGCCTAATATTTATGTACCCACCTAGATACAGTTGTGGGTGCGTTATCACTTATCTCAGGTATAATGATAGGTATCCCTACATATTGGTTATATGAATATTCGTCCAAGCGGGTTTCAAACTCACGGTATCACGGAAGCAATAATTACAACATTGCCAAATAGTACCCAGTGGGTCGTATGTGTATTTTATGTTTGTTACTTCTTCAAGACTTGAGTCAAATCAGAATAATGATAATATTGTGTAATGAAGCAAAATTTATAAACTTAAAAAAATATAAAACAGCTGATGTATAAATTTCATTGAAGGAAAATTTAATCTATTGTAATTAATTTGTAAGAGCGGAACGGTAGTGTATTTTAAACAAATCACTCGCAAAGAATTAAATATCTAGTTTAAAGGTGAACAAAAATTAGCTTCGCTACTCCTGTTTACAGTCTCATCTGGGCATGTGCCTCCCTCAATGCGAGGGATATCAGACCATAGCCCATCTGTCATAACGCTGGCCAAGTGTGGGCGGACCGAGTATGTCTTTCGAAAACTTGCTAGATTTTCTTAAACATGCAGTTTTGCTCAGTGCTTATTTGTCCAAGCGGCTAATTTACCGAAAGTTTTTAATACAGAATTATTGACTTTTAAATGGTATAAAATACAGATATTACTTCAAAAACAATAAAGCCGAGTAAAAAGTATTTTATATATATTTGTATGTATATAAACCTTAAAAATAAGGTACAAGTATTAGTCGTTGAGCAAATAAGCACTAAGACGATATCACGAACTTATGTTACACTACGGGAGAATAAAAACCAACAAAAAGAAGTTAAATATCAGAGATACTCGTAGTCCACCTTTTGCTTCATCAATTGAATATTTATAAAAACATTCAAATAATATAATATAACAAAGGGATAATAGAGGTTAAACAAATAAAAATCATTAATATTTTGAAAAATTTATTTCGTGATTTCAGTTGTAGTAAAATAAAAACTACTCTCAACGCGCTACGTGTGCCGCCGCGGATAAGGCACGGTACTAGCATTACTTACTCACTAACTAAATTAAACATATTCTTATATTATATACGTAATTTAATAAAACTTATATAAAATTATAATATTATTATTATCTATTGACGAATATTAGAAGACAAGAATAAAAAATGTTAAAATTATGGACAAAATTTACATATTAAAGACGATGGCATAAAGCATCTTTTGAAGATCTAAGTAATATTCGAACTAAACGGTACATATGTATGATAAGATATATTTAATTTAGCCATCTGTACACATTTCCTGTGACACTTTTGTGTTATAATTTTATATAAAAAAAATCATTGGCATATTGATATTATATGGCTTCGTTCACACTAACCTATTATAATAGTATCTCAAAGATATATTATAATAATATCCCGATATACTATTATAATAATCGATCAAAAAAGTACTAGATACACAACCCCATGCAAAAGTTCCCTTAAAACTGTCACCAATTGTGTTTAGGTAATAATAATTCTAGTTGAAATAAATATACAACAATGTAAATTGAACCTTAAATGCAATGTTTAAAGTTGTTTTCACAAAAAAAAATAAAAGCGCGCTCAATGTTCAAATGAGAGCTCATTCAGTGAGGATATTTTATGTCGCTGATTGTGTATACTTACCTATACTTATACTTGTGCACTTTTTTGACCGATGATTATAACAAAAACCGTTCACGGAAAAATTAGAAATACTATGTTTCATCAATTTTTTATACGGGTTAGTCTTTGCATGAGGAACTAGTGTTATTTATATGTATATCTACTGATTAACGTAACTAAATATTATATATGAATTTCCAAATATTCCGTTAACGGCTATAGTTATATATGTATGTAGATGTACCAATCACACAGCACTCTTTCGTGTGTACAGAGCCTATACTATTTACATTATACGTTTCCAGTGACATTAGTATAAAAGGTACAAAAAATTTCTTGCTTATAAAACTTGCTTATTTATATAAAAAATGTAAATTATTGTGCATGTGTATTATAGTTTTGCAAAAAAAATCATTTTAGACAATATGGTGCCATTCATTAACTTCGTTCAAAGAAGACATTTGAATGATAAATGTTATATTCGTTATCATCAATTAACCTTATATATTTCTCATTAATGAACTTTCCCATAAAATACTGTAATAAAATGGGCGCGGAAAATTCTTTGTTACTCAAAAAAAAATCCCTTTGAAGGAAGCTAATAAAACTCGTGCGATAATAGAACCCGCTACTATCACTTCAGTGTACTTGGACATAATAAAATAAAATGAACAGTATACACTATACATATGTGTTCAAAGGCCGGTGTCACAGGAGCATTTCCCATAGATAGTCACTAAAAATCCCTACGTCTAACTGCACGCTTGTCACATACAAATTCAAATAAAAATAAACATATTACGTTAGGACAATAATTTTAAATATTACAATTATATATACCATTCTCTGAAAATAATAGATCAAATTAAGCATCGATCTAAAAGTACTAGATACATAATCCCAAGCAAAAGTTCTCTTAAAACTGTCACCAAACGTATTTACATAATTATTCCAGTTGAAATAAATATACAACAATGTAAATTGAACGTTAAATTCAATGCATAAAGTTGGTTTTCATAAAAAAAAATTAAATTAAAAGCGCGCACATGTTCAAGTGAGCGGTCATTCGGTGAGAACAATTTTTGTCGCTGACTGTGTATCTAGTACTTTTTTAATCTATGAAATTAAGTAACTTCAAGAGTATATTAAAAAACAATGTACTTGAAAAAGACGTGTAATTTACAAACAATATTTCTCAAATGATACTAAAAATTTTCAAACACAATCTTCCCACAAGTTCGGTTTAACTTGAAATTTTCAGTTAATGACTATTTAAACATTACATAAACTTAAAAGATGGTCAATTCAATGTCCTAACAATATGCTGGGCTTAACTCAAGAATGTACACTTTTGGACGGAAAATAAAAAGCTCAACTTCTTACAACTACATATACATTCGGATTGAATAAACAAAATTAAAGAATATTATTATATTTTTCATATCATAACCTATAATTATTTGATTTTTAATACGTTTCAATACGTCATGTTTAAAGAAACTTAAGTAGATGAAACTTTCATAAACAACAAATAACAAAATTGGTTTGTTGGTGTACTTCTGGTACATATTTAATTTTAAGAACTGGAAATCTCTAAGAAGTTTAGATTAGCAATATTATATCCACTTCAAGTGTATAAATGTATAAAAATTAGTGGGTACAACAACAAGAAAAAAACAATCTTTCGCAAAAAATAGACAAAACCAAATATATATGTAGTTAAAGAGATAAGAAACCAAATTGTCTTAAAAAATAAGGAGATTCAAAGAATACCAAAAATATAAGCCTACGCTAAACTTACATCTAATTTGTATCTTTCATTACAATATATACTTGGATATATTAATTTTACCTTATTATTGTACGGAAAGGCTTGAAGTAGAAATTGTGAACTGTTTATTCCATATTCATACTAAAATATTAAGACAGAGCGCATGTTAAAAAATAACTGAAGCTAAGTTACTTCTGAAAATAGCATATAAATAGAATACCATTTCTGTCGTCTCTTCTTTTAATTCAAATCTCCATATTGGATTTCCACAAGGAATATTACCTGTGACGTCTGAGTTAGTCGAGTGAGATTTTTTTGGTAAGGAATGATCTAAAGTGAACCAATGAATACTCAAAGCTTCATATAATATCTCATGCAAGACTATTCATTTTGCAATTCCACATTAAATAATTCTTCATTTTATATTGTTGCAATATGAATTTAAGACGATTAATAATGAAAATGAGAAATTATATGAAAAAATTTATGCTTGTAATGTAGTTAAAAAATTATTCTAAGAACACATTATTACCGAAATATTCATACAAATTGTATTAAAACTCAGTTCCATGATAAAAAATCCACTGGCATATTTTTTTTTAAATTAACCTAATACATAATTCATTTAAAAAAAAAATCAAGTTTTTACATTTATATTAGATAATAAACAAGTATTGCATCAAACCAAAACATTGAAAAGAACATTCAATCAATCAAACTATGTATAATATTGTGTAAAATGAGGAAAAAAGAAGTATTTTGGCTCGAAAATCTCATTTAAGTTTCGGTAGAAATATTATATATATATATATATATATATATATATATATATATATATATATATATATATATATATATATATATATATATATATATATATATTATATTATATATATATTATATTATATTATATATATATATATATATATATATATATATATATATATACATATACATATATAATAAATACCAGCTCATAAAAACAATTGCTGTATAAATGTACCGTTTAAATAATTATATAAAAACCTACCATTACATGTAGTTTATCAAAATTATGTATATCTTTCAACCTCAACAATGTGCTTCAATCGTGCGTCATATTCCTTATAAATACTTTTTCTCAAATTACAATATTTTCATTTGCATAAAACTAGAATTTTAAGTGCTCTAAAAGCGAATAAGTATTGAATAGCAAAAGATGTGTTGCGAGGATATTCGATGAATTATTATTTTTAAAAATCGTTATAGCCTGGCAACATTTGAAGAGATTCATTAGTTACAGATTATAACAGTAGCCAAAATGGCACTTTATGGGAGAAATAGTATTGTGAAATGATTAATGTTTTAGAAAATCTATGAGAAGAAGCTATTTAAATATTACGAAGTGACTATTCACAAGGTCTACATGCGGCTCAACGGAAAGCTTTCCCGTAGCTGACCTGTGGATCGACTAGGTTTAGTTCAAGCTTTTGGAAAATTATAAGAACGGGAAATTTTCCCATGGATCTGATAGCTTGAACTAAAAAAAATCGATCCACGAATCCGCTACGGGAAAAAAAACCCATAGGCCTGTAGATCGGGCGAATAGTCCCGTTCTAAATATTAATACGATATTAAAATTAAATTACTAAAGTTTTATTTCTTCTTCAAACAAATATTTGTATTGGAAAATCGTATATTATGAATTAAAATATAATATAATCATAGGTATAAATGTACAGATAGATGTATAATAAGTGTTATTCAGACCCACTAAGAGATTCTCTATAACAAATAAGTAAAAGTTGATAGATAAAAGTAACTTGCCTATTGATAGAGTAAGGGGCCACATTTGACCGTTATATCACCGCTTTTAACGTGAGATAACAAATTATTAAAAAAAAACATATCTTTATGCGTGTTATACTCACTAACAAAATAAAATTTTTGCATCTCGCAAGTCGAATGCTGGAGAGACAGTTTGTGACGATTATCTAAATGTAATATTATATGCTCATCTTTAAGGCTGTCAGTGTGTAGTTATGGTCAAACTTTAATACAATTTATGTACTTTAAAAAATTGCATTCGTATAAAAAGTTAAAAATCTTTTATTGAAGTGATTATTTATATTGTTTAAAGATAGTGTGAGGGCTGGCAAGGGATTCGTCCCTTCTAAGGTAAATATGACCTCTTCTTAATACGCCAAGATCTCGTGTTTAATATATAAAATATGTTAAACTCCATTCATATAAATGACGACTAAAAATGAGGGTGTATCGAATAAATAATATAGGCTATGACTTGGAATAACATATCGCGATGATGAAACACCGCTACATCTTCTGAGGGGAGTGTTAACCTCATAGGCCCAGGTGAAATTATGGAGTGTACACCTAACACAGCGGCAGGATTTTATAAGTTTCTCTAGTTTAAGATGCGGCGATCACAATACCACGAGAAATGGTGGAAGTGATACTTTATAGCAACACCAAAAAAACATATGGCGACTATCAGGCATCTAGAGATGCGCGCATATTATTTTTTATGATTTTCTTTTTGTTTTTTTTTTCTTTAGAGGCATAGAGTTGCGATAACAGATGACTTTTTTATTATTATGAATTGTCTTCACCTCTGACAGCCATAAAAATGGCGGATGTTGTTTGTATGTTATCTGTATGAGACGGTGGTGTAGCTACCAGGGCAGCATGTGCGTGCAGGAGTGCCGTGTCTATATGAAGAACTCGCGTCGCTTTGTGACGCGCGCGCCGGTGGCGGCCGCCAGCGCCGCCGCGTCGGGGTCGGCGGCGCCGTCTGCGCCTCGCTCCTCCTGTGTTATATATACGAATTTGTTTTATTTATTTATACACTTGCTATAGGATAACACTTTCTTAGATTTACGCGAATATTTAACATCTATAGCGATCTTTATTGTATATAAATAAAAACAAATCGCTAAATGTGTTGCTAGGCGCAAAGCTCGAGAACAATTGGGACTAATTCGGTTTTTTTAATTCAAATATTCGTTGAAGTCCGAGAAAGGTTTTTAATGAAGAATAAGAAATTGTCAGGAAAACGTAAAAAAAAAAACATTTTTCTAGTCGGGCCTGATACACGCTTGATTTGACAGAACGAATCCAGTCGAGTCAGATAATTTTAAAATAAACCTATCTTTTCGGATTTTTTTCGCGGATTTATTTAGATTTTTGGTCCAGGACGTTTCGAATGTCTTACAGCAATGTTGTTACGAGGGAATATAATCAAAAATTAAAATACACTTGCAGAGTTAAAAATATTTTTTTATAAACAATTACTATTCTATCTATAAAATATCCTAACAACAAAAAATATATAGTGCTCTTTTGTTTTACAATTTCTTCTAAGTATCTTCCAAGTCGCGCTTTATCTTAACTGAAAGCACACTATATAATAAACAATACAAAATAATAATAAAATTACCTGAGTGAGGTATTCTCCCTTATGCCTTGAGAGAGCTCGTACAAGCACGATAGCCACGACGATCAGCAGCAGGAAGATGAAGGCCAATACCGCTGTAAATATTCATATGGTTATATAACATGTATATTTATTTCGCAAATGACAATGTTTCTTTTTTTTTATTCTTGTATAATGAATACAAGAACAAAAAAAAAGAAACATCGACAAAACAAGACAACATATACCTACTAGTCTAATAAATAGATCGTGGCCAAAATTGATCGGGAGGGCATTATTATTTCGATCTAAGAAGGCAATAATAATAATAAGCGCACAGGAGCGTACTCACTGCCGAGTATGGCCTCGTCGGCGCGGTGGTGGTCGAGGTCGGCGCCCAGGTCGGCGGGCGGCGGCGGCCGCGTCTCCGCGCGCTCCGGCGGGTGCGTCACCGGCTCCACGCCGCAGAAGTCCTCGTGCAGCACGCCTGCACACGACGTTTGTGGCATTATTAGCTTTTAATACATACTAGCGACTCATCCTCGCTTTGCTCGGGTTCATCCCTAGGTGCGTTTTAATTTTTTGAGCGGAACCTTAAATCTTTTTCTAAAATAAAAGTAGCCTATGTTACTCCTTATAACATCAGATATCTTCCAGTGAAAGTCCTATCAAAATCGATTAGGCCATTTCAGAAATTAGCCGGAACAAACAGACAGACAGTCAAAAATAAAAAAAAAATTGTTTTTCTTATAAGTACCGTATATAATTTCAAATACAATCAGTAAAACGCTGTTATTTTGACATTACAAACAGACGCTTTAATTTTGTTCATCCGTATAGATATTTTGTTATTTTAATTTTGAATTTAATAAATTATTTTATTGATAAATAATAATATATTTACATTATCCATATCCTAGTTCCATCATTGATCAATCGCATCAAATTATATTAGCACCAAGATTTCGCATGCTTCGAAAGTTTTAAAACTATTCGGTATTATTGCATCACTGTTATAAATATGAATATTTGTAACAGCTGGATGGATTCTGGTAGGGCGGCGCGTACCTCCGATGGAGCGCACGTTGGGCGGCGGGTCCTGCTGGAAGAGCAGCTTGAGCGGGTAGATGTCGTCGAACTCGACGCGGCTGACGCAGCCCGCGAAGCCCTCGGCCATGGACTCGTTGCGGCCGAGGTACATGTACTGGATGTTGTTGAACTGCGCGTCCGCCGACTCGCGGATGTTGAAGTGGTACTCTTGCGTCTCGTAGTTGTCCGCCTGATACACGGTTACTGGTTAGCTTCTCTTACATATTTTAAATCCTTTACTACGCTATATACAGTCATGGATTCACCGGATCGCTTCAGTTATGTAAGGTATTCAATAAAATAATAAAAAAAATCCTAATTATAGTACCTCTAGTTAAACGGAAAAATGGACGACTTTTATCATGCGACTGAGTAATTATTGTAAGTCGAGTTGAGTTGTTGTTAATTTTAAAAAACATAACTTAATACGCGTATATCACAATATTCATTGTGAACATAACAAATATTCATTTTCATATTGTTCTATTTTAAATCCTACCTTGGTTATTACTGCTAAAATAATAAAAAATATTAAGTTTTTAAGCTAAAAAGTTATTTTGACAGGTTCATTCCAATCAATGTACGAGTATACAAAGTAAATCAACACAGTAAGCATCTGACCTGCAACACCATGGTGGCGCCGCTGTTCTTCCTCGACAATCTGACGTCGTGGTACTGTCCGAGGCCGAAATGCTTCCCTTGGAAGATTATCTCCTGTCGCTCGAAGCCAAAGTCGAAAACAACACGAAGGGAACCTAAGAAGAATAATAAATATAAATATGTTGGGATATTAACACACAATACCATCTAGTTCCATGGTAAGCTGCGGGTCGCGTTATGGACACTAGGTAGTTGATACACTACACATATATAACTTTAAATACATACATATCTATACATATAATAAAATTCTAAATGACCCGAATCTGTACATGAAATATTTTTTGGAAAATCTTATTGAAATAGACATTGTTATCGATACAGAGGCCGAATCTATCGTTTTTAGAATTTTTATCTGTCTGTCTGTTACCGCATCACGGAAAAACCACTGGACGGATTTTGATGAAAATTGGTATGATGATAGCTGGTTATCTGGGTCACCATATAGGATACTTTTTAATGCGAGAAAATATTTCATTTCTGAGAAATCTATACTAAACCTTAAAACGTAAGTAGGGACGAACCTGAGCGGAGCGAGGGTGAGTCGCTAGTTAAAAATATAAAAAACATTGACTGGAGAACAAACATTCGTGCTCATCACACAAATGAATGCCTCCAGCAGGACACGAACCCGCGATCGCTCACACAGCAAGAACGGTCACTACAAACTGAGCCAAAGGTGTCGGTCAGATAATAATAATTAGTCAATAATGAAAACAAGAATCAATTCCATTATTATATCAATTTTAAAAAGTTAATTTACTTTTATAATATTTAAAATAATGAAAACCTCCATTTCATTTTACATACTTTATGCAATTTGCTTGACAACTTGACGATTTTAAATTACTCAAATATGGTAGTGTTGTGTACTTGAGGTTATTTTTCGATAGGCGAAATTATAATTTTGACTGACTTCAAAAAAGGAGGTACCTAATTTGGGTGTATGTTCTTTTGCGCGTATGGTACGCGATATCTCAGTTAATCATAAATAGATTTTCATGACTTTCACTTTAAATAGGTTCAATTAATAATACCTCAAGTATGTATATATATATATATATATATATATATATATATATATATATATATATATATATATATAATAGCCTTTATTTTAAACGCCCAAAGAAAAGAAAATGTACAGAATATAGGAAAATTTATAAGAGGCGGCCTTATTGCTAAAAGAGCGATTTCTTCCAGGCAACCTTTAGGTGAAGGAAATAGTACGTAGTAAGAAAGAAGAGGATATTTTTTAGAAAAGTATATATACATATAAACTTTTAAAAAGCTCCTTACGATACAAAAAACTATGACTATAAAGCAAAATAAATGTAATTATAAAAAATATATATTCTAATACATTATTTAATGTCATATATGACAGTGATATACTGACCTGAATTAGAGACCATGAGCGTCAAGTACTCGCCGGATATGTTGGAGTAGAAGCCGAGCAGGAAGCCCTTGGGGTGCGTGGTGGTGAAACCCACGCGGATCTTCTCGTTGATGGTGGAGCGCCACGAGCCCAGGAAGTCGTACTTCACCATCGAGTTGGGGCGGAGGTTCACGCCGATTTCTGCGTATTAACCATTTTTTTTATTACACATTCGTTATGTCTATAGTATGTGTATGTAAACATACGATAAATAGTTGAAATTTTAAATAAAACTCCCAACACTGCTTTACAGCAAGCATCCTCGCTGTGAAAGCGTCAAGCATTCCAAATATCGGGAACCAAAAATCAAAATAAATCCGCAAAAAAATTCGAAAAGATATAATATTTAAATTTTAAACCATCTATCACAAGAGTATATAGTAAAAATAAAGTACACGCCCCTAATTATACGTGCTCGCTCGCTTTCCCGTTTAGGTCTTATTCAAATAAGACTAAAAAAAACAGATAAAAACTTTATTCCAATAAATCTGTCTATAAAGATATCAAGACTAATCTTATTTATAATAAAAATAATAATGACAATATAAAATCCTTCTGACCGATTTCGCCCATTACAGCCAATCTTACTGAAACTACAAAACTCGTGGTGAGAATTAAAAATGAGAAATATGAGGGACGGTGTTGAAACACCACCAACTCCTCAACTCCGAGCTGTTACTGAGAATTTCTTGACAGAAATACTCAATGGCTGAAATAGGCCCAACCCGGGATTTGAACCTACGAACTCCGAAGCTGCGGCCGTACGTGGTAGCCACTAGACCATTTAGGTTGTTTATTTATAATGTACATACCATCAGCACAGATGGGCCCCTTGAAGGCGGTCCAGCGACAGTCGCAGGAGTAGGAGTCGTAGCCCTCCAGGCACGTGCCGTTGTTGAGGCACGGCGCCGACTCGCACTTGCCCACGCAGCCCTCCGACACGCCGTACATACCTGCCGGTACATACACCGCCGCTTATACACACTCTTCGATACAAATTCAAACATTTTTATTTATCATTATTTTTTTTTACAATTTAAAGTACTAGATACACAATCCCATGCAAAAGTTCTCTTAAAACTTTCACCAATCGTGTTTACGTAATTATTCTAGTTGTAATAAATATACAACAATGTAAATTAAACAACTTAAATGCAAATGTTGTGTTCACGAAAAAATAAGCGCGCTCAAATATTCAAATGAGCGCTCATTCGGTAAGGGCATTTTTTGTCGCTAATTATGTATCTAGTACTTTTTTGATCGATGATTAGACGTCATAAGTCTACTACCAGTTCGACAAAAAAAATATCTGTCCAGAGAGGAACGGTTGAATGGATAATATAGTGACAGTGTAGTTTTTATATTTTTTGGGTACTAGAGTTCATAAAGGCCGATGAGTACACAGTACAAGAGCACATACCACGCCTGGCATACTGGCGCAGGTCGACGGCGGCGCCGTCCAGCAGCAGGGCGCGGATGCAGCCCACGAAGCCGTCCTTGCGGTCGAGCGCGGCGCCCAGCACCAGCGCCGTGCTGAGCTGCAGCGCGCGCACCGGCTCCTTCGCCGTGCGGATCTGGTTCTTCAGCGCGCCGTCCACCACCACGCGCGCCTCTTTTCTGATAACACACATGATACAAACAATACAAATAAAAATAAATTAATATATGCTGGGACCTTAATACACAGCACTAAATATGTGTCAATCATTCAATTTAAAAGATCTGGACCCGGTTCATACTACCCGTTCAATCGATCGATTGATGACGTGATCGCCGCGCCGTGCTCGAGGCAGATCAATCTAGTGATGGGCATCGAATGAACGGACCAGTTCAATGAACCGGTCGACGATGCGTCGACGGTTCGACGGTACACGTATTTCAAATTACGTATTACTTCACTTGGCTTTACAAGTTAACATTGGGCTCTGCTAGTATGCAACTGTGTATACATACAATAAGACAAAACCAAATTAACAAAATTTTGCATAGTTATTGCTTTTTAAAATTGATTCTTTTAACAAATATTTAAGAAATATTATTTTTTATTTTTGAATAATTTGTCTTGATGAAAATGTAAAAAAAATGTCAGTCATAGACCCGAAGAGACCGAGGAAAAAATCGAGAGTCAGAAGATAGTATAATAATATTTACCGATTTCTTTCAATAGAAACAGAGTGCCAGTTATTATCAGCGAGACGGTTGCTAGTTTCCACTGACACACCCAACGGAGTGTCCCCCACTTGGAATTGGAACTGAAGTTGTTTGCCCCCGATTATCGATAGCTTTATGTAATCTTGTGGACCCTATAAGAAAGAAATAAACAAATAAAAGTAAGAAATATAGTTACATAAGTTATAAATTTACATTATTGTTTTAAACTCTTCTTAGTTCACCAGAGTAACTTTTCCAAATAGTATTATCGTCTTTATAGAAAAAGTCTTATACATACAATATATTTTTTTGCCACTTTCATTTTTGTGTTAATATTTATTATTAACTTAAGAAATAATTATATCAAAATTATTTTCAGTTATATAATAAATACTTTATGGTTTTATAAAAAGAATTAAATCATTATATAACCCTTGAGTGCAACAGCACAGCGTTCTCCTTGGTGGTCTTGAACTCGAAGTATATGTCGCCGCTGTGGCCGAGGTCGAAGGTGGGCAGCGAGATCACCGCGTCCGCCACGCGGAACGTCACCGCGTTGTTGAACAGATCTACATTAAATTATATATAGCTTTAATTATCACAGCATATTATAAAACAAAGTCCTCCGCCGCGTCTGTCTGTTCGCGATAAACTCAAAAACTACTGCACCAATTGTCATACTGTTTTCACCAATGGATAGGGTGTCTCGAGAAAGTTTTTGTATATAATTTGTTAAGTTTTTGTATACATTGGCTAAAATATAACGATATTTGTTAGAGGTGTCGTAAAAAAATAAGCCGTCTGGGAGTATACATTCAACAAGATCTCCATTAATTTCAAAGGCGATTATCTATTGGTTGGCTGCCATATCATACCATCTCCTTCACACATCAGAGGCCCAAGTGTATAGCGGCCTTCCTTCTCGTCGAGATGACTGCCGGTGTCGCCAAATCGTAGTTGCTTTACCGGCAAGTATTCCTTCTCCGTTATTTCACCACCATCCACTTGGAATTCTGTAAAATATCAATAAAATAGAAGGAATTCATAATACAAAAAAAAATATTAGTAGACATCACCTGTTTTCCTTATGTTATAGTTTAAGAATATTTCTGATTTAATTTTATCAAAATTCAAAGCCAAATTGTGACATTTGATGGCAGATTGGCAGATTTATTTTGATTTTTGTTTATGGATGTTTTGAATGCTTTACAGCAATCATAGTCACGGAAGACAATAAGGTTTTAGACATTTGAAAATCTCGTCTACTTATCCCTGTGATTTGTATACTTTCATGGAAAACAGACATTAATTAAGTAAATAAATAAACATGTTGGCACATTAACACACAGCACCATCTATGTAGTTCCATGGTAAGCTACGAGGCTAAAGTTAGCGGCACAGCGGGACTCGAACCCGCGACCGCTAGCACTGTAAGTAGGCGACACCAGGCACCCACCGTCGGTGGAGAGCGGGCCGTGCTCGGCGTCGCAGTTGCACCACTTGGTGGGGTCGAGGCAGCTGCCCGCCACGCCGCACGCGCACATGCGGCTGCCGGGCGGCGCGCCCGCCCAGTAGTCCATGCGCTGCCCGCTGCGCGACACCCACCACGCGAACGGGTGGAAGTCCGACTCCTCGCCTGGAATCACATTGTTTATTAAATTTTCATTGCACTTAAAATGTGATACAGAAAAAATAAACATAGTTCACAAAGGTGGACTCATCTCTAAAAGAGATCTCTTCCAGTCGACCCCTGGATGTGGAAGAAGATGTCAGCGGGCAATATATATGTCTTCACTAGGAAAATACTTGTATGTCAAGGATAAAAAAAATCTAATTTTGATTGATATTCTTTTATAGGTAGTCTTATTAAACATGGCTGTGTTAATTTTTTTTTAATTCATAATATTTATTTTCTTGTTACATTTAAAAAAAAACGACTATACGACAACTAATATTCCATTAATGATTATTTCATATAGTCAACTTATTTTTTGTAAACAATATTTTTAATATTTGATGTAATTTTTATGTTGTCTAATGAACAATGTCATAAATCTAATTTAATTAGGTATTTTAATCAAATATAAGAAAGTTAAAGACTCGTATCTGTACACCCAAAGTACAACAACATAGACTTTTACAGCTGATTATGTAAAATTAATCAATACTAGTGATAGTTCCATGGTTAAAAGTCAACCATAATTCATTTAGTTTGATCGATATTGAGGTTCTTTTTTCAAAATAGTATAGATGGCCTATAAAAACCATAAGAATTTTGAACGGGCCCATAGATTGATTTGCACGTACAAAAAAACTTTTCATCTTTATATTATGTAAGTACTCATATAATATTGATAAAGGTTATCTAACATCACGCTGCATCTTTTATCAGTGAAGTAATTATATATAAATAAAATACGCGAGCGGATACGCGTATTAATATATAGATTATATAATATACAATATACATACTCCTCGAGTTCATGAGTCGCGAGTGTCGACACATGTACTCGAGGCGCTGCGAGCAGGCGCGGCTGCGGTTGAGCAGCGCCTCGAGCTGCGCGCGCGACGCGTCGTACGTCACGTCCTGGCGGAAGCTGCCCGCCTCCTGGTAGCCGTCCACCGTCGTGCTCGCCATCGCCGAGTGCTGCACCGCCGTGATTATACGCCCGTCCGCTGCGAATGCACCGATATCGTGATAAAACATCATATACTTGGCTTTGCGAATGAGAGCTGAGCGAAAAAAAGCGTAACAATTTCGACCGTCACGACACTTTTTATTATTTACTAAGAGCACCCCGTCGGACGTGATCATAATTACCAGACAAGCATACGTGTTAAGGAGTAGTTTGTATGAACTCTTATGACGCCGCCCTACACACATAATAGACATTCCATTAAGGTTTATGGCGCACTATAATAGTATCCACTATTTGTATTTGTGATTAAAAAAAATATGTGTTGAGCTGTGTATGTTGTAAAAAAAATTTTGTGCACTCTGTGCAGACCTTTTTGCAATGATTTCCAATGTACATTGCCTGATGCTTATGATGATCGTACAATCAATGAAGAGCACAATAACACTAAAGTAGCAAGCAACTCACAGTAGAAGTGGCAGGTGGCGGGGAAGGGCGGCAGCGGGCCCGAGCCGTCCACGTCGAGCAGCACGGCGGCGGCGCGCCCGCCCGCGCCCGCCTGCTGGTGCGCCGTGCACGACACCGGGTGCACCGCTGCAACACGCAACACGCGACACACATTACATATTAAACACCGCTTCATTTTCATTTCTAAATAGGACTATCTTTTCGAGGTTTTGTAGAGATTTTATTTTATGTGCTTCTTCTTATTTGTATTAGTGGAAACTTGATTGATCTATGTGTATACTTATTATTATAAATCGAAGCAATCCTTCGACGCCCTACCAAGATGAGGATGGTTGCGTTGGGTTTCAGTGGGTAATACTTAGCTTTTCTACCCGGCGAGTTCCACGTAACCACCTATACGCAGGTGTTACGCGTAAATGCATTTCCCAATTTAAAAAAAAAGAAGTAAAAGCTAAAATAGTGTTACATGTATGGCAGACGGCGCCCGCGTAGCCCGTGCCGGTGCAATCGCAGTTGAACTCCTCCGCGCTCTGCTCGCACACGCCGCCGTGTTCGCACGGGTTGGGGTTGCATCTGCACAACACATACATACACACATATATTACATCACTAATGAAAAAAAATACATCAAAATTATAGTTTATTGGACATTTTTATTTACAACTTATAAAACGTAAATCGATTGTAAAGAAATCGTATTGTATTGTTACCTTACAAATATATCATCTGTGTACAATCAGTTCACTTCACACCTCATGGCGATATACAAACGCGATTTTAGTTTTTCAAATAATAAGCGTGGTCGGTAAAATCAAGTCATTCAGCCATAGAATAATAAATGAGTATAAATGAATATAAATAACATTTCCAAGACTGACCTATCGATCATGTGGCAGGCGTCGAAGACGACCTCGTTGGGACAGCAGTACTCCTCCTTCTTCCAGTCGGTGGGCAGCCGGTAGTTGCCGTCCACCGCGATCTTGCGCATGCACCCGATGAACCCGCGCGGGGGCGCCTTGCCGCCTGGGGATGACCAATCATGAATATTTGGATACATAAAAAACAGAGAGTAGAGTTAAATAAATAATAAGGGAAAAGTAGGATATTTTTTAAATAAAAATAAAAGATTACTAAATTTTACATGTTACTATATACATAATATGTTTATCTATACTATATTATAAAGAGGTAAAGTTTGTGAATTTGTGAGTTTGTAGGGGAAAATTTCTGGATCTACTGAACCAATTTAGATGAAATTTGGTAAGAAGATAGTTTGAGACCTAGGAAGGACATAGGATACATTTTATCCCAGAAATCATCCCTTAAGGGGGTGAAAATGGGGATGAAAGTTTGTATTGAGGATGAGTCGCTAGTCCATACTGATATTATAAATGTGAAAGTGTGTTTGTTTGTTTTTCTTTCACGTCGAAACAGAGTGACAGATTGAAACAGCATGATTTTTGGTTTGGAGACAGTTGAAGAGCTGGAGCGTGACATAGGCTACTTTTTATTTCTTTTTATTTTTTTATACACGTTATAATAATACAAACCAAAAAAATATTTATGAACAGAATTACTTGAAACATGGTATTAATGCTCTTCAATATAATTAAATAAATACGTGTTTAAGCATTTTTCGAAATTCATCCTATAAGGGGGTAAAATAAGGGGCTGAAACCTACTTTTTATACAGATTTTTTTGTAGTTTTAGCGCGAGCGAAGCCGCGGGTTCTGCTAGTTGAATACAAAGTGTAATTTTAATAGAATATATTTAAGTATACTGCCTCGATCATTAGAAGAAAAATAGTTTAAGTCGTTTAAAGTGTAATAAAATGCAATCTGGCATCTCCCATCTCCCCCTATTTCCCCACTCCCGTCCCCCACCTGCAATGTAGTAGACCTCGCCGGTGAGGAAGCGCAGGCGCTTGGTGGTGCGCACGGCGCGGCGGTCCAGCGCCAGCGCCAGCGCGTCCGCCGCCATGGTCAGCGCGAGCTCGTGCCAGCGCCCGTCGTTGTACTCCTGCTCGTAGTTGTCCAGCTTCACCTTGGGGGACCCGCTGTCGGTGAACAGTTCTACTTTCACTCTGCCTTCCTCTAGGAAAACCTACAGAATTGTTTTTATTTATTTATTTTTGAAGTTATACTTCCCTTGGCACGTTTGGAAAAAAATATGAGAATAAAATTATTACGATGCGCACGCACACCGACAGCCAAAGCGACATGATGAAGTATGTAAGGCGAAAACAATGTTAACGTTAAAAATTAATAAAAGGTTATCAAAAGAATAACTATCTTTTCAGATTGTTTTGCGGATTTCTTTTAGATTTTTAGTCCCCGACGTTTCGAATGCTTCACAGATATCATGGTCACAGGTGACCTTCTCTCTCCTTATTGTTGTAAAGTATTAGAAACGACTAGAACCAAAAATCACAACAAATTCCCGATAACATTCGAAAAAAAAGTTTTATTTAAAATTTCAAATATTCGCGTAAATCTAAGGAAATACACTATTGTTTATTTCACTTAAAAATAAATACAATAATTAAAATACAATTTTTGTTTGCAAAGATGGACTTATCTCTAAAATAGATCTCTTCCAGCTAACCTATTGTAGTGAGAGATAGTGTTATAAAGCAAGCTAAAACCGTACATTTAAATATTTAAAGGTAAAAACATAACAAGACTTACCTTGACATATCCATCGGTTTTGAACTTATGGAATATCAACAGGCCATGGTGCTCATATGTGCGGAACTCTAAAGATATGTTGAGTGTGTTGCCACCAGAATAACCCCTTAATTTTGCATAAGAACCTTCTTTCAAAAATGTTATTGGCACAAGCGGTGGTTCCTGAGAAAATAATGTATATTAATTTTTAAATAGATATATAGAGAATTTGAGTGGTTTTCAATCATATAATCATATTTTAAACGAACAAAAAAGAAGGTTCTCAATTCAGCTAAATATTTCCGTCGATATTAAGCCGATTTTGATGATACTTTTCATACCCATTCTGTTATATAATTTAATAACAAATCATTTTTTAAATTATTATAAAACTTACTTGTAAGAATCACTATCAATGAATTGTTTTCGCATCAATTTATGTTAAATATTTAGAATTTGATCTAATTTAATTAAAAATAATGCGCAAGTCATTATTATAGTAATCTTTATAGCAGCATTGTATCAAACTAACCGGACATGAGTATAAAGTGTTGACTTTTTGGAATTTAAAGGCCTCCCCAGTTTCATAGCCCTGCTTCAAGTCCTGGATCACATTAGTATTATTCAAGTACATATTCTCAACACATCCTGTAAAATTTTGAGTCACGACCAAACCTTCCTGCGCGTTGGGGACACCGCCAATGTATAACTAGAAGAAAAAATATCAACTATTAATTTAATCATTATAAAACAAGAACTCTATACGATCAAATCTCAGATCAAATTTAATTTTCAAATAAAAAGTTAATCACACTATTTCAGTTTTTAATCACTAAAGAAAATTATAAAATATCGTATTTCATTTTTGCTTGTAAAATATTATTATCAAAGTCACAATGTAAATGAAAATATATTAATGAAGAATCGAAAAACAAAAAAAAAAAATTTCAAATACAAAAAAATATCTCTTGTAAGAATAAATCACCAGAGCCATATTTTTTTTAAATATTTACATATTTAACGTATAATATATATTAAAAAAAAAACAATGTAACTTACAGCTCTATTCAGATTTAGTCTAGAGAATTCTCCCTTAATCCGTCCTAGAACCACGACCCGATCTACCGAGAACACGATATCCCTTCTGTTCCTCGAGATCACTACGTCGTGCCATATATTGTCGTCTAACAAGCTGCCCACTGATAGCGATGTCGATGTTCCGGAGCCTGCACACATTGTAATTATGAAAACAAATTTGCTTTATAATATGCATATGTAATTAATATTCTATTAGAAAACCCTTTTTAAAATTCTTATCTATACTTCTATACTAATATTATAAAGAGGCAGAGTTTGTTTGTTTGTTTGAACGTGCTAATCTTAGGAACTACTAATCTGATTTGAAAAATTATTTTTGCATTAGATAGCCCTTTTAGATAGCCCAATAAACATTGAGGAAGGCTATATATTACGGTGCAATTAGACCCAAACCTCAACATTTAATAAGAATATGTGTAAGTTAATATATATTATATAAGTTTCAAGTTTCCTTAATAATATCTAATTTATCCCAAAAAATCTAATAAATACGAAAAATAGCTACGTTTAGATCCTCAGTAACTCTGGAACCGTTCACTTTAACAAGATTATGCACGTAACCATTTTTGTTCACAATTTATTATAGATTATTTTTGTATATGACATTTTTTGTGCTAAACCGAATAATTTTTGAATTTTTTAAGAAAATCTGATGGAAACTACTAATTTACCAACTTATAACCCCCTCCCTCCTCCCAAACCCGTAGCTCAAAATGGTGTATCTTTTTACCAAATAATATGTGGAATGTATACGTATAACAATATTGGAGCTCGAGGAAAACTTTTACTTTGGATGTTGGGGTTAGGCTGTTTTTTAGACTAATTGCACTATACTATATAGAATTTAACTGTTAGTATAAAATACAAATCTTTGAATTTCTCGGCTTTTCTGTACTATAATATGCAAGTATTATACATATAAATCTTCCTCTTGAATCACTCTTATCTATAAAAAACCGCATCAAAATCCGTTGCGTAGTTTTAAAGACCTAAGCATACATAGGGACAGATAGACAGCGGGAAGCGACTTTGTTTCATACTATGTAGTGATATATTTTCATGCTACTACCCAACGGACCAGAACAGTAATCATAAATGTCAACAAATTGGACAGACTTCCATACATTATTGTAAATGGAAAGAAGAATTTGTTTTATTGTACTTTGAACGCGAGCGAAGCCGCGGGTTCTACTATGTAGTGATGTATATAATAAACAGTTAAACTTTACCCAAAAAATGGAATAATTAACATTAACATGATTTTCTTGATATTTTTTTAAAACAACCATCTTTGCAAACTATTTTTTTATATATTAAGATATCAAAGTTATAGATCTTTTTTACTGGCTTCACCTATATTTTGAACACAAAAGAACTACAGATAAAATATAAGATACATATTTTAGCAATTTCATTATGTATTGTATTCGTTTCTAATAAAGGCGTCTAAAACTTTATCATACAAGCCCTTGATCTTCGCACCAATATTTTGGCACAAATAAAGAAAACAAAAGTATACTGGCATTTTGCCAAAATTTCGCCTAGAGACTAAGTAGTTAAGACTCACAAGCGTAATGGCGCCTTGTAAATCAATGGGCTAACTCAGCTTACGAGTTACGTAATATCACCAAAATTGGCAGATATCCTGAAAGGCTGTTTTTTTCCTTTCTATCTTGCAATCAAGCCAATATTTAATAACTAAGCCATCGACCAAAAAAGTACTAGATACACAATAAGCGACAAAAATGTACTCGCTCTAATGAGCGCTCATTTGAACATTTGAGTGCGCTTTTAATTAAAAAAAAGAATTGCATTTAAGGCTCAATTTACATTGTTGTATATTTATTTCAACTAAAATAAATACCTAAACACAATTGGTGGACAGACAGTTTTAATCCCTCCACGACCGCGGACACGCCGGCGTTACAGTTAACAATAGATTTCTTAGTTTAATTCATTTCTTAGAAATTTACCTGATGGTGATAAGAGAGCTTTTGCATGGAATTGTGTATCTAGTACTTTTTTAATCGATGAACTAAAGCGAATTTTATTGTTTGAAATAGTATTATGAAATATTATCTTGTTTTATAGTATACCCAATGAAATGAGAAGATAACGGGAGAGACCACGAATCATATTCGCTGTAAAGCTACAAAACTACAAAATAAAACCGTGCCACGATCCGAAAAGATTGTTTCATTTAAAATATCCAATATTTGGATAAACCTTTTTTTTTTTAACGTTGGGAAATGCATTTACGCACGAGGTATGGGACTCACCGGCAAAGCCAGTACTACCCACTAAAACCCAACAAAACCTTCCCCCGTCTTAAGGGGGCGTCGCAGGATCGCTTACGCATTCAACTACGACGCCCCGACGGCAGGTCTGCCGAAGCAGACCACAAAAACCATGGGGTTGCTCCACAGTCCACTCTGCTATCAGAGAAGTACCAGGAGCAACCCGCATGGTGCACTGCCCGCCAAAGAGGGCCACCTTCCACCGCCCACCGAAGTGGGCCACCTCCCTGTGCGTTTCTTGGCTTCGCGCCCGGTTGGGTTGCCGGGCACTACTGAGCCCCCCCACCACGACAAGGTGAACGCACGTTGGGGGGGAAACTAAAATAAATACCTAATCACAATTGGTGGACAGACAGTTTTAATCCCGTCACGACCGCGGACACGCCGGCGTTACAGTTAACAATAGATTTCTTAGTTTAATTCATTTCTTTGTTTACCTGGAGGTGTTAAGAGAACTTTTGCATGGAATTGTGTATCTAGTACTTTTTTAATCAATGAACTAAACCGAATTTTATTGTTTGAAATAGTATTATGAAATATTATCTTGTTTTATAGTATACCCAATGAAATGAAAAGATAACGGGAGAGACCACGAATCATATTCGCTGTAAAGCTACAAAACTACAAAATAAAACCGTGCCACAATCCGAAAAGATTGTTTCATTTAAAATATCCAATATTTGGATAAACCTAAGAAAGTACTCCATGTAGGTATAACTGGTTGTTTACTATCAGACAGAGCCGCGGGCAAATGCTAGTATAAGACCAACTCTTGTGATTACTTACCGAGGTCGACATTGAGCACCAGTCGATTGTCCCGCAGCTGCAGGGCGATGTAGTCTCCCTGGGTACCGCGCGAGTACATCAGAGCGCCGGACGCCGCGCTCGTCTTGAACCTGAACCGGACGGTCTCACGTAAGGCTGACACTGGGTCCCTTAGGAGATCCACTTTCACTAGCGATGTGCCGTTAAAGTAAAGCGTGTCCGCAACTGTACGAGATTATTGGGTATAAAGATTCATATTTCTGCAAAGGTCCGAAGTCTATCTTCGTATATAGGGATAAATAGTTAATTTCGAATACCGAAATCGGTACTATTACCAAGACTTGCTTAACAAGTGTTATAAATTTGATTTTGCTAAAATCATACCTTAAATTGACTGCACTGATTTAGCTGGACGTATTTAGATGAAATTCACACAGATATATAGGGGTATAGGGGTAACATCTTTTTAGTTAGTAATAAAATATGCCCAAAGGTGGAGCTGCAGTCATATAACTATATAAAAATAAAAGACACCTAGTAACGCATCCGAGCACAGAGTCCTCTCACTGTGCATAGGTTGGCCCAAATCGCTCAAAAAAAAAATAGGAACATCCTAAAGAGGCAAAAAGGCAATAAAAATTCATGTACTGCAATGAAACATACCATAATCACATCCATAAACTTCGACCCTCATAGATATCTTGTCTCGCCACCTCATGGGGTTGATCCGTATGTACTGCGCAATGATGGGCACTTCGAATTCGTTTTTAACCACCGTGTTACCATCATGATTGCCTTCGAACATCTAGAACCGGGATCAGTTACAATATACTTTGGAAAACTTTTATATAAACCTTAAAATCTGACCTGGTAAAAATTAATTGAACTTCGACACATTATAAATTTACTGTGACGTTTTTGTTGACTATTTTCTTTACTTTAATAATAACTTCATTTGATATTTGGTATTGAGTTTGTTGGCATTCTAGAATATAATACGAACGAACAAACGGTAGTTTTTATTACGAAAAGAAATATTTTCTCTAATAAAGCCAATTAAAATTTGGTAATCTATAAAAATAACTGCCCAAAACCAAGTAGATCTTTTATGACGATCGACTCATCAACCAAACTTTTATATAGTCAAACTTTCAAATATTTATATGTTGAATGACTTAGCACATTGTACAAGTTTTTAAGTCGAAAATAAACATATACACAACCGTACAAATATTTATATACATTAGAAAAGGAAAACGAAAGTTAGCAAGTGCCCAAAAACCATGACAGCATAGATCACCTGCGTATATCCATCAGTATCGGCCACCGCCCTCCAACTTTCACCATCATCGGAATACTGTATCATGTACTCCGTCACATACTCGTCTGTGGCGAATCTTCCTCTAGTAGCTATAGCTCGAAGTTCCTTACGTTTCCCAAGATTTATCGTCAAATGTTGGTAGTAGGAACTCTCCTTGGCCGTCCAAGCGGATGTGCCTTCACCAATGTTAGTGCTTGGTTAGTTAAGTGGGTGATATCTTAGCCGGAAGTTTCGGGAAGCCGATTTTAATGTACAAATACTGTGAAAGTTAGCAAGTCTGTCCGTCTGTTTATCTGTCCATTTAATTTTTTTTAATATTTGGTAGCTATTACGTAATTAGTGAAGGAACTTTTATTTACCTTACAGACTGAACAATTAATATACGTAATTGACACCGTAAGTGTAAACTGTAAAGCACTTTTATATAAAATGTAGGAGCATTTTATTAGAAAATTCCAGCTAAGATGTCATATAAATTATGAAAGATTGTATAGATAATAAAAACTCAGTAGAGATGCTATATAGACATTTCTATTAAATGTATATAATACATGTATAATGTACTTCATAGATACAAAATATATTAACTAAATAAATCACTACATATTATAACCCTGTGGCAGTGCAGGAAAAGCATCTAACTACAACATGCCTATATTAAATAATTAGTTGTAATATTTTGTTAATAGGCCCGGCCCATCTTTCTCTATATTTACCTTAACTTCACCACCAGGGGCTTTGTATCGGACATAGTCAAGTCCATTGGTACCATAGCTGATGTGATACTCCTGCACAAACTCTTGAGAATGTGCCCTTCCCTGAGTCGCTACTCTGGTTATATTCTTCACACTTCCGAGGTCTATCACAAGTTGTTGATCGAAATCACTTTCAGACGCCGTCCACGCGTTCAAACCTTTCATTTTAAAATTCTATTTTTTTAAGTGTCAACTTTCTTCTTGTTAGTAGATGGTAGTCAGTTAGTATATTAAATAATAAAATATTCAACAATCCCATGTTTTATATTTCCCAAAGTAAACTAACACCTTTTTTCAATAAAACATTTTACTACTAAATAAAAACTATAGCAACTTAAATAAAACACAAACATAATTAACTCTTAACTAGGAAACAAAATAGATGAATAGAAATGAAATTCCAAAATAACTAATCTTATAACTGAAATAAAATAAACAATATTCATATAAAAAAAATCACTTAAAATAAAAAATAAAAATCATAAAAAAATAAGAAACTAAAATTATATTAGAAATTCTTTTTTTCTTTCATGAGAAAGTTTTCTGCAAAAGCCATATCACGCTCATTTAATGGCTTTGCTTCTTTTACTACATCGTCAAATGTTAAAAATGCATATTCCACTGGAGTAATCTTCTCATCGCTATCCACTTGTATTGCCACAGCAACAGCATGTTTGTCATCCAATAAGGTCTCTTCAAACATCCAATCTTCTTTAAGTACATTCTTAACATACAATTTAGTGTCTGTCACTAGCTCACCAACTTTCAATTCTGATTTAACACAAAAACTTATGTCTACTAAAGGAATTGTAACTCCCAAACCAATATTCTTAACATAGCTTTCTTTTAAACACCACATTCTATAAAAACTTGCAACTTGCTCTAATTCACTGGAATAACTTCTTATTTTTGCCCATTCAAATGAGGAAAATTGTCTATTCATGATCCTGAAGAACTCTTGTATATTTTTATTAGCCGGTGGCTCTATTTTCATTACATCAATACCAAGGTTTTTTTTGGTATTACCGGCAAGTACTACATAGTCTCCTTGATGAGATACATTAAAGTTGACAAATTTATCACCAATACCTATTAAATATGGCTTTCCATGTCCATCACGACCAAAATGAACATCCTCATATTTTATTAGGTTTGAAATATGAGCAAACTTTCTTAATAGAAGTCGTCCAATCAATGAAGATTTTGCATCATCTTGAAAGACATATCTTGCGATTCTCAATTTTTCCTCAGTCTGTATGTAGCTTGATGCAGCTACTATCTGATCTAAGGTTGGTTTCCACGTTTTGGCATTAAATGCCCATCTGATATTTAAATTCTCCATATTCATAATATTGTGTTTCCCTAAAGTTTTGTCCAAGATTGTTTTCTGTCTTATGGTTGATTTAATTCTATTAATGTGAACCTGTTGAGAATGAATCCTAATTCAAGGTTCCTTAATTATATATTTAACATATACTTGCTATCTATCATAAACCACACTTCAAAAAAGTGATAGAAATAATTTTGTAAATAAGACAAATAAATACAGACATGCACATGTACATAGAAAATAAAAAAACGCTTCAAATTTACCTTAAAACCTAAAAACTATATAATCACACTACATTAAACTGAAAGAACATAAATATGAAGTACTTGCAAAACAAAATTATAACCTTTCAATTTCTTATATATTTATGTCAGCAATTACTTCTAATAGTAAATAGATATATCTTTAGTCTTACCATATAACTTAGCATTATCGGGCCCTCTTTCTCTCAGACTAGAGGTTGCACTAAGTTGAGCACTGTCTACTAGAGGCTCGTTACATTCATAGTCGTAATAATATCTTGCTGAATCTGAAAATCATAGACGATATAACCAACACGAGCTAAGGTTAAGTTTATATTGTGCATCCAATAAATTATTCAAAAATTTAGATTCAGTTATAAGATAACGTCGTTAATGTTTACAATAAAAATTAATTTCAAATTCAACTTACCTGCATTAATATTTGTTGTGCTACATAAAAGTAACAAAAGATAATATAATATTGAGCAGCTCATCATAATTTCATACTTGATTTGTTCTGATGATATAATTTAAACTAGGTAAGTCAGTCACAAAATCAAATTAAAACTGTTTGATCATTACATTCGGCGTTGTCACACTATGACATTCGTCAAGCCGGACAACACCCAAGTACGTTCTCTATGTCAAATAAGTGAATTTCAAACTTATGTGATTGGCCCACAGCTATTGCGTACCCATTTACTTTTTTTTTTGAAATATAGAACAAACATGTTTTCGTTCTAAAATATATTTTGAATATATTTCTAATTATTTAAATTGAAGTATTAGCATGTAGTTAAATTTATATAAAAAGTTTTCCCCTTCCAACCTTTGTTTCATATAAATTTATTTCTTTGTAGGTACCTATATTGTTCTTTTAGTTTCATCTTTGTTATACAGTTAATTTCTGACAATTTCAAACGCGTTAAGCATTAATTATAATTTGTAATGATCACATTGCATGATTGCACGCATATTTTTATATGTAAAACATTAAATTGTAAATGATACAGCATAGTCATTTTTTTCTAATTTCATGTTTCTTTGTAGTTGTACTATAAAATATTAAATATAATGTTGGTAGTATACTTATTATTTTACATCTAGCAACATTGGTTTCACGAATTTTCTCATTGACGATACATAATAAATTGGTAAATGGTAAAGATTTCTGTTTGTTAGAATATCAGTTTTCTAAATGTATAAAATTAAATAAAGTTGAAAATTTTCTCATGAGCTTATTATTACAAACCGTAAAAGTGTTAACTTGAGTATAATCACCTATTACCTGTGTGGTGTACCCTTATAAGGCCGCAATTTATAACTTTCCCGTTACCTGCATTAAAAATCAATATTTTATTTTTGCCACGTTCTTGCGGCATTTTTGTTTTTAACATTGTCAAAGGGATGTAATATATTTTTAAAGGTTCTTTACTCTTTGCAATAAGGTAAGTTTAATTAGCTTGTTATGACTCATAGTACTTCAATTCAAATGATCTCAGACACCTAAAATTTATAGATAGTCAACCAAAACTTATAAATATTGTAATTGAGATATAGTAAGTTTTTACAGATAAAACAAGTAGCTAAATATATCCTACATCTAAAATTAGTTTTAAAACTTCAAAAGTTCAAATAAAATAATAATAAAAAAAATATCAAGACTCACATAATATTGGCTCCCCCTTGATTCGCTCTAGACAAACAAAAACGTACATTTTTCCGGGATAAAAAGTAACCTACTTGGTATTCTGATGTATGAACTATATTATTGCAAAGTTTCATTAAAATCCAATCAGTAGTTTTTGTGTACTAAGCTGTATACGTTACTATAGTTTTTTAACTATCCCACGGGAACTTTTATATTTTCCGGGATGAAAAGTATCGTAAACGTTGACCGGGGATATAAGGTGTGGTACCATGCAAAGTTTCATTTAAATAAGTCCAACAGTTTCGGAGATTAGCCCGTACAAATAGACAGAAACAAAAAATTAAAAAAAAAACTGGACTTATTCTATTTTCCTTCTTGCATCCCTGGACCTGGTTTTTAGCATTTTTTTTCGATGTACAAACATTCAACCTCTACTGTTTTATTATATGTATGTTTCAAATTAGGGCTATGGAGGGCTACTTAGTTAAACAGCTACATTAATAAATTATGAGTGCATTAGAGTTTCATTAATAGGTGCACAAACAGGTTTTTATTTATTAAATTAAATAAAATCATATGTTATCAATATATAGGAATTGCTAGCACATTGAAAAAATAATAATAAGATAGATTGTTTACACTAACTTGAAGTAATTTAGAGTATAAACACGCAAAAACTTAAATATTTTCCTGTAATGTATCCCCGTCTTAATCTGAAGGTACATGACCTATGAGCAAGTTCAAATATTCAATCCAAAACTTTACGATTTCTAATTTAAAATAATGTGATTGAACTGAATATCAGTGTCAGAATTATTATTAGTAGGTATTTGTATTATGAATTTAGGATGTATAAAATCTTTCTGTCATTTCTGTTATGTTAAAACTTTCCTTTCTTAAAATTTTATTTAATTACTTATTTCTTCATAAGTATGATAGCCATAGTATGTAATATGTTTTATAAAAGTTTCAATAATGTACTAAATTAGATTAGAAATTACCTGATGAGGGTTTCTATACAATACTATAATAACTTTTTAGAAGCAGCCATGTCTAGCATGTCAGATAGAAAGGCAGAGCTGGAGCGCAAAAAAGCTAAGCTCCAGGCACTGAGGGAAGAGAAAGATAGACGTCGGAGAGAGAAAGAGCAAAAAGATGCAGAGGAGGCATTGGTAAAAATAAACTGTTATAATTTTGTTGTCCTGATAATATTAAATACATATTTTGTTAGTTGATTATTTTTCATATTAGGTACTCTTAAATACATTTTTTTTTGTAAAAGTTTTTTATTTATATGTCCTCATAGCAAAGAGCAAGCACAGCATCAAGTCTTGACAGCCGCAGGGATTTGGATGAGATGCTGTCATCTTTAGGAGTGGCTCCAGTTAAAGATGTTCTTTCATCATTGTCATCAATGACATCACTAACACCACCACAGACCGCGTCACCAGATGCCAGTCTGCCACACACAGACAAATCCAGCCTACCTTCTCATGGGTATTGAGATTTTTTACTTTTATTATGGTGACCTTGATCTTGTAACAAATGGAACTATTATAGAGTCAGCAATCACTCATAGGTTTTGTCTGCTCGTCTGTTTTTTTTCTTAACATTCTTATTATATTTTTGTGCATAATGGAAATAGGAAATGCATAATGGAAAAAGTAATGGAATAGGAAATAAAAAACTTATATTTTTTTTACTTTAATAACTTTTTATTTATTTAATTTAATATTACTTCACAGAGGTACTAAGAAGCCTCCACAGTTGCAAGTGGTATCAGTTCAATCTACAGACATTCCACCAAAGGAAAACGTCACATATGCCAAACAAACACAAACCACAGCGTCTGGAGTGACAGAGCTGCGTGATGGTAAGTCAAAGTGAATTTGCTCCTATATTTTCATTTACTATTAACAGTTATGAAACAAAGCATATGAGTTTGAATAATTATATATAAATTCTAAGTTTGAAGTTTAACTTTAATCTAATCTTGCATTTAATCTTTTAAATTTGATTGTGATTTTTTTATTGTGTTTTGGAATTACCTGTGGCATAATGTTAATAATGTAATTAAATCTGTATTGCAGTCATGACATTTTAAATTAAAAATATCTAATTCATGCGATTCAGAAACTTATGGTTTTGTATGTGATAAATTGCCCTTGAATGTCAAATTTCATTTGACTGCAGAGTCGGCATTCAAATTCTCAAATACTTAATCTTAATGATTTCCTTAATATTGATTATTTTCATAAAAATGATATATTTTAACATAACCTATTATCTTATTTTTAAGTTATTTGGGAATTTGTGTCAATAATCTATTAATATATTGATAATTTAACTGTGATGTCTGGGTGACGGTTCTAACATGGTCATTTGCAAATATATTTCTTTAGAAATGTGACTAATTTATTCTTAGACGAACTTATGTTTCAGTTTCAAGTTCATTGTTATTATTTCTTTCATGCCACTATGTACAGTCGTATTTTTAATTCTGGCTTATTTTTAGTTTTTTTTTTTTTGTGTTTGGTTCTTCCAATAGGGGAAATTCATTTCTATATGTATTTAGATTAAATATTTGCAAATGAGACCACATCTGTGATAACCAACGACATCTGTAGTTACGAAACAGTATTTACTTTTCTCACATCATTTTTGTTGTGGCCTAATCGGTAGTCTGAATTTATTTCTATCAGTGATTAGATCGACCTGATCATTAGTCAAAGTATTTTACAGCAAAATTTATGTTATTATTTTTGAAATTTAAGGTAAAAAATAGTATTTAGTGTTATAAGAGTAGCCATTTTTACCATATGTTAGGGTTTAGTAGTTGATGGTTTTGTTAAATGAATGTACAATATTATTCTTTTATTTAATTATAAATTCGGACTACTTATTTTCACGCAAAATTTTATTTTCATTAGCTTAATATGCTATCTTAAATGCCCAACTTATGTGTTGTTTTAAGGGAGCTTAGATTTGTCACAAATTGGGATTATTTATAAACAATTGTTATTATTGTCATAAAGTTTTTACTTTAATCATGCTTAACCATAAAAGGTACATCGTTCCAATGACAAAAGAACTTTCACTACTTACGGAAATTAATACCATATTTTTATTCATCATTAATAAAAAACATTTAAAAGCCTGATAGATGTCTATATATAAGTTCAAGCTTCTATCTGTAACGAGACTAAGGCAAAAACTAACTTATATTTAGGTAAGTCTCCATTTTTACTAAAACAAAACATTTTAATTTTTTAATTAGTGTATTACCAAACGGTAATTAATATTAATAGTTTACCAAAAGGTAATTTATTTTTTATGATTAATTCTTAAAAATCCCATACTGTGACCTTATAAAATTGATGCAAATAAATAATAATTAATAATATACTTATAAAAAGGAAGCGCAAAAGTAAATACTGTATTGAGTTAGGTGCAATGTTTGTGTTTGTGCTACCATATAAAGGCTGCTCTTCCAATGCATCACCGCTTGCAGGATACATGGAGGACTGGTGGCGGCCGCGAAAAGGTAAACAAAATTTATTAACACTACTCACTGTTGGGCTTGGTCATGTTTTTATTATATTATTATTACTTTGGTAATATTGATAACGATTTTTTACCACTTTGGTAATATTGAAAATATTATTCGGTAATTTTATCACGGGCTATTAAATCATCATTTTTTTTCTAATGTAGGCAGCATTAATTTCCTATTTTGTTAAAATTTAAATATCAAAGCCCGTCTTTTACTTTTTAAAAACTCTGTATATTAATAAATATTACCTAAGCTCGACGACCTTTGACATTGCGTGTATGTATGTGTATGTGATATATTTAATTCAATTCACGTATTTTGATGCATGACACATGTGACTTTACATAATAACTTAAAAATTAACATCAAAAAAAATATTTTAAATAAAACTATCTTTTCGGATTATTTCGCGGATTTATTTTGATTTTTGGTTCTCGACGTTTCTAATGCTTATGAATTGCATTTTTTTGTAAAATTGTGGGTAGGCACTGTCTGTAACAACTATATAACGCCTTTGAGAAGTCTCTCCCTTGACCATGATTGCTGTAAAGCATTCGAAACGTCGGGAACCAAAAATCAAAATAAATCCGCGAAATAATCCTAAAAGATAGTTTTATTTAAAATGTCAAATATTCGCGTAAATCTATGAAAGTATTAATAAAAAAACAATGTGTCCGCATGTTACATGATACTTCGAGAACTGACAATGAGACAAGAGACGCATGCTTTATCAATTAACAACTAGGTATATGAGCACTGTGAATACCATATATTTTTTTTTTATTTAAGTACAATATCCAATATGGTAAAATGCTATTGTTAGAAATTAAATTGTCCTATGAAATATACTGAAAGGTTATTCACAGTATTTTTATTTCCAAAGTAAATCTGTTTAATTTTACAACATTGTAATATAAGAAAGATATAATGGTAAAGGTGTTACCGGTGAATAAAATTTCAGAAATTGCAATGTTCGTATAAAAATTGATAATATTTTATTTATGGAAACAATATGTTTATTACAACTGACGGATTATTCTCATTTTTGTCCTTATATAGCGCACGCAACTGACTACTACGGTAAGTCGTTATTCCTCCTGATCGCTTTCTATCGTTCTCTATCTAACATTACCTCCCTCTTTACCTTCGGTCAATAACTTGGTGTCGGTTGTATTAGGTTCATTATATCTGTATATATAGAGTATCCTCTCTGTCACGCTTCTAGAAGTTTCTACTAACATGTCATAGATGCGGTTCGACCAGATTACTCGATAATTACTCATTACATCTTACATTTTCCTTTCGAGCGTCATCATTATCTAGAAATCTGGTGCATTCTCTACGACTAGGGGTCAAGCAACGCTCGGGACTAATGCATCGCCGTATGATGTGGTTAAATGCATTCCATTACCAAAAAAGTATTTAAATGTGGCCTTCCAGAGTTCTCCACGTGGCTTCCTAGCCACTATCGAGGCCGCAAATATTATATTAGCACATAAAAATATAAAAATTTATTCATTATAATATGTGTATATCAATTATGGTGGTGGTATGAGGATCGCCATATCATCTCACGCCCACTTACCCTTTCGATTCGACTAACAAACACTGCACAGGTCTTAACACAATAGACCCATTTCATTGAACTATAGGACTGGTCTCCGGCCGCTTGTCAAAATTGGATCTGGTCCTGCAAACTTATTTACCGCGTTCACGCAGTAACAATCTAATACCATAGCGCCACTTATAATGTGCCTTTAATAATTCGCCACTCTTTGAGTAGACTTAGATTTTTGTGGGGCGATGTCCAAAATTTATAATTTGATTGGCCAAAATTACCTAATGTTAGAATAATTCGTCTTGTACAAATATTTCCAAACAGTCTTACAGTTAAATTAAATGGCGTCACGAATCATGCTGTAAATTATCAATCGATTCGCTATTATATGTATAGTTTGATTTTATAATTTTTAATGGTCGAAAGATACTGACATTGTTTTTGTTTTCCTCCCTTTTTCAAGACGAGTACAATCTAAACCCGGGTTTAGAGTGGGAGGACGAGTTCACAGGTAGGTTTCAATTCCGAATCATAAGACATCGACTAAACTTGCCCTTGGTAGAGCCTGTGCCACTGTCACTAAGCATGTTGCTCCTTATCTATCTCTTCATATATTTAACGCTATATATCAGTATAGACGCTAACATTACCATCTAACATCGCACATCAGATTCATAACACGTAAATTCATACAGATGTACCTACCTACTGCTTTATTAACTCTGTATTAATTTACGTTTCAAGACAACTTGATTTTATAATCTGTAGTTTTTTTTTTAATATTTTATTAAATATTTTATATTTAATGTTATATACGTAAGCTAAATATTATACGTGGCCTTTTGTTTCTCTTATTATGGAATATTTTGCATGTGACAGAAAAATATCGTGTTTATGCATGACTAAGAGTCATCATATCATTTAGATTATATTTCGTATATATTTTATATAAGATTTCTCTCTAGTGGAGAGCTCGGGAAGTTTTTTTTTGCATACCTTTATTAATTACAGCTTTCTGTCACTCACGTAAAAACGCTTAGTAACTTCTAGTGTGTGATTGTCTTGTAGATGCACGTGGTACAGTTTCTTACTCTCTGAACTATTGAAACTGTAACATGACGCCATTTTTGACAATTACTATTAATATTTAGTTATAATATATTGACAATATATGGATTATAGATACAGTATAATTTTATTATAGAATTTACAAAAAATCCACAAATCTCGTATTTGAAACCTTGAACTTCGGGTACATTGAAAATGAATCTGCCAAATGAACTGCATTATTTTTTTAACATATTAATTATATTACTTAGTTATTAATTTTAATACATATTTATTTATTCAAAAAGAATCGCTTAACACAAAAACGTAATTATGCTCCAAAACATATTTATCGTCACTACCGCGCTCACGCGCTCTCCGCGCGTAAACTCCGCGTCACAAAGTTAGAAATTCTGAATAACTCATCAGTGATACACTCCTCCAATATTTTTTTAAATGTTGCCCAAAGTCATATCTCTAGGGTGTTTTATGATGCTAGGTTAATAAATATACTTGATCGACTTGATATGACTTTATTATTTTTAGACAGTTTTGACTCAAAGACGTGACTCGACATTACAATACAATGATTCAGACCAGAGAGCTAGATAAGGCATAGACAATAGTTACAATCATAGAGTTCTTAACATAGACATAATATAATAGATTATAGATATACAACATCTCCCTTTTTATAAAATAAAGTTTACATTTAGATTTTTTACTTAAACTGAAAAAACAATAGTATACATAGTATGTACTACAGAACATATTAACAGTATTACAAATTTACAAATTCAACCTATCTGGTTTCTTAATTACTCTACCTGATCTACTTTTATTACAATTCTCCTGTAAATTAATATTTTTATCCATCTCTTTATTATTAGTATCCATCTGTCTGTTCCTCTGCTGATTATCCCTTTCCTCAAAATTTTTGGATTTCATCTCATTATCAAACTTATGACAACTATCATTACAATTAAATTTAATTAAAAATCTATTCCTTCTATATCTTTTACCTTCAGCGTCTTCTATTATGTATGAACGTTGACAATCTAATCTTTTAATGACTTTTCCAGGAAGCCAATCTGAGTTAGGATTTTTTTTAAAAGTTATATAATCTCCTGGCTGTAATAATGGTAATTGTTTCTTATTTCTATCATAGTAAATTTTACTCCGAGCACGTTTTTTCTCAAAATTATTTTTATATTCATTAAAAGTGACAATTTTTGGTTTAAGTTTCTTATTAGTAATTGGTATATGCATTCTTAAATTTCTAGACATTAATAATTGAGCTGGCGATGGAAAATTAGCTTTAGGTGTGTTCCTATACTGTAACAATGCCATGTAAGGATCTTTATTTGACTCTAAACATTTTTTTAATAAATTTTTCATAATTTTAACAGAACTTTCAGCTTGTCCATTAGATTTCGGGTGATATGGACTAGTTATAATATGTTCAATATCCCAAGCATATAAAAAAGATTTAAATTCAGCAGAATTAAACGGTGGACCGCCATCAGATACTAATTTCATGGGTATACCATGACGAGCAAAGATAGACTTTAATTGTATTATTATATTAGATGCTGTGTATTGACTATTTAAAATTGCTAACTCTATAAATTTGGAATAATAATCAGTAACTACTAAGTAATTCTTGCTATTAAAATACATTAAATCAATACCGACTTGTTGCCATGGAAAACTTGTGATATCATAGCTTTGAAGAGGTTCTTGTTGATTATTTGGTTTAAATTTAGCACAAATAAGACATTGACCAACTAAGTTTTTTATATCTGCGCTCATATTTGGCCAAAAAATAATACTTCTAGCTAAATTTAAAGATTTGTTAATACCTTGATGACCTTCATGCACTTTCCTTAACATTTCACTTTGCATTGATTTTGGAATAATTAATTTATCACTTTTAAACAATAAATCATTAATAATATGTATTTCACCTTGAATATTCCAATAATACTTTAATAAAGGATCCATTTTATTTTTACTAACAGGCCATCCCTCTAGACAATATTTTTTTAATTTTTGTAAGTCTTTATCAGAATTAGTAGCAATTAAAATTTTATTTTTATATTCCTGACTAATAGCTAAATTAGAATATAAAGAATTAACATGAAAAGATAAATCTGATTCATAATTAGGAATATAATTTTCTTTTAAAGCTGCCCTAGAAAGTGTGTCTGAAATATGCATCTCTTTACCAGGTACATAAATAACATTTAAATCATAAGCTTGCAATGAAAGCATCATTCTCTGTAACCTTGCAGGTACATCATTTAATGGTTTTTTAAACAAATAAACTAGCGGCTTATGATCAGTATGTACGGTTACCTTATTACCATATACATATTGGTGAAATTTTTCACAACCAAATTGAATAGCCAATAACTCTTTTTCTATTTGAGCATATTTTTCTTGTGTAGCTGTTAAAGTTTTAGAATTATAAGCAATAGGTTGTTTATTTTGCATGAGAACTGCGCCTAATGCTGACTTGGATGAATCTACTGACAAAACAAGAGATATATTTGGATTGTAATGTACTAAAATAGGAGATTTTGTTATTTCCTCCTTTAATAACTGAAAACATTTACTACAATTTTCATCCCATAACCATATAGTATTCTTTTTTAACAGATTTCTGAGAATTTTTGTTTTATCTGAAAATTTTTTAATAAAAGGTCCTAAGTAATTAATCATTCCTAATATTCTTTGTAACTCTTTGACGTTAGTTGGATCTGGCATATCAAGAATAGCTTTAACTTTATTTTGATCAACTTTTGCACTTTCTTTACTGAATATATAACCTAAAAAACATATTTCATTGACTGAAAATTTACATTTATTTTTATTGAACTTTAAATTAACTTCTCTAGCCCTTTGCATGACTTTTAATAATCTTTGATTATGAATTTGTTCTGTTTCACCAAATACTAAAATATCATCTACAAAAACCAAAACACCTTCTATATCAGAAAAAATATCCGTCATAACTCTTTGAAAAATTTCTGAGGAAGCATTAATTCCATAAGGTAATCTTAAGTATCGATAACGACCAAAAGGAGTTTGAAATGTGCAAAGATCTGAACTAGCATCATCAAGTTTTAACATCCAAAACCCTGAATAAGCATCAAGATGAGAAAAATATGAAGCACCATTCAATATTGACCTAATTTCATCTATGCTTTTAAGAGGATAATGTTCTCTGACTATATATTTATTAAGATTTCTCGGATCTAAACAAATTCTTAACTGACCTGATTTCTTGACAGTGATAACTACAGAATTTACCCATTCGGTTGGATATGTGACTTTTTCTATGACCTTTAATTTTGACATGCGATCCAATTCTTTTTTCAATTTATTTTTTAATCCAAATGGGACTTTTCTGGGATGATCAACACATGGAATTGCATTCTGCTGCAACTTGAGGTGACAGACAGGTGGTAGACATCCTAATCCATGAAAAACATCATTAAAGTATTTTAAAATTTGGTTACTAGAAAGAAATTTATCGTTACTGTTGACTGCAAAAACTTTTTTTAATATTCCTATATCCCTACATGTGGGAAGACCTTATACAGTAGCACAATCAATATTTGCTATTAAAAATAATATGTATCTTTGACAATTATTGAAAAAACATTTTAAATTACACTGACCAAATACTTCTATAGACGAACCATCGAAACCTTTAACATTTGCACTACAACTTTTAATAATAGACTGTGATAAATTTAATTTGTTAAAAGTATTAAGAGACATTATATTGGTATCAGCACCGGAATCAAGTATGCATTTTACTTCAACATTATTAATTAGAACTGATAAATACCATGACTTATTGTTGTTGACACTCTTCACCATACCGATGAAAAATTGTTCTGGATCATTGTTTGATACCTCTTCGGCATCTTGGACTGGATAAGACGATTCTAAAGATCTAATGTTAGATCTATTGGAAAAACAATATTTTGCAAAATATCCAATCTTGTGACATATTTTACACCTTACTCCTGACGCAGGACATTTGAAACGGTGATAATGTTGACCACAATGAGTACATTTCTTGTTGTTACCTGTCTTTGGTACCGGACTTTGACTACGTCGACTAGTAAAATTTTTATTTGAGTTAATTCTGTTTTTACTCGTAGACTGTTTGTTTGACTGTGACTTTGTATATGACTGTGATATGTGTAAAACAGTATCAGAATGTTGAGAATTTTCCATTGTTTGTGCATTTTGTTGTGCCATAATGACAGTTTTGGCAATAGATATAGCTTTTTCAAGTTTTAAGTCAGTCTCTTGCAATAATCTTTGTCGAACATGTGTTAATCTAGAACTCATATTAGCTATAAAAATATCTTTAATTAGTGATTCTTTCAGTGTACCAAATTCACATTTATTTCCAATATTTTGTAAGTCCGTAAGAAATGCGTCGATTCCCTCTTCGGGTTTCTGCATTCTCGTAAAAAAGGAATGTCTGATAATAGTTAAGTTCTTCTGTGGCTCAAAATAGTTGTCGAATTTAGTTTTTATATCTTTTAAAGTAATTTTGTTTATGTCTATATTGAAAGAATTATAAATTTCTATACCTTTTTCTCCAATTGTGTGTAACATAATTGCTATTTTCCTTTTCTCAGGTGCTTCTTCCAAACCCGTAGCAAGAAGAAAAAGCTCGAAATGTTGCCACCATTTCTTCCAATTAGAATTGTTATTTTGATTCGTTGCAATGTTTAATTTCGGTATATTACTAAAGTTATAACTTTGAGAACATGCTTCCACGTTTTGCTTTATAGACGTCGACATTTTGAAGATTCAATTTTATAACAATTGACTTTGAGATGATGTGAAATATATATATTCTTCACTTTGTTGCGACTTCTGACACCATGTTTTATGATGCTAGGTTAATAAATATACTTGATCGACTTGATATGACTTTATTATTTTTAGACAGTTTTGACTCCAAAGACGTGACTCGACATTACAATACAATGATTCAGACCAGAGAGCTAGATAAGGCATAGACAATAGTTACAATCATAGAGTTCTTAACATAGATATAATATAATAGATTATAGATATACAACATAGGGCTTTTTTATAGTTTTTCAATATCGCTTTTTGTTTTGTAGCCATCGTCGGGACGAGTCTTTTGATATCCTAATCAGCCATATAGTCCCAAAACCAACGACATCGATGTCGCACTTTCGCTAAAAATAGGGCCTTTGCCGAAGCGACGATAAAAATCATTTTCAATGTTGCAAAATATTTTTTTCTATGTTTGTACTTGAATTTTCATTACAATCTCACCAAATCTTATGATCAATTCGAACTTCGTTATACAAAGAAAATATATTGAGAATAATATTTTTACAACAATCTGTGGTATAGTATACCTACATAATTCGTGATTCACGAGTTTTCTACTATTCCGCGCACTTCAATCTGGTTTTGTTGAAGTCATAGGTGAGAGAGAATATTTGACCCTATATTGCATATGAAACTAGCACTTGTTAGTTATTTTAATTTCTAAGATTGGTGTTAAAATATTAGTGAAAGATCTTATGATTATTCTACTGTAACTATAATCCATGTTACAAAAACAATTCTCAAATGTCAATTTCTTGCAAATCTTTAAATATTATAAAGCTTGATAACTTTAAGAAGGACTAAAGTTATGATTAACATAAACTACCACAATCAGACATATTATCATGCTTTCGTGTTAATAGATAGTATAAAATTTGGCCGCTTTGTTTTTTTTTTTTTAATTCATAAAATTAATTCGCCATATAAATATATTTTTTGTTTAAAGTATATTTAGGGCTTAATATAGTTTTTTTTTCGGCCAGATTTAATAAATTGGCATTATCATTGGGAAACCTAATTTACTATTTCATTTCTCAATTATTAAAAGCAGTACTTTAATATCACGAAAAATTTAGCGTAACCCATTATTGCTTTGAAAATTCATGAAGCATGTAAGATGTAAAGTCATTGTTTGCTTATTTATTATTTATAGACAGTAAGTATCATACTATTTCAATTATATATTTTTTTCCACATTTTTATATCTTACATGAATTCTACCTTCGTTTTAATGTAGGTCTATTAGATATCACCTATAACCGTTTCGCTGGTAGATGAAATAGTGCGAACACATACTTCCTTTCACACATCACGAAAACATTTCATGTATTTATGAAGTTATTTTAAAATTGCCAAATAAAACTGACACTTTCAGGTTTATATTTATGCCATTTACTTATAAAACGAGTTTTGTGTATACTAAAATAACTCCATAGAACATAAAAAGGGTGCGACAGACTTATAAACAAATTGAAGACATATGAACTTTAAGACATGCATTTAAACTGTATCAAGTTTGATAGACTTGATTTATCAACACATAAGTCAGTCGCGACCGTGTAGTCGTCGGCCACAAAGGGCCATTCTTATTCACCGTCCAGTGCTTACATTCGACGGGGATGGCGTTCGGCAAGGCGATGACGAGGAGGCCGCCTTCCATGGAAAGCTCCCGCCGGGCATCCTGCCGCACGGCCTGCCCACCGTCAAGGAGGTGCAGCCGGCCGTCACGGAGGCGCCTGTGGAGAAGAAGGAGGAGGAGAAGGAGAAGAAAGGTGCGTTGCTATGTTATACGGTGTAGAATGAAATAGAAGCAAAGTAATAAGGTAATGAATAATCTGGAGTCTTGTTGGCTATACTAACTTAGCTGTTTGTTACATGAGAATATTCACTATTTTACTGATTTCGGTCACGGCGATCAATCTCACTGACTAAATTAAATTAAAAATTTAAAAAACCCCCGACATGTAATTCGTCATTTTGTGGTGGCGGCCATCTTGAATTTGAAATTTATCATAATGTATAGTATTCTACTAGTCGAGCCCTTTCATTTGATACCCGTATTGAGGGAGTTGTGAAAAAATAAGTAATCCACCATTTTGTGGCGGCGGCCATCTTGGACCGATTTTCATCAAACATACCTAAGAACATTCCCGACTAATTTACCTTTCAAACAAAAAAAACAAAATCAAGATCGGTTCATCCGTTCGGGAGCTACAATGCCGCACACAGACACGTCAAACTTATAACACCCCGTCGTTTTTGCGTCTGGGGTTAAAAATAGCTAATTGCGCAGAACATATTATAGTGTACAAGTGTTCGTTAACACAAGTGCATTCACTTATAATGCCCGGTGGGCTTTACACGTTCTCCGATATACGGGGTCTAGCACCGCTATCTCATCCCTCCTATTCCGGGCTGCTACTGAGAATTTTTAGGACGAGGGAGATTGTATTGTACCTATATGATTATTATCAGAGACAAAAGATTTTTGTCTGTTTAAATGTTGTATTAAAAATGCACCATATTTGTAAATCTCGTATTAATCGACATTCTAGTTTCAACACTCACTATTTTATATAATAGTAGTTGTCTACTGTTCCACTAATCCTTTCACCAAAGATAGTCTGTAGGTAGAAGATTGCTCATAGCTGGACCGCCCGAAAGACCGTCTTTGCATGCCTTTTTGTTATTTTTCTTTTCATCTTCTGCACTCTTCTTTTGTGTATGTAATAAATTATTTATCTATGTATTTAGTTCGGGAGCTGAGCAACGACGAGAAGCAGACCATCCTGCTGTCGTCGGAGTTCCAGAAGTTCATCAGCCGCGCCGGCCGCGTCATCGAGCGCGCGCTCGCCGAGTCCGTCGACATCTACACGGACTACACCGGCGGGGGCGACAACGAGAACGCACAGTTAGTGTTGTCTTGTGCTCATATATTTGTTATGGCTGTTTAGGGTGTGTAATTTTACCAAAACGTAATGTCAGATCAGTCAATAAAAAGCAGTTTTCTATTCATGATATTATATGGATATGATTCTCCCAATAAACTTGTACGACGGGTAGTGTTTTTGGTTATTTTATTAACATGTGTCTTGCTTAAATCAAATGACGTATCTATCGTACTCTAGACCATGAAAAATTACGTGAATGATGAGTATGATGTTGTGCGTTGTGCTAAGTCTGAGATTCCTTCCAATCATTATTATAATTATTTATAATACTTTTATAGGTTTACGCGTACATTTGACTTTTTAAATAAAACCTTACCGTGACCATGATTGCTGTAAAACATTCGTAAAATCGGGAACCAAAATCCAAAATAAATTCGCGAAAACACCCCTACATATCGTATTATTTAATATGATCCTATTATGGATTGAAAGGTGATCGTGAGTTGTAAATAATTAGCATGTCGTGTCGTGTGCGGTGTACAGGGACGACAAGTCGGACGCGCGGCTGTCGCTGGTGCGCACGTTCAGCGACGAGCGGTGGTCGCGCGGGCGCTGCGTGACGTGCCTGGACTGGTCGGCGGCGCACCCCGAGCTGCTGCTGGCGGCCTACCACAACAGCGACGACGCGCCGCACGACCCCGACGGCGTCTGCCTCGTCTGGAACACCAAGTTCAAGAAGACCACGCCCGAGGACATCTTCCACTGCCAGTCGCCCGTCATGAGCGCCACCTTCGCCAGGTACACACGCACAACCGACGACCGGGGTGGTTAATATACTTTTTAAAAAGCACTAAAAATGTTGTTATTTTAATAATATGTATTAACAACCCGGAAAATATAAAGCTTAATATTATTCAATAATATTGTTGTTAAAAAATGTTTTTTTTTTCAATTTCGTAAGTATTATTGAATTATTTATTTCTTTGGTAGACTTTGAAAAGTTGACTGAGACAGAGTTAGCCGACTTGTAAATTAGGGTATCAATATGCTAGATCGTAACCTATCTGTGTACTAAATCTCATACAAATTTGTCCAGAAGTTTTCCCGTAAAAGAGTAACAAATATACATACATTGTTTAAAATTTATAATAATACTTCAATTATATGTATTAATGAAAGTAGTTTTTATTTAATATTAGAATCTTGTTTTTAGTAAACTTTTTTCATTTTGATTTTTTGTTTAAAGACTATAAGACACAGTTACATATTAAATAATAAAAATATTTAAACAATATATTTTTTTCACGATCATTTTTACAATAAAAATTAGTAAAAATTTTGTTAGTTTTTTAGTAATCCTCAAAAGAAATATGAAATATGGTATATATGGTATATATGAAAACGCACTTCGAATTGATTCATCCATTTTATATAACAATTATAAATGGTATAATATCCCAACAGATTCCACCCGAACTTAATCTTAGGCGGCACGTACTCCGGCCAGATCGTGCTGTGGGACAACCGCGTGCAGAAGCGCACGCCCGTGCAGCGCACGCCGCTGTCCTCCCTCGCGCACACGCACCCCGTGTACTGCCTGGCCGTGGTGGGCAGCCAGAACGCGCACAACCTCATCTCCGTGTCCACCGACGGCCGCATGTGCTCCTGGTCGCTGGACATGCTCTCGCAGCCGCAGGAGACCCTCGAGCTGCAGCACCGGCAGAGCAAGGCCGTCGCCGTCACCTCCATGGACTTCCCGTACGGGGACGTCAACAACTTCGTGCTGGGCGGCGAGGACGGGCACGTGTACCTCGGCTGCCGGCACGGCCAGCGCGCCGGCGTGGCGGACAGCGTGGAGGCGCACGCGGGCCCGGTGACCGCCGTGGCGTGCCACCAGGCGCCCGCCGCCTTGGACCTGTCACACCTCTATTTGACGGCCTCGGTGGACTGGAGTGTCAAGCTGTGGAGTACTAAGGTCTGTGGGCTGTTGTATAGAGAAGTAATAAAAACACTTGTACAAACTTTCATATTTGTACTTGTGTTGTTGAGTCGCTGGGTGTGTTTGAAACGTAAAAATAAAAGAAATCAATTGGTATTCTTTTTTCTTGTTTAATTCTGTTTGTACACGTTTAATACTTTTCAAATTAAATAAAAATATAAAATTTAAGTTTTAAAATTAGTAACTGGTATATTATATTGTAATATGAATATACATATTTTGGTTTTGATAAAATCCAATTACTATTCTTTACTCAAGCTAGGGCTCATACCAAGATATAAACTAAACTTACGCTTAAAGGGTGTGTCCTAAAGTGCCAAACATAGCCTATACTCCAACCAAACGTTTCAATATGAAGTGAAAAATACACATGCATATATAAAATGTACACACAAATTTCGTATTTAAAATACTAGTCAGTAATGAACACTAGAGCAAGCTGTTGAAAAATATAACGTATGTGTCGTTACAGGAGAGCAAGGCGCTGTACTCGTTCGAGGACAGCGGCGACTACGTGGCAGACGTGCGCTGGTCGCCCGCGCACCCCGCGCTCTTCGCCGCCGCCGACGCCGCCGGCCGCCTCGACCTGTGGAACCTCAACCGCGACACAGAGGTACGCTGGCGTCGACAACTGCTTTGTCGGCGACAACGAGGTATGATGGCACCGACAAGTTCTTTTTTGTCGACACCGTAGAACGCTGACGTCGACAAATGCTTTGTCGCTCTTGGTATATGAATATGTATGGAGGCACGCGCACGTCACAGATTAAGAATTGGATGACAATTCGTCGTCTCAGTGCTTATTTGTCCAAGTACCTATTAAATTTACCAATTAACTCTTAGAGTTTTTGGTACAGAATTATTTGACTTTTAAATGTCAATTTTAGTGGTATTAAATGAAAATTACTTAATCTTAAAAATAAAAAGTGTTTATAACCCTTCTTTACTCAAACATATAACCCATCTATTGCGCTTCGCTGCAATCGGGTAAAATCCTGTTCTTTTTGATAAAAAATTACAGAATATTTTGACGTTCATTTGAAAATTAAAGAATGAGACAAAGTCCATAGAATAGTTTCTGTCGCACCTAGCATTTTATTAGCAACATTTTCTTTTACAAAACATACCAAACTTACACATTTATATATAATAGTTGTGTGATCAAAAGTATAAATAAATAAAGTGTACATGTATAATATTAATCATATGTATATATGTATGTGTGTATGCGTGCGTCAGGTGCCGATCGCGTCGGTGATGTCGGAGGGCGGCGTGGCCTTCAACCGCGTGTCGTGGAGCCCGAGCGGCGCGCACCTCACCGCCGGCGACGACAACGGCAAGATATGGGTCTACGAGCTCGCTGAGGTACCACACACATACCACCGCCATCAGTTTATACGACAATTACAATTATTATTGTTTACATTATACAGCATTTTGTTCTTTACATAAGCCCTTAATGTATTAAATGTTCATATTAAATTGTGTGATACTCCCGTATTAATCATTTTTGTTGTTGTTTTGTGCTGCTAACTACCGTGTAGTTGCTTGTGGTGTGTTATAAAATTGTATTGATTAATACAATTTCATAACACACCGCTAGAATATGAATCATTTTCACCCGCATACGCTATTTAAATTCACATTAAAATTTGTTCAGCAATATCAGACATTACCTATTAATCAATAACTATTATATATTCTTTATTGCACTAAACAAGTAATAAAAAAAAATACATAGAAAATGACGTGGACAAAGGTGGAGACTATTATATTAAGAAAAAGTTATATGAGCATGAATCCATTATAAATTCGACGTAATATTTAAACTTTCATCAGATAACCTCTTTGAATCTGACAAAAACAGATTGCTCATCAAACAATGTTATGTTTTTATTTTTAAATAATTTCCAACAATTCATAAGAGTGCTGTAATATGCACAAAATTGCTTGTTTTGCCACGTATTTTGGACAGTCGATGGGACCGTGTGATATAACCTGTCAACGACTGCCGAGCCACAGGTAGCTCGATTAACAATTAATTTCTTAGAATTTAAACGTGAGGTGTTAAAACGTTTGTTATTGCAGAACGTAGCGCAGCCGCGTCACGACGAGTGGACGAAGTTCGTGTACACGCTGCAGGAGCTGCGCAACAACCAGGCCGACGACGAGACCGACCGCCTCAGCCTGGCCAGCGGCCCGCCCAGCCTCACCAGCCTCACCTCGCTCGCCTCCAACCCGCTCAGGTATGCGTCTACCACCCACCACCCCCACCATCCGTGATGCCCTCCAGAACAATTCAAATACAAAACTATTGCCGTTTCAGAAATACAATCTATACTTATATACTAATCTATACTAATATTATAAAGAAGTAGTTTGTGAGATTATGAGTTTGTGACGTTGTAGGGGATAATATCTGGATCTACTGAACCGATTTAGACTTCAAACTATCTTCTTACCAAATTTCATCTAAATCGGTTCAGTAGATCCAGAGATTACCCCCTACAACCTCACAAACTCACAATTCACAAACTCATAAACTTTACCTCTTTATAATATTAGTATAGATAGATTGACGTATCATATATGAAAAAAACCATCTTATAAAAATATCACTCAATAGGTTACGACGCGGTCGCGGTTCCATACCTATGTGTATGTCGTATTATCTCTTAAACCATTTGTCCAAATTATAGGCAGTAAAACTGGAAAGTTTTTTGTTTTAAACATTTTAGACGATAAATTTACTTATTTTGATAAGAATTCATAATTGTTGATAATATGACCAATAAACATGACCTACCGATTTAAATAATTTTTTTATATAAAAAACTACTTTTTGTGATTTAAATATAAAAGTTTGACGTATGCTGTCGCTGACTTTTTTGTAGGCATTATTAAGCTCTACAACTTTTCTCTAGAACATAATCATATATCTCTCATCGTTAAGACAAGACAGCGTTCGTAAGAAACGTTTTCGTTTGACCGTTTTTTCTCCGACTTTGCAAATCCGACTACCATGAAAAAGTCTTTTCATTCTTCGGGTTAATATTTATATATATATATATTCGGCCTATGACACTCAAAAAGAACGTGGCTTTCTATTGGTAAAAGAATTTTGAAAATCGGTTCATTAGATCCAGAGATTACCCCCTACAACGTCACAATCTCACAATATCAGAAACTTTACCTCTGTCATATTAGTATAAATGAGTAAAATGTCTTTTTTTCGCAGATAACTGATGCACTGGAATGTTCGCTGCGGGTGGAAGCTGTAGGGTGATAGCTAGGATTGACTGAAGGAATTGTGGTGCATATTCGATTTTTGTTGGAAGCTGGACCATGTGATTATGGGTGGAAATTCAAGGATATCTCATAATTTGGCCAGTTGCATGACTTTGGTCACTTATTATTACTACTAAAATATTTTGTAAAAGTAATGCTTTCTTAGATTTATCGTAATCATAATTGCTGTAAAGAATTTAAAACGTCGGGAACCAAAGATCAAAATAGATCCGCGAAAAAATCCGAAAAGATATATGAAAAAGTATTAAGATTTATCGTTAATTTTTGTACATTGATATTGATATGGTCTTGAATTTTACCGATAGTTGCTGTATGGATGTGTGTATGGATTGTATGATGGAGAAAGTGAAGAGGTCTATTGGCTACATTTCCTTTAGTCCAACACAGAGAGATTATGATTTAAACATGGAGGATTTAATATAAAAGAAACTTCCCGTTGCGAATTAACCGATACTGGCACAACAGTCCTAAAAAGCACAATAGATGTTGCACTCTTACATGATACAGTAATTGAAAGGTACAAGTGACTATTCCCATACAATTAACTACATACATATGTATATATACAGTGAAAAGTAAAAAAAAAAACTTAATTGGTACAAAATAAAAAGCTATGAGGAAGAACAAAATTCGCTTAAATATTATCGTATTTTTAGTATATTAAATAAAGGAATTAAATAAATGAACCTAAAAGAATATTTAGAAAACTATCAACATAGTGTTTCCTACATATACTAAGTCCTATAAAATCATAATTTGTGTATCAAATATCTCTTTAATATGATAAAGCTCTCACATATATTTAACTTTAAAAAATCGATGTTATTAATTATAATATAAAGCAGCTGGTAAAATAAATGAAAATTGTTTAATTAGTATCAAGATGTAATTATTGTTACTCTCTGTATGTGTTTAACTCTATTATAGAAATATTTATTAAAAGACCTATTCTCTAACAAGTTAAAGGTACTTATTAGAATGCATTGTAATTAATTATAAATAAATATATTGCTTTAAAATGTTTCGTTTCTTAATTTTAGTACTGAACCTTGTCCATACATATCATAAAATTCAGAGTCAAATTTGTACATTGAAAATTTTTTTGGAAAATGTTATTTAAATAGACATTATTATCGATACAGAGGCCGAATCTATAGTTTTTAGAATTTTTGTCTGTCTATCTGTCTGTCTGTTACCGCATCACAGAAAAACTACTGGGCGGATTTTGATGAAATTTGATATGGTCATAGCTGATTATCCGGGTCAACATATAAGATACTTTTTTCTGCGGAAAAATCTCATTTCTGAAAAAAAATTCAAAAACTAATGTAAGAGTATACTTACATGTAAAACCTAAGAATTTGGTTTTTAGTCATCTGAACGCGGGCGGAGCCGCGGGCAATGCTAGTATTAAATAAAATTATTGCTTAAAAATATATCTATGTATATAATAAAATTCTAACTGAGTCAAATCTGTATATTAAATATTTTTTGGAATTTCTTATTGAAATAGTCATTATTATCGATACAGAGGCTGAATCTATAGTTTTTAGAATTTTTGCCTGTCTGTCTGGGACGCATCGCGATAAAACCACTGGACAGACTGATGAAATTTGATATGATGATAGCTGGTTATCCTGGTCAACTTATAGGATACTTTTTACTGCGGGAAAATATCTCTGAGAAATGTTTACTAACTGTTAAAATGTACCTAGCGAGTAGGGACGAACCCGAGCGGAGCAACGTAACTCGCTAGTTATTAAATAAAGTTATAAAAAAGAAAACATAAAATTGGATCTACTTGTTACTCTCAGACCCCCTACTTAAATATAGCTGTAATACTTGTATAATATGGTCAAGGGGGTGGCGATTCGCTCTATGTAACCTGGTCAAGTAGAACAGGGTATTAATTTAAAAATAATGCCTGATAAAGAGATAGCAACCACTGTCTCTGGTTTGTTGTGGTTTAAAGAGTTGGTATTATGCCAAAGTCAATTACAGTCATTATCCAAATTTACAAACCACAAATTCTAGACTACTACTAAGATTTTCTGTCTGGTTTGAGACTTAAACCTAAGATTTCAAAATCAGCTAAACTGCATACATTTAAATTATCTATTATATACATAAATTACAGAGGAAAAGTTTGATTGAACATGTTAATCTCAGGAATTACTAATCCGACTTGAAAAATTCTATTCTTCTTTTGTATTAGATAGCCAATTTATTGAGGAAGGCAATAGGCTATATATCATCATGCTACTATCCAAGGGAGCGAGCAGAAATCATAAATGTCAACAAATCAGGCAGACTTCCATGCATTATTGTAAAACTGATGATTTTATTAAAAACATTTTATTCTTATGGACATAACACTTAAAACAAGTTAATAAATTAATCTGGTGTAAAAGGAATAACAACTTTTCCTTTTGATAAGTTTACTTCCTCCCAGCAAGTGCACTGTAAACTTTTTCGATCCATAACATCTGTATAAAGTTTTCCATCTAAGTGGTCCATTTCATGTTGAGCTATTCTTGCTGCCCAACCTCTAAAAACTTTCAATATTTCTTCTCCTTTTGAATCATAGCCTGAAAACCCATAATAATATTATAAATGTGAAAGTGTTTGTTTGTCCTTCTTTCATGTTAAAACTGAGAGACAAATTGGTGTGATTTTTTGTGTTGACATAGTTGGATAGTGACATAGATTCCTTTTTACTACAGGAGATTATCCCATTTCCATGGGAAAACATGTTATAATACAACCAATAACCAGACATATTTATATATATAATATATAGTCTATCTATTCCAAACTAACCTTTAAAACATTCATGGGGATGAGTCGCTAACAATATACATTTTAAAAGTACTTTAAGAAGGTATTACTTTTAATTTATTAAATATTAAGGATTTTGCACCTGTAACTTGAACTTCCTTATATCTTGCAACGTCTGCTGAAAATGATCTTACACTTTCACATCCCTCAGGGTGTATGAATTTTTGATAATCCACCACTTTAAGTGTGGGATTAATGAAAACCTATAAAAGATTTACAATAATTATTAAACTCATTTAATAGGCATGTTATACAGAAAGTATAATTACTTACTCACAGTCAACGGTATAACGCTTATATCTTTATGCTTAATTATTTCTGCAGGTATTGATGCGATCTGTTTAGGGGTTTGTCTTATAACAAATATTCTTATGTTGACACCAACTTGAGGTGCAGACATTCCAACACTGCCATATTTATGAAGGACATACTTTAATTTTTGTATCACGTTTTGAACTTCTATAGATTTTATTTTCTCGACCGGCACCGGCTCAGAAATTTTACGTAACGTCGGATCCCCAATTTGTACGACATGCTCGTAAGGCGGCTTTGACCGCCCACGACTGGGAGCTAATCTTGCATACCAGTTGATTGTTTTCCTGATCAAACCCATTTCATTGCAACTTTATTAAACATTATTTCATAAATTTTACACATTCTTTAGAAGTATAATTTACGACACAATGTTACCTACGTATGTTATGTCAAAGTTAGGCATGGAACATTTCACGAGTAGCAAGTGAAAAATCACGTGAAATGCGTTATCATACGTCACACCTGCTACTTAAATTCATAGCATGGATGACAAATAAAATGGATGATTCATAGTGACTGCTACAAATCACAACTTGGTGAAATCTAGAGCTGTAGCAAACCGTATGTATTCGTTACTGAGTAACGGGTACGCCATCTAGTACCGAGTACCGAAACGTTACTCACGAATGCATTTCGTTACTCGCATTTTCCGTATACATTTTCGTACTGATGTTTTTATTGATTTTTTATTCAACAAAATACAATTTTCAGTTAATACCGTTGATCAGTAAATTGGGGAGTTTATTTATTTCGAGTTGCATGATTTCGGATTCTTAGAAATATTGTTTAGAAATAATTTTAAATTAGAAACAACAATTAAATTTAGAGCACATTTTTAGTTTTTTATCCAACAAATACTTATAATTTTTACTGAATGATTATGTGTAATACGTACAGACATAACCACCAACGCTGAGAACGAGCTAGAAATTAATGAACCAGTGCTTCCGCGCGATTCTTCGCCATTAGTTTGGTGGAAATCTCACTCCTATATGTACCCCAATTTGGCGGAAATATTTCATGAGCACTGTCACATCGTGGTGACATCAGTGGAGTGTGAGAGGTATTTTCAAAAGCGGGAAATTTTGCAACCCAAAAAAGAGCACGATTAAGCAGAAAACGAACAGCGGAACTTGTATTTTTAAAAAGCAATGAAGACTATTGTATATAGATATCTCATAAAAAAATCAATCATCAAAAAAATCAAAAAGCAAAAAAAAATGATTATAAACAAATTAAAAAAATTAAGAAAAACAAAAAAAAGTGTATAAAATTCTTTTATAAAAATTCTTATTGTACATAAAAACAATAAACTTTTAAATACGCCAATGTAATTATGGAACTTAGCTTAATACAATTTTACCGTGTGATTACTCTGATATATTTAAAATTCATTTTATTTTACATTGTCAGTCCCAAGCCTGTAGAAGTATGAGGGAAAGTTCATTGTTTGAAAATAGGTTCATTCAAAGCACCATGTACGTATGCAACTACGTCAGATCTATATCTCTGCTCCATATCACATCAGTAGCGCCATTGGTGACATTTCATACTTCATTTTAATAGCAAATAATATAAAGTGTGACACCAGACCGTCGAAATCAAAAATCTATGCGTGAAAAGTAGCAGGTGAAATCACGTGAAAAATATACGTAATTTTATCACATGATAATGATTTAAAAGTAGCAATCATTTCCATGCTTAGTCAAAGTCAAAGTTCAAACTTCAAAAATTTAAATTATTGCCAATTTAAATTAGGTACTTAAATCTCAGTCACAATAGGTAATGATAACTAGGTACTACACACACCTGGATTTGGCATGCTCAATCAAACTAAAATAATTAATCCTACGAATAAAATAATATTATTCATAGTTTTTTCCTTAACGCACGAAAAGAAGTATAAATTTAAAATTATTTTGAGAAAACGTAGGAGTCAAAAAATATGGAGACGTAAAGTTATAAAATTTTCATATTTTTTCCATACTTAAAATAAGTAATTACTAATAAACATGTTTTTCGTACATTGTAGGTACATATGAGTCATATTTTATAACAAAAAGGTTTTCTTGTTTCAATTTTTCAATAATTTCACTTGAAACAATATTATGATCTATTAAATAATAACTTAAATCATTTCTTGTAAAATATGTAATAACCACTAGCAAACCTTATTAAAATAACTAAAATAACCTCCAACATTTTGACAAAATTGACAATTTCATTTTACCCGACTGCGCGACGCAAAGGAGGGTGATGTGTTTATCAATCAATCAATTTGTATGTATGTAGGTATATATGTATGTAGGTATGTTTGCTCCTATGTGGCGTTCTAGAGACCAAACGCAAATATATAAAAAATATTAACTTTTTATTTATTTACATTTAGGATTAGCAAGATTTTTCTACCTTTCAGTTATGAATATTTTATAGCTTTTTTTGCCGGGTAGTCACTGGTACACCGAAGTTTGAGTGTTTATGTGAGGACAATCTGTACATATTAAACACCTGTTAAGGTTTCCATGTTTATAAAATATAAGTATTAAGTAAATAGACTTTAATTTCTGAAATTTAAGTAGATTATACATATATGTATTTGTAAGTTTTAATTTTTGAAATTTGATTATGTGAGAGGCCCGACTTAGGTAACGCAGGTTGTGACATGAGACCTACGTTTAACACTCCCGTCTTAGCCTTTTCGTTAGGTCTTTTTTATTTTTAAATCCAGACCCTCAATATCATAAGTTCTATGTTATTTGAAATTTGGCGACAGTTTCGACTCGAAAATTACTGGTGTCGGACAGTATGAGAAGAATTGGGTCTGGTACTGAAAAAGCGAACTTAAAAGATGAGAACAAGTTGATGAAGAAACATAGTATTATGCAGTCGGAAGCATAATACATATTATTTATTTTCATGTTTCAAATTAGCTCCGAGTCTTGATATTTTATTGTAGTTGTCTCCTAGACTCCTACAATTACTATCGGTACTAGTTTGTATCGGTACTTACTTGTTCAACCGGTTTAGGGCAATCGACATTTTATCTAGGTAATATATGCAATAATTAACTGAACAATGCTATCTAAATTAAAATAAAGTAAATTTGTAAGTTTGGATGTAGAGGTAATCTTCGAAATGATCTATCCAATTCAAAAAAATCTTTCACCAATATTTAGAATGGAATTTCAGGATGGATATATATATTATCCTGTAAAATAAAAAGGCTTTTTCATGTTATCCGAATTTGCTAAGTAGGTAAGTCTACATAAAACGGTCGAACGAAAGCGTTTTTTACGAACGCTGCTTTAACAGTAAGAGATAATACATATTCAGAATGATTTCTATAAAAAAGTCCGCGACAGCATATACATATCAAATTTTTATATTCATAAACTTCATAAGAAGTATGAAATGGACATATTAATTGTTGTTGTTTACTGTATGTCACTTGGGCGGGTAGTTTAAGATATGTCCATACATATAATAAAATTGTAACTAAGCCGAATCTGTACATTATATATTTTTTGGAAAATCTTATTGAAGTCATTATTATCGATAATCCGAATCTATAGCTTTTAGAATTTTTGTCCGTCCGCCTGTCTGTTTGTGACCACATCACGGAAAAACCACTGGAGAGATTTTGCTAAAATTTAGTAAATATCTCATCTCTAAGAAATCTATATTAAAACGTAAGTAGAGAAAAACCCGAGCGGAGTTAGAGTGAGTCGCTAGTTACGATATACATATGTAAGTAACGCGACCGTGACCGTGAAGCCGAAATTTTGTGTAATCGAATCGTTCGGTGGCGGCGCCGGCGATGTTGAACTCGGCATTGTGATTATAAAATACCTTTTCAACCGACTTCAAAAAGGAGGAGGTTCTCAATTCGACTGTATGTTTTTTTTTTACTATATTTCATTCCCTTGGGAAAACACCATAACAGATTCTGTTGAGTCGTCGTCTAACGACGTTAATACGTTGGCTAAACTTTAAAAGACACATAAAAACAATGTACTAGAAAATTGTACGTCTTAATACGGCCTACATAAAAGTCTGCAATAGCACACGTCTATCTCCTAAAGTACACTCGTAAAAACTATTACCTTTTAATATCTGTTTAAAACATAATTAGTTACGCATCCGAGCAAAGCCAGGGTAAGTAGCTAGTTAAGTCGATTTATTTAGTTTTTCTTGCTTCGAACTATCACTTATCACTTGAAACGGTTCTCACGGAAGGATATTTAGACATACTGAATATTTAATTAAAACTGATAACCTGTATTAGTGGCACGTACATTTTCTTAGTAGATAAAAACGTACATTTTATTTTTCCTTATCCTTTTTACTTTTATTAATACTATCAGCTTTAATTTTAAGGTAACTGCTTAAATTCTCCCAAAATTAATTGATATAATTGACTTACACAGTCGGTTAAATTATGAGTAAAAAATATATTTTTTTCATTTAGTACATAGAAAAATCGCGTACCTATAAATTTTAGTTGTAATATATAAATAATCTTTGGTCATGTTAAATAATGGTGTAAATTTAATTATATGTACTTCTAATATAAAAATTTTTTTTAAAATATGTTTATGTACCGAAATATAATATTATTATTGTTATATTTATTCTCTAATTTTTAGGAGAAAATATTTTTTTTACAGATGTTTAATTGTAAGGCAAGAATATTACCACAAGCTGCTTGCCTTTTAAAACGATCTTCATCCACTCAAGAACCTGAGGTGATCTTTGAAGCTATAAACAATGCAGGCATTATTACTTTAAATAGGCCAAAAGTTCTGAACTCTGTAAACAAATCTGTCTTGTCTAAGATGCTGCATCAGATGTATGATTGGGAAAACACCAAGTGTTTGGTTATTATTAAAGGGGCCGGTGACAAGGCATTCTGCCCCGGTGGAGATATTATACAAGCAATCGATAGAGTCCATGGTCCAATTATGTTTGCTGTTGGATACAATGTTACTAATTATATTAAAAAGTACAAGATACCATATGTAGCACTAATACATGGTTTCGCTATGGGTGGTGGATTAGGTATATCAGTTCATGGAAAATACAGAGTGGCAACTGAAAAAACTATAATTGCTATGCCTGAGGTTAAAATTGGATTTTCTCCAGATGCTGGTGGTTCTTACTTCTTGCCTAGGTTGCAAGATAATTTGGGAATTTACTTGGGATTGACTGGTATGACTAACAAAATATAATGTAATAAATTTTTCATTTCTAAAACAAAAACGTATTAATAGTAGGTATCTTCTTCTCTTATCTTTTACAATTTTACAGGTAATAGATTAAAAGGTCAGGATGTTGCTAAAGTTGGCATAGCCACCCATTTCGTATCCAGCCAGAGTCTTCCTGATCTAGAGAAAGCATTATCTAAATGTACCAGTGATGGAGACATACAAAATTCATCATGGGCGATCATGGGCGCCCCAGATTATCATGGGCGCCCCAGATTTCTGAAGTAAGTAGGAGGTTCTTCGCTGTAATTAGTCGTTTGAGGAGGTGGAAAAAATTTTTACCAATAAAAACTAAAGTATCCCTAGCACAAACCCTTCTCCTTCCCTTACTCGATTATGCCGATACATGCTATCCTGACTTGTCGCAGATTCACCTCAATAAATTGGAGCGTCTACAAAATATGGCAATCCGATTTGTTTACGGTTTGAGAAAATTTGACCACATCTCTCAATATCGAGCTCAACTCAAATGGCTCACCGTCAAACAGCGTCGTAACTTGCATATCCTCACTCTCCTATACACCATCCTTTTTCACTCTCACACTCCTCCTTACCTTAAAACAAGGTTTAGTTTCCTTGGTTCTGGCCATTCCCTAAACCTTCGATCGCAAGCTGACAGTAAATTAGCACTGCCCGTCAGTCGCACCCAAAACTATGGTGACTCATATACAGTCAAAGCCGCAATATTATGGAATGCTTTACCACATAATATTCGCCAATCAAAATCAGTGCAAGTTTTTAAACGTCGTCTTAAAGACTATTATTTATCCCTGTAAGTCTATGTATATTTATGTACATCCTGTTTATGTAAGTTTATTGTGGAATATATATGTATATGGTCTAAACTTATATACTATGTAATATATATTTATTTATCTCTTTATTGTTATTTATGTAAACTTATGTGTAATTTATAGTATGTACCGTATAAGTAAGTATGTTATATTGTTTTTTGTTGCGCCAACCCCTATCCATTATATCTTTAGAGATCCTTTATCGGTTTATGGGTTGCCTGGAAGAGATCACTTTAAGTGATAAGGCCGCCTTTACACTGAAATATTTTCTATATAATATGTGTTTTAAAATTGTACTTCTTTTCTGGTGTAATAAAGTATTAAATAAATAAATAAAAAATTTGTTGGGTATGTATAGTGAGCCTGTAGGAGAGTTCTCATTGGCACTAAACATGAAACATATAAAATACTGTTTTGCTGCTTCCACTGTTGAGGAAATAATTCAGAGACTAGAGAAAATTCAGACTGATTGGTCTGTTAAGACAATTAAGGTGAGTCACAATAAATTAAAAAATATATATATTTAAATATATTTTTTGTGTTTGTTCGAGGTTTGAATTCACAAATGGATCCGGTAGGTAGCGCTGCAGTCGGTGTGTTCGCAAATTTTCATAAAAGACTCCATTTTCCGAGCAATAAATAAATTTAAATCGTTGATTAAATAAAATAAAAATCGATGTGTTTATGTATGTTTCCTATGGACTCCAAAACAGCTGGAGCAATTTTGATGAAATTTTCAGGTAATCTTCAGATTAGCCCAGCAGGTGATCCGATGAATTTTGTTAGCGATCGGATGTTTGGACGCGGGCGAAGCTGCGGGTACTGCTAGTAGTTTATACTTTTCTGTTGTATTACATTTTAGACCCTTCATGAAATGTGCCCTGGTTCTCTCAAAATCACACTACTATCGTTGCAAAGGGGTGCTAAGATGGAACTAGCTGAATGCCTTAAGATGGAGTACCGTATCACATGTCATTTAATAGAAAATCACAATTTTCCCGAAGGTTTGATTTCTTTTTTTATTAATACGTAAGCGAGATATGAGGGTACTACTTTGAGTTAACCGACCGATAAAGGCCGAAAATTTAAATAAAACTATTTTTCGGACCTTTCGCGGATTTATTTTGGTTTTTGGTTCTCGACATTTCAAATGCTTCACAACAATCATGATCACGGGAGAGACTAAGGGTTTAGACATCTCGACTGACCTTAGGCACCGAATTCGAAAATATCTATCAGGTATCTATTCTAAATGAACACCCCCGTTTAGTAATTTTTTACATTTTAATGCCTGGAAATCGTTTTTTTTTTCTTAAGTTTTTATTTTTCCATTTTCAGTGTAGACGTAATAAGCAGGTAATTTGTAAGAAGAAAGTTTTTAATAACATATTCGATTAAACAATTTATTTAAAAAATATATTTACGGTTGATTTTTTTTTAAATCCGCTCGACCGATATCGATATAATTCATATGGGACCCGGGAAGTATGCCCTTTGAAACAAAAAATAATAATTTCCAAACGGTTAAGGCGCCTTCGAGTAATCCGTGAACATACATAAAAAAAAAGATTCCGACGAATTGAGAAGCTCCTCCTTTTTGGAAGTCGGTTAAATTTTTTTTATTTTATTTATTTGCAAGATATGCCAACAATACATTGTACCAACATTCTAAATTGTTATATTTTAAGATTACTTATTCTAGTACAAGCATTAATTATAGGCATACACAACATTGATTACATTTCCGGCTTTAAAAAATACGTAAGATGAAACACAATATAAAAATGGCTAGCAACACGAAATCCTAGGTGCGTTAGAGTCGCACTTGTCCATTTTTTTTTTTTCATAATAGAAACTTTTTATTTTTAATGGTTTTTGTTGAATGTTCATACGACAAAGTAGAAGTTAGAATGAGGTGCCTGAAACATGTTACACTTTCGTTTACACCAAATAACTATGTAAGTACTGAGAAAAAAAATGTGATAATGGATGTAGAGAGTTCAAATAAACTTAACTAAAGTTTTATCGAAGTTATTCATAAATATAGCTAGGCAATTGTGTTAAAATATTGCATTAATTTTTAAATGAGCTTTGTAGCATATTTAATTTATCCCTTAAGAATCTCCTGTTTCTGATGTATGAGAAAAAGTTAATTTTATTTATTCCACGCCGAACATAAGCTTCACAGTACAATATTATTATTATACTTTGTATTATTAATTTATTATTATAATTATTATATAAATTGTATTGTATATAATGTTATTATATTGTTTGTATCCACAGGTGTACGAGCCCTTCTAATAGACAAAGATAACAAACCGCAATGGAAGCCAAGGACATTAGCAGAAGTCGACGACAAATATGTAGAGAGCTTCTTCGAGAAGCTTCCAGACGATAAAGAACTTAAATTCTTTGATATGGGACAAAAAAATCCCTTCTAAAATTGCAATAATTTTAAAAGTACACAAACAGACTTCTCCATTGTCATTAAAATGCACATATAGGCTACCGTTAGTAATAAAATTTGCACCTGGAGACGTATCCGAGCGAAGCGAAACTTGTTGGTCCATACTTTTTTAAATTATATTTATAAATATGATAGTGTGTTTGTTTGTTTGTGTAGAGGTAGTTAGAGGACTGGAGAGTGACATAGGATACTTTTTACCACGGGAGATGATCTCACGCGAAAACGCGTTATAATACATTCCACAGCAACTCATCATACCTATGAGTATTGTAACGTTCTATGAGTTCGGGGATTGTCTCTTGCACTATTGATGTTTTATTGCTCTTAGTTAACAAGAGTGACTTATGGAGATCAATAACACGCGCAGTATGTATATACTGTGTATACAGTCCTGGTTAAGCTCAACAATGCGCCAAACGAAAACTTACCCCTAAAAAAGTCATGTTCACTGTTTGGTGGTCTAGTGCCAGTATAATTCATCACAGCTTCTTACCAAATGGCACCAGCATTACTGCGGATGTGTACTGTGAGGAACTGGACACAATGATGGAGAAGCTCGCAAATCTCCGGCCAGCCTTGGTCAATCGCTCATCCCCGCTGCTCCTATACGACATCGCTCGACCTCATACGGCACAACAGACGGTCTCTAAGCTACAAGACCTAGGATTGGAAGTTATACATCATCCTGCGCCGAAAGACTTCTTCTACATTTCTTACTAAAATTTGGACAACATCTTGGCAGGGAAAAAATTCAATATCCGAGAGGCAGTACAAAATGCCTTTGAAACTTTGTTGGCTCCCGTACATCTAAGTTTCTTCAAGAAAGGTATTGAAAAATTACCACTGCACTGGAAGAGATGCATCAATAGCACACGGGTGCACATTTTGATTGATTGAAATAAAAAATATTTATAATAGATAATAATAAAAATTTCAATAATGTTTTCAAAAAAATATTTAATGTACAGATTCGACTCACAATCAGTTAGAATTTCATTATATTTATAAAAGTTTTTATAAATTTTCTATTACAAACGTATATGGTTCCGTGAAAATATATATAATAACGTAAGATAAAACACAAATGTAACACATCAAGTCTCTGGTTAAATGTTTTAATCAGTAAATAATATTATAATTTATAATATGAAGTATGTACCAGTCAGTGTACACTATACCTTCATATATTTAATAAAGAAATAAGGTTAATCTATACATATAATAAAATTGTAACTAAGTCGAATCTGTACATTAAATATTTTTTGGAAAATCTAATTGAAATAGACATTATTATCGATACAGAGCCCGAATCTATAGTTTTTAGAATTTTTGTCTGTCTGTCTGTCTGTCTGTTACCGCATCACGAGAAAACCACTGGACAAATTTTGATGAAATTTAGTATGATGATAGCTGGTTATCCGGGTATAGGATACTTTTTACCGCAGGAAAATATCTCATTTCTCAGAAAAAATACAAAAACTGCATTGTAAGAGTATACTAATATAAGAATTTGGTTTTTGGTCATCTGAACGCAGGCGGAGCCGCGGGCAATATTAGTATTTTATAAGATTAATGTAGTGTTGCCACTTATCAGTATTTTTTTAGCTTTAATATTTCAAATGTCAATATTCATTAAAAATACCTGCACAAAAAATATTAACTTATTACTTCAAATTTCAAAGAATTTCTTATTTAAATAATATTTTTATAACATAAAAATTAACAAATACTTTTGTTAAATAAATTAATTCAAGTTCAGAAACCAAATGTAATGACAGTATTTCTGTGCTAATTTTTTTCGCAAATCGCAATTCGTAAACATTTGACAATAGATAAGATAACAATCAAATAGCACGCACTTTAAATTATGTACAATGAACTTTAATGAATAAAACTTACGATTGCTTTAACAAAAATATATTCAATCATAGTCATAAATTATGTACAGCTTGTGGGTTGTCTATAAATATCTGTACAATCTATAATACATGCGTTTTTAAAAATATGTTAATAACTTGTTACAAAAGTTTTACATTTTAATTTCATGAATTTTAACTTAGTACGGAAACGATAAGGCTGTTTTTAATTGATCAGGGTCCAAGTTCAAACAGTAAAAGTAAGTGTTTCTTATATAATTACCAATGCTCAATCAAACAAAAGTTTAGAAGTGATGTGAGTAATGTTTTTATTTTAATTGACTAAATTGGTTTTAATTAACTAAATATTTCATTCTATATTTAATATTTTAAGATTTTCTATACAAAAATTCAAAATATTTGTTTACAGATGCTCAAATTAAGGATAGTACCCCAAAAAATATCTTTTTTAATAAAAAGAACAATGTCTACACAGGAATCAGATGTGTTATTTGAAACAATAAACAATGCTGGCATTATTACTTTAAATAGGCCTAAAGCTTTAAACACCTTGAACACGTCCATCGTGTCCAAACTATTGCCACAGTTATGTGAATGGGAGAAGAGCAAAAATTTAGTTATTATTAAAGGTGCTGGTGACAAAGCATTCTGTGCAGGAGGTGATGTCAAAATGGCAATAGATAAAGTAGAAGGCCCAAGGTTTTTCTTCAATGAATATAATGTGAATTATCTAATTGGAAAATATAAAATACCATATGTAGCATTAATGAATGGAATCGCTATGGGTGGCGGGCTTGGTGTATCAGTTCATGGGAGATACAGAGTAGCCACTGAGAAAACAATGATTGCCATGCCTGAGACTAAAATAGGGTTATTTCCGGATGTGGGTGGCTCTTATTTCTTACCAAGACTGCCAGTTAACTTAGGACTCTATTTAGGATTGACAGGTTAGTTTGATATTATAAGTTCTTATGCATAACACTTAAAATACAATGGTATAAATTATTTTTTCATCTTTATAACCATAACATATACTTTTTTAAATCAGGTGATAGACTAAAAGGCAAAGATGTAGTCAAATCGGGCATAGCCACTCATTTTGTGTCTAGCCAGCGTCTGTATGAGTTAGAGATGCTATTATCCAGATGCACAAGTGAGGGAGAAGTACAAGCTTTACTTAACAAGTTCAATGAGCCCCCCGAGGAGTTTTCACTAGCACCAAATATTAAACATATAAATTATTGTTTTGCCGCTTCCACTGTAGAGGAAATTATTGAGAGACTTGAGAAAGTTCAGAATGACTGGTCGATTAAGACATTAAAGGTAGGCTATGCTATATATATATTTTTTTTTATAATTTTATATTATGATAATTTTGCTTATAATAATTATTTATAATATTTAATTTATCAATGGATAAATATTATCAATAAATATTCCAGTCTCTGAGTCAAATGTGCCCTGGCTCCCTCAAGATTACCATGAGAACACTGCAAAGAGGTGCTCAGTTAGAGCTGCCACAGTGTCTGAAGATGGAGTACCGGGTAGCATGTCACTGCACACTGAATCATGATTTCCCTGAAGGTTTGAATATCATATATAAATGTAGATATTAATCATAACTATTTCAATTATATTCTCTTTGAAATTGAAGAGTAATATTTTAATACACATTATTTTATTAACTTCTGTTTCTTTATTTGATAAATAGGATATATTTGGCTGTTAAATGTTTTATATTATTTATTTATTAATTTACAAAAAATCTTTTCCAGGAGTCCGAGCCCTACTTATCGATAAAGACAACAATCCACAATGGAAACATAAAACTTTAGCAGAAGTTGATGACGATTATGTGGAGGACTTTTTTAAGAAACTGCCTGATGATAAAGAACTTAAATTCTTCGACTCCAAGCTCTGAACCTCACTTACTTTTTACATGTTATATAAATTGTATGTTAATTGCCTTTTTATGGAGACTATATATATTTTTTTAAGAAAAATGTGATCATTTATTATGATATTATGTGTTACACACAGTGTTTACAAGAGACTAATGTTAGATAACTTGGCAACAAGAAATTAAGTTCATGTTATTTTAAGCATATGTATGTAATATTTTTATTAAAAAAGCAGCTATGATACAATTTGTTTCATTTGAATAAAATAATCTGATAGTGTAAAAAGTACACTAAGATGATGAAATGAAACGAAACGAGATGAAACTTTATATTTCACTTTGAGGATACCTAGGATATTTTTCATCCCGGAAATCATCCCTTATGGGGGTGAAAATAGGGATGAAAGTTTGTACTGGGAAGCAAACTAAGGCGAACTCGAGCGAAGCGAGGATGAGTCGTTAGTTTAATTTAAAGAGGGTAAAGCGTCAGTGTAATTAGTCCATGATGTAGTCACTGACGGCTCGGAAAGCAGTTCTGCTGAAAAGAGCCCAAGAGAAACTAAACAGTTGCACTTTTAAATGTCGAAGTTGTAAAGATTTAAGATAGATTCTAGCTGATAGAAAATGAAAACATAGATTTAAGTAAGGAACATGGTATTATCACAGTATAAAAGTTCATATAGTAGGCGAGTGGCGACGTCATAATCCACATGCACATATCCTGTATAAGTGCAAATGTCCTCCTGTAAGTAAATCCTATTTATGTGTCCCAGAAAGTAGTGTCAAGCGGAAGTCTAGAGATAGAGCACCCCTTGGGGTACCCTAACCACCCCTATATATCTTACGCGATTGTTTAGTTTTTGAGTCACGACTTTTTTTAAAGTTAAAAAAAAACAACAACAAAAAAAACTTAAAAAAAGTTCTAAAAAAAAAGTAGAAGACGTTTCTAGACTTCAAGACTTTTTCTTTAAGTTCGGTGAATTATGACTAAAATTTTCAACTTTAAATTAAAAATTTAAACAGGTGACTTATGCCCGATTTCACCAACGTCACCTAAGTTTAAGGGATCCCCTAAGCATGGTTAGGGGGCTATTAGGGGACAGTTTCTGTTTCACCGACTGTTAGGGGTCACCTAAATATAAAAAGGCCCCCTAAATTTAGGTGCTCGAAATATGGGTTTAAAGACGGTCGTAAAACGAAATTTAATTTAGATTTAGGGACTAGTTTAGGGGACTTTTAAGCTAGGGACCCCATACGTAGGTGGTAGCTTATGGGTTGTTGTTGTACTATTTTATTAGTGCTACTTTGGCTAAAATCGGCCTTCAAAGATGGCGAGGTGAAAAATACTTAAAATTAGCCACCTGATTACAAACATATTTTTTTGCTGTTTTATCATTCCTAAGGTTAATCTGTTTGTTAACTACTTAACCAAAAATGACTGCAGGAAAGCTAAGATTTAAGCATTTGGGTTTTTTAAAGTTTTATTTTATTTCTTTTAGTTTAATAAATGAAACAAAAAGGACTTTCTGGGACATTCTGTATAATATAATTATAATATTTAAATATACTATATTAACCATAAATGACAGATAAAAAAGATGAATTAGTTCCATACAAGCTTTTGGTCGATCTATCTATCCTTTTTATTTATTTGATTATTAACATGCTATCTCTACATTTGGCGACAACGAGTGAGACAACAACATATTTCTTTATCACCATTATTATTATTTTTAACATTCATATACACCATTTCACATTTGAATTTTGAAGTCTTTGTTAAACTAACAGCATCAAGCATGTCATTTTTTTAAATTTTCAAGCATTTTCAGCATGGATGATAAATAAAAATATTAACGGAAACCTGTCGAATGTTAGGGTTGCCAAAAAACTTTTTAACAAAAAAATAAAAACCGACTTCAAACAAAAGCACTAAAAAGTAAAAAATAACTGATTGGTAGTTTTCATTTACTATACATACCTAATCAAATATTTTCAAAGTCGGTGTGCTTTGCTTTGCATGGGCTGGCACCGATTTCGAAAATATTTGATTAGGTATGTATTTAATAGGTAGGCTTTTATTACTTAGCCAAAGCACACTTGAATTTAAATGGGACCAATCTGGAAGTACACCCTTTCAAACAAAATAAAAATTGTCCGAATCGGTTAATAAATGACGGAGTTCTGAGGTAACAAACACAAAAAAAATACAGTCGAATTGAGAACCTCCTCCTTTTTGAAGTCGGTTGAAAATAGCAATTTTCGTGGAGAATGGTTATTACATCTGTGACCAATTTTCATTTTGTATTAATGTTCAATTTATAACGCAATGGGGAAGAATTTTGATTTGATTGAATCTCGAAAAATGCTAAAACACGTATTTATTTAATTGTATTAAAGAGCGTTAATACCAAATTTCAAGTAATTGTGAATATATAATAATTTTGTATAAACCTTAAGGGATGAATTTGGAAAAAAATTAAATACATATATTTCTTATTTTTTATAAACAATCTTTGCCCAATTAGGGGATGAACATCATATAAGAAATATGTCCTCCAAAGTTCACGTTACAACAGACTACGACTGCAGCTGTTTAGGCTGGTTGATCCAACAGTGAGTCAGGACCACCGCAAGTTGCACCTCTCCTTTTCAATTCTTCCTTCAGCTGGTCTAAGTTTCATGTACAATATGTTGCACAGGTATGATGCGAACACAATAGAACCAAAGACCAGGTACAAAGGCGATATCATAATAAATTACTTAACCTTATACTGAATGTAAATACATAGATCATACGTGTACCACCCTCCTTTCACGAAATCTTCTCGAGATTTAGATTAGTTGGACAAAATTGATCCCAAAAAGGATTTTAATCCCTAAACGACCCCGGACACGCCGGCGTTACAGTTAACAATAGATTTCTTAAAAAAATAATTAATTCACCCGGCCACGTTGACACGATCATGTAAACGAGCGCGCACTTTTCCTGTTTTCCAATTACGAAGCATAATGCCTCACTTTGGCGCACAAATACGATCATCGCAAAAATACACTTCTTATATTTTGTGCTACTGAGTTGGTTGGTCACGCCAAACCAGTACTTTTCAAAGTTCTTGATTGTGCGAAGCGTTGCTGTAGTTGAAAAATTCGAAAATTCGGAGCATTATATCGCATAATGTGCTTTTGTACTGTAATTGGAAAACGCCCCAATGTGGATGTTAATCAAAGTAAATTTGGACCGTGTTCTATTTTTTCAAAGCCTGATTTGACTAAGTAGTTTTGATGAGTACTTTAATCGTGTAAACGAGCAATCAAAGCGCACTTTGATTTGACGTCGGCGCTCAATCAAAGTGGACGAATGGAGCAGTGTGCACTATGTAGGTGTTAACCGTTATCACAGCGAATTTCGTTTTCAAGTTTTTTGTCAAAGTTATTTGTCAAAGCAGACATTGAGCGTGTCAACGCGACCTTAAAGGAAGAGACAACCAAAATTTTAATCTTTTAGGTCCAGTAGTTTTTGTTTATACGTAAATTAATTAGTAAGTATAAGTAGGTTATTAAGTTATATCTCAAATAGATTAATAGATAAACTGCATGTATTTATGAAAGTAAAGCACGTGAAGCTATAGAGCGCAAAGGCGCGGCCTAACGCTAGTTTATGCGTGTTCACTTTGCATCTGAAACAAAGAAAAAATGTATTGTACATATTTAAAGTACCCTTTCAGTATATAAATAAAGTATTTAGGTACGGATTACAGATTTGTAATACATACTTACATTATAAAATATTGATGACAATTGGTTGTTTGTTTGGTAGGTAAATATTACCTAACTGCAAATGCTCTTCTAAAGTACTTAATTGTTTAATATAGTAAAGAGAAAGCTGAATAAGTTGACTTTACAATCTGAAAATAACACTTTTTCATGAGTTTTTATAAAATATGAAAAAATATAATAATATCATTTTTAAATATAACATGTAACGTGAGCACTTACCGTTAAAAACGAATTATATGAAATATCTACTATGTAGAAGCTTCGCATCGCAACATGGTTCTGTAAAAAAACACGTGTTGGACTCGTGCAGGTTTCAGTACCACCACTCAATATATTTATATAATGTACCAATATGTACCAATAGGTACCAATAAAAAAAAATATTTACAAAAATAAATAAAAAAAACCTATGTGTGTACTTATGTATCTACGCACGTAAGAAATTATGCTTCTTTGGCATAACAGAACAAAAATAGCTAAAGATTTCATCTCGTATATCACAACTTTCTGTTTGTAAAATAAATAAAACATGTAAGCTAACTTCATCATGTCGTTTTTTGGCTGTCTTGTAAAAATTTTACTGTCATATTTTTTTCCAAATATGCCAAAAGAAGTACAACTTTAAAAACCCGACTGCGTAAAAAGCAAAGAATATTGAGTATTTTACTAGCTTTTTATTTTTTTATTATACCATTGTAAAAATCTGGGCCGAAAAAAAAGTAAGAGCTACGCCCGCACTATGCTTTACTCTTATTTTAAGTTTAATGTACCTAATTTAATAATTTTTGTAGAAAAATATGCAGATTTTACTTATTCGTCAAAATTTACCTGTCCCTCGGACATTGCTAATGTAAGTAATGTTCTGACTCTTTTCGATGTATCACCCCTGCAATGCTGCCAGCCAGACGAAAACATTGCAGTTGGCACGAAGGCAGCCTGTCGGTTTAAAAATTCTTAACTTTATATCTATATATTACTTAAATACATTAACACAAATATATCGGTGGTTCCATAATATACTCATCTTATAAAATTAAGCCTACCTCAATGGTAATATCTCCAGCGTTCCACATTAGAAAACCTGTGGTAGAAAGAATACAAGTAGCAGTACTGACAGTTGCTAACATATTCAACGGCGTTCGCCCTGATTTCTGAAATAAAACATTAGATGCTTTTAATGCTAAGAAAATAATACTTTCAATTTAATGTTATGTGTGTAGTGTAGCGCTGTAGGTTATCTAAAATTATGTAATTTCACAGCGTGCAAAGATGATAACTTGGCGATTTTTAGTTCAATGTGTATGGAAACTTTTTATATCAAAACTAAACAACAAAAGGTACATTTTAATGATTAGTATGAATATAATATGCATGTATTAAACATATAAACCTTCCTCTTAAATCATTCTATCTATTGCTGAAATCTGCATTAAAATCCGTTGCGTAGTTTAAAAGATCTAAGCGTATAAACAGCGGGAGTGATTTTGTTTTATACTATGTATAGATAGCACGCAAAAAATTTTTTACACCAATATATTTCAATCCAAGATAATGAAAGTTAATAGGAAATTGTAGTCAATTGGAAAGAGATAGAACACTTTCCATGAATAAATATTATAAGCTAGAATATTATAGAGACTACTATTACTACAATGTTAAATGTATTGTATAAAGGCGACTGCATAATAATAATCATTTTTTGTCAATCTCACGCCACATGCTTTTGGAATTTTGTCGAGAGAAGAAGAGATTGAGTTATCCAAGATATTTTTTTTCTTTATCTTCCCAATCGACGATAAACAACAAGACCAAGCCAGACGAAAAATATTAATTCAGTCAATGAAGTTATCACATATTATTTTTGCCTAACGCTTTATCTGGAAAAACTTTTAGTAGGTACTATTGTGCTCAGTGTATATTTAGTCATACTTGGTTGAGCGCAGAATTATAAGGTAGTAAAATTTTTACTTACCACCATTTGTAACATTAAAAATGCAAACACACAAATGTTAAGCAATATTTCCGCACTTATTATAGTGCTGCAAGTTTGCTGGCACTGTTCCGTACACCTTAAACAGAGTATACCTACATATATACATATAGGTAAACCTGAATTAACCTTACAAACCCGTATAATCTTATCTCCTAATAATGTATCCAGGATAAAGCAATTTCGATGAAGAATTTTCTATCCATCTTACAATTTAGTATTATTCAATCATATTATTAGTAAATATATTATTGAACAAAACATATTATTCCGTCGGGGAATAATTTACAAATGTGTGGGATTTTTTACTATTAGTTGGAACTCTCGTAGGATAAGATTATAATTAATTATTGTATTGCAATATCGTAAAATATTATTTTAAGAGTAACCGTTGAGTTTCTTACCGGCTCTTCTCAGAAGAACTGCCTTCCAGGCCGGTGGTAGATTCCTCACGGACTTACATAAAGACATTTACTTAATTTAAATTTAAAATGTAAATTTGACGATTCAAAAGTGCTTGTAAAATTCTATTTGAATAAAGTATATTTTCATTTGATTTAAAAAGACTTTCCTCAATATTCAGCGTTTGTGGATTATAACGTCTTTGATTCGATCAAAATCTTGGCTATACTACATTCTCTTCATCTGTGTTAAGTTGATAACCAGTACAGATAGTGCCATCCACGAAGATGCGCCCCTTTTTTTTACAGATGGAATCGCGGGGTGCAGGGAGTTTCAGTTAGTCTATTCATTGTAGTTTGCGTGCGCACTCATAGGTAAAGAGTTTGTATCGACAAAATTAAAACACTAGCGGAATGTTGCACAATTGTACTGTAAACGATCAGGAAAACGAGTGTGGCGCGTCTTCGTGGATGACACTATCTATACATGGAAGTGCTCAAGTGTTTGTATGAAAATGCCACGTTAGTCCAACTTAAGTACCGTAACTGTTTTAAATGCAACGAGGAATACGACGAGGTGATGTCATTTATTAGAAGAATTTTTTGAGTTCCCTGAATGAAATGAAATATTCATAAACAGTGAGTGCATTACTCACCGTCGCAACGCCGAAAATTATTATTATAATAGTGGCATAGTGGCCATTGCTTAGAACATGAAGGATCTGAGTACATTACTCGATGATTTTGATGAAACAAATTCATCTAAGAATAAAGGTTCGGGAAGCTACACATTATATTTTCATCCCAAATACTGTAGAGTGTAGTGTCTAAAAACTAAAATTTTCGATAACATACGGATAACATCGCGAGGAGCCTCATGAGAGTCACCCAAAATGGGCTCTACTTAGAATTTTCCTGTGAGATCAAATCAGAAATGATCTGCAGAAGAATGTCACCGACATAGCCCGTGCGTACAAGTGGCAGTGAGCGGGACAGACACTTTGTAGAACAGATGATCCTTGGGAACAAATATATCTCGACTGGTTGCCGCATATCAGAAGGCAAAGGAAAGGCACATCTCCCATAAGAACCAACGACTTGGTTTAAGTTACAGAAATCCACTGAATACGACTTCACAAGAACGGCTGTCGTAGAGATTTTTGAGGGAACTCTATGTATGTAAACATCTTTTGACTGAAATGATGTGATGAGTTAATTAAATTTCCTATTTATGAAATGTTAAATTGCGTCTTCAACTAATTCTAACTAAATACGTAGAATATATAATAAGATAAATGTAAGTAGGTAATATATTTTAACATAAAAAAATCAAGTATACTTAAGTACTTTCTGATTGTGTAAATACTTACCGTATTGTCTGAGAATGCAAATTTATCCCAACTTTTAATGATTGTTCATATTTAATTTCTTTTTGACGATGCGTTTCTTCATTTTCGATATCAAATATATCATTAAGTTTGTAGAAATAACTTTGTATGTGTTTGAACTGATGGCTAATGGCTATCGTCGTGAATATGGCTAACGTATAGCTAATTGACATTCTAGCTATAAAAATCCACCAAAATCAGGGGCGGATCTACTTAAAGGCTTTTTGGGCTGCAGCCCAGGGCCCCGCGAATACAGAGGGCCCCCAACCGAACTGAAACCAATAGACGATATTGTCAATAATAAAAATTATCTAGAATTTTAAAAAATCCGATCATGAGGTTGGCAACACTGCGATCAATCAACCCGAGTGCGCATCTATCAAATGGAACGGGGAATTCCCTGTCGCTTGTTTTCAGTCGGTGTATTCCGTGTATAGTAGTGTCTATTACTGGGGACTTCCCTCCGCTTATCGCCCGACGCAATTTTGTTATTTTTCCGCACTTCTGCTATAGTCGACTATATTAACGAATTGACTTTGTTATTGTTAGAAATGTGTTTAGTGCATGTGTTTAGTTTACTAAGTAATAGATAACTTAAAAGTTATAAGGACCGGACCTTTCTTTTAATTTACTAAAATTGAAAGTCTTCAGCATAACTAGACTTCCTGCTTTTAATAGGCAGTAGGTAAGTAAAAAGAATTATAAAACATGACTTTTTATTTCAGTTTTCAAAACTAAATGAATCAAACTCGTTCGATATTTAATTATAATTTGTGAATTGCTACACTCATTACAAAGTAGGTATTAAAATTAAAAGTTCTATCCAGTTCTTTGTTTATTTTCAGAAAAATATCTTATTTTACAATATGTCTGCTAGAAAATATAAAAGTGGAGCTGAAAAAAGAAAATTACAGTTTAGTCGAGAACAAGAAAGAAATAAATGCGCAAAAATTGAAACTTTTTTTAAATCGGAACATATAAACGCGAATGAAATAGCTATAAATCCATTAAAAAACGTAAAGGAAGGTATTTTATGCGAAGAGAATCTAACCGATGGCAGCAAAAAATCGCAAAACGAGGAAAAAAATACAAGTGATGAAAATATGCAAGATTTTTAAAACCAGAAAAAAAATACCAACGATGAAAATGTGCAATATCTTGACTTCCAGCAACCCTCTGGTTCCTCTGAAAATGAAATTGGTGTTCAGCAAAAGGGAGGTAATACCGATACCGAGGTGGAAAGAAATTTAGAAAATTAATATTTTAAACTTAATAGTTTGAGTTTGAGAAATATGTTGACGTGGGCTTGTGGCCAGATTTGCTGAATAATGATTTTATTAATTTCGTCCTCTCACATGAAATGACTGACTTTCAAAATAAAGATCCGAAGAATATATATTCAGCTTCAATGAAGAAATATAAAGAACAAAATAGATCTTTTTCAAATAGGTATTTCACTAGAAAAATGAAAAATGGCCAATTACTGGAAAGATCTTGGTTATGTTATTCAAAAAGAGTTGGTACTGTTTTTTGTTTGACTTGCAAACTTTTTTTCTAAAACTCCTTCTCAATACACAACCGGATTTTCTGATTGGAAACACATAGGATTTTGTTTAGAAAATCACGAAAATTCTAATGAACATAAGAATTCAATGTTAGTGTGGTTGACACGAAAAGAAAATAAGTCTGTTTTAGACAAGCAGCTTCAGGAGCAATTAAATAAAGAAACAGAATATTATCACAATGTCCTAAAACGGGTTATTGCAGTGCTAAAATTTCTGAGTATAAGAGGCTTAGCACTTAGAGGTTCCGAGGAAGTATTTGGTTCTCCACATAATGGTAATTTTATGGGTGCTCTAGAGCTATTGGCAGAATTCGACCCATTCATACGTGAACATATTGAACAACGAGAGCTGCGACCAAACCCTGTAATATCATATTTATCAAAAACAGTATATGAGGAAATAATTGAGATTATGGGTAAACAGATAATTAAACAAATTATAACTGAAATAAATAACGACGACACAAAGTATTATTCAATTATGATGGATTCAACCCCAGATCTGTCTCACGATGACCAACTTGCTATTGTATTACGATACTGTTTTCGGGGAAAAGTGTATGAAAGATGTGTATCTTTCATTAAAATTAGTAGTCATACTGGTTTATATTTATTTAATATTCTACAAGCCTTTTTGGAAACAAATGGACTACTACTGGATAATTGCAGGGGACAGTCATATGACAACGCTGCTAATATGGCCGGAGTCTACAATGGTGTACAAGCACTACTAAAAGAAAAAAATAAATCCGCGGATTACGTGCCATGTGCTGCGCATTCCCTTAACCTAGTTGGTCAAGAATCCGTGAAGGTTGCAACCGAAATTGTAAATTTTTTTGGAATAGTGCAACAAATATACGTTTTCTTCTCTGCTTCGACCCATAGGTGGGAACTGTTAAATCGTGAAACAAAACTAAAATTTACGTTAAAAAGTTTAAGCCAGACCAGATGGTCTTGTCACTTTGATGCTGTCAGAGCTTTGAAAAGTAATTATGATGGCATTATGAAAATTCTCAATAGTTTCGGCGAAAATGACGATGAAAAAGTTGATTTCCGAAAAGAGGCACGAAATTTATTTAATAAACTGGCGAAACTAGAAACTGCAATTTTGATTGTTTTTTGGGAAGAAATTTTGGAGAGATTTAATGTAGTTAATAAAAAAGTACAGAGCCCTGGTTTAGACATTGGTGAAGGCAATAAGTTAATTGTGTCATTAAAAGAGTTCGTGAAAAACATAAGGCAACAATCAGATCAGAAGCTAAAGGAATACGAAGAGAAAGCTAAAAAATTAAGTACTAGTGTGGGAACAGACTACAGTGACATAAATAAGAGACGCATTACTTTGAAATTTTCAGATAAATCTACAGATAAAGTCTCAGTGAACTGCGCAGAAAAATTTAAAAGAGACACGCTTAAAGTTGCGTTGGATAAGATGATTATGGATTTAAATAATAGAAGCCAAGCCTATGAGACCTATAGCAAAAAATTAAATTTTTAATGGATTTGCAAGACAAAAATCAAGAACACATAGATCTGGAAAGTGTACGTAATATTATTGATTATTATCCAAATGACGTAGACGAACATTTAGTGAATGAGTGCATTCAGTTGAAATCTTACTTACTGCAATCTAAGACAGAGTCTTACACCTCTTGCAGTGAAATTTTTTGGCTAATTTATGAAAAGAAACTTGTTGATGTTTTCCCAAACTGCTATACTATCTTAAAGATTTTTTTAACGATGCCGATCACTAGCTGTGAAGCGGAGCGTTCTTTCTCCAGGATGTCGTATATAGAAAACAAATACAGGACAACAATGTCGAACTATCGACTAAATCATTTATCAGTTCTTTCGATAAATTGCGATTTAACAAAGGACCTACAGTGCGATGACCAAATAAAAGAATTTGCAGCACAAAAATGCAGAAAGGTTGCTTTATAATTTATTTAACATAACCATTTATAACCCGTCAATTTATTTTGCAATAAATAATGTTTTAATAAATAAATAAAATATTTTGTTTTCCTATTTTCTTCCTGTACTTAACATATATTACATTACATATACCTACATCACTACAGAAAACAGTTTCTTGTCAAAATGGCAATTAGTTGAGTAATTAGGTAGGGCCCCTAAGCAGTATTAGCCCAGGGCCCCACAAATTCAAGATCCGCCTCTGACCAAAATAAATAAAAGATAAACCGGATAAGATTTGAGTGCATACTCGTGTCTTCAATGTCTGGCCAAGCTATTACAACGGTAGTGAACGTCCCACCTGTTAAAATAATATGTTTTTATTATGTTACATCCGTGATTTCATCAAATAATTCGTAAGAATAAATTTGTGGGTAATATTCTACATAAGACAAAATATTACAAAAAATAGTAATAATTAAATTACGACCCGACCTGACTTCGTCCGAGTGCTTATTTTAGTTTAATTTTCATAACAATAATTACTTTTATTGTTATGACAATTAAACTAAATTTGGCATCAGCATTAGTAGATGTTGGACCAAAGAAACGTTTCGTAAATGTAATAAATATGATGATATACCAGTGCCTGGATTAGTTATTGATTTTTTACAAGCAGATTGGGATTAGAGGTTGCATCATCTTCCTTATGTTGACGAGAAAAACTTCTGCAAAATTGATATTCATGTCCCAATCCCAATATATATTACAAACCTGATTAGACTTACTTAGTATTTACCTACCTTATTATAAATATAAAAACTAACAAAACACACACCTAACTAAAGAATCGAGCACGTTAATTAAATCTTAATGAAGCATATCACTGGGTCTGCAAAATAACTTGAAACTTTATGGTAGTGTAGCCTAAATGTTTTCTAAACACACCTGTTTTGTTTCATTTAAATCAAGCAAGTAATATTGAAGTTACAACAGTTTTAGCACGGTAATATTACATATTACATTACCGTGATTTTAGTTTCCATTCTCGCGTGACGTCATTTTACCACGCAACGTTCTCACCGTACACTTATTCATTGTACGCACGTGGTGTAGTGAGAATGAATACGAGACTATGTCCCATGGTAATTTATAGTTGAATAGTCTTATGCCCGATTTCACCAACGTCACCTAAGTTTAAGGGATCCCCTAAGCATGGCTAGGGGGCTGTTAGGGGACAGTTTCTGTTTCACCGACAGTTAGGGGTCACCTAAATGTTATAAGGACCCGTAAATTTAGGTGCTCGAAATATAGGCTTAAGACGATGGTAAAACGGAATTTAATTTAGCGGCTAGTTTAGGGGAATTTTAAGCTAGGGATCCCATACGTAGGTAGCTTATGGGTTATTGGTGAAATCGGGCATTATAGTGCTATTATATTATCTAGTAAGTAAAATGCAAACCTGATTGTGCGAATTGCATAAAGGCGTCAAAACCGTAAGACAATAAAGCTACACAACAAGTTGTTAAATATCCCAAACAATAAAAAGCTGCCCTTTTGATCATTCTTTGTTCGATCTCTTGATCATTATAAACCTTTTTCAGTGTAATACATAGAGTTATTAGTAAGTGTCTTATTTCCTCTTTGTAGTACTCGGGCGCTATGGAACTGCTGATGAGGATGCCGTGAGACAATATAAAGATTATAAGGTCAGAGCTTTGTTTTTCACTCAGTTTTGTTTGAGTAAATATTGCGGATATTTCCATTGTAATCAATATAAACATGCAAAACGTGCCAAATCTATGCATATGCTTAAAAATAATAGTATCATAAACATTTTCCAACCATAAATTTTGTACACCGAAGAGACTCCACATGTGACTTATTTTAGATAAAAATTCAGTTGTTTTATTTGTTGTATTGTTTATATCCGTATTTGCCATTTTTATTACGATTAAACACTAGATGTCAATTGTCATTACAAATTCTAAGCTATGATTGGTGAACACGCGACTGTACATATTTTAATATACCCACGATAAAGAATGAGCAGGACCGAACTAAGAACTCGTTTTGGAAATTAAATTTTTATTTTGATAAATAAAAAGAAGAATTAACTTAAATCCCATACTAAGGAATTTAATATAAGACAGACTGTCATAGAACTAAACATGAAGCCAAACAATAGATAATGTTTTAATTTTAAAATAACACATATTATTTTAAAACTATACAATGCGTAATAAATAATAAATGCTAATAAACAAAAATAGCTAACTGATTTTCTTATAATAAAAAAATAAATAACTTAATAAGCTAATATTGCTATCTCTCTTTCAAGGGAAAGAGAACTAACTCTTATATAATGCTAAAGAATATATTACTATTTCTATGATTAAAAATAAAAAAAATAAAACTGTGTCATTCATAAATTATTATTATTTTGTCTCCTAAACTGTAAATTAGCGACTAATATTTATATGAAATTTCGCTTACTAAACTTTTTCGCTTAAGAAAGTAAACGATATGTAGGTACGGCAAAATCGAGAATAGTAGCATACAGCAAAACGAGCTATTTTTTTTTTATTTTTATGCATTTTTTTGGCGGAATATATAATTCTTTAGTCAAAGACTTATCAAAACACATATACATCATCACAATAAGTTCTAATATTTATATACTATTCTTTATTGCACTTATATGTAAAATACAGAGAGTAACAAACAATAAAATTAGTTAGCAAAGGTGGTTTATTTATAGTTATATTAAAGGATAAAAGGAAATTGGTTTGAAAGTACCTAATGCATATGAAACTTATAATGTTAATTTACAATCAAGCCCTTAACTTTTCATAATGTTCAGTCTGAATATTTTTTATTTGCTTCATATTCTTTTATTATTTTAATCGATAAATATCGGACACCTACGCAGCTTAATTAAAAAAAAAATCATCGATACGACTACTTAATCCAGAATGCTTCCCTGTTTCCGCAGCTTATGCATTCATGATATAATAACATATGTTACTTTAATAGGCACAATGTATGTAATTGAAATTGTTTTAGACGAGGAAGAAAGAGAATAACATCAGTGAGTCACGACGTTACTAGGTTCACGCCGTTTTAAAAAAAATATAATTTAAAAGAAAATATTATCACTAGAAGACAAGCAACAACACGCTTACAACGGGCTTAGAACAGTCATCATGCTCAGTTATAACTCGTGTGCTCTCCGTTTCGCCGTCCGCGCGCACCGTTTCAGAGACGTCGCGTGCCAGACACGGAGCGTATCGGTACCGGCAAAATATTCTTGCTGACAATTATTGTTAACTTTACATGCACGGCACGCGGACGGTGTTGGTTGATGACGGAAAGGTCTTGGTCAGGGCTGATCCCAGGTCAAACGCCGCAACAGTGTCCTAAAGCAAAGCTTACCAATAAAAAGGTAATGGTAACTGTTTGGTGGTCTCAGTATGATGTTATTCACTATACCCCCCAACGTGCATATGCAGCAATGTATATATAATAAAGGTAATTATTTTGGCGCCAGTTTTTTTTCACCAGGGCTTTTGGGTACATAATAATACATACATACTTAACATACGTAATAACACAGAAATCTTAATAATAAGGTAACCTTACCTTTAACTTTACCTTATTATTAAGATTTCTGTGCTTAATAAGAATAGCAGCAAGGATAAAACATGTTGCCTGTCTTCGCCTGCTTAATACCTACTATGTTCATTCATTATTTCAACTCATCCTCATCTTTTTTGTTCACCTGTTTCGCAATCAGGTGTTTTAAATTTTTTACTTTTTTTAATTACTGTTTTTAAGTGAACAATAATTGTTGCTACAATTATTGTAGTTTTATTTAACAATTTGTTTTCCTGAATAATTTTTAGTCTATCAAATCTAAAAAACACATTTTGACGTTTTGTTGTAAAGGAGGAATTAAGTACATTAGAAGGTTATATCCATACATATTAGTTAAACGCGGAGGGTGCTTGGACTTCGCCGCACTCAGGTTTCTCTGTGCGGTAACAGACTGACAGACAGACAGACAGACAAAAATTCTAAAAACTATAGATTCGGCCTCTATCGATAATAATGTTTATTTCAATAATATTTTCCAAAAAAATATTTAATATACATCTGTATATCTGCATCTGTATATCGGCTAAGTTAGAATGTCATTATACTCGTATGTACATAGATAATAGAGAATTTATTTGAAAATAATGAATATGAAACTTATTACATATGTTAATTTAGAATCTCAATCCTTTGAATTTCTCATAATGTTCAGTCTAAGTATTTTTTATGTTTCATATTTTTAAATATTTTAATCGATAAATATCAGACTAATAATGGTCTGTGGTTAGTGTCACTGTCAGTGTCAATAATTGAATATACGAAACTATTTTTTTTTATTTTTTTTTGGTAATTTTTTAAATATATTTTCGAATTTAATACGATGAATACTACTAATTAATAATTATTATAAAAATATCAATTTTAAAAGAATGTAGATTGTGGTTTTAATATTATACCAAGTGTTTTTATTTCACCATTTTAGTTTTGAAGGAATAATGCGAACTTATACCAGAAGACGATCGCAATATCAGTTAATCGAGGGTGTTCACGAACTGTGTAGACTGTGTATGGCGAAAGCAAATAAATCAATTCCTATATTCACTGATACCAATAACGTGTGTGTTTCCCTTGTTATGAGGATCATGATGTGTGTCGGCTTAGAGGTACGACTCTGTGTGAGTTCCTGCGATTACAATAAAAACAAATCAAACTCATTGCCAAATACATTTTTATTTTTTTTATTTAACTAAAATAAAAATTCATAACTGCTTATTACATAAAATTACAAAACAATAGAATCTCAACATAACATGAAAGTTTTTTTTTAATAATAGATAACCCGTGAAGAGTGTCTTCCCAACATTATTTGTACACAATGTTATGAGGAATTAAATAATTATTATGAATTTAAGAAGAAATGTGCTCTCACCTACCAAAAACTTAAGTCCCACATGCTGGCTGTGAAACAAACGGAAACAAAAAAAACAGCAACTGTCAAAATGATGGAAAACGATCAGCAGCTTGTTTCCGTAGATAATTTAGGTAACTATAAAGAACAGGTCACGGTAGCAGTTACTACAAATCAACCACTACAAATTGATTTGGATAATATAACAAATGAGGCTCTTAGAGAAGACATAATCCAAGAAAACCAAATAACAGAATGCTTACCTAAGCAGGTAAATTTATTTGATACAAACTATATGAAATATGTATTTTATTATGTGTATAAAAAACAATAAATTTAATTTATTATATAACTAGTGACTCACCCTCGCTTTGCTCAGGTGCATCCCTATCCCATTCTTACCCCCTTAAAGGATGATTTCCAAGATAAAAACTATTTCACTCACTGACATTTCATATCATGAGATTTAAAAAAGTATTTGTATTTATTATCTATTTTATTTTTGTATATATCTTAATTAGTAGTTTGTTAAGTATTTTACTATTATCAAAGTCAAGGACTATCAAAATGATTAGAAACACTCATTTTCTTTTTGCTTATACATATTTGCATAATATGTCCTTCATTCTATGCTGGCGAGTGTCCCGTCAAATTTGGTCTAGCCATTTCGGAGATTAGCTGGAACAAACAGACAGACTAAAAATTTAAAAATAGATTTTTTTATTAGTACTGTATATGTTTGTATATGCATTTAGTAAACAGCTGTTATTTTGATATTACAAACAGATACTTCAATTTTATTTATCTACATTGATAATTCAGAGCCCTATAGTGCAGACTGTGCCTTATTCTCCAAATTTAAAATTATAGGTTGATAGTCCCGAAGCTAGTTCGAGTTCATCACCACCAGACATATCAGAATTTCTTTCCACATTATTATTAGAATTACGAATATTAAAGAAAATTGGGGATGACATTGTCCTGCAAGATCCTAGTCTGAGAACAGTGGAAATAGAAGCTGAAGATGAAACAGTCATCACTTTTAACATGCTGGAGATTGAAGAGGTAATGTATGGTGAAATATATTATGACTAGCATTTCCCACTCTCATATCTCAATAACTCTCACTTACAGAGTTTCTTCACTTACCCAGTTCTTACTCAGGTTTTACTTTGTATAAGTATTCTTATAAAATATGTATGACAAGGCCAGTAAGAAGAGATCTCGGTGAAATCTTTATCAGGAGGGTCTTGTGACCATGATTGCTGTAATGCATTGGAAACGTCGAGAATCAACAATCAAAATAAATCCGCGAAAAATTTCGAAATAGTAGTTTTATTTTAAATATGTCATTTGTATATTTCAGGAGCATCCAATTGTGGATCCACCGCCAAAGAGAAGTGTTATTGTGCGACATGTGACTGGTGAAAACGCGCAGTCTGAACTTATACATTCTGAAGTTGTTGAAGAGTGAGTTCTTTTAAGTTTAAACTTTTTTATGTAGTGGCGCTGCCGACGCACATATTTTGCAGATATATATTTAATTATTTCCCTGCAACTCCCAACTTAATGAACACACATTCTTACCCACACACAAAAAACTTTTATTATCAAACTAGCCATTAATTCTCATTTTGCACGGGTGTGGCTCTTGGTATTTATAATATTATACATATATGGGCAGCGGCAATTTTTGACAAATGTTATCACTAAAGTTAGGCTTATAATCGATCTACATATATATTAAACATCCAAATCCGTCTAGTCACTCGCGTGAAGTAACACACATACACACACACGCACGCCTGCACTAACGTGTAAGCACACTCGGAGCAGTGCCGTCGTAGACGATAACCAATAACACTCGTGTGTCGGCAGCGGGCGGCCGCGCTGCGCGCAGTGCGGCCGCGCCTTCGCGTCGCGCGGCGCGCTGCGGCGCCACGCGCGCGTGCACTCCGGCGAGCGCCCGCACGCCTGCGCGCTCTGCGGCCGCGCCTTCGCGCAGCGCGAGGTGCTGCGCCGCCACGAGCTCGTGCACAGAGGTAGGCGCCGTCCCCCTTCTCCCCCCGTCCCTCGCTGAGGCTGTCGAATTCTGATGGGACGATATTTCGACCCGATGCGAAATCAGGCGCTGGACCGACCGACGGCTTTATGTACTCTCGAAAACGCTGGGGTAAAATGATAGAGGCACGGAGATATATATATCTACCTTTTTAATTTTCGTCGTGTCGTGAAATCGTGACCATAGATACAGTTATTAGATATCATCGACTAAAACACCCGTATAATAGCGTATTTCGTGGAATATAAGTTTTTAAGCTTACATGGTCAATTACAATATTTTTACGATGTAAAACGGGGTATTTACCATGTTTATAGTTCTCCAGTATACCCGTAACCTTGGCGCTCGTTACAGTGCTGAAATATCCATGCCAATGCCATATTGCTGTTTTTTTTTTATTTATTTAATTCTCAGTTTCACTTTTAGCTTTAGACTGTGAAACAATCAGTAGATAGATACATGATCAAGTATCTCTGTATCCCTGACGTGTACAATGTGCAGAGGAGCGGCCGCACAAGTGCAGCGAGTGCCCCAAGAGCTTCACGCAGCGCGGCGCGCTGGCGGCGCACGCGCGCGCGCACGCCGCGCCGCACGCGCGCGCGCTCGCGCTGCACGCCTGCACGCGCTGCCCCAAGGTCTTCCTGCACGCCTCCGGTGAGTGGCCACCCCGTGCTTTACTTGATACCTAGGATTTTTTAATGTCCGGGGATTTGTAGTTCAATGAGTTAAAAGTAATAGCACAGTATTGCTTTAAATAATTTCAAATTATTTTAGTGCGAAATTATATTAGTGTACTTTACATTAAACACAATTTTTTTTATTAGCCTGTTCATTTTTATTTTATTTTATAACGTTTGATCTGTTACATTCTAACTTCACTCGGTTCCGTCCATAGGGAAGAACGGTTTGGAAACGTTTAGACAAACATACAAAGAAATATTATTTTATATAAATATAAGTAATATATCATTAATCCGACTATGTAATGAATGTGCCGACAGGCCTCAGCCGGCACACGCAGCAGCACAACGGGCGCGTGTTCGCGTGCGGCGCGTGCCAACGCCGCTTCAGCGACCACAGCTCGCTGCTGCGCCACCTGCGCCTGCAGCACCGCGCCGAACCCGCCCGAGCGGCGCCGCCCGCCCTAGCAGCGCCGCCCGCCCACACGGCGCCGCCCGCCCTAGCAGCGCCGCCCGCCCCCGTCGCGTCGACCAGCACTGCTGCCGCCCTCCAGTAGAGGTAAGGAAAACCTATGTGGATTTGGAAATTATTAGTGGCCATACAAGTGTATGGCTTTACTTAAATTTGTTAAACTTTTTCTTTATAAATTATTCAATTTGTAAATAAAGTACAATAATAATGAAATTATTATTATAAAAAATATAATTGATAATTTAGTAACATATAAAATACGAATGCAATTTTTTTTAATTAATTTCTTTTAAATTTCTACCAAACAATATTTCTTATATTTAATTCTTATAAAGATTCAATCTTCCTTACCTGTATCTTTGTTAGCCAAAATATAAGGAAATGTCACAACAACAACAATTTACTGTATAAATGACTAAGTAATTGAATTAATATGTATAAAACAATACAATATAGTACAGGATAGTAGCATAGCATTATATTATATAGTTATTTATTCATTTTCACCGCCTAAAATTATAATAATAGCCAATAAGTTTGCCTTTTACATTCTGATTGTTAGCTATTCAACTTAAGGCGACAAGCATGTAAAAGTGTGTGAAAAAATAAATTATGATAAAACATCCCATCATTAAAAAAATTATAACCAGCTTTATTGGAGATAGATACAACGCGATATTGAATATTTGTAATTAGTTATTTTATATTCCATGAAATATTTATTTTAGAATACAGTGGATAGGTTTAACTGCAGGTACTAAGAATTAAATTTTGTAAGCAATTAAGATACTTAAAATAGTCTGTTCCAGTTAACACTGACTTCATTTCAGTGATTTTAGTGTATTTCTTTTTATCCCTCGAAAGTTGTTGGTTAGTACACCAGCTGTTTGAGTGGGTTTTACATGAAATTAATTACATAATATAATGTAATGAATTATAATATGTAATTTAAAATGTAGTCGTTCTTTTATTAAATGTAATATAATATATTAAGAAGTATATACATATATTCATATAAAATACATTACCATACTTCACCCGCCTGATTTGAACTGTACAAACAAACCTATTCTGTAAAATTACTATGTTCTATATCCAATCTCTATTTATGAATAAAAAGTTTATTATTTTATATTTATCAAACAGTTTTACTGTACTTTCCATGATTTTAAGTTTCGCCACGGCACCAAATTTTCAAGTGGCTATTTATCTATAGTTATATAAGATCTATTTTGATAGTCATGTAAGTAATTTATAAATAATTCATTAAGTCTGAGCTTTGTATATAAAAATTAATAATGTAAATGTTTTAAATGATATAATATCTCTCATGCAAATCATTTTCAATAGTTTTAACATTCCATGTAATTCTATTTATTTCGAAGTGAAACTTCTTTAGAAACGTTATGATTTGACACTCGATGAAACGAAATTGCGTCACGACAGAGACAAACATAGGATTAAGCCGACGAGAGAATGAGATAGAATATGTTACACAGGAAGTGAAAAATAATATGTATATTAAATTAAATTTAAAATAACTTTTAAACTTGGTAAAAATATTAGTAAAAAAACCTTACAATTATCCTACTCCTGATACTTTATATTTATCTCATTCTGTCGTAGGTTACTTTTCCGAAGTATCACTTCTACCGTGTGTAAAATGTTCACACACACACTTTTTTCCATAATAGCAATGAAGTAATATAAAACAAATGTGATTATTTTTTATCTGTCTAAATCTTAGATTAGTGTTATCTGTGTAAATGAATGAATGGTGACATATTGAAATAAAAGTCAATTTATTTACTTAAACATTTTATTGGAAAAAGATTTCATCCTATATTGAAAGGCAACGTGGTATTGTATATTTTTAGAAATTATGACGACATATATCTTTCAATACTGCAGTATAGTGGACAGTGGTAGGACGAGGCGCTGTGAGGAGACAGAGCCGGCTGCGACGGATGGCACTTATTGTTAATGTTAATAACGTACAAAACAACTATTATCCTCAAATTTTCTCAGAACCAAGTACACGCCACCGCATCGTCACTTATGGAATGCCTTTATTACACTTAAAAATAACATTATACACATCCTATAAGCATACAATAAAATATTTAGCTTTAGAATTTTGTTCAGGATCCAGTGAACGGTTGTAGGCCGACTTCGGTCGACATCGGTAATATCAGCGTCAGCGGAACTCGCGATCTAATCTTGGATGGGTTTAACGGAGTCCAATTCATATCAAAAATTACATACGTCAGAATTTTTGGTACGAATTAGAAGCAAGTCGAGCTCTAACAGGGAACAGACCAATTCAAACGATAATTAAACTCGAAGCTAACGCCTACTACAACTAGAATATAAATGATTATAAAAATAAATAAGGGCACTCGCCCTCTCCCTCTAACCGCGCGGACATTTTGAGCAAAACTAGCCGTAAACATCCTCCAAAACGTTATGTCGTTTGACACTTTGTGTTAATACTCTGCCTTAGTAATATCTCAACAGTCCCTCCGACACGTTCGGTCGCACTCTGACCCTCCATCGAAAATAGATACTCAATAGAATCAAAATCGTTGACAATAACTATAATTGAATGCGTTTGCCGGATCTCTCGCTGCAGCGAGCCTCGGGGTCGAGTCTTATCGCGTAATTAATTATATATTTATATTGATGCATTTAAGAAAATTAACGAACAATGAGGCACTCGAACAAATGCAAATTCTAAAAAAAAAAAAACATTTTTATAAATAATAAAAACCCGTCAACAGAAACCCCTTCAACGTACAGACAGACAGTCCACAAACGCCCACGAATCTTCGACACTTCAAAGTATATTATATTCCATTATAGCACATTATATACTAAAATAAAATTACTATTAAGTAATAATTATCAATATTTACACTTAGTCCCGACTACGCCCGACGGATCCAGACAGCACCGCTCCGTGGCCGAGCTTCACGTACATACATACAAAACATTTCCCATACGCATCTAATATAAATTGTGTACAAATTTTCCAAAAATGGTCGAAATATGGAACCTCGTTTTGCGCTATTGCAAATCGATCATGCGTTACAATTGAAAAATGCTAACTTAAATTGCGAATCGATTTCCAATCGTGAGTCATACTCGAGCATAATGTGATTCAATCCAAATCAACTCTCTTATCAATGACTTCAAAACGTGCCATTTGAGCACAGATTCCTTCGTCAATATCACGTAGGATGAAGAAGACACGAAGGAGAGCTTGTGTAAGTTGCAACAACATTTGATACAAAACTGAGATTTCCGATTATATTAATTACGATAATGATTAATGAATCGATACTGAATCGAGTTGTGTGGCGCAAAGCGAGGTCCGTACAAATGGTGGTAGTGGACATGCAGTTACATGTTCTCGAACTGGTCGACGCGGCGCTTGGTGTTGCCCTTGCGGATCTCGCGCAGGGTTTTGTACTTGTCGCGTCCCTGACGGACATTCTCGCGGTGGATTTTGTCCATGGCTGTCTCCTTGGTCTCGTCCCGGGACTGGGCCAGGTCTTGTTTGAGAGCCTGTAACGTATTAATAAATAAATAAACACGTTGGGACATTACCACACAGCACCATCTGGATCCATGGTAAGCTACGAGGCATGTGTTATGGATACCGGATAGTTAGTGTGTATATCGTCTCGTCAAAAGGGTAGGTATGGGGTATAGAGACTAGATAGATATATGAATGCGAACAACCTTAAGCTGATTGTGGAGTCGCTCGGAGCGCTCGGCGAGCGTGCGGCGCTCGGCCAGCGGGTCCACCAGGTCGTCGGGGCCGCGCGCCAGCTCGCCGCCGCCCGCGTCGGAGCCGCCGTCGGAGCCCGAGCCGTCGCCGTCGCCGTCGCCGGAGCCCTGCTGCTCGGCCACGTGGTGGTGCGTGGGCGTGGTGGCCGCCGCCAGCAGCGCGGCCGCCTCGTCCTGCTTGCGGCGCGCCTCCTCCACCTCGTCCTGTAGCCGGCGAGTCTCCGAATCCTTCAGTTCCACCTCCTGCTGGATGCGGGACACCTCCTCCTGTTTCGCCGCGATCTCGTCCTCCAGTTTCTGGCGCTCGGCCGCTTCCATGTTCTGTACATGGATTCATCATAATGTTACACACACATTCAGGATACAATATATTATGATGCCACTTGAGGGATTTTGTTTTGATTTAATTTTCTTCCTTTTCTTATTATTTGTTCATATTATTCAAATTGACAACACTATGAGTTAATAATAATTTCAAATAAAAAAGTAAAAATAAAAAAAAAATAAAGAAACAACTTGAACGTTTATGAAAATGGGCATCGATTCCTTTATGACAATTTTTCGATTGAAGAGAAAAAATCATACACTCATAAATAAAAATACTAACATGTATGTATGTATATATGTATGTGAGCGTGTGTATGTATGTACGTGTGTACGTCACCTTGGTCTCCTCGAGGCGCTGCATCATGGCCTGCAGCTCGTTCTGGCGCTGCTCGAGCTCCTCCTTGGCGGCCTGCAGCTGGCGCAGCTGCTCCTCCAGCCGCCGGATCATCTCCTGCGCCTCGATTAGATTCGCCTGAAGGGTACCAAATAATTGTTAAATATGCGATAAACCAATCAATTTATAGTACATCAAGACAGACAAACACAAAATTAACTATTTATTTCATTATAAAATGAAGTACAACTTTTTTATATAAAATTTTTAAACTTTTATTTATCCGAATATACTATATAATATGATGCAAATCCATGAAAAAATATGAAATAAATAAGTCTCAATATAATAATAATATATTAGTTAATATAATATGGGAGTATGTATTAGACTACGCTTTACTGAAGCGAGTTCTTGTATAAACCCATTGAAGTTATATGTAAGTTAGTATAAAACCCCATATATATCTAAATCTTAACTTTATATAGAAAAGAGGCGAATTTTCAAGCTTTTTATCATTATTGGTCGGTAAGTAAGAAGTACAATTTATTATTGATGGTTTGATAAAGTTTAAAAGTCCGGAAATCTTGGAACCTTGGAATATACCCTAGTTCTTACAATAACAAATATATTAATAATATTTTATTATTAGGGAAACAGTGTTACAACACAAACAACAAAAGACAATAATAATAGTAAAAACACCAATAAAGTTTCCACAAACAAACAATCCATTTAGTAAAAGAGTAGAGATTTAACAAAACAAGTACCTGCGAGCGCTCCATCTCCTCCTGCATCTGACGCAGACGGTCCTCGTACTCCTGCTGCTTCTTCTCGGCGCGCTCGCGGGCCGCGATCTCCAGCTGCAGCTTCTCTCTAAACAATTATATATAAATAAATAACTCAGCTCTTATAATGTCCTTAAACAAGTTCAGGTCATAGTCCACTAACTGTGAGCTGGCTAAATGCATGGTGGCGGACTTTACGCGTTTTTTGAGTACTAGGTTTAATCAAGATATACAAACTTAATTTTAACCGACTTTCAAAAAGGAGGAAGTTCTCAATTCGTCACAATCTTTGTTTTTTTATGTATGTTCATCGATTACCTGGAGACGCCTGAACCGATTTGGTTTTTTTTGTTTCGAAGGGTATACTTCACCAGGGAAGTATACCCTTCCCGTTTAAATTTTATCGAAAGCGTTAATTTTATAGAAAAGTTATTAAAAAACTTTCTTCTTACAAATTACCTGCATATTACGTCTACACTAAAAATGTAAAAAAACTTTCGAATTCGGTGCCAGCCGATGTAAAGTTTAATTTATATAATATTCCCATAATTTTTGTATTTATTTTAATTCACTACTTGTATTTGTGTCTATCTTTTATGAAATGTGTGTAACACCTGTAATTGAGGTGGCACTCAGAATTTATTACTTATTGTAATTATATTATTAAGCTTTTGTTAGCGTGTGTCTTGTCGGTGTTAATAAATATATAAATAAATAAAGTAAAACTTTTTTCAGTCATATTTGTATAATATGTGGTGTGCGTGCGCGTGCGTACCTCTGCGCCTGCTTGGCGAGCTTCTCCTCGCGCGCCTGCGCCTTCATCTGCTGCACGTCGATGGTGTCGGGCTTGCGGCGGCGCATGTACAGCTCGTGGTTGCCCATGCACAGCGCCAGGATGCGCTTGTTGACGCGCACGCGCGGCGCGAAGAACACGAAGTCCGGCGCCTTCTTGTCGATCGGCTTTATTATGAACTTGCGGTCGTTGAACGAGATGTTGCGGATCTCCGACCACGGGAACCCGATCTTGGGGGTCAGCCTGCAAATTTATTATTGCATCGATACATACATATATTATACTCGAGATCTATCACAGCTTCACTCGTGTGCATTCCTACATGTTATTTTTTATGTTTACACTGTATTGCCCACTGAGAAATTAAAATTAAATAAATGAAAGATGCATAGCAGGCGGCTTTAACTTAAGCGTCCAAAACTTTAGTGACCATGTTTGCTGTAAAACATTCGAAACGTCGAGAAACAAAATATAATAACATAAAAAGTTGAACTCAATTATCTTGTTAATGACTTCAAAGCGTGGCAGTTGAGCATAGATTACGATTAAGATATTTATTAATTACACAAATAATTTAACATGTTGCCTATACAAGGTAAACACCCCGAAGGCTACACCCGCATGTCGCTCGCGACGAGAGTATACTTATCATTGAATCGATTATGTGACTTCAAAACTACTTTTAATAAGCAATACCTACTGCTAATTTCGTTATTTGTATTTATATTATATATGTACCTAGCAGCGCCTTTTAGTTACATAATATGTAACAGACAGTTTAAACCAAACTATATTTTCGTATGTTTTCGCGAATTTATTTTGATCCTTGATTTTCGAAGTTTCGAATGCTTTACAATAATCATGGAGTATCTCCTGTGACCAAGATTGCATCTTCTGACTCCCTTCTCACAGAAAATGAGATTAACCACCTGTGCGAGAGATATTATAGTGCACAAATGTGTGTGCAAACACAAGTACGCTTTCTATTCCTTTATATTTAAAGTCCATTGGAATTTATTTTTTGATGTAATAACTACATTTAGCCCGACTTGAGATTCGAACCCAGGACCTCCGAATATGCGACTACCTGCTTACGACTACCTATTGTATATCTATACATATAATAAAATTCTAACTAAGACATTAAATATTTTTTTGAGTCTTATTGAAATAGTCATTATTATCGACACAGAGGCTGAATCTATAGTTTTTAGAATTTTTGTCTGTCTGTATGAGACTGATTTTGATCAAATTTGGTATGATGATAGCTGGTTATCCGGGTCAACATATAGGATACTTTTTACTGCGGAAAAATATCTCAGAGATGACATATAGCTAAAAGTTAAAACGTAATATACTAAAATATAATATAATAAAAACATTATATTAATACTGTTTCTCTGTCATCATAAACCGTTTTCACGATCCATTGTTAATATTGTGTCCGTAGACTGGATTTACAGTGCGCTACACAGAGGAAACTTTATAGCGTGTGATATAGGATATGTTTTATCTGAACTACGGCGTCAGGGAGCCGAGTTGTGAGGCAAAATGTAATTAAACACCGAGGGAATATCATTGGCTGTGAATATTACGTATAAATATGTAAGTTTTAATTTAATATCTTCGTATATAATTTATATATTGAAAATAACAAATCGTAAATATTATAAATCCTTTTTTGAAGTCATTGTTCTTTTGGCACGTTTGGAAAAAATTATGAGAGTAAAATTTTTACGATGCGCGCGGACACCGACAGCCAAAACGCGACATGATGAAGTCAGCTGCATTCCTTTTACAAACAGATAGTTGTGACATACGAGATATAATCTTTAGCTATTTTTGTTCTGTTACGCCAAATAAGTATAACTTCTTACGTGCGTACATACAGTACACACACAGCTTTTTTTATTATGATAGGCATTGTTTGGCGTATGTCATATTTATTAGATGACTCCAATGTGCAATATTTTTTAATTGCTTACGAAGCTATTATTTTTTCAACCCCAAAATCACTTTTAATACACTTAATTATTCGACATATACGTTCTAAAATTTAAATAAATTTGACCACTTTTAGGGTATATGTATATATAAACTATTACAAAAATCCTTTCTCACTAAGCGAATATATCGCGTAACGCAAACACAAAAAAAAACATACACCCGAATTATTTAATTTCAATTCAATTCTCTTATTAATGGCTTCAAATCGTGTCAATTGAGCACAGATTACTTCGCCAATGTCACGTAGAAATATATCTATACATATAATAAAATTGTAACTAAGCCGAATCTGTACATTAAAGATTTTTTGGAAAATCTTATTGAAATAAACATTATTATAGATACAGAGGCCGAATCTATAGTTTTTAGGTTTTTTGTCTGTCTTTCTGTCTGTTACCGCATCACAGCAAAACCACTGGAGTGATTTTGACGAAATTTAGTATGGTGATAGATGGTTATCCGGATCAACATATACGATACTTTTAACCGCGGGAAAATGTCTCATTTCTGAGAAAAAATACAAAAATGTAACAGTATACTAATATGTAAAACCTAAGAATTTGGTTTTTGGTCACCAGAACGCGGGCGGAGCCGCGGGCAATGCTAGTTTACTATATAAAGCGTGTCAAAAACGTGTACTCACTTATCATCCTTCTCGTATATGTTGAGTCCGAGCGCGTCGACGCCGAGCCAGAGCTCGGTGTTCTTCTTGTTGCGTATCTCGAAGTAGTTGACGCCGTACATCTCCAGGTCCTGCGCGATCTTGAGGTACTCCATCATGGCGTCCTCGCGCAGCATGCCGCGGTGCTCCTGCCACCAGTTCGTGATGCTCTGCTCCCACTCCTCGCGCGACATCTGCCGGTGCGAGTGGTGGAGGTTTCATCAAGAGTTTTTTTTTACAAAGATCATATTATTTTCACATTCTTGGTAATTAAAGAAGCTACACAAATCTATACATATAATAAAATTGTAACTAAGCCGAATCTGTACATTAAATATTAATGATTTGAATCTAGTTTTTAGAATTTTCGTCTCTCTGTCAGTCTGTGATCGCATCACGGAAAAACCACTAGGCAGATTTTGATGAAATTTGGTATAATGATAACTGGTTACCCGGATCAACATATAGAATACTTTTTACTACGGGAGAATATATCATCTCTAAGAAATCTATACTAAATATTAAAACATAAGTAGGGAAGAACCCGAGCGAAGCGGCGGTGAGTCGCTAGTATTATATATTAATAAAATGCTACAAAACAAAATGGTAACCTGCCATGTAATATATGATACATAATTACCTCTTTTATGATAACTGTAAAGACATTGAGGAAAAATAAGCAACCCAAGTGCGAGTTGCGTTTGCATCTCGAATGTCCTATACCAATATAATTTTAACTGTCCCCAAAATATTCCTACAAAAGTTCGTTTTATTTGAATAATGGTATATTAACAATTGTAAAGAAAAATTATAAACTTACTAGTATTAGTAGTCCAGTGTCCTTAGACGATGGTATTTATAATATTACGGAAGTTCTCAAATGGGCCAATTTTTTCGTAACATGTAATAAATTATGGTGTGTTACCTTCCTAAATAATACCTATTGCTATTGATGAAAACCTGTGAGAACCCGTTCCAAATGTTTCCAAGTTTAGCCCAAAGAAACGCAAAGTGGGGGTCTTATTCAAAATTTAATTCAAAATATATACTGAATAAGTATCGACACAAACCTTATGTTGATCAGTAACACGCTGCGGCAGCAAGCGGTCGTTGGCGAGGAACCCGGGCCCGTGTATGGAGGGGTTGTGGTCGCCGTGCCGCGCCTGCACCGCGTACGACGCGAGCAGCACCGACGTCTCCGGCGGGCAGTATATCTCGTCCGAGAGGATCGCGTTCTTCACCTGATTACAAGATTGAAATGGTGAGAAATTTTTGTCTTTTGATAAAAGCCTGCAGAATAGTAGCAACACTTTTAGAATCTCTTCTATTCCTGCTTAGCCAGAGTTTGTAGTTGGAGGAAAGGAAAAGATTTAGTATGTAGTTTTTAATCACTTGGATCACTATAGAAAACTTAAAGAGATTCTCCACTGTAACATTCATTCATTCAACGTGTCACTTGGTTGGTTTGTCAGTAGATTTTTGATGTGTCAAGTGGACCGTCGGGGATTAACATTCTAACGTGAAATGTTAAACAAGCATTTAAAAAAGCAATGAATATATTTTTTTTATTATCTAATACTGTTTTTCTGGATATCATTCTGAGCTGTTTTACCACATTCATACAAAGGCAGCAGACAACAAAATAAAAGGATTTGACAATCAAAGTTTTAGGTACTGTAATAGTCCATCACATATAAACTTAAAAGATCCAGCAACGATCCTGACAACGCTTATATAAAGCTTTTTTCGTCTTTCTCATTTACCTGTAATTAATATATATTAACGTTCTATTATTTAAATACAATATAAGTATAATATACGTACTTGTAAGTAGAAGAGTTTGAGCGTGATCTCCTGGATGAGCTCGTCGGCAACATCCTCGGGATAGAATTTGGCTCGGAACTTGAACTGTAGTGGATTCTCCTTCTTGACATCCTGTTGCATTACCTGGAAATAGTAAGGACATTTACATGTAGGCTATATACCAACAGGTAATGGACCGTCTGAAATCCTAGAAATCCCTATTTACTTATTATCATTATTTCATATTTACTTTTATAATTAATTCTTAATATTATATAAAATGCCATAATTTCGACTGTAAAATTACATAATAGCTAATTAATTGTTCTTAAAGTTTTAGCTTTTATTAAATACTATTATTAAATAACCAATTCCCACGGGTAGCTATCTGTCTAAACGTTGTGTTGGCGTCATCAATATACTTATGTATAATGTATCATGTTATTGCTGAAACATCTGTGAGGCAAGTACTTAGTCATCGTATGTGTTTATTGAAATTTACGAGGAAATCTCCTTAACCTCTGTCGCGGCCTATAATGCTCCGATGACAACATGCCATTACAAGGTTTTTAAGATAAATGGGTAATGATTACACGCGTACAGCCTTCAATAAAATCGTTATTATATTCTGTTCCTTTGGCGAAAACATTGAGTATTAATTGCTTAAACGTTTAATCTTGTAATAGGATATAAAAAAATCGACAGGTGGCTTATTCATTATAATCTGATTGAAAGATATTTATGGCCGATTTCACCAACGTCACCTAAGTTTAAGGGATCATGTAATCATGGTTAGGGGGCTGTTAGGGGACAGTTTCTGTTTCACAGACAGTTAGGGGTCACCTGAATGTTAAAATACCACCTAAATATAGGTATTACATATACTGGCTCTGACGATGATAAAACGAAATTTAATTTAGGGGCTAGTTTAGGGGAACTTTTAAGCTAGGGATCCCATACGTAGGTGGTAGCTTATGGGATGTTGGTGAAATCGGGCATTAATCTATTTAAACTTTATATAGGTTTATACCTATATAAAGTGATAGTGATTATTCACTATTATAATTAAACTACTTTCGACATATTTTCGTTTAAAAACGTTTAAGGTAATATAATAAGAAATAGATCCAATGATCAATGCAATTGTTCCAACATCGATACTAAGATCTTATGATTCTGCAGAATCTTCTGCAGTACAGAATACAATTCAACTAGATACATCATATCTTACCCATCTGGAGAACGGTAGCGACCCTGACTTCGTGGCGTGCCCAGGTGTCCAGGGAAAGCGTTAAAAAGGCAACAATTAATTACAATTCAGCCACAGTTTTTGGCAAACAACATTTCAAGGGTACAATCGACACGAATCAGAATACTAAACGAGTGCATATAATATGAAATCGAGCTGCATTAAAAAATAAAAACAATGTGTCGCAACGAGATGTCGTCGTCGATTTAACTGGAAAATACATAATTTCATTTAGTTCAAGTTTTAAAATCTTTCAAATATCGATGTATCGTGAGCGTTCATATGACTCCAAAACAAAAAACAAAAAGTGGCAATTTCACATATGAATATGTATTTAACCAGTGAAAACACATCCGCTGGCATCGTAAAAATAATAAAACTTAAATTTCTAACCAACGTCATTGAATGTGGCGTGATAAATATATGCTAAACTCATACTTTACACTTTTGATATCTAAAATATGTACATAACAATAAATAGTTATTATTTAATATTAAAAGGCTATTAAAACCAATGGTATTGCTGTATTACATAGGCATTAGGCACAATTGCTATCAACAACGCCTCACAGAGGAAAGTGGGAGTTTACAAAGAATAATTACGTAATTATAAATAACGAGAATGACTCCATATAATTTAATGAGCAACTTTAACGTTTTAAAATGCATTCAAAAGAATTTCTCTAAAATTATAAGTAATTTAAAATGTTTGTGTGATAACAAACGGCGTAAACTATACAGTAGTATATTAATATTATCTTCAAATATTCGAGACAACAGGATCTGATAAGATATTGTGATGCGATCCGCGTATGAAGTTGATAGTCAAACGGTACGCTATCTAGGTACTACACACCGTACTATAATCGAATTTATTGAATATTAAGTTTATGACACTTTAATATTTGTTAGCCATTTTTATTATAATTTAATTGTTATATGTTAAGAATAATTAAAAAAATCGTCCTTGTCTTAGTCCATTTTTTTTATCTTTGCTAATAATATAAGATGCTCTTAAGTATAAGGTAAATCACCAATAACTAGTAAAACGGGTAAAGACATACTAAAAATTGAGGAAAACATGAGCATCTATGTAACTTTACTGTATGACCGAGAAAATACAACAAATGTATGTACACACAAAGTCGATATACCGTGAAATCTAAACACATGTACAAAAAAGCCTTATAAAGAATAGGAAGAGATAAAATTCTAGCGTTCCTATTGATAAGAAACCTTTTAAATATTACGTAACAATCTCTATAATAGTATATTTATAATAGAATCGATTAGCATTAACTAGCGTTTCTACATTGTTACCATATCATCTGCCCTATCATACGCCGCCTCCTCATCGTCCTCGGAGACCATTCTCCTGACAGCCGTGGTAACGCATCTCGCTGTTTTCTCCACCACAGTTTCCGGCTGTTACATTTCATCTTTTTATCAATACATTTCTACTTTAATAACAGCACGATAATATTCGTCATATTGCAATAAATAAATCTTAAAATCATATAAAGCTTATTAGTTATATAAAACCTAGTCTTTAAATAATGAAAAAGTCAAGTGGACAAATCTTAAATGACCTCCTTAGATTATGATCTAAGTATTGTACATATTGTATTAGTATGTAGAGTGATAGTTCAGAGTACAAATGTTTAAAGTGGCGGAGCAAAGTGGCCATCAATAGAAAATTATATTTAGATTTAGCTCCTTGTACTTTAAGAAGTTTAACAGCACCGAGCCGCGGGAGCGAAAGTATGGTCAACAACCTCGTGTCCGCGATCACTATATCAGCTGTTCTTGCAAACATTCTTGCAATGTCGGCCGCAAGTCGAGTCCACCATCTAAGTATATTTGCCACCTTATAGTATCGTACAACCCTAGAATTGGACATGTTATATAGAAATTTATCAATTATAACAAATAAGCGTGTCAATTCAGGCACGTATGCGATTGGAAAGATTTGATTTAGAGAAACTCGCGAACGTGTGAGACATTTCTCTTCACCATTGATAGGTTCGCGCGCCGCATCTCGGCCATGTCGTGCGAAGGCGACATCGTTTTATCCAACTCGTCTTTAACCTGTTTGGAGCGTTGCGGCACTTCGCACGACGTTGAATTAGACATAATTATCTTAATTAAGATGAAATTTATAAAAATTGGCTTTAAACGACAGTTTGTTTCTTATGCGCCCGTCGTGCAAAGATCGCGAGAGATTAACTGACCGGATTGGTATGCTGTGTGTACCAGTACCAAGTTGTACAGGTTGTCGAGTGCCGAGTATAGGAGCAAACGAGGTTCGTTACGCGTGTGCGTGGCAGCAAGGTCGTCTCTGTGCACGTCGCAGCACTTTCACTCGTCTGTAATTCGCTTACATTTCGTTCGAACTTAATAAAATTCTTTACCGTAAACACGACGAACCATTTTCCAATAAAATATTTAATTATTACATATAATAAAATTGTAACTAAGTCGAATCTGTACATTAAATATTTTTTGGAAAATCTAATTGAAATAGACATTATTATCGATACAGAAGCCGAATCTATAGTTTTTAGCATTTTTGTCTGTCTGTCTGTCTGTTACCGCATCACGAGAAAACCACTGGACAGATTTTGATGAAATTTGGTATGATGATAGCTGGTTATCCGGGTCAACATATAGGATACTTTTTACCGCGGGAAATTATCTCATTTCTGAGAGAAAATACAAAAACTGAATGGTAAGAGTATACTAATATGTAAAACCTAAGAATTTGGTTTTTGGTCATCTGAACGCGGGCGGAGCCGCGGGCAATGAGAGTTTAATTATATATCAAGACATGTACTACATAATAATATTAACTTGTTTCATTGATCTTAATTGACATTAGGAAAATCGTCAGTTTAAATCATTTACGTTTAACGCGAACGGGGGAGAAAGTTGCATAGTTCAAAGTACCATCAAATCATCGAAGTATCGTTTGTTTATTGATTTATCAAGACACTTTAATCAAGGACGCGAGCGCTCGGTATCAGGGGTCACCTGCCACCTGGTCATGAAGAGTCGTGGGAACGGGGTCAGGCGGGCGCAGTCTCGCTTGGCTGGCTGCTCACCGCGCATCGTATGTGCCGATTTGGCGAAGCCACACAAATACATGATCGTCATGACTTGACTAGAACACTGTGGGCCATAGCTTTAAGGCACCTAATCTGTTATTTAAGAAGTGTTTGAATAAAATATAAAACGTATTACTCGAATTATTTAACAACGTCGAGACATCGATTTTTTATTGAGCTACAAAGGTCATTTCTAATGTGTAATTTAAATATTTGTTATCAAGTTTTTTTAATATTCAATATAAAATACAAGCTGTTACACATAATCAAAGTACAAAATTTGAATCATCTTATCGACACTATCTTGGAGATAACACGCACCTCCGTGACGCAACGTGACTCTTATAGAGCAGTATTGAGGCCGTATTTCATATGCTACGATAATCATAATTATCGTCGATGACAAAAAGCAGCATTCCGTGAGCGTTGGAACGAGATCGCGTGCGTGAGATCTACTTGCATGGAACCTAATCTACATCGCAACTGTCACAACTAGTCCTAACCAGTGTTGATACTGCTCAAATGTCCTCTCGGCTTAATTATTGAACATATCGAGACAGTTAAGTACAATAAGTAAGTAAGTTCTAAAAGTAAATGTGGCATGATATAAAAATAATCTTTATCAAGTTATTTTAGCTGGCTGAATAAAATCTATATATATATATATATATATATATATATATATATATATATATATATATATATATATATATATATATATAAAAGAAAGTCGTGTTAGTTATACTATTTATAACTCCAGAACGGCTAAACCGATTTGGCTGAAAATTGGCGGGGAGGTAGCTTAGAACCCAGAGACGGACATAGGATACTTTTTATACCGGAAATCATCCCTTAAGGGGGTGAAAATGGGAATAAAATTTTGTATGGGAAAGCAAGCTAGTTGTTTATATTTAACCTTGAAGAAACTTTAGTTGCCTAGGCGACTATCTTGCAAGTTGCAGGTGCCCTTAAAATAGAAATACATTCTTAATTCTTAATATATCTGATTTTAAAGTGATGTTTAAACAATAATAGTTAGAATAGGGTCAGAAAAAAACTCTAATTAAAATGAAATTAGAATACTAAGTTATAATAATAGTAAGCCTAAGCGACACTCCATATTGTTTCGAGTTAGTTCATTGCTCCTTGGCGCCCATAGTAAACACTTGTTATCACTCCATACAAGATTATGGTATCCTCCATTGAGACAGTTCATCGTCTGTATAATGAATAGCAGAGTGATTCAGGCCCGCTGGGATTCGTCTAGCGCTGTTAAATAATTAACGCCTGGATCATGGATCATTGTTTACCCACGCGCTGTGGCCGGCTAAAGCTCAGGATTGTGCAAACGCGAGATTTAGACAGTAAATATATGATTTACACATTTACATTTGCCTAAAAAAATTTTTATTATAAAAAAAAAACTTAGCTAAGCTATTGCAATAGTTCATCAACTTAATGTCATGTTTAAATGATTTTGTAAAAACTTATGTATAGTAACTGATAAAGTAATATTACAAATAAAAATAACCTTTTGTAGGCGCTTGCAAATGGGATACATATTTTTAAATTAAACGAATATATTGTTCAATCTCTTTTAAATAGTATATTGTATAAAATTCAAATCGGCTCACAAAACTCAAATCAAGTCGATTTTATATGATATTCTCCAAATTAAAACCGGTATCTATAATATCTAAATGAATAATGGATACAAGGGTAATAATTACGTGATGACTAGATAAATACCGGCGCGGGCTCGAGGTGTTTCATTCAAAGTAATTGTTTTATATACAGTTAGACAACATTTAAGCAACATTATGTACGTGAAAAACGTAGTTCCTTTTTAAACCTACATTAACTTTTTTAACACCCCCAGGGAAATTTCTAAGAAATTAAATAAAATTCTAAGAAATCTATTGTTAACTGACACGCCGGCGTGTCCGCGGTCATGGAGGGATTAAGTCTACAAGTTTGATTTATGGATGATCAGAACTTTGTTATTTGGACATATTCTAAAAATACTGGACATAAGGTTTATCTGTATAAATATTATAAATGTGAAAGTGAGTATGTATGGATGTTTGTTACTCTTTCACGGCTGAACGGATCTGGATGAAATTTGGCACAAAGATAGATTATAGTCTGGAATAGCACATAGGCTACTTTTTATCCCGGAAACATGTACGGTTCCCGTGGGATGAGTTTGTTATTATTTTTCTAGAAGTGAAACCGAGCGAAGCTAAGGTGGGCCGCTAGTATGTAATAAATCTATAGTTAACTAGTAAGTAGTAATATATAATTCATGAATAACATTATTTCATTATATATGTACGTAACTTATATAATTATGTATACGATAATCATGTTACATTCGTAAACATAGTTTTTTTTAGTTACGACTCGTTTTTAAGCGCTTGTGTGACATTTAGAAAAAGAAATTTGGGCATTCTATTTGTGGCACACGTTGAACGCATAGCACGCGTGGATAGAGTTTGAATAACGATCGCAATACACACCAGTGGAGAAATCGTATATAAACTCGTGCTGGGACGTCTCGGTCAACTTTCCCGTTGCGACTAGTGTTGCCAGTATGTATTAACAACTATTTTGGTAGAAAAATGCATATTATATATATATATATATATATATATATATATATATATATATATATATATATATATCTGTACTTTTAAACAAGGATAACAGGTGTTTATAATTAACATGAATGCACAATGATTAATAGTTAGGAATTCGACAAGTTAATTACATTGATTTCTCAATAACTCGCTTATCACAAACGTCCACCTCGTTTAGTCATAGCGGAACCTACCACATGAATCAACTCTTGTTTTCACATGTCGTAGTAACTACTAGTAAATATAATAATTTAAACAATGATCCATCCTGTGGTGTACTAAATATGGGTATAACGTAAGTACACCATACGTGCACAGATAAAAAATATTTTAGTCAAGCATTTAATTTTATGTACGTTATAAATTATAATACGTTAGCATTGTGATGATTATATATATATATATATATATATATATATATATATATATATATATAATATAGACAGTTAATTATTCTTTACGATAAGAATATTCTACATTTAATTATAAAGACACGTAAGAAAAAAATAATTGTACTTAATAACTAGTCTGCATAGATAAGATAATATCATGATATAGATAAGACTGAGATTAGACTAACATTCTTTAAGTTTGACAATACGAGTATATCCGTAACACGGATAAAAACTTCACAGGGCGGGCATTGGAAAATTTTTATTAATGAAATATTAACATAGAATGCTTTATAAGGAGCGATAACAAGGTACAAACTTTGTCAAATTATACCCGATTAGTCGCGAGGCCTCTGGGCGACGATTGCGTAAGTGTTACAATACATATTAAAGACTTTATAGAGATACTATGCTCATATATATATTGCTAGTGTATTCTTTAGATGAGAGCTTCCGCATTTTCGCTATTTGAAAGTGCTTTAGTGAAACGTAACATTTAAATTGGTTATGAAAATTTATATGTTATTAAAAACTATTTAGTCTTAGAATATTCAATATTACTTACACTTTTTTAAACTGATTAAAATGGCGTAATCTCTTAAAATACCAAAAGAATTAAGTAAATAAACGAGCCAAGTTTTAAGGACGAATATATAAGACAATATAACTAAGATAATGAGAAATTATCGATCATAGAAAGTATTAGATACACAATTAGCGACAAAAAATGTCCTCACCGAGTGAGCGCTCGTTTGAAAATTCAAGCGCGCTTTTAATATATTTTTTTGTGAAAAAAAAAACTTTAAGTATTGCATTTAAGGTTCAATTTACATTGTTGTATATTTATTTCAATAAGACTAGAATAATGACCTAAACACAACTGGTGACAATTTTAAGGGAACTTTTGCATGGGATTGTGTATCTAGTACTTTTTTGATCGATGTGAGAAAGCGAAAAAATCTGCCTACAAATTGTTATTCACTCATTCTTAAAAATAGCGTTATCTTAAAAATTGTATTACAAGGGACTTATATGGAAACTAGCGCCTCACCCTCGCTTCGCTCGGGTTTGTCCCTAGATTGATTCACCATACAATTTTTCATCCCCATTTTCACCAACCTAAGGGATGATTTCCGGAATAAAAAGTATCCTATGTCCTTCCCAGTAGATCCAGAGATTACACACCCCCTACAACCTCACAAACTTTACCTCTTTATAATATTAGTATAGATAATAAACATTAAAATAAGAAAATGGTGTCATTACACGATACTGTTCCTTGACGTCAATGCGAGGGGTAAGACGGCGCGTTAAGTAAACATCGGCTATAGTAGGGGAGCCCAAGAGGGGATTTTCTGTAGTTACTCGAGCGCGGCAGATTAATATACAGGGGGATACCTTGTACCCGGTTAAGTACCTCCACAAAACATGAGGCCCATATATAAGGCCGCCCGTGAAGGATACAGGATCAGATTAGTAAAAAAAATTTGACCACCAGAAATTCTCGAGCGCGTCAGATTAAGGTAGGGTGAGTTAATTACATCCTAAAAAGTGTATATTCCACTAATCTGACAATTTGAGAGTGACGTAAAAAAAGGGGAGGGCAACAAAGTTGTAAAAAAAAACGTCATCTCGACATTCTCGAGCGTAGCTAAATTTTTTTTTATTTTGAAGGAAATAATGCAAGAATAATGAAAAATATATAATCTGACGATTTCCGCAAGCCGAAATAACAAAAATTCGTCGATAAAGTTAAATGCGTGCAGCTGCGTGATGCCTACATTTCCTTCTCCGCGTTTCTATTCCTCTCTCACTCTTTCTCTATCTATTACTCTCTCACTCCGTCCCCACTCTGGTTTCTGCCGCCATGACACCATCACAGCTGATCATAAAGAGTCTAGGGGTGTGCGAACATCGTTCGATTCGAATCGAATATCAATATTCGATTCGAAATTCGAAAAATTTCGAATAATTCGTAAAAATTTCGAATAATTCGAAAGTTTTCGAATAATTCGCGAATTAATGAAATATCTCTGGATCTTCAATTCGAGAGATATCGTGAACGAAAGAAAACCGAAAAAAAGTGTTTTTTCGGGATTACTCCGAAATTTTTGGTTCGATCAATTAAAACCTGAAAATAACTTATGAGGATAATAAAACTGCGTCGAATGCCGTCAACCGCGTGAAAATTGCTTGATCTATTCAAAAGTTATTGCGGTTTGAAAATTCCAAAAATAGTGTTCTATGACACCTCTATCAGACTTTCGAGCTGGGAGAGCTCAAATGCATAGAAATATTATTTCTTTGAACTCTGCGAGCTCAAAATATCACATAAATTATATTTTGAGCTCAAAAATGCCATAAGTACAATTTTAAGCGCACAGGAATGGAATTAGCGGGATGTTGCAGGTATGGCCTTTAAGGTGAACCGTTTTTCTAATTTTTTTTTGTCAGATCAGGCGAATCCCTCTAGATAATCGTCAGATTATGAGACAGTACGTTTAGAACATAAAGATGAACCATATATATCTTAATCTGACGCGCTTGAGTATTTCAAAATGGCGATTTTTTTTTGCACATTATGAAAATGGCCGCGAGTTTGCGTCCCATCGAAATCGTCAGATTAGTGAATGAGAGCTTTTTTTTGGTGCAATTAACACTCCCTTAGAAAATCTGACGCGCTCGATTAAATTTTTTTTTTTCATTTTCAACCCTTAAATACAACCACCCGCATCATGCAAACGATCAGATTAACATACGTACATTATTAAAAATACGTAGGGCATTGATGCTATCAATATCTGACGCGCTCGAGGATGTCTATGCAACAGTTTTTTTTTACATATTTAAAAATCTATAGCCGCTTCCCCCACCGATGTAAAGGTATATATCATATAACATTTTTTTCTTCTTATCATCTAAGCTTTGCATCCCAATAGGTCTCTACGACGCTCGAGTAAATCCCCATTTAGCTTCGTGGGCTCCCCTACCACTACAGGCAACCTATCAATTATCTAAAGCTGCTTATCTCTTATATTGCCAATTGTGACAAATACTCGCGAAACCGTTAAGTACGGCAGCATTTTATTGATCGACTTCGAAAAGCAGGAGGCACTCTATTTAGCTGTTGTGAAACCATTTTTAGATATTTTTTTTTAGAGTATAGGTCTTAGGTTCTCGGGTCAATCTCAAAAGAATGCATGAGACCATAATAATAGCAAAAAAAAACACTTGAAGGATTGAAAAAACTCTCAAGTCAACCAACTATCCTTTTTTGTAAAAGATAATTTATAACTTTATTTACAATAATAACTTTTATATTTCTTTCTCTAACTATTTAAAAAAAAAAAACGGAAATCCTTTATCATCATTAAACATTCGTAGTAAATTCAATCATCATTACATAGTCATGGCGTAGCTCTATTTAAATCACCATGCTGTCTATGAGTACGTCCGTGTTATATGTCGGAAACCCATATACGGTATGGTGTGTAAGTACCAATGAAGACGCAATAAATTATGTAGTCAAGTGGTAGTAGCTTGTAGTGTCTTATCGAATGACAACTATCTATTCGTCCTTTTGATAGCTTTCTATATGATTATATAATTAATCGATTATGGTAAAAGGAATGCCTTTACATTCGCCGCTGCTATAAATAAAATTATCTCGCTATAATTATTAAACACTGTTTTACGTAATATCACTAATATGTATATAAAATTTTATGACAAACTGATCTAAAGTGACATACGTGTTGTACAGTGTACATGTGTATTGTGTACACAATATAATATTACTTGCCGATTGTATTCAGACTTCTGACAAATATAAAATTATGACTCTATGACTCGCACGTTACGTCGCACGTTGTTACTATTAGACGTACTAACAAACATATTAGTTTTTATATATAACTAGCGACTCACCCTCGCTTCGCTCGGGTTTTAACAGTTTGTATGGAATAAAATAGACTATATATTATGATATATAGCCTATAGCCTTCCTCAATGAACGGGCTATCTAATGCAAAAAGAATTTTTCAAATCAGATTAGTGGTTGCTGAGATTAGTGCGTTCAAACAAACTATGACATATTAATATATATATATATATATATATACATACACAAATTAGTGATAAGAGATACCATTTCTCAATGTTTTCAGAGGGAAAATAACTTGAACATATTATGAGTTTGTACAAAAAATACTTCTTATAAATACGATTACAGGACAATATATCGATAATCAGACATAAGAATATTAAATTATTATTATTATAATACACAATAATATCTACCATAACTAGTGTAGTACCATAAAGGGGAAGATATTTACAAGACAACAATACTATATTTCATTTAAGCGTGAATTCAGGCAATTTTGCGGTAATGACTAATAACCGTTTACCTTGTACAGAGCCTTGGCTCGTTCATACTGGTACCACATGCTTCATAAATATGTAATGATTTTCAGAATTATGCCATCTGTACCTACGATTCTTATTAAAATTAGTTTTTTTTTCCTATTTTAAAGAATCAAAACTTAATTGCGACATTGTTTTAATTTAGAATATACAATGCTGTGTAATTACTTCCTGCAACACAGTATATAAATATAGTAAAATAAAATAATTTAGTTTAAAAATTAAAAAGAAAATGACTTGTGCAAAAATTACTGTCCATAGTATAACATAAATAAAAAATATAATTAAAAGATATAATTCGACGACACGTTTGGCTCATTTTGTAATGACCCTACTTGGTGTGCCAGCGGTCGCGGATTCGAGTCCCGCTGGCGCCATTCATCTGTGTAATGAGCATGAACGTTTGTAATCCAGTCATGGGTGTTTATATTTATAATATGTATGTATTTAAAGTTATTATATATGTGTAGTGTATCAACTACTGATATCCATAACATAAGCCTCGTAGCTTACCATGGAACTAGATGGTGCTGCTGCTGTGTTAATGTCCGAACTTATTTATTTATGATATCGCGTAACATCCACTCGAATTCAATATTTAAAGTTGAATAAAAAAACTGCTCTATACGATTACTAACGCCATGATTCATCCAAACTATAAAAGAGTTTATAAAAGAGTTATATAACTAAAGCTGTTCCAAAGAGGCCGACGTCGACGCCGCCATGCGGGTAATTAAAATTTGACCGTTAACGTTTGAACATTCAACGTACTGTACGCGGCAGCGTGCCCGACTGCCTTTGAATAGGGATTGCTATAACTTTGAATGAGCAAACCTAAAATTATACGTTGTACCAATAGTACATACAATCATAAATTCATAATGTTGCCATGCATTTTTAGAGTCGCAATGCAGAAAATTTGAAAAAAAAAAACACTAAATTTTTGCGTGTATTGGATCGAAGCTCGAATTCGTTCTATCGAAATCGTGCAGAATAACAGCTGTTATTATAAAATTGTGAAAGTATCGAATTGGAGAATGACTGCAAAATCTGTTTTTACACTCGTCGGGTGTTACGCTTGTTTTAGTACCTGATTTACATTTTTATTGGAAACACATGCAAATTTACATCTATCGCTTACACAGAAGACTAATGGCGATGTACCTATATTACCATGGATTTAGGATTTTCCCACATTGTTGGCGATATCATCACTTTATTTATTGTGTGATATATATTTATACATATTAAATCTGTTTGAAAACCAGCCATTACAGGATATCATCCAAAATTGGAAACAACAATGACACAGCTAAACTGTCACATTTATAAAGATGACCGCTTAAAATGGTATGACTCATTCGTTTCGTCGTGTCTTTGACTTCGTGAATGAACTGAATGCAAAAACATAGCCGATGTGGGCTGAGCCTCGAATAAAGATAATGCGGACCTGCTTCATATGAGTAATATAAGATTGGTCCACGAATGCTATTACTACCTACTGCATACATGAATTGTTTAGAATTTTAATGTAATGCCATCAATTACAACCTACTAAAGTAAATTGTAATTTATGATTGAAAATTACAATCATAATCATCGTTAGTTAAATTGTGAAATCGAAATATACAAACAAACCCAAAAAAGAATGGACAATATTGAACTGACATTCAATAATTTTCTCTCGACTCATTCAAGAGCAACTTCAAAGAATTTGAAACAGTTAAGTTTATGATACATACATACATAACCAAATTAAGTTTCGATAAATTACTTGAATAAAAAAAAATAGAAGTGAGCTATAAAAAAATCCAAGCATTGCCATACAATTTTAATTGTCGAACATGAATCTACATCTTCAGTCAAGCGAAAGGGACCCTAAATGTTTATATACATAATATGCATTAAAATGCACATTGCACAAATTTTAAGCCCTGTTATAAATTGGCCGATAATAATAATAAATATGTTAGGACATTAACACACAGCGCCATCTAGTTCCATGGTAAGCTACGAGGCTTGTGTTATGGATACCAGATAGTTGATATACTACACATATATAACTTTTAAATACATACATATTATGAATATAAACAACCATGACTGGAGTACAAACCTTCGTGCTCATCACACAAATGAATGCCTGCAGCGGGACTCGAACCCGCGACCGCTGGCACAGCAAGTAGGGTCACTACAAACTGAGCCAATCACGTCGTCAAAATCATTTTTAGAGAATCTGACGATTAATAATAATATTTTTACTACGTGTAGAGACTAGAGGCTTCAAGACACGTGCTTCTTTCCGTCTGCATGTCGTAATCACGAGACGATTAACTTAATTATTGGTCGTAACCAATAAAGACATCGTTACGACAGATATAGAGTCACAAAACACCTAAAAGGCACGTAAACGGCCCAGTCTTATACAGGAGTTTTGATTGTGATACAATTAGAAAATTCTAATGAACATTTATACGTGTTTATATACATCTTATACATACTGTAAAATTGGGAATTGAAATTTTTGGACAGTATCAATAATTTACTAAGTGCTATATCTTATAATATAGATCGCAAAGAAGATATAGAAAATGCCTTTTTTCAGTGAATTTCTTCAATGCGATTTCTAAGTTCTAAATAAAAGGCCCGACTTCATTATTTGTTTTTATACTTATCATCGTTATATTTGTCAATGATAATGATAGCGAACACTCCTAAATCCGGTTACAAAATTATTTACTTAAGAATTTGTTACGAGAACCTCTGTCAATTGTCTATAAATGTTATTTTTATCATCATTTAGTTGGTTTTCGAATCACATTTTATTTTAATAATTTCCATCCGAAATTGAATATGCATAACCAATAGGAATGTACCGTAACCCACTATTAAGAACTGGTTTGGTAACATTACACCTGTTTACCCATTCACTGGGACAGCACCAGTGAATAGATATACAGAAAATAGCGACTCAATTGTCCTAGAAACAGACAATTGTGGACAACAAAATAGTGTTGTCATTATATGTTGTAAACTTTAAGATAACGAAACGTATTGGAAAAATCAATTTAGTGAGAAAAGATTTATTGGGTGGACGAAAAAAATGAAGTTATTAATAATTGTTTTATTTGCGAAAACGACTAAAAAGTCACAAGCGTAGTGTAATTATTTTTTAATATTCATAATTCGCAATGACATATTACGATCATTTTTAATCAAAAACTGGATGTCCTCATTGGTCGAGGGGTTTTGGTGAGGTTGTACACGATGGCATTGGTAAGTGGGTCATTGTCAACTGAGGATAAATACAGGGAAATCAATGCCGCAAAAGGTATAAGTGAAAACAAAATGACGGAAATAAGCGTCGTTGGGAATTACCAATCGACTGTTTGTTGGAAAATTTATGGGCATTTAGAAAATCCGGTTCATATTGGAATGATTTGATCATGGCATTAAATTATAAAGACAAGTTTAAGAAATACTATGTAATCTTCACATTTTATTATATCGTGTTAGATAAAAATATGTATAGCGCGTCGTGACTGTATTTTCGCTCAACACTCGTGCAATTCGTACATATATATCAGTAACTGTGAACCCATTTGGCAAACAAGCGTAAAAGCAATCTCGCTAATAAATTCGAGAGTGCATTATGCTTTCCAGAATAATAATTTCCACATATATAAACTTGAACTTGATGGCTCTCGCTAAAAATAAATTCTGACACGCCTCAAACGTCTTTTGGCATCTCTACATCAAATGTACTAAACACACGGTACTGGTATATGCAAAGTAAGTAAATGTGAGATATCATTTAAACATTTCGTCGCAGAAACAATACATCAGTTGACTGCAAAGAATAATTATACTGCTCACGCTATGATTTCTAGCGTGAGATTTACATTTTTATATAATAATTATAGACGATTTTTGTTCATTATTATACGATTTACATTTGAATTTTTATTTATTTATTTTATTTATTTGGTAATCAAACAGCGTTACAGTATTACTTAAGATTGCACATTGTACACAAAGGAGAGTTACAATAAGGCCAAAATTAGATTACACTAAAAATACTATAATAATGAACAACAGGCATCAAAATGGTAAAATAAATTAATTTTATGACACTCAGATTTACTAATTTTACAGATAAGTACAACATTGAGAAATAATCCACACTGAAATCATAATCAAAGCTACTAACCTTCTTGTAGAGCTTGATCCAGGTGAGGTCGCCCTTAGAGTCAGTGTATTGGAGGCCGAAGAACCAGACCTCGCGGAGGCCGATGGTCTTGACCACCTGGTCGAAGAGCTGCTTCCCAGTGGTCGTCTGCTGGATCGCGAACTCCAACTCCGCGTCCATCGTCGTCACCCGGACGTTCATCTAGAATTGTTGAAAATATTAATATATGTACACACAAAGCATTTTCTTAGCACCTTACATACATTTAAAAATTTGGATATTAATTCAATCTTAATTAGAACACTTATAAGAAAATACAGAATGCACACTGCACACTCATTATAATATGTTAAGTATTGAAGGTAATGAATTGTTACAATACTTGGAAAAATGATGAGAATGGAGATGTCATTACAATAAAATATTATTTAAAAATATCATTAAGAATAAAAGCAGAACAATATATGAAAATTCAAAAACTAATGAGCAAAGAAACTCTACAAAGCAAAATTTAAAACACACCGCTAACCTAAGGAGGGATATATAGCTAATAGATAAACGACAGCCATTCAAAAGACATGTTAAACTAGTAGAACTTCTACTGGAGAAATTATAAAATTGTTGAACTTCTGCAAATATAGAGTCGGATAGTGTGTTGAAGGTATTTATTTTAAGTAAGGATTAATTTTTAATTATTATTTACGGTTTATTTTTAACCGACGAAAAAAAGGAGGTTCTCAATTCGACACGTATATTTTATGTTTTTTTTTATATATTTGAACACGCATAACTTTTTACAATGTACCTAGTCCGATTTCGATGATTCTTTTTTGATTGGATAAGCCCTATCCAGATAGATGCCAGCCGATACATATCAAAGGACACCGACTTCGAAAATATCTGATTAGGTATCTATAGTAAATGAAAATTACCAATCGGTTATTTTTTACTTTCAGTGTTTATTTTAAAGTCGATTTTTATTTATTTTTATAAAGTTATTATTTTATTAAGGTTTATGCACACAATCTATAATTTAAGATATGTGAATTGGGAAGATTTTATCAAACGGTTTTAATCAAACATTATTATGATTGCTGGGATTAAATGAAAACTTACACATAAGTAATCAAATAGTAAAGAAAGTAATGACTTTACAACATGAGCTTTGTTATCTTTTACTCAATTTATCCTGAATATATAAACTGATGACAAAAACATCAAGTATTTATGTTTATTTCATGAAGTTGCACGCCTTCTAATGTTGTTTGAAAATTTAATTTTTATACCAATCTGTTAAGCACTTGTAGAATAGACCTTCATTTTTCTAACAATATAAATAACATTTATTAACAATGAATTATTGTGCTTTTTTGTATTTACACAATTTATAATAAGACAAATAAATTCAAAGTCAAACAAGAGTTTTAGTAAACTTAAGAAATAAGATACCAACACAATAAAAACCTCAACTAAATCATTATTAATACAAAAAAAAATCTTAAATGGAATTCCAATTATACGAGAAACACAACAACAACAAATAAAACAATTATGTGAGAATTTCGAAAAAAAAATTACAAATAAATAGAATAACAAACGTTCTGCAGCTAAGAAAATATTAAAGAATATAATGAGTAGCGATAATAATTATTGCCACATAAAATTCTCGTATATAAATGGCCTTAACAGCAACAAAATGCTCGTACAAAAGGCAGCAAGGCTCAGGCAAACGCCTTCCTGATAAACTGTCCTATCGCCATATTAACAGTATACATACTTAATAGCTTTCTAATACAAATGTTAAAGATAGCCCAAATATGCAGAGCATGTAAGGAGAAAAAGAAAAAAAATACAATTCGCTAATTGATTATTTTTATCAATAGATTTCCAGGGCGCCTTGGAACGTTAAGAGTGACAAGACCATGGGTCTCGTCGACCGTTTGTCATGAACAATCAGCAATCACTTCAGTAGTGAGAGTGTCGAAAGAATAGGTTTGAAGAAGCAATTGTCACTATTTATCCAATTAATGATCAAAAATAAAATTTACCCACTTCGTGTTCAATAAAAGCATAAAAAAAGTTAAACCAAAATAGAATTTGATGCATTTATTTTGTATCTATATTTACACGTTGTTCTGAGCCGGTGCCAAACGGATGTGATCTTCCGGGGCGATTGTGTCATCCGTATTTACAAGCTGTACGCCCCTAAGACTAGAAAGAAATAGCAGCATTTGAGCACGACTAGCGTCTGTTTTGATTGAAAAATATTTTTAAACGAATGCTTTTAAAATGTAACAAATATCTTTTGATCATATTTATTGATATATTGATATTATTTATGATTACAAATTTGGCTCAGTTTGTAGTGTAGTTGTACTGGCTGTGTCGTCGCGCGGTCGTGGGTTCGAATCCCGCTGGGGGCATTCATTTGTGTGATGAGCACAAATGTCTCCAGTCATGGGTGTTTAATGTTTATATTTATAATAAGTATATATTTAAAGTTATATATGTATAGTGTATCAACTATTTGGTATCCATACCATAGATCTCGAGCTTACCATGGAACTAGATGGCGCTGTGTGTTAATGTCCCAACATATTTATTTATTGAATTTACACATTAAAGATAGAATAAGCTGTTTTTGAACTTTATAAAATTGTGTTTATTTGAAATGACCGCTGTCCATTATGAAATAAAAATAACTAAGTACATATTATTCAGCCGTTGATGTACTATAAGACATCTGCTATTGTTTTAACATGAAATGAAATTCTAAAAATAAAACAACGGCTACCAAAACGAGTGCGTCAGTTTGCGCGCGATACTTTATCTTATCGTATTTGGCAGTATCCAGTGCAATGTTACCAGTTTCGGATACGGCATTACCTAATTAGCTAAGATGTTCACCTTGTTCTGAATGATATCCGAAGTAGAAATTGTACCGCTTAGTTTTTTATGCAAATTTCGAATCAATTACCAGCATTTTGGAATAAAAGTTGTCAATCTAATCTAAATAGTTTGCAGTTCCACAAGTTTTATTACAGATACTCTCTATTATATATAACTAACAATAAAATTCTCTTCAATTGTTATACTTCATATGTGATGTTGATACAAAAAGGCATTAAATACATCAGTCTAGAATATTACTGAATGTTAAAAGTTCCAAGTAGTATTTTATCATGCGATCGTAAATCTATGAACAATGGTCTCGTGTGCGATATTATCGGTGGCTGGTAACAATGTGTTCGCGATTCAATAGCTCCGAGGTCGACGATGAGCCTTGATTCCTCCCCTATAGCTGCAACTTGTAACCCGCATCACTATTATTAGAAATTTCATAATAAACCATTTATGTAATACTTTATAATAATTAAAAACAGGAATGTAAGATATGACAGAATCTATACATATAATAAAATTGTAACTAAGCAGAATCTGTACACTAAATATTTTTTGGAAAACCTTATTGAAATAGACATTATTATTGATAGAGGCCGAATCTATAGTTTTTAGAATTTTTGCCTGTCTGTCTGTTACCGCATCACGCAAAAACCACTGGAGGGATTTTGATGAAATTTAGTATGATGATAGCTGGTTATTCGGGTCAAGATATAGGATACTTTTTACAGCGGTAAAATATCTCATCCCTGAGAAATCGATACAAAACGGAAGTAGTCGCTAGTCTATCGATATAATTAGTAAAAATTCTAGGCTACAGCTATGAATGGATTATCGATAATGCATCAAATTCTACTATACGTTGTCTAAACGAGTTTTTAGTTACGAGCTATTGTAATTTTAATCTAAATGGTTAGCATTTTCAATGTACCTACGTAAGTAAATACATATTTTAATTACTTTTATAGATCGATTTAACCAAGGTTTTTAAAAATGATACTACTTCGTTTATTATTCTTAATGAACTTGATTAAAAGCTACATTTAACAGCTAAGCGACCGGGTCAGTTGATCTTGAGCGCGATGAATCAGCACCGTTTAATGCAAGCGGGAGATAAGCGACAATCTGGGCCTTATCAAAGTAAACGAATGTTTATGAAAGGCTAGCATTTCGCTACAGTATTACACCTGCGAGGTAAATCTTGTAGAGTATTAAATCTTTAATTAATGTAGTATTTTTCAAATCGTTATTTTTATTCCTTAACTAGCATTGCCCGCGGCTCCGCCCGCGTTCAGATGACCAAAAAGAAAATTCTTAGGTTTTACATATACTCTTACAATGCAGTTTTTGTATTTTTTCTCAGAAATGAGATACTTTCCCGCGGTAAAAAGTATCCTATATATTAACCCGGATAATCAGCTATCACCATACCAAATTTCATCTAAATCCCTCCAGTAGTTTTTCTGTGATGCGGTAACAGACGGACGGACGGACAGACAGACAGACAAAAATTCTAAAATCTATAGATTCGGCTTCTGTATCGATAATAATGTCTATTACAATAAGATTTTCCAAAAAATATGTAATGTACAGATTTGGCTAAGTTACAATTTTATTATATGTACATACATAATATATATGTATTTTCCGCCAACCCGCACTTGGCCAGCGTGGTGGACTATGGTCTGATCCACTGATAGTATCGAAAGGAGGCCCGTGCCCAGCAGTGGGACGTTAAAAAGGGTTGAATACATACATAAGTATGTATTTAATAGAACCGAGAAACTTTTGATTATTTACATACATATATAAATCTGCTTTTCTTGTTAATAAAAAGTACGATAATATTTTATGTACCAATACACAATAAATAAAACTATTAAAAGTGTATCGACATTTTAAGCAAACAGCTTTACGATTTTGTCATTTATATATTAAGTATGTATGTACATGTATTTTTTAATAGAACAATTTTAAAAACAATAACTACCTACTAATAATGGATTTCACAGATATCTTTTTCTTGTTTATCTGTGGTCGTACAGAGAGATTCACATCGACTTCCGGGTCAATTATTGATATTTAAAAAATACCTTACATATAGGATAGGTAGTATCAATTTAACAAAAAAAATATATATGATAGTAACACTGGGTAAAATAACATGAAATTTACTGATCTTAAAGTATTTCGATATGTTACGAGTAAAAACTACTCACCACTTCCGTTTTCGCAACCTCTTTAGTTTTTGGCAATTTCGATTTGCCATTTTTGGGGAATAAAAATTCCATTAGTCTCATTTTAATGTAGATTATTCGAAAATAACAAATTGAAATTAACGACGATACTAGAAAAGACGTGTACAATCTAAGAGCCGTGGTAGAAATGTGTTATCATGGCATCCTACTTTCGAGTTTCGTGACTCAAAGTTATAAAATGATCGCATAAACATCTCCCTAGTGATTTACAATATCAACTTGGTACGAACATCGTCAGCGTGTTTGAGCAGTGCATATTGCGAGTCTTTGCTAACAATTAAGATATGAGAATGACATCACTGACTCGCTCGCTTTGATACATGAGAAACATTTTCTGGATTAACCCATAATTAAATAAAATATTATTCAATTTATTTAAAAAATATATCCATATATTTTATGTTCGAGATATTTTAATTCATCTTTAATGACATTTCTCATAAAAATGATAGTAAGTTTTTAATCTTTATATAGGTACATATTAGCAACTTACCCTCGGTCCGCTCGGATCCGCTCGTACTTACTTAAAAAACGGGAGGTGGGGTTAGGAGGGTGAAAAATACATTACAGCCAACTCTCATACCCATTTATAAAAAAAATCATTAAAATCGGTCGAGCCATCTCGGAGGAGTGCGACCACCAAATATATAATAATATAGCGACATATGTATTTATATATTATATATGTATTATAATAAATCAATAGTTTTTGCATCTGTTTATAATCGATACCTTTTGAGGTCATATATTTATATTATACTTAGTTTATATATATATATATATATATATATATATAGTAAAGCTAAGATCCAATATGCGTCGCTATTTTTTAGTATTTATTATGTATTAGGTATCTATAATAATAATTATAAGAAATCATACGTTTACATGTAAAAAAATCAAATAACTTTCAAATTCATTAGTTGAGCAATTAATAAAATATTATTTTCGTACATGAGATAACAACGTCAGTTAAGCCAGTATAATGTTTAATACGGGGCTATGCATAATTAAGTCATATATGCAGTTTACGCTTCGATATATGTATATATTAATATGATAATTAAATTAAGGTATCGACTCGACAATAACGCGTATCGCAGAAATGTGTAATGAGTTATAATATCGATAATCTTAATGAGAAAACTTAGCTTCGTTCTTGTGCAAGTTTGAATTTTTTAACCGTTTTTTATAAGATATTGTACATAATATAGTAATATGTATTTTGTTTTTCAGTTTGATTATTGTAGAAAAACACTACACTTCCTTAAGGAAAACAACGTGAGGAAACCTGCATGTCTGAGAGAACCTAGCTTCGAAAGTCATGTCCACCAACCCGCACTTGGCCAGCGTGGTGGACTATGGCCTGATCCCCCTATTGAAAAGAGGAACGTGCCCAGCAGTGGGACGTTAAAAAGGACTGAATACATACTTTCTTAATTTACGCGAATATTTGACACTTTAAACTCTAGTCGCCTCGTAGCTTATCATGGAACTAGATGGTGCTGTGTGTTAATGTCCCAACATATTTATTTATCATTTAAAACACATATCACAACGCCACGTTATACCATATTTTATTATAAACAAACATAATCAACTAATGTATCAAGTATCAATACATTTATATACATATAAATGAATAATGGATACATAAAAAAATATATAAATATTCTTCATAATATAAACAATTATAACTTGTAATATAAATAATAAGATAAGATAAAGAAATAAAATTACAAACTAGCATTTACTTTATTTAATCAAGGTTGCCAACCATATCATAATCATTAATTACCTAAGTTGAAACAAATCCACGAATAACAGTAGAAAACTCTCCATGATGACATGTTTAAAAATTATAAATCATTGTGATGTATTATTTCTTAACGATATTTATTGAGCGTTAAAATTACCTAACAGAAACTATTTTAATAACTATTCTAACATTATAGAGAAGAAAAATTTGTTTTTTGTTTATTTGTTTGTATCGAATACTCTCCGAAGCTACAGAACCGATTTAGATGAAATTTGGTAAGAAGATAGTTTAAAGCCCTAGGAAGGACATAAGAGTTTTTATCCGGGAAATCATCCTTTTTAGGGGGGTAAAAATAGGGGTGAAAATTTGTATGGGGAAGCAACCCGGGACACACCCGAGCGAAGTGAGGGTGAATCGCTAGTGACAAATAAGAAGGTAGGAGTTATCAAATAGTCTCAAGCGGGATGTATTTCGTTTAATTTTTTTTATTAGCGAATACCCTTTCTCCGCTCGGGTGCGCACTAAGTACGTTTTAATTTTTTTCGAGCGAAACCCTAATCTTTTTCTAAAATAAAATTAGCCTAAATTACTCCTTACAACATCAGCTATCTGCCAGTTACGTCAAAATCAATCCAGCCGTTTCGGAGATTATTCGGAACAGACAGACAGACCAAAAAAAGATTAAAAATTGTGTTTGTGTGTATTTTCGTTATTTTTTCACACTGAAACGACTCGACGGATTTGTATGAAATTTAGTAGGTACATAGATGACTACGACCAGTGAATAAAATATAGGACATTTCTGGGTACCTACGTAAGCGAGGGGGGCAAGGTACTTGTTTTATTTATAATTAGTAAATAAATTATAAATAAAACATATGCGTTCATCCTTAATTTTTTCCTGTAGAAAAAGAAGTAGTATGTAAATAAAAAAAAAAAGGGTAAAATAGGTTTTACTATTTCTATCTAATAGGCAAACGCGTGTAATGATGAATTACTGGCCCTGAGAATAACAACGATTTTCCATGGATATTACAGCAAATGACTCTCCGTGCCACTTGTAAAGGAAGTGACGATAGAACGCTATGTTGAATGTCTATAATTAAACATTATTTTTTATAATAAGTACTAAGTCATAAAATTATGTGTAGATATATATAGATAATTATCTTAACAATGTATATTTATATTTTTAAAGTTTATTTAACAATATTTTTTGGCACTCCTAAAAGCCACGAAATAAAAAAAATGAATTTAACAATATTTTTCGGATTTTCGAATTCACTTAATGAGAAAAATTTACAAGCAGGTAGTTGAATATAGATTTTAAAGAAATTTTAACAAACTGAGCCGATGCTGAGGGGTAACTTGCAAGCTGATGTATTTCTTTTAAAAAACAAAGGATACGGCATGGGACGCATGTTCCAGGCAGGTGAGTGAGCAGGTGCGTCTGTCATATGTTTGACACAATTAAATTGATAGATGCCCCGTAGCGATCGCTTTCGTTACAATTTTTTTAAAGTTTAGGATCACAAGTTACTTTGTTTTAAGTACCAACTACTACCCACTGCTTATTTTTTTCCGACACCTTCAACATATATCGTTATATTTTAGCCAATGTATACAAAAACTTAACAAATTATATACTAAAACCTTCCTCGGGAACCACTCTATCTATTAGTGAAAACAGCATGAAAATCAGTGAAGTAGTTTTTGGGTATATCGCGAACAGACAGAGAGACGCAGCGGAGGACTTTGTTTTTATAATATTCGTATGTAGTGATAAATAATCTTCTTTTTTCTTCTAAATATCCTTCCTTCCCCGGTACCTCCAGAGTATAACGCGTTTAAACAAACAAAATCATCAGCTTTATATATGTATGTGATGATGATGTTCTCCTAGCCGATTCCGGCTACAATCTCATTGAGACTAGCCAACTGCGCAGGAGATATTATAGTGCACAATGTACGCGCAGACACAAGTGCACTCTCTATTCCTGTCACTCTCATACTCCGGTGGGACGACTGCTCGACACGACCAGTGAGAGTTAAGGCGCAGGACCGACGGCTTTACGTGCTCTCCGAGGCACGGGGGTGAAACACCGCCACCTTCCCAACTCCGGGCTGTTACTGAGATTTACTATACAGAAAGACTCAATAACTAAACTTGGCCCGACCCGGGACTCGAACCCAGGACCTCCGAGTGTGCAGCCGTACATGCTAGCCACTACACCACCGAGGCAGTTATATGTATGTAAGTACATAAGTACTTACTATAAACGTACAAGAAGTTCTAGTCAACCGAGTGTAGATAATATCGAAGAAGTGTAAGTTAAACGATGTGAAACGTTATGGTCACGGAGCATATCGACCATCAAATTAATTTTCAAGTACAACTAGTCATGAATGGGATGCGCTAACCTGCTTTGCGATGAATTGTAAATTAAAAAAAAAGTACTTGGATGTATTTTTAAGTACAGTTGCTATAAAAAATATTAAACTGATATCGCACTACTATTATAAATGCCGAAGTTTGTGCGTGCGTGTGTAATTGTGTACGTTTTGTCACTTCTTCACACCAAGATAACTAAATGAAACTTGCGACTCACCCTGGCTCCGCTCGGGTTCGTCCGTACTAACGTTTTTACGTTTAGTATAGATTTCCTTGCCTTACGGTGAAGGAGAACATCGTGAGGAAACCTGCATGTCTCAGAGAACTTAATAAGTTTAAACTTTCGAAAAACATGTGTATTCCGCCAATCCGCACTTTGCCAGCGTGGTGGTCTATGGCCTGATCCCCGCGTATTGAAGAGAGGCCAGTGTAAAAAGGGCTGAATACAATAGATTTCTCAGAGATGAGATATTTTCCCACAGTAAAAAGTATCTTATATGATGACCATATCATCATACCAAATTTCATCAAAATCCCTCCAGTGGTTTTTCTGTGATGTAGTAACAGACAGACAGATAGACAGACAAAAATTATAAAAACTATAGATTCGGCCTCCGTATCGATAATAATGTTTATTTCAATATGATTTTCCAAAAAAATATTTAATGTTCAGATTCGGCTAAGTTACAATTTTATGATATGTATAGATTAAATATTTAGTACACAGATAGACTGGCGAGGTAGCACATAAGCTAATGTCAGTAATAAAAATTTGCCTACAGGGGGCGTTTTATTTACATAATATTATAGAAATAAATGACACCATTAATTAATAAGTAATTAATTAGCTACAATAACATATCTTATGCGGCAAATATTTAATTTATTTCATATGGTACGTAATTAAATATAGAATTATTCAATATTCATAGAAATTTTTAATATAAAATACTGATAAATAAGATCATAAGCATTTTTTTAATATAGGTCGAATATATTTTAATATCAGTAAGTGGATTCAGAAGGTCGACTTGAAACATTGAATCTAAAATAACCTAAATAAAAATTAATGTCAATTAAGTACAAAGTAATATATATATATATATATATATATATATATATATATATGGCTATAAATATATATATATATATAATACGTATAATGAATAACCAGTCAAGACTTGCTTAGCAACTTCATTGAAGATAAATTATTGTGCAAACGAAAACCGTTGTTTGTATTGCCAATACTTGCATTGGCGATTAGATATTATATCTGGTTATAATGAAGTAATAGTTACTTATTTTTGTATCAAAAACCATTCTTCCATCTATACTAATATTATAAAGAGGTAAAGTTTTTTTAAAGGAGATTGTGAGTTTGTGACGTTGTAGGGGGTAATTTCTGGATCTACTAAACCGATCTAGATGAAATTTGTTAAGAAGATAGTTTGAGACTGGGAAGGACATAGGATACTTTTTATCCCGAAAATCATCTCTTAAAGGGGTGGAAATGGGGATGAAAGTTTTTATTGGGAAGCAAGCTAGGGACGAACCCGAACGAAGCGAGGGTGAGTCGCTAGTACGGTATAAAATAATAATTCCGGATTGACTCATGCCAAAGGGCTCCTAAAATAAGAGAATCAGTTGAGAATGCTATCTGCTAAATTTTGTTTGTGACCTATAATCGGGGCGAGATTCAAGAGTACCACAATATCTGGATGCAATCTATGTCATTGCCAAATTTTATCGAAATCTGTTCAGCGTTTTAAGCGTACAAAATGTAAAACAGACAGACAAAATTACTTTTACATTTATAATATTAGTATTAATAAGTCCATGTGTGCTCCTTCGACGCCTAAATCTCTCATTCTCTGGCGATGTAAATACGTTACATGCTTTTGTAGCATACGGTCATGCGGCTTAGAAACGATACAAATACTTTCATGAATACATGTACATATATTTATAATAAAATAAAATAATTTCTTATAAGGTAAATCGATGAAACACTCTACAATGTAGCGGAAAATTAACTATTGTACAGGTATTACGATCAACAATAACTGCTGTATTTTATGAGTCAGACGCTTTATAATAATACTAAGAGCATGACTAAAATATTACTTTTATAAATCTTTATATACTTACATAGTATATATAATAACTATTAGGGAAAATATGATAAGTCTGTAATTATCATAAAACAGTGATGTCATGGTAGTGGGAGATCCCGATGTATCTGGTTGACCCCTTGCTCTTTTTCCAGACGATTTTTGTTAATCATAAAACATATTAACAAACACGACCTAGAGGGGTTATCACCAAAAATTTGCTCCAGACTATTAAAAAAAAAAAACAAAAGTTTTTTAAGTACTAAAACTCTTCCTATGACAAATTAGTAGCAATCGAAAATAAATAACTTGTAGAAAATGCCATCTAACATTTGGCGGCATTTTTCGAACACATTAGCTAACACCCAGGTATAAATAGATAAATTGAAGTATGTAGTTAATTGCTCGTGTCGTTTTCCGGAATGAACCAAGTATCAAAATGTGGATAATTTAATAAGAATATTAATAATATAGAGTTGTCATATCAAAACATCTGTAGAGGTTTTTTAGTAAAAAAATAGCCTGGCGCAAATTTTTGGTCTTAATACGTTTTGTATTCAGCCCTTTTTAACGTCCCACAGCTGGGCACGAACCTCCCTTACATAAGAGGGGGATCAGGCCATAGTCCACCACGCTGGCCAAGTGCTGGTTGGTGGACTTCACATGTCTTTCGAAAACTTGCTAGGTTCTCTCAAACATGCAGGTTTCCTCACGATGTTTTCCTATACGTTTTATGGTTTACAAAATAATTTTCGCCTGGAAACAGAATGAGGGGTCCACCAGATAGAGCAGGAACTACCTATGGTATTAAATTTTGGTACCAATATGGCATAGTAGATGCTAACTATTAAATGATTTTCATAGAATTGTTACAAGTTGATAGACAAGCTTATACGTAACGGTGAAACGAAATGAAAAGTAGTCTGGGTCACTACTTCTTTAGAACATTTGTAGGCCAATAATGTTTTTGCCTTTAAAACAAAAATTGAAGTATGTAAAAAGGAGGTCATCAAACTAGATATCGAATTTACTATTTCATATTTATTATAAACATGGGTTTATTTACTTCAATACTTTTATAACAAAAAAAAATCATTTGGTTGCTCAATCTAAGTGCGCACTTAGAAGCCATTTTTGGAAATTCAACATCTAGCTGTCTAATATGAACAGTTTTAAATATATAATGGAAAAAACTTAATTTTAAAAAAAATTGAATGAGAATTTGATAAATAATCATAAATTGTAATTACGTTTCAGCCGCACAAGGCTATTCTGAGATCAAATGAGTTACAATGCAGTAGAAACAAGTATAAAGAGGTTTTTGCTTTTGTTTTTGTCAAATAAGACGGTCTTTAAACGAGGAAGATCCTTGATATAATCTGACTTAAGGCTTATTGTCGTCGTTTTGCAGCGTGATTTTTTGTTAAAATCATTGGTACAGCAAATGTTGTCGACGTGGCTAAAAGCTAGCAAGCTGGCTAAACTAGCTCTAAGCCAACTCCGGAACTAATAATACTAATTAAGTAATTAAGAATAATATCTGTACATTGTTATAGACTAGTACAAAATTGGCTTCTCAGCAGTAGGGACGTTTGAACATGGCAACGTCTATGTCGATTAGATAACATTTATAATGTTTTACGGTAATTACACGCGATATATGTAATCTATACTAATATTATAAAGAGGAAAGATCTGATTTTTTGTTTGTTTGTTTGTTACCAATAGGCTCCGAAACTATTGAACCGATTTAAATGAAATTTGGTAAGAAGATAGTTTGAGACCCTGGGAAGTACATAGGATCGGACTTTTTATTTCGGAAATCATCCCTGGAGGGATCATCCAAGGAGTTGAAAATGGGGATGAAAGTTTGTATGGGGAATCAATAAATATTAATATATGTATATAGTTATGATAACGATTAGGTATATCTCGCCATTCTGTAAAGTTAGAGGCCTCACCGGTCATTACGCATCGCATTATGCTTAATCGTTATAATATTAACATAAAGTATTATGTAATATAGAAAAAAAAATTAAGCCAACCGTATAACAAAATGACTAGTTCCATGAAGATAAAAACATTTGCAAATAATATTTAAATATCTCGTGCATTTACTTAGACAATGTTAAACTCGAACGGGTTAAAGTTGCTCCTATAGTATATATATAATATATATATATTATATATATATATATATATAATATATATATATATATATATATATATATATTTTTTATTTTCAACGAATGAAATCAAGAGCGAGGGCGCATTAGCGAGACAGGAAACCTTTTGTCCCTTTTTATCCGCCGGTTACGATAGGGACAGGGAGAAAAAGACGGTTAAAACCGTTTCGAGATAAAATAAGTAATAAAATCTTAACCGACCCAACTTGTATGACGTCGTGATGACATCAGCGTTACTTATGAATTGAGTCTACAAGTATCATAGAAATATGACATTTGACTGTTGCTATGTGAAAATTTCTAACGTGAAAAGTGCACGCTCAATTAAAACAATGCAATGGTGGATCATGTATGAAATAACACGCCTTCGAAATGAATTTCATTGGATATTTTTGAATTATGGATAAGTACAAAATTTTCCTATGAAGACCATGATTGTTATGTAACTCGATTCGAGACTATATCATAGCATTGTCCTTTGAACGTTATATAAGACGTACCTGTTTTCCGCCGGCAACCATTTTGCTGGTTTTAATATAACACAGGTACAAAAGTCACGGTCACACACACACACACAATAGGGTGAATATACAAGATAATTCTGTAAAAGCCGCGTCTGCCGGACGCGGCGGTAGAGTTTAAACTGAACGGTCGTGATGCGCCTGCGCAGGACGAAGGCTTACCTGATATTGAAATTACATGCCCACAACCAAATTTAGCCTCTATATCAGCAATTGATACAGGTTATAATCCAATATAATATCATTACGGCGCATAGTTTTATTTATATATCTGAGTACATCGAACGCTCAGTGCAACTTAACTTTGCACCTAGGCAGGTAGCTTTCTGTGTATATTCACATTAATGCTATGGACGACGGCCTACGGATATATTTCTTTCTCACTTCTAAATGGAATCGTGATCCAATCGATGACTAAAGACGTAATAGGTTATTTTATATATTAACTTTAAAAGTAAAGACTGAGCTATGCTTCAAATTATAGTTAACTTTTAGTTATATTATGATTAATTATATCTATTACTTCACAAACTTCTACATCACTATAACAAAAAATACAATAATTAGCAGTAGATGAGATGCATTTGATTATATTTAAAATTAATTAAAAATAAATGTAACTGATAATATGTACATTTTACGAAGATTAACTTGAAAATGTATCACAAGGAAAACTTTTAAAATATTCCAGTACATATAACATTGATTGGTTATAGTTTAGATGTTAACATTCTCCATAAGATGATTAAGACCGGCACGTTTCGAAGCCATTAACAAGAGAATTGATTGAAGATGGTTAAAACACTTAGACATAATATATCATACATGCAATGTACATAACATATATATATATATATATATATATATATATATATATATATAAATGCGTGTGACGAGACGATAATTAAAACTCGACACTGGCTATACATCGCTAATCTACGGAATAGAGGACTTGAAGTCAGCGTCATAGTACTTTACTTCATTTTCCTATGTATTTTTAACCGACTTAAACGATGGAAGTTTGTGTGACAAGATATACGTTTATTGAAGTAACTTTGATTATATTATTTTTTAAATTTATTATTTATTATTATATATTATAAAGAGACAGAGTTTGTGTGATTGTTTGTTTGAACGCACTAATCTCAGGAACTAATAAGATTTGAAAAATTCTATTTGCGTTAGATAGCCCATTTATTGAGAAAGGCTAGTCTTTTATATAATAATTACTGAGTAAGCTACGTTAGTTTAAATATTTTAATTATAAAAAAGAAATCTCCGTAAGAGTGGAATAGGTAGTAGGTACTTATACTTACTGATTACAAAGGAAAATTTATGTTAACAATGGTTTTGCTAGAACAAATCATTTTCCATGATAAATGGCAATCTATTGCCAGACAGAGGAAGAACGCCAGTACTTTTGTATCTAACAATAGAAATAATTGGTCAAAACGGCATAATTGAGACATGTGCATCCGTGCCACTAACAAAATTTTCAAGCGACAGTATTTAACTACTAATATATATTCATGTGTTGCTGTGTTTGTTCTCTTCTCATATATTTGACTCTGACTTGGACGTATGTTTTATATACTGAAAGAAAATCGAATAATGCATAAAATATTGGATAGAAATGAAATCGATAATTCTATCGACATGTAGAAACTATGCATGCAGCATTGCGATTTAAAATGATTAAAAAATAAACTATTTCGGCAATCTAGTAGTTAGCTTTCATGGCTGTAGATTGTGACGGTCTAGGGGTTTCAGTCACAGTCGATGAGGAAAGGCCAAAAGTGGAGTTTTTTTTTCCAATAAATAACAATGCAAAGCAATTTCAATTATTATCACACTGTAGAAAGCTGTACGGTAATATGAAAAGTATCGAGATTTACGTGTCACGTGGACAATATAAATATATACGTTATACATATAATATGTATGTATCTAACAATTACAGGTACGTAATATTCGTAGTTACCTATGTAGTTCAAATTACGCCACAAAACTGAGCAAATATGTAAATAATCTCTTGGTGTAGGTATATTTTCGGCCAATTTCGGTCACATATCCACATACAACAACAGCATATTATAAATAGTGTGCAATCAGGTTATCAAGCTAAGAGCAAAAAACGGAGCAGCAGAAATTTACAAAAAAAAACAAATCAAGTAAAAACCTTACTAACTACAAAATTATATCCTATGTCAATGCCATAATAAGGAAGAAAATCAATAATAATAGCCTCATACATTAAAATCCCTCACGCCATTTAGGCTAAAGAAAAAAAAAAGAAAATATTGTACCTAACATATTTGCATACACTCAAAGAAAATATATCCTCCCATTTAGGATCCACAAAATATATATTATGTGATGATAGCATAACAATAGTATATATTGGATACAAAATTAGCTTCTCTAGCATAAGTAGAGCTTGTTCGTACGAAAGCGAGTGGGTAAGATGAAAGAAAAACCTTTTATCTCCCTACTCAATGTATTACGTGTATGGTGCTGGCGCGACGTGCGGGTGCAGTGCCCACTAACTAGATAACGCGTGTCCCACTTTCTAGCTTCCTTCCTATGCGCTCACATTCGACTAAGAATATACCTCATAAAATGCTCAATAACGTTACGGAATTTAAAAAAAAAAAGCAATCCTTATAACTAAATATCTCCATTACAAATATTTTTTTGATTTCACTTACTTTTATTGTAAAAAATGTTTGAATTATTATATAAAAGAGCAAATATTATATGTCCAAAAATACTTCCTTTAGCTATCGACATTAGAAATGAAAAAACACATATGCATATTTTCCCTTGTCATTTCTGTACCCAGCAATTTTTAAATACAAATTCAAAGAACCATTAAATATCTAATTTCGTTTGAATTGTTAGCAGAGGGTCATAAATCTCAAGATTCGACATGAAAATAAAACGTTTTATTGATGATTATGTGTCCAGAACATTATAATCACTATGGTCATGGTAATAGGTGTGCTCGTATTTAAATTATGATTTTTATTATTCTTTTCAGATCTTTCAAGAATTAACATTTTCATGCAACAAACACAACTTATTTGCTTAACACAAGATGAGATACACCATTACTGTTTATAATTATGTAATTAGAAATGAATTGGAGAAATGCATTATATCATATATGTGAATAGTAAGTATTGTTAAAATTATGTTATTTTTATTATTTATTTTGCTGAGTTCCAAACATTTCCTATACTATAACTTTCCCCACCAACAAACATAACAAAGTAATTCAAGCATTAAAATCAATTGGCTTCCAACTATAATAAAAATATTTTAATCAAACAAACACATTAAAAGGTAAGAGTTAAAACAAAAATTCAATACACTCCAGGTTAAATTTAGCAAACATAGCATACAATTTAAAAAAAAGGAATAAAACTAAAAGAAAGTCCAATCAATAATAAAAAAACTGAAATTTGCAAAGCATGACTAACCAATACATCATTCCCACTGGGAACTATGATTTTAGTAATATATTCAAGTATCTGAAAAATAAATATTTAGTAAGTATAATAGGCAATTGTGTTACATTAAAATAAGCTAAGCAGTTGCATAAAGCCTTCATTATAATATAAGAATCAGCATAAAAGAAAGTTATAAAATGAACGTTAAATTAAAGCTTTAATCAATGTTATTTATATTTTGAAACAACAAATAGTAGGTTCTATATATTATTATATATACCTTACTGTTTGTTGTGTGACCCTACTTGCTGTGCCAGAGGTTGCGGATTTGAGTTCATCTGGAGGAATTTATTTATTACGAGCATAAATGTTTAGTACTCCAGTCTTGGGTGTTTATATTTATTTATAATATGTATGTATATAAATGTGTAGTGTATCAACTATCTGGTATCCATAACACAAGCCTTGTATCTTACAATAGAAATAGATGGTGTTGTGTGTTAAAATCCCAACATATAAAATATACAAAAAAAATATAAACATTCTATTCATTCAAACTTCATATAAAATGTTTGATATACAAGTATTATATATAAAGATACAGGTTTTAAAAACGTTCAGTATTCTATAATGAACTTGTTTTATAAAAATGAGAAATTATCAATGGTTAACAACCTTATATCAGCTTATTCGAAACAATTTATTTTAATTGTATTCAGATAAGTTGAAAGCAACCAGTCTAAATATATATTTAAAATTGTTTTTACATATTTACTTTTCATATGTAGATGTCAAAACTATAAAATATATCTGCATGGTATAAAAAAATATATTAAATGTGCTATTTATGTTATATTCTAATTGTATTTTTTTTCGAATAAGTTTACTTTCAACACTATTTTCATTGATATTTTTTTAATATAAAAACAGAAATATAACTTAAATAAAGTTTTAATAATTAATTAACGTAAATTGCGCAATAAATAATATTAATCAATTTATAATGAAGCATTAACTAATTGTGCATTATGTTAATCACTCCACTACCTATATCATAGATGATATATTTTAGTGACCATTTATTTTCACAAGTATAATATAATGTAAAACATCAAAGATAAATGATATTCAATGTGACCACTGCCTGTTAAACAAACACTTTTACTTTTTGATGTCTTATACATAAACAACTCTTTATAATATTGTTTTACACCATTCATCTACTAAGTTCCATTCATATAAGTAAGAGCTAAATAATGTACGTTCAGTGATTTAATATGCTGCTTGATCACATTGCAATGGTGAAATCAGGAAAAACACGCATCAACATTCTGATTGTCGATGTTCGTAAAGCAAGAATACTAAATACTAAGCTTTTAATAAAATATAAAAGCGAGACTTACCGATTTAGGCATGTTTGCGGTTTAGGATCACAATCTGTAACAAAAAGCACTATGTAAGTGACATTATCACAAAAATTTGAGATTTAGGAAAGCGGTTGACATGTATTTAGTGCCGCGTCAACTTGATTTATGAAGTTGTGAGATAATCAATTATTAAACGTGTGTAAAAAGTATGTTTTCTTTTCTTTAACAGAGGATTCACAATGTTTTCTCATAAAATAGTATACAGGCGGCGACTGTAAATATGTAGTCACCGGCGGGGATTCTTTAGTTACGGGAGAATAAGACGACATCACATGTTTTATGTTCAAATTACAGAAGTAATGAATTTAATTTGATCACAGACACTAAACTTACCCAATAAAAAGAAGAATATCACCTAATAATCCACATAAGTAGCACAACACACATGAAGAAAGCACACACCCAAAAGAGCCACAAAAATATCACGATGTGATGTGACAAGTGACTGCGTGACGTGGTAAACAGTGCTACCATATATCATAGTATAAAATATACCATAGTTTATAACAGAAATTATCACAAATAGGTACATGGCAATAATTAATCATTTAATGACATTTTATTCAGAGAAACAATTTGTTGCGTTTACTGAAGTGAATTTAATTCACTAATAAAAATGAGTCAAAATTTATAAAAATATTTAAAAAAATACCTTCTAAAATATAACTATTTAAACTAAACTTGCAACCAGGCTATAATTTATAAATAACTGCAATTTTCTTCGACCTTTCTTGTTAATACCAATAATCAATATACATATACTAGCAGAACCCGCGGCTTCCCCCGCGTTTAATCTACAGCAAAAACTCTTTTGCTTTATGTTATATTATAGCAACACACCCTTGCTTTACTTGGGTTCGTACCTATGTATTTATATAATATTTAATTATTTGGATATTGTTAACACAAAAATAATAAAATTGCGATAAAAAAATGGGAGGTGGGGGTAGGAGGGTGTGAAATACTTTACGACCTATTCTCATACCTACCAAATATACAAAAGAAAACATTAAATTCGGTCGAGCTCGAGCCATTTCGAAAGAGTGGGACCACAAACACCGTGAAACGAGATATTTATATATTAGATAGAAATTATGCCGCCTTAGATTGGCATGTAATAACAAATGCTATAAGTAGTAATACGAAGAAATGTTCGTTTACATATTTATTGTGTAATTTGTATTAACCTCAAATGAAAAGTAAGTATAAGATGGAAATTTAAAAGCTACTAAAAGAAAATTGAATTGAATTGACATTTTTAACTTTATATCGTGCAATTTATCATTATTACATCGGCTCATAAAAATAAAATAATACAATAAAAGAACAAATTATGTATATAGAAAATTTGGATGTGAACTTAAGTTGCTAAAAACTTTTTCAAAGACATAAGAATTTCTTGGTCTTTGTTATTGGCAAGAGACGGCTCGATTTTCGCCCAAAGCGTCGACATTGCCATTCATCAGGGATATCCAGCATATTTCGAGGCATGTAGGAGTTAGGACTTGTAATAAAATTATTAGGTGTACATTTGCTATATATTTTTAAATAAAATATGCCTACAATATTATTTTTATTTTTTATAGATCACCTATATGTAGTTTCTTAGTAAGCCCATGTTCCAGCAGGGTGGTAAGATAGCATGTCTCATTTTATACTTTACAATAAAAAAATATAGTTTTAATTATAAAGAATTTTCGAAACAAATAAGGTCATATGATAGAACTTTTTTTTATGATTTTATTATGATCTAAATCTATGAAGTTATAGTACGTCTCATTCATAAAAAGCATTACCAAGAGAATTGAATACTGAGAATGAGTGGTTGGCGTAGTTAAGAGATAGAAACTCCATTGCAGAGTAAGATTCATTGGGGAAGACTTCACGAAAGGAGAGCGCCACACGTAGGGCAATTTATAGTGATATCTCTTTTATACCTAGTTTTTTGCTACTATTGCGTTCACATCTTACCTGTGCAATGTATTGTACCTAGAAGTTAGACCTGCTGAAGAAAGAATTGAGAAAGATAGGTGCATTCTGCGGTGGTACTGACTGGCTGATGGATCAACACACAGCCGCTGGTCGAATAAACGTGAAATTTTGAGGACGTATTCCTTATATGATGTAGGCATTCGATAAGATTGGATTTTTCGAAATTCATCTCCTAAGTGGGTAAAATAGGGGTTGAAAGTTTGTATGAAACTCTGTAATTAATATGTACAAAAGTACAAAAAAATCACTATAGACAATTTAGTTTTAAAACTTTCTGCAAAATGATGTCCACATAGCCATAATCCCTTCACGACCGCGGACACGCCAGCGTGTTAGATAACAATAGATTTCTTAGAATTTTAATAAATTTCTTAGAAACTTACCTTATTATCTTTATGATGTTGTATTTAAATTTACCTTTATGGTGTTAAAATATAAAAATGGTGATTTCGTCAATTTTGGTCGTCTTATTGCTTTAGCTTTATAATTTCTTCAGTTTTTGTCTTTTGAGAACAAATAATATCCATTTTCTTTGCATTCTGGTACTGCACATTTTGTTATTCTAATTAAATTTTAAATAAAATGAAAAAAATCTAAAGGCTATAGTGATCGCGACATCTGGTGGGATAAAATGCCAAAATTCTTCCTCATTTGCTTAGCATGAAAATTTTAGTCAACCTGAAACTTGGGAAATATTATTTTGTCGTAATTACGTACTGTACCTTAGGATGATTATAGTATAGGCTTCGATCAACAATGATAACGTGTCACATATAAAATCAAAGCTAAATTCTGTCCGTGTGAATATGCACTTATACAGCTTCATTTGTATACTAACGAACCAAGACAGTCTTATAATAGTTTTATTTTTAAGCTAATCAACACCATAGCATCTTGTTTTTTAAAGTCACAAATCTTCGAGTTATCATCATACACATAAGATAGTTTCGTAAGATTTATAATCTTTATTGTAAAATCAACCTTATAAAAAAAAACACTTTTTCCCGTTGTTGCTTTGTGTGATGTTATGTTTTGTTTCTGTTTGCTTCATTGAATTGGCGCGTATATTGGCTGACCTGGGCCAACATTCATAGCGGTTTTAAAATTGTTCAAAATTTTGTTTTTATATTATTTCGTGGGTTAAATCTTAAAATATTGACTTAATCTACATGTACGTACGTGACTAGCTTACGTTGGCATTGTTTCAATAGAACTAATCGAAATATACGCTCACTTTTCAAATCAGCTGATATTTACCGAGATGGATTTCTTACGCCGCGCCGACCCGATATTATAGTAGTATTGTTGATCGAAGGTATATTAGGTGTATAATCTGTGTTTTAGACTTTGAGTTTGACAGTTGTGATTTGTGACAACTGACCTGACAGATAAATGGCAGCAGCGCTGCCAATTGGCGGGTAAATTACCCGAAAAGCGAGTAATTATAGGCGATTTTTGTTGGTGGGTAATTTTGAGTTTTTGACGAGTATTTTAGTAGAAATCAGCTACATTAGTTTAGCTGATTAATTTAATATTCTAAGTTTTATAATGTTTGATTTAATTATTTAAAGTTATTTAATTGAAAACTGATTACAATGACTTCTCTTTCTAACATTAGTACTTTCTTTTATTCTACATAGAATATGAATAAATTACTTTAAAAATAACTATTTTCGGGTATTCTGCTCATGGTTGGCGCTGGCGCGGCGGGCTAAACCGGGTATTTCGAGGTTTATTGGTCGGGTAAATAAAAAACTGCTATATGGCAGCCCTGTTAATCACTAATCAGTTGCACTTATTTGTCATCCATGGCACTTACCAAAATCCGAATACCGAATACTGCTTGCCGAATGCCGGGTGTCGGATAAATAAACAAAATTAATACATACATATTACTTAAGTAGACATACCTATTTAAGTTAAGGTAAATCGTAAAAAGTAATTGAAAATTAAACGTTAACGCAAACAGTCAAATTTGATAACATTTAAATTATATCCAATTTGTATTTATTTGTATAATAATATATCAAGTTTTCTCATTAACTAGATAAGTTATATATACCTAGGTAAAGAAAAATAATGTCTTCACCGTTACGTCGATTATGTCACTGGGGTCCAATTGCAGTCTTAGGTAAAAAAATAATTCATTCTAGTTCTTAAAAACAAAATTATACACAAAATTATTTTATGTTTTGATTTATTTAATTAATTTTTCAACTAATTTAGAATTTTTATCTGCCAATCTCTACAACTTAAGTACTATTTTCATCAGGTATTATAAAATTAATAACATGGTCAATGATACATCTCATTGGGATGTGGTGGCCACCTCATGAGAGCCTGGGAGCAGCTTTACATGCTTTATTATTTTTACTTTTGGCTGCTTCCACCTTATATTACTTCCTTCAAGCTCTACTTGAAGGACCTGGATTTGTTCCTTTGGGATGGAAACCAGTAAGTGCTTGCAAAAATCATTATGTATTATATATAATAAAAAATCTACTCACAAAAGGTTTATAATAATTTACATACATATAAATTATAAACAAACATATAATAATAAGTAGTTATTTTGAAAAATATTGGCATATCAACATAGCAACAGGTTTTTTAGAGACTACAAGGTTCTAAATTCTTTATTTCTTTTCATTTCTATATTTATTTCAATTCAAATTAAGATCTAAAAAACTTTGAAATTCAATATCATATTACAATGACATATTATTTTAATTGCTTTTTTAAGGTAACCATTTTTAAGAAATCCAAACTTAAAGATTTTTATTTGCAATACTTTTATAGATTTAGTAATTAGTATTTAGTATGTACCTAAGTGTATTTTGTATGTAGTGTGTATGCTTCAATAGCTAAGTATTTAAATTGGTCTTTAAATTTTTGATATTTCATCTTTTTTCAGTATTGTTAAAAATATATTATTATCTGTCTTTTCCTTATTAAAAAAAACTATTTGTATGTATATTTTAAACAAAAGTGTCTATAAGTATTCATAATATATTCATTTATGAGTAATTTAATAGGAATGTAACTACTGATAATTTCATTCCAGGAAAATGAGGCTGACACAGAATATCTACAATATTGCTCAGTATGCAAAGGATATAAAGCACCCAGATCTCACCATTGTAGAAAATGTGAATAATATTTAAACATTTTGTTCATAATATAATTACTAATGATTTAAAAAAAAATCTACTATTATTATGTTTATATGTAACTAGCGACTTACTCTTGCTTTGCTTGGGTGCGTCCCTAGGTACATTTTAATTCTTTTGAGTGGAACCCTAATTCTTTTTCTAAAATAAAATTAGCCAAAATCCCTCCTTTTAACATCAGCTATCTGTCAGTGAAAGTCCCATCAAAATCAGTCCAGCTGTTTTGGAGATTAGCTAGTATAAACAGAAACACAAAAATTATTGTATATAAAATGTATTTATATATATAAAATGTATTTTTTTTATAAGCACATGTATAATTTCAAATACATTTGGTAAAAAGCTGTTATTTTCACATTACAAACAGACACTTATATTATATTATGCATACTCTGTATAGATGATTAAAAATAATTTTAGAACAACATTACCACAATAAAATAAAAGTTTTTTTAAAGATTTAATAAATTAAATTAAAATATCTATACTTTTTTATTTATTAGTGTATCTTTTTATTAATATATTTATTAATTGACAACAGGTGGTTACTGTGTAAAGAAAATGGACCATCATTGTCCGTGGATCAACTGCTGTGTGGGCCACACCAACCATAGCTACTTCACAAAGTTCCTTATGGCTGCTGTACTGGGATGCTTGCACGCTTCAATTGTAAGTCTTAGTATTTAAGATTTTAATATTATCATAATAGATACTTAATTTAAGTTCATACATATTTACCTAGAAATTGGAATTCATTAAGTTTATAATAAGTTGTTTGTTTAAGTAATCAATTAAGGTCCTGGGTTCGGGTCGTGCGTGTAGATTGTCAGGCCAAGTATAGTTATTCAAGTTTTTGTTGAAGAAATCTTAATAACAGGATAAAATTGGGAAGTTGGTAATTTTACACCCTATGCCACTTAAAACCGACAGTGCTTCTTTTGATTTATTACCGACGTCCGACGCAAATGGTTAGTTTCAGTTAGACTAGCTACGGCTGAAATCAATTAGGAGTATGTACTTTAAATAAACTATGACATAGAAATGTTTAGCCATGTGTGTCTTTTGTATTGTTTACATAGTTTTTGTTATATCTTTTGTTTAGCTATATTAGTTAGTCATATTGTAGTACCAAACGATAACCTACAAATAAAGTCAAATCATTAAATAATTTCATATTCCTAACATTTCCGATTTTAACCTTACTCGACGACGACTCGATGCTCTCCATATGCCTGTACCATGCCATCAACCATGCGTGATACCGTTGAGTTCTGTCCAAATGAAGTCGACGAAACCTTTCGACCTTCGTATATGTTGAATGCCGAATATATACAAACAAGTGACCCTGCCATGACACGCAGGTGCTCTCGATCTGCCTGTACCACGCCATCAACCGCGTGTGGTACGCGCAGCACGGGTCGGGGCGCGAGCCGCGCGTGTTCCTGACGCTGGGCTCGCTGCTGGCGGCGCTGCTGGCCACGGGCATGGCGGTGGGCGTCGTGCTCGCCGTCGGCGCGCTGCTGTATTTGCAGGTGGGCTTTTTGGGTTGATGATGATATTTTTGGGAGGGAGTTACTTTTTCGGGTGAGTGGGGGAAGGGGTGGTTATAGTACATTCTATAGTAATAATCTAAATCTATTTATATTGTCACCTAAAGTGCTACTTAAAATTCTTATTCTATTAACTTAGAAAAACGAAAATATAAATGGAAGATAAAAAGAATTTATGTAAATCAGTAAATTACTGAGAATGTTGACAAAAGAAATTAAAAAAAAAAACACTGGTTTAAAATTATTAGAATCATTTTCTTTATTTTAATAAAAATATCATTATTTATCGATAGGTGACATTTTAAAAAGTTAGATCAGTTGCAGCTTTATTTGTAATATCCATTAAATAGCACTGTTATATAGCTTATTATAGTTGATATTTTTTTTTTCATTTCTCACAGATAAAAAATCAATATAACCCCAAATTTTCTGCTTGAGCGAAGGCTTGTCTATAGTTTCATATAATTTATTACATATTAAACCTCTTACACCCATTGCTTAAATGTTTGGCAGTTTTTTCACTCTCAATGCCAAATGTCTAAAAATGTAAATAGCGGGACTTCAGCCAAGAATTTTTATTGTTACAACCAATTACTTATATAGATAATTGAAATAACAAATACTTGATATTGAGCCATGATTGTAAACTACTTTGTAACTTCACCCTTTAGGAGATACAGTGTACTGTGCAGACTTACAACATGTAATGTGTTATTAACACAATTTTTTTAGCCTCATTTTAACTGACTAAACTAACTTGTAAACGTAATTAGGGACGAACCCGAGCTGGGCGAGTGGGTCGTTAGTATTGAATAAACCAAATAACTGTGATCATTGTTATTCCATAATCAGATTCGTGGCATTATACGGAATCGAACTACAATAGAGGACTGGATATTAGAGAAGGCGACGTGCAGGCGGGAGGAGGCGGGCTTGCCGGCGTTCGTGTTCCCGTACGACCTCGGCTGGAAGAGCAATATAGATTTCCTCCTCCATGACTCCAAGTACGACGGGATACGGTGGCCGGTCGCTGAGGGATGTGGGGAATATGATCTTACAGTGAGTTGATTTAAATATTACATAACGAGAAAATCATGATACAAAATAAAAAAATAGAGCAAAGATACCAAAAACTCGTGCTGTCTGTCAATGGTATGAATATTAAACTTTTAGGCTTGAACTAATATATTTATATTAACATTAAATAGGTAAAGTTATATTGCATTTCATAATCAGTTTTTTGAGTGAGGTTAAAGTCTATTTGACATTTATTCTGATTCTTAAAGAATGGTGTAAATACTCATAAATAAATAATGCGAGCAGAGTCGCGGGAGAACCCCTACTGCCTTCCTTTAATAAAATTCTGAAAAAGTTGTGGGCTTTTATTCCATTTAAATATTAAATAATAAAGCTAAAGCGACCACACACGCGTAAATGTAGATGTCACAATAAAGTCCTATCCATACGTGTTTAGAAGTTTGACAATAAAGAGCTATCCTCACGTGTGTATATGTGTGACATTGAAGTCCTATCCACACGTGTGTGTGTGTGTGTGTAGATAGAGCAGAAGGCGCAGAAGGTGGAGAAGGCGGCGCGCGCGCGCACGTACGTGGCGCGGCGCGCGTACTCCGGGCGCTGGCTGCCGCTGCGGTACCCGCGCGCCGCGCTGGCGCCGCCCTGCAGCGACGAGCCGCGCCTGCCGCTGGCGCCCGGCGACACGCTGCGCGCCACGCGGCGCCGCAGGTACGCACCGCACGTGCTTTTCTTTTTACTGGATAAATTATTATTATTATTATTATAAAATTTTAGTTATAAAACGATTTAGCTTTATATACATAGTGTATGATATTATTAATTAATTTATTTATTTTTATATTTTATATTGAGTTAATCATATTAAATATCCTAATTTAAACAAAAAAAAATAATTTGTTCTTGTGACCTATTAACCTAAATAAAAAATATGAGTTTATATATATGCAGCGCCATCTATTAATATATATAGGATAAACTCATTACATAATTATTGACTTTTCATCCATCAGTAAAATTACAAAAAAATTATTTAGGAAAACGTATTCCATTATTTTTTTGTAACAGTCTAGTCAGTCTCAGAAATTTACTTAATTAAATGCAAAACGAATTTTGCTATGTTTAACATATATTCTACCCTTTTAACTTCTCACTCTAACATATTCTGAGCATTGACCATAGTCTACCACGATGGCCAAGTGTGGGTTGGTGGACTTCACATGTCTTTCAAAAACTTGCTATATTCTTTCAGATATGCACACGATGTTTTCTTTCACCATATTTAAATACATATAAAATAATTCGACAGTTTGCGGATCAACGCCATCTATCGTCTCTTAAGGTCAACAAAAAGCCTGAATTCGGGCCGTCTAATTCCTTTGTATGAAATATAGAACTTCATTCACTATTTATTGGAAAAATATAAAAACCCTAACTCGATATATTACTTTATTTTCCTATAATATATGTTAAAATTACCTTATTTTTTAAAGTTTCCACTTACATCTAAATCATTGATTGTTGAATAAAATCAATATAATTCTCTTGTAAATGACCCAAATAAAAAATATATAGGTAATATCATCTATGACTTTGTTCAGAAAGAAGTTATATAACAAGCTTGCTTTCTAACTTATTCACTCATTCGTACACTTACACATACTCTTATAATGCACTTAATCATCATTCACTCACAATCATTCATCCACAAGTTTTCGTATTTATTCGTATTCGTGCTCGTAATCAGGTTTGCCTAGTACGGGCTCCTAAGCGCTCCTTCTGAATAATCTTATATTATGTCTTAAGCGAAACAGTTGTGTAAAGAATATATTTTTGTAACTAATATTTTGATACAAATAAACAATTATTATTATTATTATTGATGTGAAACTTCTTTAGGTGCGCCATGAGAGGGAAAAAAGTATTGGCGTTACGATTTTCGTAACGGAAACGGTTAATACGGAAGTGAATAGTCAATTAAAAATTATTTAAACTATGATATTAATATATCGAAGAATAATAATCTCGCATACTAATAATATTTAAAACGTAAATTGAACATTTTAAATAAAACTATCTTTTCGGATTTTGTTTTATTGGATCGGATCGGATCGGATTTGTTATATATCATAAATCCGCGACAAAATCCGAAAAGATAGTTTTATTTAAAATGTCAAATATTCGCGTAAATCTAAGAAAGTATTACGTAAATTGAAGTTCATAAAATGTACCGATAACCTACAAAAGTTTCATTTCTGGCGCGTGTACACATTGATACACGCCTTTTTCACTGCCTTGGTGGTGTAGTGGCTAGCATGTACGGCTGCACACTAGGAGATCCTGGGTTCGAGTTCCGGGTCGGGACAAGTTTAGTTATTGAGTCTTTCTGTATAGTAAGTCTCAGTAACAGCCTGGAGTTGGGAAGTTGGCGGTGTTTCACCGCCGTGCCTCGGAGAGCACGTAAAGCCGTGTCGAGTCGAGTGGTCGTCCCATCGGAGTATGAGTGTGACAGGAACAGAGAGTGCACGTTGTGTCTGCGCGTACACGCGCTGCACTATAATATCTCCTGCGCAGTTGGCTAATCTCAATGAGATTGGCCGCTGTAGCCGGAATCGGCTAGGAGAACATCGAACACGCACTTTTTAATATTTTATTATACTAATGCTATTCGTCCACAGACACTGGCTGTTCGGTGAGAAGCTGACGGGCGCGGGCGCGGGCGGGGGCGGGGGCGGGGGCGCGGGGCGGCGCGGCGCGCGCGGCTGGTTCCCGCGGGACGCGGCCGCGCCCTGCACTGACGCGCCCGCACCTAGCGATAAACACAAACCCGACTAGCTCACTAATGACATTAGACCTTTATATTTTTGCTAGTGACTCATTTTTATCTATTGTTTTAATAAATTAACACTGATTCATTCCTGTAATCATTCTGCTAAAATACTTTGTATTAATTAAATAGGCATACTTTGAGTCGTATTAATTCATGGAATTGTTAGCGTATTTAATATCTACTAAAAGAATATGTTTGTATAACATTTATCATTTAATTTTCCATCGCGAGAATTAAAACCTACGGCATCCAAAAGAGTAATATGTAGGAAGTTTTAAATTAACTATACAATTGTTTTGTTTTGTAAATAACCACTAACCTATCTATATTTAATATCCTAATCGAAACTAACCAATAGGTTTATATTGAAAATTATAATATTAATTTTGTTCTTTTGTTGACTGTTTTGTCCAAAATCTATCCTCTATAAAATTCAAAAATTCTTAATTATATTGTTACCTTAAAAGTATCTAGTTAATTAAGCCAAAAGTAAACGTCTGACTGTTGTTGTTGCTAATCTTTTGTATATTAATATATTCATTTAATAAACTGTTATAGTGCCACAAACTTATCTGACCCGGTGGCCAAAACTGGAACTACGTGTCGATATTTTGAAATGTCACGTGATTATAATTATAAAATAATATTATAATTCATTAAAAATGTGTTTTGATATTGTATCATGTTGTATATTAATGACTAAAACAGCAAATTTATATTTGGATTACTTCTTGTGCACATAGACGATGTCATTATTTTCACCCTAAAAACTGCGGAAATCCTACTTAGCGGCAACACTAAATTCAACAACAACTACGCCGTTACAGGGTCAGATAAGTTTGTGGCACTATAAATAACTTAAATCGTTCTTATTAGATGCAAAGGAAATAGCATGTCAATATTTATTATCTGTGGTACAGATAAAAAACAAATATACATTTAAGTATTTTATAAGTACAAGGTAAAGGCATTTTATATAAATCATAGAATAAGATGACGATCTCAAAATAAAGTAACGAATTTAAACCTCACTGTAAAAGCGAACGTATTTCATATGTCTATTTACTATATTCAATAAGAGGAATTATTTTATTGGTGCATTGCATATTTTGAAAACTTATTTTTTTAATATCAATCCTTATATTTTTATTTTTGTATTAATACACTTGAATTTATTAACTTCTATCTCTATAGAGTATTTTGTTATTTTTAAAAAATATACTTGGTGTTCCTGGATGTCTGTTTACTGAACAAATAAAAGTGTTTAAGTGTAAAAGATTTTTATTGTGCATTCAAATAAATTATCATTCCTTACATAATATTTTAAGAAGCATAATTATAATATATATTTTTTATAAATTAGCTTAATTAAAAAAATATAAAATCAATATTCTCAAATCCATTATCGAATTATTAAATCATATTATCACGGTTTTTTATAATTAATAAATGCGAATCTTTATCCATGATACAGAGCTACAAACTTTTTATTTCGCCCGGAAATTGTATTTCAAAAGTTTGTACTGTTAATAAGCATTCTTACATCCAGACAAGCTCACACTTTCCTTAAAACTAGATATTTGTTAACTTAAAAATAGTGTAAAATCACTGTATGAAAGTTAACATTACATTGTTAAATTAATATGGGGGTATATAATAAAAATCTACCAAATTCTACCAAAATGGTAGTTTTTTTAAATTGCAACACTAGGAAGGGTTACGTAATATCTTTGACATTTGTTTGGTATTTTCCCTAGTGGTCTAGTATTCGTTCTCTTCATCAAGTTCACCCTCAGTGGAGTCGACTCCGACTTCTTCGTAGTCCTTTTCTAGTGCAGCCAAGTCCTCGCGGGCCTCGGAGAACTCTCCCTCTTCCATTCCCTCTCCCACGTACCAGTGCACGAAAGCGCGCTTAGCGTACATCAAGTCGAATTTGTGGTCGAGTCTATAAACAGGATATGGTCAGTTAACTTTCAAACTCCGGGCAAATATAATTAATTTAACTAGTGAAATTATAAATTAAGGGTTTTTACAATTTTTCTGCGATATATAGTTACGTAAGCGCTAATCTTGAAAACTACTGAACGATTGGGATCTACCTATACATATAATAAAATTTTAACAAAGCCGAATCTGTACATAAAATATTTTTTGGAAAATCTTATTGAACTTAATCATTTTCGATACAGAGGTCGAATTTATAGTTTTTAGAATTTTTGTCTGTCTGTCTGTCTGTCTGTTTTTGTCTGTCACAGAAAAACCACTGGAGGGATTTTGATGAAATTTGGTATGATGATAGCTGCTTATCCGGGTCAACATATAGGATACTTTTACGTTTTTATGGGAAAATATCTCATTTCTGAGAAAAAATACAAAAACTGCAATGTAAGAGGATACTAATATGTAAAACCTAAGAATTTGGTTTTTGGTCATCTGAACGCGGGCGAAGCCGCGAGCAATACTAGAAATAAAATATACATATGTATGTAGGACAATTACCTTCATAAAATCACTATGTAACAACAATTAGTAAAGGACGACAAAATGAATTTTAAATAGCATTTTAAGCTTTGTATTTACCTGGCCCATGCCTCAGCGATGGCAGTGGTGTTAGACAACATGCAGACTGCGCGCTGCACCTTGGCGAGGTCGCCGCCGGGGACTACAGTGGGGGGCTGGTAGTTGATGCCCACCTGTATATAGGAACAAATTATAATCGAGCAGAGCCGAAAGACGGTATCCTGTCCAAAATGCAATTTTGTGTGTGGACCACAAACAAAATTGCAATTTGGACGGGCTAAGTTCACATAAAAATCGAAAGAAAAGCCTTTCAGATTTTCTCGAAATTACTATTTTTCTAACAGCTGTCTATTAAACACAATAAGTGGACAAAATAAATTTGAATATTACCTATTTAGTATGGGTCTAAAGATAATAACTGCATGTCAAAACAGAAAGACTTTTGATTTTATAAATTAACGCCTAATTGCGCTTATTTAAGTAATAATAAATCCGTGAAATTTTACCTTGAAACCTGTGGGGCACCAGTCCACAAACTGGATAGTCCTCTTTGTCTTGATGGTTGCGATAGCAGCATTCACGTCCTTAGGGACTACGTCTCCTCTGCAATAATTGCATACAGATAAATGAAATTTTAAATTTTCATTATAAAAAAGTGTGTGTGTGTACTTATGTACGCACGTAAGAAGTTATACTTTTTTGGCGTAACAGAACAAAAATAGCTAAAGATTACCCGTATGTCAAAACTCTTGTAGGTACGGTGTACGCGCGCATCGTAAAAATTTTACTATCATATTTTTTTCCAAACGTGCCAAAAGACGTATAACTTAAAAAGTGTTTAATGTTGATAAGGCAATATCATAGGTGTTTTATTCATGCAAATTAAAATTTAGCTGAATAATATATGTATGTACTTAATATTACCTGTACAACATACAGCATGCCATGTATTTACCATGGCGTGGATCACATTTCACCATCTGAAAAAATAGACAGAATATTTACTTTCTTTTTTATTTTATAATTAATATTACCACCTTTTTCATTTATTTCCACCTTTGTCCACGTCATTTTCTATGTATATTTTTATTACTTGTTTAGTGCAATAAAGAATATATATATTTGGGGGACAATTTGGGGGAATACAACCACATCGGACAGACGAAGAGCTTAAATCAGTTGTTGAAAAAAAATATTTAAACAAAGTTACTATTAAATTCTGAGTGAAGCGATACCTTCGCTCGATAGTTTCTCTTATGTTATTATTATAATGTTATCGCCAGATTGTTTTTTACAGACTACAGACATATTACATAATTTAAATATACTAGAATTTAGGCTTTAGATATAGGTTGATAACACTTGTCATGTTTTCAATAGTTTCACAAAACAATCGTAAAGCTCGAGTTAACAGCGGTTTCCATGGTACAATACAAACTTGGCTCAAACCGCAAGTTGGCTGCGCGCCAGGACTTTACGCTAAGTGATAGGGAGATTAATTCCCGCAGTGCGCCTTCAAATAATATTTTGCATATTTAAAAAGCTATTTATTTTAATAAATTTTAATGTATTTTTGTGAATGAAGTGTGAATTTTACAAATTTTTACGACATTTTATTTCTTTTTTGCTAAAAAAAATATCCCTCATTTTGGAAATGACAATCTTTAAACATTTTCCCATTTACATAGTTTGTCAATTTATTTAATTTTTATTTGTTATACTTTTTTTTAAGCTCAGATACACAAATCTGTAGATCCGGGGGCTCTAAGTTCGATTTCCAGATCGGGCGAAGTATAGGTATTGTGTTTTTCTGTTAAGAAATTCTTAGAAACAGTTCGCATTTGGGACTAATGTTCTAAAAGACAACAAAATCGAAAGTGCATAATAATTACACGACTTCCGCGACACCATTCAGATAAAGAGACACAATAGCATTCCCGAGGAGGGTTGACGTCAGGCAGCCGGCCGGTCGTAAAACTTTTCCCAAATCCTTTCAGCAGTACAGAAGATGTACTGCGCCGACCCCAAGTGATTGGGAAATGGGCAGGGAGAAGAAGAGTCCGCATTTGGGATGTTGGTGTTGTGTTTCACTAGTCAGTGAAAGTGTCGTCTCATCGGATTTTAAAATTAAAAGGAATAGAGTGCACTTCTGTTAGCGTTCATCCTTTTTCACTACAATACCATATGGTTAACCTCAAAATTGATAATAAGTTATTATGACAAGTCAAGACGATATTATGCATAATACTCGTTAATAGAGTGATATAGTTATTAATACCTGGTTGGCCGGTTCGAAGCAGGCATTGGTAATTTCAGCAACAGTGAGTTGCTCGTGGTAAGCCTTCTCTGCGGAGATGACGGGCGCGTAGGTGGCAAGCGGGAAGTGGATGCGCGGGTACGGCACCAAGTTGGTCTGAAACTCTGTGAGGTCCACGTTGAGGGCGCCGTCGAAGCGGAGCGATGCGGTAATCGAGGATACAATCTAGAAAGTAAATCGGAGATTTTGAGCATTATGTTTTCGGAGGGAAATAGGGTTTTCAGTTTACTTTTAGATAACAAATTGGAAACATAATATAAGACGTTTAGGGCTACGTGCTTAGTATTTTTTTTTTCGTATAAGAATTAAGTATAATAAGGCAAATTGATTTTCCTATCTACGTTACTATGAGGTCAATAATAACATCTAATTCATACAAGACCATTTCTATTTACTTGTCCAATGAGCCTATTAAGGTTGGTGTATGTAGGACGTTCGATGTCCAGATTCCTGCGGCAGATATCGTATATGGCCTCGTTGTCGACCATGAACGCGCAGTCCGAGTGCTCCAACGTGGTGTGCGTGGTGAGGATGGAGTTGTAAGGTTCTACCACTGCTGTTGACACCTGGCGAAAGACTTAGTTTTAGCACTTTGGTTAACTTTTTTACCGTCCCACTGCTGGGCACGGGATTACATAATGTTCCATTGTAAATGTGGAATCAGGGATAATGTGTGTAGCTTTCTATTATTCTAAGAATTTCTGGAGTAGTAGTAGAAACAATATACCTTTATTTCTTTTACTAACAAATCTTTTATTTCTTTACACAAGTCAAATATATTAAAAATATATTTACATATACATATTCAAAGAATTTATAACACCTTCAACGTGATAGCTATATATTTATTTAAAAGTACTCAAGGCAGATGAGCTTACTTGAGGTGCAGGGTAAATGGAGAACTCTAATTTGGACTTCTTGCCGTAGTCCACGGAGAGGCGTTCCATCAACAAAGAAGTGAAGCCGGAGCCGGTGCCGCCTCCGAACGAGTGGAACACCAAAAAGCCCTGTTACATAAACGCAATTATTTATCATTGAATGATTTGTATGAGAAAATACAAGAGTCATGCATTGCTTAAAGCAATCTATATCAGATATGCTTTGGTGAGAAATGGAAACGGGATGAACTACTAGAACATTGTTAAAAATGATTTTTTTTATTGTTAAAAAATAAAAATGAGTATTTTATTATTCTTGATACATTACACTTTGCCTAATCATACCTGAAGCCCAGTGCATTGGTCAGCCAGCTTCCTGATCCTGTCGAGGACGACGTCCACGATCTCCTTCCCGATGGTGTAGTGGCCGCGTGCGTAGTTGTTGGCCGCGTCCTCCTTGCCTGTGATCAGCTGTTCAGGGTGGAACAGCTGGCGATATGTGCCAGTGCGGACTTCATCTAGAATTCATTTTAGATATTATTAATATGAATTATTATCTTCGATTATAATATTTATGTATATAAATGTTTGTATGGTTGTCCTCTATGCGTTTCTAAACCATTTATCCGATTGTGATGAAACTGGTATCCTCTATACACCTGCGAAGGTTCCTGGCGCAAATAAGATTTTTCGAGGGCGTTGATACGTTCCTAAACATTTCAAGCAAAGGGTAGAATTTAAGCATTTCAAGCAAAGCCTATGATATAATGACGAATCGAGGGTAAGTCGCTGGTATTGTATATTAATCGGAATACTATTTTGAATGCGAAAGTTTGTATGTGTTTTTGTATGTACGTGTCTGAAACAGATAGACGGATTGAGATGAAATTTAATGCACAGATAGATTATGACTTAGTTACTCACCTAGGGACGCACCCGAACGTCGTTTTGCAACAGGCTAATATGGTCAATATTTTGTAGTTAAAAATTAAGTACATACTATAAAGTAAATAATAATAAAAACAATTCTCTTTATATCGTCCCACTACTGGACACAGATCTCCGCACCAAAATCCAGACTCACTTGAAAATCTCAAAGGAGCGAAACTCTGAATTTAAATCGATTTTAGTTGATTTTAAATATAGCGTGTACCAATAATTCTAGGGCTGTTATTACTTATATATTCGAACAGTATTACTTTAAAGAAGCCAACCACTACTACAGCAGGTATTGCTAATAATATCTTTTTGAAATAAAACAAAAAACCTTCGATGAGACAATGATAAATAATCGTGTAAAAAGACGAGTAACAGTAAAAGCACGCGTAGTATTTAATTCTTTATAAGGAAGGCTACTACGTCCGACCTTAAAAGCAAGCATTTTGATGGGAGTTTTCGATAATGCTCATAATCTTGAAAGAAATTGGGTACTTTACTTCACTTGTGCAGTACCGTTACGTACCATTAGTAGCCATAATAATAGGTATTTTAATACGATTTGCTTTGCTTAAATAGGGTCTAACTCCAACTGCATCCTGAGCGTTTGAAACTTTCAAACATGTCTTGGGTTTTATATAACTTCTTAATAAGAAGTTATAAAATATTGGAAATATGATTAAAAATAAACAGTTCTTGTATCAAAATGAGAAAGCATTTACAAGGGGCATATCGTCAAGTGCGTCTCATGCAGCAGAAAACCATTACGGTATCGTTATGGCGTCTGCTCGCCGACACAGTGTACATGCAGTGTAAAACAAGTAAAACGTTGCATTCATTAGCAAAAGTCAAGTGCTTTAATTGAACCATAGTCAGACAGTAATTGTTAATTTATACAAATATTTCATAAAATCTGAATCCATATTCTGAGATCCTACCTACTCTAAAATGTACCTACTTTAAATATGGGAAACTTTAAAGTTTCTTTTTTTTGTGAAATTATGACAACAGCATGGCAAAGGTTTATAATTGAGCCTAAATTGTTATATTTTTACCATATATTTATTTGCCTATCCGTCTCTTTCATCGATCATCATTTATCGAGTATTATTTTTTATTAGAGTAAGTTAGAGTAAGGTATAATTAAAGGTAAAAAGCTTTAACGTAAGATATTCTTTTTATTACATTACATTACATTTTTTTTTATTAACTGCTTAGGCTGTTTTTAACAATGATTGTGAGTTTTTAATAACTAAATAAAACTCAAAAGAAAAATGCGTAGTAAAATTTTAATTTACAATCTAAGTACTATTGAAGTTCTTAGCAAAATTTTGATTCAATAAAAAGTAGGTATAAGTTTGTTGAAAATAAAATCTACACCTTTTCCGGTCCATTTATCTAGTTTAAAGGTGTTATTACGGCGAATTAACTAAAAGATATTAACAACAAATAAAGAAGAAATACTACAAGACGAACATGTTCTTTTATTTATTTTTGTATATTTTTGTTTTTTTTTTTAATATTAAACAATGTGAGAAACTGACGTCACTCGCGTGTGACCACCACCAGGCCGGACCAGGCGACCGTGTGGCGAAGCGTATCGACTTGGATTTCTAACTATGCAAATCTTTAGCTGTTACATTTTTCACATAGCGGTGTCTGTTCGTAATTTTATAGCCCACTGCAAGTGCAAGCAGTTCTTTGAAAGCTGATTTGAATATACGATTAATATTAATATAACGCATTTATACCGATTCACTTCATTGTAAAAGCTTTATTTGAATAAATTCTGCTCGACGCGAGGTAACGTGCTTTTAACTCGTGTCAGTTAAAAAAAGCTTGTGTTAGATAATAGAGAATTGTACAGGCAATAAACGAAAAACTTTATTAGATAAGTAGGCGAGGAGCTATATATGTTACACAAATTTTTAAACAGTTCAAAACTTTTATAGTTTAGTAGGGACTCACCCTCGCTTCGCTCGGGTTCATCCCTAGCTTGCTTTTCAATCCAACCTTTCATCCCCATTTTCACCCCCTTAAGGGATGATTTCCGGGATGAAAAGTATTCTATGTCCTTCCCAGGGTCTCAAACTATTTTCTTACCAAAATTTCATCTAAATCGGTTCAGTAGATCCAGAGATTACCCCCTACAACCTTACAAACTCAGAAACTTTACCTCTTTATAATGTTACTAGAATTGCCCGCGGCTCCGCCCGCGTCCAGATGACCAAAAACCAATTTCTTAGGTTATACATATTAGTATATTCGTACAATGCAGTTTTTGTATTTTTTCTCAGAAATGAGATATTTTACCGCGGTAATAAGTATCCTAGATATGTTGACCCGGATAAACAGCTATCATCATACCAAATTTCATCAAAATCTGTCCTGTTTAGTTTTCTCGTGATGCGGTAACAGACAGACAGACAAGAATTCTAAAAACTATAGATTCGGACTCTGTATCGATAATAATGTCTATTTCAATTAGATTTTCCAAAAAATATTTAATGTACAGATTCGACTTTGTTACAATTTTATTATATGTATAGATTATAGATTATTTGCTTCTTTCTAGGAAACTGTAAAGCGCAACTTATTTAAGTTCCTCAAAACAGCTTATAAAGCTAAAACCATGCTAACTGTAAAGCCAATTATTACTTTCATCGTCATATTTTTCTATTGTGGTATTATCGATAATTCTATTACTATCAAAGCGAATTTTCAGCGTGGAGAGTACCTGCCTATGGGCTATGAAATGACACGGTGCGGTAATAACGGGTACTTGCAACTTGCATCGGGTTCGATGAACGCCGGATATCTCAACGAGATTTTGTGCTTTAAGGGTGATTACACACTAATCATTTATATAATTAAATATATATTTAATATTAAAATTTTATGGCTACGTATAATAAGCACGAGTTTAGTACACTTTTGCATAAGACTAAAATCCCACAGTGATGTCTTACTTGTACGCACTAATCTCTAGAAATACATCTCCAATTTGAAAACTTCTTCGTGTATTTGGTATATACTATATAACCTTTTGCATTTACGAGAAAGGTTATAAACTAACTGATATCATTAGGTATACACATGTATACAATGACGCTCTTAAAATTAAATTGTCGATTCAGAAGTACACAAGCTTATACAGATAAGTCTAATTGAATAAAATTTAATTTTATTTCATATCTAAAATACGCGAACTGTAGTTATACGCATAAAGCGGTAATACTAATTTAATATTACAAGTATGAAATGTGCTTAAGGAGATAATTTGCGCGTAGGTTTTTGTCTGCTTTAATTCCCGAGCCATTAATCGTAAGCTACAGATGCCTCTTGAGTTTAAAATTACATCTAATGCTTAGCTTTTTTATCATTTCCTGTCATAGAAGTGAAGAGAGTCAGTTAAAATATTTATTAGAAGGATGTTAGTTTATTGCGAAAAGATAAATTCTATATTATTATATTGATTAAATCTATATTTTTGTATCTTATATTTTTATAATAGAAAATCTCTAGCATTATTATTTTATAGCATGAAGCTAGAGCCATTATAAAATGCATAAACAAATATAAATGAAAATAATATTTTTATTAAACATTAAATCGAGAAGAAATAGTAAGAATTAAATTTTTTCGTATCAATCTTATACACGAAAGGAAATCGATATTTTAATAAAGAGCCTCGCATAATAACAAGCTGCCGCTTATTTGCTTCGACTCGTCTACTCATACATACATACTCATAATCGTTGGCTTACTATTACAAGGTTCTATGTTGATTTTAATGAAGTTTAGTAATTTTTACATAGAACTTCGTTATTTTGTTATCGTAAAAAAACAACATAGAACTATGTAAAATTGAATATTTTGTAGTTATAGTGCTGCTATCTAGTGGTTTGTTTTTGCAAAACTGTAGCTAATGACACATAGAACCTTGTAGCATTAATAACTAAATAAGTACTAAAATTGTAACTTAGAACCTTGTAATAGTGAGCCAACGAATTTATGTATGCCGCACTATAAGTAACATCGATCAAAAAAGTACTAGATACACAATAGGCGACAAAATATGTCGTCACCGAATGAGCGCTCATTTGAACATTTGAGCGCGCTTTTAATATTTTTTTTGTGAAAAGAACTTTAAAGTTGAATTTATGTTTTTATATATTTATTTCAAGTAGATTCATTAAATAAACACAATTGATGACAGTTTTAAGATAACTTTTGCACGTGATTGTGTATGTAGTATTTTTTTTAGTTAAACGTTTATATAAACTTACCAACGACAGTAGGCTCAAGGTCAACAAAGACAGCCCTGGGCACGTGTTTGCCGGCTCCAGTTTCACTGAAGAAGGTGTTGAAGGAGTCGTCTCCTCCTCCCAGGGTCTTGTCGGAAGGCATCTGGCCATCAGGCTGGATGCCATGCTCCAAGCAGTACAACTCCCAGCAAGCATTGCCGATCTGGACGCCAGCTTGGCCGATGTGGACAGAGATACATTCCCTCTGTGGAAGATAATTTTAAATAAAGTTGGTAGAGTATGAAAACCTCGATATTTGATAAATTTAGAGATACTAAAAGTATATTGCTATATTTCTTGACTTTAAAATTTAAGGTCGTCTTAAAGAAACTGCTTTACGAGTCTTACGTAATGTGTAAAGCTCTTATTTTTTGAAAAATAGTACATAACATACCGTATTTATGATCATTGAACAGATGGCTTACATATTTAATCACTACATAGTATAAAACAAAGTCGTTTTTCGCTGTCTGTCCCTATGTATGCTTAGATCTTTAAAACTACGCAACGGATTTTAATGCGGGTTTTTTTAATATATAAAGTAATTCAAGAGGAAGGTTCATATGTATAAGACAAGCATATTATAGCACAGAAAAGCCGAGAAATTTAAAGATTTGTATTTCATAACATCTGTTAAAACGTATGTAGGGACGAACCCGAACGAAGCGAGGGTGAGTCGCTAGTTTCATATATAAATAATATATGTATATTCCATTCTTTGGTAATATGTGTCCTTATATGTAATACAATTTATAACGGTCCAGAGATATGGACACGACAGTTCAGTCTTAAGATATGCACATTACAGAGTGCTTCTGCTTCACAAGTCTTAACTTTTAAAGTAACATGCTCGTTGTCCGATCTTATATTATTATAATTGTAATGAAAATGTATAGCTAAGTATTAATAGACTAGCGATATATCCTGATTTCGCTCGGGTGCATCCCTGGGTGCCTGACAGTAGTCTGTGTATTTTCCTAGATCATAATCTATTTGTGTATAAATTTCATCTAAATTCATTCAGTCGTTACAACGTGAAGGAGTAAGGAGGACAATATATCTTATGATAATATTAAAACAATATTGACCCCTACACTTGGCAACTCTTTAAAACACTATTCTCTACTAGCGACTCATTCACGCTTCGCTTCGTTTTTAGACAAAAATAAATCTATCCCACGGGTCACGGGAGCCGTACATTTTTCCGGGATAAAAAGTGTAAAGTAACCGATGTGATATTCCAGACTATAATCTATCTTCGTTCAGCCGTTCTGGCGTGAAAGAGTAACAAACATCCATACATACTCACAAACTTTCACGTTTATAATATAAATAGGATTATTAGGTCTCTTTGTCGATATCTACTCATAAAATATGTATAATAGCGTTTAAAGGAACAAATAAGAACCATTTACAGTTTTTTGTTACACCTAACATTTTGTATAGAGTTCATTTCCCTCCGAACAGAAAGTTCAAATTACTAGAAGTATCGTAATTGAGGTTATTATATACGATACACTTACAAATTACTGTGACATGTCACGTATTTTTAGCCTTTCATGTTATTGCTATGAATATAATAGGAGTACCAGCGACTCACCCTCGCTTCGCTCGTGTTCGTCCCTAGGTTGATTCTCCGTGCAAACTTTCAACCTTATTTTCACCCTCTTAAAGGATGATTTCCGGAATAAAAAGTATCCTATGCCCTTTTCAGGGTCTCAAACTATCTTCTTCCAAAGTTCATCTAAATCGGTTCAGTAGATCCAGAGATTACCCCCTACAACGTCACAAACTCACAAGTCACAAACTTTACCTCTTTATAATATTAGTATAGATGAACTAATAAATTCATGAAACATGCAATAAATGTACCTGACAAAAAAACATGAGGTTTTATTTGTAGACAAAATTATTATTTTAGGTCTGAATATTAAATTTCAGGTAAAACTTAACTATGATCTGAAGTACTGTATATCTATAAAATTCAAAGTGCAATTATTTTATATGTTGATACGATTGCTATTTCATGCTAAATTTGTTTGTTTGTTCGTGCTTTATTATATTCCATAAGTAATTTAATGTTTGAAAAATCAGACCTTAAGTTTTGCCTGAAAACAAAAGCTCTGAGTAAGTAAAGTTTTCTGTTAGCATATATCGTCCATTTTTAAATTCTATTACTACAATAAAGTGTGTAATCAGTGCTAATCTAAGATAAGATTCAAGCAATTTTTATGAATCTTTTATTATGATATTTTTTTGGTAAGAAAAACAATTTAAATACAGCAAAATCTATACTTACATATAATAAAATTCTTAGTTGAATCTATACATTAAATATTTTTTGGAAAATCTTATTGAAATAGTCATTATCATCGAATCAGAGGCCGAATCTATAGTTTTTAGATTTTTTATCTGCCTGTCTGTCTGTTTAGGAACGGATCACGAGAAAACCACTGAAAAGATTTTGATAAAATTTAATAGCGGATCATAATATAGCATACTTTTACTGCAGGAAAATATCTTTTAGATATCTATACTAAACGTAACTAGGGACGAACACGAGCGGAGAGAGGGTGAGTCGCTAGTATTTTATATAGAGCTATATTTAAATAAGTCAATAAAAGTTTACGTCATCATCTTATTGATATATTTACCTTTAAAATTCGTGTTTATATTTTAAAAATCAATTAAAATTGAGAAAAGAGAAAGGAAAAAAACAATATGACATAAATATATAATTATTAAAAATCAAGTTTAAAGCAGATAAAGTGCGTGCCTGAAACGTGGACCGACTGGTTACTGGTTGGAGGTCGGTGACACTGAATGCGATCCACAAACGATAGGTCACTGAAATTTTGTTAGTTTGTCAATATTTGTACAATTTTAATGTAGCTAGGTAGGAAATATGATTAATATAATTTATACAACAATAAATTATATTAAAGCATTTTTTTTAAATTCTACAGATTTTAAAATAAGCACAAAATCTATTTACCGATTACCTCTCAGAGCTGGTGGTGGATGAGTGAGAATTGTGGAATAAAATGTTTAATGGATATGTAGGTATATACTCATATGTACATACATAGTTTGAGTGTTACAAATGTATATTGTCAAAGGCTTTAATTATTAACTATTAGTGAACAATAAAAATATGCGCTTAGTGCTTCTAAAGTAGAAACAAATTTTGATACGATTTTTTTATCATTTAGGGATTTTTTTGTATAATATTGTATGTATGTATTATATTTATTGAAAGTAAATAAAGTTGATGTTTTGAAATCAAATCTGAAGTTTGATTTTTAGATACCATTCATACTATCATCATATCATTATAAATTCGAAAGTAACACTGTCTGTCTGTCTGTTACCTTTCACGCTTATTTCGCTGAACCGTTTTAGAGGCATGAAAATAGTTTGAGACCTTGGGAATGACCTAGGATAGTTTTTATCCGTGAGTGAAAACGGGGATTAAAGTTTGTATGGAGATCAATCATCATACCTATAACGTATACTCATTTATTGGCTATCTATTCCATACTTAGCGTCAAAACGTACAGAGGGACGAACCCAAGAGAAGCGAGGGTGAGTCACTAGTTCTTCTCAATCCGCTAACTGCGAGAGCTTATCATATCTTATACGCATAGACTTCAATAGCCTATTCATGTGGAATGATAAATTTGTATTCGCAACGCATGAATTGCTACTCGATACGCTTCAGTTAACCAAAACAATAAAATATATTACTTTAGATATAAATTATTTGATACGTAGGTGTACCTACTTGTTAATTGGCATTATTGAAACAATTATCTGTAAAATAAATGTAAATATATAAATATTATAAAATTGAAAGTTTGTGTGTATGTATGGATATTTGTTACTGTTTCACGCCAAAACGGCTGAACAGATGTGGATAAAATTTGGCACAGAGATAGATTATTAACTGAGAGAGAGATAGATTAGAAACTGCACACGTTCCCCATAAGTGGAAATTAGTACATACTCCTCATTCGAATTTTTGGAGAATTTTGTCTAAAGGAGACTAATAGTTTCCATGTATTCAGCCCTTTTTAACGTCCCACTGCTGGGCACGGGCCTCCCTTCAGCACGAGGGGAATCAGGCCATAGTCCACCACGCTGGCCAAGTGCGGGTTAGCGGACTTCACATGTCTTTTGAAAACTTGCTAGGTTCTCTCAGACATGCAGGTTTCCTCACGATGTTTTCCTTTACCGTTAAGACAAGTGGTAATCATGTTGGAAATGATTCACACATGAAAATATCAGAGGTGCGAGACCCGGGATTTGAACTCACTTCATTCGGTTTCCCAAGCGAGCGCGTTACCACTGGGCTACCACTGCCTTAGTTTCTATACTAAGTACTATTTAATTTTTCAATACGTTTTGAATACCTACTTTCCTAGAAATGATCATAAACTATCGATTGCAAAATATACAAAAATGATAAAGAATGTGTGTTCAGTTCAACACAGTGATTTCTATAGAAGAATTCGTACCAAATTTATAAAATAATTACTTTATATAGGTACTAAAGTGTTCTTTTCTTATTTTGACCGAACTTAGACCAGCTTTATTATGACGAAAAAGAAATTTTGATTTTTTACTACATATATGACTTAAAACATCAATTCCTTTCTGGATCTAATAATTTACATAAAATTTTATTGATTCACGACTCTAATGATGAAAATTGCCTTAGAAACCGTGACCGCGTTTAAAAAGTGGATGATATTTCATATTATCGTTCCACCGAAGGGGAAACATATCGTACCTATGAAGGGGGTAATAAAAATAAATTCAGGATATTTGATGAGTTCAGGCACGCATAGATACGTATCGGCTTATTGATAAAGCGTACCGTATTTTCATAATTACAGTAGCTAGAAACAAATGAGTGGAAAAGCCGCAATTGAACGCGGTTTTAAATTGTGGTTCTTTTAAAATTATTACCACATGATATGGAATATGTGTATTTTTACCCGTTTGCGAAGCTCAAAGGAGGGTTATGTGTTTGATCTGTATGTATGTAGGTATGTATGTATGTCCGACCCTATGTTCCCTCGTAATTACTAAACGGCTTAACCCGATTCTTATAATTCATACGTTGTTAAAATCATCTTGATAAATGATATCGCGAGTGTCATGCGTAATAAATACTATGTTTTTTCGTTAACTTGTTTTCATCTTTTTTGTTTTGAATTTAATATGTTGATAATATTCTCTTTAGTATGTATAAGATCCTATAGTAGAATAACAGTTTATAAACACACTGTAGTTATATATGCATATCTGTAGATAATAATAAGGTTAAATATCATGTCTGTTAAGATATAGGTACTATATTAATTTTGATGTAAACGACATTTTAATTCCAAAAATCGCAATGGAAAAACATGGCACTTACGTGTGACTTTTTTTACAAATTTATATTATAGAGTAGCTACTTTTTCTTACTTCGTTTGGGTGCGTCCATAGGTACGCGGATTTTGTTCACAATTTCATGGGTTTTAATTTTTATGCGCGGAGCTCTGATACTTTTTCTGAAATAAAAGTAGCCTAAGTTACTCTTATAACATCAGCTATCGGCTAGTGAAAATCCCATCAAAATCAGTCCAGCCATTTCGGAGATTAGAATGAACAAACAAACAGACAAACATTTTTTTTAAAAATTGTGTGTTTTCTTATAAGTACAAGGACCTTAATAATTTCATATCCATTTAGTAAAAAGATGTTATTTTGACATTATAAACTTCAATTTTATTTATCTGTATAGATCGATAGATATAGAAATAATAGTCATTTCAAACTAACAACAAAATATACTAGTACAAAGAGTATTTATCTCAATTATCAAAGAAATGCTTGAATGAGTATAAACGGACTTTAATGAGATTGCATTGGTAGCTGTAGATAGGTTGTATCAAATTGTCTTTTGTTTGAGACATCTCGACCGTTGCGTCCGCTCTTACCTCTTAGCTCTTCCCTGTCACTAGCAAATTATTATAATCTGGCATTTACAATTTGTTTCTAATGAGTTCGAAATGGTGAGAAAGATAGAGATTCAAATTCAATTCGATTGTTTTCTTTATAGCTTGTAGAAATGGCGGCTGAGCAAAATTTAATTCGACAAATGGAATACGTGCGCAAGAAAAATTACCTATTACTATACTACATGGTTTTTTTTTGTATGCTAAAATGATAGAACGTTAATTCATTTAAGTGTATTATACTTAATGGCTAACTAAAAAAAGTTTTTTCTAGTGAGTTAATTTATTTTATTATCAGTAAAAAGTTGTGTCAAATCTTTTTGTGCCTAAAATCTATTATAAAAAAAAAACTTTAATCCATTCGTTCTTTATTACGGGTAATAGTTGTCCATCGTAATTCAATCTAATTCAAGAAATCGATTTGTAATCGACCAATAAACGTACACTCGTTTTCCAAAAAAGTATAGAGCGTAGGAGTGTAATTGGAAATTGTTGTCCATCTCGGGTTCTAATTGGATAAATACTCCCACATGAGGTACTTGCTTAGCTTTATTATTTTATTTATCTTCAATTAATTGATTGGATTCAAAGTTCAATTAGATTTATATAGTTACTACTATATTATGAGATTCTTTAATATATGGCCTGATTGATGATTCCTATGCAGGATGTATATTTATATGGTTAAAAATGTTTTTCTGGTGATATTTTTAAGCTAAAGCAAACCTTATAAGTTTCCAATAATAATTAATAGCTGTAACAATCACAAATAACTGAGTTGCTAGGCTTCCATCTTTTTTTAAATCAATACGATTTAGTTATGTTAATTTATCGTTAATTATTTATAAACTAGCAATAACTAGAAAAGCTAAAATGGATCTATCCTACGGGAACCGTTTATTTTTCCGGGACAAAAAATAACCTGTTATATGTAAATATAAGGTATCAGCATGCCAAATTTTACTAAATTAGGTCCATAAGATGCTGTGTACTAAGCTGTATAAGTTACTATAGTTTTGTAACTATCCCACGGGAACTCTTTAACTTCCCGGGATGAAAAATATCTAAAATGTTGATTGGAGGTTTAAGGTATCACCATGAAACATTTCATTTAAATCGGTTCAATAGTTTCTGAGATTAGCCCGTACAAACAGACAGAGAGATAAACAAAAAAAACGAAAAAAGTCTGCATATGTTCTATTTCTCTTCTTACATCCCCCTGACTCAGTTTTCAGTAATTTTTTTCTATGTACAGACATTCGACCTCTACTGTGCTATTATATGTATAGATAAAGTAACTTGTCTCGGCTGATACATCAGTCCTGGTACAAATGGCATTAGGTAGGTACTAGGAACTAAACTTTTTGAGAGTAAAATTTGTATAGAAATCATTATTCAACGGGTTGCTAGGCGCACTCGTGAGCTGCTCATCATAATTATTGTACGGCATTATTTCCGAAATTTACTATTGACGTTTGTGTTAGACGTAAACTTTGAAAAAATAATGACTGCTATATGCATCTTTTTATATATAACTAGCATTGCCCGCGGCTCCGCCCGCGTTCATATGACCAAAACCAAATTCTTAGGTTTTACATATTAGTATACTCGTATTAGTATATTAGTTGATCCGGATAACCAGCTATTACCATACCAAATTTCTTTAAAATCCTTCCAATAATTTTCCTGTGATGCGGTCATAGACAGACAGACAGACAAAAATTCTTAAAACTCTATAGTAACCGAACCTATGTTCGGCCTCTGTTAGCGATAATAATGTGTATTTCAATAAGATTTTCCAAAAAATATTTAATGTACAGATTTGACTCAGTCAGAATTTTATTATATGTATAGAAAACGAACAGTAGATCAAAATATATTTACAGATTGGATATTATTTAAGGAATAAAAGTTATACACATGATGAAATTTGAACCATTCTTTTTCTCTGGTTTCCTATTAAGCAGCTTTTGAGTGTTTTCGTATAAAATCAAAAGTTTTTCGATTAAAATCACATTCTCATAAATATGCTATTGTGGTATTACATTAACCTTAAAAATAAACAAATTACAGTAGGTTTCAAAGGAATCATGGAAAATACAAGTACGAGTAGTTCAGGTGTGATTGATGATGCCAGTACCGGGTCGTGCCTGACCCGGATTTTTCTTCGTGATACGTAAATGTACATCGATCTTAATGAAATATTTTAGTTTTCCTGTGAATATTTGATATTTTAAATAAAACTATTCGGGTTTTATAGCAATCATAGTCACGGGAGAGCCTTATCCGATGAATTGGTTGTTATGAAATATAAAGCATTCAAGAAACATCGGAAACCAAAAATCAAAGTAAAACCACGATTCGCGAAGAATAGTTTTATTTTTATGCAATATTAAAATATCCAAACTAGCTTTAGCACATCATCTTTACACTAATTGTTTTGAAACTAATCAAACAAGCATCAAGAATCATTATCTAATATATAAAAATCACGTGTCACGGTTTTTGTGGTCGCACTTCTCCGAAACGGCTCGACCGATTTTAATGATTTTTTTTGTATACTTGGTATGAGAATGAAAGGTATGAGAATAGATCGTAAAGTGTTTTTTCCCTCCTACCCCCACCCCCCATTTTTTAATCGCAATTTTAGTATTATTTTACGTACCTACAATATTATATAGATACATAGCGTCGAACCCGATCCAAGCAAGAGTGAGTCGCTATATAACATAAAGCCAAAGAGTTTTTTTTCTAGATTAACCGCGGGTGTAGTGGCGGGTTCTGCTAGTTATTTTATAAATATAATAGGAATTCACCCTCGCTTCGCTCGGGTTTGTCCCTAGCTTGTTTCCCAATACAAACTATCATCCCCATTTTCACTCTCTTAAAAGATAATTTCCGGGATAAAAAGTATCCTTTGTCCTTTCCAGGGTCTTAAACTATCTTCTTACCAAATTTCATCTAAATCGGTTCAGTAGATCCAGAGATTACCCCCTACAACGTCACAAACTCACAAATCACAAAAAATTTACCTGTTTATAATATTAGTATAGATGTATGATAATGACTCTAAATAAACCACCATAAAAGTTTATTAACATTGTCCTAATTAGCCTTTTTAAATACGATTAGTGTTTTTGGTACGAGTATTTCTTTTACGTAGCAACGAAATAATATTTCGATATGTGTTTAGGAAGAAGTTTATATGTTAGAAATTCCTCAACATGTTATGTCGAAAAAATATACGTACTTAGATATTTTTATAGGGATAAGTATAAGTGAAATGGACTGCCTCTATATTATGTTTTTATTATCTTCTTGAGTAATGCAGACATTTTTACAATTCACTATATTCTTGATTCAATCTAATTTAAGCCATGAAAAGCGATGACTTCTACTTTGTAATAAATAATTACACAATGTATAAGAATATAGTATACGAACTTTAAATACTGACAATTTATTGGTCAAATACATAGCAAGTAATTGAATCCTATGGGATTCTATAGGATAGGATACTATAAGAAGGTTAACAATTTCCATTAATAGAGCTTTCCTGCATTATAAAATTGGTATAAAACTTGCACGTTAATTAATTTTGTACCTAAACTAATAAAAGCTCTTCGAAACTCGTTAAAACTATTAAATAGTTTTAAAAACATCTACCATTAGTACGAAGATAAAGCTCAAAATAGTTAAAACTTGCCTTTGATGAACTAAGCGAGATATATTATCTATATGTAGGTACGTTTGTATACTTCCGCCGGGTGTGGGGAACACCCTCCTCTCCCTAGGCTTATAATGTTGCAATACCTGTAATTTGAGACTTATGCCTAAAAGAAGGCATGGTTATATTACACTTTTTAATCACTTGAGTAAAAAGTTAAGTTTTTTTTTAATTTTTGTCGTTAATTTCTCTCGAATATTGATTTCTGTGGGCATTTGAACACTATTCTTCTTTGAATAAAATATCACTCATAATGCAATTTTTCTTTTAGTAAAAAGTATAAATTTTGTAGTAAATAACATTTTTTTTTTATTGACAGAATATTGGTAGGTAATCCTAGAGCTAAAAGATTAAAATAGTTATAATATCTTACTTTTGAAATTCTATCGAAAGACTACGCTAAATAGTTTAATAAAAATTGAATTGTTTCAATTTTAATAATAAAGGCATACAATAGACGCTTTTATTATCAAATATGTCACCAAAATTAAATAAATTGTTTTTAAACACAATTTAAAAAAGCAAAATACGATTTCATTTCCAAACGTACAATCTATTATTGTTTCTTAATACTCATAGTCTACGCTAACTTCATTCCCTCTGCATTCAATAGGCACTCTACCACCCCTAATTTTGAAGGGCTGCCTAGAAATTAATTAAAGGATTTGGTTGCAATCAATATGAAGACGAAGGGAAATATATGGTAAATTTTAGTTACTTTGTGTTCTTAATACAAAATAACTTGAATATCCCGTGGGATAGATTTATTTTTGTTTTTCTGAGCAAAATTAAAAAAAAGTGTTTGAGTGAAGCGAGGGTGAGCAGCTAGTTGTATGTATTTTTCTAATATGTTATTTTTCTTAACTTGATGTACAATATATGTATGTATAATATATGGTACAATACTGACATAACAAATATATTGTGCTCTATGTAGCTAAGTACTTACCCCTTTAAATTGTTAATATAAAGTTTCAAATGCCTTCGGTGAGATATGGTTGAGGATTATTTATGACCGTCTTTAAAAAGGAGGACTCGTGCAATTTTTTTGTGTGTAAGTTTGCTGCGCGATATCTTCGTGAATTGGGAATCGATTTTTATAATTTTTTTTTTAATGAAAAGAATATATATAATACACATGTACCTATAAGGGTTACCATACTAAGGGTGAAATAATTACTTTTTTAGTAGTTTGGAATTTGGTGTTCTTTTTAAAATCATATAAAATCCTCTTAGAGATTGAAATTAAAGAAAAATATATTTTTTATACTATAATGCCTTACTAGCACACACACTCTTTCACATCCATGGGTCATTTAAAGAGATATGACTGTCTATCTTTAAAGCTAAGTAAAATAAATAATATTAAAAAAAATATCATTTTGTACCTTAAGTTTTAGCGGTAATTGGTTTGGACGTTAATGAATCAGCCACTCTAGGTAATTATGTACAGATGAAACACAGACGTAATAACAAAAGCTATAGACAGCTTACTTTTTATGTTTCTGTATCTGAAACAATGGTCTGAAGCAGGCTTCCTAGTAACTAGAATCGTCTGTAGGTTATTATTATACGATCGTAGAGTGGTCACGGCGAAGGTCAATGTACCCACTAATTTTCTTCGAGGCAGCAAAAAATAAAAATAAAAAAGACGATAAGTGCAAGCAGACGTGTCGGATAAATGAATTTATTGTAATTTTCTATGGCTACAGTTTTACGATTTGTACCTCATTGATTTGATATTTGGAATACGCGTTCTACACGTGGGGACAAAATTAGAAAAAAAAAATGCCTATGAATCTTTGGCTAAGTAATTAAAGCCTACCTATTAAATACATACCTAATTAAATATTTTCGAAATCGGTGCCAGCCCATACAAAGCAAAGCACACCGACTTCGAAAATATTTGATTAGGTATGTATAGTAAATGAAAACTACCAATCAGTTATTTATTACTTTTTAGTGCTTTTGTTTGAAGTCGATTTTTATTTTTTTGTTAAAAAGTTTTCTTTCATATAAACAAGGACTGTTTAAAGATAAATTGCGAAAAGTTCCAATATCAGCGACCATTGTCGGAGCAACGTCATGGCGAGCTCTGATAGCTTATTTGTATAGTAAATTGATGCAGCTACTAGGTATTAAATACGAATTTTCATAACTTCGAGTATTACGTATATTCTTATCGTGCTGCAGAAACACAATATTACAACAATTGATGTAATAATATAAGATATTAAATTTCGAAATAATAAATCTATACAGAAAGTATACACGATACTTATAATAAAAAATAAAAAAAATAATTGTCTTTCTGTTTGTCTGTCTATTTGACCGATTTTGGAATTAATTCACTGGCAGATAGCTGATGTTATAAGGAGTAACTAAGGCTACTTTTATTTAAGAAAAATAAAGCAAATGAAATTGTAAAGAAAATCCTCGTACTTAGAGACGCACCCGAGCGAAGTGAGGGTAAGTCGCTAGTACACATTTAAATTACAGTAATAAGGGAAAGTATGTATATCTTTCTATTACTCAATTGGTTCAGTAGTTTAAGAATTATCTCAGAATTATTATCACAGAAACAAAAAAAAAATATTGTCATATTAAACGATAGAAAAACGATGTCTAAAAGGCGTTGTATAATATCCAACTAGTTAAAAGTGTACACCCTAAAAAATTTATAAGCTTTGAAGGAGACAGCAGACGGTAACCCTTCACCGGAGGGTTGGTCAGACGTCATTAGAAGCACAAAAAGACCTTTTTTAAAGGGTTAGCTCTTATATTCTAAGAACTGAGTGCCTAAAGTATCCATTGCATGAAAGCCATATAAAGTTATGTACAGACAGAGACTATCCTCCACTTTTATTACATTATGTATTGGGTGAAAGCTGTAATTATCGATATAATAAGAAACTTATACTTTTTTGGAAAATCGCGCTCATAATCCACAAAGGTAGCTAGCTATAAATACTAAAGATATATACTAGATAGATTTGTCAAATTTTATTTTAAAAACACATAAAAAGAACAAATGTTAATAACAATGTCGTGATTTTTACAAGCTTCTTTAATAAGACCCAGCTGTTCAGTGTTTCAGTTCCAGTTACAGCTCCCAGTTGTTTCAGTGACATTGTGATGTCATCGCCTCGCCCTTATTTGATATATACATTAAACATTAGTTTTCAAAGAAATGATGATGTACACACATCATGTAATAAGAACTCTAAATAAAAAAGGATTCTCATGCCATAAACGATTGGAAAATTAAAGATACTGTTGTTGTAAAGAGCAACCTCAATAACCCATGAGAATATGATATATGGGAATAAAATATTACCGTCCTTTTACTGTTTCTATGGAAGAAATGATTCGCACATGAAAATATCAGAGGTGCGAGACCTTGAATCGTTGCTCCGTGAAGGATAGACGTACAAACTACCTATCAAATCAATTTTCCACTTATAATACTTCGAGATCTACAATCTAAAATTTCAAAAAACTTTGCTCTAAACGTGATGTCACTAATGCAACTCAATCAAGCCTGGCTGTATGAAGGATAGAGTTTCAGTTGAATGTTTACAAACCACTCTACTTTTGGTTGTGTTTGCTTTAGTACGAGTAATTTTATATGGCGTTAGATAACATTAGCTATTCAACCACGAGACGGAGTATAAAGTGTAATGTGGTGGCGCAGTTTATAGTTAAACAAAGAGGTATTTTATAACAAGTTTTTACTCGTCACCGCTCGCGTAGTGTGTAGGGCGGGTGTAGCCCATGTACCACAGAAAGTTATTTTCACTTTAATTCAAAGCTTTATAGCGCGAAAAGTAATATATAGGGGGTGTAATGATTTTTATTGCCTTTTGATACACTAGAGTAGAAGTAAAAGTTAATAAGATTTATTATTTATTTATTACTAGCGACTCAACCTTAACGGTTTCATTCCTAGACAAAAACAAATCTATCCCACGAGAACCGTACATTTTTTCGGGATAAAAAGTAATCTATGTGCTATTCCAGACTATAATCTATCTCTGTGCCAAATTTCATACAGATCCGTTCAGCCGTTTTGGCGTGAAAGAGTAACAAACATCCATCCATCCTCACAAACTTTCACATTTATAATACTAGTATGAATTAGTATGGATATGAATTTTACTGAAAAACTGTTGTCATAAAAAGATATGTATATCCATTGAAGAACTTTCTATACTATACAATAGTAACTCAATCATTTAGTAAAAAAATAACACAAAGAAAATCTATAATAAATTGGTTCATGAATTACAAAAAAGTTTTAAATTACCGAAGTTTTTCTAACTACTATTAAATATACAATATAAATGTCTAAATTTATTGTGAGTAGTATGTAATATTAAAGGGGCATAAATATAACAATTTTACGATCATTTGGATATTCAAGTAACTTTTGGTTTTGTTATTCATCCCGAAGTCATGCTCTTGTGGCTGTGATTCAGAGTTTCAAGAAGCGTGCCTTGTGTTGGTTTGACATAAATAAACTATCTGCTTTCCTTATTAGAAGTAACTACTGAGAGTCATTCTAATAACTATACTGAGAGTCATACTAATAATACGGATGTAATATTTTCAGTACAAAATACAATTTCCGTGACACGTTGTGTTTTGTTATTTATAAGGCTTTATTTTTCTATTTCTTACGCTTTATTCTTAGCGTTTTCACGATATATGTCTTTAATTTTTCATAATTTTTATTTTTTACTGCAAATTTATATTTTTGTATTAAAAATACCTATTGAAGTACTTAAAAATTGTCTTTGTGACTGTTAGTGATTAAGAGCATTAGGACGTTTTGTGATGAAATAGTATTTTAGATATCTTTTAAAACCTTTAAAAATTCACTAACAGTATAACATGATTTTTAAATACCAATATTACATTATTTTCTCTAAGTTACCTGGTAATTATGTCATAGGTTGTTAAAACAACGCAGTTCAGTGACCGATATTTCATTAGTAGAGTACAAAGTAAAATAATAGTCACGCAATAGATACACCCCATTTTATGTACATATCTTTTAATTACATTACTTATGTACAATACACGTATTTTATGTATATATAAATAGGTCAGTTCCTTTTATCTCTGTTTGTGAACCGATTTCTTTTGTTTTTGCTCAGTAGCTATTCACGAGCTTTGTTTTGAGCTTAGACCAGGAGCCACAACTCGAGCACTAGTTAGTCTACTGATACTTTAGTTAGTTTTACCCAAGCTACTTAAGTAATGATCCAGTTTTTATATTTAACAAAGCGAAAGATATATATATATATATATATATATATATCTTTCATATATATCTCTTCCATATATATATATATATATATATATATATATATATATATATATATGGAAGAGGTTCTCAATTTGTCTGTATTTTTTTATGCTAGTTAACTCAGAAGGCCATCATTATTTTATTTATAAGTATTTTTTCCTTTTTTTATTGACGTGTAAAACAAGCAAATAAGACGAGCTAGCTTAACCCCATTTTAGATATTAATTTAGGGAAAATATAGTATAAAGTGAATATGTACATTTTAAATAAAAATATTTTTCAGATTTTGTCACGGTTTCATTGTATTTTTTGTTCCCGACATCGAGAAAAAATCCGAAAAAGAAGAATAGAGTAGGATATAAAAAATCAAATAATAATTATATAATAATTCTTTCTGGTAGAGATCCTTTGTACACAAGGTATCTGTTTTCACTTCTATTTTTATTCTGGTACATAAATAAATAAATAAAAATAAAATAAATAAATCTAAGAAAGTATTTTAATATAGACTTATCGTTAAATTATTATATTTGGTTGTTTTTTGTTTCTAACAATCTGAATAATAAAAATAAAGCTTAGTCAAAATCATGCCCGTGCTCCTCCAGATAGTCTATCTATGTACCTACTAAAATTCATCCAAATCCATTCAACCGCTTAGCATAAAGGAGATAAAAACATACACATATATACAAACTTTCGCATCTACAATAGTAATTCGATGAAGTTATTAAAGTATCTTATCTACCGTACAAAGTTATATCGTAGGTTGAAGCAAAAACAGCGAAACTGATTGAAATCTGCTACAGGTTTAATAACTCGGATGATTCATATAATCGAAGCAACGAGTAAAGCCGCCTCCACCCCATTATAAGCGCTGTATCAGTAAAATGAATGTAGCTCTACATCACGAAAATAATATGTAATACAAAGGGAAAGCTCTTGTAAAAGGAAGTCACTGCTGTTTTCTGATAGTGAAGTTCAAAAATCTATTTGTCTTTATGTACGTTTTGTTAATTATAAGCTTGAATGACAAAAATTGTTCTAATTATATATATGTTAGAACATAGCAGATGGATAAAATCTTTATTCGATTAGGTTTTTCAAACACTTTGATGTCCCAAAAATGCCTTAGGGATATCCAATGGTAGTATCTGGACCCACTAGAAAGTAAAACCCTAGTTATTTCTTAGTCAAAAAAAAAAATTACCTTTATGGTTTTACAAAGAACCAAACGATAGCGCGATTCAGATGGACCGTAGCGCCATCTGTTACGCCTCGATGCAAACTCTTAACAGAAACGTTAATTATTATAAAGTCATTGTCGTTAGTCTTTGATGAAGCTACTGGATCGAAACCCAGTTTGCTGAAAAAATTCGGCGAAAAACTCAACATAGGCACTTAAATGTAATAGTTAAAATATTTTTAATACAATATTAAAGCTAGTATGAATCTTCTGACACGCTTTTTATATCATATATATTTTAAAGGAAAAAAAGGAGACGTGAGCCTTAATTTTATTTTTATTTTATTAGAATTAATAATAATAAATGAGTATGTTGGGACATTCATACACAGCACCATCTAGTTCCATGGTAAGCTACGAAGCTTGTGTTATGGATACCAGATAGTTGATACACTACATATATATATATATATATATATATATATATATATATATATATATATATATATATGTAGTATAACTTTAAATACATACATATTATAAATACTCGTATAAACACCCATGACTGGAGTACAAACATTCATGCTCATCAGACAAACGAATGCCCCCAGCGGGACTCGAACCCGCGACCGCTGGTATAATAAGTAGGGTCACTACAAACTGAGCCAAACTTGTTGTCAAATTGATACATTTATTGATGTGTATCATCTTTCCTCTCTCTTTCCTGCAATCTGTGGGAGTGACTTTGTGAAAAAGGACGGAAGTGTGTAACAGGAAGCCGGCCGCCGAGGTAGCGCGCTATTTTTAGATTAATATAAAGATTTAATAAAATAGTGGAACACAAGAACAGTCACAAGTACTAACAAGTTAAAATTTACTATGTGATTTGATATCTGATGGTATTTTCCATTACAGAAAATTGCTAACGGTGCTTTGAGCCAGACTTATGCAAGAATGGAAAGTAGGGGATGATGCGGCCGCTAATCTCAATGCAATCTTTTAAACACGAAATGAATTTTATTGCGATGTTATATCGAAATCTATTAAATAAGTTTTAATGAAAATCTTGTCTGTTGTTGCATATTCGCTGAGCACGAGTAGTAGTAGTGTGATTACAGGTTTGACTCCCGATTTTACTTTATGAGTTATTGGAAAGAATTGAAGTGAGAGTGATTTGAAAATGTTATTATATTTTCTATATACTCAATATAACTATTTATTTATATAAACTAGATTATTATTATGTAAATAAGGTTCAGAATAATCTACGACTGCTTTACATGTAATAAAATGTATACTATTACTGTAAAATAACCGGATAATTAGACAATATAGCTTAGAGTCTAGATTAAATTACTTTTTCAAGGACAAAACTAAACATGACATCAAATTTTAAATAACTAGCTTATTGATGTTTCCCAAATCGATACATCCTATCATTTATAGACAGTGTGGCATAATTTTATACTTACCTTTACTTAGAAGTAAAAGAGAAGTGAGTCTAAAACTTTAATAAAAAGCAGTCATAAGAACCGACCGACAGAAGTGAAAAATTAAAACTATAAACAAACAGTTGTTATTTTTGGATATTCAAAATAATTGTTAGATCTTAAATTAAAATTTGTAAATTAAAACTGTTTATATTTATCTGGTTTTGACATCTATCGGCACTCTGAGTGTTAGCGTTAACACGTCACGTGACCATGTCGATGGCGACTTACATGAATTTACTCCCCATGCTGCCCATCCAAACTTTCCTATAGGCGATTTCACTAAGAAAATATTTAAACAATTATACGTAAATAGTAAAATCTGAATTCGACATTTTTTTGACAATGATAAGCCAGCCTAAAACAAACGAGTCGACTTGGCGGGTGATATTCGAGTGTTTTTTTGCGCATTTATACAAAGGAGCACTAAAATTGAAGAATTTCAACATCCAGCGCCATTATAGCTCTTTACAAAACGCGTATTAATTTTGCACGCAGTTTGACAATGCCGCATTGTCGCCATTGTTCCTCGCTGTGGGAGAGGGAGTACTAATTGTTTATTTATTATTCCCAGCTTGCATTTATTTAATGATAAATATGTAAATTAAATATCAGTTATCAGAATTTTATATATGAAAATTATTTCTGAGCTTAAGCGTTTATCTCAGATTTATATTTCAGTTTTTTTAACGATTTTTTTATGTGAAAATAATAATACTGGTTACATATGAATATGTTGGGACATTAACACACAGTACCATCTAGTTCCATGGTAAGCTACGAGGCTTGTGTTATGGATACCAGATAGTTGATACACTACACATATATAACGTTAAATATATACATATTATAAATATAAACACCCATGACTGGAGTACAAACATTCGTGCTCATCACACAAAGAAATGCCCCCAGCGGGACTCGAACCCGCAACCGCTGACACAGCAAGTAGGGTAATTAGAAACTAAACCAAACGTGTCGTCAAATTAATAAACTATTTTTCTTTTTTCCCCTTCATTGTTCATAAATAAAACCAGTACCTTATTAATTTAAATGGGAATCGATTTAAATAAACAGGATTCACACGTGCGTTACTCGCGATGCATATCGATATCGATCCCCCGAAGCGTGTAATCACGATTCTGCCTACTTGCAGTTCATGAAATCTTTATGCTAACGTTTTAATGGTAAACAGCTCGAGTAATAAATAGAAGCTACTGAGAATGTTTATGAGTAATATATTTTTTGTATACAACATCGTTTAACTTAAAATGCAGTTTTGATATAATACGTGTTATAGAACACGATAGCTTTCCTTTTTTTATGTAACGATAATTGCGTTTTAATTGAAAATAAAAATGGCGTCAAAATTGCTGTAAAAGTAATTACTCCACCCTTAGACATGGGTTTTTTTCTTGGAATTTATGTCAGGCCCTCTTTAATATAATACTATCTATACATTAAAAATATGAAAATCGGTTCAAAAATGGCGAAAATATTAACGTTTACGTAAAAAAGATACGTCTTCAGTATGAACATACTCCTTTTTTAAAATCGGTTAAGGTGTAAATGAAAGTTAAAGAGTAAGAAACCAAACTGAATTAATGATTTAAAATTAATAAAGTACATAATAAAAGGTTAAATAAAACAAAACACCAAATGACTATATCAGAAACTTAACAATTCAAGTTCGAACGAAATTCTTGTTTTAAGTTCACTCTTTGTTTTAACTATTTAATAATTAAATAATATTTAATAAAAAATATTAAATAATTTAAATAAATAACTTGCAATGGCTATAACAAAAAATCTCATTTATTTTATATTTAAATTTATTTTATTTTTATATACTTAAAAACTCTGTGTCGCTGAATCCATCCGCCATGGACTAATAATAATCCATGCAATGATTTAAAGATGGCGTCAGTTTAATTTTTCGCCATATTAATATCTAATTATAGAGATATAATGAATGGTAAAATACATAGCTTTTGAAATTAGAAACTGTTTGAATACCACTTGGAAAATAAATATATTATTCACGTGAAGAAAATTAATCAATCGAGTATTATTATTCAGTATTATCTATTTTTTTCTGAGAATAAGATTTAGAGCATTTTTAAATTAGCTTTCGGTATAAGCTTAGGAGCAATTGGCAAGTTGATATATTTAGGTATTATCTTCAGATATCATTGGAGGCATAAAACCAACTTAATATCTACCATATTGTGATCTTGTCACTACACCTCACTATACCCAATGGGAAACCATGAAATTTTTGAAAAATAAATTATAAATTTTAAACTGCAAAGTCAAAAAATACGAATGATGAAAATAGTTTAAATAATATAAAAATTCCAAAATATTAGATTTGAACATGTAAAAGATTTTTCTAGTTACTGTTACATTGTAATATGTTTATATATGTTTAATAATATATTTGTACGTACTAAGTATTATGTGTAAACCCTAACAGCTTTTTACTAAAGAATGATTACAAGGTGACCGTAAGTTTAGTATTTCTGTTTGCCTCGACTGATAAATATAACTTCCGCGCAAAATCACCTTTTTTATATTTTTAATAACGTCTGAGAATGATAAAAACAATGATTGACCAATTATATTATTTAATTTAATTTTAAGTAAATCATTTTGTTATTAGAATCGAAGTATAATATTTTATTACAATTAATAAAACGGTTTTAAAATAAATATTTTTGAACAATATAAGGAACGTTTGGAATAATGAATGAATGGATTTAGTATTTACATATGACTCTAGATTAATTTTAAATCTTTTAACCCTCAAAAATACGTAGTTATTGTTCACGCGACCATTTAAATAAAAAAGGCTAAAAAAGAAGACAGATCGAGTATTTTACTAATATTAATAAATAAAATAAGTTTGTTTGTACGTGCCCTACATATTTAAAAAATAGTATTTTTATATAGTTGCTAAAAAGAATGTATCGCCTAATATTTTTATAAACAATAACCAGTTGAATCGGCGATATCAGAGTAGCGCATATCGAATAGATTTCCTTGAAAACAATGTCAGGATATCCACAACCGCAGATAGAAATAAAGTTATAATAATATATTATTTATAGAATTCACTAATGGTTGTAAATTTTTTCATTGTATAGCTAACGAACTAAAGAAAAAAAATTGAATACCGAAATTCATCCCGTTGAGGGAATTGACCACAAAGTCACAATGTATTAAAAAACATAGTACATAAACATATACCTATATATCTATAATATTGTTTGGAAGAAAGCTTATAAGAGCTTTATTTTAAAAATACACCCTTTTACCTTGAAAAGCCAGATAAGATTTTTTCGACTAGTAAGAATTTAAAAGATTGTGTGTAAAAATTTTTGATCGTTAAAAATAAAAAAATTATACTCCATCTTTAAATAACAAAAATAATTATTTCATAGAATAAAATTAAATCAAATAAAAAGAAAATCATCTCAATTTATAACATGACCACAAAAAGCCGATAGAAATTATTTAAAAAAACTACAAAGTTAAAGTTAACAAAAAATACAAAATCTCTTAAAAGTAGAGTTTTAAAGAACTTACCATGATGACGGTCGGTAGAAACGATAGACACGATCTGTGAAGGATGAGTGGTGTGGCGTGGCGAGTTCGCGAGGCAACGCACCGGGCCGGACTGGTGGCGCTGTGGGGACCCCATCGCTTATATACACGTGGTGAACGCGGGTTATTCTGGATACACTACATTTTAAGATGTTCCATTTCTATGGTTTATCTCCATTATGAAAGATTTTGCCTTTATCTGATTCAAGTAAATTTGGGAAATTAAGGAGCATTTTATATCATACTTGCCTTATTCTTTTAGGTACTCGTGTAGTTTTAAATTTTGGGATTTGGGAGATCCTATTATTCATAAGCATTATGAATTGTTATAAAATCCAAAAAGTTATTTTGAGTATGCAACTTCTATCTATTTATTAATACCATAAAGTACATAATTTTAACAATAATGAAACCTACTGTTGTTACTATTTCATGTAAATGTTTTCGTGTTTCTAATACGAAATACATAACTGAAGTCTATATCATAAACAGGTACTTAGTTAAATAAGCTATACTTAATTATTATTATTATAAGTAAAATATGAAGTGAATTTTATAAATTTCTTTCTTCTTCTCGGGTTCGTCCCTGGGGTGGGGTCTGGGAGGACCACCCTTATCCTTATCACTTAGGGGTATGAAAAATAGATAGTAGCCGATTCTCAGACCTACTGAATACGTATATAAAATTTGGTAAAAATCGGTAAAGCCGTTTCGAAGGAGTACGGTAACAAACATTGTGACATGGAAATTTTATATATTAGAATATAACAAATCTGTACTAAATAGTTTTTGGAAAATCCTTTTCAAATAGTCATTATTACTGATAAAGAGGCCGAATCTAAAGTATTTAGAATTTTTGCCTGTCTTTCTGTCTGGGAACGCATCACGAGAAAACCACTGGATAGATTTTGATGAAATTTGGTATAATGATAGCTAGGTATCCGGGTTAACATATAGGATACTTTTTACTACGAGAAAATATCTCATCTCTGAGAAATCTATACTAACCGTTAAAACGTAACAAGTAAGTACATAATAAAGTTACTCAGTGTCATCCAGAATAATACCGCTGATTCATAAGAGCAGACGGTAGTGTGTCCAGACTCCAGAGCTCAATTTTAGTGAATCGGAACCGAAATATAAAACAAAAACAATGATTAATATTGTGAGTAATATGCTGTTTAAATTAAATATTTATTATAGTTAACTTTTTGTAGAAACGGAAATTGTTAATTCTTTGTGTTTTATCTTTAAATTCTTCTAATATTATTTATTTGCTTATTATTTAATATTATTAAGTAAATAATGATTATTTAGGTATGATTATGAATAAAAAATAAAAATAAACTTTGCAATTTCGCGGTTTTTAAACTAAGCGTGGGAAACTTCGTGAAAGAATGACATTTTCAGGTAGGTACATACATTTGTACACACATATATACATGTATTCAGTCCTTTTTACAGTCCCACAGCTGGGCAAAAGTCTCCCAGTACAAGAGGGTTGGTGATTGGATCTCGTCTTGCGAAACTTGCAAGGTTCTCTCTTCTCTCCATCTCGCTGTGGAATGAACTCCCTGCCGAGGTTTTCCCAGAGGGCTACAGTATGGGGTCCTTCAAAAGGGGAGTAAATAGGTTTTTAAAGGGTCGGCAACGCGCATGTGATGCCCAAGGTGTTGCAGGCGTCCATAGGCTGCGGTAACCGCTTACCATCAGGCGGGCCGCATGCCTGATTGCCACCGACGTGGTATAAAAAATATATATATATATACTCCTCACGATGTTTTCTTTTACCGTAAGACAAGTGGTAATCAAGTTGGAAATAATCAGTACATGATAATATCAGAGGTGCGAGACCCGAGATTTGAACCCGCTTCACTCTGTTTCCCAATATTACCCAAGTGACCGCGCTACCACTAAGTTACCACTGCCACATGTACACTACATGTACGTCTATGTATGTATTTGGATAAAGATTCAAACATACTTTCAAACTAAAGTTAACAAAACAATCTTGTCTCTTAATTCAATATAATCTGTACATAATAAATAATAAAATTCTAACTGAAAATTTTATTGAAATAGACATTATGATCGATGCAGAGGCCGAATCTATAGTTTTTAGAATTTTTGTCTGTCTATCTGTCTGTCTGTTACCGCATCACAGAAAAACCACTGGGGGGATATTGATGAAATTTGGTATGGTGATAGCTGGTTATCCGGGTGCGCGGAAAAATATCTCATTTCTGAGAAAAAATACAAAAACTGCATTGTAAGAGTACACTAATATATAAAACCTAAGAATTTGCTTTTCGGTCATCTGAACGCGGGCGGAGCCGCGGGCAATGCTAGTCTCGTATAATTTTATATTTTTGTTTTTTAATGATCACAAATAGTTAATTTTACAATAAACGTTTAGATGGCTGACATCATTAAACACTACACTACTACTAAGTCAGTTCCACTGCTAATACTATATATATATATAATATATATATATATATATATATATATATAAGTATATAGTCTCAGATGTCAAACTCGTAAAAAAAATGTAATTATCTAAAATATATAACCTACGGATGTTTGTAAACATTTTGTAAGTAGAGATTTCTGAGGTCATAAAATGTGGTCGCCCTAGTGAAGGGATGAAATGAATGGCGTATGGGGAATCGTATGAAGAGGGAAACTAAGGTAGGGACCTTGACCCTTCCACTTTGTTTTGACTGCGTTTTTCTGTATACACCTATACGTAACCATATAAAAGGCTTGTCAGGTATACCACAGAGATAATTGTAATATAGAAGTGATATAAAAATACTTTCTTAGATTTACGCGAATATTTGACATTTTAAATAAAGCTATCTTTTCGGATTTTTTCGCGGAATTATTTGGGTTTTTAGTTCCAAAACGTCGGGAACCAAAAATTCAAATAAATCCGCGAAAAAATCCGAAAAGATAGTTTTATTTAAAATGATATAAAAATATTTTATAATTTATATTATTATCTCTATTTTTACTCGAAATATAAATTTGAAATTGTTGGCTTGACGCATTGAACATATATGTATAACTAGCAGAATCCGCGGACGCGCTCGCGCTAAAACTACAAAGAATATCTAAAAAGGTTTCATCCCCTATTTTACCTCCTTATAGAATGAATTTTGAAAAATGCTAAAATAATTATTTATTTAATTTTATTAAAGATAATTATTACCAAACTTCAAGTCATTCTGATCATAAATATTTTTTTGGATTATATTATAACTTGTTTTCCCGTGGGAATAAGATAATCTTCCGCGGTAAAAGTAGCCTATGTCACTCTCTAGCCCTCCAACTATCACCACACAAAAAATCACGCCAATCCTTCTCTTCGTGTCGACGTGAAAGAAGGACAAACAAACAAACACATTTTTACATTTATAATATTAGTATGGATAGTATAAATTAGGTAATAGGTAATAATATGTAAAGAGGAAACTTTAACTCTTGTTTAAGCATTGAAAAGACGAAACAGTGTAAGCTTTGGTATAGTTAATAAAGAACAACTGCAAAAAGCAAAAGTTGTCGAAAAAGATCTGTTGTAATATAAATATTCCTTTAACTAACCGCCTGGGTTGCTATTAGTATTTGTTACATTTTTGTTTGTGAGGAGCGATGCAGAGGCAGCCTTGCGAGAGAGTAGAGACTATCGCTTTTGTATAGTTTCGCCTGTAAATATATAAAGCTACATGTGGTAGACGAGTTAAAGGATTAACAAAACATGACAAAAGTTATTTATAATTCGCCTAATATACCTATTACGTATTTCGGAGTTCTTGATCTCTGAGAATGCAATACCATGAATGATGGACTTTAACGCAGAGCTTGAATATTGAGTGCTACTTAATAGATTTAAATAGTTTTAAGTTCCAGAGTATTTAATTTATTTATACGAGTGGTTCTTTTTGGAAATAAGAAATTATTATTACATAAAGCCATCATCATCATAGCCCTCCCATGCTCTTGACTAATTTCGGTAATCGTCGATGCTAGTTTCAATGAATTTGGATGCCTTGACTGAAATCGGTAAGAAGCATTAGTATTATACCAAGCTTGATCGGTGAGTCTTCTTGTACGATTGGTATTGAATAACGATTTTTTTATTTTTAAATTGAACTTGTTAACTGTATACAAAAAATCCATATGAAGTCAATCCAGCTGCGCCTGAGTGACCTTGGCGAATTGACAAAAAATCTACAAACTGTTGTTTAGGTTTTTTTTGCATTACAAACATCTCCCAAACTCTAATAATACAAAAAAAAACCAACCTTGACCTAGTTATGATTTTATTATATGCACAAAAATCTAATACAAAATATCTTAAAAAAATTAATTCAATCAAGTTTTAATCTGTTTCGTATAAAATCTAAATTTTCCGTGTGCATGGTAGAGTGGGTAAAACTTAGCTTTTCAGTAAAGCTTATATTACACGAGTACTGCACTGCGGCAGCGACCGGCTTCGGGCTCCGAGCTTCAACAAGCGCTATTTCATCTTTTATTCAGGATAAAATTCAATTTAGACTGCATTTACATTATAAATGCTCATTAGCAAACTTTAAAATAATACTGTAATATTTATTGCATAGGCAGTGTTAGCCCAGTGCTAACTAATATTGCTTGGGAAACCAAGAGAGGCACCTCTCTGATATTCGTAGCGAATTATTTTCAACATAATTATCACTTGTCTTACGGTGAAGGAAAACATCGTGAGGAAATCTGCATGTCTAACCTATGTATGTACAACCTAACAAGTTTTCGATAGATATGTAATGTCTGCCAAAAATTACCTAAAAATACGCCCAGGGCAATATAAATAACAATGTACAATGATTTGCTATAAGAAAAATTGTCTTATTACTTTACTTATAATTGTTCTTTACTTCTCCAGTTCTGATTAGGATTAAGATACTTTTTTCTTACACTCATTAGAAAATTAGAAATTCCATAAGTAATATGCCGTTTTATAGCTAAAAATTTTACGTTGTATTTAAACGTATAACGTAAATATTGGGTAAAATAAAATGAAGGTTTTTGGAACTACTGAAACGTTCGAATACCTAAAAAAATTGGTTAATGCAAATTTAGGTCAAGAAGTCTTTATGGCCATGCCCTATTTGTCTTCGGGCTTAAATCGGAAAATTAAATAAAATGTTGCCCAATTTACACAATTAAATTACATCAAACATTTTAAATAAAACTATCTTTTCGGATTTTGTCGCGGATTTATTTGCATTTTTGTTTCCCGACGTTTCGAATGCTTTACAGCATCCATGGTCACATCAACAAAATGTTTAAAAAAAATGTTTAAAGTTAAAAAATATTGTAATGTAATTGGTGCAATTTTCATTTTGTTAATTGTGGGTAGGCTGTCTGTAACAACTATACCTCCAAGACATGTAACACCTCAGTCTCTCCCGTGACCATGGATGCTGTAAAGCATTCGAAACGTCGGGAAACAAAAATGCAAATAAATCCGCGACAAAATCCGAAAAGATAGTTTTATTTAAAATGTCAAATATTCGCGTAAATCTAAGAAAGTATTACATCAAACATGTAACCCTAAGTTTTAGAAGCATTTAGTTGAACTTGGACCTGATCTGATATGACCTCAGTCTGGTGACTTAAAAATCTTACATTTATTCATAGTATTAGCAATCACGTGTTAGGATAAAAGTAGCATACTTGTTGAATTACATATTACTTATAATTGTGCATTTGTTTGTTACGCGCCATGTGTGATAACACTTCAACGGCCTACGGATGTCCTTACCCGGGTTTTCGTGCGAGTTCGTGTTAAATCATTGTTTCAATAGGTAAAAAAAATATTATAATAATAGAAAAATAATTATAAAATGTCCCTATCAAATCGCTTTCTTACTAATGGACTTCCTTTCCTAACGTAGAGTACGCAAGTATACGCTATATGATAGCATAACAGTTATCAGTTAGGTTTCCTACAAAAGTTAGAAATATGCAAAATTTGGCAATCTGGTTTGTTTTTGATTTAACGAAATTTGATCACATATATCAATATACAGTTCAACTTATAGGGCTTAACTTTCAGCACCGTCGTAATAACTAGTTCTTAACAAGTTTTTTTTTCACTATGCTTTTCACCGCATTCATTCTTCTCCTTATTTTCCTTGGGTCCTCCTTCTCAACTACCTTCTTAACCTTTAATCATATAAGACCTTGCTAGCATTGTTTCTCAGAAAATGATGGCAACTGTTATACACCACACTGCAAAGGTTGCTAACAATAAATATATGATAATGACGTTTAGTATAGATTTCTCAGAGTTGAGATATTTTTACGCAGTAAAAAGTATCATATATGTTAACCCGGATAACAAGCTATCATCATATCAAATTTCATCAAAATGTCCAGTGGTTTTCTCGTGATGCATTCCCAGACAGACAGACAAACATTCTAAAAACTATACATTCGGCTTCTGTATCGATTAAGATTTTCCAAAAAATCTTTATTGTACAGATTTGACTCGGTTAGACTTTTATTATATTTATAGATTTAAGTTAAATGTCATTGTGAAGCTACTAGCTACTTTTAAAGTGCATTTTATATATTGGTACCATAATATGATTTCTGCCAAAATCGGTACCTGAACACATATTGATTCGGTTAAATTAAGTAAAATTGCCCAACCGCTAAAGTAAAGTTTAGAGCAATAATTAAATAGTATAACGTTTCACAGTTTGAACATCCGCTCACGCCGAGTGAGTCATTCGCTGTTTATATTTGATATAAATGTAAGTAATATTGGTCAAGTAAAATACCTTATAAAGTAAGTACAGTCACTGATCAAATTTATATACATTTAATTGTTTAAAACAAAACTCTAAGTATGGATATTAGTTACAAAATTGAACAATTTAAATGTCACGTTAATATCCGCAATATTTTAATGGCGAAGTATTACTTACATTTTAAATAAAACTATTTTTTTGGATTTTTAGCGAATTTATTTTAATTTTTGGTTCCTGACGTTTCAGATGCTTTTTTAGCTCCCCCGTGACAATGATTGCTGTAAAGCATTCAAAACGTCGGAAACTAAAAATAAAAGTAAATTCGCGAATAATCCGGAAAGATACATTTATTTAAAAATAGAAATCGATGTAAAAATTAAAAAGGCTTTAAGTACTAGAGTCGAGTTAAATATAAATTTTTAATTAAACCTCTGAGAATTCCTCTTAACCCATTCACCTTATGGGATAATGTGTAATAACGATGAAATATCGATATTTATAAATTAAAAAAATATACAACATATTATAAAAAAAATCTCTGTACTATTACATCAAAACTAAATTAGAACCTGCAATATGAAATTAAAGCATGTTGTCTAAACTTAGGACCAACCACAAAAGTTTATTAGAAGTGTATTGGTTCTTTAAAGTAATGCAATCAATTGTTTCTCGTCGTGCTACCTCGAGTACCATATGTGAGTCGATCGGACTCCACTTAATTACTAAAGCCGAGTTAGGCAAGCCATATGGTCCTTGCATACAACAAATACTAAATCTATTTATTTCTAGGTAGAGTCTTATTGGCCTGTTAAACTTGCCTATTAGAGATTTGAACATAAAATTCAAATATAAATTAAACATAGATTTTTAGAAATATGTGTCTTTTTCAGTTTATGTCTCGGCTCTTATTTATTTAATATTAAAATTTATTAAGTATACCTATATTTAATCCCTCCACGACCGCGGACACGCCAGCGTTAGATAATATAGGATAATAGATTTCTTAGGAATTTAATTAATTTCTTAGATTTCTAAATTTTTACCTGGAGGTGCTAAACATATTCAGAATAATATACCAAAATTGTCATAGTAATAGAGGTATAACCTATTAAACTGAATTTGAAAGAACAGTCTATTTCATTCCATTATATATTTATAGTTTCAAATAGAAACTTTACAATGTCATTGTTTCATGTCTGAGGACGGGTTTGGTCGCAAATGACCCGTGAAATTGCTAGATATCTTCACTGGTCTGGAATGCATACAAAAAGAATCATATACGTAGATAATATAAACATACTTAACTAAAACAGCAATATTATTGTAACATTAAAGCAACTAAAATCTAAATATACTTAAATAATTTCGTTATTATGTAAAATAGTCGTTAGAGGTAAGTAGAGTAATTATTCACTATTTTTTTCATGATATATTTATTATTTTTAACAATAATGGCAATGGTAGCCCAGTGGTAACGCGCTCGTTTGGAATACCGAATGAAGCGGGTTCAAATCCGGGTCTCGCACCTCTGCTATTTTCATGTGTGAATCATATCTAACATGATTACTACTTGCCTTACGGTGAAGGAAAACATCGTGAGAAAAGCTGCATGTCTTAGAAAACCTAGCAAGTTTTCGAAAGACATGTGAAGTCCGCCCGCACTTGGCCATCGTGGTGGACTATGGCCTGATCCCCCTCGTACTGAAGGGAGGCCCACGCCCAGCAGGGACGTTAAAAATGGCTGAATACAACAATAATGAAAAAAGAAAATTACAAATATACTTAATTATATATACAAAACAAATGCACCAAGAATAAATAAATACAAAACAAGGCAAGAATGCTAGCCGAAACTATTTTGTTTTGAAAGAAAGATTAGTACTTCAAAGAGAGGCTCCTCTTGAGTAGTTTCCTTTAACCAATCGGATTTTGTTTAGAGATATCTACATCAATTGCAAAATTAATTCCTATGATTATTTGATAACAATAATGTCCTCTTGAGCGATTTAGCCACTAACAATTTTTGCACCAATTTAGCAACAAACCGAGGTTCGAACCCATGACCGAATCATCTGAGACCAATGTGGCAGTTATGTTAGATAGAGAAAGATCCCACGAGATGTGAACAACCCCTTGGTTGTATAGTTTGCCTCAGCAGACCTGCCGTCGGGGCGTTATAGTTGAATGCGTGAGCGATCCTGCGACGCCCCATTAAGACGAGGGAAGGTTCTGTTGGATTTAGTGGGTAGTATTGTCTTTTCTAGCCAGTCCTACTATAACCACCTTTGGTATGCAGGTGGTGTGCCTAAATACATTTCCCAATATTAAAAAAAGGTCTATTACTAAATTTTATGCAAATCTGTTGAGCTGTTCCAGCTTAAGGAAGTAACAAACATACAAACTTTCGCATCTCTGTTACATTTTTTTATTACTAACAGTGTCTCATAATGTTAGTAATAAAAAAAAGTGTTATGCCGCGCATGGCGGTTAACGTTTATCAAAAGGTAAATACATACATATTACATGGATATTAAATAACATAAGTATTAAAAAACTCGATGTTTTTGTATGTATCGATTTGCAAAATGAACAAGGAAGCCGCGCGAAGCCACGATACGTCTCTATTATAGAACCATGTTAAAAATGTTCTGCTGCAAGTTTGCTCACATTATTTCTCCAGGTGCTAATAAATAAAAGACATGCAATTCAAAACATTTATTTATTTTAATTTACAAACCCATACAACATTTTGTAAAAACAAACAACCAATTTTATAACGATATTAAGATTCATATCGATTTAATAATATATTAGTATAGATCAATGGCACTTAACTAAGTTACTTTTGTTTAAAAATAGAAGAAAACCAACAAAAAAACTTTGTTTATTTTAACATTTTTTTATAGATATTACAAAATAAAATCAATTTAAATTACTATAAGTAATTTATTAATAACCCTCGCTCCGCTCGGGTACGTCCCTAGTTACGTTTTAACGTTTAGTATAGATTAGGTACTCAGAAATGAGATATTTTCCCGCAGTAAAAAGTATCCTATATGTTAACCCGGATAACCATCCGGATTACCATATCATATCAGCTATAATCATATCAAATTTCATTATTCAAAATCTGTCCAGTGGTCTTCTACTGATGCGGTCACAGACAGACAGACAAAAATTCTAAAAACTATAGATTCGGCCTCTGTATCGATAATAATGTTTATTTCAATAAGATTTTCCAAAAAAAGTTTAATGTACAGATTCGACTCAGAATTTTATTATAATAATGTATAGAAGATTAAGCTTTAGAAAAATTTCAAATGAAAGACATTACCTTAACATTATAATAAATCTATACCTTTGGTACTTATTTAAGTAATAAAATGGTAATACTGAAAATAAATAACTTTTAACAAAATTTTCTTTTATTTACAAAACAAATCGATTTTTCGATACCTATTCGGTTTATTCAATTACCTATAATATGAAATAATTTTCGCATAATTCCTATATATATAATGTGGTAAAATAATATTGAAGTTTGATAATAACTAATAAAAAATAAGATATGAAGAACATTTTGAAGAAAACCTGTCTAATTTATGGTGATGGTATAAAATGTACCTAAATGAATATTCTACAAATTCAGTTATACAGACGACAGCTGTAGTAGTACTGTGAGATGTGTCCTTTTTAATTTACAAATATATACATATAAAGTGCTTAACAATAAGATTTATTTCATGAAGTGCCTTTAAAAGGGTAATTCATATCTGGTGTCTTAGATAAGATGACATTCAACAAATGTTAAACAAAAACTAATAAATACTTTCTAGCTAAAAAGAAATGTACAAAATTAAAGTTCAATATTACTGTAGAAGTCACTATTTCTTGAAATTTATATAGGATTTTTTTTTATTTATTAAAAAAAGGATTATAGAAATGGTCCACAATTGGCAAAGATACAGCATAACGGATATACTTACTACTTTCTTTAAGTCGGTTAAAAAATTGTGGACATAATATAAGTACCTATCTAACCTATATATATGAATTTTCTATTAGCAATTTTTGAATGTCAACTAACTAAAGATCGACTTAAAGTGTATTGCAGGTGAATTCATCAACAAAAAGCCTTAGAAATCCCTAGAAATACATATAAATATTATCCACAAGCTCTCGTGAAACTAACTCAAGTTAAAAAAAAAACCATAAGACTTTCTTACATACTTTTATAAATCAAAAGCACCTTCCTGCTGTCCGGTCCTGAGGAACTGTTCAGAGTTGGTCTTCGTAAAGATGAAGGGCGCGGCGCGGGAGGGGCACTTGAAGTTGCGCATGAGGATGGGCGGCACGTTGTCGGACTTGTTCCCGACCGGTTCCAGCAAATTATTCCAGAGGAGGTTTGCAGCTATAAATAAATAAATATGTTGGGATATTAACACACAGCACCATTTAGTTCCATGGCAAGCTACGAGGCTTTTGTTATGGATACCAGATAAATATAAACACCCGTGACTGGAGTACAAACATCCGTGCTCATCAAACAAATGTATGCCTCAGTGGAACTTGAACCCGCGACCGCTGGCACAGAATGTAAGGTCACTACAGACTGAGCCAAAAGTATCTTTAACAACTATAAGGGATATACAGTCGAGATATTGTGCTGATATTGCTATGTACACATCTTTTTTAAACTAAATAAATTATTTACATAATATATACAACTCAATAGTTCACGATTTTGTATTATCATATACTAAAGTAGATATTTTTCTTTCAAAGTACATTTTTTTTAAATTATACTTTTTTTTCTTGGAAAATAGTACCTACCTGCACAAAATCAATTTTCTTCATTCACTTTATGTTTATTAATGGATTAAAAATATAAGTATATACTATCTTAAAATTCGACTGGTATTGTTCACTCGATTTGTCGGAACATTATTGCAACAGATGGACATACCAACACGCATCTCCTACATTACACCTGGATTTTTCATCGGATGTCCAAAAGCTATGTCCACTTACCTAGAGCGTGCCCCTTTTGTGAGAAGTGGAAACAGTCGTGAGTGATGTAGGACTGGTGTATGACGAGGGGTAGCGCCTGCGGTGGGGGCTCGGGGGCGTTGAACAGCCGCATGAAGGGCTGGATCACTACTGTGAAGTCATCGCGCGTGTCGTAACGGCCTGAATCCACCTGTAAAATTAAGCTATAAATGTCACTGCAAAAATAAACTATTTTCACTAACTATTAACCGAACTAATAACCGAACATGGCCCAACTTGGGACTCGAACCCAGGATGTCCGGATCTGCAGGATGTACGGGCTAGCCACTAGATCACCGAGACAGTATTGTATCAAAGGTTTATTTATATAATAAAATTTAATGTCGTTCAAGAATGATCAGAGACCGTGATTTGCATACTTGCACATTTTTTAGCCAAGATATCACACTCTATTCCATATACATAGTAATATATAATAATATATATACATAGTAATACGAGTATATAATAATTGACGACACGCTTGGCTCAGTGTGTAGTGACCCTACTTGCTGTGCCAGCGGTCGCCGGTTCGAGTCCCGCTGGGGGCATTCATTGTGTGATGAGCACGAAAGTTTGTACTCCAGTCATGGGTGTTTATATTTATAATATGTATGTATTTAAACTTTATATATGTGTAGTGTATCAACTATCTGGTATCCATAACACGAGCCTCGTAGCTTACCATGGAACTAGATGGTGCTGTGTGTTAATGTCCCAATATATTATTATTATATTATTTATTCTGTCTGAACATCTCAATAATGGCGAATCTGCCCGACTCTGGCATATGCATAAAATTGCCATCATATTATTGCATTCATGGAAACGAGTATTGATATGAACGTATTCAAATGAATTCCTTTATTCAAACTGAAATATTTTACAAACATTGATAGATTGATAGATTTCTAAGAAATCTATTGTTAACTGTAAAGCTGGCGTGTCCACGGTCGTCAATGGAATATAAACCTTATTATTGATTTATTACCATTCATAATCATACGGCGTACCTACATAAAAATAGAATAAACGGGAAATCACCGTACTATCTGGCATGGGATAAAAGTTGCCAGCTCAGTATATATCACATGCCTATCAAATAAATGCATAATAAAAAAATAAATAAATAATAAGACACAGAAAATTATAAGTATCCTATTATATTAGTAATTATTTATATTACAAAAATAATAAAGATTTCCTTGAACCCTGCTTAATTCTGCCACTTTTTTGAATCGTCAACTTAGTGTGCAACAGTAAAAATTCTAGTGCCAAATCTGCCCAAATGACAGAATTCTGCCACAAATGGTCATACTGCATACAACACTAGTAAGGCACACTTAGAGCACGAGTGCTCTGGTGTCATCGTGGCAAAAAAAACTGTCACCGTCAGGCGTCACGTCACGTCATCAGAGTGGGGTGCGCGCAAGGAGGGTTTAGGGGATTTAGACAAGACGGTTAACTGAGAATTCATCATACGTAAAAGAAAATATCGTTAAAAATGCTGGATATAATTTTTTGCTGGGTGACATTATTCTATTGAATTTATCCCATTCTTTAATTTTCTAAAGAACGTCAAAATAGCCTATTAACTTTTTCTCAAAAGGGTGGATTTTTTTACTGAACAGCGACTAGCTGGGGAGCGGGGACGCAAGACATGCGTGGAGAGTGACATCGGAACCTAGCGGCGTGATAACTGATTCGTCACAGGCTTGTCGTCTAGGCAATTAACACGTCGTATCATGCACACGTCTCCATACATATTCATAGACTTAGAGTGACAAAATAGCCAAGTTGATAAATATTTGTTTATTTATATTCCATTCTTATAATAATTTTTAGCACTTTTTTCGAATTCGTATCTTTATACTACGGTGGCGCCATCCGTATTTATGACTTTGTAAAGGACACTTTTTCACTGACAGAGTCGTCTCTCTTACCTCTATACTCTATAGACCTTGTTGAATCGAAATAAATCCGTGAAAAACCCCGAAAATATAGTTATATTTAAAATGTTAAATATTTGCACAAATGTAAGAAAGTATCTTATAATGACGGACCTTTAATATTTTAATCTTGTTTAACCAGGTAGCTTATATTGTATAGTGTATAATCTGTGTATGAATTTACAAATTTGCCCTATGTAATATTGTGAGGGGAATTACCAAACCGGCTAACCACGGATCACATTAAACATTGTTGTTCTAGCTACATAAATCATAATACATTTATCATTTATGATTTAACAGAAGTCAGTATGCTTACTGTCGTCGACAAGAATAGGTACCTACTTTTGTTTTCAATAGACAATTTCGAAAAAAATAATCTTGGCGGTATTTCCTGTAATAGCAAACAAAAGGTAAGTTTTATTACGTTTAATATTACTAAATTAGAAATTATAATATAAATACACGACATATGACGACACGTTTGGCTCGGTTTATAGTGACTAGTAGTATTACTTGCTGTGCCGGCGGTGCGGGTTCGAGTTCCGCTGGGGGCATTCATTTGTGTGATGAACACAAATGTTTATACTTATAATATATATGTATTTAAAGTTATATATGTGTAGTGTATCAACTACCTGGTATCCATAACACAAGCCTCGTAGCTTACCATGGAACTCGATGGTGCTCTGTGTTAATGTCCCAACATAATATTCCTCAAATGCCTCATGTAAGCCACCAGACAATTTAAAAAAATGTTGGATACCACATACGTATTTCAGGATACACCTTTTACATTGATGTTTCAAAGTTACTTCTAATAGGGTGGTTTTTTTTTAAATATTGAGATAATATTTCAATATATGAGATAGTTTTCAAAATAACTTCGATAAAAATTATTTTGAAGAAGATCTATTGAATAGTTTTTGAGATATGGGATATTTGATTTTCACTTCAAATTTAATCTTCGTGTTTCACGTGTCCGATTTCCGTGTACAAATGAATGCATGAAAAAATCAAAAAAAATTGTTTCATTTGTTTAAATGTGTTTAATAGGAACAAAAAGGGGTTATTGTGAGTTAACTATAATAGTTAGACAGATACCTTGAGTTGTACTATTGCAATTTTCGTAGGGATCTCTATTTAAAAAAAATATAGCCCATGTTACTCGTTGATAATTTAGTTTTCTATATGTGATAGAATTTCTAAAATCGGTAAAGTAGTTTTTAAGTATAGCCATTCCAAAAAATACACAAACATACAAAAGTCTAATAATTTCTCTATATAATATTAGTTTAATTTCAATTTTTTTGTATCTTTTTCAGTGTGCTAAATAAAAATGAGAATAAAAGGCTTTTCCTCTTTGGCTGAAAAACATCTCGAAACATATCATTTGGAAAATACCGAAGTCGTAGTCGACGGTGAAAGTATGTACTATCAAGTGTGGGAGATGGTAGATAAGCCTTATATTTTTGGATCAGAATGTGACCAATTCGCTAAATGTGTAAAGGAGAATCTAAACAACTTTAAGAGGGCTAATCTCAAATGTCACTTTTTAATCAAAGGTGGTCATGAAAATAAACGGCCACTACATATAAATTTTATGATTGGGACGAGAATAAATGAAAAACACTTTGTTTTTGGTAAAAATAAAAATGTCAAAATTATTCAGCCATGCCTATATAAAGACGTTTATTTGCAAGCTTTAGATGAAATGGGGTTTGATTATACTATTTGTAATGGGAATGACGCTATCAAAGAATGTTTTGACTTAGCTGCAAGGCTGTCTTGTCCCGTTATAAGTTACAATATACAATATTGTTTTAGCGCAGCACCATACATACCATTCACCCTAAAAAATCTATCAAATTCTGACCAAAATGATTATATAAAATGTGGGATATTTAAACGAGATAACTTTCTACAACATTACAGAATTTCTAAAGAAAAAATGATAATATTTATATTGTTAACAGATACGAATATATTTGAGGAAAATTTTTATCTCGAATTCTTTAAAGCATTTCATACACCACATGCAACTTTAAAAGGATATGACAGTTTACTCAAGTGGTTGTCAAGTAAAAATGAAGCAATGATTTTAGAAACCGTTATCAAATACATTTCAAGCTCAAGCAAACAGACATTTCTGGAAACAAAAAATGATTTAGAAAAAAAAATTTTAAGTTGCGAAAATGAAGAAAGCGCAGCTTCATTGTATTTCACAAGCAGACATGATTTGGAGTTCAGTGTGCAAGATCCGCTATGGTTTGAGAAGGGAATCGCCTTCAAGTATATTGCCATTCCTTACATAAACTTGTACTACTCGGAGCGTGTTTTAGCCCCTATATTGGGAACAAATAATTGTCCAGATGGCACTGTTATAATTTCAATTTTAGAAATTATAAAGTATGCGTATGATTTACTTCACAATTTCAACGGTAGGAAAATTTCTATTAAAAATAGGGATGATGAATTAAATGAAATCGAATTACAGTCTATCTGCAAACCGGAGTATGCTGCTTTGAATTGTGTTTTTGAAAACGGTTGGAAAGATATTGATACGAAGCGACTTTTCGAACATTTTTTCAAAGAAAAATTTGGTTCATTTAACTTTGCCGCTTTAGAAGCTGCACCGGCAGATGCTAGATTGCTTTTAGTTGCAATGGTTTATTTTTCACGAATTAAAAAATTTCATGTGACTGTACTAAGTGAAATTTATAGCATTATTGTATCTTATGTCCTATTCGGGGTTGTCGCTGACAAGATGAGTCATAACCTCCAAGAAGGCAAAAGCCGTATTGATTTAAAAAACAAGCCCATTTTAGATGCAATCACTGATAAAGATTTAGTTACGACTCAAGACTGTGAATCTGCTAGCAAACTACTTAAAAAGTATTGCAATGTAAGCGAATTGGAGTTACGTGAAAATGAATTTGAGAGGACAAAAATATACGATTTGATTCAATTTGAAAGGTGCTTGCTAGAAATAAACTATCTGAACCAATTGTGCGGCTCACCCTATACGCCCACAATATATAGCAAAACTTATAATGGTAAATTCGTCTACAAATTTCTTCATAAATTAACAACAAAATACAACTGTTCTATCACAAATTCTAAGTCTTTGCGACCCTTACAAGTATTGGACGATGAGCTCAATCCTGCCGCGACTGTTCTCGCATTTGTGTCAGGCATGATAAAGGTATTTGAAAAAATATTTTACGACTATTGATATCTATTTTTTTATTGCATTTTTTAACATTAATTTATAGTGTGGTTTATTTTATATTTGACAATACAACTTTGTTAACCATTAATACATGAGCGTGACCAGCGTTTTATTCGAGTTCTAAGAGATCTTAGAGTTTTGTTCTAAAATTATTCAATTCTATCTATTCGTGTATTCTTCTTGAATAACTATGTGTATATAAAAATATTAAACGTTCACCGTATGTATGTATATGATACTGTCAAGTTCAACTTTTTTAATAATACATTAAATTTTTATTTTATTCAGGAGTTTTTATTTGAAACATTTTTGCCCAAATTATTATATAAAAAAAACTATTTTTATTTTTTTTATTTAATCATTTATTTCAGGCAATATTTTCAAAAAGATCTTGAATATGTAAACAGAGGCCCATAACATATATACCTTAATAACGAACATATATATAAAAATATATATTACAAGGCCAAACTAATACTTACAAGGTAAAGTTTCAAGGCGTAGGTTATATGGGATATTTCATGACATCCATTAATACCTAAGCTCTAATTGATGAAAATGGATACACAATTCTTAACTGTGTGGAGCCTTCTTATTGCACGCGTGAAACTTCATCAACAAAAACTATAATAGACCACGTATCAACCAACTTAAAAGAACATAACTTTAACCTAGCTATTGTAGAGTCAGCGATGTCAGATCATAAGCAGATGTACCTGGAGCTGAAACAATATTGTCCAGAAATAAAAAAGAAGATTCATTATGAAGCTATTAACTATGAAAATCTCTATAAAAATGTTGAGCAGGATATTCCAAAGGGTACGTTACTAGAGTATAGTGATCTTGAAAAAATAATTATTAAAAACATCAGCAACAGTAAATTTACAAAAATAAAAATTCTTAATCCTCCTAAAACCGACTGGATAAACAAAAATATAATTAAAGCCATAAATGAAAGAAACTTCTTATGGCAGCAACATAAAATTCAACCAAAAGACATAGAAATTAAACAAAAGTTTGTGAACAAAAGGGACCAAGTAGCTCAAGACATACAATTGACCAAAAGTAACTACTATCAAAAAGCATTTCAAAATTGCATCAAAAAACCGTTAAAAATGTTTAGGTTGCTTAATAGTATATCTAATAACAAAATCAAATATACTAGTATTCCCACAAAATTAGAGATTGGCCTTAACATAATAACAGACCCAATGGAAATTTGTAACTGTTTTAACTTATATTTTTCTACTATAGGTATAACGTTAGCATCAAAAATTTCCAAATCACTTCATACACATACATATTTAACGTCTGTCCCACCACTCTCAGATACTTCCAACTCACAGATATTATTTTCTGAAATAACACCTACTACTACGGATGAAGTCCTCAAAATAATTAATAATCTTAATAGCAACACTTCGGTAGGTATCGATGGTGTTAGCACGAAAGCTATAAAATGTCTAAGAAACTTGATTGTTGATGACCTCACTAATTGCATAAATCGGTGCCTGCATGATGGTGTCTTTCCGGACAGTCTCAAAATAGCCAAAGTTAGTCCAATTTACAAATCAGGCAAACGTACTGATCCTGGAAACTACCGACCGATATCAGTACTACCAGTGTTGTCCAAAATTTTTGAAAAAATATTACACACCCGTCTTAATAACTATTTAACTTCAATAAACTTTATTTACAGTAAACAATATGGTTTTAGACCCAAATCCAACACACTATCTGCAACAATGGATCTTATCACTAAAATTAAACTTAAAATAGACCAAAAACAAATAGCTCTGGGCATATTTGTTGATCTAAAAAAAGCTTTTGATACCGTAAGTACTGCACTTCTATTAAAAAAACTTAACGATATCGGTGTTAGAGGTACAGCACTAAACATTTTTAGATCTTATCTTGAAAACAGGCAGCAAGTAGTCAAAATAGGAGAATACACTAGCGACAATGCTTCAATTACATGTGGCATACCACAAGGCTCCATATTAGGTCCACTTTTATTTTTAATTTACATTAACGACATTAGCAATATTGGGTTAAATGGAGATTTAACGTTATATGCAGACGATACAAGTATGTTTTACTATGGTGATTCAATAAATTCTATCGTAAAAGATGCACAAAATGATTTGGTATATTTAAACAATTGGCTGCAGAGCAACTTACTTACTGTTAATACTGAAAAAACAAATTATATTATCTTTGCACCTAAAAATTAGAAAATAGGGAGTTTTGATCCTTTAACTATAAATGGTACTGTTGTTAATAGGACAAAAAGTGCAGAATATCTTGGTATTACTTTAGATAGCTGTTTAACATGGAAGCCTCATTTAGACAAAATTAAATCTAAATTATCTTCCTTGGTTGGAGTACTACGCGGCAATGTACGTTGTTTTCCCAAACCAGTTCGATTAATTATTTATAACATAATGGTAAAACCCCATATAGACTACCTAATTGAACTCTGGGGCACTGCAGCACCAACTAATCGCTGCAAAATACAAAGACTGCAAAATAAATTAATAAAAGTGCTTTTTCATTATGACTATTTGACTCCTACTGAAAAACTGTACCAAGAAACTAAATTTATGAGTATAAAACAAACATACGTGTATAATACTTCAATTTTAATATACAAAATTATAAACGAATTAATACATACAAATATATCCTTCACAAAGAAATCACATACATTAAAACATTCACTAAGAAATTCAAATCAAATAAGTTCAATTAAACCAAGGACTAACTACGGCAAACACAATATAATGTACGAAGGCGTTCAAATATTTAATAAATTACCATTAAATTTAATAGAAACAAAACCATTTCATAAATTCAAAAAACTTTTAAAAAATCATGTGTTAAACAATATACCTATAATTTAACAAATAAAAGAAAAATAATAATAATAAATAAAAAAATATATATATTCTTAAATGAAATACTTATACAACTGAACAAAATATAATCTGTATATTTACTAGAATAATATAATAGTTAACATTTTATTACTATACTCATTGTTATTACTAAATTCTATCCGTATCTCTTCTAGTAACAAGCTCTTTATATCTTTGTGTTTACCAATTAAGTACGTAAATATTCTAGTTGTAACACCGTTCTACCCACAACATTATGAAAAAATGATGTTGTTTGACTAAATATAAAATTTGTGTATTAATCCTATTACCTAATGATTGATATTTGATGTTTCTATACCTATAACATTTTTATTTCTGTTTTGTATCATGTTCACGATGTAAATAATATTCAACTACCTACTTATAAGTTTTCTCATTAAGTGAATGTTATTCTTTTGAGAAATAAAGCATCTTTAAACCGAAGCTCAGTAATACCTAACCTAAAAGGCTATAATCTAGAAAGTATATTTTTTTGACAAATGAATGCCGTTTCTTTATTTTTATTTTATGTTATATCAAGGGAATAGATGAATATATTTTTTTAAGGTGATGTCACTCCGGGGGAAAGTATAGGTATTATTGTACTATAAACTTTACCTTAAATATCCTAAGTTGAATTTTTATTAAATAATTAGTTAATTAAAATTATGTACGTATGTTTTGTACCTTTGTTATTAAATTCAAATAAACTTAACTACAAAAACCATATTTGTATATAACTCTGCCTCTCTTTTTAACCGACTTCCAAAAAGATTACAATATTTTAAGATATGAATATCTTATAGGTAAATGTCTTTTACGTATCGAAATATATTAGCGTTGCATCGGCTGGCACCGACTTCGAAACTATCTGCTTAGGTATCTATTCTAAATGAAAACCTTCGTTTAGTTATTTTTTACATTTTAGTGCCTGGAAGTCGGTTCTTATTTTTTGTTAAAAAGTTTTTTAGAATTTAAAGACAAAGAGCCTTTTCTACTAACACACAGATAACAACAAGAATATCAATGGTATTCTCGTATAAAATGTCTAAATTTATAAAAATAATAATTTAGGAATTATAATTCATATTCATTCTTTCATATTTCATCAATCAGTCTATCGCCGTACACTGATGAATAAAGCCCCCCACACAATGAGCACCAACCATACCGGTCCTGGGCAGCCCGTATTCATCCACGGCCTGCCACCTTTGTTAGGTTCACATTTAAATTTACTTAAAACTTACCAGTGCCATCTCAGCGGCCTGGTAGCGGCGCGCCTGGTGCACGAGCTCGGCCAGCTCGCCGCCGCCGCGGTGGAAGCACGTACAGAACAACGGGTGCATGAGGCGGCACATCAGGGGCCGTAGCACTCGCACTGACACCGATACATCTATCATACATAAAAAAACACGGTGTAATCCATTGATTTTTACGGAAATACTGTCAAATGCAAGGGTTGTCAAAAATACTTTCATGGCGTACGATTTCGAAATTAAAGTGCTGTAGTGCGATTGAGTTATATTATAGCCGTCAACCCTTAAGCCGTTTCCCGACTGTCGAATAAAAATAAGTATGATAGTCAGGTGCGCCGCACTGGCGTTTCCACCCGCGCAATTACCCTATCTATACTAATATTATAAATGCGAAAGTTTGTGAGAATATATGGATGTCTGGATGTATAGAGATATGGAAGTGTTTTAAGTTTGTCTCTTTCACGCAAAAAGTACTGAATGGAATTTAATGAAACTTTGCAATAATATAGCTTATACATCAGAGTAACACAAAGGCTAGTTTTTATCCCGAAAAAATGTACGTTTCTTCGAACCCGAGACGAACCCGAGCGAAGCGAGTGTTAGCCGATAGTACATACCTACATACGTATATGCGCATTCGTTAGACGACTGTACAGATTAGTAGGCTGTGATGTATCTTTACAGTTGCTGTTAAACACACAACAACCTTCAACCCGTGGCAAAATCATACGTAAAAAAAACAGTAAACTAAAAAAGTTAGATCTATATAAAGATTTATATAGAGTTTAAAAATGGCCGTACTATTGCGTACCTAATAGATATCTTAAAAAGGCAATAGGTTTCGTAATGCAATTACTTATATCATTTACTAGTATCCTGTATCACTACCTGTAACAGCGGCTTTACTTTTTAAATAGAGCCTCACTTCTTTTTAAAATGTGTTGCATCAGCGAGCGTATTATAGTGATTTTATACCATATTTTTTTTCTATCATTCCGGGGTATTGATAGTTTTCTAAGGTAAAATAGTAGCTGATTGTGAGCTTGTATGAAGCTTTCTCATATAAATTCACTGAAATTTGTTTATGGCAGATACACTACAGACTTCTCCAAATTAAATAAGCTTAATATAGTTATTAATATGTTAAATTGAAATTATATATAGACATCGAAATTACAACCTATATATATTTCATATTGATCAAAACAACAGGTCTCCTAGTACGGAAACGGAGGCTACCATATATGCTTTGTGTCGACACAGCCTAAGTAAAATTTTCTGTATAATAATATATGTATTTTTTTGTATGTGATATTGTTTACTGTTTATATGTTTTGAATAAAATTACCTTTTTTGGATTTTTTCGCGAATTTATTTTGGTTTTTGGTTCCCGACGTTTCGAATGCTTTACAGCAATCATGGTCACTGGAGAGACTAAGGTGTTAGATTTCAATCTCAAAGGCATTATATAGTTGTTACAGACAGACTACCCACAAAATAAGAAAATGAATTCAAAAAATTGAAAAAATATACCAAAGTACCTATACCTGTTTATATGTTTTTTGCTCAATAAATTATTATTATTAATAATAATTAATTCAATTCTTTACTATACTTACTTGACAGTCACGCAAGCTATAAGGAAAATCAGTACATTTAAATTCAAAGCACTGTTTATTGGCTATTAGATAAATCGTAGGCAACGTGTGGTCTAATCCATTTAAGCTACATTTTGAATGAAAATGTTTCGATTAATATGAAGGTGAGTTTTAGTTTCGACTATTGTATAATATTTTACAATTTTGGCGCAACCTATACATATAATAAAATTGTAACTAAGCCGAATCTGTACGTTAAAATATTTTTTGGAAAATCTTATTGAAATAAACATTATTAGAGGCCGAATCTATAGTTTTTAGAATTTTTATCTGTCTGTCTGTTAAGTACCACATCACAGAAAAACCACTGGAGGGATTTTGATGAAATTTGGTATGGTAATAGCTGGTTATCCGGGTCAACATATAGGATACTTTTTACCGCGGGAAAATGTCTCATTTCTGAGAAAAAATACAAAAACTGAAACCTAAGAATTTGGTAATCTGAACGCGGGCGGAGCCGCGGGCAATACTAGTCTGAGCTATAAGTTGTGTTATAGGGCAAGGTATCCGACCGAGGGAAATGATTATACAAACCGGTTCTGTTTCGCATAATAAACGATCATTTAAAATTGAAATCATTAAAATAATTACTTTTTCCATCTAAACATGCTCCAAATTCGTAGTAGTTTTGATTACGTTGGAATCTCATAATGGCAACGTTGCTCGTCTTATTATGGGACTGGCAAATAAATTTTAATGAGAAGTTTAGCAACAACATGTACCTACATAATATGTGAAAAAAGAGGCATAGTTTTAGTATTGAGGTACAAATGCTACGATGTGAAAAATAAAAATGTATATTATAATCTATACATATAATAAAATTGTAACTACGCCGAATCTGTACATTGAATATTTTTTGGAAAATCTTATTGAAATAGACATTATTATCGATACAGAAGCCGTCTATAGTTTTTTGAATTTTTGTCTGTCTCTCTGTCTGTCTGTCTGTCCGTCCGTCCGTCCGTCCGTCCGTCCGTCCGTCCGTCCGTCCGTCCGTCTGTCTGTCTATTTGTCTGTCTGTTACCGCATCATAGAAAAACTACTAGAGGGATTTTTATGAAATTTCATATGGTGATAACTGGTTATCCGGGTCAACATATTGGATACTTTTTACCGCGGGAAAAAAATTCTGAGAAAAATTACACAAACTGCATTGTAAGAGTATACTAATATGCAAAACCTAAGAATTTGCTTTTTGCTCACCTGAACGCGGGCGGAGCCGCGGGCAATGCTAGTTTATTTTATATGAACAAATAAAGGACACTTTTTTGTTATAAAAAATATTTAAGGTAATTATTTTTTATAGGCAACAAAGTTTTTGTCGAGTTTTTATACCAAGAGGTGGGTGTATTTATTCTGCTATTGCTTCTTCATTTTTTAATTCCTCACCTTCAAAATCCACAGTAGATGTATCATATATGTATTAACAACTAGCGACTCACCCTCGCTTCGCTCATGTTCGTTCCTAGGTGATTCTTTGAATTGACATAAATTTTTTATTTATGAACCGATTGAAATAAAACAAATACTAAACGTTAAGTGAAGCTTACCACAATATATTAGTGGAAACCGCACGTTCTGAGATTAGCGCGCACAAACACACAGACAAAAATTCAAAAAGTCATTGTTTTGGGTTCCATTACGTTAATAAATACCCCCAATAATAGTTCTTCTTAAATATCTTCCCCTCACAGACAGACTACACTTTTATTATAGTATGTATAGATTTTCTATGTCACTCGCGGCTCCTTTCCCGGGATAAATATTTATCGGTCTTATTTTTTTTAGAATGCGATCTATCGTTTTTATTCAAAGCCGTTCAAACGTAAGTATAATTAAATATCAAGCATTTTAATATATTCACAAAGTTTATTTATTAACGGATTTATGGAATAAACATTTACCTAAAACAGGAATGAGATTGATGATAGTCCTGGGCAAGTGTGTATGGAAGTAGTCCAGGGCTTTGGCCAGCTTCCTGGCGTGAGCGGTCGGAGACCAGGACACAGGGGACAGGCAGGAGGCAGAACAGAGGTCGTTGGCACCTATGAAAACTGTGATCATCTTCCAGTCGCGCGACACATCGATGTCGGGCGACGAGCGCATACGTGCAACCAGAATCTGAAATGTTAAATGTTATGGATAACTAGCGATCGACCTGGTCTTTGCCTGGCTTTAATCCAGTCAGGCACATGAGACTACTATTACAATGCGAAAGTTTGTATGTATGTAATATGTACATTTGTTTGTTACTTCTTCAAGGTGAAACGGCTGGACGAATTTAGATGGAATTTAGTATACAAATAGGTTATGACCTGGAGTAACACTTAGGCATACCAAGTTTTGACACCTAGGGGCGCACCCGAACAGAGTGCTGAGAGAGAGAGAGAGAGCAGAGAGTAGCTAGTAAATTCGTTCATGGTACCTACGTATAAGATCCTTTTACATATTCATATTAATATATTGAAAAATTATTCGTTATAACTAGCGCGCCACATCTGGTTAATTTTAAATCATAATTCATATCTCATATATATTCGCGTGCGAAGAAATGATAAATCATTCATTAAAGGTTCATTAAATTAGAGTCTAAATTTTTATAAAAAAAATCTTTAATTTCATAAGGTATTATATTTTAGAACTAAAAAAATTACATTACTACCTCGTCATTGGTATGATATCTGTTAAATCACCATTTATAAAAACCATATCGGTATATTTATGATATAAGAACCGAGAGAAAAGTGTTAACGGTTGATATATAATGAGTGTAGTAAATCATTTAATATGAAATCAATTACACGGCAGACCGCAGATCTTGCGATTATCTTGACATCACGTACGAGTATCTCCGGTAGAAACATTACGTAACGGATGTAAGCATCGCCTAATGACATAGTTCACACGAATTAGTATCTACTTACCTATAATTTTTTTGGCTATTTTTATTTCTAAAACTAGCATTGCCCGCGGCTCCGCCCGCGTTCAGATGACCAAAAACCAAATGCTTAGGTTTTACATATTAGTATACTCTTACATTGCAGTTTTTGTATTTTTTCTGAGAAATAAGATATTTCCCCGGAGTAAAAAGTATCCTATATATAGACCCAGATAACCAGCTATCATCATACCAAATTTCATCAAAATTCCTCCAGTGGTTTTTCTGTGATGCGGTAACAGACATACAGACAGACAGACAGACAAAATATCTAAAAACTATAGATTCGACCTCTAATAATGTCTATTGCAATAAGATTTTCCAAAAAATATTCAATGTACAGATTCGGCTTAGTTACGATTTTATTATATGTATACAATTAAGAGTGCCGAGACAAGCTTAATGAAGTGTGAATGATCCTATTGTTGTTACAGCTGATACCACTGCGTGTTAGTAATGAGAGGTAGTTAAATATTTCGTTGGATGTCGCGTGTTCACTTCTCGTTCTAGGCAAATGTTTATAGTTTTGTTTACACGAGGTTCTATTTTAATATACAAAATTGACATGTTCTGCGATTTTATTTGTATAATTATTTATTGGTCTTTAAAACTTTTCTCAATTTTCAATGTCCAACGAAAATTGTCTGGCAATAACGAAAGTTTGTTTTGACAATATTCTGTAAGATATATGTATGTATGAATGCTAATGGGAAGTAGTGGTGCTAATTTGCTAAGAAAAGGCGCCCCGTAAGGACGATGACGAATGTAAGGCGGCTGGTGCGTACCAGCAAAAGCAAATCTCAATGATAAAATAACATATAATGACCTACATAGGTCTTAATAAATGAAGTAGCTAACTAGTCTTACCTAGGACTCTATCGTCTTGGACCAAGATAAAAAAACTTTATTTTACATATTATAAATATAAATTTCACTGAAGTATCTATTAACGTTATTTAAGCTGTGGACTCGAACCCGCGACCGCTTGAGCATAATGTAATTATATCTACACTTGTGAATTGTCATCTACAATCTATGTTAGTCACTGTTCTTAATCCATGCCCATCCTTGTATATACAACCAATATAATAAAGTACAGCCGTTTAAGAAACGCCTTTCATTACCTACAAACAAGATAGACGATATAAAAATGCGAATATACTCTCCCGGCCGAAAACTGCTATGCAAATATTAAACCAACAAACATACTAGTATTATAAAAAATTATAATACCTATTATATTGGTAAGAATTAGTCGCAAAAAAAAGTTTAGTTTAGTAATTACAAGTAAGATATACCTAACTTTTCCCACACACGAGTACTGAATATATGTTATGAAATTTCTAAGTTAGAAGAGATTTCGAACAATAACATTGGCAAATATTTATAAAAAGGTGTCAATTTTGTCACAATGCTTGGAGGCCTAAAACTTAGGTCAAATTACTGAATAGATATTTCTTGTGAATGAGCTTACAACAAAGGAACAAAAAGATAATGAATTACGTAACAATTCGTAGGGTTAAATCAACGCTCCCACAACACAAATATGTATTGGCAATCAAATAAATAGATAATAACTGCCCATTAATTAATTTTGCTGAAACTTCAACTTTATTATTATGAACATTTTTCCTCAGTACCAAGAACAATGAAGTAATATAATTTGCACTTATGTTGGTATATACGCACAGACACACTGTAATTTTTATTTTACAGGTAGTTATGTGAGAATCACTGGCTAAAAAACCAATACTACTCTCTAACACCCAATAGAACCTCGCCGTCAACAGACCAAACATCCATGAGGTTGCACCCACCATCAAATCTGCTTTCATACTTTGAAAGCAATTTTTACAAGCCGCGCTTTACACCACCCATCGAAGTGGGCTACCTCCTAATAATAATAATTTGCTGTATTAGCGGTCGCGGGTTCGAATCTCGCTGCGGGCATTCATTTTTGTGATGAGCACGAATTTTTGTACTTATACGTACTATATGTGTAGTGTATCAACTATCTGGTATCCATAACATAAGCCTCGTAGCTTACCATGCAAGTAGATGGCGCTGTGTGTTGATATACCAACATATTTATTATTATAATTAGATATGTGTATATTGATTATTGATATTGAATTTGATGCCAGTTGAGAGCAAAATTACCTAGAAACATTACCTACCTACCTAGGTGCCGCACGTTTGAAACATGCGAAACAATTACCAAATTAATGAAAACCTACTTAAGTAGTTAGTTAGTAGAGGGTACCTTAATATCCCGGGGGAGAAGCCAACTCCTACCGGGCGCGTCCCCAGGTGGCGGATAGGGGCATGCCACCCGCTTAGAGGGGCGGGTGGTACCGGAGAAATCCGGCGCGGACCAAATGGCTTGGATGGGGCCGCTCGTCTAGGCCTCGAGCCGAAGACGTTGCGGCCACCGGTGGTGGGACCGCTTGGTCCCACAACCGGATGATGGGTGCCGATTGCGGGACTGTGGTCGCAGGCCCGCATTCGGCGGAGGGGTAGGCCGCGGCGGGAGAGGAGTGCCGGTATTTCGGTGCGCCGTTCTCCCTACCTTCCGCGGCCTAGACGGGGCCGCCACCGTTTGATGGCGGACGCGGTGGGGCTGCAGGGGAAGAGGAGTGTCGGTGTTTCGTTGCCGCTCTCCCTGTCCTCTGCAGCCGATTGGAGGTGGCCCACTTCGGTGGGCGGTGTTTGTGTGGTGTGGGGCTGCTCCGGGTACTTCTCTGATCAGCAGAGTGGACTTAGGAGCGGCCTCACTTTTTTGGGTTGTAAGTCTTCCCATAATGGGGTTGTCCCGCTTGGGGCGGCCTCATGGTTAGTGGCTTCGGCCAACCGTCGGGGCGTCGCGGTTGTATGCGAGAGCGATCCCGTGGCGCCCCACATGGCGGCAGAGGGGGAAAGTTGGGTTTTAGTGGGTATGCCGGTCTCATTAGCCGGAGAGTCTCCACATAACCACCCCGGGGGAAGTCGGGTGGTATCCGTAATAGGATTTCCCAACTATAAAAAAAAAAAAAAAAAAAAAAAAAAAAAAAAAAAAAAAAAAAAAAAAAAAAAAAAAAAAAAAAAAAAAAGGGTACCTTAATATAAAAATTCGTACAGTAAGTATAGGTGCGTTCTTTAATCTCGAAGTCATCCTCCGATATGTGTTCACCAAATGCAAGAGTTGGAAAAAATTACAAATTTTAATGGTAAACGGTTTTAAAGCGTGCAAATGAACCCAAAAGCCGTCTCCCGACGTTAAATAAAACTGCGTATGATAGTCGGGAACGCCTCACCCGCGTCCTACATTGCACGTCCCGCACGATTCGCATTATCAATTTATTTTGATGCCTTCATTAGACAACTGTATGGATGAGTAAACTGTGGAAATACCGTCGCGGTCTGTAAATTCAACAGCAAATATATGTAAAGGAGGTAATAAAAATTGTTGTAAAAAAGTTTACAACACGTTGTATTTCAACAAAGTACCTACTTTGTAAAGTAAATAATCAGCTACAACAGTAATTTGTATGTATCAATCTTTTTGTATATCGAGTCTAGATATCGATCATGAATGCATTAATTAGCCTAACTTTTTCTGAAATAATCTTTACTATGTAATAACGAGAATTAAAGATGTTATCCTACAAATAGTTGATCGCTGGTCCTATTGACATAAAAATTTGGAGGGTTGTGATGTAGGTGGTAGGTATCCATTAAGGGATTTTTGAAATTCCACCCCTAAGGTCGATTAACTAAAAAATTGGTACACATACTCTTCAACTAAAGTTATGAGACACTTGTATCACAGTTTTTCCAAAATCACCCCCAACAGATCAAATAGGGCCTCGAAAAAGGATTTTCGGAGCGGGTGTGTTTCCGGAAAAATTCTTACTAAAAACATAAAGCCATAGAATTAGTTTTTTTGTAGTTTAAACGCGAACGAAACCTCGGGTTCTGCTAGTATGACTATAAAACAAGTTAACCTACATTTACTTAATCCATTGAAATAATACTTCTACAATTCCGATTCGCTCTTTAATTTCGATTATATCTAGCAATGTTGTTTAAATGTGCCAACCGGACTACTATTATAATAGCCAAAATTAGTATTTATGTTTTTGTGTGTATGTGTCTTACTCCTTGCTGGACGGATTTGAAAGAAAATGAGTACTCAAATCTATACTAATATTATAAATCTGAAGAGTTTGTTTGTTTGTTTGGTTGAACGCGCTTATCTCAGGAACTAACTAATGGTCCCCCCCAACGTGCGTTCACCTTGTCGTGGTGGGGGGGCTCAGTAGTGCCCGGCAATCTAACCGGGCGCGAAGCTAAGAAGCGCACAGGGAGGTTGCCTACTTCGGTGGGCGGTGGGAGGTGGCCCCCTTTGGGGGGCGGTGTACCATGCGGGTTGCTCCTGGTACTTCTCTGATAGCAGAGTGGACTGTGGAGCAACCCCATGGTTGTGGTGGCCTGCTTCGGCAGACCTGCCGTCGGGGCGTCGTAGTTGAATGCGCAAGCGATCCTGCGACGCCCCATTAAGACGGGGGAAGGTTTTGTTGGGTTTTAGTGGGTAGTACTGGCTGTATTACGCCGGTGAGTCCCACACGTCGTGCGTAAATGCATTTCCCAAAGTTAAAAAAAAAAAAAAAGGAACTAACTAATGAGATTTGAAAAGTTCTTTTTGCATTAGATAGCCCGTTAACTGAGGAAGGCTATAGGCTATATATCATCCCGGAAAAATGTACGGTTCCGTGGGATAGATTTGTTTTTATCTAGGGACGAACCGGAAGCTAAGCGAGAGTGAGTCGCTAGTAGACTATAAATATGGAGTCACATAGGGACGCACCCGAGCAAAGTGAGGGTGACTTACCCTCTACTAACTACTCTAGTTTGACTCTAACTTTAATACTTAAATAACTATATGTTATATATAACTATATATTAATAAATTATAATTATATATTATAACTATATATTAATAAAATATAATTTGCTAAGCAATGCGTATCAAAAAAATTTAATTAACAAGTAAATGACTAATTAATGATTTATTTAGACGTAAAAAATGTTCCACATAGTTAGTGAGTCATTACAGCATTACGGCCGCGGCCCGAGACTTGAACCTACTATTGAGCAAATAATTAAACAATTGAGTAATAATAATTAATACTATGTGTGTTTGTACGTATTTAGCTACGCTTCGCTACGTGAAAAAAATTTCAAGCTCTATAACTTGTTTTCTATATATATATATATATATATATATATATATATATATATATATATATATATATATATATATATATATATATATATATATATATGTAAAATAATAATTCAGAAATAATTAATTAATTGACCGAGCGAGCTAATCGTTTCTGCTTCAAGTCTGGCAAAATTTGCTTTCCTCTGGTACTCCTCTACGGGTCGTATTTTACAACCGATTCGGACGAAACGTGGTACATAGGTTTTATTACTTTATAATTTTTTTTGTCGTCGGGGATTTTTGGCTGGAGGGGTACTTCCTCCAAAAAGAAAAAAAATGGATATCTCCGCCTTATGAGATCCAATTTCGATGGTTCATTTTTTATTTGAAAGGTAGTAACTTTAAGTTGGGCTTATAAAAACTTGGTGAAGATCTGATGAGGATCTTCAGCATAATGAGCAGAATAGCTCCTTAAAATGCAGTTTGTGGTCGCGAAGTTTACTGTTCGCAGAACTAGTACTAACATATGTAGAGAACTTATTAAAGAAAAAATTTGTATTACTACTAATTACTTTTATACTCTATATTTACTTATAAATTATAATAACAATAACAATGAAAAAAGAAGGTCTTTATTTCTCTTAATTATACTAAAAATATTTTGGTCTTTCATATTTTTAACATTTATCCAACGTCCACAAATGTTTATTTGGAATATATCAACTGGAATTGAATGTTTTCGAACTGGTAATAGACTCATGACGTTCAGTAAAAAAATATTATAATTTAATCCTGAATAACATATATTGAACGTTGAGTAAAAAGATGTTATTGTGATATTACAAACAGACAATGTAATTTTATTTATTTGTATAGATCAAAGAACTAACCTTAGCCTGTTTATAAGCATCCTGGTCAGACGCAACAGGGAAGGCCACATTGAGCCTTGAATTCTTCGAGAGCCACTCTCCGGTACCGGTGGAGTAGCCGCGGAGGTTCGGGTTGTATTCTTTAAGAATATTGGGTAGAGTAAGGAACTCTCGCCATGAACTGTCGCCTCCTGGGATATAAATATAGTAGATATTTTTAGTCTTTATGTTTACATTATGGATGCGGCTGCACACAGCATAACAACCCTGAAGTATCGGGGAGAAACTATTTGTTAGATTTTATTATTATTAAAGTTTGTATTGTGTAAGTAGTAAGTTGTTGTGTATTGTTTTTTCAGATTGATAGTAATCAAAAAAACTTGTTAGGGATATTATCATTAAGATAGAAGACATCTATGTTTAAAATTTCTCCTAGATATTAGAAAGTATGATATGGACCAACCTGCACACCAGGATACTCCTCGATATTCAATAATTGCTCCAAGCGCGAACTCCTCCAAAGCACCGCTACCCGCTACCAAGGAATCTCCTATCGCAGCAACCACATCTATATCACCTGGTCTCAACTTGTGTACTGATGTGGGCACCTGCCGACTGCGACCCCACGGGATTGACTCCTGGCAGGGAAACGGCGTAGTGGGCGAAAATGTGCGTTGACGACGCACGTTGGACTTGCGTTGTGGGTAATGTATAGTCCACTGAAATATGAAATAGATCTCTTAAGCAATACAAACTAAAAATAGTATATGGGGGACTGATATCTCTGACGTAACAATTTTGCACACATTTTAGATTTCTATAAGCGATAAGGATTTTAAACCGTAGTTCACCATTCCTAAAACTTTAAGTGTTTGAAACATATCATTTAGCCTACACTATATAATTTTATATCAATGTGTAATATATAAAACTTCCAGCAAAAAATAATTATGGAGAGCAAGTGTGGCGAAATCATAAAAGTGTTTTGGCATTTGATTTCAGAATTAAAAAGAAAAAAAAGATTGGATAATCTATAACAGTTATATTGTACAAATAAATAAAAGTCTATTACATATGCAAGGGCATAAGTAGCACAGCACAACTACGGCGAGATGTAATCATCAAACGATCACGAACAAACATGAGCTTATAAATTGCGAAAGGGACTTAACATCTTGATGTCTTTGTTCATAAAGGAGCACCATTAAAATTAGGCATTCGTTATTTTCAAAAAATATATATTATACTAGCGATTTACCCTCGCTCCGCTCGGGTTCGTCCCTACTTACGTTTTAATGTTTAGTATAGATTTTTTAGAGATGAAATATTTTCCCACAGTAAAAAATTTCTATACGTTGACCCGGATAACCAATCCTCATACCAAATTTCATCAAAATCTGTTCAGTGGTTTTTCTGTGATGCGGTCACAGGCAGACAGGAAAAATTCCAATAACTATAGATTCGGCCTCTGTATCGATAATAATGTCTATTTCAATAAGATTTTTTTAAATATTCAATGTACAGATTCTGCTTATTTACACTTATATTATATGTATTGACAAATGTACTACGAGATAACCTTACAATTTTAAGTAAAATTGAAGATATAACTTATTAAAAAAGTTATTAAAATAAAATAATTCTAAAAATTTTGTACCTAATTATCAGCTTTCAATTTAATATTCAGTAAAAGTGATGTACAAACAGGAAAAAGTGTTGATAGACGGAACTGTTATGCAAGTGTCATCGGTATTCGCAGTGACACTCGTCACTCGAGCGTGTATGCAAACTCTAATACGTGACCAAGAAAGTAAGACGCGAAAGAGTTCTTGTCCTTGTTATCGGACAATGTTAGAGCAAATAATAAAGTGTCTGTCTGTCTGTTACGTTTTCAGGCATAAACCGCTGAACCAATTTTGATGAATTTTGGTATAAAGATGGATGGAACCTGGGAGAAGGATAAAGGCTACTTTTTGTCGCAAAAATAAAACTTGAAGGGCGTGAAATATGGACTTGAAAGTTTGATAAGAACAATTAACCATTTCTCAAGCACGTAAAAATCGTTATATCCTATAATTTTGATAAATAAATGTTTCGGCGTTTTTGACCAATCAAGGTGATGATTTCTAGATTTTGAACGTACTTCCATACTTTTCTTTACCTTTGTATGTACATGTACATATGTATATAAATATTCTATACTAACCGTTAAAATGTACCAAGGGACGCACCCGAGCGAAGCGAGGGTAAGTCGCTAGTATTAAATAAATAAAATTTTAACTGAAGAAGCTAATTCTAATTGAAAGAAAATTCTTATATAAATAAATAAACCTATTAAATTATGAAATTCCCTTATTTAAATGATTTCTATTTTAATAACTGTGTACTAAGCACAAAAACTATAATTTTACGTTGCATAAAACAATAAAATATTACACATACAAAAATCTCATCACGAACTGTACATTAGGTCACTCATTTAGAAGTGTTACATATTGGCTTTGACCCAGAACAGATTTGAGACTCGATGCGCGAATTACAACCATTACAATTGCATACACACGACATCTAATAGCCATTCATTAAGCATCATACGAAAGCGCCGTGTACTGCGAACGCTATCAGAATTTCACCGATAGGTATTCTAGCCTCGATCACCATATATGGCGCTTTTAGTAGCACTTCTAATTGTTTTATCTTTATGCAGTCGTTAAATTATGTAATAAAATTTAGGGCACGTGTGTTAGAAATTTTAAGATGTGATTATAAAGTACAGACGGACAGATGAACACGGCGAAATGTCATAATACCTACCAGTCGCTCGTTGTTACGTGTACTGGTTTTTCTTCTGCTTTTGTTTACATTAGGAATAACCGATAAATTATTTCTGAATTTTCAAAAAAAAACTGTTACCATATCGATCGATATATATATATATATATATATATATATATATATATATATATATATATAATATATACTAGCGAGTCACCCTCGCTTCGCTCGGGTTCGTCCCTAGCATAGCTTGCTTTCCAATAACGATGTGAACGAAATGTTCTCGAGTAGCGACCACGTACCGGAAGGCCAAGCGTGGGCAGGCCTCCCACAAGGTGAACCGACGACTTGGTCAAAGACGCTGGAGCCCCGAGCCCATTGGATGCAGATGATGACTAAACGACATTTCTTACTAATATTTTTTTCTACGAACAAATAATTATTTATTCGTAGTATTTTTTAGTTTCAACTTTACCTAAGTGAGGTTAAGCAATCGAAATCGCTTTTCAATCTATACATATAATAAAATTCTAAGTGAAATCTGTACATTAAATATTTTTTGGAAAATCTTATTGAAATAGACATTATTATCCATACTGAGGGCGAATCTATAGTTTTTTGAATTTTTGTCTGTCTCTCTGTCTGTTACCGCATCACGGAAAAACCACTGGAGGGATTTTGATGAAATTTGGTATGATGGTAGCTGGTTATCCGGGTCAACATATAGGATACTTTTTACCGCGGGAAAATATCTTATTTCTGAGAAGAAATACAAAAACTGCATGGTAAGAGTATACTAATATGTAAAAACTAAAAATTTGGTTTTTGGTCATCTTAACGCGGGCGGAGCCGCGGGTAATACTAGTAGGTATGCTATAATCTAACTTAGTCGACAGAAAGTATAGTGGGTGTGGGTGTTCTATTTTCTCTTAGTGCATTTTGCTGTAGTACTTTTTACTTTTTATAGTCTTACTAATGAAGATGAAGCTATTACAAGTAAATAAGTACAAGTAGTTAGTAGTCTTAGTAACCTTATGGAGTCGGAACTTTTTGATGAGATCGTGCGTTACCCATGAAAATGTAGGAAGTAAAGCCACGTGTGTTAACGATTAACTTTAAACGATTATTACAGTTGCAACACAACTACAGGTAACAGTAGCAATACGTAGAACATTATAGGCATTATAGGTTGTAAAAAAGCAAATCGATAGGAAACCAATGAATAATAGTGAGAAATCTCTCTTAGCTTTCAGGCATAGTCATAATACTTATGTTTAACAGTTTAGTCGACGAAAATATATATGTATTAGATAAATAAAAATATCTTATATATTTTAGACAAAATTACATAAATTCTGAACTACTACGGTGTATATCAAACATATATATATTTTTTATTGAATAATACCAAGTGGTAGGAGTCTTGACACCCCTATGGATGAATAAATAAATACTTTCAAACAATTTTAAAGTCGACTTACCTTTTAAATTGAAAAAAAATAAATAATAATATTACGATAATGTATAATTCAGGTAAGTATTCGGATAAAATTATATCACTCGTATTGCATCGGCGTATTTCGTCACATCTCTATGTAAATTTAATTTAATGTTGCCATCATAAATTGCGCGTAAAGCGTTTAATTTTCTACACGCTGGTCGTTAGATGCTATATAAAATGTACTAAATAACGATTTAGTAATTCATTGAACGGCTATTGCTTATGATTTAACCTCTGACATCATTTCACTGACACCAATACGTACTTAAACAAAGAAGTTTGGTCATAACTTTCATAGTTTTTAACACAAATGTTAATATGTATGTACATTATGGTTTTTGAAATTGAATAAATTATAAAACTCATAAATAATTCTAAAGTTTTACGAAATTTTTATTTCCTCTAACTTCACGTAATTTCTCTTATAATAGAAAGATTCTAATGATATAATCACTGCACTCTTGTTTACACTGTAGGTACACTTATGTTAAAACAATCCAGGTTAAGTGGCGTTCTGTACTAGAACATAGCAGCAGCTACGTAAGACGTTGTGACTTACGAGTATCTTAGTCAGCGAGTCTAACTCGAGCATCGTGCGAACGACCACACATTATATTAGTATTATTTATACGTATTTAATATTGCTGTTTACTAAAAAAAATATATATGGTACATCGACTGAAAGTTAAATACGAAAGTCCCCTTAAAAGCCGATTTTTTTAAATATTTATATGAGACTCTTGCAGCATAATTATTATTAATTAAAGAAAGAATTTTGAAAATCGCTTTATTGCCGAAAATATCGCGCAACACACAAAAAATATAACAGAATTTAGTCAATTCTGTGTGTGTTTTTTAAAGTCGATTAAAAATGATCTTGTTGACATAGAAAAATTGTTCTTTTATTTTGAAGCTAACACTATAATCGTACCAAGTTTTAAGCTAATGAACTACCGTTTTTCAAATCGCGTGTCTTAACCCCACTGAAACTCTGGAAATTAAACCACAAACCGTACATAAAAAACAAGTTTTTTATAAGCAAAACAAAATTGATTGCATGATACTTACATAATTAAATCGATATGTGAATTTTTCGTTCCATGAATATTACTAGAATCGCAATCGATTTCATTTGACCCGGTGATATATTCAAAATTAAATAAATATTAATGTTACAAAGTGTTTTGAAAGATAACCGAAACGTATATTAAGCTCGAACAAATTACATTTAATTATTATTTCGAACAAAACATGAAATGAGCGATGTGCTCGGTCACTGTGACACGGTCAATCTCTGACTTTCAAAATCTCTTATATTATTTGATGCACGAAAATAATGTTTTTTTTTTTCAATAAAATACCAAGGATTGGTGCGAAATTAATAGAACTTCCAATATTTAGATTATAAAGAGTTTCGTTAAGAAACAAATATTATTTTTAACTTTTATTTCAGTTTTAAAAGAAAATATATTTTCCTGAGCTAAATGTATATGATATATCAACCTTTTTCTTTTCAGTGTCTATATAAAAGTAATATAAAATTCTAACCAACCTAATAACATATATATAAAATATAAATTAAAGTAAAATTTTATTGCTCTAAACTCCAGTATTTTCTTACTTTTTTATAAATGACTTAGCGACTCACCCTCGCTTCGTCAGGTTCGTTCCTACCTTGATTCCCCATACAAACTTTCATCCCCGTTTTCACCACCTTAAGGGTTGATTTCCGGGATAAAAAGTATCCTATGTCCTTCCCAGGATCTCAAACTATCTTCTTACCAAATTTCATCTAAATCGGTTCAGTAGATCGAGAGATTAGCCCCTACAACGTCACAAACTCATTAACTTTACCTCTTATAAAGAGGTAAAGTTATATATAAGTAAGAGGTAATATTAGTATAGATTAAATATCAAAACTGACGAAAGTGCTCTCTAATCCAGTGACGTGATTCACTGAGTCTAGTATGTCACAACTGAGGAACATGATTTGGCAGCACTCGTAACCGGAGACTCTTACAAACATTTTTATGTACTTTAATTTATGTCACTTTTTCCATTGTATTGTAAATAACTCGAAAAAGATTATCTCTTATCTATACATATAAATAAAATTGAAGTGTCTGTTTGTAATGTCAAAATAATAGATTTTTACTAAAAGCACATGAAAAATTATACGGTACATACAAGAAAAAATCATTTTTTTAATTCTTGTCTGTCTGTTTTTTCCGGCAAATCTCCGAAACCGTTATACTTTATACTTTTACTAGCGGATAGCTGATGTTATTAGGAGTACATCCACTTTTATTTTAGAAAAAGAATCATCCCTGATTTCCATGCAAAAAATTAAAACTCACCCGCACAAAGGGACGTATCCAAGCGAAGCGAGGGTATGCCGCTAGACGTCAATAAACAAGCGGCAAAGTAGAAAACCCAATATATCTAAAACGAAACCTTCTAATCTAAATAATATTCCAACCGACAAATAAACAGAACTAATATAGTTTCCTAACACCACTAGAATTTAGATGATTAAGTAATTCTTCCAAGTTAAACGGTCATGTTAGCAATTATGTCTCAATAATAAAGATTAATGTTTGAATTATAATGAATTGAATGCTTCTTTATTGCAGCATAATATTGGTTTTATGTTTAATATTTAATTTTAGATAAACTTAATAATAGTATCTACATGAATATAATATAATTTGGTTCCCCATACAAACTTTCATCCCTATTTTTACCCCCTTAAGGAGTGATTTCCGGGATAAAAACTATCTCAAACTATCTTCTTACCAAATTTCATCTAAATCGGTTTAGTAGATCCAGAGGTTACTCCCTACAACGTCACAAACTCACAAACTACCTCTTTATAATATAAGTATAGAAGTATAGATAAGATAAAAATGTGTATCTATACTAATATTATAAAGACTAATATTGTAAAGTTTGTGAGTTTGTGAGATTGTGAGTTTGGGACGTTGTAGGGGGTAATCTCTGGATCTACACAACCGATTTAGATGAAATTTACTAAGATAGTTTGAGACCCTGGAAAGGACATATGTAGGATAATTTTTATCCCGGAAATTATCCCTTAAGGGGGTGAAAATGGGGATGAAAGTTTGTATTAGGAAGTAAGCTAGGAGCGAACCCGAGCGAAGCGAGGGTGAGTTGCTAGTTTAAAATAAAACCTCAAAAGAGAGTGATTACAAAATCCTATGACGCGAAAAGTAATGAATTGTACATATTGCATAAGAACCGGTTAAAAGTTGATATCACAAAAATGTCGTTTCAGCTTACCCGCTAATAAACTAACTATGCCAGTTTGAAGCTTAGAAATATTTTTATGTCGTATGTTGTTTGACCGACATCAAAAAAGAGGATTGAATAGGTACTCCCTAATGAATTGGGCTGTAATTTGTGTGGGTTGTGTTATGTTACCTTATATTTTCACCGTTTCTGAATCGATTTTCATATTTGTTTTTATTTAATAAATACTCGTACCTACCTCAAACAATCCCACATAAATGTTAACAAAGTATTAAAGTATGCCTCCAAATGAAATAATTACTTTAAGTGATATAAAGTCATTGTACTTTTTTGTCAAAAAGTTCATTCGGTGACATATAACATCAACAACTAATAACATCTGTTATGGTACTAATGGAGACTAATTTAATTATCGGTTTTGAAATTTTAAATTCTCAAACAATAGGGCATAAAATGAGAAATACTAAGCTAAAATATTTAATTCAGGAAATACATATCTATACTAATAAATGGAGAGCCGATTTTTTATTCGGTTATACTGCGATAACTACTGAACCGATCGGAATAATACTCATACCATAAGATACAGCGTGTTTCGGAGAAGGTTTTAGTATATGATATGTTGGTGATTACGCTGAAACGTACGTGAAAACGCTAGTATTTCATATTATGTACACGTCATCGAAGACAATCCAAACGGGATACACCTGCTAGTCTTAAACACATACCTATTTATAACCAAAAAGCTTTTGTTTTATCCGAAAAACCATGTCGCGTCAACAATCAATAGACAGTAAAAATCAAACACGTAACGATGTTAGGTTGCTGTTATGAAAGACCATATGGACACGGTAATGTTAATATACATTATACATATAACATTACCGTGATATGGAGGTCACGGTCTTAAAAGAATATTCTCAGACATTCTGGCGTCATTTGACACCTCATCAGTCATCACGGTCCGATTTAATTACGAAAAGCGTCTTGTACAAATTTTAACCTATAACTAAATATTTTATAATATAGACCTGTATAAGTATATAAGCGTTTGCATAAAAACACAAGTTAAGCATGTGGGTTGTTTCTAAGCCAATTCGCTCCTTGGTCAAGCCAATAGTTAACGCATTACAAGTTTAAACCCAAATCAGGTTCTAGAAATGTGATCTATGTAAATCGAACAAGCTTTTCTCATATAAGCGTCGAAAATGTCGTATTTGTATAAAAATAAAAATATATTAATAATAATTTATGTTAGTCAACGTAAATTATAAGAAAAAGTTTCCTTAATTGTTTGCATTGTCATTCTCAACATACGAGTATTTTTATGTGTATTATGTAGACTCCCCGGAAATCCTTACGCGCCAAATTTGCTTTCGCCATTTCCGCAATTAAATTACCTAATTCTACTCTCATAGGTACGAGTACTAACGAATAATCATAATAACATTTCATTTATACATACGAGTATAATAAAATTCTAACTGAGTCGAATCTATACATTAAAGATTTTTTGGAAAATCTTATTGAAATAGACATTATTATCGACATAGAGATCGAATCTATAGTTTTTATAATTTTTGTCTGTCTGTCTGTCTGTGACCGCTTTGAGGAAAAATCACTGAAGGGATTTTGATGAAAGGTATGATATAGCAGATTATCCAGGCCAACATTTAGTAGTCTATGGGTTCCTAAACCATCCGTAGAGTCGTACCCGAGCAAAGTGCGAGTCAGTCACTAATACATTATAAAAATAGATACAAGAGCGCAGCTGTGGTAGAAAACTGGTGTTAAATAATAAAGTGAACTTAACTAGCTTGTTAATTCATAGTTCTGATTTTATGTTTGTTACTTAAAGCAATCGGCATAACACGTAATCTATGGCATAGAAAGGGGCAGAGCGAGTATATACCTACATATTACAAATTATAGCAATATGTACGACTAATACCAACTTAACCATGTCTAAATCAGATCTACTTCATAGCATTAAAATGTATAAAAGTAATATTTCACACGAATATTCGACATTAAAAAAAAATATCTTTTCGGTTTTTTTCACGTAGACTAATGGCCGTTTTCACCGACGTCACCTAAGTTTAAGGGATCCCCTAAGCATGGTTAGGGGGCTGTTAGGGGACAGTTTCTGTTTCATCGACAGTTTCTGTTTCACCGACAGTTAGGGGTCACCTAAATGTCAAAAGGCCACCTAAATATAAGTACTAGAAATATGGGCTCTGATGATGATAAAACGAAATTTAATTTAGGGGCTAGTTTAGGGGAACTTTTAAGCTAGGGATCCCATACGTAGGTGGTAGCTTATGGGATGTTGGTGAAATCGGGCATAAGTAGTCCCTCCCATAACCATGATTGCTGTAAAGCAATCGAAACGTCAGGAACCAAAAATCAAAATAGATCTGCGAAAAAATCTGATAAAATAGTTTTATTTAAAATGTATCAAACTATTGTGAATTAAATATAAGTATATAAAATAGTGTAATAAATTAAACTTAAACAGGTGCAAGCAACATTTTTGAAATCGGTTAAAACTCGTCCAAGTGAATGAACTTCTTATGATATGAACCTCAGAGATATAATTTGCATAACTTGATCGTGAACATGTTGATGTCATTATAATGGAGTAATGCTTATAGTGTTGCATCTCGTATTATGTATACTTATTATATTTCAAATGCGAAATTGTCTGTTTGTTACACATTCACAGCCAAAACTCTAAATCCGTTTGAAGTTTGTCACAAAGCTAGCTTACGTTGTTAAAAATACCGAGTACCGACCAAGCTCATGACCTCCCATTTAAGTCGGTAAAAAGGAAAATATTTTCGTAATAGTGACCTACACACTCTCGCTTCGTTCGGGTGCTCCAAGTTGCTAATTGCTATTAGGATGTAATATTAAAAAAAAATATTGTTATACATAATTTTAAAAAGCAATGTCTTCTAATCTAAATATTCGTTTAGATATTATGTACTAGTAGTTATTTATGTGTATCTGATGTATTTGCTGCAAATATCAGTTAGGCACTTAGGCTGAGTTTGTAAATCCCTATCTATACTTATATTATAAATGTGAAAGTTTGTGAGTATGTATGTATGTTTGTTACTCTTTCACGCCAGAACGGCTGAACGGATCTGGATGAAATTTGGCACAGATATAGATTATAGGCTGGAATAACACATAGGTTACTTAGCTATTTATCCCGGAAAAATGTACGGATCCCGTGGGATAGGTTCGTTTCTGTTTTGCTAGAGGCGAACCCAAGCGAAGCGAGGGTAAGCAGCTAGTATTTAATAAGACTAAAATAAAATATATTCAGTCTACTATTATTAACAAATATCATTATTTTGTACATTAGAAACTGCTACATTTTATAGAAATCGAAATGATTTATCCAATATTTAGGCAGAATATCAGAGTCAACTCAGGGTCTTTTTATTTTCCCCCCCAACGTGCGTTCACCTTGTCGTGGTGGGGGGGCTCAGTAGCGTACTCGCGAAGCCAAGAAACGCACAGGGTGGTGGCCCGCTTCGGTGGGCGGTGGGAGGCGGCCTTCTTCGGAGGGCGGTGTACCATGCGGGTTGCTCCTGGTACTTCTCTGATAGCAGAGTGGACCGTGGAGCAACCCCATGGTTGTGGTGGTCTGCTTCTGCAGACCTGCCGTCGGGGCGTCGTAGTTGAATGCGTAAGCGATCCTGCGACGCCCCATTAAGACGGGGGAAGGTTTTGTTGGGTTTTAGTGGGTAGTACTGGCTTCGCCGGTGAGTCCCACACTTCGTGCGTAAATGCATTTCCCAACGTTAAAAAAAAAAAAAAAAAGGGTCTTTTTATTTTATCAAAACCTCATGACAAATGTTGCTATTGTTGACAAGCTGAATCTTCAGTCAGTAACTAAAGATGACATTTCCACTTATTAGCCATAAAAATCTTTAACATATTTGTATATAACATTGTGTTTCTTTATTTATTACTTTTCGAAATGTTAAATACAATGTCCCGTGTTATATGCACAATAGGCGTTCAAAGTTTTAAAGTCGTAAAATATATTACTTTCCGTAACTTATGGCCTATGGGCAATGGGCATGTTTTGCTTTGTGTCATGTACATAACCAGCTTTATACCTTTTTACAGATTACAATAAGCATTCCCTTAGCTTTTAGTTAAGCTTTTTAATACTCGGTGCGAGAGTCAGATTGCTAGTGATTTATCCAGTCGTTTTCATGTTTTATGTACATTCCATTTATTACGTTTTATGTAGTTCCATTTATTTGTACGTGTACACGTGCAAATAAATGGAAACTATTCAAAATAAATTAGTTTATATCGTTTTATCATATATAAATTATAGCTCTATTATTATTTTAACATAAACTTAATTAAAAGGGGAAATAAAAATAACTGATTTGATCTATCTTACTGCAGGGTAAGAACTCTATCCCCCCCAACGTGCGTTCACCTTGTCGTGGTGGGGGGGCTCAGTAGTGCCCGGCAATCCAACCGGGCGCGAAGCTAAGAAACGCACAGGGAGGTTGCCCACTTCGGTGGGCGGTGGGAGGTGGCCCTCTTCGGTGGGCGGTGTACCATGCGGGTTGCTCCTGGTACTTCTCTGATAGTAGAGTGGACTGTGGAGCAACCCCATGGTTGTGGTGGTCTGCTTCGGCAGACCTGCCGTCGGGGCGTCGTAGTTGAATGCGTAAGCGATCCTGCGACGCCCCATTAAGACGGGGGAAGGTTCTGTTGGGTTTTAGTGGGTAGTACTGATAGTATTACGCCGGTGAGTCCCACACGTCGTGCGTAAATGCATTTCCCAACGTTAAAAAAAAAAAAGGGTAAGAACTCTATACTTTTCTATAAATAACAATATGTTCATTAATTTTGGCTAAATGTTCAGACGAGATTACGGAATTATTATTTTTAATACGAAAAAAATCTGCATTCTTCTCAATCTTTCAAGAAATTGTTTTTTTTCATACTTGCGAAACGTACACTATAGAAAATAAAAAAAAGTCAAGTTTCTATGCAAACTTATTAGAAGTGAAACTTCATTAATTATTTAATTATATTTCAAATCTGTAAAATTAATAAATTATTAAAAAAAATATATTACACTCAGACAAAAATATGATTCATACGAACATCACACAAAGAGGAGAGAATAATATTTTATTTCTTTCTATCTAGTTGGATTCTAACATATATCGCATATATTCTTTTTTTTTTTTTTTTGTGGCTGGGGAAACCCATCATGGGGACCCTGCCGCCGTCATGGGCTCCTACTCACTAAAACCCACAGCGGAACCCTTCGCCGCAGTGCAATGGGGCGTGCAGGATCGCTTTCGCACTCACTGCAACACCCCTGCGGATATCGCATATATTCAAGAGCAGCCATACTCAACCTTGTTTCTATAGAAGCCACAAACACGTTTCAGTCATGGTGTCGAGGACCGCAAGCAAAAATTATTTAGGTCTTATTGAAAACGTAATTCCAAGTTAACGATGTAGTTACTTTTTTAACAAAGATATGTTATAATGCAATTTTTGATGCTGCCGCATGCGGCCCGCGGGCCGCAGGTTGAGTATAACTGCTCTAGAGTGTAGGGAACGAACCCGAGCGAAGCGAGGGTGAGTTGCTACTTATAAATAGTTTGCAAAATATTTGAAAACAAATTAGTAAAAATAGTAATCTTTACGAATTAGAACGAATATCATATATGTCATTTTTCAGGCAATAACAGCGGTTACTATGTCAATCTACTGCAAGCAGTTACTATGGCAACTATGAAGGTTTTTCGTGACGCGATCTTGAAATTTTACTTTCATGCGCACTAAGAAGTTTCATTTTATAAATCGGGTTATTTAATAAAAAAAATGCTTAGAAATCTTGTATAATCAGTCGTAATATATACATGTGTGAACATGGTAGCCTCAGTGCGCACGCGCACTTAAATAAAGTTGCCGTACTTAGTGACGTAACAGTTCGATCCTGTCGTAAATCTTGCGCCGTTAGCGTTCATAGCTTTCGATCGACAAGTATGTTATTTCACACATGAGAAAAACATCAATTGCTCTAAACTTTAACAATGTAGTTATCTTAATATGTCTTGTTTACAATATTCCCATTAACGATCGATCTAGTTATAAATAATTGTATATTGGTTGTTGAAAGAATGCATTGTAAAGTATTTTAGGTGCCTCCATAAAAGGAGTAGGTATATTGATTATTGACCAATATCTATATAATCATAGTTTGTTTTATTATAACTTAGTTTAATTTAATATAACGTATAGGTACATAAAATAAAATGAATATTCCAAGAGTATTAAAATTTAAAATGAACTTTCATTCCTAACTTTCTTATTTTCGTAATAAAACCGCGCAGTTACTTTTCTTTTCCGGAAGAAAAAGTATTTTTACTATTGACTCATAATTTTTTTTAAAAGCGTAATATAATATTTATTACAAGCGATTTCCCCTCACTTCGCTCGGATGCATCCCTAGGTGCCCAATAGTAGCAAGTGTTACTGCAGGTCATAATCTATCTGTTTAGGTATTTTTCATCGAAATCCCTCCAGCCGCTTCAGCGAATAAACAACAATTAACAAACATAAATACCTAATACACGGCTATAATATTTTGATTTAAATTTCCCAATGTTACGACTTGCAAGTAGCGTTAATTTGCAAGATAGGAATAATTTGTGGTTAGGTCGACGGCAAAACCTAGGCAGGTCTAAACTTTATGTTATAATATAAACAAGCTATTATGAACATAATTGCTATAAAATATAATTAATGTTTGTAAAGACAATAGCATGATATGATTTGAAAAATTTATTATCTATTATACATTCATATTATAAATTTATATTTTTTGTTCAAATTAAATATGAAAATGGAAAAAGAAATGAAAATCGATAGTTATCTTTTATCATATTATTCATCGTATACTGGACAGTAGAGTATAAAATTTTACAAAATGTACAAACTCGAATTTTTAAAATTACTTTATAAGATCATTTTCCTAAAAGCTACTAGTGAGATTCAATTAGGGCCACTCCTTAAAGTGCCTTACATAATATTTTAAACAAACTTTAAATTGTATTTTTTGACGTTTCGCTAAACATAAGTATTTAAAACATTTAAACAATATAACTGAATGGAGTTGAAATTTTTCATTTTATTAAAACTTAATTATATTCTATATTGCACTAGATAAAAATACATAGGAAATAGACGTGGGCAAACAAAACTTACTGTTCTACCTGAAGGCTGCGTGGTAGAGATCGCTTTTTGGGATGAGGTCGCCTACTATGGATCTTTTCTTTACAAACTTGTAATGCCTGTGACTCGTCTACACAGAGTTAGTAGTTCTTTTTATGGACAATGTATACGCTTGTACAACAGGATCCCAGAAAATTTTCAAAAGGCTTCTATCGCCAAATTAAAAAAAAAATGTCAAAGAACGTTTGTGTGCTAAAAGCTATTATACAGTAAATGATTTCATAGAAGATGGCACACCTTGGGAATGAAATGATCACCTCCAGGCTACTTCAACTTGATATTGTAAATTATAATTTTACTTTAAAAAAAAAAAAGATAACCAGTTAATATTAGTCCCGCTGAGTTTCTCTCGCCAGTTCATCTCAGGCCTGAGGCTTCTTCTTTCCGAACTGGTAGTAGACTCATGACTTTCAGTAAAAAATTGTAATAGTTTAATGCTGATATATTGTAATAGTTTAATTTTGAATTTTTGAATTTTTTTGATTTCTTTTGTGTTTTAGTGTATTTATGTTGTCTTCTTATAGTGTGCAAAAGTGTTTTATTATTGTTTTAATCATTCGTGTAAGTGGCTTTTAGTAATACATATTAAAATGAATTATATAGTAGATATGTAATTACAGGATATGATTTCATAAGTTAATCGATACAGCTTTTAGACGGTTAGCGCTCACTATTGACCCATTCCTATCACGTAACTTGTTGAACGCTTGTTTAATTGTTAGCGATTTATCGAATGAGCTATTATCCAGATTCCTTTAACGAGAGTAAGCTTTTTGTATCGCTACGATAAATACTTATGCTTGAAAATTAATAGCAACATGCATACTAATATTATAAATATGAAAGTGTGTTTGTTTGTTTGTCCTTCTTTCACGTCGAAACAGAGTGACAACAAATAAATAAATATGGGTTTTAACATTTTTCAAAATTCATTCTATATGAGGGTAAAATAGAGGATAAAAGTTTGTATGAAACCTACCTTTTATTAGAGATATTTTTGTAGGTTTAGCGCGAGCGAAGCCGCGGGTTCTGCTAGTAGACTATAGATTTTAAAAAAATTTAAAAGTATATGGAAGTGTTAAAAAAGTAAAATTAGTAAATTCCTAAAAGTACACTTTTATTACGCATTTACCTATTTTAAATAAGATAAGATTTTTAAGGCATTTTCTGCCCCGCACAACCACTCTGTGGAACCAGCTATCGCCGGCGGTCTTTCCGAACCGCTACGACCTGGCCACCTTCAAGAAGAGAGCGTATTCCTTTCTTAAAGGCCGGCAACGCGTCTGCAAGCCCTGCGGTGTTGCAGATGTCCATGGGCGGCGGTGATCACTTTTCATCAGGTGAGCCTCCTGCCCGTTTGCCCCCTTAGTCCCATAAAAAAAAAAAAAAACTTAATATGATAGTTCGAGTCGGACTCGCCCACCGAGGGTTCCGTACAAATTTGTAAGAAATCTGTTTAACTTTAATTTTCCACTTATTTATTTTTTAGATTTTTTTCCTTTATTTGTGTATAGCATCCGTATAGTTTCCGTTGACCTAGAATCAGGAAATTTAGCAAAAAGCAAGGATACAGCACAAGTTTAAGTTTAAACAAATGAGTCTAAATACTCATTTGTTTAAACAGCAAATTTATCGAAAGAGCGTTTATGACAGAGTTATTGGTTTTTAACCGACTTCCTCAAAAAGGAGGAGGTTCTCAATTCCGTTGTGTTTTTTTTTATATTTGTTACCTCAGAACTCCGTTATTTATTAACCGATTTGGACAATTGTTGTGCTGTTTGAAAGTGTATACTTCCAGATTAGTCCCATTTAAATTTCAAAAAAAAAATACCACCCATAAGGGTGGAAAAATAGCTAATGATGAATTTAACCTACTTCTAATTGTCATATTGACTTAAAACTTTGCAAGTGTTTCTATTTCCTTTGATAGTACAGTGGTTCGGTATTGTTGACCTGATCTGATGGTAAGGCCAGAAGGTGGATAGGTGGAACTCTTCAACGGACAATAGTAGATACTTTGAGTTTGGGCTTATTTTGTTTGATTTGACAAGCCTAACACGTTAGAATCGAATTTTAGAGCCAGAATCTTTAGTGTTACTAATAAAAGCGAATTTTAATTTGTAAGTCTTCGTATAAATTGGCATCAAAGTAACTTAAGCGGTGTAAGCGAATATTTTATTAAAATATTTTCTTCTTACTTTGCTAATACTATGTGTAGACTAAAAAGGGAAAAATAAAAACATTTTAACAATAACAAAAAAATATAAACCGAATTCAATAAAAGCACTGAAAAGTTAAAAATAACTGATTGGTAGTTTTCATTTACTATACATACCTAATCAAATATTTTTGAAGTCGGTGCCAGCCGATTCAAAGCAAAGCACACCGACTTCGAAAATATTTGATTAGGTAGGATTATATATTAAGATGTATGAAGTAAAACTTCAGATAGATAACTTTGAGTAATGCTGACTAAAGGTTAACGAGAAATACGAGTATAAACATTATTCGAATTTGACAGGACTCTGGAAATGTTTGCAGGTTATTCGACTAAACAACTAAATAGGTATATCTATGCTATTTCGAAACTAGCTTATTGCCAATACTCACTTCTGCTATAATAATATCAAGTGACCTCACATAAATAAATTATCTTTCTAAATGTTGACATACGATTTGATCACTTGTTGCCTTTAAGTTCAGTGAATTGTGAAAGGATTACATATATTATTATCTCTTTTTTTGGAGTAATGTTTTAATTAAAATGTTATTTACAATAGTATTAAATTAATTGTTATCCGACTGCGGCGAAGCCCAAATTAAGGTTGTGTGTCTGACCTGTATGTATGTATGTACATATATATGTCAGATCTTTTGTTATCATGTAATGAATAAAGGCTTAACCGATTTTGATGATGTTTACGTTGTTAGATTAGTCTTGATATCGTGAGTATTAAATATTATTAAATATCAAAATCGCCCACTTCGGTGGGCGGTAGGAGGTGGCCCTCTTCGGAGGGCAGTGTACCATGCGGGTTGCTCCTGGTACTTCTCTGATAGCAGAGTGGACTATGGAGCAACCCCGTGGTTGTTGTGGTCTGCTTCGGCAGACCTGCCGTCGGGGCGTCGTAGTTGAATGCGTAAGCGATCCTGCGACGCCCCATTAAGACGGGGGAAGGTTTTGTTGGGTTTTAGTGGGTAGTACTGGTTTTGCCGGTGAGTCCCACACCTCGTGCGTAAATGCATTTCCCAACGTTAAAAAAAAAAAAAGTCTTGATATCGTGAGTATTAAATATTATTAAATATCAAAATTGTGGACGTTTTGTGAGACTTTAATTATTTTTTTTAGTCCATCTAGTGAGGTATGAAAATAAAGTTTTTAAGAGGCAATCGCACGATCGCAAAAGCTGTAAATAAAAAGGAATATTATAAAAATAAAATAATCTGACTTCGTAAAAAACTGCCTAAAAAGATGGAAACAAGTATTGCGCAGTCGGAAACAAATAGTACGAATAGTACACATAGTACACATAGCAAGACTCGCAGAAAGATAAAACATGTTACATACCTCCGACTGCAAGCTTATTGGTAACGCGCTCGCTTGAAAAACCAAGTGTAGCGGGTTTAAGTCCGAGATTAGATGAATACGTATCACATTGTCTCGGTCCAATAATAATATCGATACCAAACCACTGTTTGCTTCGCTAATCCTTTTCATTTCTGGATTTTACTTTTTGTATAATGACTTTCAGTAAAGGAGTGAGATTGTAGATATACCTAATCTATACATTAAGTATTTTTTGGAAAATCTAATAGATATAGACATTATTATCGATACAGAGTCCGAATCTACAGTTAGTAGAACTTTTGTCTGTCTGTTACCGCATCGCGAGAAAACCACTGGACAGATTTTGATGAAATTTGGTATGGTGATAGCTAATTATCCGGGTCAATATATAGGATACTTTTTACCGCGGGAAAATATCTCATTTTTGAGAAAAAATACAAAAACTGCAATGCTTACATTCTTAGGTTTTATATACGTAAACTAATATGTAAAACCTAAGAATTTGGTTTTTGGTCATCTGAACGCGGACGGATACGGATACGATATAACAAAAAAGAACTCCGAGCGAAGCTCGGTCGCCCAGGTACTTTACTTTAATAAATGATAATGAGAAAGCCTCTTACTTGACAGGTCTAAAAGTACCATAGACTTGGAGGTAGTTAGACATTCTATAATAGTGTTGTTTTTCATAAAAACACAACATAAAATGTAACTAAACTGTTAAGACACTGATCATAGGATGATACCGCCGCGCTGTTGCATTGATTCGTTAACATAGTAATAAGTTAGCCAATTAGGAATGGTGAAACAAGCTATTTACGTGCTATAAGTTCTTAGTTTTAAGTGCATACTCGCTATAATTAATTCTTTCGTATATTTGTATATCATTGAGCAAGCATTCAATTTGAAATTATTGTTGTGTAATTTATGTTGTTTATTAGAGAACGTAGGTATATTTATAAGCTGAAGCTGTACCTATAAATGCTCGACCGAGCATTAAGTTAGCATTTAACTTAAACCTTTAAAAAGGTTTAACTTAAACCTTTGTTAGGTACCTACTTATTCTAAAGGGCGTAAATGTTGACAGATTATCCCTATAATAAGCAGAGTATAAAGGGTTGCGAAGCTGACAGAGGCTGTGCATTACTTACCTACATGTAACACTAGTGACCTACCTAACCTACCCTATACATAATATTTTACCACTTATCTATTTGCGGATTGAATTTCGAAAAGTCTATTCCTAGCGGTTACTTATATCACTTTAGGATTCAGCGGTTTGAACTGGCGTTGATGAATCTTTGAATAACCTTACTCAAGTATATATCAAATTACATTCATAATATTTGTTTGTTACGAATATTAAACTTTAAATTCAATTATCAATAGATATGAAGTTAAATCGAATTTGAAAAATTACTTATTGTTACAATAAGAACTTGGGATATATTTTTTTTATTTATATTATATACACTTATAATACGCCTAATATATTAATTTTGTATATTTTACACTAATTTAGAATGATAACGTTTACATACAAACAATAGACTATAATATTAGTTAATGGATATAAATATTCCAGTCAGCTAGTTATAATTAATAACATATAATAGGTACTAGCTAAACATTTACATTTGAATAACAACCTAAAAATTTTATTTTGATAACTGTAATAGAGTGTCATATCTTCTTCTTCTCCCTGCCCATTTCCCAATCACTTGGGGTCAGCGCAGTACATCTTCTGTACTGCTGAAAGGATTTGGCAAAAGTTTAATTACCGGCCGCTTGCCTGACGTCAACCCTCCTCGGGAATGCTATTGTCTCTCTTTGTCTGAATGGTGTCGCGGAAGTCTTGTAATTATTATGCACTTTCAATTTTGTTATCTTTTAAAACATTTTTTATACTATTACTTAATAGAGTGTCATATATAAAACGAGTATTAAAATTAACACATTAAAGTGTATTAGAAATTTATTGTCTGTCCAAGGTTGCATAAATACATAGCGATCGGTCAGAGGAATTCCCCAGTTTATGAAATCAACTTGTTATTACAGCTCCTAAAGCTAAACTTAGCTTCTGTGCTGTATATTACATAATTATATGAATTCATTAGCCTGTGCTTTATTTCTATTAAGACAGATGAAACTATTTAAAAACGCAAAACACAAAAAAATATTCCACTATTTAAGTATAAATATGTGTGTTAATTTAAGTCAATAAGTATTTGGTTGTATAATATATTATTGAATATAACATTGTTAACAAAACTCGTATACCTAGTTATATAAAAAGCGTCCTACTAAGGCAGTAGGTAATCGTCTTTACAATGTGTATTAGTATAATTACTTACTTAATGTTTACATATTATAATAAAACGGTAACTTAGCGATTTCTGTACTTGAAATATTTTTTTTAAAAAACAATGACTGTAATGTATTGTGTACTGTATATAAACACCAAAACGTTGGTTATTAAATTTTTGCCAATTTGTTTGTCACGCAAAAAGCACTGAACCGATTTTAACTAAATTTTGTGAATTGATGACTTAATAGTCGAATCATCATCCCGGAGTCATCTTTTACTACAAGAAAATCTTTCGTTTCCATGGAAAAACACAACAACTGGTTCGAGTCATCCTTGGAAATTTACATGGCTAACGCTGGCTAAACATATTAGGATTTAACAAGGTTTAACTTAAAAAGGCCTACAGAAAAGGCCGCAATATCACGCATGAGTATCTCCTAAGGTACACTCGCAATAACTATTCACATCTATTTAAAACGTACCAAGGGATGCACCCGAGCGAAGCGATGATAAGTTGCTTAGTAGCTAATAAAATCTAATAAGTAAATAAATCAAATATGTTGGGACATTAACAAACAGCACCATTTAGTTCCATGGTAAGCTACGAGGCTTGTGTATGGATACCAGATAATTGATACACTACACATGTATAACTTTAAATACATACATATTATAAATGTAAACACCTATGACTGGAGTACAAACATTCGTGCCTATTACAAAAATGAATGCCCCCAGCGGTACTCGAACCTGCGACCGATGGCACACCACGTAGGGTCACTAGAAACTGAGCCAAACGTGTCGTATTTTTAGTCAGTTTTCAGTTAATTCTTACATAACAAAATTAGATAACAAAAATATCTAAACGTAATCTAAATTATTAGTAAAAACAATTAGCACTTAGCTCTCATGCATATGAATCCGCTTGCCATATAGAGGGCGATTGACAGGTTTGTATCGGGAAAGTGAGTTATTATGCAAAATGCGAGTGTCGGAACCGAGCCCGATAGGGACTTCAAGTGTCTACGAATACGTCCGTCTGTCCTACAAATACGTTTTGTAAGTGCAAATCAAATACACATTTTCTTTAATATAATTTACTGTACTACTTTGGTCAAGTATTTCTACTTCAGTCGATCGTGGACGCACAGATGTTTTTAGTAACTTTAGATAGGTAGGTACTTAAGAGATTAATTAAAACTAAGTTCACCTTGTTGGTCTAGTGGCTAGCAAAACGCCTGCAGATTAGGAAGTTACGAAAATCTATACATATAATAAAATTGTAACTAAGCCGAATCTGTACATTAAATATTTTTTTGAAAATCTTATTGAAATAGACATTATTATCGATACAGAGGATGAATCTATAGTTTTTAGAATTTTTGTCTGCTTGTCTGTCTGTCTGTCTGTTACCGTATCACAGAAAAACCACTAGAGGGATTGTAATGAAAGGTATGGTGATAGTTGGTTATCCGGGTCAACATATAGGATACTTTTTACCACGAGAAAATATCTCATTTCTGAGAAAAAGTACAAAAACTGCAATGTAAGAGTATACTCATATGTAAAACCTAAGAATTTGTTTTTTGGTCATTTGAACGCGGGCGGAGCCGTGGGCAATGCTAGTTCAAGATAAGTACATGCATTAGATTTCTTTTACTTCGGCCTGAATGGTAAACACTGGACGTATATAGGCACTTACTAGTACAGTAGGTACTCTATCATCAATCAGTGTTATAAATTAGGTAATAGCGACCAATATTACTAGGAAACTAACACGAACAAACTTATATTAAAAAAAAAAACTTAAAAAAAATAACACTTTCTCTATTGCTTTACTAACCGATAGTGTTGCTACTAAATACTGGAAAAATTACGACATAAAAAAGCGTGGGCGGATACCTACTAGTGAAGAAGAAATTAAAAAATAATAAATATATGATTTTAATATAATAACAATATGTCCATGTATTAGATTGTGTAAATGAATGAACTCATCAACATCAAAACGTATCTATTACATTTATCACTCATACGTTTCTAATCTTGCAAGATATATTTTTGGCAAATAAAGCAGTTGCACGTTTACTCAACCAACCCAACCCGCCAAGGTTGTCGAAAGTTAAGGATTCGCCTCCTAATAGTGTTGTGAAAGGTGATCGCTATCTGCGAATGACGCATGGAGGTTTTTTAACAACGTTACATACATGCACAGTATATATGGGATTTGCGAAATTGTAAATATGCATGAACTTTATTCTTCGATACCTTTCAAATCGAAGACGACTCCTTGATCTCGTTTTTAGATAGATTTATCAATGGCGTCATCGACAGTCCATATCTGTTGGCTAAATTGAAAAATTCGTGTCTCAACAAGATTAACGAGAACCTTTATATCGTTCGTTGAAAAATCTACGCACTCACTTCAAGAACGCTGGAGTATTTTTGACCATATTGTTTTTAGGGTTCCGTACCTCAAAAGTTAAAAAAAGGAAACCTAAAAACAATATAGTGAAAAAATACTTAACAAAACAACCAGTTACTTATCTAAAACAAATAGAAATGAGTTAAAACATAATTCATTAGAATATTAAAAATGTAGATTACTAATCTAAAAAATTGTAATAATTATAATAATAGCAGCTAAAATTAAAAAAAAATATTCCATAATATTCAATTATAAAACTAATTAAAATTATAAAAATGTTTATAATTAAAAAGTATTGTAAGGTGCCATTTTTCAATTTTTTTGAATTCATTTTGATAAATTGTGGTTAGGCTCTCTGTAACAACTATATAATTATAATACCTTTGATACATCTCACACCTTAGTCTCTCCCTTGACCATGATTGCTGTAAAGCATACGAAAAGTCAGGAACCAAAAATCAAAATAAATCCGCGAAAAAATCCGAAAAGATAGTTTTATTTAAAATGTCAAATATTCGCATAAATCTAAGAAAGTATTAAAAGAAATCCTTATAAGATCACTTTCTTGTCCGTCTATCCGTCTGTCTGTCCGTGTGTCACCACCGATTTTCTTAGGAACGGGTAGACCTAGCAAGTTGTTTATACCAGATACTGAGGTCTATAGTCCCGTCCCTATTAGGTGTATAAAAATCAAGATCCTGAGTCAACACGATAATAAGATATGGGAAAATTTAGATTTTCGCTAAAACGTGTAAGTACCAAAATTTACCTTAATTTTCATTTTTTTTTTGTTTTTCGGAATTTTCACTTTACTTGTGCTGTAAGACCTTGCTCTTAACCAAAATTGACAATTCTAGGTCAACCGGAAATACCCTATAGGTTATGGGTCTAAAACCTATATGGTAGTTCCCGTTAACATAAAATCACGAAATTTGGCAAAAAGCAAGGTCTCACAGCACAAATAAAGGAAAAATTCCAAAAAATAAAAAAGTTCAAAATTAAAGTTAAACAGATTTCCTACTTTGTACGGAACCCTCGGTGGGCGAGTCCGACTCGTACTTGTCCGTAATTTATTATATGTATACGAGTTTAATTTTTGCAACTCTCTCTATCTACTACGACTCTATGTCTCATTTTGTGTTATTGATGATATTTTTAGTTTAAATGAAGAGCTCTGATATAATTTTAAAAATGGAATTAAATGAAAAATAAATAAAAGAAAAGAAGGATGTTTTATCATAACGGCGGCACGACATTACGCGTAAACATTTTTTTCTGTCATTTTAATAGAAGAAATAGTCACTGTGTTAGAAACGGGTTTATTTGTACCCCCGAATCTTACATACAAATATATGTACATATGTAAAAAACTTTTCAATAGTTCCCTACTTTATCCGTAGCGTAAATTTTTAGTTTTTTTTCTGTTTTTCTACCCTCCTATGAATAGGATTAGCATAGAGTTTATTTCTACCTTACTTACTTACCTTGAACGCAAAGAGGATAGATAACTAAAAGAAGATGCCTATAGTGCTCTCGTTCTATATCTCGTATAAATAATTAAAAAACAATGAAAATTATTCCGTGAAATAAGTTGTATCACTTTATTTGTTGTGGATTTACTTTAAAACATTTTTTAATCTATAAAAATATTTTTTCATCTAATTTCAGATTTTTACAAAAAAAAACAGCCTTAGGGCAAAGATGACCATAATAATATTAACTTGAAATATTTATCAGCTATTCCTCTATGCGACCGCCGCGGGAAGAGACAAAGTTTTATTTTTATTCTAAGATTGACAGTGCAGATATTCCGTAACGAAAGCTCACATATAATAGAAAATTATTCATTTCCTACCAACATAATTCATTTCATTTATAAATTATTCTACAGGATATGTGAAAAATGAAAATCCAAAAATAAAGTGTGTCTGTTTTTCGTTACAAAAACAACTTTTAGTCACATAACGCTCGTAGAGTTTCTAAGTACATTATATACCTGTATATATTTTTGCAGGAAATCGTTAGTAACAGAAATCACGGGGTGAGTTAAATCAAATGATGTAGAAATAACTTTTACAAAGTACCGTGGCCGAGGCATCGCAATGGCTTTTGCAACATTTGCAATCGTGCCATTGAGACTGGAACTTTTCCAAGCTCCTTCAAGAAAGCTGTCGTACAACCAATTTTTAAAAGTGGGGATAGATTTGATATTGCGAATTACCGACCAATTTCAATTCTAAGCTCTCTTTCTAAAGTTCTTGAAAGAATACTAAATAATAGCCTCGTTGCTTATCTCACAAAATATAACATTATTGCTACTAACCAATATGGGTTCAGGGCGGGTATATCGACGGAAGATGCTGTCATTGATGTTACTAAAACTATCGTCGATAAACTAGACCAAAAACAAAAATGTTATGGCATATTTCTCGATTTAACTAAGGCCTTTGACACTGTCTCTATCCCTTTATTAATATCAAAGATGGAAAGGGTCGGAATTCGAGGAATCGCATTGAAAATCTTTAGCGATTATCTCACAAATCGTACCCAACGGGTGAAAATTGATAACACAATCAGTGACGACCAAACAATCCGCTTCGGTGTACCTCAAGGTAGCATTCTTGGCCCGACGCTGTTCTTAATATATATTAATGATTTATGCCAACTGCAAATTCCAAAGTGTGATATATTTACATATGCTGATGACACTGCTCTCATTGTTTATGACTCAAACTGGAATGAAGCAAAATTAAGAACAGAACAGGCGCTGCGCCAAGTAATGGAATGGCTTTCTAACAATTTATTAACCCTAAATTTAACTAAGACGAAACTCATCCGCTTTACTTTGCCTAGCAATTACGGGCCGCCTCAAGAATCTGGACTTATTAAAGCTCACACTTGCTTAGGAAACAAAATAAACTGTTGCTGTCCATCCTTGCAATTGGTGCCGGATACTAATTATCTAGGTATTCGTATTGACGCTAAGCTGAACTGGCAAAAACATATTGAAACTCTGTGTTCAAGACTAAGGAAATTAATATATATTTTTAAGGAACTGAGACATTCAACCGATGCTGAAACTTCTAAGCTCGTGTATAAGTGTTTATGCCAGTCTTTAATAATATACTGCATCCCAGCTTGGGGTGGAACTCATAAAACTTCCATGCTGGCATTAGAAAGAGCGCAAAGGGCTATTCTAAAAGTCATGTACTTTAAGAAAAGAGATTTCTCTACTGCTCAACTATATCTTGAAACCCAAGTGTTGACAGTTAGACAGCTGTACATTCTTCGCTGTATATTGCGAAGACACAGCGCGACACCAGTCGATGAAACAAAATTAAGAAGGCGCCAAGGTTTACCTGTATCCGAACCTGTTCTATGTAATACTGCCCTAGCTCGTCGTCAGTTTGTTGCAGCAAGCACTATGTTATATAATAAATTAAATAAAATAATATTCATATATTCTTCTTCCAAATTTAGTGTCAAAATAAAAAGTGTCTAAATGGTTGCAAAAGTTATCGTATGAAGAGACTGAGCTCTTTTTAACAATTCCGTCATAATATCTTGTAAATATATATATATATATATATATATATATATATATATATATTTTAATGTATAAATAAAGTCTTCTTCTTTTATCCAAATATGATGCATATTTATAATATAAGTTGTTGATATTGTTGAAGCACTCGCATGACATATAAATAGTTGTAAATTCAATTGTGAAAGCGGAACGACTATCACCTAAAATACAGGCTCTGGCTTAGTTTAGGAGATAGTAGTTTAACTTATTTTTTGACACTTTTTGTACAACTTGCTTTACTTACTTTAACCCCTTATATTGTCACTTTATATATAGTACAATAAATAAATTATTAAAAAAAAAAAAAAAAAAAAAAAAAATGGCTAGCCCATTTGTACCTCTCACCCACTATTTCCTTTATTCGCCACGTATTTATTTACTTACCTGTCACGATTCATACTAATGAGATCTTCAAGATAGTTTATTGAGTAGCGTATTTATTTATAATTTTAAAATATTATAAATATTGAAAAAAAATATGATAATCTTTCAAAAAAGTGTATCGGTTTTGATAAAATTCTTAGGAATATAGAGAAAATCAAAATTATAAAAGTAAACGTCCCTTTTAAGCCGTTCGCATTTTAAATTACCTACAGAATACGGAAACTCAAAACGGACAACTCGACTTTATTCCCAAATATATACTTTAAATTGCCAGCTAATACTTACTAATAAATAAAAAAAAGTAAAAACTATAAAAGTATTTTATTTTAATAAAGTATTTTGGAATATTTTGCATTTGTATTTTAAATACTAAATAAAAACTATTTTTTATTTTGTATTTGAAATATAAAATATAAAAAGTGTTTGCATTTTGTATTTAAATACATTTTATTAACTATTTTGCACATCTCTGTTCATAACATACAGATTAAGGTCGACGGCAGAACATGAATATCTACACCATGTTGGTAACTGAATTTTATCGAATTTCATTGCTAAATATTCGAGCTATCTTCATTATTCAATGTTTGGAGATTATGATGAAAATATTCCAAATTCTTATCCTTCACGTAAAATATTTTTAGTCCGTTTCGAGAGCTACCTATTAAGTAAGTATATTATTACTACATTTTCTACTCGCATCAATAGTAAAGCAGTGTTGCATTATATTAGTAAAACAATTATTAGTACCCTATACCTGTTCCGTAGCTAGATAGATTATTTCTATCTAGTGAAGATTTAACACGGAAAAAAAACGTTTGCAAATGGTAAAACTTTACTTTAGCTATTTTTTTTTTGAGTTTCCGATATTTCGGCACTGTTTCTTGATAGTGCAATATAGGGGATATTATTATTTACTAGGACCATAATGTGCGCTTCCCAAAACCGTTTCAAATTATAAAAATAATATCGCTGAATCAAAGATTATTCCTATTTTATTTCCTTGCTATATTCTACAACACTACTCTATATCTAGATAGACATATTATGTAACTACTTTAAAACAACCCGCTATTACCTTGTTTCCTTTTTTTGTATTTAAAATAAATTATTTTACCCAAAAATAAATAGTTTAATAATTTTGCAACGATAAGTTAAAAATAACATTTCTTCGAAATTACAATAATTATATAATTTATGTCAGATGCTATACAATATATGTACATAATATATAATTTACATCAAAATTTTATAAGTTATGTTTATGTAAGAACTAGTTTTCCCTGAAAGCCTTCGAATTAAAAGAGTTTTAAATATGTAAGTACTTGTATTACGCATACGGCTAACTAGCGCTATATTTTATAAGACATTATGTCTTCTACTCTGTAATTACCTACGTGTGTTCTTAGATTTTTATCAGAGAATATTTTAGTAATACTAAAAATCCGAAAAAAAATCAGCAAAAAATTTCGAAGATACACGAGTAGTTTTATTTACCATTTCAAAACTGCTTAACATTATAATATATTTTATACCACTAATACAGCATTTTAAAGGAGTGCTGTCAAAACTCCGGTCTGTAATGCGCTTACGGTTTATGCTACTCGAGAACCTAATCGATAGAATCGGCGAGCTTGCTCACGATCGCGTAGAGTCGTATGAATAAGCGACTGCAAACGTAGAGACGTTTCTAATATTCTTAAAAAAAGAATCTTATTTTATTTAAAGAATACTTAATATAGATAATTATAAATTAAATAAAAAAATAATATCAACAATATTAATATACCTAAAAAATATAAAAAAGGTAATAGGTATAGAAATTATAGGTACAAAAATAATATAAAAAATATAGATTACTAGCGGCTCACCCTCGCTTCGCTCGGGTTCGTCGCTAGGTACGTTTTAAATAGATATAAAAAGAAAAAATCTTTCTTTCTCACATTTTAATTATATGTTTTAATACTTACCTATTCCGGACTAAGAGAAATCCAAAAATTAAAATATCATAAAAATTGGAACGCGGTCGAACGGGATAAAAAGTATCCTATGTCCTTCTCCTGGCTCTAAACTACCTCCCTGCCAATTTTCAGCTAAATCGGTTCAGCCGTTCTTGAGTTATAAGCGAAGTAACTAACACGACTTTCTTTTATATATATAGATTATAATTTTATGAAATATTAGCAATCGACCTAGTTTCTTCCGGGTAAGTGACACGCATACACAACATAACTCCTCACGGCCTGTAAAATTATTTACCGCTTAAAATAATAAAAATCATAATATTCATGCGATACGCAAATGTGATAGTTTTAAATATCTTAAGCATCATTACGATGGTACTATAACAGCATTCCTTCTTGGTACGAGCATAATTGACCAACAGTTTGAATATGAACTAAATACCTAAGAACAAAAATGCAATATAATTTTAATTTATATACTTAATCTAGAATATGTATCGCACACATGTTTTAAATTACTTACCTGCTTTATATAAACAGGGCGAGTCACATAATTTTTTCGCTTGATGTTTACGTAATGAAAAAAGTGACTTAACTTACATTCATTTAAAAAAATCGAATATTCAATACCTATATTTTTTTTAAGTCAAAAATATGACATAAGCTGTAAGCAATACCCATAGACTATACGTAATAATTGTGCAAAAGGCAGTACGCATTTCAATCGAAAGATTTTGGGATAATTAAAAAATATTAAGTCCATTATTGCGCTTGTTAATATTTAACGATTGTTCGAATTTAATTATGTACATCGCTTTAATCGTGCCTTATTTTAAGGTGTCTTGAAATTGTTCTTGTATTTTAATTAAATAAAAATTTGTTGAAACCTTTTTTAGTAAAATTTAAAAGAACATCGGATTCATTTGCTTGTTTCATAATATAATAAGTTGAGTGTAATTAATATGTATCATACTTACTTCTTACAGAAGTATTCCAGATAAAAAGATTTTATTCAAAGAGTACCATAAATATTTAATTTTGTTCAAAATATTATTAGTAGATAAGTAAGTAGGTACTAAATAATTAATTCGTTATAATATGTACTAATAACATCTAAAAGTTGAATATAATAGAACGATGCATCATTATAAATAATAATCATGTTGTGTTTGTTTTAAAACAATAGAAAAAGTTGTATGCTTTTGAATAAAAAAGCTGTACCTATCTAAAATTAAATATCTAGTTAGATTTTTTGTATATTAGAAAAATATTTCAGATTTTATAAATTTTATGGAATTTGTACATACCGCATTGTTAAATGCAACGTAGCTGACGTTGTATGCCAGGACCTCGCTCACCAGCAACAGCAGTCCTGCCACCCACATGGTGACCACATCACGGCACTATCACTTAATTAAACATATTAAATCATCAAAACAATAACCAATCAAACCTTTTTCGAATTTTCGTGACAAAACAAATTAATAATGTGTATCAAAAAAATATATTACACATTAATTTTTATGAATTTTAAAGAGTATTTATTATATTTACAAATTAAATAAGGATAAAACATATTACATAGTTAAAAATGAATTATTTATATTTCATTCACTGATTTAATTATCTGACTTTTTTTCTATTTTTATCTGTGTCGTTCGAACTCTTGGCGGGCAATGTTGGCGCATGCGCGAGTGCGCCGCGCGCGTTCCGTTACTCAACAGATAGCACTATCACGACCTTTGAATATCCCCTCCTGGCTTAACCTAATCAATCAACAGGTCCCTTCAACAACATATCGACTTTCAAAAAGTTTACGTTTGTATTTGTTTATATGAAGACAAGTTTTCGGTGTTATTTATTTAAGAATTAAGTAAGTTGTGTTACATGATAATTTCTCAATAAATCTTTTGTTATTCGTAACTAAAAATTGAAACCTCTTTAACTTTAGACTTTAAAATTTATCTTCTTTATTTAACTATCATGGAATGAGCTGAGAAGATCAAATATTCTTTATTTCATTTTCACTTAAGCTTAGGTATTACTATTAAAACTTGCGTTATCAAATGAAATCTTATTATTCCGTTTATGCATCGTAAAGCTTCATTTGCCAAAAATATTATGGCAAAATATAATTTAACTGATATTAGGTAATGTAATGTAACCTTAAAAAACATATCATTTATATTTTGTACTAATAATAAATATTTTTTTAAGAGTTAGATATGCATTTTAGTTAAAACCTACAGGATATCAATTTATAAATATTTCTTCTATTTAAGATCGAATCAATCAAGTCACGTCGAGCCTTCAATATCGACTTTCCAAAAGTTCATAACTACTTAAATGGGTTTCGCGGCAGACACACTGACTCCGATATTATTAATTACAATTTCGTAATAATATGTAGTAAATTTAAGTATTATATCATATTTGTATAGGATACAAACTATCTGCATCTAAAATGGCACCTACATACATACAGGCCGTAGTCCCACCACCCTGGCTAAATGCGGGTTGGCGGATTTCACATGTCTTTTAAAACTTGTTACGTTCTCTCAGACATGCAAATTTCCACACTACATGTAACATACCAAGCCAAATATACTTTTTAAAGAAGTTTGGGAAAAGAAGGATTAATACAAAATTATTTTTTTAAGTACATAATTCGAGAAAAATTAAGTTTTTATTCGTAATTCAGTTTTTCTTTAATTTAAATATTCGCTATACAAATAGGCTATACTTATAAAAAAAATTAAAACCTGAAGTTTTGTTTTTAAATTGTTAGCAGTATGTAAGGAACAAAAATCCATAAAATGCACCCAATAATAATACAAATGGGGGATGCAAAACGTTGAAAAATTGTTCTGTCAATTTCTGGCTTGCTGTGACATCCTATCGAAAAATATTCTGAACAAAAGTTGTAGGTCTAGTAAAAAATGTACGACTTTTGAAGATGACACTTTTTACAATAATCTCAAAGTTTTCGAGATATATCCAAAAAAAAAAACGTTTTTTTATTTTTTCTTGGTTTTTTATTTTTAATTTTTGCAATACTTTTTTGTTTTTTTTTATCGGGTTCAGTGACAAACGAGCAGACTGACCACCTGATCGAAAGCAGTACCGGTCGCCCATAACACCTACGGTTCATGCACTTTATGTTACAAAGATGCAGAACCACAGGTGCGTTGTCACTGTGAGGACTAAGATGATATGCCTCTTGACTACCTTATCCTTCAAACCGGAACACAACAATGTAATCATTGTTGCTTGGCGACAGAAATAGACAAGGGGGTGGTACCCATCCAGTCGGACTCCTCAGGCTTGACAGAGTTCTACCACCGGCAAAATGTACTTTACAAAGTAAAAATTATCGATTTCTCCAGTTTTTTTAATTTTTAAGGGTGCTCATACAGGACGACCACACAACGTACGTACTACGTACGTGACGAAGTAGGTTGCATTAGGTTGCTATAGTAACCGTGTTATTGTCTAAAATATGATATATGTGACCAGCAAAACCTGCGGCTTCGATTGCGCTAAAACTACAAAAAAATCTCTAAAAAGGTACCTACCTGGGTTTCATAGAAACTTTCATCCCCTATTTTACCCCCTTATAGGATGAATTTCGAAAAATGCTAAAAAATTTATTTGTATTGAAGAGCATTAATTCTACTAATTTAGTACTTTCATGTGATTCTGATCAGAAATAAATTTTTGGATTGTATTATAACGTATTTTATCGTGGGAATGAGATGATCTCCCATGTCACTCTCCAGTATGGATATGGAAGTATGCATATTCTCTCTGTTGCTATCTTCAAAGATTACTATTTTTACTAAATTGTTGTCCAATATATAATCGAAAGAACTTTATATATACTACCTATTCAGTGTCAATATTAAAACAATTAGAAAGAAGTCAATTTTGTTTTCATTCCAATCTTTAACACTAATATCGACTCGGTAAAATAGGCGTTTCACGTTAAACCACCGGCGGTTTTTTTTTGTTTTCCTTGGGGAAACCCATCATGGGGACCCTGCCGCCGTCATGGGCAGGGTACTGTGAGACTCCTACTCACTAAAACCCACAGCGGAACCTTTCGCCGCAGTGCAATGGGGCGTGCAGGATCGCTTTCGCACTCACTGCAACACCCTTGCGGAGCCGGCGGTGCGCACTAACACAGCCCCACCAGATTTTTTTTATTTTTTATCTTTATCCTCTATTGTTAAATGTCAGATAGTCAAATAGGGACTAGGAAGTTAAATATTATATCATCTGTGGTAATAGCTTAAAAAAGTAATATCATTATAGTAATTAGTCGAGCATTGTTTACGTTTCCTATTCTTCTAATAAAGAAGTCTTGTAAATAAAAAAAGAAAGCGTGGGCAAATAAAAAAATCTGGCTTATTATTTATTTATTTTTAAATTTAAACATAACGAATAACGTTGTTCAATAAATACTTCAGAACGTTTTTAATGTTTTGTAAAAAAATATCAACATCACTTACGAGTATATCTACTTATCCTTATAATTTATATCCGAAGCTAAAAAAAATATGTGTTTACACGTTTTATTTAACTTGGGGTATAAAATATTTTATGGGCACACTTTATAGTTTATAGTGTTAATATAAATTTTATTGTGTACAATATTTTTAAATTTTACCGAATTGTTTTAAATTTTAAGTCGGATCAATTAGCATATACGCAGCTTTAGTACCTACTTACTTATTTTATGTAACCCTCGATGTCTTTCGTATTTATAATTTTTAGAAGGAAATGGGAGATAGAATAAGCCCAAACGCTAAAATAATCTAAATAGCTCTGCAAATAATCTATTAAATTGATAGGAAAATATAAAAAAATAAAAATGAACATTTTCATTGAACCTCTTCACGATTCACGTTTTTTTTTAATTCATAAATCATTCATATCTAAATTAAAAATTATGTCGTAGGTTACACGACCTTTAAAGAAACCAACCGTTTATCGCCAGATTTTTTTTAAATATTTAAACCATATTGTCTTATCGAATATATCATATCTAAAGATCTTCAAGTATTTTTATTGAATACAAATTACTCACAATTTTAAATTAGGTTTATTCTTGCATATGCATATAAGAGTAAATGCAAAACAAAATAATAAAGAGACACTTAAATTGTATATTTAGATTATATCTATATTTTTTTAATTGCTAAGCAATGTTGTATTCTTGATTCGTAGTACTTTACGTACTAGTTAGTAGATACTATCACTTCGCTCAAATGTGTCTTGTGTGCCTTTGAATTACTCCAGGTCTATCTGTGTAAACATCCAAAGTCATAAAGACGTTTCAGCGTTAAGGAGTAACTAACATATAGACACATAGTAACTTCCACATCCGTATTATTTAGTATTATAGGTGTGAAAGTTTGTGAGTATATATGGATGTTTGTTACTCTTTCACGCCAGAACAGCTGAACGGATCTGGATGAAATTTGGCACAGAGATAGATTATAGTCTGGAATAACACATAGGCTACTTTTTATCCCGAAAAAATGTACGGTTCCCGTGGGATAGATTTGTTCTTATTTTCCTAGAGGTGAACCGTGAAACCGAGCGAAACGAGGGTGAGCCGCAGCTAGTATATGTACATACTAAGTACATAATATTATATATGTAATAGTAGTCTGATAATAGCCTGTTCTGCAATTTTCTACCAATGTCCAATACACATATTTCGTATAAGTAACTATTTCATATTGATGACACTCGTCACATGTGAATATTTGCCTTCAATACAATAGATCCACGTTTCAGTAAATCATAACTTCCGGCTCTGTAATGATTAAATACTGCTTAGCATTTTATGATAATACTTTTAAGCAATTCGATGACATAATGTTTATTAACGAGGTTAAGTTTATCAAGTTCTGTTGGTTTTTGTAATTAATACGTAATACATACATATATTTATTTGAGTAAGTATATCCGTTTTACATAGTTTGAGGTGCTGTACCAGATGCAGGCCGATGTCTGCGATGCGAAATATTTCGAGCTAAATGATACCGAAAGAAACATAATATTACATCAAAGTTTTAAGTGAAAAGGTACACGATTTCAAAATCGATTTAAAAGTAAATATTCCACTCCTGCGACATTTATATTATGAGACCAACACCGACTGACATTTTATAAGAGACCACCCTACCTACATAAAAGCGTATACCAGAATTGAGAAAGTACACTTTTCCAAAGTCAGTTAAAAACGTTTTTAAACAAAAATTACGTACCTATGTATACAATACTTATCGTCTTCTATACATATAACAAAATTCTAACTGAGCCGAATCTGTACATTAAATATTTTTTGGAAAATCTTATTGAAATAGACATTACTCGATACAGAGGCCGAATCTATAGTTTTTAGAATTTTTGTCTGTCTGTCTGTCTGTTACCGCATCACAGAAAAACTACTGGAGGGATTTTGATGACATTTAATACTATATAAAAGCGTGTCGTAGCTGGTTATCCGGGTCAACATATAGAATATTTTTTACCGCGAGAAAATATCTTATTTCTGAGAAAAAATACAAAAACTGCATTGTAAGAGTATACTAATATATTATGTAAAACCTAAGAATTTGCATTTTCATCATCTGAACGCGGGCGGAGCCGCGGGCAATGCTAGTATCATAATATATGTATAAGTTTTGGCCCCCCGATATAAAAAGAGAGGTGATATACATAATATGTTGTAAGTTTGACATCTATGTCTCCTTGTAGCATCGTAATTCGTAGTTACCAAATAAATGGGCTGTTGTTGCAATTTTTTTTAAAGTGAAACTTCTTTAGAATCGTTGTGTTTTGAAACTCGATGAAACGGAAATGCCACACGAGAAAGAGACAAATACATAAATATATAGGATTAATTCGGCGAGAGAATGAAATAGAATACATTACACAGGAAGTGAAAAATAATATCTACTTAATAAAATGTTATGTAATATAATATGTTAAACAAAATGTAAAATAACTTTTAAACTTGGTGACAAAAACTAAACTTATCTATATCTACACTAATATTATAAAGAGGTAAAGTTTGTGGGATTTCGAGTTTGTGACGTTGTAGGGGGTAATCTCTGTATCTACTGAACCGATTTAGATGAAATTTGGTAAGAAGATATTTTGAAACCCTGGGAAGGACATAGGATACTTTTTATCCTTAACTGCCTCGGTGGTGTAGTGGCTAGCATGTACGGCTGCACGCCCGGAGGTCCTGGGTTCGAGTCCCGGGTCGGGCCAAGTTTAGTTATTGAGTCTTTCTGTATAGTAAGTCTCAGTAACAGCCTGAAGTTGGGAATTTGGCGGTGTTTCACCCCCGTGCCTCGGAGAGCACGTAAAGCCGTCGGTCCTGCTCCTTAACTCTCACCGGTCGTGTCGAGTGGTCGTCCCACCGGAGTATGAGAGTGATAGGAATAGAGAGTGCACTTGTGTCTGCGCGTACACTTGTGCACTATAATATCTCCTGCGCAGTTGGCTAATCTCAATGAGATTGGCCGCCGTAGCCGGAATCGGCTAGGAGAACATCATCATCATCACTTTTTATCCTGGAAATCATCCCTTAAGTTTGTATGGGGAATCAAGCTAGGGACGACCCGAACGAACTGAGGCTAGTAATATATAAGACAAAGTCGGGTTTGTTACAGCACTCGAGAAAGGCTGGACCGATGATTTTAATGATATTTATTTTATTGGAATTGTCTTTACTCCGAATAGCAGAGTAACTATTAAAACACGAAAAATTTACGAAAAAAAATTGAAAAAAAAAATCTATTCCATACTAAGCGACAAAGCGTACCTAGGAACGAACCTGAGCGAAACGAGGGGAGTCGCTAGTTACTTATAGTATAAAAACTTAAAAAAAAACAGACTTCCAGGCACTAAAATATAAACAATAACTAAACGGGGGTTTTCATTTAGAATAGATACGTAATCAGATATTTTCGAAGTCGGTGCCAGCCTTCAGCATTGTTTTGGGTTCTATTGCGTTAATCAAGACCCCCAAATAATAGTTTTTCTCAAATATCTTCCATGTACAGACAACGATAAGTTACAATTTTATTATATGTATAGATTTATTATATGTATAGATTTTATATGAAAGGGTTCATTTTTTTTATTATAAAATCATTCACCTACTCGTATTAAGACACAATTGTAAATCATAATATAAAGTTATATAAATCAAGTGATTAGCTATCGACATTAGAAACCAATTAAACATATTAGTCGCAGGCGCATCCGTCGACAAGAATTTAAAAAGAATTAATAAGTGGCATAGAAAATTAATTCTGTGTGCAAACTATGTATTATGTAAAGTTTACATTATTATGAGAATGTGAAAGTTTATGCTGACTCGTGGCATTTATTTGAATATTTGGACAAAAGTATATTTTTGTTTGTATTAAATATTTCAAGTGTTGTCATAAGTTAAAACTTACATTATTAATAAATAATCTAAGAGTTAAAATTTATCTATTATTTACCAAAGATAAAATAAAGAAATTACGAAGCTAAGGTTCCGCTTTAATTAAAAAAATTAAATAAATCTATCTACAGAATAAAATTATACCGAGACCAGTTAAAAACTGTTAAAGACATGAATTAATGCCATATAATATAACAGTTTAAATTTTTTTCATACAAATTATTTCTATTTTTTACAGTACGGACCACGGAATATGGATTGTTTTTTTATGTTCCGTGGTACGGACAGTAATTAAGCGTCATTTCAATCGGAGAAATATTAAATGATATGGACCTTATACAGAGGGGATATTTTTGATATACATAATATGTATACGTGGATGAAACCATTAGTATTATATATATAGAAATTTATTTTTGCAATATTATTAATATTATATGCTGGCTATATATAATATTGCAAAAATAAATTTATTTTATACCTCATCTAATCTCAACGCGTTAAACAATCATGAGGACATCAGACAATATTTTTTTAATTCTATTAACCACTTGAACCCCGCTGGTGCCTATAGGCACCACTTCCGGCGTTACCGTCAAACCTCGCTGGTGCCTATAGGCACCACCTCGCCCGCTGCACTTTTATCACTTATTACACGACAAAATTAGTTTATTTTATGCTCAATAAATGATACACGCAACTTTTGAAGTTTTATTAACTATATAATAAAATAAAATTTTAATTAAATTCTGACAAAATTAAAAACAAACGCATCAAAAATTGTTTAAATTTCAACTGAAGCGCTTATTCGCTATTGTTTTTGTGTTTCATGAAGGTAAATCACTAAAGAAAAACTAATATAATTTCATATTTTCAATTGTTTGTAGAATATTTCAATAGTTTTAATAATAAATTATGTTTATTTACAAATAATACCCATGAGCTGTCAAATTTGATATTTTGAACTCTTATCAAAGACCAGTTAGACATTGACACATGTCGATATGTGCTATCGATAATATCGATATTTTAATATAAATAAATGTTGAAAAAGTAATATTGTTTTTTTACTTTTTGTTCGACACAGTGAAGAATAAAATGCAACTTACTTATATGTTTTATAAGATATGGTAGGTATATGTAAGAGCCTAAATACAAAGTCAAACATATTATACGACATTATAATAGCAATACAAAGACGCTCGTCTATATCTATATAAATAAAAATGAATGGCAAAATGTTGCTAAGCTCAAAACTCTATAACGGCTGTACTAATTAGCCTAATTATTTTTTTCAAATAATCGTCGGGAAGGGTTCTTATGAAGAGAAAAATTAGAAAAAAATTACGGAAAACCAAAAAATCACTTTTTTCTTTTTCCTTAATTAGTATTAAGGAATTTCATTACAATAATGAACGCAACCTTACAATTAATGTAAACTATTTGAATGCATTTGTATATTTGACACTCTGTCTTTCTACGATATATAATTTGACGTTGAATGTATTTGTTTGTTTGTCCTCCTTTCACGTCGAAATAAAATGCCAGATTGTCGTGGTTTTTGTGTCAAGATAGTTAGAGGGCTGGAGAGTGAAATAAGCTACTTTTTACTATGGGAGATTATCTCGTCTCTATGGGAAAACAAGTTATATCTATTCCACACCGAAGCGAAACGAGGGTAAGTCGCTAGTCTGAAATAAAATAAGCGTTCCTTGACTGTCTTGTCAGATTAATAGTAGTGTAAAAAGCTATTGAAGTAGTGTATATTATTAATTTGTTATGCTGAGAAATACTCAGTTATAATAGTTTAGGAAAGTGTGTACCATTTGAGAGGTTTCAAATATTGTACTTATAGTGTTTTTCACATTGTTCAATACTAGAAGAAACTAAATCTATAAGAGCTATATTACTAAAATTCTCTTTCTAAAATTATTATTTTAAAAATAAAAAGATAGGGGCATATAAAACTATATGAACCTAATGAAAAATAACACCATATAAATCTTTAAATTGAGATATGTCTGTGTATCTTTATATTGTCTTTTTATATACTTTTAACGTTAATTATTATTTGAAGAATATATGTGAGGAGTTTTTGTGTTATGGTATCTTTTTAGCTATAGGAATTCGTTACATACAAAAATTGTCTCTTATTTATCATAGAAATACAATAAAATACAAATCAAGTTATACTACTCATGAAAAGAGTATTGTAGATGAATGATTTTACGATTTTATGAAACGTCATATTTTTATAAAAATGGCACTTTATTTAATGATTTTGAAACTAATTTGTCCAAAAAATTACATTATTTTATTGCACCTATTTTGATTTTTTAAATACTTAATTTTTTATTGTTATAAACGAATATAAAAATGGTTATTGTGTTTATGTGTGTTTAGCCGTTCACAAAAATAATCGATAGTTTTAACACATTTACTTGAGATATTTTACATGGGTGATTGGGTACATCACTACGCATCTAAATATTATTATTTATTAGTATATTATTTTAGTCAACTTCATATGTTTAAATGTTTAGTTTTTTGAATGAAAAGTGTTTAGTTTTCATATGTAATAATGCTTAGCTTGTTCTTTTATAATTGAAGCTAAATTTATATACAGAAATATTAATTACAATGCAACACGACCGTCTGTAAAAAATAACCTCAATTTTTCGCTCATATAAGAAATCCATCAACATTTTAATTACAGTGGCTTATTTTCAAGATTTATTGGTGCATGTTTTTAAAGTAAGGACTATTCTGTATTTTAGTAACTCGGATGTTTGTTTTGAAAATTGCGCGACGAGCTGCGCAAATACAACGAACAAGCCGCGAGTGCTATAAAGTTTTGAATTTGATTGTAACTAAGAACTAACATAAATAAATCAAAGAATGGTTTTGTGCGATTACATGTATATCCATAAAATAGTGTTTCAAATTTAGTGTAAATGTAGACCGTGGTATTGTCAGAAATCAATAAAATACAACAACTAGTAAATATTCAGCTAACACTCATATATTGTTAGCTTATTTATAATTCATCAATAGTTAAAAGTGTATTTTACATATTTTCATAAATGCTCAGATTATTTAAAAACCCAAAACAGCAAAAACATTTTAAATCGGTGCTATATAATTTGAATTACGAGTGTTTTTTATGTAATGGTTGTATCGGGGATAAATGACGCGCGGGCTCGGTGTTTAACGGGTGTTGCTTGTCAAAAAACGCGGTGTTCTAGTGGTTAAAAAAGGCTGATGTCACTTTTACTCTTATGTCTGACAGCTAAAGAAAAAATCATATCGCTAAACTATAGTTATAACTACCCGACTGCGGCGAAGCCCAAAGGAAGGTTATGTGTTTAACCTGTATAGATATGTACGTATGCCCGATATTCCGTCGTAATTATTCAATTTTACTAAGAGATAGTATACTAACAGATTAGTCTTCATAATGCGAGTGACACAGTATATGGATATTGTTAAAAACTAAAATGACAAGTTTCTTGGCCTCCTATGTATTTTAAGAAATTCCTACCAAACCTCAAGTAGCCTATCAAAATGAACATCTCGAGATAAATACTATAATATAATAAGTACCATAATACTTTCTTAGATTTACGCGAATGTTTGACATTTTTAAATAAAATTTTATTTAAAAATAATAAGTACCAATCAATACTTACATATAATGTAACTTACTAGTCTACACTTACATATGTACCAATTAAATAAATTAGTAACGGAAAAACATTTTTAGAAAAAAAAAGTTATAAGTACTTACCTACTTTCACAAGGCTTTAATACATAGTTCAAATGTATATGTATCATTTTGTAAAACTAAAAACTTACATTTCGAATATTCCGCATTTTCACACAAATGATTGTTACTTAATTTTCTATGTATATAAATTTAATAGAGATCTTTACATTCAAAGAACTAATTTAGAATTTTACCGTATGTTATAGATATTGTTCTTATACCAATAAGTAATTGTATTATTTAAATAAATGTAGAATAAAAAAAATATTACAATTTAAAATTAAAAAAGAGAATTTGTATTAATATGAAAAAGGGAAATTCAAACACAAAGTTAAATATATAAGTTAGTAGACATATTATGGGAGTTAAAAAACGTGAGTAATTAATACAAGTGACATAATTGGATCCCTCGTTTCGCAATATATTACGCCATTAGAAAGCCATTCAGCCTGTCCGACTGTCCGCTGTTCCTGTTGGCATACCTTAAAAAGAACTATCAGTGTTGCTACCCGAAACGCTTTTCTTTTATGTCACTATTTTTTTTATAATTAAAAAATAACCTATACGTGTTCTTATAAAACCTAATAATTAAATGAATGAGGTTAATGATAACTTTTTTGGCGAATGGCATCAATTATCGCATAAATAAGCTAGTACATAGTTATATTAGATAACAAGGCTTTGAAATTATAAAATCCATTTCCTACATCTTTACCCGAGTAAATAATTATTTAATAGCATATAGTCCACAATATAACACGATAACATGAACCGTGTAATTTTAGCTTGCTTGATGTTTGTTTGCTTTTTGGTTTTATTCGATCAATTGTAATATAAACTTGACACTAGTATAAAGAAAAGTGTTACTAATAAAGAAAATTCGCAATTAAGTAAAAATTTCATTGATTTAAAAAATGGCACGAATGCGCTGCGATGTTTGCTAAATACAAGTTGCATCCACAGGACCTACGGCTCGTTGTATGGTCATTGCTTGTATTATTAATTGTTATTAACGTAATCATTAATTATTTCAATGAAACGGTTACATCGGTAAGACTTCTGACAAATAATATATTTAAAGGAGACCAGATCTTGACTCAAGCCGTACTTATCCACCCTTTACCTTCCCCTCTATGTACGTGGTTATTGGTTAATAATAATAGCGCCATTGAGTATTATGGTATTATCGTTTCCGCGACCACTCTGTAAGTAGGGAACTATAAACACAGTCAAGGACTTTTTTCCAGCTGATTTGATTCAATGGTTTAATTTTAAAGTTAGATGAAAACGTAAAAAGTAACTTGAGAAAAGGGCTTTCAAAACCGTTTTTAAATAACCAAACATAGACATGCTTATGTTCATATACATGTACGCTTATATGTTGCATACATATATAAAACTACAGAGGGATTTAAGACTGGTATATTAATTAAAACGTGGTCTAAGTACATAATATTAATTTAAAAAATAAGAGATCGTAGCACCAATCTACATAACAAAATAGTTTTTTTGTAGTTATAAGATGCCCAAACAATGGGTAAATTAACAGCAATGGCAATTCTAAGTAATTTTAAAGTTTATTATTCCTATCACAGGCTCTAAGACTCGTGTAATGAATTAAGGCGTTAATTTTGTTTAAGTTCGACACCAGTAGGTCACGCGTGCGATGTGAATATATGAAATTTCAGCTTCACTTTACATGCTCATTACAACTGTGTTACTTAAGTAAGAAACGTGTATTTTATTTTAATGAAATAATTCATTTTAATATTGCAAAATTATAATTGACTAGCATTGCTCGCGGCTCCGCCCACGTTCAGGAGAGTGAAAAAAATTTCTTAGGTTTTACATAGTACTTTTACAATGCAGTTTTTGTATTTTTTCTTAGAAATGAGATATTGTCCCGCGGTAAAAAGTATCCTATATGTTGACCCGGATAACCAGCTATCATCATACCAAATTTCATCAAAATCTGTCCAGTGGTTTTCTCGTGATGCTGTAACAGACAAACAGACAGAGAGACAGACAAAAATTCTAAAAACTAAAGATTCGTACTGTATCGATAATATGTCTATTTCAATTAGATTTTCCAAAAAAATATTTAATGTACAGATTCGACTTAGTTACAATTTTATTATATGTATACCTACTCGTAGATTTGCATATTTAAATAATGCAAATAGTTTAAATGTATTTAAATCAATTCAAATGTTGCAAAACTATACATAAATAAATTATTATCTCCATATGCTTAGGTAATTAACTAGGGGCAAACAAATCATGAAACAGGTTTTTTTAGATATCATTCTTTCTAGTTTCAATTTTTTGTTTTGCGATTAAAATAATGTCTTCATAGTTTATACTAATTTCGAATAATTTTCAACCGACTTCAAAAAGGAGGAGGTTCTCAATTCGACTGTATGTTTTTTTTTATATTCTCATGTAATAATCTCCATCGTTTATTTCAAAACTATACATATTACTTATATATTAATTTATATACACTTGAGAACAATTTACGATTTAAATTTATGAAATAAAAAAATATTTATATATGTATAAGTTTGTATATATAAAATACTAGCGACTCATCCTCGCTTCGCTTCGGGTTCGTCCCCAGACAAAAACAAATCTATCCCACGGGAACAGTACATTTTCCGGGATGATATATAGCCTACTGCCTTCCACAATAAAAGGGCTATCTATTGCAAAAAGAATTTTTCAAATCGGATGAGTAGTTCTTGAGATTAGCGCGTTCAAACAAACAAATTCAGCTTCTTTATAATATTAGTATAGATTGCAATTGCAATCTGACTACTGAACCCAAAACGGCAGGCACTGTCGTCGTCCCCAACGTGCGTTCACCTTGTCATATTGGGGGGGCTCAGTAGTGCCTAGCAATACAGCCGGGCGCGAAGCCAAGAAACGCACAGGGAGGTGGCCCACTTCGGTGGGCGGTGTGAGGCGGCCCTCTTCGGAGGGCGGTGAACCATGCGGGTTGCTCCTTGTACTTCTCTGATAGCAGAGTGGACCTTGGAGCAACCCCATGGTTGTTGTGGTCTGCTTCGGCAGACCTGTCGTCGGGGCGTCGTAGTTGAATGCGTAAGCGATCCTGCGACGCCCCATTAAGACAGGGGAAGGCTTTGTTGGGTTTTAGTGGGTAGTACTGGCTTTGCCGGTGAGTCCCACACCTCGTGCGTAAATGCATTTTCGAACGTTAAAAAAAAGGCACTTAAATGTTAAAACATTTATAGAAATGTAATAAAGTTGGTGATAACTTTATAAAATTTAAGAGTCAACGTTGAAGTATAGCGCGGCAACAAATATGAATGATGATTATGACTGACTTTATGATTTAGCCGGTTACGGATATACCGGTGACCGGTGTACCGGTGTTCTTAGCTTTGTTTTAGTTATTTTTTTATTTTAGGGCAACAAACAGTACACTATTACGTAAATAATAAATAATAATAGGACAACCATAAACCAATGGAGTTTCCACATAATATTAAAAACGCAAATAAAAAGCAGACCACAATGAAAATAAAAAAACAAAAAGAAACATTGATTAACATTAATAATAAAAAATAAGGAAAAACGTAAAATACATAAAACACAAAATCATCAATTAAAAAATAAGTGATTAATACCATTTTTGAAACCTTTAGGTATGTGTATTCGAAAATATGTCTATACATATAAATTTTTTATTATACTCATTACATGAGCAAAGTATAAAAATATTTCGAGCATATTTAAATAAAAATAAAAATTATCTGTCATTCAATAAGATCGTTATAATTTTTTTTTTTACTTTTCATAAAACTTCTAGGTAAAGGGTAACTAACATAAGTATATTTGTGTATAATCTAACATTAAGTTCAAGCTACTTTAATGTTGAATTATTTTTAGTTTAAATTAGTAGGTAGGTATGTACATAATATAAGAAAATTATTTATACGGAATTTATCCCCGGATAACGTATTGATACCTGTTTAATTTTAACGTGTCACAAAAATCTTAATTTGTTATATTTAAGACCTCGGCGACGAGGGCGGTCGCCGGATTTCTAGTCCCACATAAAGGGAGTACTATATTATTATAAATACGATAAAAGCACTGATGTCACAAACATGTTATATAACAAGGGCCTACTTTTAAGAATTCGGTTAACAATATTCCAATACTTTATATATAAGAACTTTCTCCTGGAGATTGACCTTTTATTAGGTATATACTCGTAAATAATGTAGCAATAAAATCTTAATATTTTTATCAAAAATATTTATTAAATTGAATCTTTCGATTAACGTTCATTTTTATTTAAATTCTTATACCATAAAAAGTGAAGTAAGTACCTACATAAATTCACAAGCTTTATAAAGTACAAAAAACGATTCATGAATTACCAAAAAACATATATTTGTAGGTGTATACTTCGAATCAAATTAAGTATAACTAAATATCATTTCATTAGCCGATTCATCAAAATTACTTGAACTCCCGCACCAGGTTTAATGCGGGGTAGGCGGTAGCGTCATTTAATGGCAGAGCTGCAGCAGGTAAGTAGCATATAGATAGTCGTAAATATTTTGTGTGCCATTTTAACTAATAAATAATGTAAAATAAAAATAAAATAAAAAACGTGTGTGTGTACTTACGAGTATGTACGCACGTAAGAAGTTATATGTACTTCTTTGGCGTAACAGAACAAAAATAACTAAAGAATAAAGATTACATCCCGTATGTCACAACTCTCTGTTTGTAAAAGGAATGCAGCTAGCTTCATCATGTCGCTTTGAGCTAATTTCATCATGTCGCTTTTTGCCTGTCGGTGTGCGCGCGTATCGTAAAAATTTTACCCTCATAATATTTTCCAAACGTGCCAAAAGAAGTATAACTTCAAAAATTATCATTTTATTATTGCGTTAATAAGTTATGTTATGATAACCAATCTTAATTTTAAATTTAATTATCTCATTAATTACTTTAAAGCCTGCCAGTTGAGCATAGAATTCTAGCAAATGTCAATGACGAATAGACGGTAGAATAAATAAATGTAGAGGGTGATTATTTTTTTGTGAACTTTTAATGATTTGGCGCTTTTTTCAAAATGTATCCACTTGCTACCGTAGCGCCACGCTAATTTAACGCATTCCGACAGACTTTTAATCACGAAGATAGTTGTCCTTACCACAAAAAGCTAAATGTCTTTGACATAGACATTTTGACACTGACCTCTGTCAACTGTGTGACATTTGACAGTGACAACTGACAGATTAGTTAAGTGAGTCAACAATTCGGGATTCGGAATCTCATTTTAAATTCAATTTGTTAAAAAAGTATTAAAATAATGGCCTATTTAACACAACCAGACTATGTAAAATATGTCTGCTCTTGTGGACAACTTAAACCTATAACAAATTTATACTTCTGTAGACATTGCTTAAAAATACGATGCGGTTTTTGCATTTGCCATGAAGTAAGTTAAATGTAGTTTAAAATATAATTTTACATATACATATAAAGGTTTGCTATATTGTTTAAAAGGCGAATTTCTGTTGGGAGTTTTTAAATAGAAATCCACCTTTTTTATTTTTACATATAACTAACAAATTAAAATAAATTTTTACTTTTTTTTGTATCACACTTGTTATTGTAGAACAGTTAAATAATATAAAAATAATTTATTTCTATCTAGCATTATTAAAGTTGTAATATTTAATATTTAGCTCAAGTCTCTATTTTATTTTATTCTTTGTAATGTGTATGGGTCAGATACTCTAAAAAATTCTGCAAATTTATCATATTGTTCTTTATAACAAGATACCCTTGAATCATAAATTAATGACAAAGTCATAAAAATATAATACAAACAAAATGTCCTCATTTTAAAAATAAAAATATTACGAAAATAAGGAGTTCTTTTATAAACAGATTGAACTAAAAGAATCATACTAATCTTATAAGTGCAGTAGTTTGTGACAATTTATCTACATATATTTATTATAGTTTTATGCTGTAACAATTGATAGATTTGAGTGATATTCAAAATTAAGACGACTTTCTTGCGAAACACTAAAATTGTTTTTATATGTTTGTATTTCGTTTCGCCCGTTTAAAAAGAAGAAAAAGTTAAGTTGACATTTGTCATGTAAAATTAGATATTACATTTTGGACTCATTATTAAACTGATGTAAATATCTCTATTGGAGTAAGTTTTAATTTCTCCCATACTCCAAAACTTGTACCCTGGATTAACATACAGGATTTTTTTATTGACATATATATACATATTCATGAGAAATAATTTTATATTTGTTATTTTTGTTTTTAGGTCGATTCTCACTACTGTGCAAATTGCCTTGAAAACATGCCATCTTCTGAAGCTAGGTTAAAAAAGAATCGTTGTAGTAGTTGCTTTGACTGCCCAAGTTGTTTTCATACACTATCTACTAGAGCGACTCTGGCGCAGCCTAGGCACGATCCAGCAGCTGGAGATGCAAAGGTTGAAAATAAACAACCTAAAAAGATGTACTATCTGTCATGTTTTAATTGTCGTTGGACTTCCCGAGATGTTGGCATTCCTGATCAGCCTGTTGGTAAGATTTAAATAATTACCTTTATTTACCTCTCATAAAGAACCTTTTTTATTCCATTTATTAGATTGTTATCATATTTGTTTTTAATATTTTATCTTGTACATCTTTATATTATTAGGATTGCCTTAAGATGCATTTTAAGTTTTTTTTTAAATTATTATCATATAAATTAAAGAATTGCAAATGAGTTAAAATTATTATAATTGTGATTCCTTATATCAAAATAAGCATGTAAACATTGATCTTAAATAACCATAAAATATAGTTCTTACTGTGAAAAAAAGATTTTTTTTGGTTCTCAACAGCGTCTGGAGGCTGGCCCGAAAGAACTAATCCATTTGCTGCAAGAATGAGTCAACTCTTAGATTATTACAAGGCAATAGCTCAGCAAGAGAAACAAGAGAAGCTGGATAGAGAGAGGAAGAAGTTTGCCATCAGAGGAAAATATATCACTCTTACTGTAAGTTTTTAATGTATAAATAGATATTAAAACTCATCAATGGTTTTAACTTCCATACTAATATTATAAATGAAAAAGTTTGTGAGGATGGATGAATGTTTGTTACTCTTTCACACCAGAATGGCTGAATGTATCTGGATGAAATTTGGCACAGAGATAGATTATAAGTCTTGAAAAGGGCATAGATTACGATAAAAGTTATGAATTATTATTCTCATTGTTATGCAGGATAAAACAGGTTTGACTGGGGCCATGGCTCGAAATATAGCTGGTCTACCATCCAGTGAGAGCTCATCATCAGCCATTGCTAATTTTGTACCGAGTCAGGCCAGTGAAGAGGTAGAGGAGCTGCCGGAAGATTACCATTTGTTAGAAGTCAACTTGAAACAGAGTGAGTGACATGTCATTTTATTTTCTTTTTTTTTTATAGAGGGTGATCTTTACCTTTAAATATTTCGGCACTTTATTGCTTCATATTGTTATTATTTTTTATTTGTGTAAATGTATTTTAGATATTTGTACCAATTTTATTACATGCCGCAATTTAGAAAAAAAATATTGGCAAAATGACACAAGTCTTCTCTCTGTACAAGTGATAACATTTTGAATGGCGATCTTTACATTTAAATACAGTATAGTACAAGTAATAATGAATTCCCTAGCCCCTTCGCTCGTAAAAACTATTATAAAAGTCAGTGTTGTCATCCCCTTATAATCAATGATAGGTATATGCCAACACAATGATAACAGTACAAACTACAAATAACATTTAAAAAAAAAATTTGCACAAAAAAATAAACACAAAATTAAAAATTGTAATTTTTTATTGAATTAAAATTAATTTGTCACATCTACCAATTTTGTGGTTAATTTGTAAAAAAGTACTGAATGATTTTAATTGCCTCAATTTATTTATAAAATAATAATAGTAGGTAGGTTGCATAAAGTTTGATACAAAAAGTTGATTCCTCAAAAAATACCTTCTTTTGTGCATTTTCTTTCAGATAATTGTTTTTCCATTCTTATGTTTAATTACTTAAAAATTTTCTATAAAAATTAAAAAAATAAGAAAAACAACAGTAACAACGATGCCGCAACGGCTGGCGTCGCCGTCGCGGCAGCCGCGCGCGGCGGCGCGCCTGCAGCCGGCCGCGCGCGCGCTGTGCGTCAAGCGCAGCCAGCGCTGCCGCGCCTGCGACCACAACCTCACCAAGCCCGAGTACAACCCCGGCTCCGTCAAGTTCAAGATCGAGCTGCTCGCCTAGTGAGTACATGCGCACCTTACAATGTATTTTGCTATAATTTTACATACATTAAATTTTTTAAATGTATAATTTTTTTTTGGAAATATATATATAATAATAGCTTTATTTCTTTTTACATTAATACTTATATGGAAATTGTATATAAAAAAATTTTTGTGTTCTTTTTGGGCTGGCTTACCTGTACTAAAATTTCACCTTTCACACACATGCATACACACAGCACCCGCATAGATGGACGTACACCCACACGCACATACAAACACGCACACACACGCACACAGACACACGTACAGGCACGTACACGCGTGTTTGCATGCACTGAACAGACGTATGATATGCTGTGTGTCGATGATAAGCTGTTACTTACTGCCCTGAAATGAGTTTTTTGGTTAAACAATCATATGATCCGTATTATCAAAAAAGCTTACTTCAGGATTTTGCACTTAAGAAAACTAACACAATTACACATGCCCTAATTTTAAACCATAGATTTTACTATAAAATCTATAATTTTCTATATTACAATTCTCTGTTTATTTCAGCTACCACGTGCCAGAAGTGAAAATTATATCTTACGAAACAGTAAAGCCAGGTGCAACATCAGCTCTGCTCCTCAAACTGACCAACCCCACCGCCCACGAGATGCAAGTGCGGCTCCTGCAGCCCCAGGACGTGCCCGAGATGGAGGAGAAGGAGAAGGACAAAGAGGAGATCAAGAGCATTGAGAAGACTTTGGAGAAATCGCTCAGTTTGGAAAAGGTTTGGATATATTCTCGGTGATAGTCGTTGATCACTAACTTTTTTTTTTTTTTTAAGAAAAAAATTGACAATATCAAAACATATTGTGTGTTCAAAATTTATTACAAAATATATCAGAAAATTACATTAAAACTTTAAATAATTCTATAAAAAATGTTAAAAAAAAACAATATGGAATATGCATATTACAAGACGTAAATTTAAGAACTCTCCAATATTAAGCTATACCTAACCTCAAGCAAATGATTATACCAATGAAAGTGGTGAAAAAATTACTGGCATTAGATAATTTTATATACTAAATCTAAATTAGATGTGCTGGTCATCGCTCCTTGAGTCCTTTCCGTGATAAACAATAGCATTCCCAAGGAGGGTTGACGTCAGGCAGGCGGCCGGTCGTAAAACTTTTGCCAAATCCTATCAGCAGTACAGAAGATGTACTGCGCCGATCCCAAGAGATTGGGAAATGGGCAGGGAGATGACTGACTTATTAGGATAGGAATAGTTTTAGGTAAAACTGATTTTAGGTTGGTGTATCTGTTTAATTATAGCTTTTTTTCTTATGATGAGATACAATTATAGTGATGACGGATCAGAGATATGATGTTACCCTGAGTGTGTGCGTGTGCAGGACGCGTCGTGGGCGAGGGCGGTGCGGCGGCGCGCGGCGCTGGGCGGCGCCAGCACGCTGCGGGCGCCGGCCGCCGCGCTGGCGCTGGCGCAGCGCGACGACGCCGCCGAGTACGACGACGACGCGCCGCACGACACCAGCGAGTTCGTCGCACTTTGTTTATATATACATTATTATTCAGCCCTTTTTAACGTCCCACTGCTGGGCACGGGCCTCCCTTCAGTACGAGTGGGATCAGGCCATAGTCCACCACACTGGCCGGTTGGCGGACTTTACATATCTTTCGAAAACTTGTTAGGTTCTCTCAGACATGCAGGTTTCCTCACGTTGTTTTCCTTCACCGTAAGGCAAGTAGTTAAGTTAAAAATGATTCGCACATGAAAATATCAGAGGTGCGAAACCCGGGATTTGAATCCTCTTCACTCGGTTTTCCAAGCGAGCACGTTACCACTGGGCTTCCATTGCCTTCACTTTGCACCATACCATCGATCAAATATATACTATAGTTCATTCGCGTTAAAAAAAGAAATGAGTCACCATTGTCCATCGATCTAGCCACGCCCTCTGACCAATTAGATTGCATAAAATTATAAAGTCAAATTCATAATAACCTGTTGAAGGCAGACTTAAATATATTATTAATAACTTTATTTTTATTTGAGATATAATGAAATTATTTCAAATTATCTCAAATCAAGATTTGAGATACGTGTATCAAGCTTACCATGGAACTAGATGGTGCTGTGTGTTAATGTCCCAACATATTTATACTTTATTAACGACTCACGCTCGCTCCGCTCGTGTTCGTCCAAAAAAGGTTATTTTTTAAATTGACGTAACTTTTTTATTTATGAACTGATTGAAATAAAACAAACACTAAATGTTAAGTGAACCATACCACAATATATTAGTAAAAACCGCATCCAAATTGGTTCATCCATTTCTGAGATTAGCGCGCACAAACGCACAGACAAACAGACATAGATTATAAAAAATATTGTTTTGGGTTCTATTGCGTAAATAAAGACCCACAATGATAGTTTTTCTCAAATATCTTCCATGTACAGACAGCGATCCGTTACACTTTTATTATATGTATATATTTTCAGCATAATCCTCTGGAGGAAGTCCAACAAGCTGGCGATGCGTCTGCAAGTGGACACGGACGCGTCGGCGCGCGCCGGCGACGCCGCGCGCGTGGCCTTCGCGCTGCAGTACTCGTACCGCAACACCGTGCCGCCCGCCGCCGACCACACGCTGCACGCCGCCGTGCTGCTGGACCTCGGCCTGGTGGGGGAGTAACTGGAATTATCTTTTACTTACTCTACTCATTTCTTTAGGGGCCATTCAAGTGTGTAAGCACCGAAGTGGGGCGGAGGCTTTGCTTATTTTTGATAACATGGGTCTGGATGGTGATTACGCCAGCAATGTTTATTTATTTAAATAATTAATTAAAATTTAGTACATTTTGATTATACAGTATACATACATTATATTTATTTTGAGTTGAGACGTAATGTTTACGTAAGCATATGAGGGAGGAGTAAGGAGTTACTTTCGCTGACCGGAGGGGGGGATGAGGGGGGGGGTGTTTATAATTGCCAAAATTCTGCTTACGTAATACTTGAATGAACCCTTACTAACGACTTACCTAGACTTAAGCCTACTCAGCCTGCTGGTGAATCTATCACTGGCCATAGACTATTTTTTATTTCAATTAAAATGTATTTACTATCAGAAATCATAATAATTTTATTAAAAAAATATGGCTGTTGAGTTACTTCATTGGTTATTGTTAGGCATCTAAGGAAGCGAAGAGAGGGTAAGTCGTTAGTCTAATATAGATTCTTAATTGCTATTTAAAAAGCTTTTATAAGATTTATTGTGTCTTAAGAAATTATTTATGAGATTTATGTATGTATGTTCTGATGATGTCAGTTTATTAGCATAAGTTTATAAAGTTGAGTGTTTTTTTTTATTATTATTATTGGGCATGAGCTTAATGAACATTCTGATTATAGGAAAAAAAATTGAATATGAATTATTAAAATAGCTTAACGAACGATTAGTTTCAATAAAATATTTTTTGAATCGCTCACTTGCATAATAAATGTATATGAATATAATGATCCAATTGAAATGTAAGAAGTGACTTAGTTTGTTAAACATTAGGCTCGTACTTGATTGGAGGATTGCTGTAATATTTTTTAATGCGCACTGCATGTGCATGTGCAGAACATGTGTTCTTAACATTAAAAGATGATTATTTTATTTATATTCAACAGTATTTACAAAAACGAAATTAATTTAATCTAAGATGAATGTGTTTTAAATGTCTTAAAGTTAAGTTAGATGATATAATCCAATAACAAATAGCTTCTTGCAAATATTCGAACAATCGGTCAATCAAATTATTTTTCTTTAAATCATACATTTTCATGACAGGAATGAGTCAAGACCAATAGTCTCGAATTTGTAACATTATTATAATGGCAGTTTGAAATAATTGTAAATGTAAGTTACTTTGTAGAAACAAAAATAATTTAATTCAAATGATTTTGTAAAAATGTGTTGCGAGGTTTCATTTATATACTGTTCATAAAAAAAATATACTTAAAATCGTAAAATAGACTCCTACATATATAGCATATATTCATACTGTGGCAATTCTGAGAGTAAATTAAGGAGTCTTTATATTCTCTATGTTTATTCTTCGAGGCAAATGTATGAAGAAAAAACAAATGTATGAAAGGTAAATGCTAAAAAAATATATTAAAGGAAACAAAGGCGTTGTACACTATTTTTCGCTTATTTATTGTATAACTTTATACATAGTTTTAAGTTTAATTGTAAGTTAAATCAAAGGCTTTCTTATGGCAGAAATAATTTAAATATTTCCAACAATTTATTTAACAAATAAAACTTATTATGTCGCTTACGAAGGTTCTTAACATATTAGTATATAACATCCTTTACATATTCTGATAATTATTATTTATATGTAAAATTTTATTAACATTATAGCCCACTTAAATAAGTATATCTATAACCTGGGATTGTAAGGTATTTAGCTGTTTTATTTTTGCATTTTATTTATTTCCTCAAAAGGCTCACATTAGTGAGGCACATAATTGTGCTGTTCATGTCACAAAATACCAGAAATATTACGACAAAAAATTATTATTTTTTTGCTTTTTTAATACATAGCCTGTTTACCACAAAATATTAGAAATAAGGTGTTTTTTTAAATTATCTTATTTTCTTCACCCAACACAAAAACGGTTGATTGTATAAAATATTATTTTACACCATAATATTTCTGTTGACCTTTAATCTATAATAACTTGTGATATGGACACAAGACTATAATTTATATATAAAATAAAATACCAAAACAAAATAGCTAATTATAGAGTATAGCACATTTTATTCCAAGGTTTCCCTCTTTTTTTTAACAAGCTTTTATTCAACTTGCAATGTTTGTTTGTTCGGGTCAAATCTTGCAACTGAATTTTAAAGCAGTTATGTCCATGAAACATGTCCAGCGATAACTAAAAAATTAATTAAATGTTTTTTTTTTTTAAAAGCAAGCTCTTATTTAAATGCCCTTAAAAGAAGAAAATATTTTTTTTATTAAATCAAACCCATCAATTTATTACATTACACAATTTATATGATATAAAAGCTTGTGTAAAAAATGTTTTTATACTATTAATTTATTACCAAATAATTTTACTGGGCTATTAATCTTTGAACTATGTACAATTTGTTGTAAAACATTATTATAGCCATGTAACCACAGCTGCAGCAACTGCTAAATAAAGTATTTATGAGAAGTAATGCACGTTTTTTTATTTCTTTTCCATTTACAATTTGAAATTTTATGTCAAAATATTAAAATTAAAAATTCCATAGGTAGAAATTACAATAAAACTATACTTGCATTAATTATCCTTTATACAACTTTTATTAAAATATAAATAAAAAGATTTGTCAATTTTTCATACTGATTGATCATTATATGATGTTATGCTTCACCAACAAAAACAAATAGGTTTCAGCTTTTCAAGTAATAAGTCAAATATTCTCTGGTTTAACAGTGAATATGTGTATCAGGTGGTTTCTTTACACCAAATGAATGACATAAAACAAATAACTTTAATAAATAATTTATTTACATGTACAAAATAAACATTAACATTTTTGCAGCATATAACCCCTTACATATATTGAAAATATTCAAAACTAATACTAAACTTAAAAAAAAAACCCTTTACTTCATAAGATCTTCTTCAACTTGAGTTTTTGCTGAATAAATTACATCATTTATACCGACCCCATCATAACTACTGCCAACTACAGATATAGGTAAATTATTGCTTTGAATATACTCTCTTATTTTATCAACTCGCTCATAATGCCCTATGACATATTGTGGTATACATTTATGCAAAATATTAACATTATGTGCTGACACTTTCTCATCTATTTTTAGAATTGATCTTATTTCTTTCATAGCTATATCTAACAGCTTCTCCTTTGTTACATTGTTTCCAAATTTCTCTTTAAACCATTTTCCACCTAACATTACTGTCAATACTGTACCATTTTGGTCTGGAATACAACAAGAATCAAATACAACCCCCAAAATCGGTGAGTTCTCAATGGGAGGCACTAAAAATCCAAAGGCTGGAGTAATTAATGGTTTTTCTGTTGCAAAATATAAATTTACAATACCAACCGTCACAAAAGGTATGTCATTTAGTAGTTTCGATAATTCTGGGTGCTGCTTTGTGACTAATTTTGCCAAAATATGTGAGGGGACTGACGAATATACATGAGTAGCAGTCATAGTTTCCCCATTCTCTTTTTTCAGTTTCACCATACTCGAGTCTACAAATTCTATTTCATCTACTTTTGTATTTAAGTGTAAATCAACATTGTTTTCCTTTAAAAATTGCTTCATTACTGTTGGAAAGATATCAAGACCACCTTTTATTGTGTAAACACTCCATTTTTCTTCTTGTGCCTTTCTAGCTAATTCACTTAATTCTATCGGTTTATCAGTCTTAGTTTTAAATAAAGATTTCATTACACCTTTGAGTACTCCTCCATACATTTGCTCATATTCAAATAAGTTTTTCATAAGAAATTTGACAGAAATCTGTTTTGCATCACCAGCACATATCCCACAGATCATTGGTGATATAGCATAATCTGCAATCTCTCTGCCAAATCTTCTATCAACAAAATTATAAATAGAATCATCTTTTAGTTCTGTATGGGGCTGTTTTAAATCATTTAAAGCCGCGAAAATAAGCGGTTTAGAGAATGGTTCATTTTTTTGAAAAATACCCTTTATACTAGAAGGTAATAAGTGCAGAGTGTTGTTCACATATATCATTCTGTTCCTTGCTGCGGGGTGGTCAGGTTTAATAGCAGCAATATGTTCACTGAGCCCTAAATCTTGCATCATATTTAAAGTATTGAGGCCGGTCGTACCTTTAGGCCGGATAGTTCGAGGACCTTGCTCGAAGATATAGTCTTTGGTTTTTATAGATTTTATCCATCCCCCACAATAATCAGTAGCCTCCAAAAGAAATAATTTTAAGTTATTATTATTATTTAAGTTATTTTTAAGCAAATAATAACCTGTTGATAATCCACCCAAACCGCCTCCAAGAATAGCTGCCATTTTTTGTTTATATTTGCTCTATTAAATATTATATGGGTACGTTATTTTATTATTAATCAAATATTAAGTCAACAAACATTACTATCAGTTTTATTCTCTTAGATGTGCTTCGATCAAAACAAAAATATTTTGAGTTTAGACTATTTGTCATCCATGGTTTAGACTATGTCAAAACTTTTGACACACACAAGGTTCTGTCATGTTGACATTACTCAAAGACAAAAAAAAATCCAACTAAGTAGAAGAAAAACATCATTAACGCAACTATAAGCCATTGAAGAAAAAAAAATGATTCAGCAGCAAGATTTGTCTACAAAGCACTTGAAAACGTATACGTACTTATTAATTTAAAATTATAGCCGATTCAAACTGTATATCCGTATACATGAATTACTGCAAATATTAAAATTCTATGGTATAGTAGAACAGATGCTTTTTAAACGCCTACTAAGGTTTACAGAATATGTATTATAAAACATACTACATACCTATTTCCAGCAATTTTCCGTGGGCTTTAATCATCTATCAGACTTTAACTAAACTATATTAAAATAAGATTTATGAACTCAACTGGCACGTTTTGAAGCAATTAACAAGAAAATTGAATTGAATTGATATGAACCATTGATCTAATTGATAAATGTTTTGTGGCAAACATAGTAAATTTTATGGTTTATAAATAACAACTTTGGATGGTATCAAATGGTAACGAGAGTATCTTCATTTGTCGGGTGTGAAACCAAGAAACGCACTATCATCTAATCACTCATTCATCGGTGGGCGGTGTGCCAGGGCCCAGGGGCTTGTATTTCATGCGGGTTACTCCAGGTACTTCTCTGATAGCAGAGCAGACCGTTAAAGCAACCCCATGGTTGGTGAAGTCTGCATCGTCAGGCCTGCCGTCGGGGTGTCGTGATTGAGTACGTACGCGATCTTGCGACGTCCCATCAAATCGAGGAGTTACCGTTAACTTATAGTGGGTAGTACTGGCTTTTCTAGTGGTGAGTCCCACATAACCGCGGAATGCGTAAATGCATTTTCCAACGATAAAAAAGGGTAATTGCACTTTAAAAGTATTTGAAATTGATTTCTTTGTATGGTCAGCTTTCAAAAAAACGAGATTAATCATATCCTATTGAAGTTTTAATTAACCTTCTTCGTTATAAATAGATATGAATGTTCGTATGTTTGTTATTTATACGTTCCTAAGCCATTGATCAATCTCTGGTGGTTATCCTGTATACGCCTGCGAAGGTTCCTGCAAAAAAAGGTTGTGTTGTGTGGACGCCAACGGTTGTCGTTTATACGTTTCTAAACCATTCAAGGTTAGGGACGCACCCGAGCGTATAATAAAAATATTCTATAACTAGCATTGCCCGCGGCTCCGCCCGCGTTAAAATGACTAAAAACCATATCCTATAAGGTTTTACATATTAGTGTACTCTTACTTTGCAATTTTTGTATTTTTTCTCAGAAATGAGACATTCCCGCGGTAAAAAGTATCCCAATGTTGACCCGGATAACCAGCTATCATCATACCAAATTTCATCAAAATCCCTCCAGTGGTTTTTTCGTGATGCGGTAACAGACAGATAGACAGACAAAAATTCTAAAAACTATAGATTCGGCCTCTGTATCGATAATAATGTCTATTTCAATAAGATTTTCCAAAAAATATGTAATGTACAGGTTCAGCTTAGTTACAATTTTATTATATGTACCTATAGATAAGCTTGGAAGTAATAAAAGGTAATCTATGTCCATGCTGCAATCTATGAAGTCTTCAAAAGACTTGTATGATTATTGAATTTGTTATGCGATTCTAAGAAAAAAATTCCCATATAAATTAGTACCAATCGACAGAAACCTATCTTTACAGTTTTATTGCATGATGTAAGTACGAAAAATTAATATGCGTCGTATCACATACATTATATCAAATACAATTGATAGCTTCTTGTTTATTAGGTTCTGGAGCGTTAAGGCGTTAAATAGGATAAAGGAACGCAGTTGTGGTGTCGCGAGCCGATAATGAATTTCAATTTCATACCAAGTGCACCCACATTGCTGCTTAACACGCGTTCGAAACTTCGTAACTTTTTATAGACCCATAAAACTTGGAGAAGGTACTCTTAGAATTTATGAAATTTGATTTTTTAATTTTTTATATATTTTATTGGGAATTCCTATTGGATTTTTTTTATGTGGCAAAATAATAAGTTATTAGGTATTAAAATATTAAAAAAAACTATAGTTTTAAAAAAACTTAAAGTATCCATCTATGATTATAACTGCTAGACTAAACTTTTACTGTTAGATAAAGGATTCGAGAGAGCATATGATATTTTCTAGCCAGGGAAATAAAAAGACTTTCTCCGAAATAGTCACGAATATAGAAGTTATATAATATTTTTTTTGCATGAGTATAGTGAGGGTCCTACAAAAAAAAGTTTGCTGTCTGGGATAGTTCATAGTACCTACTACTATCTACTCTATAGCATAGTACTATCATACCTAATACCTAGATAGTAAACCTAGTCTAGGATTGTAGGTTCAATTCTAGCGTGAGACAATCTCGATTAATTTACCTAATAAGTAGAGATTGTTATACAACACAAGTACTCTTAGTTTATTTGCAAATAATATCATTCCTTATGACGACTACATCAATTTATTAGTTTTTCATAGAGTTCAATTTTCTAACATACTATAATATCATGTTCAGTTGAACGTTGAATAAAACAAGTTTTATTAAAAAATGCCTTTTCGCTAATAATATTAAAAGCCCTATCTCAGAACTTTCTAACTCTATGAACACGTAGCTTTTAAATTCTATGAAAGAACTAAGCTCTCCTCATTCAAACGCTGTCCACTGCTTAACCCAACATGTTAACGGAACATGCTAAAGTTTGCGAGAAAAAATTAAAAACAACCGAATTAAAATTGAACAAGATCATAAATAAAATTGATACGCTTAAACTAAATAATTATTATCTTTCCAATTTAAATGTTTCGGCTAATAAAAGATGGAGTATACGTGTTTTGAATGGCGCGTTAAAAAAATGTTTGCTATTTTGTACAATTTTGCTTTTAGTAGTTGGTGTGTGGTGGATTTCTTTTGATCCTTATACAAATGTAAGTACTTATCTTATCCGTAATTTGAATAACTCAAGTATTTCTATAGATATAAGTTTCAGTTTCATACTTAATAAATTAAATATACCCTTCACCAGTATCGCGATATGATCATAGCTCTCGAATGCTGAACATCATAATATCACCGTTCACTCTCTACAAGAAGCGTTCAACCCGGGAATCGTACTCGGGACTTATTTCTTATCCGACCAATAAGCCTATAGGTACATGTCGATTGTGACATTACAGTTTTTTTTTTGAGAAAATTAATTATAATATAATGATAATTTTTATTTCAGCGTTGCCTCCTCTCTCTGCCTCTTGACACCAAGTCCCTATTTCGGTCGCCAGAAGACTGCTCGATGTGTATCGGCGTCAATGACGTGACTCGTCTCGCTAATACTAGCTCGGAGGAATTTGAAGACCTATATGCATACACAACCCGACCTATTATAGTGACCGATGCAACTAACGACTGGAAGGCAATGGAGGCATGTCTGTCAATCAAATCTGCTAAATAAACTGTATTAATTCAAGTACTTTTGCGTCCCCATTTTCAGAAAGAAATTTCTGCACGGTCATATTGTCTTAGTTGCATATTAAATTTATTTCAGATCCTTTATTTATGGTCTCCATATTTTGTATACTACGATGGTTTAAATTTAATAATATAAACTAAAATAGGAGTCCATTTAACAAATGTTTTTTTTTATATTTTAGACTTTCAATTTCAATTTTTTCGCTAACTTCTACCAAAACAACAAGATGGGAAGAAAAATTAACGATTGCTTCTATTTCGCCTATAAGTCTGGCTTAAATTCTTTAAGCCAAGTGTTTAACATGGATGAGAAGAGGGCCAACCTGTCCGGAGAGCCTTGGTACGTTGGCTGGAGTACTTGCCACGAAGAAGAGACAAGGCTTCTGAGGCAGTATTACAATAGACCATATTTCTTACCAAGAACTGCTGAAAGCGATATGGTAGATTGGATATTTATGGGTGGGCCGGGACAAGGAGCTCACATGCATGTAAGCTATTACTGAAGCGTAATTTTAGTCTATTATATAGTACTAAGTCTTCATTCTCATGCAAAAATGTTTGTAAGTTTGTTCTTCTTTTACCCAGTTGCAGAGTAATATTTTTTAGCAAGGAGAAAAAGTAGTTTATGGACTGGAAAATGGCGTGAATTTGCTTGCCACGGTGCTTCTAAAGTCTTATCTCTCAAGCGTTTAAATAATACAACAGGATTTAAGAATCCTTAAGACGTAGTTACATCTTGAAGAAATTTAGGGCAGTAGATACTAAAATAAGTAAATGTTTCAGGTGGATTCAGTACGTCACATGTCATGGCAAGCGCAGGTGCGCGGACGCAAGCAGTGGCAGCTCGCGCCGCCACCTGAATGCCTTTACTCGTGTCGATGGATTACTTTCACAGTGGAACCTGGAGAGATTTGTAAGAATCAGTCTACTATTATTAATGCGAACATTTGTGTGTGTATGTTTGTCATTCCTTCAAACTGAAATACATACTATAGACCATGACCTCGAGTAACACATAGGTTACTATGAGGCACTTAGGCGCTTATTAATATAATTTAATAGGTACTCTATTCCAAAACGATTTCCACAAATAGATAACGTACCTACGTCTAAAACCAACATTGTGTTATAATGTATTGGCGGCAATTATATTTCCCTAGTACGTTTTTTCGAAATTAATGACAAAAATTTGTATGAAAGGCATAATATTTTTTCTTTCACCAGTAATGAAATTTAGATCATAATGTAAAAAGTCTTTTTGAGACTAAATCGTGTACAAGAGACATAGTAGGTAGTTGCTATTTAAAAAAAAATAAAAAGTTTATTTACATAAATATTAAATAGTAATAGGCCAAATTATTTCTGCGATTTGCTGTCAGATTTGCTTACCGCCAATAAACACGATGGATTTTGGTTTATAATAAAAATAAATGTAAATATACCAAACTGCAACAATAATTAATTAATTAAAAATGTTATTTTCATTCCAGTGGTAGTGGACACAAATCGTTGGTACCACAAAACAAACGTCCTTCCCGGAGACATCAGCATTACTATCGGAGCTGAATATGATTAGAGATAAGCTTTCTCTAGTGATTGTTTTTGGGAAACTAACATTAGAAAAATATTAAATACTGTATCAAATGTGATATAGACAGCGTCATAACTCAGAACTCAATATGAAGCCAAATAGTAATGATTTAAATTCAAATTGCCATTTGTATAGTGAGTAATAAGTAAATAAATGTTAATAAATAAAAATAGCGAACGAATTTTATTATAATAAAAACACAAAAGAATATAATATTGTTCATATTTTCTTCTTCTTTAGAAAATTTTCATTGTTCTTTAAAGAAGTAAACGATCTGTATTAAGCCGAGAATAGTACCATAAACAGCAACATCATGCTACTATTTTTCACTGATTTTTTAGCGAGCCCTGTCTATATAATTCTTAAGTCTTATCTACTATAGTTATTACTTATTATATTATAAAAAATAAATTCCCTCTAATTAATCCCTCCACGACCGCGGACACGCCGGCGTGTCAGTTAAAAATAGATTTCTTAGAATTTTAATTAATTTCTTAGAAATTTACCTGGAGGTGTTAAATTTATATAATTATTCATTTGTAAAAACATCAGGTATAATACTTTCTTAGATTTACACGAATATTTGACATTTTAAATAAAACTATCTTTTCGGATTTTTTTTTAATAATATTTTTTCACTTTTTCATTTGTAAATGTATGTAGTAATGTGTTGCTTAATAATTTGATTTTAAATAATAGCAAATTTAAATTAAAATTATTATTTTTAATTAATCTTAACTTTTTCAAATTACACATATATCAATTGTGGCTTAAATAATTAATATATTATGATTTTTTCTTTATGGTTATAAATATATTAATGGCAACACTAAAAATGTAGATTAATAATTAATATTTTTTAAAATTGTAATAATTATAATAATAACAGCTCAAATTAAATAAATAATATTCTATATTCAATTATAAAGCTAATTAAAATTATATAAAAATGTTTAAAGTTAAAAGTTAAAATATTATAAGGTACTTTAGTGCCATTTTTCAATTTTTTTAATTCATTTTGTTAATTGTGGGTAGGCTGTCTGTAACAACTATATAATACCTTAGAGACATCTAATACCTCAGTCTCTCCCGTGACCATGATTGCTGTTAAGCATTCGAAACGTCGGGAAACAAAAATGCAAATAAATCCGCGACAAAATCCGAAAAGATAGTTTTATTAAAATATCAGGTATAATCATACTTTATTTACTCGTATAATAATTATAAAAACTCATGAGTAAGAAAGAAATAGAATAATAATTGTTGTGTAATACTCTTATATACCCTGTGTCTTTAATATATAAGGAAAATATTAAAATAAAATACCATTTTAAATAAAACTATCTTTTCGGATTATTTCGCGGTTTTATTTTGATTTTTGGTTTCCGACGTTTCGAATGCTTTAAAGCAATCATGGTCACGGGAGAGACTCACCCTGTTTTCCAATTAAATATGGCATAATGCCGTACTTTGGCGCGCAATGCCGAAGTGTGCTAATGCTTTATTGCAACGTGAATTAGTTTTCAAGTGCACCAGCAGAGGGCAGTTGGTTTAGTGTTGAAAGAAAAAATATAACTAGCTAATATAATATATAATAATACATATCGTCAATATTATAAATTATATATTAAATTAACGACTCACCCTCGCTTCTCTCGGGTTAGATCCTAGCTTGCTTCCCAATACAAACTTTCATCCCCATTTTCACCCCCTTAAGGGGTGGTTTCCGGAATAAAAGTATCCTATGTCCTTCCCAGGGTCTCAAACTATCTTCTTACCAAATTACATCTAAATCGTTCAGTAGATCCAGAGATTACCCCCTACTAATTAATATATAATTATACTAGCATTACCCGCGGCTACGCTTGCGTTCAGATGACCTAATTCTTAGGTTTTACATATTAGTATACTCTTACATTGTTGCAGTTTTTGTATTTTTTCTCAGATATGAGACATTTTTCCGCGGTAAAAATATGTTGACCCGGATAACCAACTATCACCATACCAAATTTCATCAAAATCCCTCCAGTGATTTTTCCGTGATGCGGTAACAGACAGACAGATAGACAAAAATTCTAAAAACTATAGATTTGGCCTCTGTATCGATGATAATGTCTGTTTCAATAAGATTTTCCAAAAAATATTTCATGTACAGATTCGGCTTAGTTAGAATTTTATTATATGTATAGATTAATAAAATATAAACAAAAAATATAATGTAAGTAAAATTTTGATCAATGCCACCTTGAAGAAAAAACATTTCTCATATTTTCTGCTATTGAGTTGGTATCCTTGCGCGCATCACACCTAAGCAGTACTTTTCAAAATGCTCGTTTGAGCGGAGCGTTGCCGTAGTTGGAACATCCGAAGTTAGCATTATACCGCATAATGCGCTTCTGTGCTCTAATTGGAAAACAGGGTAAGGTTTTAGACGTTTCAAAAGCGTTATATACTTGTTACAGAGAATGGCTACCCACTATTTTACAAAAATGATTTCAAAAATTCAAAAATGGCACTTAAGTACCTTACAATATTTGTTGATTTTTATTTCTAAACATTTAAAAAATATATATAGTTATTATGAATAAATATAGCAATATTATTTATTTCATTTTAGCTGTTATTATACATTTTTTTTAAAACGTTATTAATTACTAATATTATTTAGTTTTGCTATTATTATATTATGTATAACCATAAAGAATATTAAAAATTAAAAAATAATAATTATTTATAAGCAATATTATTGTTTTATATGTAATTTAAAAGAAGTTAAAATATTAATTTAGATTGCTAATAAAGTTAAAATATTAAGCAATACTATTGCAATCTTTATAGACAAAAATATTAGCCTCTCTTTGCGTAAATCTAAGTGTTAAATAAAAAACCACTCTGTGCTAGATAAAATCATTTATTATCATTAAACTGAAGCTAAAACATCTACAAATTGATTACATTATCCATGACTAACAACGTCTAAGGTGAAATTTTACACATAAAGAGAGCCTCGGTTAAAACGAATTCAAAAATCTTTAAGTACATTTGAACTTATAAAAAAATATATAAAATGTTACAAAATCAGATATCCTTTATTAAGATTTTAAAATTATAACAAAAATAGGAATATTTTTTAAGACTCCAACAAAAGCCTGCTTTACAGTCACTGATGTGCATGGCTATAGGAAATATATAGCGATATATTCAAATAGTTTTTTCTTATGGCATTACTAGTAATGTCTTATCCTACTGCATATTCACTTGAAGTTATTCTATCAGAAATAATTATGTCAAAATGTCAACTGTATAATAAAACAATATTTCAAAAAAAGCATAATGACCAAACCAAGATTATAGAAAAATAAGTTTACATGAAAGACATATAAAATTATGGAAGTAAATTTTGATATTTCTAAAAAAAGTCATAAATTAATATATATATATATATATATATATATATATATATATATATATATATATATATATATATATAATGTTCACATTTCGACAGAACCAAATCCAAACATCTCAATGCTGTTGAAAACGACCGAAATATTTAAATTACATAATTTACTATAAGATAAAGAGTTTACGTAATAACATTTATTTCCTATAAACATCGAGTTCAACAAACAGCAAGACATCTAACAGCGAATCTCTGTAATCTATCTATCTGTGCTTTTATTTACTAGAGATAGTATGGAGGGTTAGAGGTAAGAACCATCTTATATGGGAGACAAGTTGAAAAAGTGTCCATTTGTAAACGGTAAATAACAGTTCAAAAACCCACCAGAATAGTGCTAGCGTAGCGAGAGGGTAAACGAACTTGTTGTTGACATGTAATTTCAAAAGTGCTTGTAACAAAAAGTTTACTTGAATAAAGTGTATATTTTGATTTGATTTGAAACAGAGTGTAGTGTGCCGAGTTGAAAAATTTCATTTTGGGTGACTTGAGTAGTTGTTGGAACTATTTACGTACTTAAAAATAATTTAGTAAATATAATCGAAAAAAACTGTGGTGATATAAATGTAGAGAGTGAATTAATTTTGTAAATTTTTAATAATACAATATACGCACTTGCTACGGTGGCGCCACCCTAATTTAACACCATTCGACGGACACTTTTTCATCACAGAGATGGTTCTCTTTACCTACTACCCTCCATATGAAATACAAATTTGACATTAACTCTAGCTAAAGCTATGTCAAACTGCTACCGCTAGTAAAAGAAATTGAAGATAGATACGTCATTGGGATCGCCCTAAGGCTACGGACAGACTATCTGCCATATATAAATAATGTTGTGTGTATGTTTATTAGAGCATTCTACTGAACTGGAAGCTTATGCATGTATGCTATAGGATTTACTCCTCGGGCTGTCCGGCCGAGTCGAGGATCACTTCGAAGGAGAAGGGCATGAACAAGTAGCCCTCACCCGAGTAGAATTTGCTTTGGAACTCGACCCTGGAAGAAAAAAAGAATTATTCATTTATTCAACATTACATATTAATGTAATTTGTGTTATTTAACTCACGAAGGCAAGAAGTGAATTATACAAACATTTAAATTTATAATATAAGTGCAGGCATATAAGGCAGTGGTAGCCCAGTGGTCACTTGTCTTAACGGTGAACGAAAACATCGTGAGGAAACCTGCATGTCTGAGAACCTAGCAAGTTTTCAAAAGACATGTGAAGTCCGCCAACCCGATTTGGCCAGCGTGGTGGACTATGGGCTGATTCCCCTCGTACTGAAGGGAGGCCCGCGCCCAGCAGTGGGACGTTAAAAAGGGCTAAATATATATTTTTTTTTCTCGCTCATTTATCGCTTCACTGCCGGTATTAGGAAATTTCACATTTGTCTTTCGAAAACTATATTTAGATAATTTCTAACATGTCACCATGTTCTAAAATAAAATTTTCTATGATTTAAATAGTATATTATAAAATTTGCTATTGTAAAATTTTTGAGATACCGAATAAAGATTATTATTATTATTATATTATGAAGGTCCTATATATACAAACACTTGACCGCCAGATAAAGGGTTTCCATAGCAACATGAAAAAAAGGGACGGGTTGCAGTGTGTGCACAAGCGATCAATATATCACTATATATTTGAGTAAGTAAGCGTCTCACAGTCCCCTGTCCGCGTCACTTTTTCCACCTGCATCAAATAAAAATAAACAAATACTGCGTACCAATGAAGACGCAGCGTGTGCAGGAATGCAGAGAGCCCCTCCATGAGCACGAGGATGGACACGGAGATGGCGGCCCAGCCCGCGAACACCACGTACAGGTAGATGCCGCCCTGGTACCCCGCCGACTGCAGCCCTGAGGGGGGGACAACGACCTTTGTGATAAAGTTTAATTATATTTATTGATTTGTGTGTGCGAGTGTACTTTTGTGATGATACATTATGATGATTGAATTTGAACGCGTGTGTAGTGTACCTTTACGATAAACTAAAATTATGTAGATTTGTGTGTGCAAGTGTACCTTTACAATAAAACAAATTTTATTGTTTGTTACTCTCTGTATTTTACATATAAGTGCAATAAAGAATAGTATATATAAAGTACATAATTATTATGTATTTGCTTAAATTTGTATATTGGTTTGTATACGCGAGTGTACCATTACGATGTGTATAATATGGGAATATTTTTTTTGTTTTATAAGGAAATCTACAAGCAGTATTTACTATTAGATATTTTATTTTAGATATGTTCTAAGATTTAATTAAAGGAATATGCGTGTTATTTAAATAAAGGTAAAATATTTTTTTTATAATCTTTATTGCTTATGAATTAAGCCTTTATCAATATTTATTAATGTAATTTCTTTTTGATTAAGAAAATAATTATTAAAAAGTGTAAATAGAAGTGGGAAATTCAAAGTAGATGAAACGAACGCCATTGCTCAGACCGGATATGACGTCAGAGTATTATCATAATCGCGAAAATAATATTAGCGATAGTTAAAATTATATAAAAAGTTAAAAAATATTGTAACGTAGTTTGGTGCTATTTTTCAATTTTTTGCATTCATTTTGTTATTTGTGAGTAGGCTGTCTGTAAAAACTATATAATAGACCTCAGAGACATGTAACACCTCAGTCTCTCCCGTAACCATGATTGCTGTAAAGCATTCGAAACGTCGGGAACCAAAAATCAAAATAAATTCGCGAAAAAATCCGAAAAGACAGTTTTATTTAAAATGTCAAGTATTCGCATAAATCAAAGAAAGTATTATACTAAATTTTAGTTTTTTGGAGCTGGATATTTTATTACAATTTTAAAACGATGTTAACTATTATAAAAAAATCGTTTTAAAAAATCACGTATATTCCATATTGTATTGATCGATGGTGTGTTCTCGTGTCGTGTACCTTTCCGCAGCAGCATGTTCCAGGCGACCTCCGCGAGCTGCGCGTGCGCCAGCGACAGCGCCCACAGCCGCAGGTACGACGCGGTGTGCGACACGCTGCCCAGCACGTACTCGATCGTGTGGATAGCCTGCGCGACACGTGTTACACATACTCTTTAACGTTTCGTATACATTTCTCAGTGAAAAAAGTATCCTATATGTTGACCTGGATAAAAAGATATAATCATACCAAATTTCATCAAAATCTCTCCAGTGGTTTACAGTGGTGCACATTCGCTTTATCTCTTTTTAGAGACTGGTCAATTTTATGAGGGTATTGCTCAGTTCATTATCTAGGTGTATGGGTTAATCCAACACAAGTAGTAGTACGAGTATCTTGTGTAAGTAAATCTATATTCTATACATATAAGAAAATTGTAACTAAGCCGAATCTGTACATTAAATATTTTTTGGAAAATCTTATTGAAATAAACATTATTATCGATACAGAAGCCGAATCTAGGGTTTTTAAAATTTTTGTCTGTCTGTCTGCTTATTCTGGATAATCTCTGAAACGACTGGACCGATTTTGACGGGACTTTCACTGGAAGATAGCTGATGTTGTAGGGAGTAACATATACTACTTTTATTTTAGAAAAAGAATTAAGGTTCTGCCCAAAAAAATAATTAAACGTATCTAGAGGCCAACCCGAGTGAGTCGCTAGTAATAAGCGAGAGCATACCTGATGTATGAACACCTCCGTGATGTCCTCGTCGTGGTGCGCGGCGGGCAGGGGCGCGCCGCCCGCCGCGCCGTTCTCGGCCGCCGCCTCGATGCTCTGGTGGCCTTGGCTCTGTGGAAAAATATATTATATTATAACGACAAATTCACCAATTTGATATATGATAATCTGTGACTACATCAAGCTATCAAGAGTCTTTATGAAGCTGACTTTACTTTTCTCGAGGTGGTGCGATATACGAACAGTACATTAATGCATAGTTTTTGTAGAATTTTATTCATAAGCCAGAAATTAATACAAGTGTTTAAAATAAATAAATGATCCCCCTCGTATTGAAGGAAGGCCCGTGCGTAGCGGTGGGACGTTAAAAAGGGCTGAATACAATATTAACTGATCATATAAATAAAAATGAAATTTTGTTAGTTGCTAACAGTCAGGTCATCTAAGTAAAATAATAATTATTTTTAATATGAACAATATACATACGGCACGTTTCTTCTGTTCCTGCATGATGAAGTAGGGCTTGCCGAAGAGCATCACCGGCACACACATCAGGGCCAAGATAACGAAGAACTGGAAACAAATAAAATATCTTGTACATAAACAATTTTACTTCTTCTAAATTTACATAAATAATACTAAAGTTGTGTTAATTATTAACAAAATGTGTCAGTTGTATGTACCATATTATATGTTAGTATGTGATGGTATCAGCCATTAGGTAATAAGTTTGTACTGCTTAAATAAATGGCGTTGATTGCGTCGTTTGCGTTTACGTTATTTGTTTTATGATTTATCATATTATATTCAACTCTAAACAACACAACTATACACATTTTAATAAAATATTTCGGTTATTTTCTGATAAGCGCCATCTGTTGCTGTAAAACAATTTGTATTGGGCCCATATTCGTATTAGGAATCTATCTGTTGTAGTATTCTATTTTATATTACTAGATATCAATAGTTATAAGGAACAATGTTGTAATTCAATATTGTTGTAATTCAATATTGTAGCAATTTCAAATTCGGACTTTAAAAATATGTAGAATAGGAATTATGCGTGATGTTTTTTTTTTAATTTTTTATACAATAGCTATATAATATATAATAGTAAAAAAAACTCGTTCCAAAAAAGTAAAATGTTGTATATATTTTTTTTAAATATCATACCGACACGGATACTTTAAACGTCCGCCATTTCGCGCGCTTCGCGTGACGTCACAGTATGATACATACAGAGAAATGACGACTCAATTTGTGGCGACAAAACCGTTAATCGCTCTGTTATTATACTCTGACGTCATATGCGGTCCGACTAATGGCGTGCGTTTTAAATACTTTAAATTTCCCACCTATATTTACACACTTTTAAATAATTATTTTCAAAAAAGAAATTATATTAACACCTCCAGGTAAATCTCCAAGAAATTAATTAAAATTCTAAGAAATCTATTGTTAACTAACACGCCGGCGTGTCTGCGGTCGTTGAGGGATTAAAAAATAAATCACACGTTTTTCCCTATTAAGTTTCTTTTTAAATATACACAGATTAGCATTTTACTTCTCAGCAGGTGTCAATATGTAGTATGGTGTATGTATAGAGTATAGTATATACCTTCTGAATGCCGATCTGTCCGGCGAACATGGTGTCGTCGCACTGCGGCCGCGTGTTGGCGTCCGTCTTGAACAGCATCATGTTGATGAACGTGATGAGGATGGAGGGCGCGCAGAAACCGCTCGTCTTCACGTAATCTAACGACAAATTATACATTGTACACGTTACTTTACTTTTACTTTGGTGACTTGATTGAGGGATACACATGTATAGCCTGTCAAGAAAGTGTAGAAACGGAACTATTTTTTTTTTATAGTGGCAACATTCTGACAAAATTGACATTTCCTGAAATTTTACGTAAACAAAACTTTCAATTTCGTTTCCATAAAAATTAAAGTCTAAAAACCGTGATAAATTTGGTCTTAAGTAAGGAAAATGAATAGAACAATTCGAAGTTCTGCTCGGGAAATAATTTATAGAGTGTACAGAAGATGTCTTTTGGAGTATGAGGCCAAAAATATACTTTCTGATTTGAACAATGTTTATAAAAGAACCGCTGAAATGACAGGTATTTGTGAGTTTTAATGTGTTATATCAAATAATAATTCATCCACCCAAAGCTATTATGGGTCACTACCAAGCTTAATAATAGGTATATTTAGAATAATCATTTTTCACTTAGGTTATGTTTACAAACGTCGATGACAGCGCATTTAGGCTGTGTTATAGACCGCATAAATTATTTGATACTTACATTATTTGATACATAACGCATGTTTGTATTGTAACCTGTAGGTCATAAACTCATTACATATTAAATTAAATCTTATTTCAAATAAAGTATAATTTTTACATTTGCTTTAAATCAACATTATTAATATGAAACTTGAAAGTACTTATTTTGTGGATTATTTAATTAGGAAAATCTGAATCTACCGTGAGAAGAGTTGTTTTGGAAGGCCATAGAAATAATGGCATATTTTCAACTCCTGGGAAGCAAAGAAGAGGTCGACCCAAAAAACATTTAGATGATTTTGACTTGTGTGCTATCCGACAAAAAATACAATTTTTTTATACAGTAAGGAAACAGGTAATACATATTTTTAGTATTAGTTTTTAATTATTTCAAGATAGAAATAAATATTTTGTTATTGGTATAATACCAATTATATTCAATTAATTTCAATAATACTAAATTCAATATTCTAATACCAATATCATTTTCAGGCACCAATGTTAAGAAATTTAATTCCCATATTAAGAGAAGATTTGGGGTACGATGGGAGTCATGAGCATTTGCGACAAGTACTTAAAGTATTAGGTTTCAAGTATATGAAATGCCAGTCCGAACGTAGTGCTCTGATAGAAAAATCACATATAGCTGCGAAACGAGCAGAATATCTAAAAATAATATTAAATAACAGAAATTTGCCTGAGGAGTTACGAAAAGAGGTAATATATTTAGATGAAAGCTACGTCCACCAGTCATATAAATTAGAAAAGTGTTGGCAATCTATTCATGTACCCGGTATAAAACAAAACATATCCAAAGGCAAACGCTACATAATTATTCATGCTGGCAGTGAAAAGGGGTTTATCCCCAATGCATTGCTCATCTTTACTGGATCAAGCAAAAATGCAGATTACCATTCAGAAATGAATAGAAGCAATTTTACAAAATGGGTCACAGAAAAACTCATTCCAAATTTACCACCAGCTTCAATCATTGTTATGGATAATGCCCCTTACCACTCTACGGTGCTAAACAAAGCGCCTACAACAGGTACTAATCACCCTCTTTTTAGCTATTAATTTACATACAGTAAAATTGATTTACATATTACAATAAGCAATTTCAAATATTAATCATAAATTATCTCCACATCAGGTACTAAAATAGCAGAAATCAAAGAATGGTTAACTCAAAACCAAATACATTTTGATGATACACTCCGCAAGCCACAGCTGCTAATGCTTGTGAAACGTCACAAGCCAGTGCCAAAGTACGAAATTGACGAAATTCTAGGTTCATATGGCCATACAGTGGTAAGACTTCCACCTTACCACTGTGATTTAAATCCCATTGAGCTCATCTGGGGTATTGCAAAACGTAAAATTGCTGCCCAAAACGTAGGGTCGATTGATATAAAGGTATGACAGTGTAGAATAATTTATATTTCTTTGAATATTCATATACATTGGTATTATATACGTTTTATCTTTAAAGGAAGCAGCAGAACGTGCTTTCGGAGGTATAACAGAAAGCGACTGGAGAAAATCTTGCAAGCATGTAGTGGAGATAGAGAAGTCTTATTATCAGCGAGAATTAACTCTTTACCACGACATAGAGCAAGTAGTGATTAATTTAGAGGATAGCAGCAGCACTACCTCTGATTCTGAGTTCGAGGAAGAAAACATTTAGCGAGTAGGAGACTTAAATGAAGGAACTGATTTTGAGGCCGCCGGCTGTAGCCATGAAAACATGGGAGTCGAGGGAGTAGAATACCTAGATGAAGAATTTCTTTTATAAAATAAATTATTATGATTTGTGTGTATGACTTATTCATATATATTATATTTACCCTTTTAGCGAATAAAATCGCAACTACAATTGATGAAATGAATTTTGGTATGGTATTGCCTAGGTAAAGTGCATTTTCAAAACTGCATATAATTAAAGTATCAAAATCTTTTATAGTATACCGGAAATGGTGTGGCCAACGTCCGATGGTGGCGCCCCCATTATTTTCTACTCTTTCTTGACAGACTATACGTTTCAAAATCAAATCAAAATAAACTTTATTCAAATAGGCTAGGGCGTATAAGGGGGGGTGGAAGTTTGTATGGGGAATAAATCATTTCTCATGTAAGGGATATAAAATTCATATATATATATATATATATATATATATATATAACAAAGTTTATTTTGATTTGATATAAAATACAAAGTTTGATTGCCATGCATAGCCACTGACTTTCGTCCCCGTAGTGGGGCGGCGTGGGCCCGTAGCTGGTCCACTTGATGAACATGAGCAGCACCATGTAGAAGAACAGCAGCATCAGGAACATTATCTGCGGGATGAACTCCACGTAGATACTGATGCGACGCTTGAAGTATCTGAGGAGGAATATATTCGTTAATTTACTTTACTTTTATATAAATCCCATGAAAAATATAACATGTAAAAAAATGCAAATCTCACAACGCAGTTCTTTTAACGGAAAAAGTTTTTAGATCTGATGTTAAACCAAGTCGGTTAATTTATTAAGTAGCTATCTATGGAAGCATGTATCTCACAACTTTGTTATAAAACATTACCCAATTAGTTAAGTGTCACAACGTTACAAATAGAACGATTTGGCCACCAGAAAAGTACACTAGTTTCAAAATTATGCAAAGGTAGAAGAAGTTTCTTGAAATTTAATATATTGGCTTAAAAAAAATGGGTGCGTGTAACCTTTTCACGCGGTTGACATAAAACTTCTTTGACAAATATTGCAATTAAATTAAAACAAATAAATAATTAAATTAGGCATATTAGGCATCTTACAATCATATATTTATAGAATATCATAATATAATTAATTTTCATTTTCTTTCTAGAAAACTAAACTTTTTCAAAAAAAAAACATGATTTAATTTAAAAAAAGCCTGGTAATAATGCGAAAAATTAGTGTTTATGTTATTACTTCATGTTACAACGGGCTGGACAGGTTTGGATTAAATTTAGTATAAAAATAAGCATCTTTGGACGCAAGGGAAGCGAGGGTAAATCCGTTATATAAAAGCGATAGTTATAGAATTTACTTGATAAATATTGACTTACAAATGGTTCCACAGCGACATACAGACACCGAACAACATGTGGAATACACCGATGATGATGGAAATCTTCATTTTGTACGCGTTCATGAAAATAATCTTGTTACCTTCAGCCAACTACAATTAAACACATTAATCAGATATCTTATTATAAGAAATAAAAAATAAATAAAACAATTGTTAACTTTTTTAATGCTCATAATAAATATTATACGTAAATATGTACTATACAAATATAACTATTTTTTATATAATACTGTTAAGAATGAACGAGAAGTAACAGTATCGAGTTGCATTGCACCTATAAAAGCAAGTGTCAAACAGATGACAGGGCTTTTTGCACGTCAAACGTCTCAGCTGCGTCGTATTTGTTAGGTTAGCATTGAAGTTACTTATCATTATTTGTGATTGCACAGAAATAGTTCTTAACTGTTTTTTCTTTTTTTTTTATAAAAAAAACATTTCTGGTTCCTAAAAATACTATATCATTTCTAAAATGATTAAAATCACGTTTTTATTATATAGAAATCCAGATAGTAAAATCAGTTATTCTTGCTTTGCTTTCGCTTGCTTTTTTCTCATCCTACCAATATTAGACATATGAAAATTTGTGAGGATGGATGTTTGGATGTTTGTTACTCACTCACGCGAGAACGGCTGAACGGATATGGATGAAATTTGGCACGGAGATAGATTATAGTCTGGAATAGGCTACTTTTTATCCGGAAAAAAATACCAACTCGAAGCGAAGGTAGAGTCGGTAGTACGGAATAACAAAATGCTATTACTCAATGGTCTATGGAATACCTAAGTATATATCACATCTATTAAAGCTAATAACAGTACTGAAGATAGTGAAAATCATTTATTCAGTATTTATTTAAACTATGCATACAAAAAGCTAAATAAGAGAACAGTAGAACAAACCTGCCACACAGGATCAATACCGAATGGGTACGGCTGCCCGGAGTAGTCAGTGGAGTCGGGGTTGAGCTGCAGGTCCTTGTTATCCATCAGGGTGGACTGGTTGTAGCTGTGGTTCCACGAGGAGCCAAAGATGTTCAGAGACTTGGAGAAGATGTCGTTGTATATGATGCCGGTGTACATTGAGAACAGGCCCATCAGCAGGATTATGTAGCGACCACCGAAGAATATGTTCCAGATCTGTACAGACATACATTATGTTCATACATATATTCTTAGTAATCAAATGTAATGAAAAAAATACTATAGTTTAACTATTTAAATCGCTTTTTTATTATACTTTATACTCTATACAATACATAATATAATAAGAAAAGAATCTTCACATGTCTGTAAAATACTAATTAAATCTTTTCAGACATGCTAGTTTCTTAAAGATGTTTTTCTTCACCGTGTGGTAATCATGTTGACAATAATTCTTATATTCTTATATGAGAACATCAGAGGTGAAAGTTGAAACAAGTTTCACACGTTTTCCCAAACAAAGGTATTTACTATGGACTACCACTTTTTAATATATTATTTGTAAATTAAAAAAAAAAGGAACTGTTAAGTATGTCACCGGCTCTTAGAAGAACTGCTTTCGGAGTAGGTGGTTGATTCCTCACGGATTTACATACTGGATCCATTTAAATTTAAAATTGACGATTCAAAAGTGCTTGCAAAAGTCTATTAAAATAATTTATAATTTGATTTTAATGTCTACCACAAAAAAAAACGGAAGAAACCCAACCAAACAAGTTTTGGGCAGTGGTAGCCCAGTGGTAACATGTTTGCTTGCTAAGCGAGTTTAAGCCCCGGCTCTCGCACTTCTGATATTTTCACGTGCGAATCATTTTTAACATGATTACCACTTGCCTTACGGTGAAGGAAAACATCGTGAGGAAACCTGTATGTCTGAGAGAACCTAGCATGTTTTCGAAAGACATGTGAAGTCCGCCAACCCGCACTTGGCCAGCGTGGTGGACTATGGCCTGATCCCCCTCGCATTGAATGGAGGCCCGTGCACAGCGGTGGGATGTTACGAGGACTGAATCCAGCACACAGCTCACCTCGCTGTCGATCTTCTTGGCCTGCAGCGGCTTCTCCTTGTAGCACATCCAGAAGCCGAAGGCGGCCATGAGCGCGCCGTGCCCGAGGTCGCCGAACATCACCGCGAACAGGAACGGGAACGTGATTATTGTGTACGGCGCTGGCAATGATACACAATACATATTACATAAATAATACTTATACTATACTAGCAGAACCCGCAGTTTCACCCGCGCTAAAACTCTAAAAAGGTAGGTTTATATATTTATACTTAATTACTCTTAAATAATAAAAAAACACTTATATGAATGATTTTTTTTCTTCAAATTTTTATGGGGTTTTTTCATTAAATATCTATACAGGTAAATAAAATTGAACTAAATGCATATGAAATTATATACGGTACTTCTAAGAAAAACACAGATTTTAAAATTTTTGTCTGTCAGACAGACAGACAAAATTTTTAAAATCCGTTTGTTGCGGCTAATCCCCAGAACGATTGGATCGATTTCAACGGGACTTTCACTGGCAGATAGCTGATGTTATAAAAAGTAACTTAGGCATCCTTTATTTTAGAAAAAGAATTACGGTTCTGCTCAAAAAAAAGAACTTACCCAGGTAAGTCACTAGTTTAAAAATAATCATGAAAATTGGTTCACAATCAGTTAAATTAAATTTTTAAAATCAACGATAATTCGTGACTTACCCGGGTTAACCTCCCGGTAGGTGGCGACACCGTACGCGTATATGAGGTTCTGGAATGCGTTGGTGAACTTGTTGGTGCGGTTGTATGTGGGCGGGTCCTCCAACGTCTCCATGCGGTTGAGGATGGGCGGCACAGAGCTACCACTTCTTTCCTGTTCATTGTTATAACAATATTTTTATATTTTTAAACGTTTTACATATTTTTTAAAACATTTGTTAAACAGTGTATATTTTGAAATTTTAGATTGTTTTTGTAGTTAAAATTTGACTTAAAAGCGTTAATGTTAAGATTTACCATAATATTTAAAATATGAACGCTAATAATACATAAATTTTAGTTTTTTAGTAATGAAATGAAAATAACGTAACTTTTTATTACAAAAAAATAAAAATTCGAACAAAAATTTGAAAGAATCTCCGAACACTGGGAAGTCGGTAAAACCTAAAACTGCTTTATTCTGTAAAATTATGAACTCAAAGATCAGAACAAAATTAATTTTAAACATGGCGATACCTATGGGGTGTTCAGCTAACTATATAATAAAAACAAAAACCAGTAGTTTTGCAAACGAACAGTAGACCTCGCGAGCACAAACTTTTTTGCAACAATTAATATACCACTAAAGTTACTGCATTTTGAGGAGCTATTCTTTTGCTCATCACGCTGAAGACCCTCATCAGATCTTCACCAATTTTTTGAGACCAAACCAATAATGTACATACCGTGCCTCTCCTCAACGCTAGCTGTATAGTTTCCATGTCCAAAGCCGGCACCCAACATTCAGCGATCAAGCACTTCTGCGTAACGTCCAAGTTGAATAAATTCAAAGTGTGGTATATGGCCTTTATCTTGCGCACTTTGACGAACCAATTCTTTATGTTCTTGGCCGCTGCTACTAGGACCCTGTGACGGTGGTCTTGGGTTTGACCGAGGACCTGTTATGTAAGAAAAAACTTCCATTATTTTTGTTTGTTAAGCTTACCAACTTTTTTGTGATGAAGAAATATATATATATATATATATAATTGAATATTTTTTAAACTAAAACAGTCTCATTGACTTAGAACTGTAATTATTCCACAGTTATGGAACTTTACATAAAAGGAATATACATTTTATAATTCCCAATGTGTGATATCTTCTAGAAAATCACAAATCAATAATAGTATCCCAGGCTAATAGCCGTTAGAAAACTAACGTTCTTTAACCATTTTTTTAATTCTAGCAATAGAACCTATTTGAACGGTACTGTTTTTTAAATCTCGATCGAATGCGAAAATCATTTTAGTACAAGTATTTTTTTTTTAATTTAAACCTATACAGATACAGAGATATTTCTTTAAATTAACATTATGATTTATGACTCCGTTAATACAACATATATGTAGGTAGTACATTAGCGATACCACGTCTCAACAGTTAAATAAATGACTGCAGATACGTCTTCATTAGCGTGTGCAAATAACAATGATATATACATAGAAGTAGAAATATTTTATTATTTTTTATAATATTAACTCATTCTTCATTCATATATATATATATAATATATATATATATATATATATATATATATATATAAATATATATAATATCTATGTGAAAGTGGGTTTGTGTATTTAAAGTTGGGTTTTTTTTAACAGCAACTGAGTAACTGGAAATTATGTTCTTTTTTACACAAATATAAAAAAATGCGCATATACATATGAAGTTGGTATAACTTTTTACATCAAATATAAAGGTAAAATCTACAAGACATTTCTGTATTATTGAAAATAAAAATTAACTTAAAGCAGTCCAGACTAACTCAGTGCACACATATCAATACCTAAAGCAAACCTAATGCAGAAGTACTGAAATCTAGATAGTTAAGTACTTTAAAGACATATTTTTTGAAATCTGCCTCCAAAGGAGTAAAGTGATAGTGAGAATAGGAAAAAAATATTTTATCCATGCCACATCAAAAGAGACGACCAGCGAAGTCGAGTTGGGTCGTTAGTTTTTATATAATATGGACGACAACAGACAGACCAATGGTAAAGCTGAATACCATACAATACACGCTCATATCACGCGGAAGCTGACAATAAGCAATATAGAGACAAATCATGCTGAGTAGCTGCAGATAAGCTATAAATAGCGACTTAGTTCTGTTGAATTTATTAAGGAAGTAAACACCGTTTTAATGATTATTGTACTATTTATTTGAAGAATCTACCGTCTGTATGTCGAATGTGATGCGTTAAGTCGAATGATATCATTGTGTCAGCAAATACTTGGTCATGTGATGTGGAACTATTGTTTAGAAATTTCATTTTTACTCGACTGCGGTCTAGTTAAAAGGAGGGCATATATAAAAATCCAAATACAAGGCAATCTGCCTAAGTTTTAATTCACAAAATTACGAAATTCGACTAAGAGCTCAGAAAATTCAGAGAATTGTCTCTGAATTCTACGAATTGTGAGGTAGCAAAGTTGCATGTAGGAAATTGCAACAAACAATTTCACATCGGATATTCAATATATATATTAATATATGTATAGGTGTTTGTGGTCGCACTCCTTTGAAACGGCTCGACCGATTTTATTGTTTTTTTTTTGGTATATTTGATAGGTATGACAATATGTATCGTATCATATTATATATCGCAATATAGGTATCGTAAAGTATTTTTCATCCCCCTTCCCCCACCCCCCATTTTTATGGCAATTTTAATATTTATGTATCTTAAGTTAGATTTCTTTGATAATAATTTATATGGCAGAACAACGTTTGCTGGGTCAGTTAATATAATATATAAATAAACGTGTTTCTACCATCTGAATCATAATGCCAGCTCATTTTGTTTTCTTCAAAGTTCTCAAGTTCTTAATCTTTAACACGTCATGTCTAAAACGATATGTCATTACTTTCCAGAAAAAAGTCTATATAAAGAGCACTATCGTTTAGTCATTAGTGCAATAAATCAACTGCGATCTTTATCTGAAAGAATCACTGCTTCAACTATTATCACTCGAAAGTATTTTTCGAATACTAATATGAGCATTTTTCGCTATTGCCTAAAGATTTTTATTACATCATCCACGCCTATTTAAAAATTCATCATTCTACCTTTTATTGTCTTATGTTCATGTGAAATGAGATCACTGTTTATTTGCTGTTTTCATGTTGTATTTTATTAACATAAATATTTTACAAGACTTATGATGTGTATCCAGTATCATGGCGAGCCAGAGAGAGAAAGAGACCAGAGCAGGGCGGCATTCACTATAAATTCATAGATAATAAAATATGTAACAATTGGTATCAATTAATGTTGACATCAAAATCTATATGGAACTGCTTTATTGTAATAGTCATTCAAATACATATAAGTCCATGAAATATTAAAATTTTCGTATCGTTTTAGTTTTAACTAGGTTAAGTACATTAAAAAGCTTTAAAAAAGCACTCCCTTTAAAAAAGACTGCCTCGTTGATAGTGTCTAGCATGTATTGGAGATCGTGATCGTCCTGGATTCGAGTCCCGAGTCGGGCCAAAATAGTTTCAGTGACATTGACCGGTGTAAATGTAATCGAAATTAATTTAAAATACAATACTCTTCCAATTCAAACCTATGAAAATTAAAGTATAATTCTTACCGTATTTAAATCTTCTATCCTGGTCATCACACCCATAGCCATCTCCCGTCTGTCTGCTGGTGCTTCGGGGCACGGATAGAGTGTAGCGCGGAAACCCTCGCATATCTTCTTCACACGAGTCTTCAGCTGGTCACCTTGGAAGAAGATGATGAACACCGACTTGTAGACTTGGTCCGACTGAAACATGATAAATGCAAATTACTTAAGAATAACGAATTATTTATGTTTTATTTGTGTCTATACTTGCTTATTGATTTGACTCTATCTAGGGCTGTTTATTATATTTAAAAAGATATGTTATAACCTGGCAGAATGTAAGAGTGGAAACAATTAAACTATTTAATTAACACCATTGTAATTTTGGATTCGTTCAAGTTTTATTTTTGACCGAATTTAAAATAAAGTAGGTACTCAATTTGGATTAATATTTTGTGTATGTGACGCGATATCTTATTTTAAACTTTTTTTTTCAATGAATAGGTAATTAAAATGCTTCAAGGTCTCATATAAAATTTAAAAAAAAACCGTGGGAGGAATAACTTTTAGTGACTCTGAAACCGGAAGTTTCTTTATTAAAAAAACAACCTACATGTAACCTTTAACTGATGATTTGAACAACTCTTAGTATTACATAAATATTTATAGCGTAGACTATTACAAAGAGAAAAGTGCGAATGGCCATTAGTTTCACATTTCCTCTATGGAAATATGTTATAATTTTTGTGTATTTTCAATATAAATCAATTATCCTAAGATATCCATGACACAAATTATAATCATTAATTTATATAATCCGTACAAAACTACGTACCTATAGGATTTATTCAGCGCCCTTGAAAACTGATTAAGTAGTTAAAGCGTTCTGTGCACAATACATAATTCTTTTACTGAATTATTACTGTAATGCAATAGTTACAGATATTTGTGGAGTCCTCGAGCTAAGAAATAATATAGACAGAGTGTCATAGAACTAAACATGAAGCCGCCAAACAATAAGATGGAAAAATATTAAATAATAAATTTTAACATAATAGTGTGATAAGTTAATAAATGTTAATATTTAAAAATATCTAACGGATTTTATTATAATGAAGAAAAAAATTAAATAAGCTAATACTTATAAGGACGACACGTTTGGCTCAGTTTGTAGTGACCCTACTTGCTGCGCCAGCTGTCGCGGGTTCGGGGCATTCATTTGTGTGATGAGCACGAATGTTTGTACTCCAGTCATAGGTGTTTATATTTATAATATGTATGTATTTAAAGTTATATATGTGTAGTGTATCAACTATCTGGTATCCATAACACAGGCCTCGTAGCTTACCATGGAACTAGATGGTGCTGTATGTTAAAGTCCCAACATATTTATATTTTATTTATTTATTTATTTAATATTATGCTATATCTTTTTCAATGGAAAGAAAACTAATGTTTAAAAATATAAAAGAATATAGTATTATTTTTATTATTTATATTTTATTCTCAAAAATTGTACATAAATTTAAGCAATACATATATTATTATCAAAAGAAAGAAAACGATCTGTATGGAAAAATTGAGAATAGTAACATAAACTGCAAATCACGCTACTATTTTTCACTTTCATATTTATTTTAGCGGACTCCGTCTATAAGTTCCTAAGTCTGAGGTAGTCGTAGGTAGTAGTAGTAGGTAGTTGAATTTTTCAATTAAAAGTAATAATATTTCAGTAACTCACTTTAAACCTTGAGTTAAATTAAAACCTTAGTAAAAAACAGATAAATTAAAAGCAACTCCTTTAGTAAAGAAGAACAGCGCATTAACTAATCAAAAAATCCAATGTCATCTTAAAACCTTGTTAAAAGAAAATTTCAAATCTATTCAATTATCCACTAGAATTAGTCATCAAAAAAATCGAATATTTCTTTTATTCAACATATAACTCAGCGTATTAAAATAGAAGCCCAACTAACACGAGGCAAATGAATAAAAACAAATATAATTTTAACTCAATTTTTATATTAAAACATTTATAATATAGTTAACTTACGGATGAAGGATCTTCTAGCGGGGTGTCGATTTCAGCCTGTCTGAGGAACACATTTCCTCTACAGGCGCGCCATAGCATCCTCTCAAAGGCCGGGATACGCTCACGGAGAATTACACCCGCAACGAAACTGTGCGGAAAAGATCATTAGAAAACACGAAATGACAGAAAGATCGCGTTTGCTTTTTACAGAAGCATCCAATCTACAATATATATATATATATATATATATATATATATATATATATATATATATATATATATATAATTTTTTTTTATACTGACAACACGAAAATGTTCAAGTGATTGATGTATCATAAATCACCAAATCTTGAAATGAAAAAAAAAAAAACGAAGATGATTAAGTAAATCTTCGTCAATGTCATTAAATTCAAAGTGTATTCAAATGTTCAAATTTTTCATATGAGTTAAGAATGATTTCTTTTGATAAAAATAAACTTAATGTACAGGAGAATATTTACAAAAGTGCAGCTTGTAAAATATTTTATAAAATAATTTATTGTACCTACTTTCTAAGAAAAACCTGTAAAAGATGGACAAAATGTACGTCATGTTTATAATAAGCTGTTATTTACAAGCTACACACTCCTAAAGAGACATCGATATGGTAATTTTTTTCAGGTTCATTATGTATATATATATATAGACCAATTTTAAATTTTTGCCAATAGAAACAAGTTTGATATACGCTTGACGTAGAACCCTAATTAGGCTATTATTTCATTTAAGACAATGAAATCGCCCACACAAAACGAGGCACATCAGTGGCATTCAGGAAAGTTCCACGTTTACATCAGTGTCAATAAAAAATATTGTGGATTATCCTGTTATAACTCCTATACAACAATGTCTATAAAAAGTATTTAACTGAGGTAACATATTATTTGTATGTGATTTTATTTTCAAACCAAACATTTTCGTAATGATAGGTCCAACAAAAAAATATTTGTTATGCATAATAATCCGCCAACCCGCACTTGGCCAGCGTGGTGGACTATGGCCGATCCCCCCAGTGTTGAAGGGAGGTCCGTGTCCAGCGGTGGGACGTTAAAAAGGACTGAATACATACATGCATTGCATCTTTTGTTTTTAATTTATAGTTCAATCATTGCAATGATAAATAAACTTGATTTATTGTGTAAATATTCAAATTTTTATTTCTATCAATAGTTTCATAGGCCTACGTTCGTAAAGACGGAAGTTGAGCTAGAGTACTTAAATATCTTATCTTAACGGAATGAAGTAAAATAAGTAGAACTAATCGAAGTTTTTCCATAGCAAATCTGTATAGATAAGGACAATAACATTTATAATGAGTATCCCTATCATAGATAACGATGACATTACCTGTGTTGACAAGATGACTTTATAAAGTTCTGTTACGTAATGAAATCTTATAATATATGAACAAAAAAGTAAATTGTTTGAATCTGTTACTTTAAGGTTTATATTTATTATTTGTATTGGGGGAATCGTAAGTTTCTATTATTTCATTAACACGCACTTATAATAAATAAAAATCGATTTGTATGTTCCCTATGGACACCAAAACGGCTAGAGTGAATTTTGTTGTAATTTTTGGGCAATTTTCAAATTAACCCAACGGATGATCCTGTGAAGTTTGGTAGCGATCGGCAGTTTGAACGGAAAGCCACGGATATTGCTAGTTATTTATAAATCCTATACTATTTGAGTAATTTGCTAAGTGCCTAGTTGATTTATAATTATGTCTGTTATCGAATATATTTCCCTGTAATCCATTAAGAAATATCTAAGCACATTACCTATATTTAATATAAATTTGTATTTACAATGTTAAAGTAATAACTTTGGTCCTTCGTGCCGGATTCTTGCAAATGTTTTCAATTTAACCAATTAGTTTAAACTGGTACTAGTCTAAGAGTTATTTTAAAACACTGTAACTGTCATGTCATTGACTAATCATGTTTTCGTGATCAACTAAACGTGTGTATTTTTCACAAGTTTGTAATTTAAAATAGGAATGTGTGTTATATGGATGGGATGTATTATTATATTGTACTTTAATGTATGTATAGACTGGTAATTACACAAAATACTAAAACATTTTTCGCAATGTTCTTATGAAGAACACTTATTTTAACAGCCATTCGTTGTCGGTAATCTTCCAAATTGTTTAAATAAACGTGGGAAAAAACATATGAGCCATAGTAAAATCGTAAGTTGTTCTATGTTTTCATTAAATATAAGCGTTTACTATTAAAAATGTCACATAATATAACTAATAAATTATCATTTTACATAAAATAATATCAATTCCCACGGAAATTACTAATTATAATAAACTAGCATTGCCCGCGGCTCCGCGAGCGTTCAGATGACCAAAAAACAAATTCTTAGGTCTTTTGTATATTTTCTCAGAAATGGGATATTTTCCCGCTATAAAAAGTATCCTATATGTTGACCCGGATAACCAGGTATCACTATACCAAATTTCATCAAAATCCCTCCAGTGGTTTTACTGTGATGCGGTAACAGACAGATAGACAGACAGACAAAAATTCTAAAAACAATAGATTCGGTCTCTGTATCGATAATAATGTTAATTTCAATAAAAATTTTCATAAAATATTTAATGTACAGATTCGGCTTAGTTAAAACTTTATTATATGTATAGATGTTCAGTAACAAGTTCTATTCCACATATTCGTTTTGTAATATTTCAGTTGTATGCAGCAATGGTTCTAATAATTAAAATGGATCGATTTATTGTGCAAAGAGAAACAGAAACGTACCGTCTCGTCGTAAAGAATTGTTTACGTAAAAATTAAACACCTGACATCGAATACAGACCAAGGATAAACTAGCAACAGGTTTGATAAATCAATTACAGTTATATTATCCGACAGATGATTGCAATTCTAGAAATCGGTGAGTAAATATCATTTAGAGCTAGCTAGATAATATGGATTGATTGTTCGGACTCAGTTTCCGCTAATTGAGTTTCATTGTTAATACGGATAACTACGGATAACTTTCTAGGGATATTTAAGGATGTAATATACATATGTACGTCATACATATAATTAAGGACTATAGCTTATACATCAGAATGATATATAGGTCCACTATCCCGGAAAAACGTAAGATTCCCATGGGATGGAGATTTGTTTTTATTTTTCTATAGTCGAACCAGAGCGAAGCGAGGGTGAGCCGCTAGTCCGACATAATTATCATGGCACACTTTTCTTGTTTCATATTTCTATTATATATTGAAAATCAAACAAAACTAACAAAGAGATTACAAAAACAACACATTTTATGGACGTCTATGTTTTGTATTTAAATAATGTGCATTTTGAACATTTGACAAGTCCATTGTGTCTGGATTCGCAACGTGATTAGCGTCTGCACATCACACAAGGTCTCGTATTGTTCTTTTATATGGCTTTTATTCTCTCAAAGGCTAATAATACACCAGTTTATTACAGCAGTTTTGATTTAATTTTGCTTATATAATAAAAGAGTTATGTAAAAAATACTTAGAAATATTCAAGTACCAATCGTTTATTCTCCATCTGATAATTCAATTGCATTGACTAAAAGATTCCACTAGTTGCACTTTTGCAAACAAAAGGTATCGTGTGTTTATTCAATATTACTATTATTGATTTATTGTATTCTGCTCGTCTCATATCGACATAACCTTTTACATTTTCACATCTTTATATATTATATAATTCTTCTGTGAGTGTGTATGTCACTGAACTTCTCTCAAACGACTGGACCGATTTTGATGAATTTTTTTGTGTGTGTTCAAGGGGATCTGAGAATGGTTTAGATTCACAATTTGAATAATAATTTTCATCAAAATGGTCCAGAATGTTTTAGCTTATTAAAAAAAGTTTGAAATTTTCAAATTAAAGAGGTGTAGACAGGACAACGTCTGTCGGGTCAGCTAGTACCTAATATATAAACGGAAAATGTATTGTAATCTTCACTAACATTATATCTATAGGGGGTAGAATTTATTATTGAAATTTTTTTCGGATCATCCTTTACATTTATTGAAACCATCAATTTATATTTTATTCATTGAAACAAAATCCGCCAAGTGCGAGTCGTATTCGGTACCATCGTACATCTACTTTTTATTAATATGACTTTATTCTATGTATGTACTTGTAGTATATTATGTATAACTTCGATGATCGATTACGAACGTTAAAAAAATGTTTCTTGTATTTTTATTTTTAATACATCTTGTTATAACGGCAATAGAAATACATACTCTGTGAAGAATCAACTCTACCTATTACAAGTTCATGAGATACAGCCCTCTGACAGACAGATGGACTGCGGAGGCATAGTAATAGAGTTCCGTTGGCACCCTTCGGGTACGGAACCCTAAAAAACGAATATCAAATTGTCCTTTACATCTAAACATAAGTCAGAATGTTTCGTCATTAATAATTATGATTGGTTCCGTCCGAGAAACACCCAAACCATCAACATATCCTTTTTATTTGGTTGCTAAGGCATTATAAGTTTTATTAGCATAATAATTACAGTGGGAATAGCTTGATTTACAATAACATTATCACGTGAACGAGTAACTGTCGTATTTACGAAGTAGGTGCTCATTGTCTGCGTCACACGAATTGTACATTAAACTGTTATTACAAATGCAGCGTGAGAGCATTATGGAGACTTATTCGATTTAATAATTAGGTATTAAATAATAATAAAAACTTATTTGAAAATAATTCCATTTACGTATTAGAAAAAGCACTGAGACCTAACCTCCTTACATCCATGTAATCATGGATCAATGATCACGGTATGATTTTTCCCGGTAAGTGGGCTTCAAAATTACTTTCACAGTCACTCTATTTGAAAGTATCTGAGAAAATCTCTACATCAACTATGAAAGATAGAGAGAGACAAAAAAATATTTTTAGTCTCGTCAGGTCAGTTCTCATTCTCTTTTCCAACGTTTATGAAAGGGGTGTAACAATGTTATGCTGTAAAATTATTTGAATTTGGAATGGAAAAAAAAAACATAAAGATGAACGTTATGGTAAAATTCAGAATGCAGGATGCACTCTGGGTTTTCCCACTACATATAGTAGATTTTAAAATTGATCATACCTATCTAAAATATTATATTATAATTGAAAAAGGTCGTGTTCATTTTCTGTTAAGCTTAGCCGTAAATGAATTAACAAAAATTGAAAACGTTTTTAAAGTTAATCGGGGAAGCACCGCAAAGTTTAAAATATATTACAATCGTCTGGTTTATTTCTGATTTCCTCAACCAGACACACCACGCCCAGAAAGTCTTACATGCTTCAATTTAAGAATAATATTTCATCGACGTCAAATATATTTGTGCGTTGCTAAAATTTGAAATTTGACGCAAACGATTTTGAGTGCATATTAGTATGGTAGGATTACGTTGTTATGATGTAAGGGACGCTTCACCTTGGCACATCACCAAGTCTGTGTGTATACGTAATGCTTTATTTAAATTTTGGAGTCTTTCTCATTTTGGAATGTATGGCATATGCTGGTCCAAGGTTGCCATTAGAATGCAAATTAAGTTCGGGGCGCCACATAAATACTTGGAACGATATTTTAATTTTAGTTTGATATAGGTCATTGGTAGATAATAAGTATACACTATAGAGATGATAATGCCCGCAGAATGGTCTTAACGTTTAGATAGGTACGTAACCGGTTCAAGTGATATCGAACTTGCTCATTGTATAACATAGTTTTCTTTTATAATCGATGTCTCCAAGGTAAATATAACACACCAAAAAGGGTGTTGTTCGACGTAGATACGAATGCTATTCTTTCAGAGTATTGTAAGATGATTTTCAGAACCTGTTGCCTTCGCCAACTTAATAAAATATATTTCAATGACAATTTTATAGTTTCGGTCTAGTTTTATCAAAGTAATTAGTAGTTAGTTATATTTACTACAAATGGTGGTTTTTGCGACCACAATCGTCTAGACTTTAGTGTTTCTACGCAACGCGTTTAAAATCGACTCCCCTTATGAGAAAATGTGGAAAATGCAGAATTTTAAGTCCTAGGACACAAAGAATTGCCTAGTTTAATTGAGAAAAAAAAATTATAATGAAAAACAATATCTTCTCCATAAAAAAACTGGTGCAAGCAGAACTTACGACAATTATATCCAGTTTTGCTGATACCGTTATCGCAATAACAGTAAAAGTAGAAAATGTATTAAACAGAATCATAACAAGTTTTGTACGAGTAACAAGAAAAAAAATTTGTGTCATATACTTATTGATACTAATCGTCTAATTGAATCGCGTCGAATTGATCGTACAAGTTGGTATGGATATGTGAAGAGAAGGGATGAAAAGCATGTGGTGAGAAGAGTGATGAAAATAAATGAAGATGGATGGAAAGGTAGAAAAAGACCGAAGAAAAAATGGATAGATTGTGTGAGACAGGACATGGAAGAGAAGGGGGTGAAGTGATGAGATGACGAGTAATAGGGGAAAATGGAAGAAGGAGACGTACTGCGCCGACCCCAAGTAATTTGGGAAATGGGCAGGAAGAAGAAGACTGATTGATATTATTCATACTCAATCTCAAGCTGCGTATTGAGATTAAAAACTTTTCTCATACACATAGGTAAATATAATTCGAAACCAAAACACGATACATTTTTGAGCCAAGTTTGAAGAGCCATGAGAAAATACATCATTCTTCAAATATTCAGATACTTTGATGACATCTGATAAGGGGTTGCGCAATACGTTGTGACGTTAACGTTAAGGTAAATTAGGTTGCCGCATACACAAAATGACGATAAAATCTCACCTATACAAGATAATTGTACTTCGTATATTTAATTATAGCTCGTGTTTAAAATGACCAACTCATTATATAAATTAACTATTATTTTCCTATATTAGTGCATAATTAGTAGAATATTATATCATATTTACAGACAGACAGCCCTATGAACAGAAAAACATATAATCATGATGTATATTATATAGGAATATATACATAAATTGCTTATCTACGGGCTTACTTCCGACATATATCATTGAGTACAAACAATTGTACTTTCAATCCTAGCTGCATTTTCATCATAATATATCCATACTAATATTATAAATGTGAAAGTGTGTTTGTTTGTTTGTCCTTTTTTTTCACGTTGAAACGGAGGGACGAATTGGCGTGATTTCTTGTGTCGAGATAGTTGGAGAGCTGGAGAGTGACATAGGCTACTTTTTATCGCGGGAAATTATCTCATTCCCACGGGAAAACACGTTATAATACAACCCGAAAAATTATTTATGAACAGAATTACTTGAAACTTGGTATTAATGTTCTTCAATACGTTTAGGGGGTAAAATAGGGGATAAAAGTTTGTATGTAACCTACTTCTTTAGTTTTTTTTTGTAGATTTAGCGCGAGCGAAGCTGCGGGTTCTGCTAGTTTTACTATATATAGGACAATTACAAGGCTAACATTTATATATTTTTTAATATTTTATTGGGCTATCAAAAATATAATTAAATCTAATTCTATTTTGTGTACACAAAAATCTTTATATTTTTACAAAACTATCTCTTTTCATAAGCTATTACTATTATTTGCAGCATTTATGATGTTTATCACATACTCGCGAATTTGTAAAACGATTGAAAGGTAAACGTCCGCTGTAAGGAGCCGTATTTCCAAATAACCTTCGTGAGAACCTAAACATTGTATTATTACATTCAGTCATATTGTTCGATAGCATACTGTCGCTTTCTAGAAATAAAAATATTTGAAGTAATTCCTACATTTATTATAACATCAACATTACTAACTTTTCAAATTAAAAAAAAACATGCTAAAAATCTTTAAATTAACAACTACTAAGCAAAACGCTTCTTTCAATGTCAAACAAATATAAAAGAAAGTAAAGTATTCTAGCATTTCCCTGTTTCCATATATAACAGTCTGTCTATAATAATATGACAAGTGAGTGTTATAATCGTATAAAGTTATCGAGACTAAAATGGTTTATCTCCGTTTATGCCTCAAGATAAAAGGTTGAAACACGAGCCATTGTTATTGTTTGGATGACTTTTCAGATTTGTACATAAAGAACCTCCCCCCCTAAGACCGTGTTGAATGACAGCCACTAGCTGATGATTTCATACGAAAAAAATCTCTTGTAATCTTTCAAATTTCTTTACCGTGTATCTTTGTATCTTATCAATTGTAAGACAATAAACTTATGAATGGAAAATTACAATTAACAAAAGCTATTTCAAGTCAAGGCATTTTCAAATTCTACGCTCTCAAGCGTAACAAACGAGGCATAGATAAATGTGATAGTTCTTTGTTACACGGTCACTCGATATCTGTATAAGAAACTGGCAGCTATCTAGCTCAATTGTGATGCTAATTTTCTTTAAACACCACAATTCCAGTTCCAGCTGAATCCACATAAGTGAATAAGAACGCATACGTAAGTAATAGTCGATATATAAATTTTATATGAAACTCGATTATTATTATAGGGTAACATTGAACTACATTTGTCATTGAAATAGTCAATTCGATTCGCTCAATCGATAAGACGATAAGTTACAACTTACAACACTATTGTAAAAATAATCGCTCTGAATGAATAGCATAAGTAAACTGAAAACAAGATAAATAAATATAAACATGTAAACAAACATTAATATCTAAGACACTCGTACCAAGACGCTGTTAGATTTTTGATTCGTATGGTATTAAAAAATAATAATTTCGTAATCACATTTTCTATAAGTAAAGATAATATCAATAGAATATAAAGTTACAGTTAAAGTGTACAAGGTGATCTAGTCATTATGAGAAGGGTCAAAGATTAAAATTGACCATTCTACGACCAGTTTTTGAGTTTTAATGTTTAATTAAATCTTGGAAATGATTTTTGTAGCAGATAACATTATCAAATGTCAGTCAAAATTAAAAAAATATTTAGATTTTCTTTAACAGTAGAAAACTTGTGATTACGAAACTGTACTTTCAGCATTTACAATATTCGCACCTAATCCGATATCTATTCTTGAAGTCCAAGTTACCTTTTATATGAAGATACGCATAGTGAAATTGTTGTATAGGTGAGGTGTTAATAAGCATGTCTTTTTACATATGTTTTAGGTACGACTAACTAACTGTCGAAATTGAAAACGATACGTTTTCAATCACAAAAATAAATTTGAGAAATCTAATTCTCAGTATTTAAACGTCAGTATAATGGAGAGTTTGAATTGTAGTTCGTAGAAGAATAGATCTCGCCCTTCAATTTCGAAAGTTAACTGAGCTCACAATAGATCGTAGATCATTGATCCTAATTGTGACATTATTTATTAAAATTTGAATTGCTTAAGTAGGGTATAGTGCTACTGATCTATGATCAATGATCTACGAATCACGATTATTAATAAATCACAATCACAATTAATCACAAAGCGTTATAAGCCACCAACACATACCAATATACACAATACCACCAAACTACATATAATGTACAATATGCTACTAACCAAGGCAGGAATTCCAAGGATTCTTGTTTATCCCGAAAACTAGGGAGTAAATCAAGCAAAACATTTTAGCATTTTCATATAATACACACAATATATTTGATTTAATTAAATATATCAAAGTATATTAGTCTAATTTGCTTTTCTTCGATTGTTTCATGTGTTAAAGTTCTGTTTACAGACAGTTTTTGCATGCACTTATATAAAAATTGTTTGTTTTGCACTATTCAAACTTATCAATTATACCTGTTTAACTTTCTATAGTAAAAAATGCCTTTACGTGTGGCGCTGAACGTATTAAATTCATATCATTTTGTAATATACCAACGTGTACAAGAGTATCGTAATATAATTTAAATATAATCAATATTTACATTGGAGATGTAGTCTATCATCAAATAATAAAACTGTCAGGTTTATGTAAACGCCTGGATGGGTGATTATATTATATACGTCGGCGGCGCGATAAAAAAAAACGTTAGTTTTATATAGAGTTAATATGTTAAAGTTTTCAACTGATAAAGCACTATGCAAAATTACATCTACTTAATCGATTTTGATGAAGTTCATACACCACACATTGTGCTAATTTGGGCTCATCTTTAGCTATCTTTGTTGCTATTCTGAAAATCGTCACTTGTAGAAAATACTTTGAAAATTTCTTTAAAATAAAGAAAATTTCATATCAATCGGATAGTTCAATCCTAACAAAATTGTAGATATAAAATTTTCTTTCCCATACTAGTTTATTGTCGTCAGTCGGTTGAACCGTGTAATCAACTAGTGCCGTATGTACACATATACATACCCTAGTTGGACCTGCCCCATATGTCTGTTCGGATCGTCGGATATCAGCGCGCGTGTCATTGACTCAGTGGTATTGGCACCACCCTCGTGCTAGCGAACAAACAATAATGTAGACAGACACATCGCCCATAAAATGTCACAAGCCGAAAGCAAAACCCACATATAATTCAAACTCCATTTCAGAATCGATTGTCTGTTGTAGGAAAAAAAATAGCGCCAACGCGTCTTCAAAATTCAAATGTCTACAATAAGTTCAAAAGCATTTGCGTTGTTAGTTTCAGTGTTTAAATACTTCGTCGTGTCAAAAAAAAATTGTGTTCTCCTATTACTATTTGTAAAAAAAAATATGTGAATCTCTACATACATGAACAACTCATAATGGCATGCAAATATGACGATACAGAAAGCATGACGGTGGACAGAACAATGATTATAAATAAGACCAAGTTTGTTCCCGCGGATGGACTTCAAAAATAAATCGTTTCCGAAAATTTGTTAGTGAAAACTCACTCAGGCAGCAGTCGATTAGCACTATTGGGGATTTTTCTAACCTATAAGCGTCGTATTAGATTTGATAATTAAGACGTCGGTGCTACTAAGCTATCATTCCATCACACAAGAAGTAAAGAGGTGTTATTTTGATATACTATAAACCGGCTGTCTCCAATGCTTGCCTGAGTGGTGAGCGGTAGACTCCCGAATCAGCGTCACAGTACAAGCGCTGTAAAAATAATATCGATCTATGACTTGCTCTGACCTCCCACATCGCGTATACAAGAGTCAGGGCACGTCGAAGAACATTTCGCTCAAGAATACAACAGTGGCACAAGTCTAATGTGGATATCTTTGAAAAAGAGTCCTTATATTAATTAATAAATCTAATTTTATCATAACTTTTTGCTATTCAGCTTTTCTATTTGTGCTAAATAAAACTTTTTTCGTAATATTGCATTTTTATGTATTTTTAAGACAATATGTATTATGACATATATGTACCTACATTCTGTCAAAGTACATATAAATCTTCAAATCGGTAACTAATTTTGGAATTGTGTCACTATAGTATTTAACAAGCGATGTATATGTAATCATACCCCAATTTGAGCGCTTGCCCTCCCGCCATGAGTCCCTCTTCCCCAAGTAGAGTGACTTGTTCCTCTTCCCGCGACGGATCCGCCATCTTGTGCACATAAGCGCCGAAATGGCGCCAAGGTCAATAACGTACAATGTCAATGTCACATCCGTGGGTTGCTTGACCAATATTAACTTGTTTATTTTTTTATAACTAATGTCCCTGTACAACACTTTCAATCAAACAACAGTGACACGTAATTGGAGCTCAAAAGCAATGTGACAATGGCTTTGTACTTTTTTGACTAAGTTTTAAAGTCGACTAGCAGTGTATAGAATTTATATTTTTTGTTTCGCATTCAAGTTTTGAAGCGATATTAAGAAGACCCACGACCTCATTTTAAAAAGATAGACAGTGTTAACTTTGAACAGAGGCAGTGCTGAGTGTTTTAGTACAATAGTAGTAGTTGATGAGGCTGTTCAAGGTCCTCTATTTTTTGATGAAACATTGACAGTAAATAAAAAAAAAGATACAAAAATAAATTAACATAAATGATTTAAAAAATATCATAGACTTAATATAATCTGGAATCGTTCGACTTGGGGCTAGTTTTTTTCTACAACAGCATCATAATATCAACTGTATAGATTTTATTATCCTAAAGTACATTGAGAGTGATGGCTGTATGAAGTCGCCCTATATACTTTGCAAACAAAAAAAAAAAGGTCGTTAATAAGACCGGATTAGATTTTGACGTAACGCTATAAGCATAATAATGTGTGACCATAATGAATTTTAAGTCTTGTCTGTAGAGAAAATTAGCGGCATGAATTATCTTATCTCGCGATTAATTTATAATTCTGAACTACGAGGTGGCTTACGTAAACATCAAATATCATATAGATTATCACGGCAAAGGTGTAACATTAGCTTATCGATATATTAAATCGAATCATGTGACTCTAAATTAAAATGAACCCTAGACCGATGAAGCTCGATATAACACTTACCTCATCAAAAAATACTTGCGTCTTCCTTAAGATGTGCTTGAGCTCAGTTAGCTCCAAGTAATTTCTCTTTAACGCCTCCGCGTTTTGATTCACTTCACGTAGCTCATTTTCAAGTTTTTCGAAAGTTGCCTGTTGAATAACATTATCGCATTTACATACAACCTATTTTCTTGAAACAACAATGACTACGTTACTTCATCTAACATCGTAGAATTTGTTTTTTAAAGTTGAGCTTCGCCAATGTCACGTAGATTGGTGAAGACAAAAAGGAGATTGGTCGGTAAAATAAAACCAATCCTCAAAATGTTATACGCAAGTTAAACAATGTATTACGTCACCTCCAAATCAATCATCTCTCTGGGTTGCGGCGCCTCTGGAACTTCTCCTGGTATCTCCAGCATCGGGATGCCATCACGGCGGATCTCTTTCTCGAGATACCGAAGTTTACGTTCCATTTCATCGCAGCGGCGCACTTCATTGACGAACTTGCGTTGGAAAGCATTCACATCGGGGTTTAACTGTAGAAGAAATTGTTTAATTACTAAAAATAAACGTATGATTAATTTCACATTTTTACGACACGTTTGGCTCAGTTTGTAGTGACCCTACTGGCTATGCCAACGGTTACGGGTTCGAATCTCGCTGGGGGAATTCATTTGTGTGATGAGCACGAATGTTTATATTCCAGTCATGGGTGTCTATATTTATAATATGTATGTATTTAAATTTATATATGTGTAGTGTATCAACTATCTGTTATCCATAACACAAGCCTCGTAGCTTACCATGAAACTAGATGGTGCTGTCTGTTAACGTCTCAACATATTTATTTATTTCAAGAGATTATATTGAGTGGTTTCACTGGTACTTAAGATGATATATTAAAAAGAATGAATAGTCAATTATCTTTACAAATACTTGTGAGTAACTCGAGTGCAGTGTTTCTAGTAGTGTTTATATAAAATCACAGAAATAGATTTTAAGCAGAGCTGCAGATATAGTATATTATAGTTTTTCGATATCAGGTTCCGTTTTATTCCAACTGTTTAGTTATCAATGTATAAAATACGTAATGCGTAATGCAGTCTTATCGATTAAAATCCTATAACTGTCCTTGGCCTTTGATTATTACGTATATATATAAGAATTCCAGTTTAGGCCTAATCTTATATAGATTTTACATCCCATTAATCCCATCTATACTAATATTATAAATGCGAAAGTTTGGATGGATGTTTGTTACAATCACACCAGAACGGATCTTTATGAAAGGTATTACTTTTTATCCCGGAAAAATGTAATTTACCCATGGGATAGATTTGATTTTGTTTTTCACTAGGGACGAATCCGAGCGAAGCGAGGGTTAGTTGCTAGTGTTTAATAAATAAGATATAATTTTTTTTATTCATTGAATTTTTTTCATTGAATTGTAGAATAAAAGCATATTGTAAAAGAAAAGGGTCTACTATATCAAGAACAAAAACTTTCTTAAAACATTCAATCTAAGTAAGATCTTGACTCTTCAAAATATTTGAATTAGATATCTTCTTTATATTTCAACTTTTTTTTCCCGTTTTTTTTACATTTTGATTTCTTTTTGGTAAGCAACTAAACCTTGTTAGTCTCTAAGTTAGCTGATAAGCACGCTTCCTACATAAAAAAACAATAGCAATATAGCGATAGTTCTTTGCCGATTATTTTAAAATTTTGACACATCGAGAAACTTCACGAGAAAGTGCCGCAGCGATTGTGGTTATGTGTCACAACACTGTGGTTTTCCATGCACATATTAATTCCTCGCAGATTTCAAATTCTTGTTTTTCCGGTAAGCTTTGCTAGAGTTTATTTATTCCACAAATTTAGGCATTTTTGTCTCATTCTAATAAAATAGTTAATTTTTGTTTTTCATTCATCACACGATACGCCATGATGATGATACAATGAAATTAATCGATCGATAAATAGGTATCAAACTTTTCGTGACTTTTTTGTATAGAAAAATTTTTATATAAGGAGTAGGTACTACTCTTATAATCTATACCTACTAAATTATAAATGTGAAGGTTTAGATGTTTAATACTCAATCACGCCGGAACGGCTGAACGGATTTAGATGAAATTTGGCACAGACATAGTTTATAGCTTGGAATGGCACATAGGGTACTTTTTATCTCGGAAAATGTATGGTTCCCGTGGGATAGATTTGATCTTGATTCTCCAGAGGCAAACCCGAGCAAAGCTAGGATGAGCCGCTAGTATCTTCTATATCATCTATACTAATGTTATAAATGGATGTTATGAGAGCAGAGCAGTATTATAATAAATAGTCTATCTATTCCATACTAACCGTTAAAACGTAGGTACCTAGGGACGAACCCGAGTGAAGCAAGTCTAAGACACTAGTGTATAATATAAAAAATATTTGTATTTTACTTAGTGTTTCAGTTGAAATATTTAATGACTGATATAAAGCTATATATTATATTATTGAACATCATAGATAAGAGCAAAGATATAGTGTTTAAATTACCAAAAAGAAGTTTCAATATTGATAATGATAAGAATTACGAGTTTCATAATTGTATTAATCAAATCATGTGATTTAATTGTGATTATTTTTTTTTTTATAAATTGTATGTTGGTAGTATTGGAATAATAAATTTCAGGCATTTTACCTAATTCGGTATCAAATAAGATAACAATATATTTTAATATAAAATGGCTAAGAAGTTTTATTACATTTATTAGCCTATTTTTAGAAAAAGTTAATGTGGGTCATGTTGGTTAAGTTTAGATTATAAAAGAAATTTTTTAAGGTCACAAAGGTTAAAGGTCAGAAAATAATTTAAGGAAATTGTTAACATAAAAAATAAACAATACATATATGGAAATTAATAAGTAACCTTATGTGAATAGCACCTACAAGGCTTTACTAAATTTGACAAACAATATTTTGGACTTATTAGGACCTCCCTTATAAGTCCTTTATAAGGACAACATCAACATGATTTATTTCCATAGGTATAAAATATAACATCTAACTTTAAATTGCTACAAACCAAGACTGTAAAGTAATAAAAGCGAGAGTGCAATAATGGTCTTATTGCCATCAGTAATCTTTTTCAATCAATTTTTATTGAAAGGATTATTAATGTAATTGCATGTAACATGTAACAAAATACCTACATACATACAATTATGTTTAGGACATAAGTATAATTCCATATAAATATAATATAAAAGTTAAACATATAATAATTAGCTAAACTTATTTTTAATTTTAATTAGCTAACAGAACAAAAAAGTGAAACAAGATGTAATTTATGTGCATTGCCTTAAAGGCTTTATATAAAAATAAAAAAAAATAAAAATCTTTTATTAGCGAGCAACATAGGCTCATAGTTGGTTAGTACAATAATTACTTAAGAACATTGTTAGTAAAACAAAATACAGATAAAATAAATAAATAGCTACCATAGGGAGATTAATCCAGTCACATTTTGTACATGTAACTTGATAAACCTCCCCATGGTGGGCCCGTCCAGTCTTTCCGCAAATACCTTCAGGATGCTGTTGGTGCTTGCCCTCACCCTTTGTATCACAGACGCCACCTTCTTACGCATTATCGCGAAATAATCGTCAGTGTGTGCATCTGCAAACATGCCTGACGCACTACAATAATAAGGGAGCCTCAACAGCACCCTGAAGGCATTATTATATTGAACTCGCAGGACGTGTGCCGCTCTTCGAGTACAGCTAGCCCAAAGGCTGCTGGTGTAAAATGTTTGGCAGTAAGCCTTAAACAGTGTAATTTTAACAGGTTATACTGTTGAACTGGTACATTGTGTGAGGTAATGTGAATACATTCAATTATACATATTATATAGCAAACCCACCACTCCTACTTCTGCCATTTTATACATACTGCTAAAATAAAATTTAAAAAATTACATAATCAGTCACAATTTATAATTTAATGAAGTTATTTTTATATTTATTGACCACTCTCAAAACAGATGATGTACTCAATTTTACTGTACTTTTTGTGTGAATGTTACATGATTTTAGTATGCACACAATTTCATTATAATATTTTCTTTTATTCCTATGTTTACATTGATTAAAATGACATTAATAATATAATTATATTTATTATTTGAATACAGACAACAATTATGTAAAGTATTTAAATTGCAATAAAGTTGTGAAAAGTTTTCCTTTAAAGTATTATTAATTTCATCGGAATTTATTAATTCATTTACATAATCTTATACTCTAGTGTTTGAAATAAGTGATGCAAATTGTAGGTTTATAATTGCTATAGTAGATAACTCGTGGATTTTAGCATAATACCTATGTATGCACTTTCTAAAAATATAATGTTAAGATGGTCCCTACAAAATGCACCTATTTCTAACTTGATGGTGATAGAAAGATAAAGAAATCAATAGTCGGACAGACACCATATCAAACTGGAGCAATATTTTTATGGGATAAGAGATAAATAAATTGGGTCAGTTAAAATATATTGCCGACAAAGAAAATAATTGCTATAACTTGTGCTCACCCAAATGAATGTTATAGAACATTAATGCCTACTTTGAATTTACTCGATATAAAAAGGGGCGTTTTATACTTACGTCTCGAAATTGTACGAGCCCCAATTCTCCAAGTTCAGACACGCATGCATAGGCTGCTTCACTCTGAAGAAAAAGTTGACACAAAGTCATTTCCTCACTCCGAAACAACGACCCCATTTTTGGTATTTTTTTTCACCAACTTTACACGAAAAAATAAATCCTATCTATCTAGGTTCGTCGCATCCGCCTGCGAACGGACATCGGCGGCGACGAAACCGAAATAAATGGAAATCGATCAATATGAAAATCAAGCGAGCTGAGTCGTCATCGGTGCGCAACGCGACATTTAATCAGGGATAACATATAAAAAAATAATAACAATTTAAAAAAAGACTATACTTAAAAGAACATGAATGTATTTTCCATATAATAATACTCCCTATAAATTATAAATGTTACTATTAAATACGAACTAATATGTTATTAAAAAATGTCAAAGTAAGTATAAAATTAAAAGTATAAAATTCATAAAATATTATTTTTTGTTGCTGGAAGCATTGAACCGCAGGCAGTATTTATTTGTCATCCATGGGCAGTATTTACTATTTACCATTTATTTATCATCCATGGTATATTTTACGAAGTACATTTTAACAAAATTATATGTCAAGGGAAAAACTTTGAGAAAATTATAATAATTATGTAATTTACAAATATAAATTTATCAATTTCAAGTATAATTATTTAGATTAAATATCTAAAATGCATGCTCTTAAATATAGTTGTATATGATAATTTTTCTTTACGAAAACAGCTACATAAGTTTTAAAACTAACTTTAGAATAACTTTAATTTGATATTTTATTGACCTTTTCTCTCTTTCTTTTTATAGGACATGTTGTAATTTGTATAGCTTTCTCATATTCTGAATAAAATGAGATTGAATTTGACTGTTGAGTGTTGACTTTGAGTTGTAATCTCCATAATCTGTGCTTACAGCTTTGAGTGTTGACATTTGACAATTGACATTTGTGTGGGAGTACCTAGAAAATTGAGGTTATAGATCCCGGAGTAAATTAAAAATAATTTATTAATTTTAGACTGAGATGAGATTAAGTCGCCAATGAAATTCATATCGCAATGGTATAGTACTTGATTACTATGTCTTATGATTAAATGCCGGATTAACCAAAAAGGCAAAATATTATGTTTTAATTAGTAACTATATTTATTTGATTTTAGGCTTTACTCGGGGCTCAATTGGTTATAACACTGATTATGGTATCAGTAATACAGAAGCTAGGAAATTATTCATTTGCAAGATGGTTATTATGTTCTCAAGGCTTATATCGGTATTTATATCCAGATAATAGTGAATTAAAGACTTTGGCGGGAGTGCCGAAGGATAAACCAAAAGGAAAGAAAGGCGGCAAATATGAATCAAATGGCAAACCAGAAACGTTTCATGTTCCTAGGAGCTTAGATATCCAACTAGAAACAGCTCCAGTTACTCCTTTAGATGTTGTTCATTTAAGATTCTACACAGAATATATTTGGATAGTAGATTTTTCACTATACACTGCCATTGTTTATATTATGTCAGAGGTAGGTATCATAAAATGCGATATAAGTTATAATTAATAAATGTAGTTAATTATAATATGTAATTAATACTATTACATATTATAAATGACAATATTAAAGTTTAGATTTATTGTTAATCTGAACTTATTCTTGTTTTTTCCAGATTTACACATCAATATTCCCATTAAAAGATGAATTCAATTTGAGTATGGTATGGTGTTTGCTGGTTGTGTTGTTTTCATTGTATCCTTTAAAAATACTAATTATATAAATTCAATATATTTTTACTTTTTTTTTAAATGTTAGGTCAGTGTTATATTGTTAGACAAGGTATTAAATCACTATGTCTTTATGTATTTAGTAATTTTCATTATTTGGTAATATTAACTTACATGATTTATTATAAAACATTAATAATTTATTAAGTTTAAAAGTCTATTTTTTAGCAATATCAATTTTTAAAAGAATATAACAATACAATCCTGAATATTTATTCAGTAAAATACTGTTGTCTCTCACAAAGCAGTACTTCACAAGCGAGGAGTCTATTGGGGAAAGATCTACTTGCATTGTGGCATTTTGTGTATTTTTACTTATAGCTATGATCGTATTGATTGTGGATGAAAAAAATTTGGAAGTAGGTGTGGACCCAGCGTATGATAGTTTTTATGATAATGCATCAAAGTTTTTAGAAAATCAAGGGTTGACTTCAGTGTGAGTATTTAAGTTTTTGATAGTTTAGAATAAAATTGTAATAAATAACAAGCAACTCACCCTCACTTCACCCGGGTTAGTTCCTAGGCATGTTTTAACAGTTTATATGGAATATATCGACTATATATTATGTAGTATAAATATAAATATAGATATTATGATGAGTTGTATATCTCTTACTTGAGAAATGATTGATTCCCCATACAAACTTTCATTCCCCTTTTCATTCTTTTAAAGGATGATTACCAGGATGAAAACTCCTATGTCCTTCCCAGGGTCTCCAACTATCTCCATACCAAATTTCTACTAAATCGGTTTAGTGGATTTTTTTGTTTATCCATTACAAACATATTTTTTTTTCTTTATATACCTATGATATAATTATTTTTATATAAATAATAACTGTTACTATTGTCCACTTATTTATTATAACTAATAATTATATTTCAGTTCTTTTTTCTTCGACACATACATACAAATAGACAGTTACATATAAATGAAAAAATAAATTTTTGTATTATTTTTACTTTATAGAGGTCCAGCTTCAAAATTGGTATTAAAATTCTCATTGGCTGTGTGGGCAGCAATAATTGGCACATTGTTCACATTCCCCGGTCTCCGAGTGGCTAGGATGCATTGGGATTCATTGAGGTAATTCTTAATGTGAAAAATATTGAAAATGATATACTATATCATTATATGATATACTATAATATTAACTTTAAAAACAAATGTTTTCTTTAATTTTAGATACTATGGAGACAACAAAGTTAAAGGTCTATTACTGAACATTAATTTTGCTATGCCATTTGTGTTAGCTATGCTGTGGGTTCGTCCAGTTGCAAAACATTATTTGGCTGTCAGAGTATTTAGTGGCATGGAAAAACCTCTGTAAGTTAATATAATATGCAAGTAGTTATTCCTATTAAAGTACTTTTGTAATATATTCATAGGTATTTTACGTTTATATGTACTTCATTTTATAAGTTTTTAGTATTTAAAGTTATTTTGTATTTGCTCTACAATATTAGTTGAAAAGTATTAATTTTATAACTATCGACTTACCCCCTTAAGGGATGATTTCCAGGATAAAAATTATTCTATATCCTTCACAGAGTCTCAAACTATCTTCTTACCAAATTTCATCTAAATCGGTTCAGTAGATCCAGAGATTACCCCCTACAACTTAACAAACTCACAAATCACAAACTTTACCCCTTTATAATATTGGTATAGATAATTCATTCTGTTTTATATTCTAGTATGACAACTCAAGCATTCGACACTCTCCGTCTCATCCTAGTAATAGTGACTATAGCACTACGCATAGCACTGATGCCACGACAACTGCAAGCATACTTGGATATGGCACAGCGTAGACTTGATGTACAAAAAAAAGAAGCGGGAAGAATAACCAACATCGATTTGCAAAAAAAAGTAAGGCATATATGTACTCTGTACTTTATATTATACAGCCTAGGACATAGCTTTTTACCCGACTGCAAGGGAAGGGTTATGTTTTTCGCGCCTATCTTTGTATGTTTGTTTGTAATATTCTTTATTCCCTCATATCTTCCAAACTTATTTTTGTTCAACAGATTGCATCAGTGTTCTACTATCTGTGTGTAGTGGCGTTACAATATGTATGTCCGATCATCATGTGTCTATACTTTGCCCTCATGTATAAAACTCTGGGAGGATACTCCTGGTCCTCACTGTTGTATGATGAAGGGAGTGAGAGTAACTCTAGTGAGGGTTCAGTTATTAACTTAGAAGGTATGGAACAGTTCCAGATGGCGTGGGAGAATTTGAAAATGGTAAGCCTTTTTAATTCCTAAATTTAAAGTTTATTTTCTTAAGTAAGTAAAGAGGATTTCTGATGACATACTACAATCTTCCATTTTATCTTTATTATTAGTTGCCACTAATGTTGAGTTGTAGATCCTAAGGTCCTGAGTTCAAGGTCCATATTTTTATTTGTTGTCATAATACAATATTTTAAAACCATTGAACTGATTGAACCTGAGAATAGCCACTATAACTCCTCAATGAGTACTACTGCAGCTTTCAATTTACCTCATTTAATTAGTGTGTAATTAGTATGTAATTAGTGTGTAAAGTGTAATAATAATAAATACTTTTTTTTATTAACAGATATTCACTTCAGAAGTGTATAGAGGAGTGTTTGGCTTCGCGACCTGGTGGTGTTGCTTTGCGTGGTTCATCACCACCTCCCTCGGCACCATGTATCAGACTTACTTCAGAATCTCATGATCTTAGTGCTTTAATATCTAGTCTTAGCTGTATAGTGTATACATATATTATATTTATTTATTTAATTAAATTGGAATTGCGCCTTTATTGGAAAAAGGTAGACTTATTTATTTTACAAGTTCATATAGTGTAGGTTTCCTGCGAAGTCATTGTTATTTAGTACATGTATTTTATTAAATTAATGAAAAAACTACTAAAATTAATTTATTTTATTAAGTTTTTTCGCAAAATTATTTCAGATCAAGTAAAAAGCAATCCTAACTATAACATTCTTTACAAACAGTTTAAATCAATTGAGCTTGTTAATAAGATTAACTATAAATTTTTGCAGTTTATTAATATTATTTTAACAGGACCCAGTATTGCTTTATGCAGTGTTTATTTTTAAATTTAATATGTGTTTGAGTTGTCAAGATACAGACAAATGTTCCTTTATTTTTTATGTACATAAAGCATTTGAAAATTGTCTTGAATTGAAATTGGATTGTTTATATTTCGTAATTTATAATATATGTATTTATTGTAGAGAACTATGTTTTTAAATGGTTTTTTTTTTGTAAATTTGAAAAAGACTATAAATGTTTTTTTTTGTTTTATATTTTGGATAACGTTAGTTTGTTTTGGGAGTGTGTCGATATTTTTAGCTCAAGTTATGTGTTTAAGTGTAATTTATTGTATTACTGTTTTTATTAAACATTTTGCAGTTTGGGTTTTGACTTTATTATTATTTATCCATTCCATTAAAATTTTTCTATGGCCATCTATTCCCAAATTGGATAGATAATGTTTCCATGTAAGCTGGCATTAGCTAATCGCTGCTATTTTTTTTTCTTTCAAATACGGCTGCAGCGCACAAATAAACTTGTATCAATAGAAAATACTTACCTAAATAATTAATAGTAATACTTCTCAAGTAAATATTTACTAGGTCATACATTTTTTATTTAAGTGTCCTCTATTCGTGTTTTGTCGTATCACTAAAAAACGACAATTTAGAAAATTTTATTTATTAATTATTCGCGTTTTATCGTACGCCCACAAATTTACATATCGTACGCCCGCAAATTTAGAAAAATAATAAAGTGATCCAAATGGTGGCCCGCGGCAAGGGAAAAATGACCGTTAATAAAATGTTAAAATAAAAAGCAACAGGAGTGCAGGACAGTATTTGGCAAAGTTTGTACATTTTTAAATTATGAAACATAATATGCATGTGCATAATACTTTATCATATATTATGGTAATTCAGTGAAGTTCTTCAATAAAAGATATGGTAAAATAATAATTTTAAAACTTTAATTTTAAAATAAAGCCAAGTTTAATTTCAATTCCTTAATCCTGGAATTGAGAAAAAATAGGTATATTTATATATAATATCTGCGTAAATTTATTTAAAAAATAGGTAAGGTAGGTAATTGTAAAGTTTTTATTGAAACTCATTTCACAACAATTAATAACTTAGGTTTAAGATAAATTTTAAGAATATAACAACAAACAATTTGCTGTTGCTTTTAAAAATTCTAACTTAAAACAATAAATAAAATAACGCAAACGCAATGCGACTTAAACATACTGCAATTTTTGTATTGATTTATTTTAACGGTTTTATGTCTGTATGTGTATAGTCTGTGGCCTCTGCTTACCAATCAAATTCAATGTGCCTTTAGTAATCTATAGTGCATTACATAACACAACATTTTTATCGATATCGATAAATGTGAATTTATTATTATTATTTTTTTGATTAAATAAGACACGTATGTGAATCAAATTGGAAAAGTCACCTTACTTATTACGAGGAGATCAAGTTGCATGTTTTATTATATATCCTTTATTGCACAAACATGTAACAGGACGATGTACAGAAAAAAAATGCATGATGTAAAGGGTAATTAATCTACTAAGCCGACAATTAATCATAGTATAATATAACGAAGAGTGAGCTGTACAATAAAGAAAATATAATTATTATAACATTAAAATCCTGCGTTGGAATTCATATAGTAATTTTGGAGCCTATTTAATTTCAAACGTTTGCTTAACTTTACTAGACTATTATTATACTAATCTATTATCAGTATTACCAATTCTCACACGCGGTTATTCTTGCTAGTTGCCTTTCAATACTTGCAAACTTTGGAGAACGGAGATGCAAGTCCATTATATTATTTACTAAAAGAGAAAATGAAGTATATATTTAATGATCTCCGTTCCTAAATAAATAACATTAAAATGAAATCGTAAAGTAATAATATTATATAAAACCTCGATACTGGCACAACACTTAATTAACACAAAATCTCTCGTTCCGTCATGGATGTTCTGGAATAAAAATATTCATCCAATCATTACAACGCGCGCCAAAAGTGCTTCAATCCTATTGGTCCACGGCGAGGAATGTTCCAGAAAAGTCTAGTGACATCGAGCGATTACGTACTCGCATATAAAGTGCTTGCACCGCGTCATACGCCATCTTACTTTGTGAAAAGAGGCCGACAATCGCGCACGTTTGCTGAGTGTACTACTATTTAAGTCTTCATAGTTAAAAGAATAAAGCTAAGTTAAAAATGTGAGTATTTAAGATATTTTTTAAATTATTCTTATTCTCATTTAATTTATGTTCTTATATTTTAGAAATGAATGTTAAGTTTTTTTTCCAAAAATTATAGTCTGACGCAATTGGTATTCTCAATTGGGGAAGTTCCTTGAACTATCTTTCCGTGATTAGTCATCAGTTCCTTTTTTTACTAACCTATAAACTAATAGGTTATTAATTTTATTATTTCATCAAATTCTTGCTGATTCATTCTCTTGTTACGGGTTCTTTGCCCTTCCTGTCTGTCACTATGTAACTTACACGTGGTAACGCCCTTCAAATATTTTAAGTGTTACATTGTGTATATTATTTGTTACCTAACGGTTAAAATGAACACGCATTGTTCTTCAGTGAACTTTCCAGAACGTTCGTCTAATGTTCATCGATTACATGCTTTCATAGTGCGATGGCTGCCATGCGTAAAACGCGTGATGATTTCATGAGTTGACTGCCTATAGTTTAGATAACAAAATTTGTGAGCATTTTAGAACTATATTATGGTATTGACTTTCCGTGTTTTATTTCTTAATTAGTAAAAGTATTTTTTAATAAGTAATTAAATAAAACTTATCACCGTACCCATTTGGTCCACAAAGCAGTCGTTTAGCTATCGTATCAAATCAAATACTATTATGTATACTAATTATCGATTTTCTATTGCAGATGGCAAAAGCTCCCGCTGTAGGTATTGATTTGGGTACCACCTACTCGTGTGTGGGTGTATTCCAGCACGGTAAAGTGGAAATCATCGCCAATGACCAGGGCAACAGGACCACTCCCTCATATGTCGCGTTCACCGACACTGAGCGTCTCATCGGAGATGCCGCTAAAAACCAGGTGGCGATGAACCCTAACAACACTATTTTCGGTAAGATTTTATTGAGTTGATAGAAGTTACAATTTGGTTTTTATAAATATTAAGAGAAAATAATGAACATGCAATAAATTTAAAGGTCGGTCAAGTTTATCAAGATAATAACTTGTGAAAAGATTATAAAAATGAGTCATATTTTTTCTAGTTTAGTAAAGAAAAATTTTCCTGTGATTTTCCATAGTTTCATAATATGAAACAAAATTTTATATTTTATTAACATTGTTACAAGGATGTTTTATTACAAACTCTGAATTAATGGTATTTTAAGTTTTTATAAATCCTAAATCATATAGAAAATATATGAATGTATGTAATATACCACTACTTATGTCATAACTTAAAACAAAACGCAGACAAAGGAGCATTCCTATTCATTACTACCAAAATAATAAGACTACCTAAATTTGTTTCTGCTTACAATAGTTATTTTTTACGACATACATTTGAAGTATGACCAATATGTACTTCCTGTTATCTATATTTACTCATGCGTTGAAAATTTGTTGTTTGCTTGTTGAATAGATATTATAGATGTTGTTGATCTGCAAAGAGCTGGGCTGTTTTATTCTATAAACTACTGACTCACCCTCGCTTTGCTCGGGTTCGTCCCTACTTACATTGTAACTGAAAAAAGTAAAAGCGCCATCTGTGAATACACTATACAAACCCATTTAATTGCTAATTTTTCAATAATGAGAAAAATTCAGCAAAATGTACGCAATTTTCATTTATAGGCGCATTATTTCATTTCTTTTCACTTACTATTAGAATATTTTTAAAACCTATAGACTTGTACCTTTTTGGGTTCTATTTTTTTTGTCTTTTCTTAATTTAACACAATTTTAAAATGAAATGTAATATATAATGTCAAGCCAAATGGATTATTGGTTTATATTTTTATCTAGACTCCTAGAGATCCTAGGTCATTGCTATAAAACCAGTTTATTTTTAAAATATATTATAGTGATATCATAATTTTTATCACACATTAGTAACATTGCGATCTTGTATGGTAATGTAGATTTATTCAGTTTTTAATGATGATAACCAATATACTAGACTAGAGTCTCTGAACATAGTGAATGAGAAAAGTAATCTGAGATTATTTTTGTAAATATTGTAAAAATATTTGAGATAATTCAGATTTTAATAAGATTGTTTTTTGTTACAGATGCCAAACGACTTATTGGTCGCAAGTTCGAGGATGCTACTGTACAAGCCGACATGAAACATTGGCCATTTGAAGTGGTCAGTGATGGAGGCAAACCAAAGATTAAGGTAGCATACAAAGGTGAAGACAAAACCTTCTTCCCCGAGGAAGTAAGCTCAATGGTGCTTACAAAGATGAAGGAAACAGCCGAGGCATACCTCGGCAAAACGGTGCAAAACGCAGTCATCACGGTTCCAGCGTACTTCAACGACTCACAAAGGCAGGCCACAAAGGATGCAGGTACCATCTCTGGCCTTAACGTTCTCCGAATCATCAATGAACCCACTGCTGCTGCGATTGCGTATGGTCTTGACAAAAAAGGAAGTGGAGAACGTAATGTCCTTATTTTCGATCTCGGTGGTGGTACTTTCGATGTGTCAATCCTGACCATCGAGGATGGTATCTTCGAGGTTAAATCCACCGCCGGTGACACGCACTTGGGAGGCGAGGACTTCGACAACCGCATGGTGAACCACTTCGTCCAGGAATTCAAGAGGAAGTACAAGAAGGACCTCACTACCAACAAGAGAGCGCTCCGTAGGTTAAGAACCGCCTGCGAGAGGGCGAAGAGGACCCTTTCTTCCTCTACCCAGGCGAGCATTGAAATCGATTCTCTCTTCGAGGGTATCGATTTCTACACATCCATCACCAGGGCTCGTTTCGAGGAACTGAACGCCGATCTCTTCAGGTCCACCATGGAACCCGTCGAGAAGTCACTCCGCGATGCTAAAATGGACAAATCTCAAATCCATGATATCGTACTCGTCGGCGGTTCCACCCGTATTCCCAAGGTGCAGAAGCTCCTTCAAGACTTCTTTAACGGCAAGGAGCTGAACAAATCCATCAACCCCGACGAGGCCGTCGCATACGGAGCCGCGGTGCAAGCTGCCATCCTGCACGGCGACAAGTCCGAGGAGGTGCAAGATCTGCTGCTGCTCGACGTGACCCCACTGTCGCTCGGTATCGAGACCGCCGGCGGAGTGATGACCACGCTCATCAAGCGCAACACCACCATTCCCACCAAGCAGACCCAAACCTTCACCACCTATTCGGACAACCAGCCTGGAGTACTCATCCAGGTGTACGAAGGCGAGCGCGCCATGACCAAGGACAACAATCTCCTCGGCAAATTTGAGTTGACTGGCATCCCTCCCGCGCCTCGTGGCGTTCCCCAAATCGAGGTCACCTTCGATATCGACGCTAACGGCATCCTCAACGTGTCCGCTGTCGAAAAGTCTACCAACAAGGAGAACAAGATCACCATCACCAACGACAAGGGCCGTCTCTCGAAGGAGGAGATCGAGCGCATGGTCAACGAGGCGGAGAAGTACAGGAACGAAGACGAGAAGCAAAAGGAAACCATCCAGGCCAAGAACGCCCTGGAATCCTACTGCTTCAACATGAAGTCCACCATGGAAGATGAGAAGCTCAAGGAGAAGATCTCGGACTCTGACAAGCAGATCATCCTGGACAAGTGCAATGACACCATCAAGTGGCTCGACTCTAACCAGCTTGCTGATAAGGAAGAGTATGAGCACAAGCAGAAGGAGTTGGAAGGTATCTGCAACCCGATCATCACGAAGATGTACCAGGGTGCGGGCGGAGCCCCCGGCGGCATGCCTGGTGGTATGCCCGGCGGTATGCCAGGCTTCCCAGGCGGAGCACCCGGCGCTGGCGGCGCAGCCCCCGGTGGCGGCGCCGGACCCACCATCGAGGAGGTTGATTAAACGAAACATTCCACACCACCAAGCAAGATCTTCTCAAGGTTAACGCCTCTGAATTGCAAATAAAATGATTGTAACTCATTCTCACTGGTTTTATTTATCCACTTGTATTGTTATATAGGAATATAGCATATTAATAATTAGGAAGGTACAAAGTCTGAATGAATTATGGAAACAAAATATTAAAAATTACAGTCTTGTTTGTGTAACTAATTTACTTTGACAGTGCAGTACTACAGTAAAAGTACTTTTTTTTTCTCAACTTTGGCACTAAATTTTCGATCCAAATATTGTTATTTCATAAGGTTTAGGATCACATCTATACATATATTAAAATTGTAATTACGTCGAATCTGTACATTAAATATTTTTTGGAATATCTTATTGAAATAAACATCGATACAGACGCCGAATCTATAGTTTTTAGAATTTTTGTCTGTTATCGCATCAAAGAAAAACCACTGGAGGGATTTTGTTGAAATTTGGTATGGTGATAGCTGGTTATCCGGGTCAACATATAAGATATTTTTACTGCGGAAAATGTCTCATTTCTGAGAAAAAATAACAAGACTGCAATGTAAGAGTATACTAATATGTAAAACCTAAGAATTTGGTTTTTAGTTATCTGAACGCGGGCGGAGCTGCGGGCAATGCCAGTATGAGTATAAAATCTTAAAGTTCTGCCAGATTCCGATGGAGCTTCAGGCACCATTTTGAAAAAACTTGGCCGATATCTCTGAAACTGCACTTTAGGGCAAAAGTTACCTACTGAAACTATTTTTGTAGAGAAACAAATTTCGTATCTTGTTTCCTGATTTTTTTTTAAAACCGTTAACGATTTATGGCCTATTTAATGAACCGGTTATTCTATCTCGGCCGATAACTCTTAAATATTGGTTTAATCAATAAAATACATCTTTATTTTTAAAGATCCAAATATTTAGAATTATCGTTTCTAATTTATAACATTGTGATTTCCCTCATTAAGTTATATTGAGTACTGAATACTTTATTTTGTGCCTGCATTGAGCCCTGAAAACGTCTACAAGATGATGTTTGTAGAATATTGATACCACGTTATAAGTATATAATATACTAATGCAACAAATGCCTCGGTGGTGTCACTACACTGCTAGCATGTACGGCTGCACACCCGGAGGTCCTGGGTTCGAGTCCCGGGTCGGGCCAAGTTTAGTTATTGAGTCTTTTTATATAGTAAGCCTCAGTAACAGCCCGGAGTTGGGAAGTTGGCGGTGTTTCACCGCCGTGCCTAGGAGAGCACGTAAAGCCGTCTACGGTACTACGCCTTAACTCTCACCGGTCGTGTGGAACAGTCGTCCCATCGGAGTATGAGAGTGACAGGAATAGAGAGTGCACCTGTGTCTGCGCGTACACTTGAGCACTATAATATCTCCTGCGCAGTTGGCTAGTCTCAATGAACATCATCATCAATATACTAATATATAGACTATAGTATATCTATTCCATACTAACCATGAAAACGAACCGAGGCTGAGTCGCTAGTAGATATTAGATAAAACCGAGTTATTAAATAAATAGTTATTACGAGTATGTTGATATAAGATATACCTGCAATTAAGTATATATGGAAGATGTATCTATTCGTAGAATTTTCCTTTTAAAGAGATATAGCCTGGGCCAGTGTTTCCTTATACGAGTATGTAAGACCAATTATGGTTAATTATATTTTTAATAACATAGATTTATTAAACTAGGTATAACTGACTCTACAGTATATTTAGTGTTCTATTGAAGCATGTTTGATTATGGAATTTTGAGTCTCGCACCAAAGAGATTTTGTGAAGTGCCAATATCATTTTTAGCATGACTATATTATGTTAGATACGCATGTACTTGCGTTTTTTTTTGAATTGCATATAAAATATTTCACATTGAATGCCTTTTAGTAAAGCTGTAAGTGGACCGTTAAATGCGAACTTATAATAAGAGAAAATCTTTAAGAAGATATAAGTATTTAAAGATACGTTTGGCTCAGTTTGTAATGATCCTACTTGCTGAGCCAGCGGTCGCGGGTTCGAGTCCCGCTGGGGGCATTCATTTGTGTGATGAGCACGAATATTTGTACTCCAGTTATGGATGTTTATATTTATAATATGTATGTATTTAAAGTTATATAATATGTGTAGTGTATCAACTATCTGGTATCCATAACACAAGCCTCGTAGCTTACCATGGAGCTAGATGGTGCTGTGTGTTAATGTCCTGTTATATTTATTTATGTTTATTATTTATTTATCGTCTTTTCTTTCACAAAAAGAAGCATATTTTGTTTCTGCTTTTAAAGACTTATAGATAAGGGAAAATAATACTAATAACATATTTTCATACATTACGAAAATAACACTCGTGTACAAATAACATTTATTTGGTTTCATATTCATCAACATAACATTTTGGCTTACGTAACAGCTAAATAATATAATTTATAATAAAATTTGTACAAAGGCAAACCATAGCACTAACATTATACCTCAAAACATAAAATCGATATTTTGTTAAGTTTTAACCTTGATCATAGACACAGTCGATTTTCAAATCTATACACCAACTACCAAGGTACAATACTAGTTACAAAGTCCATTCGTCACCGAGTTGTTTTCAAGATTATCGTTAGATATTCTGTTCTAATTTGTACTTATAGGTACTTTGATTTGTCCGAACGAGGCATATAAGAGTTATTTTCATGTAAAAACTTTTGTTTTACAAGCAAATATACGTTTTTATATATTAAGCTGATTTAAAGACTTAACTGTGTCTATGATTGCTTCCTTAAATTTAGCCGGTTCTAAGATATTATAAAATCACACACGCTCTTTTTAAATATCTTTTTTTTTAATAAACAAAAAACCCGACTAAGCTCAAGGCAACAGGTTGTTTAACACATACATAAATAAATATGCCTCTATATCTAATATAACGTCGTTTAACAAATGTCGATCTTAAATATACCCAATATATTATTGGAGCTAACACTATCGGCAAAGCTTCTCTCTAGAAGCTTTAAGCACTTCGTTTCTAAAAATCTCAATTTATCAATAACCATTACCTAATTTAATCAGCTGGTAATATCGAATATTTCAAATATTTACATGGTCTGTATCACATGCAATAATAGGGTATTTGACTTTAACCATTTACTCTTAACTCTGAAAAAAAAAATAAACTAAATATATAAAAATAATAACTTTGTTTCACGTTATTATTTAAAATACGGTGCTATACAATATCACATCGCGATACACTATCCACTTCCACCAAAGCAGTGTCTTTTAAACTTTTATATTACAATTCATTCATTTCTAATAGTAATAATAATGAAATAATTAAAAAAAAATATTCGCCAAATACCCACTTCGTACTGAATTTAGTTACTCTAGATAAGTGGCTCCTTTATTTGAACTATCTATACTTAAAACCTGTTTATGAGCTATTACGGACTTTCAGAAATCTTAATCTATTCCAATGTGTACTAAAAACGCACCAAAAAGTAAATCAAAATGTATAGTAAATTCTATATTTCGATATGGCGTTCGGGGTTTGATGATAAAATAGGTTTGTGCTTATCATAAGCGTAACTAGAACTCGAAACTGAATCGGGAGTCAAGTGTTTGTCCATTCGTCACTTCACATACCTACGTTATCTCGAAAACTGCGGCTTCATGTCTGATGCCAACTGTCATGACGTCAAAATATTATAATAGTAATTTTTGGTAGCAATCTAGAATCTGTTATTTCTTATCTTCTCATTATATTTAATCAGGATAATACTACATTTTTAACACTATGGGTAGAATATTTCGAAAATAATAAATTGTCTACTAACACTAATTTCACCTCAGTGATGATATGACCGATGTGGGTAAGTTAAGCCGCGTCCTAGACTTCATATATCTAAAAATGAATACATATATAAATTCAAAATAATAATAATTCGTAAAAAAATTGTATTATCCATGAATTCAACCAAATAATTTAACAAGCCGTCAAATAAATCAATATTACCCTCAAGTTATAATCAACCAACGCGAATCCATCACCAATGACCAATCACAAGCCGTGCATTAGTTACGCCTATGTCGTCTCATTGTCAGTTATTGCCTACATCGCACGTTTATCAAGTCTTCGTTCTCGTTTCGCGACATGAGTCTATATAACTACATCCAGGCGACGGCGGGCGCGCCGTCGGAGGACAGCGAGTCTATCGACCTGATGGTCGTAGACCTTTGCTGTCAGTAAAGTGAGGAGCTGGAACACGGTCCGTCCACACCTTGTAACTGCTGGTCCGAGTTAGTTACCAACTGGAATAAAGATTAGTCCAAATGATTTAACTCGTCAATTTTATTTTGTATCTTTTACATCTACATACAAAATGGCAAGTTTAAAAACTATTAACAAGAATTGAATTGAGAAATGGAAAACTGATAGACAATTCAGGCCATGAAATTGAAATTCCATAATCGTTTGCGCAAATGGAAAACTCAATTTTAATTATCTAAGCGATGATATGTGGTTAGGCTTAGGACTTGTAATTTTTATATTTTTGGTTTTCTACTAACTTTACCTATTATCGATAATAGAAAATCAAGTTGTTCATCTGGGTTGTTCACTCTCAGCTCTGACCAATTAAGCTATTTCGTTACTTACCTGTTTAAAAAACATACTCTGTAGGTTTACCAAATTCTAGAGTTACATAAATAGAGGAGGATTTTTGGCGCCAACAACTGTTTCCTCTATATCATCTTATTTTTTAAGCTTTTAATATTTAAAACTAAAACTAAAAGTGATGTACTTACTTCTCTAATTTCACAAACAGCCGGCAGTAGCCCATCGGTGGAGTTGTTCGGTGAGCGTGGAGACGGCGTCGGTGCATGCTTCGGTAAGTCTCGGCCCGCCGCCATTTTATCGTGCAACTGAGCGAGACGCATGCTCATCTGTCTCCTTTCTTTCTGCTCTCTTTCTCTCTCCCACCTCTTCGCGCTGTAACTCCGAATCGACGACGAGCTACTCTGCACCGAACTTAGACTTGGACGTCTCGAACCTGAGTGGAGATTTTGCATCATTTTGGTCGTCAATTTAGTGACAAATATTGTTGTGCTAGGATTAATAGCTTCTTCTACTGGATTTTAAATTGAATTAGTGTTTAAAGCGTTATTTATATAGTATTTTCACAATCCTTACTTACAAGCGTCAAACATGGAAGGTGAAAATTCTGTGGTAAAATGTTATTCAAAATAAAAATGAAATAGTATTCTTGTTTATGATTCAAATATTTGTACATAAGATACGTTATTTAAAAATTACTCATATTGTTAATGAACAATGAAAAGAAATATCAATAGGATCAGGAACAACTTTTTGAAAAGATTAACAATACTTTAAAAATATTTTTTAACTACTTAAATTTAAATTATAATATATTACAAAAGACTTTTACCACGTGCTGACGAAGCATCCCATGCAACACACATGTGAAGACGGAAAGCGGAAGCGTCGTGCTTGGCGTGAAACTGAAGCATTGGCTAACCTTGACAATCTTTTGCCAAATGCAAAAGGCGTAGCTAAAGAACTTAAATAAGCTTAAGCTACAAAATAATGTAGCTTTAATATATTTCCAAAACTTTTCCTTAAACTTTAATCACAGTCTTCAAATTTTCAAATTGGATCAATTTTGCTGTATTGTGGTGTACGTAATCATTTGTAAATAACATAAATATGAAAGTGATTAATGATAGTTTAAAGTGTTAAGCAATTTGTGCTTTGATTATATTGAATGTAGTGTTAAGAGTAGATAGTAAGTAAATAGTCATTAATGTAAAGGCTTACGCCCCCTTCAGTTTCGTAGACAAAACAAAAGCTAATAGACACAAGAAAGAAACAAGGACCATGGCCATCTTGCTCGCGCCACACGAAGAGCGTAATGCGTCTTGCGACTTGCACACCACTAATCAATTCAAACTATTCTGCACCTCACAAGTCGACTTTCTACAATCGATATCGTTGATAGATAACTAAAAAAAAATATCTGAGAATGACATATTCTGGCGTGAAATATGTAACTGACTTCGACATGTCATTTTCATACATTTAATATTTTACCTAATGTTTAGTTATCTATTAGCCATAGCGATTGTAAGTCTTCTTGTCCAAACTTCTGGACCCATTCTACATGCAAATGATATGAAACTATCACATACCAAATATGTAACAATAAATACTCATCAATACAATGTTCTGCTAAACTGGCAAGGAATACACTGTAAATTATTGAATTTGAAATATTTTGAAAGATCACAATTCATAACCACTAGCGTACTTAATATATACGAAACTACTTTAACCTCTTAGCTTAGAAAGACCTTTTTAACTAAGAAAGAGCAAATATTTGAAAACTCTCATCAATTATCTCATATTATATAACAGATATTTTTAATAATTCAATATAATATCACTGATTGTTAAAAATGAATTGATAAGAGATAGTGCAGTCGCAGACCGTCGCTCGGTGGCCGCTAACACCAAAACGTGACATCTAACGGACACGAGCGACGTGGAACAACATGCGACCCCACGCTGACACTCCACGAATGCCTGCCATAAATAACATCAAAATCCCCTAATTTGTCTCTTTTTATCATAATATTTCAATTTGATTAAAATTTTAATTGAATTCGATTATACAATTATTTTCATAAGTACTCATTCCATCTTTAGTTAATATCAATTTATCTTTTTTTTTTCAAATCATACTAAATATTATAACTATTTATCCCAATAGTTTCCCATTCACAATACATAACAAATCTATCACACCGGTTCATCAATAGTAGGCATTAGGGGAGGTCTAGGCGTACACCAAATCGTGCATAGAGGGCCGCGCATACATCATCCGGATCACCTTTGGCGGCGCACTTGGGCGGGTGCGCGCCGCCGTCCCTTACGGCCTTCAGATGGCGCGAGATTAACAAGATGGCCGCCGTGCGCGCCGCACCTGCGCGGGACGCCGCCCGCCGCGACTCCCGCCGGGACTCCTCCAGCGTCCCGCTCGTGCAGCCGCTGCGGGATGACGCGCGGGACGACGCGCGAGTCGCGCTTAGCGTCCCACCTGTGTGTACATAGCATATATGAGTGATACTCATTCATTAAGAATGTCTCACAGCGGTCTATCAATGCGATAGCGCATAAATAAACACGCAAACATGAGGGCACTTTCTATTCCTGTCACTCTCATACTCCAGTGGGACGACAATTCGTCGATTAAGTTCGAAATAAATCGTCGATAAATTTCGTCGAAAGATCAGGCACAAGACCGACGGTTTTTTGTGCTCCTTGAGACACTTTTTCGTAATTAATCGTTGAGTGGAAAGTTTACTCAATAAAGGTAACAATCCTTATATCTAAATTGAGATATCTTCATGTGTAGGTATATGAAGAAACACTCGTAGAAATACTTCTTTATTTCTGTAAACTGAATAGATGGCATTACAAGCCATATTTATTCAATATGAACAGAGATATACCTTTATTTCTGTTATAGAAATTATTCTATTTTCTTACATTTTCGATTGTATTTATGTTAGCCAAATAGGCTAATCTTTAATGTCTACTAAAGATACTAATAAATAGGAATATTAAAGGTAAGATATAATACTTTCTTAGATTTACGCGAATATTTGATATTTTAAATAAAACTATCTTTTTGGATTATTTCGCGGATTTATTTTGATTTTTGGTTCACGACGTTTCGAATGCTTTACAGCAATCATGTTCACGGGACAGACTAAGGTTATAGACGTCTCAAAGGCGACATACACTTGTTACAGACAGTGCCTACCCACTATTTTACAAAAATGATTTTAAAAATTCAAAAACTCCAAGATAAAATTCCAAGATCTCACCAGTGTCATTAAGCGAGTACAAACAAGGCGGCGTGAGCCTTGCGTCGGCGAGATGCGCAGGGTGGTACCTCGCCTTCGTGTACAGGTGCAGGACCATGCACAGCAGCCCCGCCAGCACGAAGATGCCCGACGCTACTCCTAACAGCGTGGGCATGTCGGCTGTCAGCAGGACGAGATCTGGAAAGTTGAGTGATATGACAATGTAAATTGTCATAATACTTCCTTATGTTTACGCGAATATCTGACATTTTACATAAAACTATATTTTCGGATTTTTTCGCGGATTTATTTTGATTTTACAGAACAAATATGTTTTTCTCAACTAATTAATTACCCTCATTTCGCACAGGTGCTTCCCTAAATTCGTTCTAAATGTAAATATGTAGTAATTTAACCTTTTAAGACCTACAATTTTCTTGCACATTGTTATAATGTATCTCCTAGGTCTTATAGGTTTAGTCAGCGTTAGCTTTATTTTCTAAGGACGACTCGACAGAATCAGTTATAGTGTTTTCCTGAGGGAATTAAAGATTTTCCTGTTGTAAAAGGTATCGTAAATGTTGACCTATGTAATAACTTATCACTACTAAAAATTTAATTAAAATCAGTTCAGCACATTTTGCGTGAAATGCACACAGATATACAGACATAAAGACAACCACAAAAATATTAATAATATTTCATGTACATATTTCGCTAAGTTATTATTTTATTATATGTATCTATAAATGATAATATTTTATATATCTACCTTCCGTGCAGAAAATGCGCTGTGTGGGCCTCGAGTGGCTTGTGGTGTGGTAGCCAGAGTCGCATTGGCAAAACGCGTTATGATTGACTTGGACACATGACGCGTGCAGGTCGAAAGCTCGACATGTCGCTTGATAGAAGCATTGCTCGCCCAATTTCTTTGCTGCAATCCAAAAATATGACATTATTATAATTGTAAAAATAAGAAGTTTGTGATAGTGTGTGAAATCGATATATTTCAGATCAGGATATTTTTTTTCTTCTTTATCAAGAATAAAGAGTTATTTATGTATTTTTTTTAAATATCAGTCCAATGTTTATGATTTTCCTAAAGCTTCTTTATTGGAATGCAAAAAAACAGACAGATGAATGTATTTACTAATAAATTTAGTAAGGACTAGTAATTGGCGATTAAGAAGGATATGTAGAGGAATTTACTTGTTTCTATTTTACCATGTCAGCAATTTGAGAGAAATTTCGGACAAGTTTCCTTACATATTAATAGAGGTTGTCTTACACACTACAGCAAAGTTGAATTCGTATTAGTGCTTTCGTAAATTACTTATCACAGAAATAGTTTATCCGTGAATGCATCTAACCACCTAACACGGGTGACCTGTCAACAACACTGCCCGCACTCAAGTAGGTCACGCTGAGTGTAATTTAGTAACTGTGACCCTAAAATGGCAATTAACCTAGCACGAATTTGCTGTTGGAAATAATGATATCATTTCTATTGATGAATTTGTGGCTCGAAACCAAAGTCAGTCTCAGTGTATAGTAGACTTCGAAAAATTTTCCAAATTTCATCTAACGGATCTAGCGGTTTGGTCATGAAAATATAATAACCAAATAAACTTGCGCAATTACAGCGTTATTACAGAGTTTTATTATATGTATAGATTAGCGACTCACCCTCGCTTTGCTCGGGTTCGTCCCTAGGTACATTTTAAATTAAAATGGATATAGTATGTTATCCTTAAGAGATAGCCATATGCCATCGAGGACTTTTCTGTAGACCTAAATAGGATACATAATTTCACCATACATTATTTTGTTATATCTCAAAGGTTTTAGGCAGCGTTTTCGTTGAAAGCTCCCAGATACCTCCAACAAATATTTTAGACAATGTATACAAAAACTTAACAAATTATATACTCAAACCTTCCTTTTGAATCACTCCGTCATCAAAATCGGTTGCGTAGTTTTAAAGATCTAAGCATACATAGGGACAGACAGACAGCGGGAAGCGACTTTGTTTTATACTATGTAGTATGTAGTGATATAGATTGCAAGATGTTGAGTAAGTTCAGGTACAAAGTGACCATCGGTCATCAATTCTGAGCTATTCACATATATCAGTAGTCACTTACGTTTCGCACAACCCTTAGCAACCCCCAACGAGACGGGATGTTTGGGGTCGCACTGGCAGGAATTACTCCGCGGCTCACAGTACACGTGCAACAGACGGGAGTCGCATTTGAATTCACACGGAGAACCCAAGTACATGCCCTTCTCTGAAAATTAAAGAATTACATTTTATTTCTAAATATTCATCTTAAAACATATTTATTAGTACATATTTATTTATTTTACATTGTTCATTCATTGAACTTATAATTATGGGCATATTATTAAAAACTAATTTATGGAGATATTTGGTTCACAAATGGTTCAATTCAATTATTTGTTGAACGAATTTTAGGCGTTCCAGATTACTAAATAATGATTTGCTAAACATTTTGCATCTGTTATAGAACAACTCTTTGTAAATCCAAATTGTTTCGTGTGAAATGGATTGTGCTCATGAAAATTGTAAATAGTACTGGTAACATTTTACCCGAAGTTGTTAAAGCTGTGATAGTTGAAAATTTATTTGCTTCCAAACTACTGTCAGATTTAAATGTTGGATTTGGTGAACTCGAACAGATGAACTTATATACATACATACATATATATATATATATATATATATATATATATATATATAAGTATATCTCAATTATCTTATGTTAAAAACATATATTTTGACCAAATTTTCTAGGTCTATATTGTATCAAAAAACTGTTATGTAAAAAGACTTTTAAAATTATATAGAACGACTAGCGACTCACACTCGCTTCCCTTGGGTTTGTCCCTTCTTACTTTTTAACGTTTAGTATAGATTTCTCAGACATGACGTATTTCCCGCAGTGAAAAGTATCATACCAAATTTCATCAAAATCTGTCCAGTGATTTTTCCGTGATACGTTCAAAAACAGATAGAAAGACAGACAGACAGAAAAAAATCTAAAAACTATAGATTCAGCCTCTGTATCGATAAGATCTATTTCAATAAGATTCTCCAAAAAATATTCAATGTACAGATTCGGCGTAGTTACAATTTTATTATATGTATAGAAATAATAGATTAGATTTAATGCTCTCGCATATTTCGATAAGCGCTTGTCATATTGAATGTCGAGATATTGAGACAAATCATCATAAACCTGCGGTCTCGAAGTTGTGTATCTAGAAAATATGTTTTACAGCATGACTATGTGATAAATATAAGAAATATTTGAATATTATTTTACGAGCACATATTCAGCTACAGGGCTATTAATCATACGTTATGGATGTTCAGCTATCTGTAGACTTTCCTTGTGTGAAATAAATCTTCAGTATAAATCATAAACCCGATAATAATTTGAAACGGCTATAAAGACATTTTTTCCCCGACTTCAAAGAAGAGGAGGTACTCAATTCGGTTGTATGTTTTTTTTTAATGTATATTATATTCAGTTTTCTTTTATTTATACTTCCACCACTCTTTTAAATTACCAGAAGATAATTTGTGGTGGATTACATAAGAATGGACCAATTTGTTACACTAAGGTGATTTTGAAGTCAGTGTTGTACCTTACTTAAAAACTGTTACAGAGTTGCATTTAACAAGTGCATTTACATGCATAATTCACGTTATGTCTAGCATACACGCGATATTTAAAATATAAAATATTGTTGTTCTTCGCCTTCATTGTTATTCCTTGTTATTCTGAATTTAGATTTTTTTACTATTTAAGATTTCGGGCTACAGTTTTTACAAAAGAAGCCACTGGTACTAGTTACCAGAAATCAGATAGAAATCTTGAAGACTTTTAAGTAGTTAATAAATCTAGGCTAACCTTAATGTGTTGGTGCTACCTTGGTACTACCAACCTTGTTTGGGTTGCTGAGGTCGAATCACTTTATTAGGACAGGGTCACCATATTTCTTTCTACTTGATACAATTTCCTGTCTAACTTTTAGGAAAAACTCTTCGTGTTGTACCTTAATGTATCATATTTATTTTAGTACAAATATGTATGTATGTATGTACATAATTCATATATTTTCATCTAGAATTAAGGTGACCTAATGATTATTAAGTAAGAGTATTAAGAATGGTAAAATTGTTATAAGAAATCTCTACACAAAACATTATACTAAATGTATGTAGTTATCTTTACAAAAACTAATATTAAAAAAGAAATGTATGTATTCAGCCCTTTTTAACGCCCCACTGCTGGGCACGGGCCTCCCTTCAATACGAGGGGGATCAGGCCATAGTCCACCACGCTGGCCAAGTGCGGGTTGGTGGACTTCACAAGAAATACTGAAATCAAATTCATTTTCTCAATTAAAATATTATAGGCAAATATTTAGTCCTATTCTGATCAAATAGAAGCAGTGAGCTGTCAAGATATCACAAGGTCAAGGTGGCGTCGCGACAGCTAGTGACGACGTGAAAGACTATGTTACCCATCAAAGAGACACCATTTTCATTATTCCATGACAGTAGCAGTTTAAATTGTTAGTGAAATAAACCACTAATGTATATTATTCAAAAAATATTACTTAGTCCTTCGAGCCAGTTATGTTGTAATTTAGAACAGGTTTAAAAAAAATATGCACCAGGTGTTTTTTAAATAGCAAGATAAAACAATAGGTTATATATTTTCTCGAAGAAGCGAGAAACATGCTTTAGGTCACTAAGGCGCTTTGTCACAGTACTTTGTATTCTTAGTTTGCCCTTAAGAGGCGCAGAGGTCAAACGGCAATTTCTTTATGTAAACTATGGAGGCCTAATCTTTACACTACACTTGGTTATTCAGGTAAATTCTAGTGAGAAATGAGAAATGTTTTGTAAAAGTAGCAAATATATGTACAGCTATGTAGAAATATTTAAAAGGTTTGAGTATTTTGTTCAATTATTAATGAGAAAGTGAGTTTGTAGTTTGTTTAGCATCGACGGAGATGTTTTTTTATCTAGAGATACGATTACCGGCACTTAACCAGCATGGTGGACTATGGCCTGACCCCCCTCTAGTTTTCCTTCAGGGAGGCCAGCAATGGGACTTTAAAAAGAGCTGAATGCATACATTGACAATATTTATAGCGAAAGCTGAATCAGCAATATATAATAAGGCAGAATTTTTGTTAGCCATCGGTTCGCATAGTTGTTAGGCATGTAATTTTAGAATTAAAGTGAGCTTAAAATTTTAACTAACGTCGAATATTCCTTAATTATGTACTGTAAACTGATAACGCTGTTAAAGTTAGATGTCTTCCAACTTGAAAGAGTTCTCAAAGTTAAGATGACAAAGTTATCTTGTAACAGACTAGCTGTAGCCTTTTACTTTGTATTTGCGTGGCCCTGACATTGAATTACTACACGAGTGAAAGCGCACAGATTCTGAAGAAGAATTCTGTACTTACCTATATAAGTATATATTATACATTATAGCGAAATATCACTCACTAATTGAGTAGGAAATAGGAACCCCAATGGATTTGGCTGGACCTCACAGGAAGTAGATATCTGCTGAGAAGATATTTTTGGAAGTTCATCCCCAAAGAGTAAAAACAAGGGGGTTGGTTGGTTTGAGTGCGTGTATAAATTTGTTATTTTTACAGTACCAGTGAAGAAAATTAGAAATAATATTTTTGATAAAATTAACTATTTTTAATATAAGTTATAGATACAAACTACGTCTTGTAAGAAAGTGTGGTACTTAGGATCGATTAATTAAACATAAATAAACTATGAGAGTGAAGCCACGAAGTAACGCTAGTATACTCTAAAACACTATTATTATTTCGCAAAAATGTGTTTTTCAATCAGAAAATATAGCGAACACCGATTACAATTTACATAGAAAATGTAGTAACAGCATTCTGTATACATTTTCGTCCAATTTCACGACAATGCTTATTGAATCTCTAATGATTTACTTCGTCTTGTCTAAATTGCGTATATTTTTTAAATTTTTAATTTTATATCCCAGATATTTAAGATCATAGTGTTAAAATTAAATAGACGCGTCAATTTTGTTTTTGTTTACTCCATACATAAATCCCACTATTACACTAATTAATTACTAGTACCTGGGCGACCGAGCTTCGCTCGGAGTTTTTGGCCGGCAAAATATTAAAAAAAAAACTAACTAAAAATTGTCATGTCCTGCATGTCCTAGCGTGCGAAACAAAACCGTATGAAAATTCGAAAACGCGCGTTTTCCCATACATAATCAAAAATCGCCCCTGAAACCCCCTGTACACTAAATTTTATGAAAATCGTTGGAGCCGTTTCCGAGATTCAGATTATATATATATATATATATATATATATATATACAAGAATTGCTCGTTTAAATATATTAGATGTAGTATGTTAAAAAACCAACAAACACATTTTATTAAGTATGTAAGTAATTAAACTAAAAGTAATTACGATACGGTCTAACTTTTGTGTAATAGATATAGTTTCAAAGATATTATAAACCTTTGGAGACTCCTTCACTTTAAGAGTGAGGTCGTATAACAATCTCTGAAGGATTTTCTATAGAATATGTTTAATTATTTTTGTACCATATAACGTAATCACACTCTAAAAGGCATCAAGATATTGTAGATTCAGTATCATCATTTACAAAAGAAACGTAAATATATAGATTCTACTTATGTATGTGTATACAATCGTACCATCATCGGATATCGTCATCTATACATATAATAAAATTGTAACTAAGCCGAATCTGTACATTAAGTATGTTTTGGAAAATCTTATTGAAATAAACATTATTATCGATACAGAGGCCGAATCTATAGTTTGTCTTTCTGTTACCGCGTCACAGAAAAACCACTGGAGGGATTTTGATGAAATTTGGTATGGTGTTAGTTGGTTATCATATATAGGATACTTTTTACCGCGGAAAATATCTCATTTATGAGAAAAAATGCAAAAACTGCAATGTAAGAGTACCTATATACTAATCTGTAAAATCTAAGAATTTGGTTTTTGGTTATCTGAACGCGAGCGGAGCCGCGGGCAATGCTAGTGTGGCATATAAATATGTCGGCTAAGTCAATATTGACAATTTCTAATAAACGTTACAGTAAATCTTCCCTCTATTCTTTCACTTATTCTCGCTTCGCTCGGAGCGTCCCTAGATGCTGAACTGTACTGAACTGGTCTACGCTACTTCATAGGTCATTCATACTTCATAGTCTATTCGTGTTTTAAATTTCATCAAAATCCATACAGCCGTGTCAGCGTGAAGGAGTTATAGAATATATGCATACAAACTTCTACCTTACTCCCATTTATTTAAAGATTTTTTCGGTTATTCATAATGAATTTCATATTTATTATGTTCTAAACTCACACCACCCAGATTAATATTCTAAATCTTTACTAAAATAAAAAATATTTTATGGCACTTCCGACCCCTAAAATACCTCCTTTGGTTACTTCGCTACGTTGGAATAAAAGACACACTTACCCATGTATAATACGTACGAATTGAAAAATCACCTGCTATATCCTAATATTCGTAGTAACTTTGTTTTTTTCCAATAAAAAATTACATAAATATATATAAAATTAATGAAACATATATTGCAATCAAGTGTACGTAGACTAGACGGTAGACAGTAAGACCATATTGGTCTGCGAACAAAGGGGCGGAAGTGGCGTAAGCGGAAGCGGCGACGGAAGCTCTGCCCACGAGGACTTTCAAGTTTTCCTTCATACAATAAAGCCTAGTTTTATTTTAAATTCTACCTTGAACGCGAAGATTACAATGATATAAGCCCCCAGAGTCGAATGGATTAGGTAAGAAGCTCTTCGTCGTCGTCAACAAGTGTTTTTAGTTAGGTCAATAAATATTAGATACATTATACACATAAAAATTCAAAATAGTAATTAGGTTTATTTATTCATTCAAGTATTTTATTTGTGTATAATTTCTCCAACCCTGAGAGTCGTAATTGGCTATAAAATGCGAAATGAATACAAACCAAACTGTTTCAGATGATGGTTTCAGATGTTAGTGCGTCCAAATAAATAAACATATACCTAATAAATATAAATGATTATACATCAATTGCTTGATCAAAGAGCCAACAATATATAAAAAGATTGTCGTTGGTCTCCTCGTTTGTATTTGCTTTCCCGAACGGCTATACTGATCGTAACGTTATAAAGTTGTGAAAGGCTACTTTTTCTTCTCGTAAAAGTAAGGAACGTTTTTTTAGGATTTTTGTTAAGAGGTATAGTGTGCGTTGTAGTGAAATTATTCATATAAAAAAAAATTAAAAAAATCTTTGGAAGTCGGTGTACTTTGATTTGTCTGGCACAGAATACCAAAATATCATTTTTTTATAAAACTTTTTATTTTTCAATTTTTTGTGTTTTTTTTTAATTTCAGTAGGTCAAAAATCAATTATCCCCTATTTTCTACACATAAGGGTCGTTTGTTTTTCAAATTTAAATGGGACCAACTTTGACGTAAACCCTATCCAATAAAAAAAGTCATTGAAATCGGACTACACTGTAAGAAAAAGAAAACAAAATACGTCAAAATACGGTCAGTTGGTAGGAAACATCATAAGATAGTGTTAACATTATATGTAACAGTTATATTAAATAAAAACTTAAAAAAAAACCGACTTCCAGGCACTAAAATGTAAAAAATAACTAAATGGAAGTTTTCATTTAGAATAGATACCTAATCAGATATTTTCGAAGTCGGTACCAGCCGATGCAAAACAAATCTAATATATCGATACGTAAAATACATATTTACCTATTAGATATTCATATCTTAAAATATTGTAGGCTGGGTAATATATAAAAAAAAAGAAAAAAAAAAGATTCCGACGAATTGAGAACCTCCTCCTGTTTCTGGGAAGTCGGTTAATAAGTAACTATGACTTCTGATGTAAAAAGATCAATATGATATTGCTCGTTATAAAAGCTGTAATAAAATTTATTAATTGAATATTTCCGCAATAATGAAATGGCCGCCCATAAATGTATATCAATTTAATTGAATCCCCAAAACTTTGTGACGATTGTAATTTAATACTCGCTGGATATATTTAAATCACTTTTCTCATGTAACGCGAATCTCATTGCCATTTGTTATTAAGAAAATGTATTTTGGTAAGATATTTTTCTATTATTCTTGTAATCTGAGAACTGATAGGGCGTTGATGATCAAATTTTTCTAAGAATCCATTCAAGCAATGCTTGAAGTATTCTTAGAAACGTTTTACTTGTGCATGAATTAAGTAGTATTCATTGTAGTTTTTTTTCTTCCATAAATATATATTCTTTTATCGGACACACAGTCTACTTTCAAAATATGTAAAGAAAAGACCAAATCGTATGACATATTTTTTTTTATTCCGAGGCGTAAGCCCTTATCGATACCCTTCCTTCCAAAATAATATTCCACCTCCAAGGTTAAAATAATTATTTTTAAGTGATTTCGAAATTGGTGTACCTTTTTAAAAATCAATTATATTTATAGAGACTGTTCTTGGATCAGATAATGACATAGGCTACTATTGTATTGTATATTTTGTACTCTATATTTTCCATTAAGATTGAGAAATGTTCTCACCATTGTCTAATTATCGATGTTTTCGCCACATCCCTAGAGTTTTCGCGAAAATTCGAATTATCAAATCATACTACGACATATACATCATTACATGAAGTGGTTTTCGTTGAATTAAAGTCTTTTACAATAAGTAGCCTACTTATGGAGTATGTTATAATACAATAAAAAGCACCATTTAGCTTTTAAGCTTTGCTTTTCTCTCCCAACTGAACAGAAAGCCACGTTACGATGTCAAAGATGAGCGAAAATCCAATTCAATTCCGGATGAAACCATTACATGGTGGTCGTAACAAGCCAAATCTCATCTTTATACCGGTTTATTTATTCAAGGGGGTTAGGCAGAGGCATTTTGCGTTTCATTTTATTATGCATGAGGTATTGTGCATGTTATTAGATTGGTACATATCTTTTCGCTTTTATTAGAAAGGATTTTCATTAATTTTTAGTTATTTTTTTATTCCATAATATTTTTGTTTTGTCTTATAATATATATATTTGAAACTGTTGCTTTGAAAATTGTTTAAGCTAATATAGCATTAAAAAAAAAACTATCTTTTCTGATTGTTTGGCGAATTTATTTTGATTTTTCGTTCCCGACGTTTCGAATGCTTTACAGCAATCATGGTCACGGAGAGACTCACCCAAAACTCATTGTAATTCAGCACCAGTATTTTAGTAGCCCCTCCCGTGATCGTGATTGCTGTAAAACTATCGAAAAGTCGAATTAAACAATCAAATCAAATCCGCGAAAAAATCCGAAAAGATATTTTTATTTAAAATCTCAAATAAATTTTGAAATAATTAAAATTCGCGTAAATCTAAGAAAATATGTTATATGATCAAACGAACTTCTCAAGTGAAGTTCGACCATTATTATACTTCTTAGAGTCATTCGAAGATCTAATATAACCAAGTACTCCTTTTAAGCTAAAACGTAGCTTTCGCACATATTTAAGAGATTTTTTAAAAATGGATAAGTATATCGATTTTAAAATCAATTCGTTACTCGCTAATGTCTACATCCCTATTACTCAGTGCCGTTCGTAAATCTAAGAAAGTATTAATATAAGCATATTAGGAATACTAAAATGCTTTTTATTATAATAACAGGCATTAATTCGGCCACGGTGTGGGATTAATGCCCAATTTCGGGTATTCTGTAAAATCTTTTAAGTCGTGCAAAAGGTTAATTTTGCTACCAACAGTAGCAAAATTAACCTTTAACCTTACTATTTGTTTTTCAAATAATTGCTTATTTGAGCACTCAATTCTATCTAAAATCGCCTAGCTGTTTCAGCTTGATTGAAAAACTAATATACACTCATACAAACTTTACTAGCAGTACGATATTATAATTGTACTCCGTATAATAAAAACACATTGAAAATCACTACATAGTATAAAACAAAGTCGCTGTCTCTGTCCCTATATCCCTATGTATGCTTAAATCTTTAAAACTACGCAACGGATTTTGGTGCGATTTTTTTTAATAGATAGAGTGATTCAAGAGGAAGGTTTTAGTATATAATTTGATGATTTAAGATTTTGTATACATTGGCTAAAATATAACGATATTTGTTGGAGGTGTCGGAAAAAATAAGACGTCTGGGAGCTTTCAACGAAAACGCTGCCTAAACCCTTTGAGATATAACAAAATAATGTATGGTGGAATTGTATATCTTATAGGTCTACAGAAAAGTTCGCGATGGCATAAATTCGTTGGCTCACTATTACAAGGTTCTATGTTAATTTTAATAAAGTTTAGTAATTTTTACATAGAACTTCGTTATTTTGTTATCGTGAAAAAAACAACATAGAACTACGTAAAATTGAATAGTTTGTAGTTTAAGTGCCGCTATCTAGTGGTTTGTTTTTGCAAAACTGTAGCTAATGACACATAGAACCTTGTAGCATTAATAACTAAATAAGTACTAAAATTATAACATAGAACCTTGTAATTGTGAGCCAACGATATTATGTCTATCTCTTAAGGATAACATACTATATTCATTTTAATTTAAAACGTACCTAGGGACGAACCCGAGCGAAGTGAGGGTGAGTCGCTAGTAACAAATAAAACCGAAATTAATTTACTTAAGCTACATTGGTCACTGGAGTAACATTTTCTTGAAAGCCTTACATATATTATCATTCCATTTGTTATATAAGTTTTAAAGGAACTGGTGTTTTGACAGATAGAAAAAAATGTACTCTAATAAAGGTTTGCAGGGACCAGCAGTGGTAGCCTAGTGGTAACGAGCTCGCTTGGGAAACCGATTGAAACCTAGCAAGTTTTCGAAAAACATGCGAAGTCCGCCAACCCGCACTTCGCCAGCGTGATGGACTATGGCCTGGTCCCCCTCGTATTGAAAAGAGGCCCGTGCCCAGCAGTGGGACGATAAAAAGGGCTGAATACTACTAATATATACTAAAGGTCCTTACATAGTTAAATAATATTTAAATAATTTGATTTAACATAGAACTGTTTTTAATATCAGTGAAAGTTCAATTTAAAATATAGATAAAGAAAGATAGATGAGTTCTTGAAAGATAAGCTGGTGTCAATGTTAAAACGTCATCCGCGACCCCACTCGAATCGATTTTCAGCCGAGGTCACGGTATAATGCTTGCAATTTAAAATTAAAATCATTGTGATCATCGTGCATTATAGCATATTATATTAATAAAATAAACTGAAGTCGATCATGGTCTGACTTCATGGCATTTTTTCCAAAAGAAAGAGCAAAATTATGATGAAACGTTTGGCTTAGTTTGTAGTGACCCTACTTGCTGTGTCAGCGGTCGCGGGTTCGAATCCCGCTGTTTATTATACTAGTGTATCTGTGGCTTCGCTTGCATTTACTCACGATAGAAAAAAATAATTTTAATTCAAGATATAAGCGTACCAGTATTCCAAATTTATGCCAAAAAAATTGTAACCGTTTCGTATGAACATGTGTTAATTACACATCCTTTTGTGTTTGTTTTTATAATATTTCCACAAAATAAATCGCCTTTTTGCGTCGATATACTTTTACCTATTCCGTCTCTCGTGACCTCACATAAAGCCTATGAACATGGACGAATTTTCGTTCATGCCTATGAATTACTTATTAGAATCTTAAATAAGAAGCCCTTGAGTTAAGTAATAGAAGACTTCTAACTTCTTTATCGATGTATTTTCTTAATTGAGTTCTATGGAATGTATCGATTATTATTTACAACTAGCATTGCCCGCGGCTCCGCCCGCGTTCAGATGACCAGAAACCAAATTCTTACGTTTTACATAATACTAGCGGACCCGACAGACGTTGTCCTGTCTACACGTCTTTAATTTGAACATTTCAAACTTTTTTTAATAATTTTTTTGATGAAAATTATTATTCAAAATGTGAATCTAAACCATTCCCAGATCCCCTTGAACACACACAAAAAATTTCATCAAAATCGGTCCAGTCGTTTGAGAGAAGTTCAGTGACATACACACTCACAGAAGAATTATATATATAAAGATTAGTATACTCTTACAATGCAGTTTTTGTATTTTTTCTCAAAAATGAGACATTTTCCCGCGATAAAAAGTATCCTATAGGTTGACCCGGATAACCAGCTATCACCATACCAACTTTCAATAAAAATCCGTCCAGTGTTTTTTCTGTGATGTGATGTGACAGACCGACAGACAAAAATTCTAAAAACTATAGATTCGGCCTCTGTATCGATAATAATGTCTATTTCAATAAGATTTTCCAAAAAATATCTAATGTATAGATTCGGCTTAGTTATAATTTTATTATATGTATAGATGTATCGCGATTCAACACAGTGTTATTTTAAATGATATGTTGTTTGCTGCAAAATTACATTTTAAGGTCCCCTAGCCAAAAACCTTTATAATTACATCCTGTCCGTATGTCACGCCCATTTGAATCATCCGATTAAACTTTTATTGTTTATTATCTAGTGCTAATGGGCTAATTATTGGCTTTGTTTGGCTAAATTAAACTAAATAGTGGAAGATGGTAAGTGTCTCGTGTTAATCGCTGGAAATTCTATACTTAAACTTTTATTCCATACATAAATGATATAACTAAACGATGAAAACTAAATTTTCGGAACTTACAACTTTTATTCTTATTAAATATACCGTTAAAATATATCATATTTTTTAAATAAGAAAATCTTTTTGTTTTTTTTTCGTGGATTTATTTTGATTTTTGGTTTCCAACATTTCGAATGCTTTACATTTTTCGTGGTCACGGGAAAGTCTCCCTGTCGGGAACTAAAAATTAAATTAAATCCGCAAAAAAATCCGAAAAGATAGTTTTATTTTTAAATGTCAAATATTCGCGTAAATCTAAGAAAGTATAAAATAAACCATATTTTTAAGTATAAATGATGACGTCCAATTTTATGTTAAATATATTCAAAAGTTACTATTGCTTAAAGTGAAAGGCTACTACCATCTGAAATAGAGAAAAATTTAAATTGGATTTATGGTTAATTTAAGTAAAGTTTAATAATATAAATTAACTTACAGTTAGTTATACAAGTTAATTATATAGGTAGTAATTGACAACATGTCATTTTTTCAACATCCCTATGTTATAATTTTAATTAAAACTAGATCAAAAATGAGGCGACCCATATCTTTTCTTTTTTCGAAATGATGCCGTTTTCATATAAAATTTCCACTTTGAAACTCGTCTTATTCTAAAAAGACGTAAACGACAAATGACGTCATTAATTAGGTTGAATAGCGATATTGCCTTTGCCTTTCTCTCATCCGTCAAAAAAAATATACTTATGTCATTTTGGCATTACAAAATCTTTCCTTGTCAGTTGTCTGTGTACAAAAGTTTCAAAGCTTAAACGTTTTGTTTTTTATTGTGATTGTCATATTTTGAGAAACAATTCAAAATTCAAACGTCAATTATTCAGAAATGACACATATGACATAGACGTTGGACGAATAATTTCATCTCACAATATTTTCAGATTTTATTTTTTTTCTCCAAAACCAAGCATTAAAAAAATCCCAAAATATATTTGTACTCAAAATAGGAAAATAAAGAAACGGTATTTTTATTTTAGGGTCTTCATATTTCTGAAATGTTGTCAATTACGTCTAGTGCTTGACTTGTTTCACTACATCAGTGGTCGTTGGTTCAATTTTGATACGAATAAATGTTAAAAATCATTTTAAATATAAAAATAATAACTTTAGTCTTGAGTTAGATTCAAACTATTAGAAGTTTATATCAAAAATTAACACAAAAAATTTTTTTTGGATATAACAGTACGCACTTTCATGACATCGATGTAGACTGATGTTTGCCATTGGTATTTCTTTGTTCAATCTGACTTCACCTAAGAAATTGAATAAATTCTTCAAATGTGATATATATACAATGTAGGGTCCTAACCACTAACGATCTCTGTCAGATATTACCCGCCATACGGCGATACCAAAACCGGTCGGACATTATTTTTTTTAATTCAATTTTTTTATAGTTTCATTGATTAAACTAGAAAAGGTTCGTTTTTAAAAGAAGAAAAAAATATTTACGTTAATTTACAAAGCGTTGTTTGACAAAATCATTAATGAAATTTTAATATTAATAATATTACGCATTTTTCTAATATATTTCGTTTGTATGTAAGTATTTAGCCCTTTTTAATTTCCCACTGCTGGGCACTGGCCTTCATTCAGTAAGAGGGGAATCAGGCCATAGTCCACCATGCATGCTGCATGTAACAAGTAGGTTGGCGGACTCCACATGTCATTCGAAAACTTGATAGGGTTTTCTTGATAGGGTTTTTTAGACATGAAGGTTTATTCCTCACGATGTTTTCCTTCACTCGTACAGGAAAATATCAAATCTACTTATGTTAGCTAATCACACTGAATCTAGCCATGTGCGCAGGTGATATAGGCACAAGTGTGTGCCCGAACACATAAGATCTCTCTATTACTTCATTTTTTAAGTCCAATAGGACGATACTTTTACATGACTTATGAGAGATCAGGCGCACGACAGCTAACACAGTCAACTTCGCCACTTCGGGCTTTTTTTGAGAATTTTCAATTTCCTAACAGAAAAACTCAGTAACTCTTCTCAACCCGACCTAGGACTCCAATCCAGGACCTCCGGATTTGCAGCCGTACTTGTTACTGCACAAACTACACCAACAAGGTAGTTAAATTGGATTATATCTAGCAAAAGAATGCCATTGGCATGAGGCCACCATCAAAGACATTTATGTAATACAATATTGGACAAAGATATTTGACAAAATATTCCACCCTAAAGGCTAAAACAACGTGACATGGTACCATCATTCTAAATATGGAAATGACGTAAGCTAACGGTGTATGAGTAGAATAATATATGTAGATTATACATATATTTATCAGTTTTCTATTAGCGATATCGATTGTTGACAACTTGTTTAAGGTGACTTTGGGTTAGCCCAATAACATGTTTCTTAGGACTTATACCTTGCAAGCCGCTCCGGATTTAACTTTAACGCTACCCCTGGGCATAGTAAAAAATGCGGCCCTATTATCGAAATTTTGAATAAAATGTTGAAAGTTTAAAATTTTTTAATCATAATTTTTTTGATAAATGCAAAGAATTAATTTTTAAATCATATCAATTTTTCGAAAAATGTACTTACTAGTTAATCTTTTTTATTTCTCATTTTTTGTAAAACAAAAACAGCATTTTCGATAACGCGTAGAAAAAAAATTTTCCCACCCTCCGAATGTTGTCGCCCCTAAAAATGTTATAATATTACAATGGACATATTATAAGTTGCCATGCAATTTACGTTTAGAAATGTAAATCGCATGTTTATTTATTTAATCAGGATTTTACTGTGTAATACTAATTAGCGTTTAACATTTAAGGAGTAGGAAATAATTTATTAATACTCATTAAATTTTTAAAATTTTTTCCGTGTTCATTGTGAGGAAATCAGCATGTCTGATAGAATGTAGCCTGTTTCCGTAGGACATGAAGCCCACCAGCTTCCATTTGGCAAGCGTGGTGGATTATGCTCATTCCACACATTAGAGGGAAGTCCGTGCCTCATAATAGGATATCAATAGTATAGTAATAATATAAATTATATATTACATTTATTTTCGTATACAGCGTATGTTTATATTCAGTTCACGCAAAACATGACGCTTTAAATGGAAACGCTTAGATTGTGTTGTTTAGAGTGTACATTTTCATTTATTCCATTGTAATTAATTGCTAATGATTTAATTATACTTTAGCTGTCATAAAAACCAATGCTAGCTTGATAAAATATATTGCACTAGCAGTACCCGCGGCTTCACCCACGTTCTAATTCCGATCGCCATCAAACTTCACATTATCATCTGCTGGGCCAATCTGAAGATTGCCTAAAAATTTCATAAAAATCGTTCATAAAAATCGTTTCAGCCGTTTTAGAGTACATACATACACACACACACACACATATATATATATATATATGTATATATATATATAAACATTAAGTGTATTTAAGTGGATGGTCGATCAGTATGCTAGGTACTAGATAGCCCCCTTGTGTGTGCCCCGCTTCTGCTACTCGTGGGTCAAGCTGTGATGTAACATTTTATTGTGTAACAGTAAGCATGTCCTTATATATGGGACATAAAATGAGGATTTTAAGTTATTTCTGTTGTTTTTTTTGCCGTGTAAAACTAAGTTTAGCTATTTTATCTATAGATACATATAATAAAATCTTAACTAAGTCGAATCTGTACATTAAATATTTTTTGGAAAATCATATTGAAATAGTCATTATTATCGATACAAAGGCCGAATCTATAGTTTTTAGATTTTTTGTCTGTATGTCTGTCTGGAAATGCATCACGAGAATACCACTGGACAGATTTCGATGAAATTTGGTATGAAGATAGCTGGTTACCCGGGTCAACATAAAGGATACTTTTTATTGCGGGAGTAAAAACTAACCTTAAAACGTAGGGGAGAACGCAAGCGGAGTGAGAGTGAGTCGCTAGTTTTATTATATATAGAAATATGAATGAAAAATTCTATCAATTATTGATTTTCGTTTGCTATCTCTTTTCTAATACATCACCAAGTGACCACATGCATGATACTTTCTTAGATTTGTAAAATAGTGGGTAGGCACGGTCTGTAACAAGTTTATAACGATTTTGAGACGTCTATAACCTCAGTCTCTCCCGTAACCATGATTGCTGTAAAGCATTTGAAACGTCGGGAACCAAAAATCAAAATAAATTCGCGAAAAAATCCGAAAAGATAGTTTTATTTAAAATAACCACAAAGAGTCTCTTGATGATGTATTAGATAATAATATACTGTATTTTATTATATAGAAATATTGTACACCACTATTTTAATAGTTAATGAACACTTACTAGAAAGGATTATACTTATTAAGGAATTCAATCTGTATTTTAAGATGCACCGGAGCCATTTAAACGGGAAGCAAAAATTCAAATATTTTTAAACTTAGTTTAATTTAACTTTTTGTAAATTTTTTGATTTTCATTTTTCTGTAATTATATTCCAAACATTCTTAACCTCGTTTATTTATTATAAGTACTTATAAATTTCACATGACATAATTGCTGGTATAAGTATATTGTGTTTAGAAAATAGGTTCGCCCTTGATTTTTTTAGTGGGGTTAAGTGTCGTTAGAACTCTTTAAAGAGAAGATCACTTCTCGTTGTTTGACTCCATGAAATTCTATTATACGAGTATTATATAGAATTAGTATATTTTCTAGTTTCTATAGGTTCAAATGTGGTATGTTTTTGAGGTTCCAAAGATAAACGTTTTCTTAGGTTGGAGACATATATTTAATAATCAGAATATAATAAGTAAATTTATAATGAAGCTTAGCTTAATGGGTGGTCGACCATATATGGATGATTCATGAGAGATTGATGATACATTACTAAAGTATGGCTTACAGTACTTAATGCTATACTATCACTATACTAATGCTATACTATATTATGCTATATTATACTATACTTAATGTATAAACATTTTACACTTCAAGGTATATCAGATATGTATTAAACCATTATGCTAATATATTTTTTTTTGAATTTTATTTTGATCGAATGTAATAAGCTGTAATTGTAGAACTATAGTACAATTAAAAATATTGATATTTTTTTATATTTTATACGGGGCAGTCCTGTAAATGCATTTTTATAATGTAGAAATCGAAATGTGTAATTTTAGTTAGTGTTTTAGTTATTCACGATCCAGCCAGCTAACGCGATCATGAAGTTATATTATTCAATGCAGCCCTATTACAGCGCAGCGCGATCGAATTATGATCAACTAACGATTTACTCTCGCTTCGCTTGGGTTCGTCCCTACTTACGTTTTGACGTTTAGCATCGATTTCTCGTTTAGCATCGATTTCTCGGAGATGAGATGTTTATTCGCAATAAAAAGTATCCTATATGTTGACCCGGATAACCGGCTATCATCATACCAAATTTCATTAAAATCCCTCCAGTGGTTTTTCCGTGATGCGGTAACAGACAGACATACAGAGAGACAAAAATTTAAAATCTATAGATTCGGCCTCTGTATCAATAATAATGTCTATTTCAATGAATTTTCCAAAAAATATTTAATGTACAGAATCAGTTCAGTTAGAATATTATTATATGTTTAGATAAGTTACTAGCGAATCACACTCGTTTCGTTCGGGTTCGTGCCTAGTTACGTTTTAACGTTTAGCTCGTAGATTTTTCAGAGATGAGATATTTTCCCAATTAAAAAAAAGTATTCTATATGTTGACTCGGATAACCAGATATCATCATACCAAATTTCGTCAAAATATATGTAGTGCTTTTCTCGTGATGCGGTAACAGACAGAGAGACAAAAATTCTAAAAACTATAGATTCGGTCCTCTGTATTGATAACAATGCCTATTTCAATAAGATTTTCAAAAAAATATTTAATGTACAGATTCGACTTAGAATTTTATTATAATTATGTATAGATTTTTAGAAATTGTAAATCTTGAAAAATATAAAGCTGAATAAACTTAATAAAAATAAAAATTGTTGGTTTCAATCTGGACGTGATTCTCGTTATCGAAAGCATCGATGCGTTTACTCGGAACCAAGTTGCATAACAATGTTTCATTTTAGAGTTTAGATTTCAGCATTAAATATTTTGTATTCACTATTGGAATAGTAAATACCGAATTCCCATTGGTTCTTGTTTAGATATTTAGTTTATAGTATAAAAAAATTACTGTTATTTCAAATCTAGGTCATATTTTTTTTGGCTTAAAACCAACAATTAAATTATTTCGCGAAGTTTATATCGTATGTAACTGATTTGTTTGTAAGAAAGCCGTATACCTATTTAATAGAGAAAATATTTGTCTGGTCGTCTATCACAGATCATTTTGTCTGTTTATGGAGAAACATATATTACACGGAAAATTAATAAATTATTAATCTTACTAATATTATAAATGTGAAAGTTTGTGAGGATGGATGGATGTTTGTTACTCTTTCACGCCAAAACGGCTGAACGGCTCTGGATGAAATTTAGCACAGAAATAGATTATAGTTTGGAATAGCACGTATGTTAGTTTTCATCCTGGAAAATACTTCCTAGGAACATATATTTACTATCGAATTGAGATACTCCGTTTTTTTCGTCGTTTAAAAATAAATGAAAATCGTCTAACACATTTTTTCTGTTAAAATCCGAAAAAACCTTGTAAAAGTTAGATTTAATTTAAAACTAAAACGATTTAACTTCAACAATATTACGAACAGTTAATTTTCATATAGACTATGTCCTTTGACAGTCGAGTTAGTTCTATTGATCACTTCGGAGCTTAGAGTTGGCAATTAGTTCAGATCTGTCCGTGGTTAAAAAGTTGGCTTTTATCTTTATGGATCGAGATCCGGCTGCAAGATTGTTACGTTCATAGTATATATAATCAAAATCAATTTTTATATACAATAATTTATTATTGTATACAAAGATAGATAAAAGTGAAAGAGAGTTAGCACGTTAGTTAACTATTTGTTGCCATGGTAACCGTTCTTTCTTTCTTTTCTTTCTATTGCGGTCACTTCTACATAGGTAGAGGTATTTTATCATGCAAAGAAAAAAATAGCTTTAATTTGATATACAAATGATGAATATACGCCATGAACGTATAAACGTAACAAAATATGACCTGCTTACACCTGGCTGCGAAGAGGTTGCGGCCAAGTGCGCAACGGCAGCTATCACTTTTCAAGATCTATACGTATATTTCTGTGAAGTGGTGTATAATTCGTTTTAATAATAAATGCATCGTTTTTGTTTCAAAAAGTCAATTATTATTTATTTAATTAAACATACTAGCGGGCACATTTTAATAGGCACCCCGGTCAAAGCATATTGTACCTTTTATTATTAAAAATAAAAAAAATATATTATAAAAAAATGATTTTGATTAAATACGGTATGAACGTAGCAATCTTGCAGCCGGATCTTAGTCCATTACGAATACCCTAATTTAATTGAAGTATTCATATATTTCATTATATTCGTCTTTTGCGCTGTGGTTTGATTTTAATTATCAGTTACAACGCTAAATCTAATTAATAAATTTATTAAACATATTACTATATATTATTTAAAGAAAAAGAAAGTATTTGTTATATACTAAGTATATTTCCAAAATTTACTCTGTTTATTTAAATTGCTTAAAAATAAAATTAGAAAAGTTGGTTATTATTTTAACCTTAATTTTAATATATATGTAATATTGTTAGAATTGCAATATATATATATATATATATATATATATATATATATATATATATATATATATATATACATAGTTCATAAGAGCTTCTAAGCAAATTAAATAAAATAGTTTTATTTGTTCCACAAAAATCGCCCCAGCCATTCTCTAGACGTCTTCTTCTTTCTAAAACATTGATGATGATGATGATGTTCTCCTAGCCGATTCCGGCCACGGCGGCCAATCTCAATGAGATTAGCCAACTGCGCAGGAGATATTATAGTGCTCAAGTGTACGCGCAGACACAAGTTCACTCTCTATTCCTATTACTCTCATATTCCGGTGGGACGACCACTCGACACGACCGGTGAGAGTTAAGGCGCAGGACCGACGGCTTTACGTGCTCTCCGAGGCACGGGGGTGAAACACCGCCAACTTCCCAACTCCGGGCTGTTACTGAGACTTACTATACAGGAAGACTCAATAACTAAACTTGGCCCGACCCGGGACTCGAACCCAGGACCTCTGGGTGTGCAGCCGTACATGCTAGCCGCTACACCACCGAGGCAGTTAAAACATTATATCTGGGCAAAAAATGCAGTTTACAATATATTTTATATCTAAAGGTATACACTAGGCAAAGCCTGTATCCTGAGTATTACAAGTCAATTCACAAAATAAATATTGGTGCTCAGTAAACATTACTAGCAAAAGTTTTTTTTTAAATAAAAAAAGTATTTTATTAAAATAAAAGTTTGTTTTATAACAATTCATTAACTTCGATTCTTTAACTTCCTTATAATTTTTACTCAATTATGATGATCAATGTTCAATTTAAGGTAGAAATTCGATCTGGAGTGTTCTATTTATTTATTTTACCGATTTAATTCCTATATTTAAGTCTCAACTTATTTTGAGCGAAATTTACCGACTCTCCCACGCTTTGTTCGGGTTCGTTCTTATGTGATTCTTTAAATTGACATAACTTTTTTATTTATGAACCGGTTAAAATAAAACAAATAATAAATGTTAGCTAATCAAAATACTTAGTGAAAACCGCACCCAAAATTGGTTACGCTGTTTCTGAGATTAAACAGACATACAGACAAAAATTCTAAAAATCATTGTTTTGAGTTCTATTCAGTTAATAAAGACCGCTAATAATAGTTTTTGTCAAATATCTTCCAGATGCAGACAGCGATCAGTTACATTTTTATTTTATGTTTAGATTTAAATAGGAAGAAAACGTAATATAAAGTATCCTTAAGTAACTCGTATGAATGTTTAATCTAAGTTTTACAATGTATATGTACATATATTCCAATTAAATGCTAACAACATGATTAAACATACATTACATATGTATATGTATGTTACATATGTAGTTGTAAAAAAATGTTAATAACAACTCAGACAGGAAATTGTAGATAATTCAAAGTACATATTAAATAAATATGTTGGAACATTAGCACACAGCACCATCTAGTTCCATGATAAGCTACGAGGCTTGTGTTATGGATACCAGAAATTTGATACACTACACATATATAACTTTAAATACATACATATTATAAATATAAACTCCCATGACTGAAGTACAATGCAAGCAAGCATTCATGCTCATCACACAATTGAATGCCCCCAGCGGGACTCGAACACGCGACCACTGGCACAGAAAGTGGGGTCACTACAAACTGAGCCAAACGTGTCTTCAAATCACACTTCAGTCACATATGTTCATATGTACCTATATAATATTCATTACAGTATCAGTTTATATATAACTTTGTTTACATAAAAGCAGCACACTACATATTTAGTACGCCCTAATAAAAGCTGTTAAGTATTCTGTGATGTGTCTTTACCCGGCACTTTACTAGTATCCGCGGAAACCTTTTTTTTGCCCAGGACAAAAAGTAGCCTATAGATTTTGGGTCTGAATCCTTTACCTACGAGTAATAATGTTTCATTAAAATCGATTTAGCGATTCCGGATATTAGCGGATTTATAGAGACTCAACATCTTTCATAAAAATAGTAATGAGGGCTTCAATTTACATGAAACCATAGGGGTTTAGTATGTGGTAGCTCGGTCGAAATTCAGTGTAATGCTTGAGCTTTATTTATATGTATTTACTAGCTACTACGCTACAAAAAACGCTAAAAATAAAAAAATAAAAAATTTAAACGTGCATGCGTACGTTTAATTTTTTTTAGCGGAACCCTAATTCTTTTTTTAAAATAAAAGTAGTCAAGTTACTCCTTATAACGTCAGCTATCTGCCAGTGAAGGTCCCGTTCAAATCTGTCCAGCCGTTACGAAGATGAGCCGGAATAAACAGACGGGCAGACAAAAATGTTACAAATTGTGGCACCGTATATAATTCCATATGCATTTAGTAAAAAGCTGTTATTTTGACATTACAAACAGACACTGCAATTTATTTATCTGTATCCATAGTAAACAAACATACAATATTTGTTCATCATAATATATAAATTACCGACGATATTCATTATGCCTTATTTGGTATACTTTCAAGTTGCATAGCACAGCAGATAAGACATGATATAGCTGCAATATATAATACCTTATTACACCGGAAGGAAGCAATTATATTGTTAGTAGGATGTTAGAGTTTTATGACCTTCAATCGTCCAAAGGTCAAAAACATTTTTTTCTATTGTACAATTTACTACATATTTTAAAATAAAGTCCACCGACGCGTCTGTTGTCTGTGTGTACAAAACGGATTTTCGTATGGTTTTTAGCAATAGATGGAATGATTCATGAATAAGTTTTATGTGTATAATTCATCAAGGTTTTGCGTAAATTGGCAGAAATATGACGATGATTCTAGAAGACGTTGGGAAAAATCATGCTGACTGGGAGCTTTATTGGCGTGCTCCGCGTAAACTAATAAAGTTATATTAAAACATTGTATGACAAAATTATTCCTCATATAAAGATCTTTCTCGGTAGCAACGCTATGTGCACATAGGCACCTAGGGACGAACCCGAGCCAAGCGAGGGTGAGTTACTAGTATATTATAATATTAAGATATGCTCTCGCTTAAGCACACTCTAATTACTTACTGGCTTTACCTTTTATAATTAAACAAATGAACCGGCTCGGATATAAAAGTGCGGTGGTCCGTTACAATCAAGAAGGCAATAAAATTTTTCCAAAGAAAAATCTAAGTTTTTTTCTTCTCTAGACTTATAAGAGGAACCAATTTAAATCTCTGTGCAGTGCTTAGTTTTATTTTTGACTAGCATTTCCCGCGGCTCCACCCGCATTCAGATGACCAAAAACCAAATTCGTAGGCTTTACATATTAGTATACTCTTACTTTGCAGTTTTTGTATTTTTTCTTAGAAATGAGATGTTTTCCCGCGGAAAAAGGTATCCTATATGTTGACCCGAATAACCAGCTATGCTAGCTAGCTAGCTATGCCATAACAAATTTCATCAAAATCCCCCTTGTGGTTTTTCTGTGATGCGGTAACAGACAGACAGACAGACAAAAATTCTAAAAACTATAGATTCGGCTTCTGTATCGATAATAATGTTTATTTCAATAAGATTTTCCAAAAAATATTTAATGTACAGATTCGGCTTAGTTTAAATTTTATTATAAGTATGTATAGAATACGGATTGCAAGAAACGGCTACTCTAATGTACTTACATCCTGTTACGGGAAGTAAATTCGTGACTAGAGCTTTTTATGTGAAAGTCTGATCAAGTTTCGTGAGTTATATCTGATCAAGTTTCAGCTTATTTAGTTTAAAGTTTAACTATTATTTATATTACTTTAATTTTCCCCACAGCGATGTCAGAGCGGATCGCTGATACCTAAGACGTATATAGAGCTTTGTTTTATTAACAGTATTCATGGAAAAATACTAGGAGTGCAGCAATGATGGTTATTCAATTATCATTGTTTGGATAAAATGGCTTAATTGTGTCAGTTTTATTTACCTAAAGAGGTCGCTCTACGACCACGGCTTCCGAACAATTAAAACGAAATCGCTTTGTTGACCGGGATGAAGGCAAACGTTGGCGCCGACTGCATTCACTGGTAGTATAATTTTTAAATGAGATTCGAGAAAATTCGATGTTATAATATCCACAGGGATTGAAAAGCCAAGTAACAGAGATTGTCCAAGTAGAGATTTTTAGATTTTCCGAGCGATATTTTATTCAGTAATCCTGAGTGCATTTCCTGGTATTTTCAATTTTGTGTTATAATGGTTTATTCTCATTTTATTGACTAACGTTGGTGAGTTTCTCGCGTGTGTGACATTTACTAAGCGCCTACTAATAAAGTATCACCTTTCAAGGAGCTTATAAATTAATTTCATACAGAGTACAGCAATTGCTGAGACGCCACTTTACATAAATAATAATAAATATGTTGGAATATGAACACACAGCACCATCTAATTCCATGGTATTAGCTACGAGGCTTTACTGGCTTATGTTAATTATGGATACTACATAGTTGATACACTACACATGTATATAGCTTTAAATACATACATATTATAAATATGAACACCCATGACTAGAATACAAATTAAAATTCGTGCTCATCACACAAATGTATGCACCCAGCGGCACTCGAACCCGCGACCGTTGGCACAGCAAGTAGGGCCTGAGCCACTGAGCCAAACTTGTCGTGTACTGTATGTTAAATTCAAGTTCGGTGACATAGTGTTGTAATAATAATGTCTTTCTGATTGATTTCGGCCACTTTAACAGATATTGTATAGAATAATTTAACTCTGGACTCGAACCCAGGAACTCCGGATCTGCAGCCATAAATACTAGCCGCTAGTCAAGTGGCTATCATGTATGGCTGCAGAGGGTCATTCTTTTATAATAAAATATAAAATCACAGATTTGCCAATTAACGTTCATAAATAATTCTAAACCTGAGTTAGAGAAGCCGTAAAATTAAATATACTTGTGTACAATTTCACAAGAGTTTAGAGTCTAATGAAATAAATCCTTGCAATATGTAGTGGATTTACCTAACAAATTTCCTAGTAAATTTGAACTCGTGTACAGCGATTGAGCAAGTAAATTCTAAGTAAGAAACCATATAAAGTAAAGCCGTTTTTAAGTTATTTCTTATTCAATTTTATTTCAAGTTTTCAAATAAACTACGCCGGAAAGCCACAAAAGAGACCAGAAATCAGGGCAAAGCTTTGAGCACTGGGCCATTATATCTTATCTATTACAAACGTTTCGTTTCCTACTGCTCGCAATATACAAACCTATTTATTAGAATTCGTAGTGAATTATGTTATCATTAACAGTTAATGGAATAAAAATATACATAATACAATATACATACATTATACATAGCAATAGTATATAGACAGGGAAAAGTTAGTCTATACATATAAAGATATATCTTATATATTCATACCTATATCTTCTAAAGTTCAGAGTCGAATCTGTATATTAAATATTTTATTTCGAAAAATCTTATTGAAATAGTCATTACTATAGGTACAGAGGCCGAATCTATAATTTTTAGAATTTTTGTCTCTCTCTCTCTCTCTCTCTCTGTCTGTCTGTCTGTAACCGCATCACGAGAAAACCACTGGATTTTGATGAAATTTGGTATGATGATAGCTGGTTATCCTTTATACTGTGGGAAAATATCTCATATCTGAGAAATCTATACTAAACGTCAAAACGTAACTAGGGACGAACCCGAGCGGGGCGAGAGTGAGTCGCTAGTCTATTATAAAGTGATTATATATATATATGTATATATATATATATATATATATATATATTATATGACTAAGCGCGTAATTAAGTAGCAGTTTAATGACTCAGTTATCGATAGTAATTCTTTATTGAAAGTCAATAGCACTTTACGCTAGAGGCATCTTGTTCTTAAGTGATTCTTTAGAGTACAGCCTATAAAAGAATATAAAAAAAATGATAGTAGGGTATTTTATAGGCAGTATATTGTTCTAGAGCCCTTGTTTAAAAGGGTCACCTCTTCACAGTGATTGATATACATACATAAAAACCAATTCTATCAGCTTCCCTCTCTGTAGTTTTAAGTATTAAATATACAAGTACTGACTCTAGCTCCACACTACACTACAAAGTATCTTACGTATTACAAACATAGAACCACACTATTTATTAGTATCGATATTATTAAAACATCAGCGACTTCGCTTGGATGCGTTCCCCACGTGTTAAACAGTTATATATGTTGGGTTTACACACATCACCATCTAGTTCCATGGTAAGCTACGAGGCTTGTGTTATGGATACCAGGTAGTTGATACACTACACACATATAACTTTAAATACATACATATTATAAATATAAACACCCATGACTGGAGTACAAATATTCGTGCTCATCACACAAATGAATGCCCCTAGCGGGACTCGAACCCGCGACCGCTGGCACAGCAAGTAGGGTCACTACAAACTGAGCCAAACGAGTCGTGTTACTCCAGGCCATAGCCTATATGTACTAAATTTTCATCCAAATTTGTCCAGCCATTTTAGCGTGAAAGAGTAAAACAATATACGTACACTTACAAACTTTCTTATACATATTATGTATAATTTATAAAAGAGGATGTATATACATTTTTTTTTTAATTTATGAATATTTAACTAATAAACAGTTATAAAAAAATCTGAAGCTTAAATTATTTGTAGCTACTAAATATACAATAATTAATTTTTTTTTAAAGAAATATTTATTTACAAGACATAAGATTCTATAAAATTCCATTCAAAATAATACAAGAAAATTATAAACCTCGTTGTGGTGTATGTGTGTTATCTAACTACTACGTTTACGGTCACAGTTTTTATTTTATTACTGGAAATAAGGAAATAGTACCTTAGATGTATTCAACATGATAATCTAAGAATAGACAAGAGGCGAAAAAAAAAACGGAAAATCCCTATATTATTTTCTAGATCTAAAAATTTAAATTATCTACGAGTATATTTTAACTTTGAAGACATCACGAGACAAAACGTATTTGAATTTAATTTTGTTTATAAAAATCTTTATCACAAAGCTTTGAATTGAAATTCAGCGCTGGTGCGACCTTATTTAACGTTTGGTAGTTTCATTTTTAAGAAGATTTGCTTCTGCACGAGTATAAGTATTATTTCTTAAAGTTCCTCCATTCGAAATAATATGACAAGTTCTTTCCATTTAGAAGACGGTTAAATTGAGTTTTTATCTTGTGTTATTTGGTCTGGCGAATTACTGCTTTGAGACCCTCAAAAGAGTACTATACTACAGCTATATATGTATGTACTATATATTATAAAAATAATTATTTATTAAACGAATCATTTATATTTTAAATAAAACTATCTTTTCGGATTTTGTCGCGGATTTATTTGCATTTTTGTTTCCCGACGTTTCGAATGCTGTACAGCATCCATGGTCACGGGAGAGACTGAGGTGTTACATGTCTTGGAGGTATAGTTGTTACACACAGCCTACCCACAATTAACAAAATGAAAATTGCACCAATTACATTACAATATTTTTTAACTTTAAACATTTTTATAATTTTAATTATAATTGAATATGGAAAATTATTTATTTAATTTTTGCTATTATCTTTATAATTATTACAATTTAGAAAAATATTAATTAGTAATCTATATTTAGTGTTGCCATTATTATATTTATAACCATAAAGAAAAAATCCGCGACAAAATCCGTTAAGATAGTTTTATTTAAAATGTCAAATATTCGCGTAAATCTAAGAAAGTATTATGTGAATCATTTATAATCATATTTAAGTCACGTGTAAGTTTTATTTCTCATGTTATTTCTATGTATAGCGATGATAGTACGGGGCTGTTTTTGTATTTATTTTTAAAGTTTCAATCAAATGAAATAACAGGTGTCAGATGTCATACTTAGCTCTTAGGAGTCTTAGAACTGTCTTCCTGGTCTAGATTCTACTGACTTAAGTGAGTTACCTCAGTTATGTTTATATCAAAATAGTTAAGAATTGATGGAATTCCGAACAATGATATTGGAAAAAAAACCATATTGTATGTGCACATCTACCACTGGTAGGGCACTAGTATATTCAAATTCAAAATATTTTATTTAGCATTAAATTATTACAATTTTTACTGTACGTCATGAGTCTACTACCAGTTCGGAAAGAATCCTCAGACTTGAGAAGAACTGGCGAGAGAAATTTAGTGAAACTGTGATATAACGTAATTCTTTCGTTATCGAGCTCGTCGTTTCCAATAGCTTTAAAAGGGTCATACTAAGGGCACAGATAAGAAGCCTAAGAGATTAGCTAAGTTGACATTCTATAATCGCTACTGCTTATAGAAAACTAAAAATATATATGAAAATAACGTTTTTGAGTGTTAAGTCACGTGTACAGAGATTATCATGCCCATATTATGTACTTTAATTTTCTATTACATACCGATAGTAGAAACCCATCTTTGCTAGTTGGGGCTGCTCTATCGCTTTTACAGATTCTGTAATATCATCATTCTTTTCATGTGAGCTTGTAAAGTCCTCTGGGGTTTTATTTGAATTTTTAAGTATCTTTGTGCCTTTTAAGCCGTCTTTGTGGCTTGATGACTTACAGGCTCGTTCACCTACTTTTAATCTTTCAAACTTTTTTTACGTTGTAAGTAGTCCTAGGAGTATTATTACTTTGTCGTGGTAGGTTCATTAGCGTTCGGCAATCCAGCCGGGCGCAAAGCCAAGAATCACACAGGGGGGCGGGCGGCCCACCTCGGTGGGCGATGTGCCTTGCGGTTTGCTCCTGGTACTTCTCTGATAGCTGTTGTGGCCTTCCCATATACATCTTAAATACCCCATGGCTGTTGTGGTCTGCTTCGGCAGATTTGTCGTCAGGGCGTCGTAGTTAAACACGTAAGTGATCCTGCGACCCCCCATTAAGACTGGGCTGGTTTTGTTGGGTTTTAGTGGGTATTACTGGTTTTTCTAGCCGGTAAGTCCCACATAACCATCTGTATATATACAGGTGGTACGCGTAAATGCATTTCCCAACATTAAAAAAAGGAGTATTATTACTGGATTGTAACTAGGAATTACCTATTTTATTTTATTACATAATATATTTTTTATTTATAGCGTGTCATACTTTATGTATAGTTTTTTGAAAAAATGATGCTTGTTACAATAACTCTAATTTCAAATACATTTTGTGTCGTATTTTAAATGCTATATCGAAAACGTGAAAAAATAAAATTTGAACAACATTCGCTAGCACAATACAGATAAAAACTGTTGTTATATCCCTTAGGGCGTCAGAGATAACACAGAAACCTCACTTTATTTTCAACGAACAAAGAAATATAATTCATTAAGAGAGTGGAATGTTGGGCGAAGGTCCTCAAACATTAAGGTATTAATGTCTAACTGATAAGTAGGTAGGAAATATTATGATAATCATTGAATGTAATGATAGTTATTGAATCATTACATATTCATTCATTTTATATTGACCACTATTTTTGAATCTTGTAGAGTTTTCTATAATAATGTGAACAATTTTATGAGAAATAATTAGTAAAAATAAGATAATCTGGTTAAATTATACCTATTCCTTAAAAAATCTTTTTTAAGAAACTATTTACTCTTTTTAACAAAAATCCTTTTTTTTTCTTTGCCTTCTTTAACTTTTTAAAAGCCAGTATAACAATAGCCATGTATATCATTGGATGCAATAGGCAGAAGCGGTTTTCATAAGGCGTTATTGGAAAGCTGTTTGTACGCCAGATGGCCGACCGCCAAACTCTCATATTGATTGTATAACTACTAAACTGCTTTTGGTTTTGTGTAATTGATCTACATACATACAAGATAAATCAGTTTCGTGACTTTTTAAATAAAACAGGTATAAATTATAGTAAGATCTAGAATTGCAAGTCACATTTCTCTTTCTAGATAATATGGAAACTCGTTTTGTCAAATGCAGAATAGAATTTGTCTAAGTCTAATTCGAAAGTGCTGTATACTGTCACGATATATTTGTTTAACTTATTTATCAATATAATAGAGCTTTATATTGAACTAGCGACTCACCCTCGCTCGGGTTCGTCTCTAGGTTGATTCCCTATACAAACTTTCGTCATCATTTTTTCCCCCTTAAGGGATGATTTCCGGGATAATAATATTTTACGTCCTTTCCAGGGTTTCAAATTATTTTCTTACCAAATTTCATCTAAATCGGTTCTGTAGTTTCGGAGCTTATTCGGTACAAACAAACAAATAAAAAAAATCAAATCTTTCCTCTTTATAATATTAATTAATATACATAAATAGGTACCTGTTGAAACTGATCACGAAATTCGGGCTCACTTGGCCAGTTTTTATTATTAGTTGTTTTACTTAAGGGATAAATAAAAATAGAACATAAACTAAAATTACCTAAAAATACGTTTCTTGTATAAGATGTTGTATAATAAACCATTCAGTGCAATTTTCAACTGTTTACCTATTACGGTTTAAATGAAAAAGCATTTTAAAGGTAGGACTGATGCATGGACAGATTGAGTATTTTCAGTTATTATTATATGCTATAATTGGACACAGGGTATATGAAACGCTACGTAATGTCCAAAAATAATGTTTAAAGCAAATCTCTGTAAATTTGGAGAGCTTTTTTATTATATCGGAATACCATTCCTAAGGTGAAAGTTTGTGTGTGTCTGTCCACTGTCAACATCTGTTGCACCATCACGCCGAAACGGCTGGACGCATATTGAGGTTTAGAACACTGATAGACTATGACCTTCTGTAACATTTGTTGGTAGCCTATGTTTTAGACACATACGGACGCATGCGAACGAAGCCATAATAAATCGTTAGTAAATTATAAATATGAATTCAAAACATGAAACAAATTTGTTATTTGTTAACTAACAAAATTCGCAATTAAAATTCCACATGTGTATCGTTGAAAGTTGTGTAGTAAATTAAAGGTCCTCGAGTGAGGAAAAACTTGTAACTCAACCACCAAGCGGTAACCTACTTTTTCCAGTTACTTTTACACGCCGAGTTACCGTTTAAAAGTTTTACTTTTTTTAGTAAACGCTACATTTACCGTTTTTCATTTTTGGAATAATTTGTCAATATACGTACGGTACCTTTACGTATAATTTTGTAGTTGTGCTGTGTTATTTGGTGCATATTATAAGGTCACGAGCTCAATGCTATGGTAAATGTTAATCTATACTAATATACTAATATTATAGAGGTAAAGTTTGTGAGTTTGTGAGATTGTGAGTTTGTGAGGTTGTAGGAGGTAATCTCTGGATCTACTGAACCGATTTAGATGAAATTTGGTAAGAAGATAGTTTGAGAGTTTCCAGGGGAAAGGATATCGTATGGATACTTTTTACCCTGGACATCATCACATAAGGGGGTGAAAATAGGGATGAAAGTTTATATTGGGAAGCAAGAGAGTCGCTAGTATTTTATTAAAACTCGATTTTGCCTACAGGTTCGCTAGTGTGTTACAACAGTAAATTGGACGATGTCCTTCTCGTAAACACCTCTATCTGCCAGTAAAAGATCCTGTAAAATTAGTGATTCCGTTCCAGACTTTAAGGGATAAAAACAGACACACAGTCTAACATGTTTTAATTTTATCCATAGTTTTTCACGCTAAGCCAAACCGTATGAGTTTATTATTGTGCTATTTTTAAAACACAGACATCTCAATTGTATTTATAAGCATAAAGGAAGAAAATAAGGCATTCGAAAGTGTTATCTAAACAGCATCATTCATCAACAGAATGTTAACAAAATAAATTCTCTCTGCCCACTTTATAGGCCCACTTTACTTAACATTAAATGAAAGAAAAATATATGGTCATTTTAATCATGTCTTATTTATATATAGAAAGTATTGTGTATTTCGTAAGAAAAGAAGGATGACAAAATCTAAAACTATACAATTTTAGTAATTTTCTCTATAATTTTATAGTTTTTCAAAATGGAAACTACGCAGATTTTGATGATAAATAAAAGTTAAATAAAAATAACTTTTGAATAATCAATTTTTTCTTATTGGAAATAATAATTTTCGAGTATAAAAAAACATTATAATCTATACTATATTATAGATCATTATGTGTTTTACCTCTTTATAATATTATAAAGAAGTAAAGTTTGCGGGTTTGTAAGTTTGTGACGTTGTAGAGGGTAATCTCTGGATCTACTGAACCGATTTAGATGAAATTTGGTAAAAACATAGTTTGAGACCCTGTGAAATTATCCTTTGAGGGGGTCAAAATGAGGATGAAATTTGGTATTGGGAAGCAAGCTAGGTACGAACCGAGCGAAGCGAGGGTGAGTCGATAGTATTTTAATAATTTTTCGTTGTATGTTTGTCTTCTAGCCTTGCTTTTTATCCCGAATGAAGCATCAAGCAATTATTATGTATATTATTGAAGAACGCACGCACGCCGTGACCACAGATTACTGGCGTAGGTAGATTCGTAGCGGTGTAGTTTGGTTAGGTAACTATCATTTGAATAGCGTATACGAGCCGCCTCTTGTTAGATATGAATTTTACACATCAAAGCAGTTTATAAAATGTGATCTTTCATCTAGAATCTAAACAATAGATATAGGTTTTTTTTTTTTTTTTTTTCTATTTAAAGATATAGGTTATAATAATAATAATAATAAAAACTATTGTATACCCGGAAAAAGAAAAGAAAATAAAAAAAATAGCAGGAGTACAAGAGGCGGCCTTATCGCTAAAAGAGCGATTTCTTCCAGACAATCTTATGTAGGAAATAGTACTAAGTAGGAGGGGCGCGAATAATAAATAAAGAGATAATACTCGTAGAAAGAGTATGTATTTATATATAATGTATAATGTACAAATTCTTTAGGATTTCAATTTTATTATTAATCCCTCCACGACCGCGGACACGCCGGTGTGTCAGTTAACAACAGATTTCTTAGAATACTAATTAATTTCTTAGAAATTTACCTGTAAGTGTTAAAAAGAGCGGGGTTTTTATCACTGTACTTTTGGACGTATCGTATCATCGCTGTACCAGCTTCTTAATTCATGAACATGTAAGAATAATTTAACAGGGTGGAAAAAGCTAAAAATATGAGATAATAGAGCTTACAAAATATTTTCAACGAAAATTATTTAGAAGGAGATAGGTTGAGTAGTTTTTGTGACATCAGCATTCGTTGTTTTCTGAAAACTTTCGTAATATTATAAATGCGAGAGGCGTCTTTGAACCAAAACAAAAAGAGTGTAAGTCGCTAGTTTCATCGTAAAAATACAAACAAATACTGGACAAATTATAACTACAAAAGCATTTAGGGAAGTCGATGGATCAAAAATATAAACACCGATATAATAAAACAATCTCTCCCGTGACGATGATTACTGTAAAACATTCGAAGTGTTGAAAACCAAAAATTCTCAATAAATCCGCAAAAAAATCCGAAAAGGTATATTTCTTTAAAATGTCATATATTCGGCTAAATCTAAGACAGTGTTACCTGATATATTGATCCTGTTCTCATCGTAGTAGTCGAGCACGGCGTCGTCGTCGTCCAGATCGTCGCGGGGGGTCGCGTGCGGCGCGCTCACCACCAGCGCGCAGAGCACCAGCGCGACCGCCTCCATGCCGACATCACCGCGCCGCCACCGTGGAGATAGCACTGTACATGACATATACATACATAGACTCATATAATACTTTTATTATTACATATTTTACAGATTATTATTATATAAGGATTTCACGGGCTCGTAGGAGGGGCTTTGAAAGGCTTACATGGGGAGACAGGTCTATCACGAAAGGGTCTTTATAAGATAAATATATGTAATTTGTTGTTGTTCTTATTATCTCTAAAAGTGATTTCTTTCAGTCAACCCATAAATGATGAAAAAAGTGTTATATAGTGACAAAAAGGAAGAATATATAGAATTGATTACCAATCAACCGCCAAAGTTCCAATTCCGGGCTGTTTCTGAGACTTTATTAATAGAAAAACTCTAACTAAACTTGCCCCGACTCGGGACTGGAACCCAGAACTTTCGGATCTGTATTTCATTGTTAAGTAGATTGTGCTCACTAATAAATACGCGCCATTTAAAAAGCAAGAATATTTTTAATTTGCTATGAGAAAGAGATACAATGTAAATTATCTTTATTATTAGATTTCTGTCAGCGATTTTGACTGCGATTTCTATTTAGACCACAGGAACGAAATCTAAATATTACAACATAAACCGCAAATCAGCGAGTTTATACCTACTCTATTAATATAGAAAAATCCCATTAATATTATAAATGCGAAAGTTTGGATGGATATTTGTTACAATCATGCCGGAACCGCTAAATGGATCGAAATGAGATAGATTATAGTCTGGAATAGCACATAGGTTACTTTTTATCCCGGAAAAATGTACGGTTCCCGTGGGATAAATTTGTTTTTGTTTTTCATTAGGAGGGATAAACCCGAGCAAAGCGAAAGTGGGCCGCTAGTATTTGTGGAAACCACATCTAAATCGAAAAAGCCGTTTCTGAGATTAGCGTGCACAAACGCACAACAAACAGATAAACAGAACAAAAATTCTAACAATCATTGTTTTGGGTGTTATCTGCGTTGATAAGGATCCCAATAATATTTTTTTTTCATATATCTTCCATGTACAGACAGCGATCCGTAATTTTTTTATATGTATATATAAATACCCTTTAAAATGCGGTCCTGTAAAATTGACGTTTAGAATATCAACATATTTACGTCAGCCACGAATTTATTTGTAACCTTCTAGTTTTCATACTATTTATTTGACAACGATGAAACTTTGGTGAGTTGTTTTAGGCAAAACCACAAAAGTTTTAGTGTAGCACAGAATGTACGTAATGTAGAGCGATTTGTATCGAATAATTTAAGAATTAATAATAATTTAAACACAAAGTAAAAGTCTGATTCTTCTTTTGCTGAATTATCAAAAATTTTACTACCAGTTCAACTAGAAAATGAATCAGCTTTGATATATATAAAATACAAATTGTAACTTACATTGACTTGATTCGATTGGAGGAGATCACATTATTTCCAAGGTACATTGTCTTGTAGAAAATTATTTTCTGTATCTTGTATACTACTACGAAGCTGTTTCATTTCATAATTTTTAATGTAATTTTCAGTTCAGCATGTAAATATGACTTTTGCACCTTAGAGAAAGCTTGGCGGGTCAAATTTTAGTTTATTAAATAACTTCAAATTAAATAAATAAATAATAAATATGTTGGGGACATTAACACACAGCACCATCTAGTTCCATGGTAAGCTATGAGGCCTGTGTTATGGATACCAGATAGTTGATACACTACACATATATAACTTTAAATACATACGTATTATAAATATAAACACCCATGATTGGAACACAAACATTCGTCCTCATCACACAAATGAATGTCCCCAGAATGGACTCGAACCCGCGACCGTTGGCACAACAAGTAGGGTCACTACAAACTGAGCCTAACGTGTCATCAGAGGCGATTAAAGCTAAGCTTTAAATAAATATAACACATAACATGTTACCCATGCACTAGTATGTAGTATACATAATATGTACAATATATTATATCTTATTTGTTCTTAAATTTCATCGATGTAGGGTAGTGTAGGTATCTTTTAACGTAGTGGAATAGTAACTCTGTGCTTACCTTATATTTTATTAGAGGGTGTTAGGAGGGTTAGATATTGACCGGCGTCTATAGAGGTTTGACATAGGTTTTTAGACTTTGCTATCAGAAACAAATAAATTTTGCACTAGATTAAAGTACTGAAAGAATAAGGTTCATCTTTATGTCTTGGGTAATATTTTGGATTTCAGTTATGGTCGCCAATTTTAAACAGGCTAGCCATCTGTGAAGTAAATAATACGTAACTCTCAAACTCCGGGAATACACGGCAGTAATTGGGAATTTCTTTACAGTAAAAACTAAAACCCAATAACTTATATGGTCCGACTCGGAACTCGAACCCAAGACAAAGATCTGTAGCCGTATACAGCAGTAACAAGAGTCTAAACCAACCAGACAGTATGTGTATTGTGTAGTTTCACACTAAGGTTTTTATTTGAATATTTTTTCATATGTCGGTTTTATATAACAAAAATACGGGAACTTTATTATATTCATATTTATTAATTCATTGCAAATTCATACATAAAATCATAAAAAATGGGTAATTTCGAATGCACTTGAAAGGTAATTTTAGCTCGTAGTTGTTTGAAGTACACCAATATAATAAACTTAACAAAGTAATGCACTGCAGCTGGCGTTATATCATACCGATTATAATAAGTAATTGAAATAAATTGCACGATATGACATACATATAAATTTTTACAGATTTTGGCAACTTTTCAACGTCCTCGGCGAAGTAATTTGTATCATTTTTTATGAGAATGAAAAACCGATTTTCATAATTGCCTCGTAAAATACTGTATGACATAATATGATTTTAATATTTTATAAAGCGGAAATATGCAATATTATATATAATAAATCACGAAACTACATATATTTTATACAAATGTTTTGGCATCTCAATTGATTCTTTCCGCTCAGAAAACCACTGGACAGATTTTGGTGAAATTTTGTATGACGATAGCTGGTTATCTAGGTCAACATATAGAATACTTTTTACTGTGGAGAAATATCTCAAAGAAATCTATACTAAACGTCAAAACGTAACTAGGGATGAACCCGAGCGGAGCAATAGTGAGTCGCTAGTTTATAATAAAAATAGTTTTAATTCCAATTCCAAGCTAGAACGTTAATAAAGTAAAGTTCAGTGCTGGAGAACAAGTGTTGTGCAGTTTGTGACTATAGGTTATTACGGAGAAGGCTTTAACATAATCGTTGGCTTACTATTACAAGGTTCTATGTTAATTTTAATGAAGTTTTGTTATTTTTACATAGTACTTCGTTACTTTGTTATCGTAAAAAAAAACAACTTAGAACTATGTAAAATTAAATATTTTGTAGCTATAGTGCTGCTATCTAGTGGTTTGTTTTTGCAAAACTATAGCTAATGACACATAGAACCTTGTAGCATTAATAACTAAATAAGTACTAAAATTGTAACATAGAACCTTGTAATAGTGAGCCAACGATATTATATTACATGATATAGGTATTTTTGACAGTAGTACATTAACTTGTTCATTTTTTTGATGATTAGACCGATATAAAATCGGGCAAGTGTAAATCTATTAATTTAGTTAATTGTTACGTTAAAAGTAAAACGTCTCGTAAACCTACATATATATGTATAATTGGCTTAAACAAAAAAGTTAGTTTAAAGTTTAAAGATCAATCTAGGGATTCTTATAAAGATATAAGATATAAATAAATAAATATGTTAGGACATAAACAATTAAACACACAGCTCCATCTAGTTCCATGGTAAGCTATGAAGCTTGTGTTATGGATACCAGATAGTTGATACACTACACATATATAATTTTAAATACATACATATTATAAATGTCTTCTACACGCAAAATTTTACAATCATTATATATGTATATGGAGTGAATAACCCCTATTTTTCTACTTTTCTGCAAAAATTCGTCTAGACTTCTAGAGATTATTCTTAGACCCATTATAACCAAATTTTAGTCAAATAGCGTCAATACTCTCTAAGTAAAAAGGCTATGGACATATGAACAGACGGTCATGACGAAATTAAAACGGTTCCGTTTTTACTTTTTTCCCATGGATCCCTCAAAAAGGGAATCTGACCGTAACCATAGGCTACATACTTTACTATCCTAATCCTTAGTAGTAAACATATTAAGTACTAGCGACTCACCCTCGCTTCGCTCGGGTTCGCCCCTATCTTGATTCCCCATACAAACTTTCATCCCCATTTTCAACCCCTTAAGGGATGATTTTCGAGATAAAAAGTATCCTATGTCCTTCCCAGGGTCTCAAATCGGCTCAGTAGATCCAGAGATTACCCCCTAGAACATCACAAACTCACAAACTTTACCTATAATATTATATTGAGTTAAAAAAATAGTTATAGCTTAGAATATTTTAACAGACATAATATATTTTAGTAAGTTGTTACTATTATAACAAAGTTATTTAAATATATATATATATATATATTTAAAATGTAATATGGAGGTTAAAAGACCTTTATTAAGCGAACGAAATACCGCTGGCTTTAGGGCATAGCTTCTATTAACTTAATTCGTATTCCTAAAGCAGTGTAGGGTCAGAAAAAACAATTCTTTCCCATTTGGACTGTCGAAAACATAATTTATATGGTCATACTCGTATAGATAATTCTTTTTCTATTTTGGAATGGATCCTCTAAAGAGATTTTATGGGTAAACTTTATTATACGTTATGAAACTAGGTTAGGTTTGCACATATCTTCTTATCTAATCCAATATGATAGTATTTTTATATTATACCATGTAAGCTTTAAAAAGATATTTTCAAGTCTTTAGTGTTTTCTATTTATAACAAGGAAGCATAAGCCCTTTTTAAAGTCCCACTGGGCACGGGCCTTCCTTCAATACGATGGGGATCAGGCTATAGTTCACCAGACAAAGTGGTACAGTGGCGGACAATAGCTTGATCCCCACATTGAAGGAAAGTCCGTGCATAGTCGGTGCTTAGCATAAAAAGACCCATTCACGTATAAAAAATTACATCAAAATTAAAATATTTCATTAACATTAGTAGTTGCTATTAAAATTATAATTAAATTAATTATAAACGCGACGTCAGGAAGTTGTTAGAGTTAACGTGCAAAGAAATCATTTTTACACATTGTTTTATTTTTATAGCGGCGATTGCTCGTTCAACAGGTAACAAAGCATTTTATAAAGAGTTGTTTATTTTAAACACACGTAAAAGCTAAGTATTTAGATAAAATAGTATAGAGGAGTGATATTTTACTAAGTGAATTTGTACATTATTGAATACTAGCGACTCACCCTAGCTTCGCTTGCTCGCTCGCTCGTTTTAACGGTTAGTATCGAATAGAAAGACTATATATTATATGATATATAGCCTATAGCCTTCCTCAATAAATAGGCTAGCTGATGCAAAAAAAATCTAATCGGCTTAGAAGTTCCTGAGATTAGCGCGTTAAAATAAACAAACAAATAAACAAATTCTTCCTCTTTATAACCTATACCTACACATAATAAAATTGTAACTAAGTCGAATCTGTACATTAAATATTTTTTGGAAAATCTTATTGAAATAAACATTATTATCCATACAGAGGCCGAATCTAGAGTTTTTAGAATTTTTGTCTGTCTGTCTATCCGTCCGTCCGTCCGTTTATCTATCTGTCTGTTACCGCATCACAGAAAAAACACTGGAGGAATTTTGATGAAATTTGGTATGGTGTTAGCTGGTTATCCGGGTCAACATATAGAATACTCTTTACCGCGGGAAAATATCTCATTTATGAGAAAAAATGCAAAAACTGCAATGTAAGAGTATACTAAATTGTAAAACCAAAGAATATGATTTTTGGTTATCTGAACGCGGGCGGAGCCGCGGGCTAAATATTATTATAGAATAGATTGGATTAAATTTTAAGTACATAGTATGATACATCGAAGAGTTAGTTTAGTGCGGGAGTGTAAGCGTAAAATATTTATACTTTTCATAATATTTATCTCCGTAAAGGCTGGAGAGAGCTCATGCCTAAAAGAAATTAAACGCTCTACAAGAAGCTTAGGTATACCATAACTGTCAGTCTAACTTCTGGAATATCAATATTTGTTTTGATTACTTTTAAATATGAATAATTTATTATATTTTAAATTAAATAAATTCAATCCATACAAATAAATAAAATTAAAGTGTCTGTTTGTTATGTAAAAATAACAACGTTTTACTAAATGCATATGAAATTATTTATATACGGTACTTATAAGAAATACATCATTTTTTAAATTTTTGTCTTCTTTCTGTTTATTTCGGTTAATCTCCGAAGCGGATGGACTGATTTTGACGGGACTTTCACTGGCAAATAGCTGATATTATAAGGAGTAACTTAGGGTAATTTCATTTCAGAAAAAGCATTAGGGTTCCACTAGGTTACGCAGCCGAGCAAAGCAAGGGTCAGTCGCTAGTATTAGTAGTAAGATTAAATAGCGAAGGGCAAATAACAAAGAATTTCTGTGGGTTTAGAATAGAAGTTTGTGAATTTTTAGAGACAAAATAGCTCTCAGTATCTTCTATAATAAAGGCTGCTACTTTGTTTTAGTTGTTACTAAACGAGTGATACATTGTCTATTAGTTATAACTGGAATTGGCCATTAAAGCCATTTCAAAGCAGATTTAGCCTTATTTTAGTGTCTAGATGCAACGTAACTGTGCACATTTGGTCTCAAATAATAGTTTTACGTTTTATGTACATACTTTTTTATTTTTAAACCTAGGTCTTAATAACCTACATATACATATATATATATATATATATATATATATATATGATATATATAGAATGTATACATATATATATATATATATATATATATATATATATATATATATGTATACATTCTAGAAGAATTCAAAAGTTATTAGAATGATTTCAGCATTAGTGTATTTTTTGGCTGTTCTAGCGTTTTCACAGGGCTTTGCACGCGTAGATCAATTATTAATTATAATATCTTTAAAAAATATTGCGTATGTGTTACTCTGATGTATAAGCTATACTACTGTAAAGTTTCATGAAAACCCTTAAGTTTTTGCGTTAAAGAATAACTAACATCTATCCATCAATCTTCACAAACTTTCGTGTTTATTATATAAGTAACTAAAAATCATACATAATAATTTATACGAATAAATTGACATTATTTTTTATTAAAATTTGACTTCACACAAAATGATAAAAAAATTCTGAAAAAAAAACAAGAAAAGCGCTTTTAAGCGCGATTAACCAACTACTTGGCCTACCGTAGCTTTATTATTGTATCTGGGTTTCATATATTTTAAAGACGCTCAAGCGTAATAGCTCGAGCGTTACGATAATAAAAAAGCCTATGTCACTCTCACCCCAATTCTATACTGACATTTATATTGATTTACCATTACACTGTGGAAGCCATTTTCTTTCGTTGAGTAATATGTGACCGCTGAAAATTTTGTCCAAATCTTCTAATACCGTAGTCACGTTTATATTCATTAATGGCCAAAATTAATAACATTATGGTTATAGTTACATTTTTTGATCCTGACGTTTCGAAAGCTTTAAAGTAAAGATAGTCGCGGGACTGCTATATAGTACACTGCCTCGATGGTGTAGTGGCTAGCATGTACGGCTGCACACCCGGAGGTCCTGGTTTCGCGTCCCGGGTCAGGCCAAGTTTAGTTATTGAGTCTTTCTGTATAGTAAGCCTCAGTAACAACTAACAGCTCGGAGTTGGGAAGTTGGCGGTGTTTCACCCCCGTGCCTCGGAGAGCACGTAAAGCCGTCGGTCCTGCACCTTAACTCTCACTGGTCGTGTCGAGTGGTCGTCCCACCAGAGTATAAGAGTGACAGGAATAGAGAGTACACGTTGTGTCTGCGCGTACACTTGTGCACTATAATATCTCCTGAGCAGTTGGCTAGTCTCAATGAGATTGGCCGCCGTGGCCAGAATCGGTCAAGAGAACATCATATAGTAACGTTATATACGTTTCAAATTAAAATGGATATAGTATATTATCCTTAAGAGATAGACATATATATACATACGACTTTTCTGTAGACCTATATAAGATACACCATTCCACCGTACATTATTTTGTTATATATCTCAAAGGGTTTAGGCAGCGTTTTCGTTGAAAGCTCCCAGACGGCTTATTTTTTCCGACACCTCCAACAAATATCGTTATATTTTAGCCAATGTATACAAAAACTTAATAAATTATATACTTAAACCTTCCTCGAGAACTACTCTATCCATTGGTGAAAACAGCATTAAAATCGGTGCAATAGTTTTTGTGTTTATCGCGAACAGACAGTCAGACAGACACGGCGGAGGACTTTGTTTTATAATATATAGTGATCTATCTCTCTCAAAATCTCTCCTCCCCTCCTGTTCGCGACAAGATTCGAAAAAATATTTTTATTCGACTTAATTATTTTTTTTTTACATTGCAATCTTATTTTAAAACTTAATTTCAGAAATAATTAAACGTTTGCTACTTAAAAGAAATTGGAGCGAAAAGCAAAACAAAAGGCAACTCCCACACGACTAATTACAGATTTCTAAAGAACTGCTAACGAAGCCCTAGAGTACTTTTCGATAAAATAAAGTTAAGAAGTTTTAGAATCAATTGTATAGGAATTAATCCCTTTGTAGTATATCTAAAGGGGTAACCTATAGCTTAGTAAAGACTAAGCCATAGGTTACCATAGGTTTTTAACTCCCATTTGGGTATGACATGTTCCATTTGGTTTGACGACACGTTTGGCTCAGTTTGTAGTGACCCTACTTACTGTGCCAGCGGTCGCGGGTTCGAGTCCTGTTGGGAGTATTCATTTGTGTTTTTACAAATTATTTTTATTGAACGATTATATAATACTAATACATGAGTGTAGCGGTATACAAAAACAAGTGTAATATGCCATAAATTAAACAAATTATAATTTGTGTACATTGCGTGTAAAGTTCGTTGTCATGTTACAGTCCGAACAAATTATTTTCATTGAACTTAACATTTGACCACTCCAAGTAATTGACTGTAATTTTATGTCGTAAATTTAATATTGTGCGGAATAAAAATTATTATCAAACTGCTAAATATAGATGAGGTAAAGCTTTTATTTATAAATGCCGCCTACAGTAACTTTTGTTTTGCGTTTATCTTATAATATCAATATATATAAATCAATTGCCGTTCGTTAGTTTTGCTACAACTCAAAAACGGTTCGACCGATCTAAATAATTTTTTTTTGTTTTGTTGGGAGTGTGTCAGGGTGGTTTAAATATAAAGAAAAGGGAAACCTAAAAACAGCTAAAATGTTGAAAAGTTCACATCTGTTTATTTTGTACCTACGTATATATAATATAAATTCTATCTATTCTATACTAACCGTTAAAACTTACCTAGGGATGAACCCGAGCGATACGAGGGTGAGTCGCTAGTAATAATATAAATGCTTGCGAGTAGCTTTAGCTTAGCGTTAAGGCATATCTATACATATAATAAAATTATAAATATTGAATATTTGAGCATCTATGTATTTCAAAAATGATTGATGCCAAAAGAGATGGCACTAATTTTCAATTATTCAATAGCAACTTAATATGTCAGGATAAATATATTTGACAAAATCCGTGTCAAATAATAAAACTAAACAAACAAAGATAACTTATTTTCGCGTAAATTATAATGTAAAACGGGAATGATGGCTTGTAAGGATTGAAAAAAAGTATTATTTCATATACTACAAATAAATACACAGAGGTCTTGCCTTATGGTAACTAGTCGCTTTCGCCTATTTACGCGTGTATCAACAAAGGCAATACTTATACTTTTAACTTACCTTTTACCTTTAATTACCTTTACTGGAGGTAAAAGTAAAAGGTAAGTTAAAAGTTTACCTGGGAGGCTTTACTTTATAAAACTGATTTTTCTCTATCGTAGGAAGGAATGAAATCGCTAAAGTGCGTTAGTATTTGATTTGTATAACTCAACAACTTTTTCCATTTGTGTCACGCTAAGTAAGCAATCATTAAATGCCGCGGTAGTTCGTTAGCGACTGAACCAGTTAAAAATTTTGCTCGTAGCCCGCACATACATATGTTATCACCGCGAACCGTAATACACCAATTTGTTTGGCATCTTATGTAGAACTTAAAACTAAAATGGTTTTTTTTACTATTATCTTTGTTTATTTTAAATTGAAAGCTATATACTATGAAGATAAAAATAGCTAGCAGGGCACAACAAGAAATTAGAAAAAAATAATTACGTTGAGGCAAATCCGTTGTTTATTTGTTTCAACCAGAAATAAGTGATTTTCTATTTTAAGAACAAATCTTTATCTTTAAGATTTATATGTATTTAAAAGACAATAAGTCTGTATAAAAAGTTTTAAATGTAAATTGGTTGTTCTGGCACTGAAGATTGTTTCTTAAAAAGCATACTGGCAACATATATATACTACTAGCAGAACCCGCGGCTTCGCTCGCGCTAAAACTACAACAAAAAAACTGAAGATATGTGTCATACAAACTTTCATCCCCTATTTTACCCCCTTATGGGATGAATTTCAAAAATTGCTAAATACGTATTTATTTAATTGTATTGAAGAGTATTAATACCAAGTTTCAAGTAATCTGACTATAAATATTTTTTGTGATGTATTATAACGTATTTCCCATAGGAATGAGATAATCTGACCCGCACTAAAAAGTAGCCTATGTCACTCTCATCCAACTATCACCACACAAAAAAATCACGCTAATCTGTTACTCCGTTCTGACGTGAAAGAAGGACAAACATACAAACAAACACACTTTCACATTTATAATATTAGTATGGATATGCATACATACATATAGTCTATTTATAATGTAATGTAATATTCGATATATATCTTATTTAAATTAATAAACAAAAATTGAAAACTGAAAAAAAATTAGTATCTCAAAATCATTCATTAGCAAAGCAAATTGGAAAAGAATATCTGCAGATGAAATCGCGAACGGTATGATTCTGCTGTCTTATATTGCCAATATTATGTCGAGTACAAAAGGAAACTTTGAAACCGCGATTTTATAGCTCGTACAATGTACATTTATCTCATCCCGAAGATCTAACCAGATAAAGTTCGACGTTGAAAATTATCCTCAAATAGCATATTTCAACTTTAAACTTATGCATCGGACTACTATTATAATGATGAAACTTTATAGGTGTGTGTTTGTTTGTTACTATATGACGACTGTGCCAGCGGTCCCGGGTTTGAGTCCCGCTGGGGGCATTCATTTGTGTGATGAGCATGAACATTTGTACTCCAGTCATGGATGTTTATCTATACTATAATAAAACAATGTTTATCTATACTATAATAAATACAGGTCGAATGTTTGTACATAGCAAAAAAATAAATCAGTCCAATAGATTCGGAGATTAGCCCGTACAAACAGAAAAACAGACAGAGAAACAAAAAAAAAGAAAAAAAATCTGGATTTGTTCTATTTGTCTTCTTACATCACCCTGACTCGGTGTTTAGCATTTTTGTTCTATGTACAGACATTCGACCTCTACAGTTTTATTATAGTATAGATAGGTTTGAAGTGAGCTTTAGATGTTCACACACAGCAGAATCTATGGATGCCTTCAGTGGACAAGGAGTTCTATGAGGCAATATTCAAAATGTAAACCATTTTTTATGATAATAAATTTCGCATATGTACAAGTAATATTTTTTAGTGGTACTGAGACATGATAACATATATAACAGTTCAGATGACTTAAGAAAATTAATACTTAACTTGGACATAAACGAATATCTTTTACTTATTTCAATGAAACAAAATCCTAAGTTCTGGTTAAAATAAATAAAAATATTTTTTTGGTATCACAAAGTTCTATGTTATTTTAGTTTCGATAATATTGCTTAATATCCATGTCAATATCCAATTGTTAGTTCCTAGAAAGCATCACGTAGCCCTTAATTATGCTAATAAACTATCACTTAGGGATTAGGACTAATAAGTATACATTTTTCGAAAGTCAAAATTTTTAAAGTCAAATTACTAAACTTCATTAAAATTAACATAGAATCTTGTTATAGTGACCCAACGATATGTCTATCTCTTAAGGATAACATACTATATACATTTTAATTTAAAACGTACCTAGGGACGAACCCGGATGAAGAGAGGGTGAGTCGCTAGTTATTCTATATGTAAAAGCGAGGAACATACAAAGTAGTTATAGAACGAAGCTTTACAAGGTATCGGTAATCGTATTAACTGAAATAGTGGTTAATACTCATCGATATAATGCCTTGATTGGTGATAGCAATTGAATTAAAAATAATCTTTATATCGCTACTTATACAATAGATACGAAAATATTCTGGTTAGGTTGCCCTTTTTACGTAGAAATAGAATGACGTAATTTTTGCATGCATAGATATTGTGTATAGTAATTTTAGATGACTTATCTATACAATTTTTTTTTATCATATGTATAGATAATATAAGCTACACTAGCATTGCCCGCGGCTCCGCCCGGGTTCAGATGACCAAAAACTAAATTCTTAGGTTTTTACATATTAGTACACGCTTACATTGCAGTTTTTGTGATGCGGTAACAGACAGACAAAAATTCTAAAAACTATAAATTCTGCTTCTGTATCAATAATAATGTTTATTTCAATAAAATTTTCCAAAAAAATATTTAATGTACGATTCGGCTTAATTACAACTTTATTATATGTATAGATATTCAGTAATTTCAGCGAGAAGAAGTAACAAATATACAAACAAACAAACTTACACAATTTTATAATAGTAGAAACTTTGAGAAAAATCTTTCGTTATGACAAAATGCCAGTCTTCCTTGTTGAACTAAAACTTTTATACCATAAAATTGAAGTAAATAAACTCTACTTATATAATAACCGTTTTGAGTTATGGGTCAAAGTTTAAATTTGTTAAAATAAAAGGGGTTAAAGTTTTAATTTGTTTATTTAGTGCTTCACTTCAGCTTAGTTGGGAAGCCGACTTCTTAAAACTTTACAGATCTATAATTGTCTGTCGCCTTCAATATTATATAATTGATCAAGGAAAATGCTTGTAAAGCCTTGTATACTTTGTATTCTTGCTATCAATTGAATTTGAAGCCAGCCATCACAAAATTGCTGGTCCATTAAATAAATGTGGCTAACGTGATGTTCTCCTAGCCGATTCCGGCCACGGCGGCCAATCTCAATGAGATTAGCCAACTGCGCAGGAGATATTATAGTGCGAGGCAGGCCGGCGGGGTACGGGTTGACCGCAGGGGTGTTGTAGTGAATGCGCAAGCGATCCTGCACACCCCATTGCACTGCGGCGACGGGTTCCGCTGTGGGTTTTAGTGAGTAGGAGTCTCACAGTATCCTACCCATTGACGGCCGGTAGGGTCCCCATGATGAGTTTCCCCAGCGTCAACAAAAAAAAAGGAGATATTATAGTGCTCAAGTGTACGCGCAGACACAAGTGCACTCTCTATTCCTATCACTCTCATACTCCGGTGGGACGACCACTCGACACGACCGGTGAGAGTTAAGGCGCAGGACCGACGGCTTTACGTGCTCTCCGAGGCACGGGGGTGAAACACCGCCAACTTCCCAACTCCGGGCTGTTACTGAGACTTACTATACAGGAAGACTCAATAACTAAACTTGGCCCGACCCGGGACTCGAACCCAGGACCTCCGGGTGTGCAGCCGTACATGCTAGTCACTACACCACCGAGGCAGTGGCTAACGTAACAATATATTGAATTAGCAGATATTCTTCGTTTTGTTTCATCTGTTATCATTATTATTTTATATTATTATTTTAGTACAGCCTATGATCTGTACATTATATGATCTGTGGTATAGCCATACATGTACCTAAAGAGTCCTGTTATCGTTAAATAAAGTATACGAAAACTTATTACCTACAACTCAAGTTGTAAATAATATACAGAATTTTTGTCACTAGAAAAGCATCGTAAATACTCGTAGTTTAGATAATTTAAACTCTCAGGACCATCTAATCCGATTTGAAAAAATATTTTTACATTAGATAGTCCGTTTATTGAGGAAGGCTATAGGCTATATACTATAATGCCACTACCCAAGCATGAGCAGTAATCATAAATATCAACAAATAGGACAGATATAAAGTCTGAGTTTTTTTTGTAGATTGAACGCAGCCGGAGCTTTAACAAAATTAATTATATCACAACAGTAACTAAAATCTTTAATTTAAAAATTATGGTGCATAATGAACTGCTACAATTTCTACATACATTTTTTTGCTTCATCCGTTATCATTATTCTTTTGGCACAAGCTCTTCGAAGGTGTTGAATTTGTCTAAATGCCTTCAGTGTATTTTCTCTTCTTTTCGTATATGACTTAATTACGTCTGCCTTACTTATTACGTTTTTTAATCATTTAATCACTTTGCACAAACCATCCACACTTTATTTTCAGAAATATATCGCTATTGGCTAACTTAACAAAGTACATAGCTCAATATATTGAATTAACAGTTTTGTTATGTTGTTTACTCAACCAAGATAAAACAGTTATTTTTTTATGTTTTCAGAAATCTTAGCTGATTTTTGTTTTGTGATAAAAAAAACAATATTGCGAATTATATTACGAGTATGTTTATTAAATGTTCTAGCAAACCCTAAATGTGACCTCTGCTATATATGAAAGTGTGGAGAACAGAATATTTTGCAACCACACACACGATCTATTGAATTTAAACGTAATAAATTTTGAAAAACGGTAAAATAAGTGAAGAAAAGTGCATGTCTGAAAGAACCAACCAACCCACACTTGGCCTGCGTGGAGTGAATGCTCTTTCATTAAGGGTAAACCCGTGCTGAGCAGTGGGATGTTAAAAAGATTTTAATACAAATTAAAAAGAAATATTCATATTTCAAACACACATCCTTCTTATAAAAATATAAAAATTCACTGCATTATTTTTACTTTATTAGAGAAACTAAAAACAATACATACATAAGTTATCCATTCTAATATCAAAATGTAAAAGTTGGTGAGGATGGATGGATGTACGTTTGTTACATTTTTACGCCAAAACGGCTGATCTAGATGAAATTTGGCACTGAGATAGATTATAGTCTCCAGACTATAATCTCTGTTTGTGCCAAATTTATAATATATAATATAATACCACATAGGTTACTTTTCATCCCGGAAAAATGTTGGTTCTCGTGGGATAGATTTGTTCTGACGAACCTGAAGCGAAACGATGGTAAATGGATACTTATATTATACGTGAGGTCAAAATTAACTTTATACGATTAACTGTAACCTTTGCATTTCATTTTGATTTAATATTTTTTATACAAGTGCCAACCAAATGTAAAGTAAAGTAAAAAAATCTGAAGTACTTCGACAAAATATAATTTTCAATTTAAATAAACAATTGTATATTTCACAGCGTCTTCTGCCAGTTAATTAAATTATTCTAAACGAAATGGTATTGTATTTGCTTGAACGGCAATACAAATAGTAATGACTCGTGAAGAACTCGAGCTTTCTGAGATATTTTTTCTATTACAGTCTCTTTCCTCGTGTTAAATACAGTAAAGTAGGTTAACTATTAACTTGAATATTTTTTTATAATATAAGGATTTTGTGCTATAATTGTAATTATAGAAAAACTTTATATTCAACTAGTGAGGAACCCTCGCTCCGCTCGGATTCGTTACTAGGAACGTTTTGACGGTGAGTATGTATTCCTAAGATATGAGATATTTTCTTGCAGTAAAAAGTATTCTGTATTATGTAGACCCGGATCCCAGCTTATACAAAATTTCCAGCATCATACAAAATTTCACCAAAAATCTGTCTAGTGGTTTTCTCGTGGTGATGCGTTCCCAGACAGACAGACAGATAAAAATTCTTAAACCATTAAATTCAGCCTCTGTCGATAATAATGACTATTTCAGTAAGATTTTCCAAAAAATATTTAATGTACAGATTCCACTCAGTTAGAAAATTTTATTTTGTCCCAACATATTAATTTTATAATAGTATTTTGCCTTTTCGTTACCTACACTTGTGTTCTAAATAGTTTTTCGAATGAATAATATTAAATGTTATACTTTTTTATTCATTAATAAAAATGAGCATCATTCATGGCGACTAAAGTATCTTGTGTATACTATTGGTGTATTTTTCAAGAGGTATACAATTCATTCAGTATTAGAGATGGCAGCGGCTTTAAATCAGGAGCTTCCTCCACTCTACGCTATATTGGTGATGTAAATTATTCTACCGCTACCCCTAAAAGTAAAAAATTAGAATCGAAATCACGATTTTGGAAATTGTAGTGAATTCAGGCACATCGTCTTTCCCTAGCATTCATGTCGAATAGCAAGAAAATACAATACTGCACCGAAAACCAGAAAGACTCTAAAACACTCACTCTCTAAAACACTCATCTTAAATACATAAATAAATATTTTGGGACGTAATAACACATCATATAGTTTCATGGTAAGCTACGAGGCTTGTGTTATTGATACCAGATAGTAGTAGATACACTACACATATAGAACTTTAAATACATACATGTTATAAACATAAACACCCATGACTGGAGTGCAAGCATTCGTGATCATCACACAAATGAATGCCCCCAGCGGGACTCGAACCCGCTACCACTGACATGGCAAATAGGGTCACTATAAACTGAGCCTAATGTGTCGTCAAACATGTTAATAATAACATTGAAAGAAAAGTTTTGTATATTGTGTAATGTTTTCTCTACATGTTCCATCTTCCAGGAAAGGAAAAAATGATTATAGTACAAGGAACCAAATTATTATGCCTTGATACCCCTTTCCTACCCCCTTTGGGAGCGTAGCGTGATACGTTCAAAGGCATTTTACCAACAAACAACCAGTTTTATATATCATAAATATTTAGAACGATACAGCATGAATATTTATTCAGATCGAGAGATTATGCATGCAAGGCATGTTCCTATATCATACTAATAAAATAATATCCGTAGAATTTGTGGCTGTGCTAATTTTATGTAATCCCAATGACTGCAGGGGTTCGATTTTCGGTTTGGCTGAATGTTCTATATCATAAATATTTATTATATTTTTATAGACTAAGTTTTACTCCAGCTTACTCGGAGTGTTTGCTTGTTTTAAGGCAGTAGTAGCCGATTGGTAGCCTGCTCACTTGTGAAACAAAACGTAGCAGGGTCGTTGTTTGTGAATGTTCTCATGTGATAATCAATTTCAACATGATTACCAGTCGTTTTACGGTGGAGGACACATTGTCGAGTAATCCATGTCGGAGAGAACCTAACTAGTTTTAGAAAGATGTAAAGTTAGACATCGTACGTTTGGTCAGCATGGTGAACTATAGCCTGATCTCCTTCGTATAAAAAGGAACACGTGCCCAGAAGTGAGATGCTAAAAAGCCGTTCTCTTGCAAATTTTGCAATTACCTTCTTTCTCAATCTATGAGAGATTGTGAAAGTTGGCCAAAAACTGAAAAATCTCTAATCTCATAAACTAAATATACTGATTTTTTAGGAGGATTTTTGAGAATTTGAATATTTTAATTACAAGTACCAAAAAAATTATGTATGCGCTTATTGTGAGTAACTATGGATGTTTGTCTGTGTGTCATTTTAAATGTAAATAAAGCTAGAACAGGTCACTAAATCTAAGTACATACATAAAACGAACATGTCCACGAGTATTTTTAAAACTAGCGACTCACCCTCACTTCGCTCGGGTTCGTGCCTAGGTTGCTTCCCCATACAAACTTCCATCCCCATTTTCACCTCCTTAAAGGATGATTTCCGGGATAAAACTACCCTATGTCCTTTTCAGGTTTTTAAACTATTTTCTTATCAAATTTCATCTAAATCGATTCAGTAGTTTCGGAGCCTATTCGGTACAGACAAACAAATCTTTCCTCTTTATAATATTAGTTTAGATTACAATTCTTATTAATTATTTTCTACGGCTAATTTAAATTCTTTTACGAGAATCTAATATCCACTAACTAACAAGGGCTGGTACTGGTACCTGGTCTACTACTTTTAGAGTTATTGAGCCTTGCACAATTGTTCCGGGTTAAATTCGGTCCAGTTCACATTAAATGGATAAGTGCAGGCTAAGCAAGTATAACTCTCGAAAGTAATTATATACAGATTTTCAGCGGGGTCACCGTCATAATTTAATTATATAACATTCGAATAAATATGAACTCTATTTATAGGTTTTAAGGTCGCCTATTGAAAAAAAACCGAGCCACTGCAGCGGGTCGAGTGTGACGCATTGCATCAGACCTTAATGCGAGGATTTTGAATGCCGATTTATGTATGAATGAAAAAACTTAATTAATAACACCTCTCTAGCAAAAAGCTAACCTGCTCGCATATTTTATAATAGAAAAGGAGCTTCTTATTTGAATTCAAATATCTTGAACAAGTTAGTTAAAAAGATTTTATATATAATTTTCTATATATCAAAAGTTATAGCATGTAAATAAAAAAATATTACAGCATTACATTTATCCCATGGTGAAAAAGCGGATAATTTTCCAGTTCATAAATAAGCTAAATCCGTTCGATCTTTTCTGTGTAAAAAGAGGACAAACAAACAAACGATTTCAGATTTATTATATTTGTATTCAGCCCTTTTTAACGTCCCACTGCTGGGCACGGGCCTCCTTAGTACGAGGGGGATCAGGCCATAGTCCACCACGTTGGCCAAGTGCGGGTTGGTGGACTTCACATGTCTTTCGAAAACTTGCTAGGTTTTCTCAGACATGCAAGTTTCCTCACGATGTTTTCCTTCACCGTAAGGCAAGTGGTAATCATGTTATAAATGATTCGCACATAAAATTATCAGAGGTACGAGACCTGGGATTTGAACCCGCTTCACTCGGTTTCCCAAGCGAGCGCGTTACCACTGGGCTATCACTGCCTTTTATATATATATTTATATATATATTATATTTAAAGTGTTGTAAAAAAAGTAAGGTTACCAATAAAGATTTTTTTACATTAATGATATTTTTTTTACAGTAATGATTATAAAATGATTTTTCACTATATCGCAGATAATAATATTTATAACTGGCATTTTTTTTCAGCGGAACCCTAATTCTTTTTCTAATATAAATGTTACGCGCCGCTAGTTTATTCGAAGACATCAAGTACACCTTCGTACAACCTCTGTGGTGTTTGTCTACCCAGGTGCCAGGCAGGCAGGAAAAGTATGACGACGAACATATTGATTGTCGTTTGGGCGAGACGTATGATTTTCTGTTGTGTATAATTTTTTTATTAATTACTGTCAATATAACGATTATAACAGGAAAAGTGTTTCATTGTTTCACATAAAATTAGCCTAACTTGCTCTTTATAACATCAGCTATCTGCTAGTTGGAAAATCTTATTGAAAGAGTCATTAGCGATACAGAGGCCGAATCTATAGTTTTTAGATTTTTGTCCGTCTGTCTCTCTGGAAACGCATCACGAAAAAATCATTGGACATATTTTGATGAAATTTGGTATGATGATAGCTGGTTATCCGGGTCAACATATAAGATACTTTTTACTGCGGGAAAATATAGCATCTCTAAGAAATCTATACTAAACGTTAAAACGTAACTACGGAAGAACCCGTGCGGAGTTATTATTAACTATTTCCAGTCTCCTTTCTTTTGAAAATGTGTGTCAGATTAATTGAAATGCGTACCTTTTATATATATATATATACATATATATATATATATATATATATATATATATATATACATATATATATATAAAATACTCACGACCTCCTTTGATAAGAAAGTTTAGTGTCCTGAGAGTTTAATGTACTGAGACTAGCCATTTGCTCATAACGTGCACTCTACCATACTACCATACACTTTCTACTCTCAAAGTTTAGTGGGATGCCCATTTGATACGACCGGTGAGATACTGGCGTTGAACCGACGGCTTTATATGGTCACTGAAGCACCGGTGTATTACTAAAAATTTCTTAACAAAATATATAAATATGTAGATACATATATGACATTAACACAGCACCATCTATTTCCCTGGTAAGCTACGAGGCTTGTGTTAGGGATACCAGATAATTGATACACTACACATATATAACTTTTAATACATACATATAAATATAAACACCCATGACTGGAATACAAATATTCGTGCTCATCATACAAATGAATTCCCCCAGCGGGACTCGTACCCGCGACCGCTGGCACAGCAGGTAGAGTCACTACAAACTGACTCAAACGTGTCGTCAAAAACCGAAAATCCAATAACTTTCTTCGGCCTGAACTGGGACTCAAAATCATCTTACCATACGAATCTTCAGCTATACCTGCTAGCTACTAGTAAGAAAATATGGAAATAACACAATGGAGTAAAACCATGAATCAGACCATGAGACTTAGAGTTAGCAGGTTAGGTGTTATTGTGACAACCTTAACCTTATTATAATGAATTCTTAGAATTCACCTTGATCCAATTTAAAATCTAATTTACTCCATACATATCCAATTTCATCTTATACATATTTATTTCTATGAAACAAAAACACTGCATACAGCGAGTTGCGAATTATGTACATTAAGAAAACGTTTTGTTACAAACTTTAGGAATAGTATTTTATTATATTAAATTAGCGACTATATATTCGGCCTCTGTGTCGATAGTAATGTCTATTTCAATAAGATTTTACAAAAAATATTTAATGTACAGATTTGGCTTAGAATTTTATTATATGTATAGACTAGCATTGCCCGCGGCTCCGCCCGCGTTCAGATGACCAAAAACCAAATTCTTAGGTTTTACATATTAGTATACTCTTACAATGCATTTTTTTGTATTTTTTCTCAAAAATGAGATATTTTCCCGCGGTAAAAAGTATCCTATATGTTGACCCGGATAACCAGCTATCATCATACCAAATTTCATCAAAATCTGTCCAGTGGTTTTCTCGCTATGCGATAACAGACAGACAGACAGACAAAATTCTAAAAACTATAGATTCGAACTCTGTATCGATAATAATGTCTATATCAATAAAATTTTCCAAAAAATATTTAATATACAGATTCGGCTTACTTACAATTTTATTATATGTATAGATGACAAGAAGTTGTTGCTGTAGCGATGGCATAATATGTTTTACGAAATCTTTTATTAAATAGCCTTTTGTTTTTATACTGTAATGTAAGAACAGATAATGAAGATACTTGTACGGCGCGCTTCGCCGACTACTCATCACGTAGACGCATATGTTGTTCATTACTACGTACTTCTTTCTAGTGGAAAATGCAATGCTTTCAAAATGTCTTCTCACATCTGAGAATTTTCTTTCTAAATTTTATTTTGAGAAAGAAATATTTGTAACTAGATATTAGTTAAATAGTACCTGGGCGACCGAGCTTTGTTCGTAATATTTTTTGTTTTCAGAAAACATATAAAATTGCATTTTTTTTCAGGAAATACACCTATATAGATAAATTTAAAACGAAAACCTTGTTTCAATACAAAATTTGATTTACATATTGCGCGGGTAAACCTTTTTCTGTGAAAATACGTAAAAAACGATTTTTCCCAGATATAAGACCTAACTAGATCTATTTTTCGCTCCATCGATTGCAAATTTCATTGAAATCGTTAAGAGCGTTTATCGAGAACGTGATTACAAATATTTATATATTAATACAAATATTGCTCGTTTAATAGTATAGGATACAGCAATGGTGACCGCTATCGTTTTGGTTAGACTTTCGCTAAACCTGTTCGTTCTCCAGTAAGTTATATATTAATATTGTACGGAAACACTTTAATATATTGGAATAAACAGCTTGTGATACTCAAATTAAATAAATTTTTTCACTCATAGCAAGATTTTTTTTTTAAATTTATTAAGCTGGTTCTAAGCCTCAAGGTATTACTAGTAGGAGATCCCGATCTATGTGGTGGATCCCTCACTATTTTTATAGACGATTTATTTTTAAACCATAAAACACATTAACAAACACGACCCAGGGGAACCCCCCTCCCCCCCAACGTGCGTTCACCTTGTCGTGGTGGGGGGGCTCAGTAGTAGTAGTACGAAGCTAAGAAACGCACAGGGAGGTTGCCCACTTCGGTGGGCGGTGGGAGGCGGCCTTCTTCGGAGGGCGGGGTACCATGCGGGTTGCTCCTGGTACTTCTCTGATAGCAGAGTGGACCGTGGAGTAACCCCATGGTTGTTGTGGTCTGCTTCGGCAGACCTGCCGTCGGGGCGTCGTAGTTGAATGCGTAAGCGATCCTGCGACGCCCCATTAAGACGGGGGAAGGTTTTGTTGGGTTTTAGTGGGTAGTACTGGCTTCGCCGGTGAGTCCCACACTTCGTGCGTAAATGCATTTCCCAACGTTAAAAAAAAGGGGAACCCCCCTGGCCTTATAATAGCCTGGAGCAAATTTTTGGTGACAACCCCTTCCAAAAGAACTATGAAAATAAATTTATAAGTGGCAAATATATAGCGTAACATACATACACATAAACATACAGTTGAATTGAGTACTTTTTGGAGTCACTAAGTGCACCGACAAATAAATCAAATTCAAAATAATTATTCACACGATACAAAAATTATTGAAATTCGACCATAATTATTATAATGTATTATCACAGATAATATAATACTATACTAGTGGTATTATATAAAACTCTTTCCAATTTTTTTTACTGACAACATTAACACTTGTCAATACTTTAAAATAAAAAAAAGAATCGGTTGAAAAACAGAGGACAAAAAGGCACTGAACTGTTATGTCTTTGCCTATTTATATACAAGTATGTATAGATTAATTAGCAATGACATCATGAACTGTACGCAAAAAAAAACATACGCAAATAGAGAGCCTCCTCTTTTTTTGAAGTCGGTCAAAAATGGTTAATCAATAAATATACTTTCGGATTTACAATGTAAATTAAATATTCAAGTATTTTCTTTTAAATAGGCCAGAAACAGATAAACGTGTCCAATGGTCCACACGATGCTACCTCCAATGAGGCAGTGCATGTTTCGCAACTGATGATTCAAATTTTCAATATATTGTTTTTATTGTACTCTAGTGACATTTTTAATTAAATTTAATTCTGCATAAAAAATTATCTTGAACTAAAATGTTACTTAGAATGTTGTAATATAATAAATTAATAGTAAAAAAATATTTTTTGAAACAAGCTTTTATATCACATAAATTTTGTAATGACCTTGATTTAATTTAAAGTTTATTTTTTAGGTATTTATTCGTATTCTTCTCAGCAAACTTTTCATGGGGGTGCAAAAAAACATAGTCCGCCATCGTTGGAAGTCCGCCATGTTGGATTTAGAATGACGTCACTTATCTAACCATGCATTGATATACAAATTAACCTTATATGCAAAATTTTAGCTCAATAGGTTGAAGATAACTGCTTTAAAATTGAGTTGCGAGATTTGACCTGAACATATAAATGGTAAGTTACGAGACTTGTGTTATGGATACCAGATAGTTGATACACTACACATATATAACTTTAGATACATACATATTATAAATATAAACACCCGTGACTGGAGTACAAACATTCGTGCTCATCACACAAATGAATGTCCCCAGCGGGACTTGAACCCGCGACCGCTGGCACAGCAAGTAGGGTCACTACAAACTGAGCCAAACGTGTCGTCGAATTACATACAAGTAAAAAAAAGCTTGTAAAAAGCAAATATATAGGCATTGCGTCAAAACCGTCTGTACCACTGTGTCCCTGCACTTTTTATTCTATAATACTGTTTCCTCTGTAACTTCCTGTTTTCCTGTTGTTAACTGAAACAGATCTTTTAAAGACAAGTCCTATTTTATTTACCGCATATTCTGTATTTGTTTAATGTGCAACAAACTGTATTAATAATATCGATTATTTAAAAAAATCATTTACCTACTTAATAAAGAAAAAAATAAATCTAGGTTTACTTATCTGCCATTAGCGCAAATATTCTTCGAATTTACTGGACAGAAAAGGTAAAGTTTTGTAAATATGTATGAGGTAGGTGACTAATTTTTTTAATTCCGATTTCAAGGAATTCTTAGTTAGTATTTAGTTAAGAAAAGTACAAAAACATCAGAAATAAAAACCGTCAGACTAGCTCTTGATTAATTTTTAGACTTTAAGTTATAGCTTTACCTCTAAATCTTACCATGTATGGCCGTTGCAGTATTAAATAAAATATTTAAATCTATTTGTTTTTTTTTTATAATGGCTTATAGTTGCGTTAACAGACGCAATCCATTCTGCCAGTGTCACGTTTATTTCATTTAAAATAGAAATAAAAGCCGTGCACATAATTGTTCGCCTTTTAAATATCGCTTTTTACTTTTTTATTAAAATCTGTCAAAAACGTAATTTAAAAAAAAGGCTATTAAACGGATCTTAATCAAATATGTAAAAGTATTAAAAATGATGTGTGTGTCTACACCAGGTATTGAAATTAGATACAAAAACTCTTAATAGGATACTTGACCTAGCATTTATTATACCATTATTTTGTAATAAATTATAAACAATTTGATACTCATTCTAGACACTAATAAATTAACAACGTCCATGAGGAATCAGCCATAACTATACACGCTCAAGGGCTTTTGTGTTTCCCATAAAGAGGACATAGTTCTCTTTAACTGACATATATGTATTACGTATATAAGTATAAATGTAATATTATAATCCTTATTCATTACATAAACATATTTCTTGTTTTATATTTCTTTCATACAGCAAAAGTAGTTTTGTAGGTCGTGTTAGCCCCGTGTTAACGCGATTGGTTGAAAAACTAAGTGAAACGGGTTCAAATCTCTCTTTAATATTTTCATGGCGAAATAGTGAAGGAAAACATCGTGAGAAATGTTGCACGTGTTAGTGAGTCATGTTAAGTTATTTTTCGAGAGACATATTATTTTGAATGCTTATCTCTCACTCGCTCTTGGCCAGTGTGGACGATGGCCGGTTCCGTGTTTTCAGCATTAAAGAGGACTAAATACAAACACGTACAAGTAATGTTAGGCTAGAAAAGCTACTTTTTATCCCGTTACATCAGTCTGTTACAAATGATTTACTAATAATTAAGGTATTAATGATAACTAGGATATGATTATACTTGTTATCTACTTCTATACATATAATAAAATTGTAACTAAGCCGAATCAGTACATTAATGTTTTTTTGGAAAATCTTATTGAAATAGACTTTATTATCGATATAGAGGCCGAATCTATACTTTTTAGAATTTTTTCCTGTCTGTCTGTCTATCTGTCTGTCTGTTACCGCATCACGGGAAAACCACTGGATAGATTTTGATGACATTTTGTATGATGATAGCTGCTTATCCGGGTCAACATATAGGATACTTTTTACCCAAGGAAAATATCTAATTTCTGAGAAAAACTGCAATTTAAGAGTATACTAATCTGTAAAACCTAAGAATTTTGTTTTTGGTCATCTGAACGCGGGCGGAGCCGCGAGCATTGCTAGTACATAATATACGTATATTCCTTTGTCAACTTCCGTCACAAGTTCCCAAGAGTAATAACAAGTTTGAAAGCTACGTGAAATATATACATACGTGTTTATAATTTTCATAATCTGTTAAATAAATGAACATTGGTAGAGGCGTTACATAACGCCCTTAGTAAAAGGTATGTAAATTTATTTTGGTCTTGTATGTCTCTTTTTATTACCCGATTGCGGCGAAGCCCAAAGAGGGTTATGTGTTTGACCTGTATGTATGTATGTTGAGATGATCACAAAAATATATACAACTTATAAGTTTATAAGTAATTTGAGATAAAAAACTATTAAATAAAACTCCAAATAGCGTACTGGCCAGAGCTTTAAAAAGCTAAAAAAATATATATTCTAAAAATAAAAATAAACAACTGCGTAAAACACAAGTTAAAAAAATGAAAAAAAGTTGTTGAAATAACATAGTATTATGGAATCAGAGACATATATTATACATATACATAATATGTTATTCCACAACTTGTTTGATTTTTTTAGTTTATTTATAAAAAGGGAGTCATGGGAAAATCTTTTCTCGCAGCAATATTTATTTTTGTTTTTCCTTACGGTGAAGAAAAACATCGTGAGGAAATCTGCATGTCTGAGAGAACCTAGCAAGTTTTCGAATGATACTTCCACCACGGTGGCTTGATCCCCCTCTTATTGAAGGAGGCCGTTGCCCAGCAGTGGGACGTTAAAAAGGGCTGAACACAATGAATATTATATAGTGATAATATTCTAGATGATATAATTATCTTTGATTGTTATATAAATTATTCAAATGATTATATTTTGATTGCTCAGACCAGTAGGCCTTCTATCTTTGTTGCTATACTAATGGTATTTCAGCGTTATTTATTATAAGTAAAAGTTATTGTATGAAACCTACTAAGCTTACCTAGCTTAAGAACTTAGTTAAAAGAAACTTTGATATTGGATGGTGCCTGCTTCGATGAGAGAAAAAACGTGTCACAGTAGTCTCGTAAACGTTAGTATGGAGATCCAACTTAATTGCTCATGATTTAAATGCCATATAAAGAAGGCACTCCTAACGAGATACTTTTGTACCAAGATTAAAAAGACAAGCGTGTAATTAAAATACTTTACGTAAGTGACGTTGAACAGCTCTGCCGCTCGAGGGTTGTGGATAAAGTAGAGACCTCTGTGTAGCGCAGACTTTAGTTAACGAGATGTGACGAATAACTACTGTACAGTGTAAGAGCACACACAAGCACTTGTTGTATGTTAAATATTACCTAATATTACAAATGTAAAAGTGTACTGAATTATATTTTTTTAAGCATTTTTCATAGGTATTCTGGACTTATATCAAAAGTAAAAACGCAAAGAAATCAAGTATAGTTTTATTTAAAATGTCAAATATTCGCGTAAATCTAAGAATGTATTATTATGTCTATAGATTATCGTATTTTTCGCATATATTAGTTTATGGTTAGATATATATTTTATACTTTATTTGGCATTAATGTGGCAATAAGTTAGGTATGTGTATTTTCCAAATATATACATAAAATACTTTTGGAACAGCTCGAGTGTATGTATAATTAGAAATTAGTGTGTTAGAAAGCAAATAGTTAACTATTATTATGTAATGAATTGCCAAGTGTTACTATGTTCATTAAAATAATCGTGATAAAGCAACATTTACTTTTCAATTTTTGTACTGGTAATGTTTTGTTTTCAACCGACTTCAAAAAGGAGGAGGTTCTCAATTCGACTGTTTTTTTTGTTTGTTACCTCAAAACTCCGTCATTAATTAACCGATTTGGACAATTATTGCGTTGTTTGAAAGTGTATACTTCCAGATTGGTCCCATTTAAATTAAAAAAAAAAATACAAAAGCACACCGACTTCGAAAATATTTGATTAGTATGTATAGTAAATGAAAACTGCCAATCAGTTATTTTTTACTTTTTAGTGCTTTTGTTTGAAGTCGGTTTTTATTTTTTTGTTAAAAAGTTTTTATTATAATAATACTTTCGCCCGACGCTCTATTTGAATATCTTTTTTTTATCTCTATTGCTTTACTTCGTAAAACCAAAGTAAGGACCGTAGCGTGATTTGTAGAACCTAATAAATAAGCTAGAGAATGGAAATTTTTCAAATCCGACCCATAGTTTCCAAGATAAATGTGTTTAAATGAATAAAAAATCTAATTCACATATACATATAATAAAATTTTAACTATGTCTTTTTGCCTGTCTGTCATCTGTCTGTCTGGGAACACATCACGAGAAAACCACTGGACATATTTTGATGAAATTTGGTATGATGATAGCTGGGTATCCGGGTCAACATATAGGATACTTTTTACTGCGGGAAAATATTTCATTTCTGAGAAAAAATACAAAAACTGCAATGTAAGAGTATACTAATATGTGAAACATAAGAATTTGGTTTTTGGTCAATAATATAAGCACCTACTACCTATAGATAAATCACTATATATAACATAATTGTATGACAGGTAAGAGACGTTACTACTTCGTTCTTAATCCACTTAAGACGTTTTCTGGATAACGGTCCAAGACGTCATTCCAGCTCAATAGATCGGGAAAATGACTAGTACATAGTTCATCTTGTGCAGAAGTCGAATGGTATTTTATAACATATAAGGAAACTTATAAGTAACTAGCAGAACCCGCGGCTTCGCTCGCGCTAGAACTATAAAAAAAAACTCTAAAAACGTAGGTTTCATACAAAATTTCATCACCTATTTTACCCCCTTATGGGATGAATTCCGAAAAATGCTAAAACACTTATTATTTAATGGTATTGTATTCAATTCAAGTTTCAAGTAATTCTGATTACAAGTATGTTTTGGGTTGCATTATAACGTGTTTTCCCGTGGGAATGAGATAATATCCCGCGGTAAAAAGTAGCCTATGTCACTCTCTAGCTCTCCAACTATCACCACACAAAAAAATCACGCCAATCCGTTATTCTGTTTCGACGTGAAAGAAGGACAAGCAAACAAACAAACACAATTTCATATTTATAATATTAGTATAGAGTAGGATTTAAAGTCGATTTTATAAGAGTAAAATATTTTATTACGAAATGTTTTATGCATTAGTGCAATAAGCACAATTACTACTTACTATTCATAGGGCTTCTATTATATATGTGAATGCAAAAATTTGTATTTGTGTGCATGTATGTTTGTTACTCCTTACAGATTTGGATGTAATTTAGTACACAAATAGGCTATGATGGAGTAGAACATAGGCTACATTTAGGCACCTACAGAAGCACTCGAGTGAATCCAGATTAAGTAGATACTGGAAGATGTCACATAACTTCCGACTTTTCACTCCATTGTTGTAATACTCCATGTACAAGTTGTACCAAATAGGTTGAGTATGTGTATATGTATTATAACACCAAATAGGTCAAGAGTTTACGATTATTTCGTATTATCTCACAGGCTTGACGGCCGGGCGTTGGCATATAATTGATAACATAATATGATTTCCTGTTATATATATTATGTACAAGTTATAATAGTGATTATAACATATCTGTAATATATTTTAAATATACCTACGTGCTTAAATAACTTAAATAATATCTTAAATAAATAAATAAACTCTGAATATCTATATAGTGTCAGCCAACCCGCAATTTACCAGCGTGGTGGAGTATGGCCTGAACTCCTCACATGAAAATGAGCCCCGTGCCCAGCAGTGGGACGTTGAACGGGGCTGAATACAAACAATTTTATATACTATTTCACGATAACCTATCTTCAGGTTAACTGGGATGTTTAGAAGCCATTATTAAGAAAACTTAACTGAATTGATCAGAATATGTCATTTCCATATATTTTTTCGTTATCTATTAGCAATATTAAATGTATAAATTCAACATGTCTATAGGGGTTGTAGTCATAATACAATTCTAACCATACTGCGTAGTTGCGAGTGGTGAAGGTCTCTACATCACATAAATAATTCAGACAATATGAGGGAAAGAGATAGGTCATTTTTCAGAAAGATATCGACGAATAATTTTGAAACTTGATTTTTTAAATATAAAGATTGCCTGAGCTATACTATATATTCTTACTAGCTGACCCGACAGACGTTGTCCTGTCTACACGTCTTTAATTTGAAAATTTCAAACTTTTTTTAATAATTTTTTTGATGAAAATTATTATTCAAATTGTGAATCTAAACCATTCCCAGATCCCCTTGAACACACACAAAAAATTTCATCAAAATCGGTCCAGTCGTTTGAGAGAAGTTCAGTGACATACACACTCACAGAAGAATTATATATATAAAGATATTAAGAAACATAATGTTAAGAAATATTAAAAATATATATATATATGTATACATGGACGGAGCCACAAAAAATATCTAGTCAATCGGTTTGTTGATAACTTGAAATTTACAACTTATTTTAAAATTATAATGGAGCGCCCGCCCGCCCTACAACCCGCACGCTGTATTGACAGTTCAATTAAGTTTTATACATTTTTATTCTTGATGTGTTAGAAAATAAAAGGATAACATATTTATTTCAACCTTTTTATAATTTTCTTCATTTTTTATAAATATATTATTTACTGGCAACCGGATATAAGTAATAAATAAAAGTTGCTCAAGTTACTCCTTATAACATCAGCTATCTGCCAGTGAAAGCCACGTCAAAATTAGTCCAACCGTTTCGGAGATTAGCCGAAACACACAGATAGATAGACAAAAATATTAAAAATTGTTTTTTTTCTTATAAGTATTAATTTATATGCATTTAGTAAAAAGCTGCTATTTTGATATTTCAAACAGGCACATTAATTTTATTTATATGCATAGATGTATTATGCATAGAATCCTATCGGAAGAAATTCTCTGAGTGATAATTTAAACTGTATTAAAATCTGTTTCACATTTTAGAAGAAATAAGCGAACAAACACATAGACAAAAGTAGCGGCATTATTCTGTAGTAGATATATATATATATATATATATATATGTATGTATGTATGTATTCAGCCCTTTTTAACGTCCCACTGCTGGGCACGGGCCTCCCTTCAGTACGAGGGGAATCAGGCCATAGTCCACCACGCTGGCCAAGTGCGGGTTGGCGGACTTCACATGTCTTTCGAAAACTTGTTAGGTTCTCTCAGACATGCAGGTTTCCTCACGATGTTTCCCTCACCGTAAGGCAAGTGGTAATCATGTTAGAAATGATTCGCACATGAAAATATCAGAGGTGCGAGACCCGGGATTTGAACCCGCTTCATTCGGTTTCCCAAGCGAGCGCGTTACCACTGGGCTACCACTGCCTTATATATATATATATATATATATTTATATGTATGTATTTGCATATCAAAATGCATTATGTTCTATCTAGAAGTTTTGTGTGTCTACAAACGTGTATTATTTCAAATTAGTTAGACTGATATCGATAGGAGTTTATTGCGTAGATAAGTCTGAATTAAGTATAACTGAATTTTATTATATTTGGTCAAGTAAGTAAGATGAGGCAGTGGTAGCCCAGTAGTAACGCGCTTGGGAAACCGAGAGTAGCGGGTTCAAATACCGGATCTTTCACGACTGAGATTTAATGTGCGTAACATTTCTAATAAAATTATCACTTGTTTTATGGTGAAGGAAAACATCGTGAGGAAACCTGCAAGTTTTTGAAGGATAAGTAAAGTCCACCAACCTGCACTTGACCATCGTGGTTGACTATGGCCTGATCTCTCTCGTACTAAAGGGAGGCCGTGGCCTAACGTGGGACGTTAAAAAGAGCTCAATACATACATACAAGTAAGACGAAGATTATTATATATTATTAAGATTAGATTTCTCTAGTGTCGGTTTTCGGAACTAACAAAAGTAGTTCACAAAACACTTACTTAACAATGACAGAATTATCATATCATCAGCCAATACTTTGGTCTGTTACATAGAGACTAAATACCCATAATAACTTTATCGCTCTAACTTAGTTCAGAGATTTGCCAGTTTATGAACTAGACTACTCATCCAATAACGTAAGCTCGCTTTAACACAAAGTACAAGCGATGTATAGTGTAATGTATTGTACTGTTTATCTTATAACACTCTCACAACTAAAAGGAATTTAACGATATCTTATGTGTTACAATCTATTAAGCTGTTTAAGCTACAGCATGCATCAAAGAAAAACTTATATAAATTCGTTTAAAACTAAATAAAGTAATAAGCTCTATAGTATTATTATATATTTTGACGACACGTTTGGCTCAGTTTGTAGTGACTCTACTTGCTGTGCCAGTGGTCGCGGGTTCGAGTCCCGCTAGGTGCATTCATTTGTGTAATGATCACAAATGTTCGTATTACAGTAATGGGTGTTTATATTTATAGTATGTATGTATTTACAGTTATATATATACAAATGTAGTGTATCAAGTATTTTGTATCCATAGCACGAGCCTCGTAGCTTACCATGGAAATAGATGGTGCTGTGTGTTAATGTCCCAACATATTTATTACTATTATAGTATATAAAAGAACTAAACACTGTACTATCAAAATTAGCGCGAAAGTTTTGTAATAATACCTTGATCTGATGATCTTGCCAGAATCTCTGCTTGGAGTAAATCATATGGCCTTGATATTAACCCTATTAAATCGCAAGCTATTATAATAGGCAGCCAGAAACTGCATTCTAAAATTACTCGGTCATTGATACCATCGGTGATGTTAAACGATGTTGAAATTCCTTTTACCGAAACAGTAAAAAACCTAGGAATCATTTTTGACCAGCATTTATCCTGGGGGCCCCAGGTAAGTGTACTGAGCCGCAAGATGTTTGGAGCTGTTTCCTCCCTTCGCAGGTTGAGAAATTTTCTGCCTGTACCTACTAAAATTGCGCTGGCAAATTCACTTTTATTACCAATACTTGATTATGCTGATATTTGTTTTCTTGACCTTAAAGAGGAGCACCTGAATCGACTTGAGCGCCTTCAAAATCTTTGCATACGGTTCATATTCGGTCTCCGTAAATATGACCACGTTTCTCACTTTTGCAAAAAACTCAAGTGGCTCCCAATCCGCTTTCGCAGGAATACTCACATACTTCATCTCCTCTACTGCGTGCTGTTTAATCCTTCTACCCCTTCCTATCTCAAAGAGCGTTTCGAGCTTCTAAGGAATTCTCATACTCGTCCCCTGCGTTCTAGTGAAACGCTTATCCTCAAAATTCCTTCTCACTCCTCTTGTTTTCTTACCAACTCCTTTTCTGTGAAAGCTGCACGTCTATGGAACTCTTTACCAGTACACATCAGACGGGCTGATAATTTGGACAAGTTTAAGACGATGTTAAAAACGCATTATTTATCTCTTTAGTTGGTCTTACTATAATATATTATGTACAATATATTTGATATTATATGTATCTTATATGTATTTATTTGAAATACGTAACTTAAATAAACATACTGATTATATTTTTCTATTATACTGCTTGTATGCATATATGTTTGTATGTATGTATTTGTGTATGTATGTATGTATGTATGTATGTATGTATGTATGTATGTATGTATGTATGTGTATAAGTATGTATTTATACAAGTACACCGCCTACCATTTTTATATACTGATTCCTCTACCCTAAGGTTGCCTGGAAGAGATCGCTTTTAGCGATAAGGCCGCCTGCTGTGCATCTTTTTATTGTTATGTATTTCACTTCTTTATTTATTTTCTTGTGTGGTGTGCAATAAAGTGTTCATTATTATTATTAATACCACACAGATCGGACGATCAGGTTATGTTATTGCAGCCTGCAAACTAAAGAATTTTTAGCTGCCTCTCCGCAGCAAAATTGCATTCTAAGTCCATGGTAATTTCCTTACAAACTTATAATGCTGACATTTAATACAAATGTTATAATAGAAAGTCTATTTGAATGAAATATATTTGGAGTTTTATAGTTGACTAGCATTGCCCGCGGCTCCAGAAGACCAAAACCCAAATTCTTAGTTTTTACATATTAGTATACTCTTAAATTGCAGTTTTTGTATTTTTTCTCAGAAATGAGATATTTTCCCGCGGTAAAAACTATCCTATATATTAACCCGGATAACCAGCTATTATCACAACAAATTTCATCAAAATCGGTCCAGTGGTTTTCTCGTGATGCGGTAACAGACAGACAAAAATTATAAAAACTCTAGATGCGGACTCTGTATCGATAATAATGTCTATCTCAATAAGATTTTCCAAAAAATATTTAATGTACAGATTCGACTTAGTTACAATTTTATTATAATATGTATAGATAGAACTCTCAAAACTTATAACAGTCAAAAACTTTTATAATTAACGCCTTTCATATAGAATGCAATAATGTAAGATAATTTCATGAGATAATATATTTCATATTAAAATTCTTTATTATTTTTATCCTTGCAAACTCCCACCCATCTACAAACAAACAATATACAGTAGAGGACTCTTTATGTCGCAGCACTCAGATCTATCTCATAAAAGTCATTTAATAAGATTCTTATTAAAATTTAAGTAAATGATACGACAATATGAAACGAAAGAATATTAGAAAATAATTGGTGTATACATATATAGTCAACTGCCCCAGATTTTGCCAAGATTTTTTGTGATATATTGTAATTTTAATATTTTCTGCTCAGTGCTTAGAAACTCTACATACATTTTTAATACAAATGCCTCAAGTTTTATAAGTACACTAAAATTTCATATATGATCTACGTTATTTATTCTATCAATCCTTAGAGAAAAAAAATAAGTATTGTGTTTCCTCAAAGTATCTAATACTAAATTACATTAACAATACTCGTAGATTCAGCAGTTCGCAAAATCCTATATTAAAACTACAGGCAACAAAGGATAAAAAATTTCTAAGAATTATTTCTTACATATTTTTAAATGCAAAATAAAAGTATCAAGTCATCAGTATCAGGTCAACCCCTGGTCCGTGTATGGTTTCACGTGTCCGCTGTTAAATTTCAATTTCAAGTGATTATAATATACTAGCGATCGCCCTGGCTTCGTGCAGATCCTAAAGTGAGAGGTACTTTAAATGTACCTACTTGTTTTATCTTACTACTGTTCGTACGGTCGTCGAAATACGATTAAAATCGTTATTGAAATATTAAGGAAATGTATTTATAATATGAATAGAATTTACATATATATATATATGAATATATATATATATATATATATATATATATATATATATATATATATGTATATAATTGTATATATATAAACTGTTTACAATTTTTTTTGTTGAAAGCTCCTCAATAGCTACACCAAAAAAAATCGGTTGACAAACAGAGGAGAAAAGGAGACTGAACTGAAAGGAGACTGAAGGAGAAAAAGGCACTGAACAGTTTTGTCTTTGCCTATTTATATTTTTAAGTTATTACTAATAGTAGGTAATTATTATTTTATATGATTAACTAGCGGCTCACCCTCGCTTCGCTCGGGTTCGCCTCTAGAAAAACACTAATAGAAATCTATTAGTTCCCACGGGAACCGTTCATTTTTCCTGGATTAGGTGCATAAGTTGTATAAGTTATAATAGTTTTTTAACTATCCCACGGGAACCATTTAATTTTCCGGGATAAAAAATATCTAAGACGTTGTCCGGGGATATAAGGTACCACCATGCAAAGTTTCATTTAAATCGGTCCAATAGATTCGGAGATTAGCCCGTACAAACAAACAGACAAACAGACAGAGAAACAAAAAAATTGAAAAAAAAACCGGATTTGTTCTATTTGTCTTCTTACATCCCCCTGACTCGTGATGGCTTATTATTAGCGTATTTCATGTATAACTATTGAATGTAGCGTGATGAAAAGTATACCTTAACCAGCTCAGGAGTATGATAAATAATTGTACCAAGTTTCGTTAAAATCTATAACGTCTATAATATAACGGTTATACGGACAGACAGACAGACAAAAATTTTACTGATTGCATTTTTGGCATCAGTATCGATCCCTAATCACCCCCTGATAGTTACTTTGGAAATATATTTCATGTACAGAATTGACCTCTCTACAGATTTATTATAAGTATAAATTATTACAAATTATTTGGTGCGACTTGTGCGTTATACGTTACTTATAGTGGTAGTAGATAAGCTAAATTATCCAGGAACAGACGACTGAGGATCCCTGAAGTTCTTGTTAGGAGGACACATAAAAATTATTGTTATACATTGAGGAGTGGAGTCTCTTTGAATTTCTATGGGATTACTTTAGAGGTATGACTTGATTAATGAAAAAGATTATTGGCGAATATATCGCGTGACATACCCAGAAAAAAAAACAGAATTGAATCTGGTGGAATCTCAGAATGGAATACTATTTGAATCTGGTGGATAATAAAATATACGTTCAGTTTTATATATCTATATGTTTATTCTAAAATTACATTGGCTACCTTTTATACCTTTATTAATACTACCGTCGCCTATATTTCGTACGTGTAACGAGTATCCCTATTATTTTCTTTCAATATTCCCATGTTACAATATCTAGGTATATTACCAGGATAAAAGAATCTTTCCATATAATGAGAGTCCTATAAACGTGGTCTGTCTGTTTGTCAAGCTTTATCCAAATTCGTTTTACAATGTAAGCGTGGTTCAATCAGAAATATCTAAACCTATTTATATTTAAACTTTCACTTCAATAATAATAAAAGTTTACATAACTGCCTGTGGCTTCTCACGTTTTTCTATATAGCCCACAACTATTATGCCGGGTCTACACGCTTGCCATTTGCCACAAACTTCGAATCTCTACGAACAAACGTGTAGATGCATCACAAACACTTGTCAAAAATAACGTTTGATTTTGGTATAAAAACGACCGGAACGGCCACAAGTGTTTGCAAATCTATACAAGTCAAGCCAAAAGCCCTCTTCACACATTTGAATTCGTGGTGGCTTGTTTATACACTATACCAAAATATATTATGTCTTTTAACAGTCATAATTAATTATTTTGGTTAGTCTAATAGTTAGCAAGTAAGGCTACGAGCTCGGAGGTCTTGGGTTGGAGTCTCGGGTTGGACAAACTAACGCGAAGGGTAAAATTTTAGCAGAGGTAAGCCGTTCCAAAAATAATCAATTTTTGTATACGTATTAATGCATAAAGAAATAAACTTATTACAATATATATATATATATATATATATATATATATATATATATATATATATATATATATATATATATATATCCACAGGAACATTTATACATTTAAAAAATGAAATGTATGTAAAATTATAGCAAAATATTAGGTATATTATTATAATAATTTTAAAGTAAGACGTCTTGTATGGATCCTTCGCCACAGCTAACTAAGCCTATTAGGTTTTTTATCAAGAAATTCATTGATACCTCAAAATTAGGAATTTGGCGGCGGTGTAGGAACTTACAAGTGTAAACATATGTAAAGCTGTCGATTCTACGCTTGATGAGAGACCAGACGTGTTGAGAGTGAAAGGAATAGAGAATATACTTGGGTCAGAAAAAAATATTAATTAGTACTGACTTCAATAGTAGTTGACAGAAAAAATATGTTCCTGTCGGGTGAAGGTTTTTGTATTCATATAAGATTATCTTTTAATTTAATTATAAAAATCTGTTCACAATGAGTCAAAATATCATTTAATTAACATATATTATAGATCAAAAAAACTATTTCTCAGTTTTCTCAATTTTTTCCTCTTGTTTGAAATCGGTCCGCCCGCGTTCAGCCGATCAAAAACCAAATTCTTAGGTTTTACATATTAGTATACTCTTACATTGCACTTTTTGTATTTTTTCTCAGAAATGAGATATTTACCCGCAGTAAAAAGTATCCTATATGTTGACCCGGATAACCAGCTACCATCATTCCAAATTTCATCAAAATCCCTCCAGTGATTTTTCTGTGATGCGGTAACAGACAGACAGACAAAAATTCTAAAACCTATAGATTCGGCGTTTGTATCGATAATAATGTTTATTTCAATAAGATTTTCCAAAAAATATTTAATGTACAGGTTCGGCTTAGTTACAATTTTATTATATGTATAGATTAAACAACGGAAAGATCTAATTAACTAGCAAAAACTCGCGTCGTTATCTGCTTAGAGAAATAGGAAAAATATAAAAAAGTTAATAAAAATCTAAAACGGAGCTTTTGTCATTCCTGCCATATCAAAGCTACCAAAACCCATGCTGTAGTTTGCAGTAAGAACATTGTTATTTATAAACTTCTTTTTGCCACCTCGTAGGAACAAACATACATATTATGGTACTACGTATGATTAAACTTCACATGGAATAAGCGTGCAGAGTTATTTTTTAGTTTTCTCTCTTTCTATACGATGACACGTTTAGCTCAGTTTGTAGTACTTGCTATGCCAGAGGTCGCGGGTTTGAATCCCACTGGGGGTATTCATTTGTGTGATGAGCACGAATGCTTATATTCCAGTCATGGGTGTTTATATTTAAAATATGTATGTATTTAAAGTTATATATGTGTAGTGTACCAACTATATGGTATCCATAACACAAACCTCGTGGCTTAGCATGGATCTAGATGTTGCTGTGTGTTAATGTCCCAATATATTTATTTATTATTCATACAAAAAGTGAATTAATATTCCTACATAGATAAGTTTTTTCTAATAAAGTTTTACCGAAATAAATTTATTAATTTAATAGTGCAGAAAATGGGAAAGTAGTGCCAAAGATATAGTCGTTTGTATCTAAGTATCACAAAAATCTTATTTTAGGACTTCATAGTGTTTTTTCTTCCAGAAAACGCTTATAACGTTCGCAATCCAGTTATGTCATCTATACCTAATCAAATTACTATGGTTTTGTTTCATATTATATATAACTATGTATATTCCCCATACAAAGTTCGACCCGGCTTTTCAACCCCTTAAGGAATGATTTCCGGGGTAAAAACTATCCTATGTCCTTCCCAGTGTCTCAAACTATCTCAATACCAAATTTCGTCTAAATCGGTTCAGCGAATTAATCGTGAAAAGGTAACAGACAGGCAAACAGAGTTACTTTCGCATTTATATATACTAGTACGGATATGGATTATATATAACTATATATATATAAATATATATATATATTATCTAGCTTTACAAATGTAAGAGCAAAGGGCTCAAGTACGGTTTCTTCGACAAATCCAGTTTATTCTATTCATTTGTCGTTTGAGGGAACGTGATCTGAAGTAGCTATAAAGTGGGCTTTTAGTATTTTTTATTTACTATTGCTAGGTACAGCTTTAACATTTTGATCTTATTTAATTTAATTTACTGTAAAATGTATTATTATATAAGTTTTTCATTTATTTATAGAGACCTTATATATAAAGTCATTGATTAGACATTTAGTGACATAAGAAATCTTTCACTTACGCGTACTTACGAGTACTATGAGTTGTAAATATGTTTCTTCGATAATATTCACTTAAAAATCTATTTAATACATTCTTAATATAAACCAGTTGTTATTTAGATTTATTGTTACAGTTTTTATAAAGGGAAAAGGGAACTTAGTAAAGAAATGACGTTACAAAAACTCACCTACGGGCAAAGTTACGCAAGCCTTTCACCGCCACAGTTCACTATCACAAACAAACGAATTGTTTTCCATCAATTTGAATTCAAAAATTATTCGATTAAATATTTTTATCACATCACAGCACTAGTTAGACCAACGATTTTCACCGCATAATTTCGTATAATGATAATTTTTTGTTTTATTTTTGTATAAATCTCTATTTGAAGCTATATTTAAGTTATTACAGAATATTTGTGTTATTTTTTTAAATATTATTGGTGTATTTTCAGGGGTGTGTGTGGACGATATCAACGCGGTCGAGGCGGTGGCGTAGCGGCTAGCGCGCAGGCGCGAGCATTGCACCCCTGGGCAGGGCCGGATTCTGATAAGGGAATTTGATAAAAACTTTGGTACGTTATTATGTTGCAGGAGGCCTATATCCAAGACAACCTGACATCATAGTTGCCAATGTAAATTTCTTTATATATTTATTTATTGTTTATTAACTTTTATTGGCATAATTAGTTCAAAAAATGTTACATTAAGTCAAGTTAATCTAATAAATTAAAAAATATGTATATTTACTAAAAATCTTCAATTAGGTATAAGGTTACAAATAAAATATATGTAACTAGGTATAAGGCAAATATTGGTCAGAGAATTAAAGGCTATTATTATTTTATTTTATTTACTATGGTACGTTAAGCTTTAAGTGCCAAGGAAAAAGATAAAATTTCTTAAATAAAAGTTTGAAAATGCTGACTAAATCAAATCTTTTGTCGTGTTATTAACCCGTTGATATATTAATTTATTAATAAAAAAACTTTTTTTTTATATTTTTGACCAATTTTTTATTTATTTAAACTAGCGATTTATCATTTTCTTTCGGGTACCTCTCAAGGTGTCAAATAGTAGCCTATGTGACTCCAAGTCATAGTTTATCTGTGTGCTAAATTTCATCCAATTCACACTTTCATACAAATCGAATTTCATCCAAACATGAAGGAAGAGGTAACAAACATACATACATACATAGAAACTTTCGCAATAATAGCAGTCGATTAGTTTACTAAAATATTGATTTACATTGCAAATTTAATTAATTTTTATTTAATAATATTATTAATTAATGTGTAAGTGTGTTTGTACTGTCTTCCCGAAGTAATTGACGTGATTTATCGCATAGAGAGATATATATTTAAAGTCCACGTAGAGCTACTTTATATATACTCTATCTCCGTACAACATTTGTTTTCCATAATATAATGTTAATTTGTTGACAAAGTTACTTATGTTGAGCAAAGGGAGACTTGCTAACTAGTTCAATTTTTTTTTTGAAACACGTAACTAACAACATAATATAATTATTTCAAATACGTCCCCATCGGGAAAACTACGAAGGCTTTCCCTACGAGAGAAGCCGACAAGAGCCGATGATTGCCGAACATCAACCTGTCTGAAGTTGCATTCTACCAGTTTATCCTGACCTCCCTCATCCCGCACTAACGTTTTTCCTTAGACTAAAGTGAGGCACATCCGATACGTTTGAAAGATCAAAGTAGGCTGGTTTCTTTTTTGGAGCATGCGCTAAAAAGACATCGATGGCGAAAAGGTTATATAGCTCCAGACTTGTACTAAATCACCGGTAGGAACAGGTTACTTAAGAAAAAATCTTTACCGTATTTGGTTAATATTTTTTAACAAGCAACATATCCTTGCATTAGTCTGGTGGTTTGTATATGCCTAATAATATCCTAATTGTTATTCCAGGTCATAATCTATCTGTGTGTTAAATTTTATTCAAATATATCCAGCCGTTTCAGAGTGAAATAGTAACATACATACATACAAACAAATATACATACATACATACTAATTTTGAAATTCATTACAATAGTCAAATATATAATTCACTGTTTTTTCCACCGACTTCCTCAAAAAGGAGGTTCTCAATTCGGCTGTATGTTTTTTATGTTTGTTACCTCAGAACTACGTCATTTATTAATCGATTTGGACAATTTTCCTTTTGTTTGAAAGTGTATACCTCCAGATTGGTCTCATTTAAATTAAAAAAAAAATACCACCCCTAAGGGTGCAAATAGCTAATGAAGTAGTAACGAAGTACGACGTAGTAACGAAGTAGGTAAAAATCAGTAATTTTTTACTTTTTAGTGCTTTTTTTTTATTTTTTTGTTAAAAAGTTTTTATTTCGATAAATGCAGTGGAAGAAAGGCTTAAATTAATGGTAATTATATTTAAAGAACAAATGAATAAATTTTCCGTCTAAACTTTTAATTTCATAACAACATAGACTTTATGAAACTTAAATATAACATGCCACAGTAAACCTAAAACTCAAAACAGACAATATTTCGATTGACTGTTACATATACTTAACGCTACTTCTTACATTCAATGGTGGTTTTAGGGTTTGCACCAGAAGTTATCATCATTGTGATGAAACTTTAAGTCTTTTATGTTAAATTTCATGCATAAAGTGTACTTTTTAACCGACTTCCAAAAAGGAGGAGGTTCTCCGATTCACCGATCACTCGAAGACGCCTGAACCGATTTGGATTTTTTTTGTTTTTTTTATACTTCCCAGGTCCCATATATTTTTTTTTGTGCCTGGAAGTCGGTTTTTATTTATTTTTTTAAGTTATTATAGTTACTTTCTAAACAACAAGCAGACAAATAATAAGTAAGTACTGTACATAAAAATAACTTTAATAATAAATTATTAGAATGATACAATTTGCAAGCAATTCGCGATGTTTTTTGCTAACGATCGTCTAGCCAAGAGTGAGTTCAGCCTTCCCGCTGTCAATAGCAACGCCCCGCCAGAAAGCTGCCACTCTCGATATCAACCACTGTTACATATTGAAAAAGTATGTATGTAAAAGTTAGTGCAGTCAGTTTGACTCGGAATGCAGTTCTGCATAGCTTTGAAAGCTACGGGGTTCAAATTAAATTTAAAATATATGGTTTTATGTTACAATTAACAAAAAGATAAAAAAATTATATGTATGTATTGAAAAAATACAATAATATTATATGATTAAATATGTAATTTGATGGAATAATTAAACTTTTAATTAGGTACTAACTTATATGTAATATTTAAACAAATCTATTCCACGGGAACCGTACATTTTCCAGGATAAAAGTAGCCTATGTGTTATTCTGATGTATGAGCTATAGTATTGTATAGTTTCATCAAAATCCATTTAGTAGTTTTTGCGCGAAAGAGTAACACGCATCCATCTATACATCCAGACATCTAGTATAAAAATTTATTGATATAATAGTATTATATACTAATAAATGGAGAGCCGATTTTTTGGTTTGGTTATACTGCGATAACTACTGAACCGATAGGAATAATACTCATACCATAAGAGGCAGCGTGTTTCGGAGAAGGTTTAAGTATATGATATGTTCGTGATTAAAGTACTATGCGGGCGGAGCCGCAGGAAAACGCTAGTTTCTAATAAATTCTAAATATAATTTTCCATTTAAATTAAAATCAAATTATCTAGTAGTGATTGCGACGATGTTACAGTGTAGAAATCAATTTTATCTTTGTAAATAATTGTTGACTTCCATCACGGTAACACTCATTGGTAAAGTTACTATTAAGAAGTGATCAATTGTTTTTGGTAATTTTTATTTCACCTGTTTACAGAAAACCTTTTAATTTAATATATAATGAATACTTTCTTAAATTTACGCGAATATTTGACATTTTAAATAAAAACTATCTTTTGGGATGATTTCGCGGATTTATTTTGGTTTTTGGTTATCGACGTTTCGAATGCTTTACAGCAATCATGGTCACGGAAGAGACTAAGGTTATAGACGTCTCAAAGCCGTTATACTCTTGTTACAGACAGTGCCTACCCACTATTTTACAAAGAATGATTTCAAAAATTCAAAAAATGGCACGCAGTACCTTACAATATTTGTTGATTTTTATTTCTAAACGTTTTAAAAATATTAAATTACAAAAAAACAGTAATATTTGTAGCAATAAACGCTAAAATTAAATAAATAATATTG